>CM055678.1:26974400-28224400 GCA_029448645.1 Andrena camellia | reverse complement strand
TTTATTGATTTTCATTGAGAATAAATGTTATCCATTTATCGTACAAATTATACCGGCAGTGAGAATATTCATATAAAATATGTGAGGGTGCAATTGTGCCTCTGCTGCCTGTTAACATTGCAAAATTATGCCGCCTGACGAGGGTTAAACGATTTTACTTAGCTTCGATCCGCTGTTTGTTTGTTCCTTTGTGTCAGGGTTGGTTCAAATCTGGAAACTGAATTTTAACCCACTTCCAACTATCCAATAGACTTGAATTATCATCTCATCTAGTTTGGATGACAATACAAAATTACGAAGAAAAAGTCAAAAATAAAAATATATATAAAAAATCCACTAACATTAAAAACTAGAAATTAAAAAATATAAAAAAAATTCAAGTTATACGATTTGAAAATGCACTAAGAACTAAAAAATAATTCTTCTCTTGTACTACAATTATGATGATGCTATGTCCCTTTAAAGAAAGTCGTGGGACCGGATATTTCATAACAGGATACGATTCAATTTAATACGGAATCAAGCCTAGAAATGAGCGATGAAATATCCTGCCCCACGATTTTCTTTAAAATTACATATCACCATCGTAATTGCAGTAAAAGGAAAGGATTATTATTCAGTTTTTAGTGCATTTTAAAATCGTTTAACTTAAAATTTTTTCATCGTCTTCAGTAACGTACCCTGTTCGTTCGGAGTACATACCCTGAATATTTCTGCCCAGCCATATGTGACCACCCGACTGCGAAAGTCGTAAAACTTTGAGCAAAGACGTTCCACTTGATGCAGTGGAAAATCCAGTCCTTTTTCCACGCGGGTGGCGGCGTATTCAAAATTTCGACGTTCATTGGCAAATGCAGCTGCACATTGCCTCGCCTCCTCCACTCTTTCTGTTCCACTCGGGCCATAATGCTCTTTGCCCGCGCGCACTGGCCGAGAACGCAAAATGAGCACTTCAAAGGACCTCGTTCCAATGGAATTCGAGGAGAAATGTATCCAGAATAAACTGGTAGCTCGGGAACGGGGGATGGCGGTGCGTTGTCTTTGTGCGGAGTGATTGATCGGGAAATATTTGCATGGGGAGAGCGTGCATGGTAGAATCGCCCGATCGCTTCGCGCGGAGTGCAGGAAATAGTGTCGAAGAAATCGTCCTCTTCCGCTTGGAACTGGCTGGATCGGTTTTTCGCCGCTTGCGATAGTAAAGGGGCGCCACTTCGGATAGACAAACTGATTACTAATTGGAGTTCGTTTCGGTATTGATCTATTATTTTTTATTAGTAGGCATGCTTAACCCTACCGTGCACACGTAAATTAAAATTACTCAATTGCACGCGTTGGGCCTCACAGGTTCATATCTCCAAATTTGGGAATGCATGGATATTTTCAGAAAAAATATTTTAGGCTCGATCTTTATTAAGCTGTTACGCTCAGTCAGGAGGCCGAAAAAGGTGTTATATTTGGGAATTTTTTTCTCAGAAACTATGAAACTTTATTCAATAAACTTTCTTCTGTTTGAAAGGTAGTACATTTAGCTATGTCTCTGAATTTTGGTGTTAAAAAATAGTTATTAATAACAAAGTTATTTATAATCTCCTAGATGTGCTGTTCGATAGAGGGGTTTGCGGTGATCACGGTTACTCGGAAGTGGATTATCTAAAGTCGAAAATTCAAAAAAATTTAGTTAATATATTAAATTATCTACTCCTTGGACGAAGGATTTTTGTGTCTGCTGCTTTTTTTTTAATTTACGAAAATTAAGTGGGGTTGTGGCCGAAAATCGACATTTTACATTTGAACATTTGCCATTTTGTCTTGAATCAATATTTCGAAAAACTTAATATATTAACTAAATTTTTTAAAAATGTAATCTTTTAACTAAATTTTTTCAATTTCCGATTTTAGGTAATCCACTTCCGAGTAATCGTCATCACCGCAAACCCCTCTTTCGAGCAGGGTATCCAAGAGATTATAAATAACTTTGTTATTAATAAATATTTTTTAACACCAAAATTCAGAGACATAGCTAAATGTACTACCTTCCGATCAAAAAAAAGTTATTTGAATAAAGTTTTATAGTTTCTGAGAAAAAAATTCCCAAAAATCACACCCTTTTCGGCCTCCTGACTAAGCGTAATCCCTTAAGAAAGATATTTAGAACAAAATGAATCTTTTTCAATGTCGTGAGAACGAGTTTACAGAAAGCTACATAGGACATGGTACGATTTATTTAAAAAGTTCCTTCTTTATATTCATTTAAATTTTCACTTGGACTTTACGGCGATACATTTATCATCGATTAATAAAGCTTTCGTTCCACAAAAGTGGAATGAAAATGCCAGGCAGTGCAATTAAATGAAATGGCGGCTTCTGTATAGAAGGAAGGCAACATTCCTCTGATTAGATGCAAATGCAGGGGATCCATTTTATCATTGAGATTCAGACGCACAGCTCCTCGTGCGTATTCAAACAATGGCGGCTTATTCGTGTAACTGGAGTGTCAGTTTACTTTGGAAAAGGGTTTCATTTTGTATGCAGCTGCCCCGTCACGTGGAAACGAACGCGGGGTCCACGATGTAACGAAAAACGAATTTCCAGAAGCGAATTCAGCACGAAGGGGTTGGCAGGCGGCGGGATGGGGGGGGGGGGGGGGGGTACCGAAGCATGCGAATCGATCAGACATCCGTCGTCGTCGAAATTCCGCTTTCAGCATTCTAAAACGAGGATGCCAGCAAAGGAGATTACTGCTGAAAGAGATTATAAATAAGAGAGCATATAATATGCTGCAGTAAGTACCTACATAAACAGAATTAATGATCAAGCCTGGTCTGACCTGTGTCTGGACATTCTACTTGGATAAATTTTTCATTAAATTCTAGAGGCTTGAGGATTTTGTATCGTGAGATTTTATATCCTTCACCTTTTCGTGGCATTATGGTTTACAAACCTGTCGCTAAGATATATAAAAACTTTGATAGTTTATGACACTTAAAAATATTTCATCGTAGCGCAGACCCTTGGAAAACTCAAGTAAAAGAAGACACTTTGAAGTACTCGACACTTTGAAAGAATTTAACTATTTCTTAGAAATATTGATAATATTTCTTAATCTGTGCCAGAGGTGAAAAAAATCTGTTGAAATTTTCGTGAAATCGAGATAATGAATATAATTGTAATATTTTGATTATTTTGGATCGGATCGGCCTGGAAATCGGAAATCAAAAATCTCTGGTAAAACTTCTCGCGGCGGAAAGTGGCCAAAAGCACGCGGGGAACTAGATTTTAATTTATTCGTTTATTTGAAACTGTATTTAAATGTGGTATTTATTCTCTCGCAATAAAAAACTCTATAGAATCGAAAATCAATTCGTACGATATATGCCAATGCTATCGTAAAATTGCGAAACATTTATTCAACACACAACCTGTGACCTTTTAGTAAAATATCTTTGAAAATATATTTAAAAAAAAAACCTGTGCTGTCAAATATTATTCAAACAGGAAAAAATTGTTGAACTTGTATATTGAAAAATATAAGATAAAATTAATTCCATGGTTTTCAGCTTTATTAAAAATATTTTCAGCTGTAAGTAATGGAAGTTTTATCAAAAATGACGGATTGTACAATATGTCGGAATACCTCTGAATTTCCTGCTATCTGAATAGTAAACACAATTAGCACACATTCAGAATATCATCAAATAATATCTGTTTCATTTAGCAGAGGCTACATCCTATTTTTCTTTAAATATTAATTTGAAAAAAAAGCAAATATTTACCATTAACAATTATTATTTATGCTTCTCAAAGAACCATGTTATATTAAAACTGAATTTATACACGATTATAAAATATAATTCCACGAAGATCCTTATTTACTAGTTAACAAATACATGTACCCCAAAATACTGTCATAATTACAGGATGAACTCTGTAATATAATCGAGCAAATAATAAGGATCACTAACAATAATACAGCAATTTATTTCGTAATAAATATATTTCTAAAATAATAATTCACAATAATATGAATTATTTAATACTCTTTTATATTACAAAGTTTACTGATTTTCCATACATTACTGTAAATATTTTACAAGATTTTCGACAAGGTAAACTCGAGCCACAAATACTTCCAGCTTAATATTCAAAGCCCCCTTTTCATCCAGTCGCTCACGTCGCCGAGCCGTCTGAATTAACTATGGATTTGCGAATGCATTGTAAACGTATGAACAAAAGGGAACAAACTAGTAAACAGAATGCACGAAATGCATGGTCGCGTGGGCCGCGATTGGCTGTCACTCGGAAAGCGCGAAAGCAACAGCATAATTCAAAGGTTGCATTAATATTTATGGCTGACAAGGAACGGGACAGTACTACTGTTCCCAATAGCAATAAGACCGCCGGTCGACTTCCTCTCCATTTCGCCCACGTGTCCCTCCTCGCGAGGAGCAAGCTCTTTTCGAAATGCTGTAACACAGGCCACGGACATTTTCAAAAATGAAATTGGACTTCTGTAATGTCACGGTCGTGAAAGATATTTTGCTCGGTGTAAATTTGCAGGCTCGCATCGAATTTGTATCGATGAGATCTGTTTTCTAAAATTCGCAGAAAAGATAAAATTCTTAATTGGATGTTGCGGAGCGCAAAAGGAAAGAAATTGTATTCTAATTGCTCGCAGTTTACTGTAGGTCCAACAATTTTTTTTTCAGTAGAACAGTTTATTGCAAGGTACATTTCCCAAATTCGAGCTCGTATGGCATCGTTATTTCCGAGCTCCGAACCGACCGTCGCTGTGTTTCCCGCGTGTCAACGGATCAAGCAGCAAAAATTACGAGTAACCTAATTCCCAGCGGCAGAGTTAGCCGTTTGTGAAGGCGTTGGAAGGAAATGGTTGTTCACGCCGCGGGAAAGTTAATGAGAATAGTCAATGCGCGAGGAACGCCGAGCAGACCACAGACAATTCATTTGATCAGGCTGGAGAGTGGATTATCAGGATCCAATTTCACGTTACACAGTGCAATCTAATGCATGTATGCGAATGAACGCTTATTGAGGCCAATGTTCGCAACTGGCTAACGTGATACGCTCCATCCAGCACGGAACAGACGTTTTCGGCGCACCTGCTGCACACTGCTCAACTATCCGCCAACCCCCCCGGCCCCTTTGACAGCGTCAGTTTTTCTAGTTCCACTGTTCCATTAACAAGCACAATTCGGTCGGCTGAAAAAAATCAATTTCCTCGTTCGAACTTGAATTTCGATTTAAAGCCGAGTATTATGCGTTGCCGAAAAAATTTCACGCAGGATTCTAGAGAAATCGGAGCTCGTTAATGGGCTGGGCACTCGCGTCGAGTGGAATATTATGGAAAGGCAGAAAGTTGATGAATTTTGTGGAACTGAAAAATTCATAAATTTTCCCTACAATACCTAGTTAGGAGGCCAAAAAGAAGCGAATGTTTGTGATTTTTTTTTTAAATAGCCGAAGCATATATTTCTAGAGAACTTTTTGCACTTAAAAGAGTAACATTTAGAGAACATTTGGTAATTTTTTTGTAGAGAAATATTTACGTTTATAATAAAAAGACAACGACATCCAAGAAGCCTTTTTAAAAACGGTGAGCAGGATATCTGAAAAACTACTGCACCTATCTTTCTGAAATTTTGTGGGCTTATTTTTTATATGAAAATCTACTGAATGGGGAAAAAATCCTCCATCATTCAGTAGATTTTTGTATAAAAAATAAGCCCACAAAATTTTAGAGAGATTGGTGCAGTAGTTTTTGAGATATCTTACTCACCGTTTTTAAAAAGGCTTCTTGGATGTCGTTGTATTTTTATTATAAACATAAATATATATTTTTCTACAAAAAAATTACCAAATGTTCTTTAAACGTTGCTCTTTTAAGTGCAAAAGGTTCAGTAAAAATATATGCTTCCACTTTTTCAAAAAAAAATCGCAAACTTTCGCCTCTTTTTGGCCTCCTGACTAGGTATAATCCCTTAAATAAAATTATGTTTTTAGTAATTAGTACACAAGGTGTTTCAAAAGTTTACAAAATACTCGTTGCCAGTATCAAGAGTCAAGAAGAAAAGTCAAAAGAATTTGCTTCATTCCTTTTTTCAATAATGTACCTTTTCCAAAACGTATAATCGTGCGTTACAATTCCAATGCGACAGGAATGACATTTTCAGTCAGTGCAATTCATTCTGAATAAATACAGAGATGAAGGCGGAGCGAATTTACTTCCTCGTGAATTTCCTCAACTTGTTAAATTCGCTCCCAGAGTTCTGGGACAGTTTGTACACCGCATCTTTTCCCAAAGTTCTTTGCTCGGGAAGAGGCGTCTAGCTATATCGAGCGCGTCTCCGTCCGGGAATTAATCATCGACACTTCCCGAGCAGATTCCTCGCCGCGCCCATAATCCGCTGGCGACGTCCCCCTCGAAACACGTAAACTGCGAAAAATGTCACTGTCGGTCGGAAGCAGCTCGTGGGAAATCTTCGCAGCTGAAATTTCATACTGGGAATTCCGCTCTCCCTCAAGACTTCCTCGCCGGCTTGAGACGGGAGATTCCGCTGCGGGAAATTAAACTGCAGCTCAACGAAGAACGTCTCCCCTGAGTCAGCAAAGATTTATCAGCTATCATCGTGCATATAATCGTCTGCAATATTCTGCGGGGAGTGACAGTGATGACATAGATTCTATTATGGTTATATTTCAATTCGACAAGGATCTCGCGCCTGCTTCTGGGTCCCTGACGACCCATTTACTGTCTTCCTTGGGGGAAAGGACAAATTAAGGGTCCCCAAGGGCTTTCGAGCTCTAACATGTATTCTATTGCCTTCCTCCTTTCCTCCACTTTATGTACCCTTTAGCTTCCTAGTCTTGCTACCCCTTGCTGGATTAGTCCAGCCCCTAAACAGCATCTTTAACGATGGAATTCCTGTGGATCCAGTCAGGGAGATAATAAATAAATCCTTCCTCTTGGTAGCGAGCTCCTGCTACAATCTTCTTATACAGTTAACCATTTGTTCATCGAAATCGCATCGGAAGGATTTCGTCGATACCCTTCGACAAACGAAACTTCATTCTTACAAGGAACCCTTCACTACACTCCCCTCGCTATTCACGTTCCATTCCGCTTTGAAGGGTTGGACGTCCACGTTGCTCCGCAGCCAGGAGGTTCCTCAAGTATATTTTAGCCATCACAGACTCTGAGATATTTACCGTTCCAGTGGCCAGTGGACGTTCCCTGGTACCCAAGGACAGTTGCGAAGGGAATTGCTTTCGATCGGTGTCCCTCTATGGATCCTCAAGTTATAATTGCGCGGGGAAGCCAAAGCGGGGGCCGCAAAGAATTCCACGAGACGCTCCCAATAGTCACTGAAACGTGACTGCACCGTCCTCCCAAACCTTTCCTCCCGATTCCGATTCCCCCTTATCGGGCAGCCTCGCGCGGAATCCTCCCGCTGTAATTCTTTTCCAATAGGCCAATCTATTCTTCGATACGAGCGGTAATAGAGGCTGGATGGGCCACAGGCGACACGGTTTTATGGCCGTGCCCTGAAAGAGAAATCGCTCGGCGGCCATTCCAATTACTACTGGCCCGGGCCCTTCAATTAAACCGTTTTTGTTTAATCGGCTTTTTGTCCGTCTACCCGTCTGTCTTCCCGTCGCTTCCTTTTGTCCGCAGCCTCGTTTCCTCCGCTTTGCCCCGGCGTTCTTCTTTCGCCTCCTGGCCGCCCCATTCCATCCTGGCTCTTAGACCCTCCTACGGCCCACCCTCCTTCGCTGCGAGCTCCCTTGCAACTGGGGAATTATTGGCGACTTAGGCGCCGTTTAGTGATGGTGGCCCGGTGGGTTCAGTTGCCCCACGGTGGGTTGAGTGTGAAGCAGAAGGTTCCGAGAAAATTTTGCCCTGCCTAATCACGAAAATATACTTATAAACGTAATCATTCATTACACCAGAACTCATCATATATTATCACACCCTTTCCCGTATTTTCTTATCTTTTACTCGCAACCGACTCATATTCCTACTATTCATTTTGAAAATCGCCTAAAATTTAAGCTTAAAATATCTCCGTTGTTTTTAATGATACGAGAAAATGTCTCAGGAAAAATATGATTGCTGGACAAAAAGGACAACATATTACACACGGTTGAATTTATATTTTTATTGGCTATAACGTTACAGTAATGAAAATACGTCATCCCATTAAAAAAAACATTGATGATTTTGAAATTTCGGGAAATATAACCTTAAGATAAAAAATCGTCACCGTCAGAATCATTGTCTCCCTAGAGGAAACATTTTTTTCCTTAGACATTTTATCGTATCATTAAAAACAACGGAAATATTTTAGGTTAAGCAACGTTGCGCAACATTGCAGGATCATTGCAGCAACATTGCAGGAACGTTGCCGCAATACTGGCGCAACGTTGCATCAACATTGTGGAAACGTTGCGTTGCCGCAATACTGGCGCAACGTTGCATCAACATTGTGGAAACGTTGCGAAACGTTGCCGTAACGTTGCTGAAATATTGCAGGAACGTTGCAGAAATATTGCAGGAACGTTGCCGTGCAATATTGCAACGCAACATTGATGCTACTATGCAGCAATAATTCTATGTCCGCCCCGTGCAATGTTGCACGGCAACGTCGCAGCAACGTTACATCGACATTGCGCTGCAACCATGCAACACTGAAAGGTTACTGCAACGATCCTGCAACGTTGCCGCCACGAAGTGTGCTGTATGGGTATTTTCCTGCCATCGTGTCAGATGGAACCAACTTCTTAATCCTGCAAATGAGGCTCCAATGCAAGGGGCGTCTTCGTGCTTACAGGAGACTGGATAAAGGGCAATGACCGAGGTACATGTCCTCTATCTACAATATCAGGAGCAATCTGGTCTCCCCGTCACCGAGTATGAGAGCCAATTCCGCACGGACCTCTCGAGGAAATCGAGGTATGCATGGCTGGCCAAGGTGCTTGCCATTGGAGCTTAGGGTATTCTATTTGTCGTCGACAAATCGTCGCTACTGTAGGAAGTTTCTGGTAAAGATAGCACGAGAGAACCTACTGCCCCTTAATTAGAACATTATTCATTTTCTAACAGATTCTCCCCTAGTGATTGGGGTCCAATCCCAAGCCTTGCTAATTTTTCAACTGGTTCAGTCGTTATCCTATTCTGAACACTTGGATCTAGGGAAATGTATTTAATTCCTTGGAAGCATTGAAAATTCCTTTTCAAGGTCCTCTGATTTGCCTTCGATGCTTTCAATTAAGAAATAGCATAGTTGGAGTGGATAAAATGATTTGAAATAAACTTGTAGATTTATTTAAAAAATTCAACTTGTTGACACCTATTTACTAAGCTTTCTCATCGACTCTTCTGTTTCCTTTTTTGTAAACACTCCTCGCACAAACTTCGTCCTTTTTGCCCGAACTCCGTTGAAAATTACAGCCTCCATCACTGTTACAGAAACAAACCCACCGAAGTTAACGTTATTATCTTTCCTCTGTTGTAGGATAGCATGATTTTCTGTGGCAATCCTTTTCTAGTTACCGAAGCGTCCCACCGACGAATGAGAAACGCAGGATGCGCCCCTGCACAAATCACGAGCCCCTTTGTCCCGGAAAAATTCAGCTGACAAGACCGCGCCCTGACCGTTGCATCGTGATTCCGGCTCGCTGCTCGTTTCCACCCTCTTCTTTTTATCGTTCGCCCGCTTTACGAGCTGCAGCGATCCCCGGGAACCTGACCAAGGCAGGTCAGCATCTTCGGGCATCATCGAATTTCAGCAGTCGATCACCTAGGTCGGATAACAATCGCTGTCCCCAGTGGATGAAACGAGATCCACTTGATTCCGAGGCAGCGAGGGATCCCGACGGTGGCTCTTCGAAAGTTGCACCAGCAGAGATTCAGTTTCGCCTGGTATCTCTGATCTCTGTGTAAGAATGATGAAGCTTCCGTTACGGTCTGCGAAGCACCGAGCATTCTTCCAGAGATTTCAGATTTCAGGGAGTTCAGGCAAGCTCCTTGCCCAGAATTTCAAAGGTGTCCGAGGGAAAACATCTTCACTGCTGGGTCAGCCCTAGGTTGGAGGGAAGCTTGATGTGTAAAGAGTGATAAAAGTGACATGATTCGAGAGGAAAAATTGTGTCAAGTAGCTTATGTTACTTGGAACAAAAGTACAGCTCAGAATAGTGAAGCATATGTTTACTATAATGAATTCCTTTATGGAACCAATGCAAATTTTCTGAACCCACCTTTTTGAGTGACTAGATATCTAACTAAAGTTAACGCTACGTTAACACTGTGTCATTTTATATTAGCACAGAAATTCTATTAGTTAAAAAAGAAGAAGAAAGCGACCAGTGATACGATTTGGAATTGAATCTATCATCCTGAAATAATACCAAAGAACTTGAATTTTACCAGCACCGTACTTATCAAGCACAAATATGCTACACTAAAGCAGCGCGTTGGAAACGATAAACCATGTTTGGGTGAGATTCAAATGTACCCTGTCAATCCTCCCGTTCCAGACAGAAACGACAAAATCACGAATCGTGTGTCTATTCAACCAGGAAGCAGATTCGTAATGAAACACTTCCATCCCCCATTCTCTGTACACATGAAACGTTAGAGCGTAAACGTAACAGGATCCCTATCTCCGTCGATCAATAGAGTACAGATTCAGGCGTGATGCGACATCCCAATCGTATTTAACCGCCCCACAACATCTGGGGCCGCACGGAGCATCATATATAGTCGCTGCGATGAACGATTAGCAAGTGACTGATGAATCACGATCACCGTGGTCGAATGAAAACCCAAACAGCCAACAGAGGACCATACCAGTCAGAAATTAATAGATCAAACGAAAGGGGAGGAGAAGCACTGATAGGAGTTGAAACTGACAAGGGAACCCTACAACTGTAGCCCCGGAGATTTTAATGAAATTTTAGGGGATGAATCTGCAGGTCATCTGGATGAACTTCTGCAAAATATTTTATGCCAATGAGCATTGTTTATAAACAATCGATACGTGCCCTTTAAAAGCAGTTCACTTTAAACATATTTCAAGAAAGCGATTTCAGTGAGTGCGTATAGCGCTTACTTTCTAACCAAAAACCGGCAGGCGTTCAAATCCTGTCATTCTAATTTATTTTTTTTTCTTTCTTTCGACTCAATTTTGAATAATTAAGTTTCATACTGCTTTGTTTCATAAATATTGTAATTTTTTAAAATAAATTTCCGTGTACCTGTAATTTACTTCTCATCCATCTGCTTCACATCAACCTCCCAAAAAATTCAGACGAATACACCAACAGCTCAAATAAGCTGCAGATAAAAATTATCTTGAGAAGTAAGAATATCATTCTAGTCAGCTTCACGTAGTACAGTACCAGTGATCGAAAACCGAACATAATTAACAACGAACCAGAGGCCTCATGAAATTCTCAAGCTAGCTTCCGCGCGACTGTTTAACAAAGGCCCCAGAGCTGTTGAAAGAGTACTAGAGCCTTTGTGTGTGCGCGCGCCAGGGTGAAAGAGGGATTGGAAGGAACCTGTAAATCTTCCCACTATCGTCTTGGCCATCGTACCAGCCCCGTGAACAATTCACCGCTGAAAATGCTAATTCGACAAGGTAGCCGTGGACGGAATGGTGTGCGGGAGGGGTGTCTGTCGGGCCGGGGGCAAGGAACGGGCGCTTTCATTGATTTCACCCGTTTGTTCGCTGAGGACAGACGTAAATTATATTCGTGGCCGAGTGCAGACTGTATTTGCATGTTAAAGGAGCCCTAGTTGCGGTTCCAGAGAAGATTAATACCGCTCGGGGCCCAGGCGAGTGGCGGACCTTAGAAGTTGGAGGGGCTGGGGGAGGCAAGAGCGCTGAAACGACGACGGTGCACGGGCCTGGTAACGTTTCCTGCGATAAATAATGGTCCGAGTGCAAGAAACGCCGAAAGAAGACGAAGGAAATACCGAGGAAGCTGTAATTCTGCGGTGGCTGGGCTACCCTTCGCAACAAAAAAAAAACACTCCAGACCCCCAGCACGTCCAGCTGACTTGCTTCTTGGACAAATGTAATAGCCGCAGAAGCTCCTGATACAGGGTGATCCTGCCGCGACTGGACTGAAAGAGATCCTGCCTGGTACCCAGTGGCGAAATCGACACCCCGAGATGCCTCGCCGAGTGTCACGGCTGTGGACCCTCGAAGCCGGTGGAATACCCACTAAGAAGTGTCGTTAGATCTTTGCGAAAACGGCGCCAATCGATTCCTTATTTTTCTCCGATGAAAATAACACCAAGAACGACGCAATTCAGACTAGAGTTTGTCGATTTTTAAAAACCGTTTTTTTTTTATAAATTTATAAAATTCGAAAACCGGTATTTAAATTTAAAACAACTGGTTTTATATATACTCGAATTGATATGTGAAAATGAATTAATTATTTAATTAAACTTGAAATCGGCCAGGACACAAGCATATTGTAACAGTTTACTGTAAAACTAATCTTCATGAGTTCATATTTTCGAAAGGAAAATACTAAATAAAATAAAGATTTATCATTTATATTTTGTACGGATTTTAGTTATTTTAGTTTTTGCTCATTTGGTTATGTATGCAGTGTATTTCATTGTGTTATTTTTTTGTAGATCTATAAATATTAAATGAACTAAGAAATTGTACAGATTTTAGTTATTTTATTTATTTTTATTTATTTGTTTTTGTGCAGATAGAGTATATTTTATTTTGTTATATTTTTGTAATTCCATAAATATTAAAAAACTGAAAAATTTTAAAATAAGTGCAATTATTTATTTTCTATTTTAATTACATTTTTCGTGAAAATTCGAAAACCGGTGCCACCGGTTTTTTGGGAACTGTGAAATTCGGAAACCGGATTTTTCACAAGTCGGTTTTTGTATAAATTCTAATTCGGACCATAATGAACAAATTACATGAAAAATTGATTTGCATAAATTTATCCAATTCACATGACATTTCATAAAATTTTCACCGGCAAAACAAAAGGAATCCATCGGCGTCACTTCCCTATCGAGCATTCCACCGTGAAAAGTCGCGACCACGAGTGGCCTCCGCCACAAGCGAAAGACTTTATTGCCTCCCTAGCCAGCCCGACGCTGACGGTGATTTTTACGGGGCTGTCGCCGCCGCAGCGGCCAATAAACGATCGGTGGAAGCAGCTGCGACACCATATCCGCTCCATGCCCGAAACTTTAAGCAACTACCAGGCTCCAGCAGCGAAATTCCCAGCGACGCAGCGCGCCGCGAAAGGCCCCGGGGTGGAAGTTGCCGCGAAGACTGTTACTCGCCTAACTGCGGGAGGAAGTAAGTGAGGTGGAGGTGGGGGGGGGGGGGGGGGGGGGCGCGGTCTGACATTTGTCGGGCAGAGTTGCGACTTTGTTAAGGCTGAAACGTGACGATTCGCTGGCTCGGTTAAAGTATTTTCGGGAACGGAGCTGCTCTCTCGCGACGGGGTGTTTCTTAAGAGCGAAGCGTCTCGCGAACGTGGGTAAACTCGAGTATCGTTTCTCTGTTCGCTGCGGGTTAATTGCCTGTGTTTCATGGGGGCAGGCAGCGCGGGCGCCGTTTTACTCTTTCAGCTGGAAGTTTACTGTGCAATCGCGTACAGCACTGACATTTTCGAGCCGAAAGTATTTGAACGTGGATAATTGCTGGGGGAAGTACAGTGGAGCCGTCATTCCACTTTGATTACTGTTTCCGTTATACTGCCAATTGGTGTTTGAAATGTGCGAGGGGGAGTCTGCTGCGAGGATAAGAGTTGAGTGGATATGCGCTTACATTAAAGGGGTATTCTGGTCTAGCTTATCATGGAAAAACGCACAATTTTCGTGTCTTCGTACTGACATGTCATATTAATTTTTTTCCCGCCAAAAAAATTGTAAATATAGTTAAAAGGACGATTAAGAGTTTAGGAAAAACTTTGCGTACTACACTTACTTTGATTGCCCATAAAAAATTCTGAAAAATGGTTATGGGACTCGCGCGCTAGACCAGAATACCTCCTTAAGGGGTCAGTCCACTGTGAAGTCGTGAAAAATTGTCATTTTTTAGGATTTATTTTTTAGTAAACGGAATGTCCAACGTAAATAATGTTTGGTCTATTTATTAATACACTTATTGACAGTATAAAAAAATCTATTTTAAATTTTTAACAGTTTTTTTTTTTAAATATATATCGCACTGATGTGAGCGCCTTGAGAAAGCAATGTAGTGCTGGTGCAGGTGATTCCGGGCGAACGACGCATTAGAAACAAAAAATTCAAAGTGTGTTGTAATCAATATGAGTGTGGTTATCGCCGGAACCAGGATTATTTTTACTAATAAAAAATTAACAAAATGGCGGAGGTTTGAAGTTTAAGTGTCGAAATGCGATGAATTTTTCAATCATTTTGCCTTGTAAAAAGTATGATATGCTTAATCAAAAAAGGTTTCCGTGGTCCCGGCCATTGCCACTGATGTGCTGAATAACGTGCAAAAATTTCAGACTGATTGGTCAAATAGTTTTTTTGCAATCACCTGCACCAGTTGAAAAAATGTTGTTTCGAGATAATCGCGTTTAAAGTTTTAAAACGAATTAAAAAAAATTCTTTTAATTTTTTTTTGTATAATATAAGAGTAGCTTAATAAATACCAAAAAGATTTATTGCATTATATGTTGTATCTACGGAGAAACAAATCTTTAAAAATAGCTTAATTTTTCAAACCTTCACAGTGGACTGACCCCTTAATTAAGAAAGCAAGCCGATTTAATTTGGTTATCGTAGAAAGTAAATGACAAGGGCCCTTGAGTGCTGATTGCAGAACTGTAAAACTGTTCTGTGTGTACTTGATCATAAGTTAAGATGGACAACGAGTAAGAATTAATTAAGTATGATTTATCCCGATGCGAGGATACTTTGAATTTCTATCATTTTTAATACTGTTTCTTACAAAGGACATTACATTTTTATGAGGTTTGCGTGGATTATAGTTCTCGATAAAATATTTGCCACGTATTTTTTTTATCAGCGAATGTCCATGTCTAGAGGGTGAAATTAGCCTCCAAATTTGGGGGTGAAAAATTGGTTTGCCCCGATATCTCAGAAACTATGCACTATAGAGAAAAACCTTTTAGATAAAAATGATGTATTTTTTAATAATAAATTCAGCCACATAGTCAAATTCAGTGAAAGATTATTACTTTTTGGTATATTGTTTAAACAAATTGACGTATTACGAATTTGATTATGTGGTTCAATTTGTTATAAATAAATACATCATTTTCGTCTAAAAGATGTTTCTCTATGTTGCATAGTTTCAGAGATATTGGGGCAAACCAGTTTTTCACCCCCAAATTTGGGGGCTGATTTCACCCCCCAGACATGGATGTTTGTAGTTAAAAAAAATACGTGGCAAATATTTTATCGAGAACTATAATCCTGTCTTTTAATCATTTGATCTTCTAATTGTTTTTTATCGCGAACATACGTCGCAAATCTCATCAAAATCGGCGAGTAACAGTTGGGTGATGTACCTTGTTATATGAGAATTGTGGTATTTTAATATCGAACTCAGTTTAAAATGCACCACTGGTGCGTGGAAAAGTCGTTGAATGTTTTTCTTTTTTAATGGGGGAGTCTTGTATCTGCCCATATTTGATTAATTTCGAATCCATGGCCGGGATCCCTTGGGGTGAATAGCGCCATTCGAATAAATACTAGCTCGTTGGCAGGTTTTGCTCTCGTTGCGGCGCTTTTCCATTAATTCATCCGCAATTTTCCGCTTCGCTCCTCTCCGAAGTCGAGTGAAAATTATGCTTGTGACGAACTTTAAGCCCGTATTTACGAACACACGCCGTGCAACGTGGAAGATAACTCTGCGTTGATGGAAATACGACGCAACACGAATCCTTGAAACCGCGACATATAATGTTACAGCGCAGCAACTGCCTCTGAATACGAATCGTCAGCGACGGGGTGGTTTTAAGAGTCTGCTCGGTGTAAATGATACGGGATTTTTTTTTAAATTCAACCGGGAATGTCGTAGGTAAATATATACCGTTTTGGAACTATATTCGCAGAGTGAGATTTCGAATTTTTCACATCTCGTGGTATGCTTAAGGTTAAAATTTAAACTTATTTCCTGCGATACAAATTCTGAGCGAGCTAAATCTTGTCTTCTTTAAATTGTTATAGTTCTGCAGACTAAAAGTGAATGGTTCAGGAATTGTAGTCATATAAATGGTTGCAAAATTGTAAATTTCAGAGAAGCTAAGGTAATTCCATTCGAAAGAATAAAAACCAGGGGATTGGAGCAGACCAATTTTTTATTTGCTCCGCTCCGACATCAAAATACTTGCTCCAGCTCCGCTCCTGCTCCGCTCCAGCTGCCTTTTTTTTTAAATAAAAATTCTTTTAATACTTTCAAACAGCGATCTTTCATTTGCAACCAACACCATCTTTCTAGCTTTCCATTTTCATATAGAAAAAAAATCATAAAGAGTGCTTAAATTTCGGGCAAAGAAAGTAAAGTTTTTTCAATGAAAAAATCTGCTTTTATAAAATGAAAGAAAATTCAAATAATAAAAAAAAATTTGGAGCAGTGGAGCAGTAAAAATTTTCCGTGTTCCAGCTCCGCTTCTGCTCCGGGCGAAACCCCATTGCTCCCTGCTCCGCGCTCCAGTTCCGAGCTCGGCCCCGCTCTGATAAAAACCCTTATTCCTACAAACTGCTTAATCTTTATACAGAGAAACTCGCAATATTCTCTAACCCTGTTGAAGTCATTTCGCTCCGTATTTTTACAGTTCCAATTTACCTCTCAAATTCCACAAAAATAGTGGTTACTTAAAAAAACTGTATTTCGGAAATCCCCTCCACCGTTCAAATTTCAACTCATACAAGAAACTTACCACATCACAATTTCGACCTTTATGCCTACACTTCCAGTTTATTTCCCTAATTCACAAATATAATGTCCGAAAAATCTGAACTACTGAAATCATCCCCCTAAACCTCCAAATCACGAAAAGAACTTGTTCCGCCGCAAGATGGCAACCACTTCGATCTCCCAGCTTCCCTTAAAAGCACCATGTTCCAACTTCCACGATTTGATACACGTTTGGTTGGGATTAAATCTGATCTGATCAAAGCCTGGCACGTAGCAAACGCACGGTGGATGTTTTCTCGAAACACAGAGGCGGCGTAATCGTCGTTTAGCACACCGTGCGCCGCTGGTGCGACTGTTTTCACGGTTTCCCTACCATTATTGTTTCGCGAATGGAGTCCAAACAAAGCTTATCGCCGTTTTCACGGTTCCGCCGCGTCATTGTCCGGCAGACGGCAGTCAGACAAAGAGTTTTCAAGCCGTGTAAAGAGTGTCCTACGCACTGGTAACAGAATGGGAACATCTTTCACCGTTCTTCATCCCCGCGGACGTTTGTCCGTGCGCCGATGCCTCCTCCTTCGCTTTGGCTCTCCAACTTCAACGGCGAAATATAATATACTATAAACTGGGATCGAGAGCTTCTGTCTGGACATACATATTTTTAATTGGTTGTTCTGGTTGTGCAATATGAAAACTGTTAACTGGGGAAGGGTGCTTTGCTCTACGTCCTTAATCCAAAATCCATTCGTCCTTGCTGCCTGCCACTGATTGCTGGAAATCGCGTAAGCAACTTGGCCAATAACGAAAATACCTTTGTTCCGTTCGTTCGTCGAAATTGATAAGCGTTCTGAGGGCTTTCACTGGCAAACATCCCACTGCGGAAACGATCGAACGATTTATCGAGAGAAACGATGATTCAAAGAGAAACTGATCTACGATTTTGCTCGTCTGTATCTCATTAAGCTTCGTAAAATAGAGCTTGTAAAAAAGGAATAGAAGGAAAACAACAACTAGTCAGTAGCCATATATAGAGACCTAAGGAAACACAGATAAGTAACGCAACAGATCTCAAGATATTTCGTCATTTAAATTAAATGCACACAACGAAGCTGTGAATTATTGTGTGACGTCCCGGCCCCACCATGGGTCGCGCTGGTTAGTCTCCACCGGCGCCGCTAGAGGTCTACTCTTCTCACAAGTCATAATTTCCACTCTCGTTCGCATATATACAAGTTCCGAGTTCTTTCCTCTTTCAAAGGGGCCCTACAACTGTACCCCCTTCCTGGTTTTAAAGCCGATTTTCCCCAGGAATTTTAAATCTAACTGTTCTGCCGCCGGTAATGCAGGGTGTAACAACAGTGCAAATAAAATTATAAGTATTAAAAGTTCCTTTATTTTTGTAGGTACGACAGCTCCCTTGAAACTGATTCCTATAACATTGTGATATTGAAAGTAGGTGCCATAATCGGCTGTGTTTATACCCGTCGATAAATATAATAATGTTATGTATTCATAGTTTTGTTCTGGCTAAATAAACACACTTAAAAAAAAACAGCTGTACCCCCGGGGATTTTAATGGAATTTTATGGGATGAATCTGGAGGTCATCTGGATGACCTTCTGCAAAATATTTTATGCCAATGAGCATTGTTTATAAACAATCGATATGTGCCGCTTAAAAGCAGTTCACTTTAATCATATTTCAAGAAAATGAGTTGGGTGAATGCGCATAGCTGTTACTTCCCAACCAAACGACACGGGTTCAAATCCTGTTATCCTAATTTATTTTTTCCCTGTCTTTTAACTCTTATTTTGAATAATTACATTTCATACTGCTTTGATTCATAAATATTGTAATTTTTTAAAATAAATTTACGTATATATATATATATCGATATATAATAGGATAGATAGGTAGATAAATAGTTACACAGACGTGTATATGTGTATTGTAAAGAAAAATTTCATATTAAATATATAATTTTCAGTGTCTTTATAGTACAAGTATGTACCAGTTATGTTTCTACGTGTATAAAAAGTTATGTATTTTTACCATGTTTATATATACAATTTATGTTAAAAAATTACAATATTTATGAAACAAAGCAGTATGAAATTTAATTATTCAAAATACAGTTAAAAGAAAGAAAAAAAATAAATTAGAATGACAGGATTTGAACCCGTGCCGTTTTTTGGTTAGGAAGTAAGCGCTATACGTACTCACTCAACTCACTTTCTTGAAATGTGTTTAAAGTGAACTGCTTTTAATGGGCACATATCGATTGTTTATAAACAATGCTCATTGGCATAAAATATTTTGCAGAAGTTCATCCAGATGACCTCCAGATTCATCCCCTAAAATTTCATTAAAATCTCCGGGGCTACAGTTGTAGGGTCCCCTTGTTAGTACCCGTGTGTCTAGGTTAGGGGCCGTCAGCTATAGCCCTACTGATGAGTAGTCTGGCTGACGGTCCCAAGACGAAACGCGCACATCTTCTTTTCCTCGTCGATCTTTAATTTGCCAATCCACCTGCCTCGCACAGTCCTCCAAAATGCGTGACCGGCCCCGAGAGATTACGGTCACGTCGGAGGCGACGGGGCCAAGATCCCTCTTTACGTTCCGGAGTCATATCACCATCTCGGTTTCGAACGTAAAATATTGTGAATTTTTAATTCAAACTTCTCGCCATTAAGCACTTAGAAATTACTTACTGAGTTCCCCCGGAGTTGAGGTTCCATCCAAAGCTTCTGCAGTATAGCTTATATCGCCACCTCTCCCCACATTCAAGTATCATCAGCAAAGTGACAGAAATTTTTCGTATCAGTTGCTACAACCCCTGGATGACACTCCAATAACGAGCCCTCCCACGCAGTGAGCCTGTGCCCGAGCCCACGCGCGTACACTTCCAAGGTGAAAATACAATCGATCGCGCGGAGTGAAGCCATTGGTAGGGTAGCCAGACAAAAGAAGAACAAAGGTAGAAAGGGAGGAGTGACGGGGTCGCTTGGAAGCTCGTTTGAATCCACTGGATTCCGATACACCCCGTCTGAGGAACATCTGTATCGCGGTTCTCCTCGTTATTCACGCGGAGTTGCGGTCTCATTTTTCTGTCCTTCTATCTTCCTATTTTTTTTTTTTTGTCAAGGGGGACCTCGTTATCTTGCTCGTCGCCGCGGTGTATAGGTGCAACGAGCCGACGCGCGCCCCAGGAAGACGCGATAAATTCCACTTTGCCCCGGGGAAATTAACATTTCGACGATGGTGGGAGAGTGGGCTGGTGATCTCGCGTCGATGCAGGTCTATCGAGTGAACCCTGGCTTGCGATCAGATGTCGATGCCTCCATGGCTACTGTTACAGTGTAGGATTGTGCTTTGTGGCTCCATGACAGCATTTGTATTGTAAATTCTATGGCGTGCAAGTCGTGCCACGCGGTTGCCGGGCACACGGCGCGGATGAGTGGCAACGTGACCCTAATTAATCCACCTTGTTTGATTGGACGCGGGGAGAGATGCGGCGGAATTAACAGCGGGACTTTGGAAGCTTGCAGCGGCGACTTGTAAGCAGCCGCAGGTGTGCGTGGATGTGATTCTAGAGGATCTTCCACCACTAAGGATTGCGAAATCGCGAGAAATACCCTGAAATTTTTACTGGCAATTCGGTAAATTGCGTACAGCAATATAGCGCATATATGCGTTCATTAATTTCCTCCACATCTAAAAAACTGCAATTACTAATAAAGACGAAAACCGAAGTATCACATGAAGAACCAACTCTGATCCAAAAGAAAACTAAAAATCTGAATCAAGTCATCAAAAAGATGGACGTATTTTCAAGTAGAAAAAGTAAGGAGAAAATATATATGTACAAATGGCATATGATTTCTTAATGACTATCCGAACAACAAGTGTAAAATCTGAGAGAGCTTTATCCGTAGCTAGATTATCTTGTATAAAAATTAGGTCGCGATCAGGCGACCGAAGTTTAGACAAATTATGTTTTGTGCGTGCTTATTTGTTAAATAAAAAATATTTAATTATGTATGTAAGCTAAGATTCTTTTCATTGTTTTCGTGGTGAAGATCCATATTAATAAGTATTGTCAATAGTTATACAAGTATACCTATTTTGTGTTATCTAATTTTATATTTTATGTTAAGAATAGTTTTATTTGCGTATATTTTTTATAATGCTCGATTAGAGTTCAAAAAAAAGTTTTTTTTTGTAATGTTTACTCTTATATTTTCAATACCTTAAAAAGTACCGGTAAGCCGTTTTGATTGAACTTACTGGCGGTAAATTATTATTAAAAACGTACTCAGAATGTACAATATTACCTACAATATTAAACAAATTTGAAATACTTGAATATCTACGTCTTACGCATAGTAAATGTAGATGTAAGGTACTCGAACGACAGTCGGAGTCTTATTTTTACTCCTAGAAAAGTATTTTTCACTTCACAAATGCTTTTTCAAGTAGGTATTATTTCCTAAACTTTTGCCAGTGAAAATGCCCTGAATTCACAATTTTCTCAAGTTATAATTTATTTCGTTAAAACGGTGCAGTGAAAACAATTGAAACTCGGCAGATATTTTCGTCTATCCATATACTACACGTGCAAAAAAATTGAAAACATTGGTACCATTTCTTCAACATTTTTTCAGCGGATTTATCTGTCAAGATCGTGTCTTTCCGTAAGAGTACCTACGTGTGCAATCGGTGAAAATTAAAATCGTTATAACTCAGCAACCGTTTAGTGAATTTGTTCGAAATTTTTGGAGCACACCAGGAAGATTAAAAAGGACAATCTCACTAATTTTCATCAACTTGGTACCAATTTGACGATAGGTTCGATACATCCTTAAAGGTCGACAAGGGTGCTTCCAAATGGTCGCCGACCGTCTTGGCAACTTCAAAGGCACTGATTGGAAGCTAACGCGGGACCAAGGACAAAGAAGTTTGAAAGAACAGGAGCAGAGACTTCTTTGATGTGTTTGACGCGTTGCTGATTAGATGACCCAAGGTTTAATTAAATAAAAGGCAATTTATAATCTCGACGACGCGGGGGCTGATTAAACTCCACTCGAGCTTCACCCCGCGAAATCACTGGAAATGGCGCGCAAGAGTTCCCATCCATCGGTTGCGCATCAGATAATTAATTTCTATTCGGATTAATTTACCGCACTTGCTTCCTTTACGGTAATTAATTAATTAATCAATTAACTGATTCAGCCGATTTCAATATAGCGTGTATCGTTCGGTGAAAACGTTCCGGGAAATTCCCCCATCTGAATGACGCATTATATCGGCGTTTCCATGGCTTCCAAACCCTTATTAAAATCGCTTTTCAAAGACACCTTTTCACCGAGATACCATATCCCGTGTCCCTTTCATTATTTCAACCGCACGAGCCTGAATTCCCCCTGCGTTATTCGATAACTGCCCGCACACAGCGCGGCTCATAAATGAATATTGAAAAACGAGCATTGGGCTTTGGACGTTCACAATTAGACAAGCAGTCGCGGTCCATTTTCGAATTAATTTCACGAAATTTCATGAATGTTTCTGAGAAATAGCTGGGGCGCGTGTATTTCGGCGCTCTCGTAAGACTTGGACGTGTTAAATGGCACCAATGAAATGTAGGATCACGGAAACAAGCGCTCTCATAAGACTTGAAACATGTTAAATGGCACAATGAAATGTAGGATCACGGAAAAAAAGGGAGCCTCGGGGCAACGGGACTCGAACCCGCGATCTCCAGATTCGTTGGCGCCACTGGTCGCCGCCTTAGCCACCTCGGCTACGCCGATTCTCCCGGTCTTGCTTCTTCCGTGCCCTCTCTTATGGTGGGGGTTCCCGATCCCACAGAAATTTAAGGCTCTCGGGCTTCAAACATTTAGCTTATCAGAAAGTTAATTTAAAGAATAACACGCTAAGCTCTCTCGTTACTATCCGTGACATGGGAGTCATTTTTAACTCCTCTTCATCTTTTCGCGAACACCATCACTCTGTGAGAAACGTAGCTTCCAGGATGCTGGGTTTTCTCACGCGGGTATTAACCGATTTTGTTAATCCTGTCGCATTGACTACGTTATATAATGCGCTGGTTGTCCCCAATTTGGAATCCGTTCCACAAGAAATACTCGAAGAAATACTGAATCCGTGAAACATAAATTCTTGCGGCTGCTTGCACCCAAAATCGACACAGCTATGGCGAGGTTTTCTCATGACTATACCGATATTCTAAAGGCCTGTGGGCTTCTTACGTCGGAGGATCGCAGATCATTGTCTGACCTTGCAATCGTATTTAAGGGAAGGTTCCGTTCTAGAGCACATAAAAATAGGTGATTTTTAGAAATTAATTAAAGGAAAACTACTATATATAATTTAATGGGACTTGTCGCATTGTATTAAGGATGTCTTAGATTATAGAAATATATTTTTTGTTTTATAATTAATTATTGTAAACGGCACTAAGGAATCGTTAAAGTCGAGGCGTCAAAAAATTCATCGAAATCGGTGGGAGCTCTATCTCCAAAAGTTATTATCCGATTCGACTGAAACTTTTTTTATTTTGAAGAATATACCTCTGGCTAGGGAGGAAACCAGGAAAAAATAGAAAAATAACATTTTTTAGAAAATAACGACACTCGAAGTTTGAAATCACTTTTTCCCTATATTTTTCGTCCTTTTAAGGTCTTTAAAAATTATAAATTTTCAAATTTGTTGTATTTTTTTCTGGTTTCCCCCTATCTAGAAGTATATTCTTCAAAATAAAAAACGTTCCTTTTAAACACGTATTCCTAAATGGTTGAACATTCGAAAAATGAAATAAAAAAATCGATTTTTAGACCGGAACCTCCCCTTAAATAACTTGGCGGCGCAGTTTTCTAGGGCTTAGAAAGCAATTGAATTTTAATTTCAACAATTTTTTTTATATTTACAGTGGTCTTCAAGAAATACAGGAAAATAGGAAAGCGCACATTAACCTTTAAGGGGTTAACTTTAATTTTAGCTCTACTTTTAATTTAGCTTTGTCTTCATTCTATTTATTTTTATTTTATCTTTATCTTCAGTTTTAATTGTAATTTATATGCAATCCTCCTGTTTTAGTTCTTATCGTTGTAAACTAAAGTGCACAGATACCCGTGAAATAATAATAATCAAGTTGCATTGCAATATTTCGTTACAGAAATATAGAAGTTGCGTTAGCTTTTGCAGCTTCAACTTCTTTCCCATCCGTTTTATTTCAGTATCGAATCGAAGCATATCCTTCTGCCTGAAATGAAAAGTGTAATTGTCGCTGGTAGTACTGAGTTCCGGATACCACAACAAACTCGCCAGATCGATCACCCTTACTGGCCATCCATTACAGCAAACCGGTCCATAAATGTTCATTTATCCCGAAGAATCTGGCGATCTCGAACCTCCGCGAAAAGCTCCCCCATCGCGATCGTGACATTTTTTTCTCCTAATTATTCCCTCGTGAAGGCGGAAATCCGAGTCTGACTTCGACAACCGTGGGCTCGCCACATCGGAATCACCGTGGAAAAAAAAAAGGAGCAGGCAGGCTTCTGAGCCACGGAATTTCATCTCGATCCGTTTCCGTTCTCCCTTTTTTCCACCGCCGCGATAAAAACCGAGATGGGGACAAAGGGGGTTAGGGAGAAGCGAACCGTTCAACGCACGTAGGTACAAAGGGTTGCCCGCTCTCTCCAGGTGCCTGAAACCCTCGATGGCACTTTCCTATCGAAACCACGTTGTTAATTAAATAGATTGGGCGCTGGAATGCCCTGCTGCAACCGTGCTACGTTTATTTTCATGTCGCTGAACCCCCGCTACCACGAGCAGAGATTCGCGGTTGTAAGGAGGGGGGCATCTGCGAGCATTGTTGACCTCCAGTTAGCATAATCGGCGCTAATGTTATTAGAGTCGCAATCGTGATTATTATCGTCGCAGTTATTGTTACTGCAGCGGTTTTATCGCAGCTGTAAATCGTATTGTGCCGGATGTTGCTGTTTGCAATACTGTTTCTTTTGGCTGCTATCGGTACAGGCTGGTCAAACACGGTGTACCATGTGGGATATAATTTTTGGATTTTTTAGGGCTCTCTTTCATTTTCGTTGAAACGTGGGTAGTGATGGAAGTGGGGACACGTTGATTTTATACGAGCTCTATTACAATATTCACGTCGTTGGAAGCTTGAATAGTACGTGAACGTATGGAATTGAATAATTGTCGAGCAATTAAACAATTATTTCGCTGGATACCTTGAGCAATTTTTATTTAAAATAGATTCACAGCGGTAGAAATTGTGCGGATATATCTGAAATATACAGTCGTAGAAGTAGTTTCTTCGTGAAATATTTTAACCCTTCGTTGACACACCACCTTTTTCGATCAACTTTTACACAACCGAGTTGGCTCACGCCCAAAACAATTTTTGAACGACTGCCATTCTGATCTAAAGAATCCAATCGTAATGAAAAAAATCATGGGTCAATTTCGAGGTCTCTAGAATGTATTCCAAGAGTTTTTTGATTGGCATTTTATCAGAGAGTTTGAAAGAAAATTGTAGACCACCATATGTCGAGGAGACACGAAGGAAATCTTCAAAAAATTGTAACTTTTACAAATTTCAATAGTAGAAGCTAAAAATCTACGGAGTTGTTGTTCGGATATAATATTTTGAGAGAAAAAATAGTTGGTCAGTCGGCTTTGGAAAAAAGGTATTCATTTTGCATATAAAATGTGTGTGGGTTTGTGGGTGGCTCACACCCAAAGTGTCAACTCAAATATATTAGTATAAAAGATTCTAAGTTCAACGTGCAAATAAAAAGTACATTTATTTTAATCCATAAGGTGTAAAGGCATGTTTTGTTAAAGCATGAAAATTATAACGAGTGAATAAATAAAGATAATCGTACATTTCCCTTAGCTAGTGATGGGAATATTTGAACAATTTTTCAATGTCAATTTGCAAACAAACGAACGAACGGTGCAGTAGCCCCTCGTCGGACTAGGAGATATTTTAATCAAATAAACAAACATTGACGTAGAAACGCGTAGCTGGACCATTTACATACTTCGTGGAACGGACGCACGACAAAATTTAATATTATGTAGGAACTTCAATTTACGAACACACAAACCACTGCTTGCTTAGCTTATCGCGCAAATAATTCCCGGAACCTAACTCAGCGTTTGATAATATAATTAGCAACGCTTTACGGCGAAGCTTTTCACTTACAGTCCTGGACAACTATAAACAATTTAATTTCTACCAAAATTTATACGACGTGCAGGTTTCATTCTCTCAATTTTATAAAAAACAAATACATAGTTTTTAAGGGAAATTCTCGTGTAACAGCCCAAAAAGTAACTTTAGTTTTAGTTTTTATTTATTATAATATTTTCGTGGATACAAAGTAAATTTATCAAATGAGAAAAGTTACCTTTTCTATCAAACGCTATAAATTTTTCAATTTTTTATGTTTTTTCTTTAAATCGGTTTCAATCCCAGCGTAAGCTATCTAACTTTAAGAATTTCTTCCTTCTCTTGCAACTAGATGACTGTGACAGGTGCTACGCGTCACGCCAACAGAAGTTACATCATCGGAGAGGTCAACAGGATTCCAGAATAATTAATAAATAATAAGAAAAATCGACATAAAAAAAGAATTCTACAAGTTCAAAGATGCCTTCTTATATCCCCCAAAAGTTTAATGCAATATAAACGATACTTTTTTAAAAAAAATTCATAAATGTCAGTTACTTTTGGGGCTGTTACACGAGAATCCACCCTCAATCTTGGACCCCGCCAATTTCAAGAAGAAACCTTACCACGTGACTAAATTCTATCGAGCAAATCCTTGGAAGGTGTTCACTCTACAGGCTATTAAAAGAAGAGGTCTAAAAAATTTCAGGCCCACAGCATCCATTAAACCAAAAACTGCAACAGAACAGAGCGAAACAGAAAACCTTCGTTTTATTTCGCTACGACTGGCATTCTGAATTTTGTTTACCAACCCTTTTCCCATTCAGTTGAATTGGTACTCCAATCCGGCGTGCTTTCGACACTCCGCGAGCCCTGATCGCTCGACGTCTCGGAAATGTTAGGATTATTATACAAAGAGGACTTTGCCTGTTCGGTTATGCAATCGCTGTGAGTGGCGTCGCCCGACGGCGTCGCAGCCGAACGCTTTGCTCCGCTGAACTGAGCGCAAACAAAATTACACTTAAATAAGCAATTACTCCGACGCTAATGGCGGACGGAGTGCAATTAAAACAGCGACCCGAGCTCCGCGTAATCCGACAAATTTCCTGCATACAAACCCGCCGAATTAAATCTCGTCGCTGGACCGCGCGCGTCCCCGAGACTTGTCGCGGCGATAATTCAAATCGCGTCGAAGAGGACAGGAAGTGGGCACGAGCAAGCGTGGGAGGTCTTTCGGCGTTAAATCGCAGGCCTGGAAAACAAATGTGTTTGACTCCGTCTTTTCCCTTGCAAATACCAAAATATATAAAAAATAATAATTCCACTTTCCATAGAATTAAGTGTTGTGACGTCGAAGAAATAAAATTAGGCACTGCAATTTTAGGAAGATAGAAGGCGAGTATGTTGAACGCAGAAAATGAATACCAAATATAAATTTGCAGTTTTGAGAATTTAAAAATTTAGTTTTAAATTTTAAACTATTAAACGGGAGTGTAACTTGGGGTTGTTTTACGAAATTCATTGAGTTCTTGTCAAATAGGATCACTTTTATCTGAAACACTTTTTGATATAACGTACGCAGGAATAATTACAGGCAGATATAGTTCCCGGCACAGTGGTCCGGCAAGCGCGTCTGACTAAAAACGCCGTTTTCCCTTGCTCGTTCGGGTGTCCTCCATAATCCACCATAAATTCTTATATTCTACTACGCGCATTTCGGAAATTATTTTAAATAATGTACCTACCATGAAACTAATAATGAGTAATTAGGTTGTGCTAATTTATCGACAGCTGAGATTAAAAAACCAAGTGGTGTTTCAGTTTATCTCGTTAGGGAAATTTTAATAAAAAATTTTCATTAAGCTTCGTAGAATGAAGGGACCCTTCGCGTTACAAAGGCGGGAGGCTGTGTGCTTCGTTTAAGAGGGTAAAACGGAGTGGAAATTAAGAGTTTTAAATAAAATTCCTTCAAAATTTATTCACATTCCTAAAGCTCTTAGCAGCATGGGCGACCTTTACTTGCAGGAATTTTTAAAATAGCTTACATACAAGAAGCTACACAGTGATTACTTTCAAACTTGCTGGTTTGCGCAGTGCGTCTGACCATATACGTTCCTGTTTCCCTTGCACTCTCTTGTAATCCAGTCGTGAGAATTATTTAGATTAGCCGAAGCTTCAAAAGATTTTCTACCACTGACACCGTAAGATTTTACAATTTCCTGTTCCAAATAAAACGAAAAGTCTTCTGGAAAAAGTTATTCCACAACGTGAAAATTCCATAAAAATATATTTATAAATCTACCTTTCTCTCTGACGTTCGCAGAGATACATTCAGATTTCTCCTCGCATAATTCAACGTTTTCAAAAATCTAAATTACCTATCTAACAAACGTGAATGTAACTCAGGAAATTAATGCTACTGAAATCTACTTAATTTTGAATCCTGCTACGAAATACGAGTTTCATTGCAGCTTTCCAATTAGTTGCTGGAAAATAAATTAGTTCCCCGCGTGGCTGTTTATTTTATCTTCCAACGTCCCCCAATCCGCGCTGTTCTTTTTCCCTTATCGTTGGAGGAAATTCGCCTGTCCGACATCTCCATCCCCTGGACGTAAACGGCGAGGGTAACTCGTCAACGGTAGCCTAATTATGCGATTTATTTACCGGGCTAAATGGCAACGACACTCGAACTGCGGCGGGGAAACTCGTTGGAACATTTCGCCCGCAGTTGAATGAACTTCCGGGAACTCGTCGACTAAGAAACTTTCGGAGCTTCCAGCCTGAAAGCTTTCCCGTTTCATCAAGTACGTTAAAGAGTGCGCAAAAACGTCGGCGGTGTTTTCTGGCTGCCACCGATATCGGCCAGAGTCCGCATTTTATGAAGCTCCCTCGTCCCCTTGGGGCTGGCCAGTATACTTCACCGTTAGAAAATAATATCTGCCAAATATGTGCGGCAGGATTTCTCATAAATGTGTGTAGGTACTCTGTGTTTGCAGTAAAGTGTCGACTGGAGCCAACAAATAATTTTTATAATTCTATAAAAATTTCTCTTTCTCAGAATATTCTTCTTTGCCCCGTCGAACATGTGGGTATGTACCGATTGGGAAAATTTGGATTACTTTTTCAATTAGGATTCAAAGTAGGATGGTAAATTTGATTAAATTGTATTATGAGAGTATGGTGTAATTTTAATGATCGAAGGAGAAATAATTAACACATTCGTCCATAGGGGTTGGAACGTGATCGATATATCGCGTAGCATCTCCCCCGGAACTTCCTGTAATAGGGGAAGAAACATGAAGTTTTGATGGGGAATGATATGGCTTCTGTAACGAGGATATTTGTCGAGAGCGTCCCAAGAGACTTTTCTACTGTTGATTCCGGAAGCAATTCAGAGCGAAGTTTTTTCATTTCCGCGGCACGGTATCGTCGCATTTAATCCTTTCGTCCTGTTGGCTCCAACGAAGAAATTGAACGTCAAATCCAACAATAATTCCACCTTTAAAATTTCAACAATGTCAATTTCGTACACACATATTTAGCAACCTTTACAATTTTAAAATACTACCGTTAATCTTCCGTGCCGTATGATATCCAACCTCTGAAGTACTAAATTATCAGAGCTCTAATGTCTTAAGGGGTTATGCCTAGTCAGGCGGCCGAAAAGAGGCGAATGTTTGTGAATTTTTTTTGAAAAAGCGGAAGCATATATTTTTACAGAACTTTCTGCACTTAAGAGAGCAACATTTAAAGAACATTTGGTAATTTTTTTGTAGAAAAATATTTACGTTCATAATAAAGTAACAATAGACATCGAAGAAGCCTTTTTAAAAATTTGGTTTTGCGGTGAGCACTGCCATTCGGAACCAGATTATCTAAAATTAAAAAACAAAAAGATTTCGTTAGTATATTAATATATCCACTGATTAACGGAGGGAATTTCCCAAATATTAATTTAAAACAAAATGGCGGCTATTTAAAGCTGAAATCCTGATTTTTTCGCGTGATTTATCGCAATTAAAATTAAGAACTTCAACTTTAAATAGCCGCCATTTTGTTTTAAATTAATATTTCGGAAATTCCCTCCGTTAATCAGTGGATACATTAATATACTAACGAAATCTTTTTGTTTTTTGATTTTAGATAATCTGGTTCCGAATGGCAGTGCTCACCGCAAAACCAAATTTTTAAAAAGGCTTCTCTTGGATGTCGGTTGTTACTTTATTATGAACGTAAATATTTTTCTACGAAAAAATTACCAAATGTTCTTTAAGTGTTGCCCTCTTAAGTGCAAAAAGTTCTGTAAAAATATATGCTTCCGCTTTTTCGAAAAAAATTCACAAACATTCGCCTCTTTTCGGCCTCCTGACTAGGCATAACCCCTTAAAGCTTGTACCTACATCGTCAAAATACAAAACACGTGAAACTGTCAAAGTACAAAATTACCAAAACTTCTGTGGTGCCAAAGTTTCAAGACATTAGACCGCAACAGCACTAAATCCCAAAATGGTAAAGTGTAATACAAAAGTACCAAAGTACCCATGGACAAGTTTCTCAAATACCAAAAGTATTGAGACATTGAACTGGAAGCCTTCAAAGGTACTGGATCCTCAGAATGTGAAAATAGGTATTTAACCCTTAGTATCATAGTGTAACACCCGTGTTACACGAATTAAAAAAATTATGCATGCCATTTGGGGTCTTTTTCATGAACTTTAAAGCGTTACTTTACTATTACCATGTGTAACAAGTGTCCTTAGGGTAGAAATACATCCCTAGAAATTCTACTGTGATACACTGTCTCCTATTATTGATTACAACTCTTAATTTCGCCAAGACCACTGAAAATACCATGTAAATGCTAATTTTTCTCTCAATTATTTCGGATTTCCTTTGTGAATAAATTTGATGTCGAACATAATAATGCATGTAACATTAGTGTAACATTAGTGTAACAAAAAATTGTTACACTAGGAATTTTTTGCTTATTTTCACGGTGAAGTGTGTACAAAAATGGACCGATAAGAATTTTTCTGGGTAAAATAAAAAAATCATGATACTAAGGGTTAAACACCACAATATTTTACGGTCGAAACTATAATTTCATTAGTTAAACACCAAAGTACTAACGTTCGATATTATTAAAGCACAGAAACCCTAAACTGGCAAAGTGCGAAGGCATCGGATAATGAAATTAAAGAGATTCTTAAACACTGATACATCTGAATAACCAAGTACCAACGGGTGGACCGTTAAAACTGCCGAGGTACCATTAACTTCGTAGATTCGAGGCTCATAAAGCAGGAGTTCGTAAATAATATTTAGTAACCAAACGAGGGTGCTTCATTAAAACGCGAGACTAACAAGCAGCGTCGTATCTTTGAATTGCTTAGCCCCCTCGTCGTTGTTGGCCCGGAGGAATTGAAGGAAGACTGTGATAAATTGCTGGCGAAATCCAATCGGTCGACTAATTGTTTCTCCAGCGAATTTTAATTGCCTGGCTCTCCGCCATTAAGAAGTTCCTTTTTAAACCCGACCCGATCGCCAACTCGTTGCGAACTCCTATTATGGAGAAATTACGGGACCTTGTTACGCGTCTTATTGCCCATGGAAATTAAACTCTTAACTGGAGCTGGGCAATAAGTACGCCAAGTTCAACACTTTGTTGGGCTGTTCGGAAAACTTCACCCGCCATTCGTTTTACAGGCAGAATAACGAACGAAATTTTTCTACGACCTCGTTAATCGTCCCGGAAGAAAAAACCAAACGTGAATTTAGAAATTTGTATTCGGCGTCGAAGTGTTAATTACAATGGTGTAATATAGTACCCGAGTGGAACTTTTGAGATTGGATACTTTGGTACCTTGGTACTCTAATTTTTTTTATTTTCATTATGAAACCTATGGAACTCTTATGAGAGTTTTGCGGCAGGTGCTCTAATTATTTGATACTTTCGGTGGCATAGAGCCTTAGCGCTTAAGGGTTTTGAAGCTTAGAGGCCGGCTGCTTTGAATTCTGTTACCCCGGAGTTTAAGTGCTCTGGAATTCTCGTAGAGCGGAGTTTAGGTGCTTTGAGATTCTTTCACTTTGACGTTGGTGCAGGGCGCTTTCCAGTTTAGGCGCTTTGAAGTTTAGGTGCATTGGAATTTAGGGCGCTTTGTGCGCCCCTATTTCCGGTGGGACAATGAAAACGGCCCGAAGAATTGCCCAGGAACTGGGGCTGAAATTTAGAGCACGTGTCGCGCGAAATAGAGGCGGAAAAGAGCGCAGGAAGCTCGGCGTAAAAGTTACGAGGACGCCGCGGAGCTATCACGGTTTCCTCTGGGGTAATTTCACCGACGACAGTGCTTCCGTTCTCTCGTGTAAGGGCTGATAACGACCGCCGGGAACGTCTGTGGGTCTACCCGCGGACCGGAAGCAGATTCAATTTTCCACGGTGAAGCGGGTCGAGCCAATCGAAAAGCGTGCTGGTGACCCGCGGGATTCCAAGGCGGGCGAACGCATAACTCACCGGCGACTTTCCACGTCGAATACCTTGTGCTTTCCCTAAGACCCGAAGTCACCGGGAAACCGTCTATATTACAGATCGGATCGCCTACATTTCGTGATGGATTAGCGTGTGCCTCACTACTGTCGAGTCCTGTGGGCTGAGATGTCGTAGTGTTGTTCTACTGGCAGCAACGAATTTGCAGTGAGCTTCAATAGTGGTGTTGTTTTTTTTTTTAAGGGCACTCCCCGGTCAAAACATCAAAATTTCTTTTTGCGTATTTTCATCCCACATCTGAAGAATGTCCAGGTAAAATTTTAGAACGAAACTCCTAACGGTACAGATTTCACAAGCAGTTCAAGGGGATCAACAGAGTGACGGGATTAAAAAGAGGTGTTTTTTGAAGACGGATTGTGACGCGGGTATAATAGATAGAAATGTGATTTTTCTTTTAATGAATAATACATTTATTGATCTACAAAAAGAATAAATTTTTGTTTTAATCGAATAAACGCATGGAAGATAGGGCTAAGTCCCCGTCACTAGACGAACTTTAAGTACGTTTTTCTCGAAACAATTTTTCACGCACTATCGCCACGATAAAAAATGCAATTCTTGACCGAATCTAAAAATTCAAACGGGATTCTACTCGTCATTACACTGGCTTCCGCGCTACCCTCTATTGCGAATTTTCAAACGCTCAATTTTTTTTACGAAACATTTTTGAGCGAAAAAACCCATGTTTCGGGACCCAATCGTTTAAACATTTGTCAATTATAGCCCAGTTGTTTTTTAACGCTGCTTGGGGGGCAGCGCGGTAACCACACATGTGTAATTAAGGAATATCTTTGGGTTTTTGATTTTGGAAGATCCTGTCTAAAGTTATCGTGGCGCCAGTCCAGGCCAGTTTTTTTTTACAACAATGCAGCACGCAATGCATATCAGAGGCAGGGGTGGGTGAGAATGAAATAAAAAAATTCTTTTATACTCTACATTTGTAGCAGAATAAAGTGCAAAAAGTTTTAGACCCATACATTGTATACTTTTTTCTAGAAAAAATCATAAAAGTCACATATGTTTTCGCGCGATTGTACCGGGGAGCGCCCTTAATTCAGATCCTTGCGAGTTGTTTATTTTGCACCGAGGATGCATGAGTGAAATCAGTGTGCTTTTTATTCAAGTTGGTTCGAGTTATTTTTCAGTCGTTCTACTGCGACGATTTTCTATCGAATTTCGACGCTAGTGTGGAGACTTTTTGTAGTGATTCCACTGTATTCTTGAATTTTTTCATTAGTTATATTCCTCCGTGGATAATTCCTGATTAAGGGGCCATTCCTGTAATCACATTCAGTGTTTTTTCTCAGTGAATACAATGAATAACAATGTCAAACTTCTGTTCATTTATTAAGCTACTTATAATGTAAACTTCAAGTAAAAATGGAAAATTTCGAGACTTGAATTTTGAACGCGCGCAATTCTTAAGTGTCAGAATCTTACGATTAAGAATCAGTTTGGTTTTTTTGTTTCGGATGAGTCTGTGAGCTGAAATCACACCCGCCAGGGAGTTAATTCTTTTCAAAGCCGCGACATTTACCTCCGGATAACATTGACAAAACACAATTAAATGTGTATTTAAAAAATTCTTCCGTATACGTTATAAGTAGCCTAATAAATGAAAAAAAAGTTTGACATTGTTATTCATTGTATTCACTGAGAAAAAAAAACCCTGAATGTTGCCGAATTATGCGACGTGTTTACAGGAATGAGCCCTTAACCCAGTAAATTGAGTGGTACTCATATTAAAGATTCGTGAGATAGATGCCACTTAATTAACTAAATCCAAACTCCACTAATTCCCAACTGGTTTACTTACTTCACCACGTGGGTACAGATTTTATTCATATCTAAATTCAATTTTCTATAAAAATCCACCACGAAACTTAACCAAGTACTAATTACCCAAATCCTGACTTAGAAAATCCTCGACTTTACTGTCTCGTAAATTCAAACATTTATAATTAATCGAATCCTAGTAGAAATAATTATTTATTAATAGGTACCTTTTTCAAGCGATTCTAAAATTAGATGGCTCCAATTTCGTTCACCCACAAAAGCATTATCACTCCGGAGCATAAATGATTTCCAATCGACCAGCTCCTAATTCACGTAAACTAATCGTTTCCCGCTTCCTTTGTCTACGTTTCCCCGTCATTCGACTCATGACGGCACACCCATTAGCACTTTTCGCTGCAAATCCAATAAATTAATTGACCGGGCAAAATGGCCCTACACGCGCGGCCGTTTACCATTAATAGAGATATTATTTGTACGTTTAGCAACAATATACGCGGCCAGTGAAAGCGGGCTAGGTTCGTTAATTGACGACGATTAATTCCCGTCGCGGCCTCGTCGTTTGCCAATCGCCCGAGCGCATTAATTTTTATCTTCTCTGCCGGCGACGTGACTTAATCGCGACGGAACTATTTCGGGAGCGGCTTAATCGGGGCAGACTCGTTTCGAGCGGAATTTAATCGGGTCAGAATTATTTAATACGCCGCTCCGAACAACGGCAAGCCGTCGCTTGCGTTACGCGAAAATCGCGACGCGGTTTAAACGTGCCCCGAATAAAATCGCGGATTCGGCGGCGGCGTTTTCCAAATGCCAAAGGACACCGTTGCCATTTAATTTTAGACCCCGGGCGAAGCGGCTTACGCGCGGCTTTAAGTCGGCGTTAAACATTTCGGGAGCGCGATGCTAAGCGAAAAAGCGAAACGAACCTCTGGCGGGATCTCTGTAATGAAATATTTTAATCTGGAAAACTCGGGCTGCATGCTCCCGGACTCGCAGCGGCGGGGAAATACAGATACAAATTACAGATGCGATACCGGAATGTCCAGAATTATGGAATAATGTGATACGCGGAATCTGGGACATAATAGCTGGGAATAATGCTGGATGTTTGAACTGTGAGTTTCGCGTGGTAATTATGAGAAAACAAAGGAGGGGGGGGGGGGGGGAGTGATAATTGGGCAAAGGGAGTGAAAATAAAATATCTGACATGGGTTTAAAATAAACGTATTGCATTGTGTAATTTCAACTGTAATTCCATTTCATTGTAGCTTCAAATATTATACACTGGATTTAAGGGGACCTTCCGGTCTAGAACCCACAAAATCTTTAGGAATTAATTAAAGGAAAAGTACTATATATAATTTAATGGGACTTCTTGCATTGTATTAAGGATGTCTTAAGTTATAGAAATATATTTTTTGTTTTATAATTAATCGTTGTAAACGGCACTGAGGAGTCGTTAAAGTCGAGGCGTCAAAAAATTCATCCAAATCGGCGGGAGCTCTATCTCCAAAAGTTATTATCCGATTCGACTGAAACTTTTTTTATTTTGAAGAATATACTTCTGGCTAGGGGGGGAAACCAGAAAAAATTACAAAAAATTGAAAATTTATAATTTTTAAACGCGTTGAAAGGACGAAAAATATAGAGAAAAAGTGATTTCACACTTCAAGTGTCGTTATTTTCTCAAAAACTGTCATTTTTGTAATTTTTGTGCCTCCATAAAAGCATGGTTTCGGATTCTGATATATAAATATGGGCCCCGTTTCATTAAAATTGACAAGTGATAATTATGGAAAGTCGCAGTTGCCAAACTTGTGGTACATGCGAAATATAAAGTCCTTGAGCGACCTTTATATATCAAAATATACAAATAAAAAACACGAAGTAATTTTTTTTTGGTCGAATAGAAGATTTTAAGAGGGTCAGACAATACGAATTCTAAAGTTGAAAAATAAGGACCACCCTACTGTTCTCGCAATGTCAAAAATCCCACCCCCTTCCAAAAAACGTCTGCCCGCGACTGAAACAACGAGCAGCTCTCCACCCTCTATACGTTCTTTTCGGATTCTCGCCAAACAATGCTGGTAAAGCTTTCGACGTGAAATTGCCCCGTTCCGCTCCTTCACTTTCCTTTCGCCGTCTCCGTGGCGCATTCAGATTCCTCCGCCGACCTCCCAGCTCGCACAGACGCCCGGTCCACACCGCGGGCAAATAGAGCGAATAACGATCGAGGTTATCCGGCCGCAAAATAAATGCCATAGCACGCTTACTCGTGCTTAGTAATCGCACGGCGGGCTCTGCTTTCCGGGGAAGGTGGAATTCTTCAGGCGAGCGGGCGAAATAAGTTTCAGATTCCTCGTTATTCGTGCGTCCGTTTATTTTTTCCTCAAGTAGTGCAATTTATTGAAGCACTGAAAATGCACCCTTCGGAGGGTGAAAGAACGGGAAAATTGTTGTAAAATAATAATGTAGCCTGAAGTTATTATTTATCGACCTAGTTGATCAGTACAAAAAGGTGTTTCTCTGTGTTCAGTTTCTTAATATTGTTCTTACTTTGCGCTCAAAGAAAAGAAACTGAACAATTTTAGGGCACAAGTTTTTATTTCATTTTCATTCTAACATTCATTCTCATTTTCATTCTCAATTTTAGTCTCACTTTCATTCTTATTTTCATTCTCATTTTTATTCTCGTTTTCATTGTACATTTTTCATTTTTCATTACTCATTCTTCACCTTTATTTCCCATTTTCACTTCATGCATTTATGTAGATTTATTTTCTTATTCAATCTATGCACACACAAAGTTTTATGTATTCTTGTTATGTAATGGGTTTTAACCAATCTATGAATAATAATAATAATAATAATAAGTGAGGTCTGTCGACCTTAAAATATTTTAGGAATCAATGTGTTCAATAAATTCCAAGAAATCTTAAAAAACACTGAACAACCTTACAATTCAAAATTCACCGCAAATACCTTCGCGTAGAATTAATATTTTGCCATAAGTTTTGTTGTATCTTACTGCGAGAAGAATGCTTCTTCCAATGCATATCGATTATTGTGAAAAGAAGGATTACCAAGCTGAGGCTTAAATCGTAAAGTTAACCTAAGCTTTCTAGCCAGCCCAGTCGATATCCCCCTGAACAAAGCATCTACAGGGTGTTTTGTTCAACTTGACCTGCTTCCCCAGGGCTTGGGGGTTGTTTCATGGGCGATTATTCGCCAGAAGCATATCCTCGAGACGGGAACTGGCGATCCCTGGGTACCCGAGCCAGCTTATCAGTTCGGAGACCTTGCGAATGGCTTAATTGAAGGTGTTCTGCTGGCGCAACAACCCCGCATCATTTAAAACTTGCAATCCCTTGCGAATAGGATTATTAAATATCGTTCTCCTAAAACAATTCGGTCGAGTAAGATTCTTCTCCAAAACGTTGCACCCAAACGCGAAGAATCCAAGAGCGTAAAATTCTGTAGCGAAATAATATCGCTAATAATTGAAAGTCAGAAGTGTGAAGATGCAATAGAGCTTTGGGAAACGTTCGTATAGCGAAACGTTGCATGGGAACGTAAGGGATGAGGGTAGTCGAGGTGGAAAGCGATTCGTTTGATTTGTACGGGGCGAGGTTCGTTATCTTCACGCCTACTTAAGCTGAATTTAGATTGGTCGAGGCTTTAAATCGCCTTTAGGGGTAGTATTTTAGAGGGCCGTCGCTAATCTAAGGAATTTATTTCACCTCGCGGCGAACGGAGCCGAAATAACGGCCTCGTCTTCGAGGGAAGCCCTTCGCCCTTTATCTCGCCTTGTTACGCGAATGGGATCGTGCTTGGTAAAAGGTAGTCGCGTTCAAAGGCGTCCTTCGGAATCGAAGGGATACATGCGAGAGGAAGGGGCTTCGATGGAATGATAGAGTGCTGGTGTTTTTTGGTGAACTGTTGCAACAGTCGTGAGAAGAATGATAAGCTGGGTTTAATACAAGGAGAGTGTAATATAAAGTCTGAAAGAGAGATTGTGGTGGTAGAAAATGGGGATGGTTGGCTTGGGACACGAAGGAGACTATAATAACGATATTAGAACGAAATAACAATTTTTTATCAGAGTAGTGGAAAATTGGAACGTACCGCGAGTATTTTTGTTTGATTACTAACTCCATCCTAACTGAATCGACTTTGGCTGCTGTATTGCTAGCTCTGGTTGTAGTTTTTATGTGAATAATACTGGTCACATATATTTCAAGCAATATTCCAATTTTATTGGTAACTCAAACAATGGTTAAGTGTAATGTAAAGTCTGAAAGAGAGTTTGCGGTGGTAGAAAATGGGGATGGATGGCTTGGGACACGAAGGAGACTATAATAACGATATTAGAATGATATAAACAATTTCTGATCAGAGTAGTGGAAGATTGGAACGTACCGCGAGTATTTTTGTTTGATTACTAACTCCATCCTAACTGAATCGACTTTGGCTGCTGTATTGCTAGCTCTGGTTGTAGTTTTTATGTGAATAATACTGGTCACATATATTTCAAGCAATATTCCAATTTTATTGGTAACTCAAACAATGGTTAAGTGTAATGTAAAGTCTGAAAGAGAGTTTGCGGTGGTAGAAAATGGGGATGGATGGCTTGGGACACGAAGGAGACTATAATAACGATATTAGAATGATATAAACAATTTCTGATCAGAGTAGTGGAAGATTGGAACGTACCGCGAGTATTTTTGTTTGATTACTAACTCCATCCTAACTGAATCGACTTTGGCTGCTGTATTGCTAGCTCTGGTTGTAGTTTTTATGTGAATAATACTGGTCACATATATTTCAAGCAATATTCCAATTTTATTGGTAACTCAAACAATGGTTAAGTGTAATGTAAAGTCTGAAAGAGAGTTTGCGGTGGTAGAAAATGGGGATGGATGGCTTGGGACACGAAGGAGACTATAATAACGATATTAGAATGATATAAACAATTTCTGATCAGAGTAGTGGAAGATTGGAACGTACCGCGAGTATTTTTGTTTGATTGCTAACTCCATCCTAACTGAATCGACTTTGGCTGCTGGATTGCCAGCTCTGGTTGTAGTTTTTATGTGAATAATACTGTTCACATATATTTCAATCCATATTCCAATTTTATTGGTAACTCAAACATTGGTTACTTAAATCGGGAATGACTTTTCGTGCAACTTAATTCCTGGCGTTCCCTTTTCAAATTTAATACATTTATTTAAAAAGTAAGTATTAAAACGTAACCATTTCGAAGAATAAAATTGTGTTTTTCATATAAAATTTTCTCAATGCTATTTTATCAAATTCGAAACAACCACACAGTATTTTGTTCGGGTATGCAACTTTAGTATGGTTCTTGACTTCCTCCGTTCCTAAAATTCCACTCTCCAAATGTTTCCCCAAACGTTCCTGTGGAAACACAAACACATTTTACAAGCGTCGCACAATGTACACGTTATACGTATATTTCGTTTAAAAAGAAACGAGAAAGGAGACGCGGCTGCTGGCACATTCGACTGGGATATCCCCACAGTAGCAGTAAAGCTTCATGAGCGCTCTCATAAAAGCAAAGCCAGGCAGTTGCATTATTGTGTTCGATGCGGGGAATATGCATGCACACCCATGGAACTATTGCGTGGAACCGAGTCGCTGTTGACTTGGCCGTGTAAACGCATTTTGAGAATAGCGGCCTGGAAAAGCGTCCGAAACTTTCGGAATAGTTTCGCCCCTTGCTGAAGGGGAATATGTAAATTCGTTCACGCGTAATTTGCATGCACAATGATACTCTAGAGAAGAGGCACGTAGAGTGTAGAAAAAAAATCAACATGTCGCCATTCAAATTCAAAATACGGCTCCCGTACTTAACATTCTGCACATTTTTATTCTGCTTATCCTGTTAATTCGAGAATAGAGAACTGATTCAACGGGGTAATTTCTAATTGCACGAGTTCTGAAATAAAATCTGTGATTGTGCAGCTGCTCATTAATTATTGTGCTTCGAATCGAGTAATTTTTTTATTTTGGCGGTTACTAAATTGGGAACCTGAAGTAATTATGGTGCCTTAAAGCAGATTGCTCGCTTTTACCTGAATTAGGAATTTCTAATTTTTCTCACCCCTGAATTACGTAATTCCTAATTATACTTACCTCTGTATTTGATAATTCCTAAACATGTAAACTTTAATCACTCGATACCTAACATGAGTACCTCTTAATAACAAAATTCCTAGTCAACCCATTCTTAAACCTAATAATTCCTGACTTTGTCGATTCGTAATTCAGGTGAGAAATTACTAAATTAGTGTTTAACTAAAAATTCCCGAACCAAAAGCCATTATGTGTCCCCTTGCAAGCAACTACTCTACATCTTCGAGAACTGCCAAGCCCATTGTAATTGCAGGCAAGAGTAACGCACACGTCGTAAAGGTTTGCAGCTTTGTTAGATCCAAGGAATACAGAGCTGTACACCTGAAGGACATCAAAGTGCATCGAAGAAATAGATCCCCTTGAGTTTTTTACAACACATTGCACCAGCTTTTCAAAACACTTTTGCCTGACGATACACTTACAATGTAATGAAGACAGGCTTCACAAGAGTGTCAAATAACCACGAAAAGCCGTGCAGGATTTTCTTACAGAATCCAGTTGATACGAGCAACAAAGCTTCTTTTACCAGACCCAACCAAAACACGTATAAAATTTTCCACCACCAGAAAATAGCGAACAATACTTCCACACGTGAACCACAGAAACTGTATCAAATTTCTGTTACTATACTTCCACATTTTTTGAAAAACAACCACCTTCGGAGACCGCAGATAATCAGATAGTTCCATTTCCCAATGATCCTTTGCCACTATTTCGCGACCAATGCACGACAAATGGGACAAGCCACTTGCGACTCCATCTTGGAATCGCCCAGTACCTCAGCGAGCGAGGGATCTTCAATTGCATTAGCGACTCGGTTGATCCAACGAGCAAGGCTCGTGGTAACGTTATTCGTGCCCACAGCATTGCATTCAATTAAGATCCAAAGGAAATAGCAGAAACACGAAACAGGAAGAGGTGGATGAGGGTGGGTTGGAAGACTATTATGCACGTTACAAGGGGTCGTCCTTAAATTACATAAGGTTCGAGGGAAAGGGTCGCGAATTTCTTACTGATTTCTTTCTATTTTTTAACCTAATTTTCATCGCAAACACGAAACCGAGTTAAACAAATTATATTAATCTTTGAAAGAATTTTACTAACTGAAGAAAATGTTATGTAAGGAAGGGGGAGGGGGTTGGAATATAAACTCCTACGAATTTTTATAGTCGGGGAGGGTCCCCATCACTTGTGCGGGAAAGAAATCCCCAAAACTACCCTTACGTAATTTAAGGACGGCTTTTAACACACAATTAGCTGCGTTTGCTTCAATCAGAGCGATATACTTGACGTTACAGCGCTGCAAAACGCGACAAAGCATGGTGCCGAGTCAAGGAGAACGAGTCCGTGGAAGTTGGACAGCGGGGGGTCGTTGGTAGGCGAGCAGAAATTATCACGGCACCAAACGAACTTCCGACGCGGGTGTAACTTTCGCGATAAATCGGGTCCCCGTTGGAGATCTCGATATTCCCGGGATCAGCTCTTTTGTTACAGCTCCCACGATACGTTTCCGCTCGTGCCGCGTGAATTTACGGGCCCCGAGCTCATCGGATCCTCCTCGAAGCCCCGGGAACGACGCACGCGTCGTTACGACGTCGCCACAGTGTGCGATTTTGGACAAAAATCGCTCGACGGCGCAAATCTTAACCGAATTCAATAAATTTTTTTTTAAAATAGTCGTAAAGGACTCAACAATAACGGAGTGCTGCAGTAAAACCAGTATCTGTTGATCTAATTTATAAAAAACATTATTTAGAATAGCATAACAAAAAAACGTAAACTTTGGAGATTAAAGATATTAAAAATTAATTTTTTGTAAATTTAATATTAGCTATAAAATAAAAAATTTACTTTAAACTTACAAAATTTATGTTTTAAATAAACTGTAAGTAGGTATAGCTGATTTAAATCTAATATTTTTAAATTATATTTCAATTTGATTAGTTTTGATTTTTTGAAATATAATTTAAAAATATTAGATTTAAATCAGCTATACTTACAGTTTATTTCAAACATCAATTTTGTAAATTCGAAGTAAATTTTTTACTTTACAGCTAATATTACATTTAAAAAAAATTAATTATTAATATCTTTAATCTCCAAAGTTTACGTTTTTATGTTATGTTATGCTAAATAATGTTTTTCATAGATTAGACCAACAGATACAGGTTTTACTGCAGCACTCCGTTATTGTTGAGTGATTTACGAGTATTTTAAAAAAAAAATTATTGAAATCAGTCAAGTTTTGCGCCGTCGAGCGATTTTTGTCCAAAATCGCACACTGTGCGTCGTTGGGATTTATCTGTAGGCTGATTTTCGAAATCGTTACCGAAAAATCGAGTGCAATGGCGGCTGAAGGCTTTGGAAGATCATTCGATGATTCCAGGTAATTGGCGCAGAATGTTTATTTAGTTATTTATTTATTTCCACGTGAACGGGTAAGACCCATTTTTGCCAGAAGAAGCGTTAGAAAAAAAAACAGAACAAAAAAAACTAAAACTAAAAAGCAACAGAATATAAAAAATTTAAAATACTATACATGATTTAAGTCCTATACATCAGTTGATGTTGGAAGAAATCACGAATTTATACTGATGGAGATTTTTAGGGGTTGGCAGCATCGATTAACATTCTCAGAATACTTGTTACTGGGATCTTAAGATTCACTTTCATCCCTAAAATAAGTAGCATAAACTTCCAAATATTCACCAACATATTTCCGGACATCTTACCCGCGATAATCTATAATTAATTAAATAATAGTGACTGGTAAATTTATTAATCAAAGTATCCTTAAAAATCTGAATTTTACATATCCATTTCCAGACTATCAAAATTACCAATCAAATTAAACGTCAGCGTGTCGAAGGAAGATTAAATAATCGCAGGAAGCTCCAGGGAATTTACGGTGTCCAATCTATGCGCTGCTTTTTACTACCATCCTGTTCGGCGCTCCTCTTTTACGTTCCTGCACATGCCACAGGGCTATAAAAGAATTTATTGAAAAACAGCTGGAGAGTCGGTTGGCACCTCGAGAACGGCTCCTTTCAAGCCCGCGGAGGATTTATGCCCGACATAAGGCTGATGTAAAATATGGGATGATCTTATATAAGATATCAAAGCGTCTCGTTAAAGGAACAGCCCTGGCGCCCCAGCATAAAAATACCTTCAGCCTTGATCTCTCCTTCCCACGTCGGTGGGAAAGAATCTCAAGTCACGGCATTACCGTTTCACAGCGAGATGGAATCGTGATTGGTCCCGGGCTGACTAATCCTGGAAGCAGCGCGGTTAATTAGAACGAGAAACTCCCAGGTGGCGCCAAAGTGAACAATTATTCGTAACAGGAGCGACGACCTTGACCAACACGACAAACATGAGATTCGATTGAGCCGAATATACGCGATTACGATGGCTGTGTTTACTACCCTGCAGCCAAGGCGTGATTGGACGTAATGTATGGAGCAGATCAGAGGTTCTAACGTGAAGGGAGAAATTTGAATGCTGAGTTACTACTTACAGACACTTTCGTCGATGCCTTTAGACTTGCTTATTTGAACACTCAGACTTTCCTGTTCTTACAAGGAGAGGTTCCCAGGTGCTTTGAATTTTCGATATGTTTAACAGGACCGAAAAATAAGATACACGTGTTTTTTTTATAGCGGCCCGTTTTCATATTTAGGGGGTGAAACCAACCCCCAAAGTTATAAGATTTTCAGGTGTTCATCACCGATTGCTTTGGTTTTTGGATATGTTTTAGAGGACCAAAAAATAAGAAATACGTGTTTTTTTATTTTGGCCTGCTTGAATGTTTAGGGGATGAAAGCACCCCCCAAAGGTCATAAGAATAGTTTGTATCCGCCTCCGATTGCTTTGAATTTTGGATATGTTTTAGAGGACAGAAGAATAAGGAATACGTGTCTTTTTATTTTGGCCCGTTTGCATGTTTAGGGGGTAAAACCACCCCCCCCCCCCCAAAGTTCATAAGAATAGTTGTTGCCCGTTTCCGATTGCTTTGGTTTTTGGATATGTTTTAGAGGACTGAAAAATAAGAAATACGCGTTTTTTTATAGCGGCCAGTTTTCATATTTAGGGGGTGAAACCACCCTTCAAAATTCATACGGGGTACAACATTGTGTTGAGTAAAACTTGATATAAATTTAATTTGCGTCATAACTTGCTGTATGGACGATGTTCTTGTCGTCAGTCACCGTTATTAGGGGGTAACTATGAGGGGTGGCCTCACTCCTTGAACATGTAAATGGGCCAAAATAGAAAGATATGCATTTCCTATTTTTCGGCCCTCTAAAACATCCAAAATTCAAAATAATCGGAGGCGGGCACCAATTCCTATTCTTATGAACTTTGGGGGGGTGGTTTCACCCCCTAAACATTCAAGCAGGCCAAAATAAAAAGACACGTATTTCTTATTTTTCGGTCCTCTAAAACGTATCCAAAAACCAAAGCAATCGGTGATGAACACCTGAAAATCTTATAACTTTGGGGGTTGGTTTCACCCCCTAAATATGAAAACGGGCCGCTATAAAAAAACACGTATGTCTTATTTTTCGGTACTCTAAAACATATCCAAAATTCAAAGCGATCGGAAGCGGACAGCTCAATATTTCTGCGCTTCAACACTCTTGGCTAGCACAGTGGATGTATATTCAATTATGGGAGAAGCCTTCAAAAGAGCATTTCACTGTCTTTCATGAAGAGCTGGATGATTCAAATTCTCGAATTCCACTGCAAGTTCGAAGCTACTATTATTCGGCGAGGATAAAATGAAGTACCGTTTTAACAATATATTTAGTAAACGAAATTAAGAGTTATTCAACATTATAATGTCTGGATCTGAAATTTAAGGGGTGATTCTCGTCTAACAGCCCCAAAAGTAACTGGTATTTAAGAATTTTTTTTTTAAAAAACTGTTCGTCGTATTGGATTAAACTCTTTTGGGATATAAGGAGGCATCTTTAAACTTGCAGAAAATATTCGTTTTTATATCGATCCTTCTTATTATTTATTAATTATTGTGGAATCTTTTCCACCTCTTCGACGATGTAGCACCTATCACAGTCATCTGATTGCAAGAATAATAGAAGTTTCTTAAAGATAGATAGTTTACGCCGGGATTGGTCCACTTAAAAGAAAAAAAAATAAAAAATTAAAAGAGTTATAGCGTTTGAAAGAAAAAGTAAGCTTTTTCCGTAGACAAATTTTTCATATTACTCTTTATATCGGCGAAAAACGTATCATAAATAAAAATTAAAATGAAAATTTTAGGTCCAGTCCCAGCGTAAATTATTTAACTTTAAGAAAGTTTTCTTCTTTTTGCAATCAGATGACTGTGGCCAACATCGCCGAAGAGATTCCACAATAATTAATAAATAATAAGAGAGACCGAAATAAAAAAAATATTTTCCGCAAATCTAAAGATGCCTCCTTACATCCCAAAAGAGTTTAATGCAATATTAACAATAGCTTTTTCAAAAGAAATTCATAAATTTCGGGGACTATTACACGAGAATCCCCCCTTAAGTTTAAGGGTTTTTAAGGGTTTCGGAACTATCATGGTTCACGTAGCGTTTGACTATTTCTTATGATGCATGTTTGCGGAGAAACTCGGAGCCATGCAACATTAATTTACGCGAATAAATAAGGGTAAGTGGGTTACAGTAGACCTCAAAACTTATCTAAAGAAAATGCTCGACTGTGCAGAGAGTGGATTGTTCGTTACAAGTCTGTAATACCCAGTGGACAGTTACCCTGCGTCATCAATTCCCCGCGGCATTCATTTACGAAGGGATCGTTACGCGGTAACATGGCGAATCCCCCGCACGAGTAGCATCCCTCCTCGAATCTCGTTATAACGAACAAGCATTCTCAATTGCTCGGCCAGAAAAGCTCATCACTTTGGAAGGAAGCCCACCGGCAATGTAATCGCAAAGTTTCGATCGAACGAATCCCGGACAATCATATCCTCGAAGACCCAATCACATCGGGCTTTGAGCGTCCACGTCGGGGCGGTATCCTTCCTCCGACAAGGCCGGCCGACTTCCACGGTTGCAGCGCTGCAACTGCACGTGGGCCTGCCACCTGCGTCCACTTTTATTTGTAATTTAATGAAGAGCCGCCGTCTCGGGGTCTCTGATTGCCAGCTTCAAGGCCGTTCATTAGAGACCCCGGGCTGAAATAGACGATGCAATTATCAGCGCACTTAAGGGGAGGTTCTGGTCTAAATGTCGATTTTTTTTATTTCATTTTTCGAAGGTTCAACCTTTTAGGAAAACGTGTTTAAAAGGATTTGTTGAAATTCGTAAAATTCCCGAAGTTATAGGCATTTGAGTAGCGGCTAGGGTTTGTCGGTTTTTAAAACCCGGTTTTAAAAACCGGTTTTTCTAATAAATTTATAAAATTCGAAAACCGGTTTTCAAGTTAAAAACCCGGTTTTTCATGTTAGAATTATTATGCATTATTAATTAATTATTTAATTAGAAACGTTAACATTTTATCTTGAAATCGCCTCGGGTACAAGTACAAGCATATTGTAGTAAAGGTTTACTGTAAAACTAATCTTCATGATTCAGGCGTAAGGTGAATGTTTGACATGAAAATCCGCAAAGAGTCTATCAGGGTAAGCATGGGCAAACGGCCCCCACGCCGATTCCTGGAGTTGTTATTTTTTAAACAATGCTCCTTGCCTGAAAACTTTTCAACTTTTCAAAAATAACAACTCCAGGAATCGGCGTGGGGGCCGTTTGCCCATGCTTACCCTGATAGACTCTTTATTCTATTAGATATGCTATTATATGTGGAGGACTATGCTGGAGGGCAGGTATGTTGGTCGGTCTGACGTTGTTTCGTGAACAGCGATTGAGGGTAAATCGAGAACATGGGAACTCTAGCGCGAGAAGGAGAGCAATAACTTTAAGAAAAGGAGCAGGGTCTCTGAACGGGACCGATTTCCCCTACCTACATCACTGTTCGCGAAACAACTTCCGATCGGCCACTGTTGAATATACATTGTATCTGATCTTTACCTTAGTTTCGTTCTGCGTGCTACCCGCACTACGCATTACACAACGCGCCGCGAAATTTCCGTGCAGTTGAATTTGATTACAAGCAGCAATAGGAATTTATTAGTTTATGTTATTGCTTGGTATTATTCTTGTTTTAGTTAGTAAAAACAAAAACAGCGTAAGTAAATTTGTTACTGTCTATATATTCTCATAATATAACAGTCTTTCATTATTAAATATTAATGTCAATGATAAAAATATTTAAAATATTTTATTTTAATTTTAGACCAACATGAATGTTGGAAATAAGTCAGAGATTTGGGATCATTACAGAAAGGTTGAAAAAGATAAGGCACGTTGTGATCATTGCAATAAAATGTTGAGCTGTAAAGGGTCATCTACGAGCAATCTCCATAATCATCTGAAAGCAGTTCATAAAATAATAATCGACAAGAAAACAGAAACGCAAGAAACACCCGGACCCTCCTCCGGCGTCTACTCACAAAAACAAGCCAGTATGTTTAATTTTGTGAAAAAAAGCAATTTAGAAGAGATTATAGCAAAACTTGCTGCAATGGATGGATTGTCCATTAATAGCATTACAACAAGCTCGTTCATACGAGAGTCCTTACAACAACGGGGATATTCGTTACCAAAAAACAACTCTCGAGTAATGGATCTTATTTATACGTTTTATGACAATGCCAAACGTGAAATTATAAATGAATTGGATTGTATTAAAAAGAATGGGAAAAAATTTTCTATAACTTTAGATGAGTGGACTAGCAAACGAAATCGCAGATATTTGAATATTAACGTACACCATTTTGCGGAAGATTTTAATTTGGGCTTAGTTCCAATTGCTGGTTCCTGCGATGCTAAGAAGACATTAGAATTAGTTTCTCAGAGGCTACACATTTTTAACTTGGATCTTGCAACAGACATAGTTGCAGCGACAAATGATGGGCCTGCTGTTATGAAAAAATTTGGCCATTTATCATCCATAATTAATCAACTCTGCTATTCACACGCCATACACTTAGCAGTTACGGATGTGTTATATAAAAATAAAGAAATTGCTGAAACCGATGTATATGTTACAAGTGAGGAATCGGAAGATGACGTAGAGTGTGAAGATGACTATGGCGACGATTTTTTAAATTCTCTTGATCTAGATAACGACTGTGAATTCCCTATGTTGTCTGACAATTACAAACAATCAATTTCCCAAATTAGAAAAATTTGCAAATTTTTTAGAAAATCTCCCGTAAGAGATAGCATTTTTCAAAATTATGTTAAACAAGAAAAAGGAAAGGAATTGAGCCTGATTCTTGACTGTCAAACGAGATGGAATAGTTTAGAGGCCATGATTGAAAGATTTATAACATTAAAAGAATGTGTTATTTTAACTTTGAAGGATATTAGTGCTTCTCATATGTGGAATGAAGCTGAATATCCTAAAATCGTGGAACTTCTTAAAGTGTTGGGACCAGTACGTCTAGCAGCTGAGGCATTAGGGCGGCGAGATGCCAATTTATTAACAAGTGAAGGCATATTTGAATTTCTGTTAAATGAACTAAAAAATTTAAAAACGGAAATTAGTATCAAATTATTAAATGCTTTAGAAGTACGAATTCAAGAAAGAAGACAAGTTGAATTGGTAACTCTATTGCTATATTTGCAAAATCCGCAAAACATTTCAACAAAAAAATCTAGTGTATTTCCACTAGCTTCAAAACTCAATATTATTAAGTTGTCTGGAAAAATATTGTCTAGAATATATCCAAATTCTTATATGGAAACAGATTCCGATGATGAATATATCGGAGACGGAGGAACCATTAATCAGGGCAATGCTTTAAAAAACGTTATGGAACAATCAATTCTTAGGGTTCTCGAGGAACCTGAGGAAATATCAAATCCGAAGACACTGAAGGCCGAATTTTCAGTGTTTGAGGCAACTAATGTTAGATCAAAGAATTTGGATTTATTATTTAATGCCCTCAAAACGATAAAACCAAGTTCAGTAGCCAGTGAGAGAGTATTTTCCATTTCAGGCAATCTTGTATCTAAAACAAGAACAAGATTAAGTCATCGTTCAGTGGACACTCTATGTTTTTTGAAATCATATTTCCTGAAAAAAAGCACTAAATAAAATAAAGCTTTATCATTTATATTTTGTACCGATTTTAATTATTTTAGTTTTTGTCGTTTGTTTTTGTATGAAGCATATTTTATTTTGTTATATTTTTGTAAATATAAATATTTACGTAATAAATATTTTAACCTAATTAAGCGTAAATATTGTTTACTGTCTTAATTATACCTATTTTGTTTTTCTCTGTAAAAATTCGAAAACCGGTTTAAACCGGTTTTTTTGGAATAGTGGAATTCGAAAACCGGTTTTTCCAAAAGTCGGTTTTTGTATAAACCCTAGTAGCGGCAAATGCATGGGTCACAACCGGCCACTCGGCGCTCACGTAAAACTTTAAGGGGAGGTTCTGGTCTAAATGTCGATTTTTTTTATTTCATTTTTCGAAGGTTCAACCTTTTAGGAAAACGTGTTTAAAAGGATTTGTTGAAATTCGTAAAATTCCCGAAGTTATAGGCATTTGAGTAGCGGCAAATGCATGAGTCACAACCGTCCACTCCGGCGCTCACGTAAAACTTTAAATGCGTTTTTCTCGAAACAGTGATCTCAAAACGGTGTGACCTGTATCTCCAAAAGTTACCATCCGATTCGACTGAAACTTTTTTATTTTGAAGAATATACTTCTGGCTAGGAGGGAAACAAGAAAAAATTACAAAAAATATAAAATTTATAATTTTCAAAGGCGTTAGAAGGACGAAAAATATAGGGAAAAAGTGATTTCCAACTTCAAGTGTCGTTATTTTCTAAAAAAAATGTCATCTTTGTAATTTTTCTAGTTCCCCCCCCCCCCCCTCTAGCCAGAAGTATATTCTTCAAAATAAAAAAAATTTCAGTCGATTCGGATAATAACTTTTGGAGATACAGGTCCCACCGATTTGGATCAATTTTTTGACGCCTTGACTTTAACGACTCCCCAGGGCTGTCTGCAATGATTAATTATAAAACAAAAAATATATTTCTATAATCTAAGGCATCCTTAATACAATGCAAAAAGTCCCATTAAATTATATATAGTAGTTTTCCTTTAATTAATTCCTAAATATCACCTATTTTTTTGGACTCTAGACCAGAACCTCCCCTTAAGGAATTGAACGCGGCTAGAGCAGTCCTCCCATTTCTCCTTAATAGAAGCGTGTCCATGTACGGGCAGCCTCCCCAAATGCCACTAATGCAATCCGCCAATTTCTAAGCCATACATCCGGCCAATTAAACGGCACCGCGAAATAATCCCCGATCGGTGGTTCTAATTTAGTAGCAGGCACCTTCCACGACACTCAAAGCTCTTTAACTCCTCTCGCCCGTGCTTCGTCCCACATTCTTCTAAAATCGAGGCCGTTGAAGATGCTCCGCAGGGCGTTCCAAGCGATGGCCACCCAGTGTTTCAGTGGAGCAGTGTGAATTTTAAATAAATTACTCTATCAACGTTTTAAGTTGGCGACGGGAGATTCTCGCGTCAATATTTTCTGGAGAGCGTTGAAAACATTGCCCGCGAGCCTTGGAATATTTGAACCCAACGCGAATCAGAGCTTCACTTCTTTCCAATATAAATATTATTTCAAATTACTTTGAAAACTAATCAAGCTCTGATTTGGGTTTGCAAAATTTTCCCAGCAGAATTTTAATTTCTTCAGAACCTTGCGCCACTCAAAGCATCTGTACTTGCTAAATGGAGTTAAACTTTGCTCGCCAAGCAATGGACTTACGGCAGTGTTTAGAAAAACCGTTTTTAGGGGAGACCGGGGCAAAGTGGGGCGAAAAAAGTTTGAAGTCGAATAAAATTTTTCCCTTTCAATAAAAATGTGTGGAAATAGATTTGTAATATAATTTGAACATTACTATTGATAATTGACGAATAGCAATGCTTAAAACCTTTATTACGTCACCACAATTTGTAAATATATTCTATTGTTAAAGAATAAATTAAGAAAGCTCGTTTTACCCCGAGGATCACTTTGCCCCGGTCTCCCCTATGTGATAAATTAATTTCACGTTGCAAAGTATTAGCCAATTAAATGTGATCGACAGGACAGCTTTCGCGAGGGAAAGGGCTCTACACTCTAGAGCGTACTGTTCGAGTGCGGCGGATATTTTTACGCGATAAACGCGTCTCTCTAACGGCGATGCTTATTTTTATTGGCCGCGGTGGCTCGGCGTGCTGCAATTATAACTATCGGTGAATTTCGCTAAACATAACTCCGTCCAAGGACGCTTTCGCCCAGCCACTTGCTATTGATGGATGGGGATTCTAGAGGCAGCCGAGAAGTTCAGTGATTATATCAGTTGCATTTTGCGGCTGCGGAACGCTAACCCTGTTGGAATTAGTGCAAACAGAAGACCGCAAGCGTTCCGTGGCCCAGTGCATCGGGAATGGGCTTTCAACGAAATAGCGGAAGTGAGAATGCGCTTTCGAACTATACTTCTAGCGCGGCTACTAACGAGCTGTCCGTGACTGAACAACTTTTCCAATTTAGTAACATAATAACCAGGCGACCTGATTGTTTTTAAGCGCTACGTGGCCAGTCAAGCATGCTTGTCAATCATGTACATTGCGAAATAAATTCGGGCACTACGAAAGGGGTAACCGGGGCTGGTTGTCTCGAGGGGTAGGTTGACTAATTGAAGGCTCGGATGCAAAAAGGGGAATAGCGCTCGAAAATGCGCAAAAGTATCGTCCTAAGAAAAATTGGAAAATTAAATTTTGTTAAACTGGATTTTAAAAAATATAGTGTTGTAAAGCTCGTCACGGCATATATTTCTTCTATTTACAGTTTTTTTAATGAACCATTAGTATTCGAGATAAAAATTATAAACCGAAAAAATTTCTTCGACCAAAATCATTATTTCGTTAAACATAAATTGCGATAACTTGAGTAAATATTAAGGGATCGTTATGAGAGTTGCAACATAAAACTTAGAAAAATCTAGCGAAGCCGTAGAATGTATGCGCAAAACCCTTATGTTAAAATATGTAATAACATTTAATTACAAAGTAATAATGGACGTAACCAATGTTTTTCAACGTTCGCCGTTAAAAAGTATCGAGGCAATTTTGAGGTGCATATAACTTGCAGCGACAAAGTTTTTTCTTAATATACAAGGAAGATTTTCACCAATTTTCGCATTGATTAATAAATAATTGTAGAAGATATGACGATATATATATAATTCTCGCTGCTAAATAGCGCATTATACGCGGCCCGATTAGAAAAACATTAAAATACCTTAATTGTTGTCACATTGAGTCAACATTAATAATTTAATCAGATGGCCTATCAAATATACTAACCGGTTTAATGATATTTCGCCCATATAATTTATTAAAAATCAAAAACTGAGAAACTGGCCTACCAGCCCCAGTCTCCTCTGTTTTCGAAAATTCGCGAGTAAGAGTCTTATCGAAATATATCGATATTGAAATATAATGTAGTTCGCGAGAAATTAGGGGTTGTTTAAGTCATCATTTTCCCGCTTTCGAGTTTCTTTAAAAAATACTGGGGACCGGAGTGTGCCATTTCTGAATTTTTTCCAGAGAACTTCAGCGTCCTACATTTTTCAAAAATCAGCAAACTGGTGAGTTTCACGCGGGCCACATAATATTTCAATTTCACAGAATCCCTGACATCGAGCCCAAAAGCTGATTAAATTGCCTTGAAATGGCCCCCACGCATGTTAATACAGTCGTAAACTTTCCTCGCCACGTGGATATTAAAATCCAGTTGGTTAATGGTTGGAATATTATTTTATTATTCCGAGAAATGAAATGTAGCCGGGGACAAACATATCGTAGAACATTGTAGGTGCAAAGGTGACGAGACTTTAACCTCCTCACTGTTTGTTCTGTGTAACAAAAGTAGAGCTTTAATTTCCCCGACGAGCTCAAAAACGGGTCACGCTTTTTCGATGTTTCTCTTGAATTCGTCTAAAAGCAGCTCCAATAAACACGCATGAGCGCGTAACAAAAATTTGCGAATAAAAAATGAGGTAATAAGAATTTTCAGAATTTCTAATTAATAGTGTGGCTCGTTCTATTTCGTGCAGCCTTCACTCTTCGCACGCTCAACTTGGCTTCAGGGTAGAATAAAGCTTCGTGCTTCCTACATTAAATTAGTTGAATACGAAATTTGTATATAATATATGTCAAGTGGCGTTATTCTTTAGAGATCTCCTTCGAACACTGAGCAACACGTAGCAGTCGCTGGCAGTGCAGCTCAATGACAGCAATAAGAATAAAATGAAAAAAGGAACCGTGTCCAAATTGTCCTACCTCGATCTGATCAATTGGACACTTCTACTTCGATCTCGAACGTGGACTCGTTTATAATCCACCCCTCGTCAAACTACCCTGTCACGCGCGGGATTACGTAAAGCTTGTCGCCGAGGTAAGACAAGGTTCCCTTTTTTAACGACGCTGAAGTTCGATCGCAGCTCTTGGAAGCGACGATTTTCGTTTCGACAGGGTGCAGATTAGTTATAAAGGCGCACGACCCCGTTCACAAAGGCCACGCTGCGCGACAGGGCGCGCTTTCCAAAGCAACGTAATTAATTCCCCTCGATCTCTCATTCCCTATTTTAATCGTCGACACGAAGTTTCCAATTATCCCTCTCCAAACTTCTCGTTCGGATTCTCGACTTCCCGCTCACGCTGCAGTGTTATATTTCTGTTTATATCGAAACATTATCAAACCTTGGAATTTACAATTTTCGCAGGATTGAAAAACGAAGATTTTTGATTTTATAAGAAAAGGTCTCATCGTGATGTTACGATTCTTAACACGAATTATTGCCTTCTTTAAGGGGCTAGGCTAGTGTGACGGCCGTATAATACGGCAATCTTTGAAATTTTTTTAATGAAAGACCATTGAACTTATCAGCTTGAACTTATAAAGTTTTATTAACTGATATTTCCTGAGTATACTAAATTTTTTTGAAGTACAAACAGTGTGTATTTTTGAAGTTATCGTAAATTTGTTGGAGCGTCTTAAAATATTTTGTTTCCATGGCTGCCATGATATAAGCTCTTGCTGTGGTCTGAAACAAAAAAAAAACAAATATTTTCTCAATCTGTATGTATGTGGCTATAGCCCGTACCAGAAAGTTTAAAAAAAATTGTAAAATAATAAAATGGCGGCTCTCCAAACAAAAAGATTCATTTTTGTTGCATAAAAATTTCTTGTTTTTTAACTCGCTAATTTGCAATTTTGACTATATCAGAAAAATCGTGGTAGGAGCTATGACACGTTTGCTGGACATATCTGCCAAGTTTGAACTAAATCGGTTCGCTAGTTTTTGAGTTATTATGGCAGCCAATTAAGACAAACTGATTTCGAAAAAAAACTCAATGAAAGTTTGAAATACTATTTTAGAGTACAAAAACAGAAATATTTCATACTTCCAGCTAATCACCTCTTCCATAACCATATAATACACCTTCCTCTTCCTCGAATCTGTATGAAAATGCAAAAAAAAATTCGATTTTTTGGAGCCGTCACACTAGTCTAGCCCCTTAAAGATTATTAGGCAAACTTGACAGTTTAATTACAGCACCCTTTAGAGCAAACTTAAGCTCGCTGATTTTGTCATGTTTCTTAACTATTCGGTGGTTTTTAGAAATATTTAATATAGCATATTGTGTCTAGTATTATGAATCGAAATTGTCGTTAAAGTCTGAAGAATTGTCCCCACTTCAAGTAGTTCCTTTAATGATACATTCGAATTAGAACAAAGCCTTTGAAGCAGGACGAGGAAGTAAAAGGAAGGATCCAGTGAGGGAATTTTTTGCGACCGATGAATGGGATCTTGATGGCTACGTTTGAGATCAGTGGAAAGACTTTGATGAGTTAATCTGTAGAAGATCAGCCACCTCTTCCTGGCTGTGGTTAGAGATAGTGTTAACGAAAGTAGAATACTTATCTTCGTTAAGGTGCTGCTAGATAAGAGCCACTAAATACCTAGACGATCTGCATTTCTCCACTAAAGCCTAAAATTGAATATAAAAAATAAATACACAGAGTAATAAAAACAGGTAGTTCAAGAATGTACTACAGAAAATGACGGAAGCTAAAATACTTTATTTAATAACTAACCCGAAATGTTGAGTGAATTATTGAATTTTACTTCTTTTATTTGACTTCTTTTCCAGAGTATGTACCTTTGTTTCCATAAATACGATGACGTTAAATATTGCGAGTGTCAGTTTCTAAACGCATCAGCGAGCGAATATATTGCTGGAGCAGGAATTGGGTCATCGACTCGAAGTCATTAACACTTAGCCGCCTCCCCAGCGCATAGTTTACGAATTCATTGAACCTGCCGATGGGAACGTAAATAATTCTAAGGCTGGGTGATAGAGGCAGCCTCGTCGGAGAACGAGAGGCCTCATTAGCACTCCAATCTGACCCCCTTCTGCAGACGTCTGAAAGCCTTTGCCAAGAGAAGCCTTTCAAATCGTCCCCCATCCGCTGTTTACTCTTCACTTCTGGGTCGGATTTCCCCGCGCGTTCATCCCGCGATTACCACGCTCTCACCGTGGACGTTTATCGTCTGCGGGGCGATCCTATCAACGACGCGTCAACGTTACATTGCAAATTAACTTGAGCCAACAGGATTTACAACACGGACGTTCCACTCGAGGCGGTGATACGATAAATAAGCGAAGGGTGGAAGGCAGGCACGGAGTCTTGATTGAATGAATAATTCCACTTGCAACTCGTCAACCAGTATTTTCATTTCATAAGGGTTGTTGGAATGGTGCTCGATTCTGACTAGGTAATTTCAGCGTGCATTTTAAGGGATGAAATTTGGAAATTGTTGTAATTTTTTAGTTGAGTGTGCTCGATATTTAAGGTGGGGCATGTTTATAGTTAATGTTGAGATAATTGATGAGTACTAAAAATATTTGAAACTCCTGATTGAGTAAAATGAAAATGGACTGTTTGAGGGGACTTTAATTAGAGACTAATTTTTCTGCGGAGGAAAACTTTATCCCCAGGTTATGTAACAATTTTTTAGGACGCTGATTTCAAAATTGCTGTGATTGTTTGCAAAAACGGCATAAACGTTGAAAAAAAATTTAAGAATTTAAAAAAAATTTACATAAACTCAATATTTCGAGATTTATGCCATTAAGAAGTTCGCTGCAATGGCCAAAGATTTGACATCAGCACCCTCAAAAGCTCCTGAAATATTTTTACTTTTAATCTACGTAACTAGCGACTGCTCTTTGCATTTTTGTGGGTTTCAAAACACCACTTTCTTTTACAATAGACGAATGCAACTTTGCAAAAAAAAATGCCATTAGTATGGTTAATTTTACTGAAAATTATAGTTCTTTGGCTTTAATTTCCACTTTGGCTCATATTAACACGACGTCTGGTTATTAAGTTACGAAAAAAAACGTTACCCCAAGTCAGACTCGGGTTAAAACGACGAAGTAGAAGTGGTTTGACAGATTTATATCAATTGCAAAGCCAATCGCTTTGATTTTCTTTGAAATGGATGTTGTGTGTCCGGCAACGATGCACTTATGGCAACTTAAGTGGAGCATTCTGCATATTTAAGCGATCGGAATACAATACTATTCACCTAAGCTGTTGTATTCTGCGTTGAAGCAAGTAGAATGGGTCCGTGCATGGTGGGACAATTTGAATACGACAATGCCTGGTCAGACCAGTAGAATAGGACGTTGCGTCGGCCACGCAAGTAGAACAGTCAGCGCTTAGGTGGACAAGCAGAGAAGGCCGAGTCTATCCGTGCAAGTAGTTCACAAAGCCACCGGTGTACACGTAAACAATACCCATATTCAATACGAACAACAACACTCTCAATAGAATGACAAATTTTACATGCTCAATCACAATCGATATCATTCTATCGAATCTAATAATTAGAAAATCGTCATTTTTTATTAACACACAAAGCGATTCTCCACCTTCAAGCCTTCATTATTAAATTTAGGCTAAGTTTATAGGGTAGTAAGTTTATAAGTTTATAGTGTAAAATCAGGGTAATATTTTAAAACAGCATTTTGCTGAATCTCGCACATTACACCACAACAAAAAAAAAACAATTAATTATATATTAATCTTATACAATCTGGTGGTGTAATAAAGACGTATTATTATTATTATTGTTGTTGTTGTTGTTGTTGTTGTTAATAATATTGGTATTGGCATTGGCATTGGCATTGGCATTGGCATTGGCATTGGCATTGGCATTGGCATTGGCATTGGCATTGGCATTGGCATTGGCATTGGCATTGGCAATGGCATTGGCATTGGCATTGGCATTGGCATTGGCATTGGCATTGGCATTGGCATTGGTATTGGTATTATTATTAGTAGTAGTGGTATTAGTATTAGTATTATTATTATTATTACAGTCGAACCTCGATTAATACAACTTATTACGATACAACTTCTTCAAAGCTGCATAAAAACATGGTCCAAATTTCAGATTATTCGAATCGCTAGTTTCTTAAAAAAAAATCTAAATTTTCGCTATGTTTTTAGATCAAATAATAGGATTCCCTCCTTAATGTCCGTTACAACACACAAAGGGTAAAAATATATTTCGAAACAGATATTAATGACTGATACTTGAGAAAATAAATTATGTAATCTAAATTCGTCAAGTTCGTCGCCAGGATTAACCAGCAAACATATTTAATTTCAGATTCAAATTCTCCCCGCCTTAAGCATGACTCGCGAACGCCACGATTAAAAACCCGGGTCTTTGAAGATTGAACTTGGGGCTCGCGCCGCGCGGTAAACGTGAAAGCCACCGATGCCCGCCAGTTCAGCTCGTAATTATGCCACCGACTAGGGTAGTAACTTCCGCTCTAATGGTGGCCGGTCACGGGCGAGGGCGTTGCTTAGCGGAGCACTTGCTTCTGGTTAGTCACAGGCGGCGGCAACTTTCTTGACGGCTACTTACGCCTTCGCTGGGACCAAATAAACTGCACACACTGTACCAACTTAGGCAAAGTTTCGTTCGTCGCCACGTTAATTGCATTCCTTAACGCGGCGACTGGCCGTGATATATGGCCCTCGATTGCTTCCAAGTCGCCTCCACCCGCCATTTCGTAGCCTTTGATGTTACACAAACGGGAGAAGTAGTGTCGTAAAGCATCCCGAGTAAAACATCCCCTTAAATTAAGACGTTGAAATGGACATCGCGTGATTTGATAAAATGACAAAAGTCAAACCACGACAAACGGTTTCAAACTTGAGCAATCCTCGATGGAGGAATTTTAGGGAACTTCGTTTTCGAGGGGGAAGCTTAAAAAATTTAATTCCAACGAGAACACTGTAGCAACGCTCGGTGTGCGGCGTTTGCCAAACTTCGTGCAACATTGAAATGGCACGCTCCAGCTGCTCGTTCGGTTCCAACGATTCATTCGTCGCGAATGAAATTAAATTCGGTCGGCCCGTTAATCCACGATTCAAGCTCTTCATCTCGTCGAATTTCACGCGCGCTACTTATCGCGCGGCGACGGTAATGTCACGCGATTCAATGGGGCCCGATAAACTGCGTTATTCAATATTCACCGACGGTATTTCAATACTCGCCGGGGCAATCATTAAAACGCTTTATAGATTACACACCGTCGCCGGTAATCAGCGAAGCCTCGCAAATCAGCATTCAAACGCGACAATCAGCCTGAATTAATAATCAACGCGCTGACGATTACACTTTCGCCAGGGTAAATCCCGTTGGATGGTAGGCGTGATTTCTGAAAATCATTTCAGCACACGCGGATAACGGCGCGGGGATCATTTCAATTTCGAGCAACTGCTTCGTCGCGTTCTATTTGCTCGAGCGTTTGCGTGCGGAGTAAATCACTAGAAACAACAATGCCACATCGACCTTACAAAATTCCGAGATGATCGAAGGGAATTAAATTTTGCGATTCTAAGGCTCAGCTAATTTATGAGACGCTGTACAAGCGAGTGAGAAATAAAATATCTGAAAATTAATAAAACGAGTGACTTTTCTTGTTTTGATAATAATAGAAGTGTGAATTTCTTATTTTCTTTCAGTTCTCTCCCCTGTTCGAAGTCGAAATTTTTTTAAAATAAGCTAAAACGATTGTTATTTTATTATTAGGGTATAAACTTCGTGTTATGAAAAATGCAGATAAATTCCTTGAACCTTGTTCCTTTACTGTGGACTAAAATATTAAAACTTAATTTTCTCGATAAAGCTGTTTTGTGACTTTCCCCCTTACCCTTTATATTATCTGTGTTTTATATTGCATCTGTCAATTCACAAAAATCGCAAGGTAGGGACCGCGAATCTGTATTTTACCAATGGTAAAATTTGTAAAATAAGAGTATGATGTTTTTGTTAATTTGTCTACAATCTTTAGTGTCCATCAATGTCCTAAATCTTTCGATTATGGAGGGTTGAGAAATACTTCGAGGCGATACAGTATCAACCGCGTCGTTGTTTACTAGATGGATGACTAGTGAACCGCGGTAATCGTCCTCTGTTTAAGCGTCCCACAGCAGCAATGCAGGATCCCTGAACGGCGCGCCAGATCATGATACAAAATACAGTTCCCTGCTGCGAAGCTAGCCTCTATGAATCCCTCTGGGGCGACGTTGGTTCGTTTCGTGGCCACAACTGAAGGTAGGTATCTTCCACGGAGTTGTAAGAAAAAGATGGACCTTGCAATGATACGGTCTTGGACCCTTCAAATCTGTAAATTACGTAGGAAACTGAGTAACGTTTGCATAGCAGATCGGACAAAATCAGATAACTTTGGAGGACAAGTGTTTCATGACTTTGACAATAAATTTTAGGTGTATATAGCTGATGACAGAAAAGAAAATATATTAAACAATTTAAACTGAACGATGCTATTTAGAATGAACTAAAAAATTGAAAAATAATTTTTTCTTGTACTACAGTTTCGATGGTGATGACATTTTAAGTAAAATTGTGGGGTAGGATATATATCACTTTAATGCAGAAGCAAATGTCGAAATGAATTTGTTGTGAGAGAGTTTTCATTGGCATTAATGAAACAAAATATTTTGAAAATTGATAGACTATAGTTGATGATTCCACTTGCCAACCGATACTTCAATTTCTGGTTGCACACGGTGCCCCACGATTTTACTTAAAGTGACATATCACCATCGAAATTTTAGTACAAGAAAATAATTATTTTATACTTTTTAGTGCATTTTAAATAAAATCGTTTAACTTAGATTTTTTTTTCATTATTTACTTTTTAGTGTCTAAGTTTTATTTGTGGTTATAGGCTATTTTCAAGTGGTTTCGATTTGTAGTTATGGGTTATATTTATTGATGACTGAGTAATATTTAAACCCCTCGCTGTTTTTTTTTCTTCATAATTTTGTTTTGTCGTACAAACTACGTTCGCATGCAAAGTTTCAAGACAATTGGGTAATTGGAAGTGGGTTAAAATTGAGTTTCTAGATTTGAACCAAACATACAAGAAACAAACAGAGGATCGAAGCTGAATAAAATCGTTTAAAAATCGGTATTAGTAAGTGATAGTATATAGGAATCTTTAAATGTGGATTAGAAATCTTCAGACTCTTTCTGTCACAGTTTAGCAATCTTCAGAAAGAGGTATTTCTAAGTCTTGTATATTTAATAACTGTTTCCACGTCTGGTCTGTGTGTAACACGTTCACGTCGACTTAATCCACTGGTGAGTGAAACTTCTATATGTTAAGTAATCGCGCATTTTTTATCATAATCATAAATTACCACCACGTTAAATAAAAGGTTTCTAACTGTACATATTAGTATTAAACTTTGAATTTACATAAGTTTACGAGAGAGAAAATAAAAATGTAAAATACCATGTGCAACCAGAAGTTGAAGTATCGGTTGGCAAGTGGAATCATCAACTATGGTTTATCAATTTTCAAACTGTTTTGCTTCATTAATGCCAATGAAAACTCTCTCACAACAAATTCATTTCGACGTTTGCTTCTGCATTAAAGTGATACATATCCTACCCCACAATTTTACTTAAAATGTCATCACCATCGAAATTGTAATACAAGAAAAAATTATTTTTTAGTGCATTTTAAATAACATCGTGTAGCTTAATTTTTTTTTTACATATTTTATTTTCTGTCATCAGCCTAAAATTGTAAAACCAGCTGAGCGGTTAATAATGCACGTGACTTACTCAACGAGTAAAATGAAACTATAAAAAAATGTTAGCATTGGTAAATGTAAAATGTATAAAGCAAGGAAAAATGTAGCCGTTTTCGTTCACTATAAACCGTGCCATTTTTACTGTATGAGTAAGCACGAAGCTTTCGAAACATGGAAGGTAGGATTTGACAGCATTGTAATAGTTTGAGGAGCATACAACAGAGAAGCAATCGTGCAAGCGAGCGTCTTGCATTGTAAAATTCCGATTTCCTTGGATTAGAGATACGTCGCCAGAAGAGTTCGGTCCGGGATGGAAATCAAGTAGAAAACAGAGCTCAAAAGAACAGGTAGAGAAGGCGGACCTCGTGGTTCGCGTACTCGAAAAGCCTCGAACGAAATTCGATTATTGGTCTGAGCTCCCTTATCGCCAGTACCACCATTCAGCCACTCTATGGCTTCCCATTTGCATTTCTATGTCCCTTTCTTATCGATTCTTAAGATGTTCCTCCTTGTACGTCCTATCTTCAATTTCCAGATGAAAACCTCTGCGCGTCGGTTGCTTTCCCAGTCGACAGAAGAGAATATCGCCGCTACTCCTCCTGTGCCTCTACCACGAAGTGGACGACGCCCCTACTTGGAACCAAGTGTACTTTAATTAATTTACTTGATTGCAGCGTACATCCTGCGTGGTTCAAATGGAAAAATGAATATTTCCAGCGACAGCCTTCTGTGAAGTGAGTGAATATTCCTTTGGGATTGAAGGTATACTTTAAGTGAATGGCAGTGGTGAATTTAAGTAGTATAGGTCAACGATAATTTCCACGATATCAATGCAGGGACGTTTGTACAAAATTAAGCATTTTAAATTTAAAGCTTCCAGTTGATAATTAAACAGGACACTAAAATTGCAGATATTGGTGGCATTTAATAGGTATTAAATAGTAACATCTACAGTGGCGTCCAAAAGTATTCGGCCACCCTTTAAAATCGCATAACATTTTTAAAACTAATCCAAACGACTTGAGTTTTTTTGAGAAGCTAGAAGGATTAGTTTGCTAACGGAGGTGATTCGTCGTTTTAAAAAAAATGCACTTGGTCGGAATAGCAAAAAAATAGTATAGTTCGTTTTTTAAACTTTCTTTGGGAGCCTGTAATGAAAATTCAAGAAACCCGTTTGTAGATTTAAGTAAGTTATATGTGTGCCTAAAATTTCATCAAAATCGGTTAACGTAGCTCTGAGTTATAAACGCTTAAAGATCGCAGAATAAAATCGAAAATCGCTGATTTCGGGAATTTCGCGATTTTCGACCTTTATAGCTCAGAGCAATGTTAACCGATTTTGATGAAATTTTAGGCACGCATATAACTTACTTAAATCTACAAATGGGTTTTTTGAATTTTCATTACAGGCTCACAAAAAAAAAGTTTAAAAAACTATCTTTACAATTTTTTTTTTGCTATTCCGACCAAGTGCATTTTTTTCAAAACGACGAATCACGCCCCTCAGCAAACTAATCCTTCTAGCTTCTCAAAAAAACTCAAGTCGTTTGGATTAATTTTAAAAAAGTTATGCGATTTTAAATGGTGGCCGAATACTTTTGCACGCCATTATATTATCTTATATTGTATGATTCCTTTCATTAAAAGAAAGCTTCGACGAATGTATTGAAGCTTTCTGCAGTTTGTTTTAACAGAAAATTTGAAGCCTCCCTGATGGATGTTTTCAATCTGTGTCCTTTTGTTAGGACTGTAACATTATAAATAATTGAATTCGTTTCCGTTTGACGCCAGCTGAAAGGACACGTTTACATTCATTTCAAATGTTGGGGCTATTTTATTTGTAAGCAATGTTATTTTAAATCTACGAACATTCTATACGTTTTAGTCTATATTATCCAGTGCGGAAATATCGTTTGCAGACTGGATCGTTCACCTCTGGGGTACGCTTTATATTTAATTAAAAATACATTTGTACGATAAACGTGGAACGTGAAGAGGAAAAATTAAACCATGCTCAATTACTCCGGTATATTTATTTAATATGTTCCTGCGCGCGGACCGATGTAACGCTTAATAAACGTCTCGGTAATTAAAATCGAAACGGAAATCGAATTCATTAGCAGCTGAGCGGTTAATAATCCAGGCGCCTTTTAATGTTCGCATCTTTCACACCAACGCAAAACCACTGGCGTAACGAAGCATATTCGCTGACAAACTTTAATGCAGTTTACTGAAATACGTAATGAAATCCGTGCATCAAAGAACTGGAGAATTAGGAATTGGAGACGTAGGGCGTTGGGAGATCGGGAAATGACGAGTTGGGAAATTGGAGGATTGAATAATTGATAAATTTGGGATCGCAGAATTAGACACAAATTAGAAAATCGAGGGATCGAGGTATTGGGAGACTAGGAGTTTAAATAGTTGGAGATTTGAGAATTGGAAAAATGATAAAGTTCGGAGTCGGAAAATTTAATTAAAAGAGAATTTGAGGATTGGAAAATAGATTTTAGGATTACGAAATTTGGGGAATTAAAAAATTGAGAGATTTGGGAGTCGAATGGTTGGAGATTGGAGAACCGGAAAAAAATGAAACAATTGGGCTTGGGAAAGTTAATTAATCGAGAAGTGGAGGATTGGCAAATGGATTTTAGGATTACGAAATTGGAGAATTACAAAATCGAGGAATTGGAGAATAAAATTGGGAGATTAGGAAGCTGAATAATTAGAGATTAGAGAATTCGAAAAAGAAAACAATTAGGATTGGAAAATTTAATTACATAATAGACAATTCGGGGTTGAAAGGATTGGAGAGCTGCAAAATTAAAATAACTCAATACTTCACTACATTTCTTAAAAATCTATAATTATACATATTAATACATTACTCACAGCAATAACATCAGTAAATCTATCATTTCCCAGCAAAAGAAACTATCAATCAATAAATCAACTTTGAACTCGTCAAATACCAAAGACTCCCCATTCATAACGAGAAGGTCGAAAAGTCACCGAATGAAGGCAGAACCAGGGGATGTGACTTACAGCAGAAGAATCCAGATTGAATGGCACGTAATTAAGGATTAAAAAAACTACAAAAAAAATAATCCTGCGCAAATACTTGGATAAACGTTTCCACCATAGAATCTAGTAGATTTGGAAGACTCGTATCGTCCTCGAAACTATTTACGCTTTCCCCCAGCTGAAAAGCATAGAGACCTGACTTTAAAGCCAGAAGTCAGACTGTTTTTTTGCGTACATTCGCTTTCATGCGCGATAATTAGCGAATATCAGAGCTTTAGTTGCACGGTGAATCGTGGTTATAATCCTTGCCTGGAGAGCTCGAATTCATCGCGATGACTCGAATTACATGATAGCTGCTCGCTGGCGGAATTCCCACAAGCGGATTCGTCGAGTGGGAAGTTCACGCACGGAACGACATCGAATTAGCGCTGGAAGCATGCAGTGGTGCTTTGATGCCAGAGCTCCCGCTGGAATATCTTTTTTTTTCCAGGCAGCACTTGTTAATTATTCAAATCAGTGCGAAGGAGATCATCGATTATAGATCTAACGTTGCTGGTGAAGTGAAGCCAATGCCAGAATTTCTCTAAAGTATTTTCTACATCCCCTCCCAAACTAGCATTTAGTTGTTCCTTCGTTTGTTCCCTTGAAAATATCCTAGGGTAATTTAAATATATGAGTCTTCAAATTCATTTTCGTAAAAGGAAGATTTCTGCCCTAAGAATACAGGAAGATAAAAATCAGTGTAAGAGTTACCTTTTCGAAGCGAGAATTGTAAGCTTGCCAAAAATATTTCCAGAAAAGTATTCGACACTTTGTTACACCACTTATTTTTATCAACAAATTGCTTCGTAAACCGGAACTCCATGAAATCGTTCTTCTGTAAATAAAGGAGCAGCACTTTGTAACCACTTCTTATAAAACCACCAGTGACGGTGTCCAAAGAATGAATTTAGAAAGAGGAAAGATGAATTTAATTGGTCCGATTTACTCGCAATCGGTGTGAAAGTTCGTGGTAAACACGTGCGGTTTCAGCTAACAAGGATTCCGTTAAGAATCGCTTATTTTGATCGGCTGTGATAATGAAAATCCGTGCTCCGTTTACCCGTTGGCCTTTATGAATACAGCCTGGCCCAGTTAGTATGTAATTAAATACGCTGAATGAAAAGCCGATACCTTCGGGTACGAGGCAAATGAAAACGTTTCATTCGTACGCAGAACCGGAGAGAGGAAGATTAAACCGCGCAATGAAATCCGGCCTGATCTCCGATTCTAAAAAAAGAGAGAGAGAGAAAAGGAAGGGCGACGTTCAGCAGCTTTTGACGGAGGCCGGTAAAAATAGCGGCGGTATTGCACGCAACAGAATGGAACGAATTTATTACGAGGCTTGCGTAAATCGAATCGCAGTTGTAAATCGGTTAAAACGCTCGAAAGGCATTGCTCCAGTGGGCGTGATACTTTTTTTCACATCACCCGGCAGCTATCGCGCGAATTAGAGTTACACTTTCGCTTAACTAATTGACAATGGCAGGTGAACGTCGATGGGAGTCGCGCGATCCGAAAAATAAATGCCTGCGAAATATCGCTGCTTGAATTTTAATATTTTCCCCACAAATATGTGGACTCCATAGGTAACGCAGAATTGATACATTTTAGTTTCAAATTCTCAACCGCTTTTCTTGTGGAATTTACATTTTTCAGTCACAGTAGTTCGACTCAATATTGGTCAGACATAGCGAACTGACATTGCTCCGAGTAGTACAACTCAATGATAGATTGAAGTAATGGAATTTTTATTAACGATTCTCAAAATTGTTACGCGAGAAACGAACATATTCCTCCGAGGTGATTTTTTTTTAATAATAATTCATTTATTAACGGTAGCCCTTTGATACAGAGTAAGAGACAAACAGATAGATAGGAGAGACCGGGGCTTGTTGACTAATTTTTAACATTTCTAATTTTTATGAATATATCATTTTGTTGACTTGCTGCACACCAAAAGTTTACAAATTTCATTAGGCATACGGGCTTAATTTTGAAAATCGTTTTAATTGAGTCTAGGTTGTAGTTTTTATTGTATTTAGAGTAGTGAGACGAATAAGTCAACAAACCCCGGCTGCGGGGTTAGTTGACAAATATGATGGGGTTAGTTGACTTGACATTTACCTTTCAGCTTTCACCCTTTGCCTGCGAAAGGCGCATATATCAAGGTGTTAGATATTGTAATTATTTTGTACTTGTTTGTTATGGTTTATTTGGAAGGCCCGAGAGTTTGAAGGGAGGATAGGGTGTAAAACTGGTAGGGGTGAGTTTGGAAGGATTTTATGGTGCGGGAAATGGACCTGAGCAGCTGAATTCTTTACCTCGACTGCATTTTGAGGATAAAAAATGCAATTTTTAGTGGTATTCCTACGCTTGGTCAAGTAACCCCGTCCGGCATTGTTAATATGTTAAGGGCCGTACGTACAAAACCTCCACGCGGCGGATAAAATAATCGTCAATGTATCACGTTTCCACAAAATATTCATGAAAAGACATCAAGCAGTACTCGGTGGACAAATATTCATGAATAGTCGAAACAAAAATACTTACTTCCCACCGACCTTTTTAGATTTTTCATTCTCACTGATAGAACACGCAAGCTTTTGTCACGGCGACACATTAAATGGCAAGCTGGTCATTCGTATGCTTCAATATCGCGAATCGCAGCATAATTTATTCTATAATACAACAATTAAAGGGAATTAGTCAACTAACCTCGTTTTGCCAAAGCATACAATTCTGTAAATATTACGAATTATCAAAAATACGACGTCGAAGTAAAAACAATCCTTTTAATTATTTACACTTTAATATGCAACAATTAACACAATTCACACCAAAAAGTATCCACCTGAATACTGTCAAAAATGTTTGAAGTTTCGTAATGATCCCCTAGGGTAAACTGTAAAATGATTGGCACCCTAAGCAGAAATCCGAATTGGAATGTCTATATTTTTTTGTGAAGTTTTTATATGGTCTTAATATTCAGTCATTATTTTAAAAATATTCAATGAAAAGCAAAAATAGACATAAAAGTACAATCATTGGCACCCTAAAATTTGAGGTTATATAGAAAAACATATGTAGTTAAAAACGAAGTTTAAAGTGTTTAAACAGACTATTTCGTTCACTATTAAATACCTACAACACTTAGTAAATCTCTATTTCAATTCATTACTTAGTTATAAAGCGACAAATTATACTTAACTACCCCTTATTAAAATTTTAAGAAAACGCCTAAAACTCAGCCCTTTGTCCCACTTTGCGGCGTTGCCAGATGTAAAATCTGTAGTTCAACTACTGGGCTTTGCAGTGTTGTAATGAAAGAAAAATAAGGAATTGTAAAAAAGTATTTTCTAAGCTTGTACTTTTCAATATTTGGCTTTTTAATCAGGAGTGCCAATGATTAGTGCAGTGCCAGCATTAGAGCAGTTTACCCTATATCTTATTTCTCGGTCCTCTAAAACATATCCAAAAGTTCAAAGCAATCCGGGATACCCTCTTTGTTAGAGTGGAACTCTTAGAGAGTGGAATTATAGGCAGTAGGGCGGAGCGAAACTATATAGGCGAAAATTTAAATTTGAATTTTCAGTTGGCCTGCGGGGTAGTTGTCTTCTGATTAACCAAACACAACCGTAAAAATTTTTGGAAAAATATTCATGTCTGCAGGTTCCTTTTTCTCTTAAAAATGTAAAAAAATAAGGTTCACAATGTTATTTTTCACATATTTAAGAGAAAAAGGAACCTGCAGACATGAATATTTTTCCAAATTTTTTTTACAGTTGTGTTTGGTTAATCAATAGACAACTATCCCGCGGGCCAACTGAAAATTCAAATTTAAATTTTCGCCTATATAGTTTCGCTCCGCCCTAATAGGCAGTGACATCCAACAGTTCGATGCCTCGCGTTGCTCAAAGTTCTTAGCGTCTTGAACAGGTGAAGGACAACCGTATCTGTTCAGAAAGCAGCATCCAGCGACAAGCTGTCCCTGCGAACAAGATTCGTCGTCCCATCAACGTCGCCCTTTAACGATGCCCAGAGAAGCCGCGCCCCATCCAATGCAATCCCATTATTTCGAACCTCGGCGGGCCCGAATATTTCATTGAACCGGAGGCGGCTGATTCGTCCCGCCTCGGTGTCACCCCCGCGAATGCAATTTCTTTCACTCAGCCCGCTGTGACAACCCCCGGTCGAGTCACTGGCACGGCTAGTAATGAACAGGGACGCCAGATGGGACGGACAGTGGCGGGACGAAGGGGCGGGGAAAAATGGGGGGGGGGGTGGTGAGTTACTCTTGCACCGGCAGCGTGTCCAACCCTCCGCGGTTCGATTTTCCCTCGCGGCCTGCCCTAGCACTCGTAACCTAGATTTCAACGGATAACAACGCAACCCTCCCGGCCGCCCTACTCCTCAGCTGAGTCGACTCGTTGCAGGTCGTCCGTTTCCGGTCGCCCTTGGGCCGAGGGTCCCGTTGGCTGCGATCTCTCGTTCATCGATACACCGGAGGATTACTCCTTTCACCCTAACCTCGTTTCCCACTTTTCCACGCGACTTCAAAAGAGTCCACGCGGCCATCGATTCGGGATTCAGGATTCTGGGTCAACGGTCCCTTCCTTCTCTCGCCCGATGCTCCCTCGGGGAACGAACGAGGGGGTGAATTCATAGTCAGTGGGGGAGGACGTGAATGATTGCGAATAGAGGGAGGTTGTGGTAGGTTGGAAACTAAACGCTGCCGGTCTGGTGACGGCGTTTGGGGATTAGGTGCTTGCCAAGGCCTGGGGATTATTATGGTAGCTTGTACTTTGTTATACTCGTTGAAATTATGGCGGAATAATGACGTGTAGCGCTACTTGGAAGAGGATTAGGTTTCGGAACAATTATTATCGATGAGGAGCTCCGCACACTCTGCGAGAGTTTTCTCATTTTTAAGGGAGCTTTAAGGCATCCCTAGTAGCATTTATTTGCTGGGAGTTTGTTGGGCCAATGACGTGTTATCCGTTGGCCAACTGTTGAAGTGTCGCGCTATTTTTAAATGGCCCAGCGATTGTAACCAACGTAGGCCCAACTGAAGGTTTCTTTTCATAGGCCCAACTGAAGGTTATTTTCTATAAGCCCAACAGTTTCTTTCCAAAAGACGTCTTACAGACGTCCAGAAGGCGTCTTGAAGAACTTCAAAAGACGTCTTAAACACGTCTTTTTCAAACCTGGTTTAGGAAAAAAAAATTCGCGGTGAGGAGAATCGAACCCAAACTTTCCGCTTACGAAGCAACCGCTGTTCGCACCTACCCAACACATTTCCTTGTAAACGCTTCTAATTTCTAGTTACATAACTAGTATTAATTGTTTATGAAAACTGCGCAGTGACGCGACATATTCTACAAAATATCATCATTCGACCTTTAGACTCATTCCTTAAAATTTCACATTCGTCTCAAGACAGACGTCCTCGTTACATATTTATAAATAAGAAAAGAAAAATCACAACTTGGAATATAATAACAGGTTTTTGGATGTAGCAAATTTTCTGACGTTTGTTAGACGACATTTAATCATCGTTGTAAATTTTTTGTTAATTAACCAACCATAGTAATTGTAGGCCCAACATTGAATATTCGTAGGCAAACTGTCGTAAGTTTTTGTTAATTAACCAACCATAATAATTGTAGGCCCAACATTGAATATTCGTAGGCAAACTGTCGTAACTTTTTGTTAATTAACCAACCGTAATAATTGTAGGCCCAACATTGAATATTCGTTGGCAAACTGTCGTCATTTTTTGTTATATAACCAACCATAATAATTGTAGGCCCAACATTGAATATTCGTTGGCAAACTGTCGTAAGTTTTTTGCCGTAGGCCCTATGTTGGGAATTTGGAGGGCAAAACACTAACTATATCCCAACTAATTCCCAACTGTTGGCTACCGTTGGCCAACCAAAAATGCTACTAGGGATGGGTATTAGAATTTATTATGAGTGTAGCATAATTCTGCGGATTATCGGAAGCTCTTGGAATCTGAATTTTGTGGTGGAGAATGTATGCCTGTGATATTGTACGAAAAGGTTGGATTCCCAGTGAACTGAATTACTAAATAATTACCTTCGTTCTTTGCTGATTTTCCCTTCAAGTATCTTACTAACCAGTTAAAATCGCGTGTTCTGAGACACCGCGGGCTTGATAATTTCAATTAATTTTTAAACGATTTTACTTACAAGGGAAGATCCCGAACCCGAAAATTCAAAAACTTCTGAAACTTTGTGAATATGTAGAGGTTTTCCTCCTGATTACAACGCAATTTTTGCTTGCTGCCCAAATTCACTCGAAGGGGGTGAAATTAACCACTGAATATTCGGCTATTTTCCGATTTTGTGTTATAACTCGCGAACTGTAAGAGATAGAAAAAAAGTTCCAAGACAAAAGTTACTTCTTTTAAGTAGATCTCTGATTTGGTGCGAAAATTTATTTACAGTTCACGAATTATAACACAAAATCGGAAAATAGCCGAATTTTCAGTGGTTAATTCCTCCCCCTTAGAGTGAATTTGAGCAGCAAACAAAAATTGCGTTGTAATCAGGAGGAAATTCCCTTCAGATTCACAAAGTTTCAGAATTTTTCGAATTTCCGGATTCGGGATCTTCCCTTGTTAGCTTCGATCCTCGGTTTGTTTGTATCATGTTTTGGTTCAAATCTGGAAACTCAATTTTATCCCACTACCAACTATCCAATAGACTTGAAACTTTGCAGGCGCGCGTACTTTGGATGACAATACAAAATTATGAAAAAAAAGTAAAAAATAAAAAATTGTATAAAAAATCCACAAACACTAAACACTAGAAAATAAAAAAAATTAAGTTAAACGATTTTAAAATGCACTAAAAACTAAAAAATAATTCTTTTCTTGTACTAGAATTACGATGGGATTACAATTTCGTGGGACCGAATATTTCATAACAGGATACGAATAAATTTAATACAGAATCAAGCCTTGAAATTAGCGATGAAATATCCTGCTCCACGATTTTCTTTAAAGTGACACATCGCCATCGTAATTACAATACAAAAAAAAAAAATTATTTTTTAGTTTCTGGTGCATTTCAAAATCGTTTAACTGAAAAATTTGTTTTATACATTTTTTTATTCTCTCTGTCTCTCCCATAAACTCTTAACACTGACGAATAACTTTCTATGACGAGAGAGAAGTAGTAGAACCAAGCATTGGTCGTACAACCCCTCCAAATATTTTCCCCCGAAAATACAACATGACTTGCAGACCAAACCTGTCCAATTAGAAACTTGTTTGTTCGAAATCGTTCAAAACAATTCGTAAATCCTTCATACATGGGAAGAAAAATCTATCGTTATCACGTATCCTTTCCGCTCCAAATCCTCTCGGTATCGTTTGCATTTTCCATCCCCGCGGCAGAGTAGAATCCTATCTCGTTAAAAAATAGAGAGAAATACACTGGGATCGATCGGTGGCAATTGGCAACACAGAGCTGACAAGTCAAATTTGGAAAAAAAAAAGATGGGGGAGCGGTTCCGGTGTTGGGTGTTACGAAACGTTGGACGCGCTTGAAAGGTATGCGTGGAAAAAAGCGATTAGCAGAATCCCTCGGGTAAACCGGATTTATCGAACAGCAATGAGCTAGAATCGTCGTGAGTAATTAACCGAGTTAGCCACTGGAGAGGAACGCCCGCAGGCCCTCCTCTCTTATCACTGCTTTTTCGCGCTTTATGTCTGCCCTCCTGCCAACGTTGCCCTCGTTTGTGAACTGACATTTCTTCGTCATATCTTCGTCGGTCTCCATCACATTTTCGTTATCCTTCCGTCAGGTCTGAGCATTTCGTATGAATTTGTAGAGAAATGCACAAGAGTGATTACTTGAATCCTTCGATTGGCTAATTCGTACAATTCCTCTGTAACCCTTGTCGCAGGAGTGGACCAGCATTTTAATAGTGAAAGACCTCTTGCTCGATAATCAAAATATGATAGTACTAGGTTCAATCGAGAAATAAGAAGGGGTGGTTCGATTTAAACAACAAGGTTTAGGGTTAGGGTTAGGGAGAATTGATTTTTGGCATAGATAAATAGAAATGAATATTTTTATTTTTTCGAGTAATTCAGGATTTAATAAATAAACTTTTCTTTGAAATAGTAGGGTAACTGTACTCGTAGTTGACAGTGTACCAATAGTTGACACTTTTATTTTCAGTCACGAATAATAAGCTTTCTATTAAAAAAATGTTTTTGACTAATACGCTGTTTGAAAAAGTATTAGTCAAAAACAGTTTTTTAATAGAAAGCTTATTATTCGTGACTGAAAATAAAAGTGCCAACTATTGGTACACTGTCAACTACGAGTACAGTTGCCCTATGTGGGTAACCTTTCGAAGTAAAAACCAAATTAATATCTAATCGGGCCTAAGAGATTTTGAAGAATCCGTGAAAATACTTTTCACCCCTTTTCACCCCCTTAGAGGTTGGTTAGGGATAAATCCTGAAATTGGGTTTTAGGCATTTAGGGTAACTGTACTCGTAGTTGACAGTGTACCAATAGTTGACACTTTTATTTTCAGTCACGAATAATAAGCTTTCTATTAAAAAAATATTTTTGACTAATATTTTTTCAAACAGCGTTTTAGTCAAAAATATTTTTTTAATAGAAAGCTTATTATTCGTGACTGAAAATAAAAGTGTCAACTATTGGTACACTGTCAACTACGAGTACAGTTACCCTAGTTACATAAAGAAATAATATTTTAAATATATATTTTAATACTAACTCATACAAATACTATTGTGAAATGAGTATTTCATTGAAGTGTACGAAAATAGTATTTCATAATAATAATATTTCAAACAATGGAATAGTATTCTCAAATAGTAGTTGATTTAAGCATTAAATGAAATAGAATTTTCAAACAGTATTTGATTTAAGCATTAAATGAAATAGTATTTTCAAACAGTATTTGATTTAAGCAATAAATGAAATATAGTATTTTCAAACAGTATTTGCTCATGGAAATATTACAATTTTTAGTATTCTGTCTCAAACCATTTCAAATTTTCCCCAACCGTAACAATTATCCCCAAAAATTTTAATTCGCTTGCATTTCTATTTTATTCCCACCTGCTACATACAATGGCGTGCAAAAGTATTCGGCCACCTTTTAAACTCGCATAACTTTTTTAAAATTAATCCAAACGACTTGAGTTCTTTTGAGAAGCTAGAAGGATTAGTTTGCTAAGGGACGAGATTGGTCGTTTTGAATAAAATGCACTTGGTCGGAATAGCAAAAAAAATAGTAAAGGTCGTTTTTTAAACTTTTTTTGTGAGCCTGTAATGAAATTTCAAAAAACCCGTTTGTAGATTTAAGTAAGTTATATATGTGCCTAAAATTTCATCAAAATCGGTTTACGTTCCTCTGAGTTTTAAACGCTTAAAGATCGCAGAATAAGGTCGAAAATCGCGAAATTCCTGAAATCAGAGATTTTCGACTTTATTCTGCGATCTTTAAGCGTTTATAACTCAGAGTCACGTTATCCAATTTTGATGAAATTTTAGGCACATATATAACTTACTTAAATCTACAAACGGGTTTTTTGAATTTTCATTACAGGCTCACAAAAAAAATTTAAAAAATGACCTTTACTATTTTTTTTTTGCTATTCCGACCAAGTGCATTTTATTCAAAACGACGAATCACGTCCCTTAGCAAACTAATCCTTCTAGCTTCTCAAGCAAAAAGCTCAAGTCGTTTGGATTAATTTTAAAAAAGTTATGCTATTTTAAAAGGTGACCGAATACTTTTGCACGCCACTGTAGTTCCTACGTGAAGTTAATAGATTCCCAATTATCTGTATAAAATATCTCCAAACATTTTATACGTTTCTCTTTTCAGATCTCTAGGTAAGTTTATTTCCTTGCAAGTTTAAATAACCCCCGGTCTCAGCCTCTCCCACACTCCATTCACATTTTATCATAAATTCATTATACGTAGGCTATAAAGCTGTCCCGTTCAGGATGTTTATTTAATATTTAATTAAACTTTCGCCCGGCCATAGCAGCCGCCAAGTTCTTCGCTCGAGCAGCGCTCTTTAATTATCTCGTAGAGGCGGCATTTTCGTAAACCAGATTTAATCGGTAAACGAAGCTGGTCGTTAAATTTCGTACCGTAAACTGGGGGAACATTGGCATGTTTTCGGAATATTTTGCTATATAATATAAAAATTAACTTTTTTACATTTGCTTTAAGTATCCTATCATAACATTGCATCCTTTTTGAATGCACTACAAGTGTCAAAGTGCATCAAATTTCTGTCCTTATCCTTCTTTAATACATGTTAAATATCTGCCAATGTTACCCCGTAACCGGGTAAAATTAGCACATCATATAAATAGTATTAACAGCTAAAGTTTTACCACATCTGACCTTACAGTAACACTTAAATTTGTTTCTTTTTATATTCAATGCACTCTATTTTATTTGTTTTTATTTTTTAATTTTTTTAATTAATATTTTTAAATTTGATTTAGGTATCCTATTATAACATTGCATCGTTTGTGATTTTACTACAAATGTGAAAATGCATAAAAATTTTTCCCTTTTCCTCTGTAATAGATTTTAAGTAGATGCCAATGTTACCCCGTAGTGCCAATGTTCCCCCAGTTTACGGTATTCATCGGCGCGCCCATTGTGTAATTAAAGTCTGGCCTATTTAACGCAAAACATTTAAAAGAACCACACATTCCCCGCCCAATTACCGAGACGCATGGTTTCTCTTTTACCAGGGAGACTCTTCGCAGATTATCATAATACCACACACTTCTACCCCCGTCCTTTCCCATTTTAAATCGCGCAACTTCGGTGCACCCCCCTCCCGCAATTCGAAAACCGAGGGAATAATTGCATCCGATTGCCCCAAAGGCGAGGTTGATCTTTATCCCGCGGGAAAACAGTCGGAAGTTTGCGCAACCCTTAACGCCGGTGCGTTCCGACTCTCCGTGGTTGAAAGGAATAAAAACGGAAAATTGGGAAAAGCTGTTTAATTCACTCTCGCTTTATGAAATCACCGCCTCTATTTATTCCCGACTGTTTGCTCCGCTGTTGCTTCTCTGTTTGCGAAGGAACACCATTTTCGAGCTCTCAGACGTCGAATACACGACAACCGCGCAATCAGTACGAAAGGGTTTCTGACAGTGTATCTTCTGGGATTCCGGTGTTCCGATGCGGAACACGGAACTTCCATCGGCTAGGTATTTTTATAATCAAAGTTCGGAGTGGATACCTGGATATCCATCTTCCTATCTTCGACTGAAAGATATGTGTCGCTGCTGCGGGGAATTTCGGGGGGTGTGGAATTAGAAACGGTAAGAGAAGAAGAAGGAGTACGGAAATAAAATATTACGAGGTATTTATTTTTTAAATTACTACACTATAAATTTCGCAGATTTATGATTGAATAATATTAAATCGTTTTCATCTGTTAACTAACCGAAGTTTTGGTAATAATCGAAGGGAGCTGCAGCATAGTTTTATTTAAATAGAATAGAATGGAACAAGGGTAGTCGCCTTGGAATGCACACAGCACTAAGCCCAGCAAGAAAAACAATTACTGCAACGCTGCAGGGAAGGCAAGAAGTATCATTATCCCCAATTTCACGGTTCTCCAAGGGTCGTCAAAGAATAATCGAGAAGAACCACGAGAGGATATTAAAAGCTAAGAACGAGCGGCCCCTTTTCTTCGTAGATATCATTGCTGGATGAAGTCCAAAGGAAATAGGTCTACCGCTAACGAATCAGGCGTGTCGATAATCTCTTAATAACCACGGTCAGACACTCCAATCGCCGCTACCACCTCCTCCACCCCGAGAACATTTACGGATCATTGGAAACGGGATAATCACGATACCATCGTCAGCGAAGGAACCTGTGTCGCTCGAAAATCTGGATCCCTTTTTAAGGGGGTATACCCGTTTGAACCCTAGGAAAATGTGTACATATTGTGGATTTTTTTACAAGTCAACGGCTCGATGAAGATTTCCCGTTTTTTTACTATCTTTACGTAGTATTATGAACTACTTAGAAAAAAAGTTTCAGTTAAAAAATTATTGTTTTTTGGAAGTTATGCATACATATTCGAAAGTCTCTCGATTTTAGACGGCTAAACGGTGGGTCTGAAAACAGCTGTATGTCGTGTCTGTAATCAAAAACAATGAAATCTTCTTACAAAGTATGTCACTAGCTATCATCCAACGGGGCCGATTTTGAAAATTTTGAAAAATAAAGAAATGGTGAGAGATCAAAGGTAAAGTTACATTTTTCTAAGAGAAAAGGCCACCTTTTTTCTTTATAAATAATAAACGGGGAATAGGAATAAAAAAAGCCCTCGTTGGACGATGTGGAATCTTATTACGATCCTGCATGCAAAATTGGAAGTGAATTGGGTGAACGTAGCGCGAGTTTTTAGGCCCACCGTTTAGCCGTCTAAAATCGAGAGACTTTCGGATATGTATGCATAACTTCCGAAAAACAATAGTTTTTTAACTGAAACTTTTTTTTTAAGTAGTTCATAATACTATGTAAAGATAGTAAAAAAACGGGAAATCTTCATGAAGCCGTTGACATGTAAAAAAATCCACAAAATGTACACATTTTCCGAGGGTTCAAACGCGTATACCCTCTTAAGGGGGAATCCTATTCTTCGGACTAAAAAGATAGCAAAATTTGGGATTTTTTTTTTAAGAAACCAGCGTTTCGATTTATCTGCAATTTGGACCATGTTTTGATGCATCTTTGAGGAAGCTGCAGTTTTTTTTTTATTAATTTTTAACCATAAATATTGTAGTTATGCATGATCGACCATCACGCCGCGCAAAATTCGCCGGCCGTTGATGTGCATGATATTTATCTACCAGGTAATCTGAAACAGAAAAATGAAACGGCGTTTTATTTTATACATATGTAGCTTGAAATTGACAAACCAGCAAAAAACGAACAAATTTATTCAGCAGTGTGGAGAGTTTTCAAACTCAAAGGTCTGAACCTGTAATTTTTGCAATCTAATTTTGCGCCAATTTTCTTATGTAACAAAAGAAGTTAGCGGTATTCTGGTTCGTCAAATTGATGCTACATATGTACAAAGTAAAACGCCGTTTCATTTTTCTGCTTCAGATTACCTGGAAGGTAAATATCATGCACACCAGCGGACGACGCGTTTTGCGTGGCGTGATACATAACTCCTATATTTGTTATTAAAAATGAATAATAAAAAAATTGCAGCTTCTTCAAGGATGCATAAAAACATGGTCCAAATTTCAGATGAATTGAAATTCTAGTTTCTTAAAAAAAAATTCCTAAATTTTGCTATATTGTTAGCCCATAAAATAGGATTCCCCGGTTAAACTTCAATTCTATGCACGTATCCAATGCCAATATCAATCAATCTTCTGTTCCGAGCAAGTCCTGCAGTCCTTGCACTCCAATTCCTTCAGTTCCCAACACAACTCCAACATCTAGTCACAAGTATTTTACCGAATGTAACAGCAAATGTTGATCACCCGATTCGACGCGATTTTTCGCCAGAAAGAGTCGTTAGAGGTGTTCGAAAATTTTGTGATTTTGAAAATCCTAGTCGCGGCCTGACCTGGGCCCACGTTCCCTGCCACTCGGCCGACATTTTCCGCTGAGCAGGCATGCAGAAGACTATTCATCGCCGATAGGATCGGACGACACGGCGGACAGGCTGCTGGTGAATAAAGCAGCCTGGCAAACAAAGCTTTGTTTAGATACACGCGGACAAGCAGTACCTCGTTCAATTTGACTTTACCCGCCACGGCTTTGCGAACGTCCGATTCAATTAAGCGTTACAACCCCTGCTGGCCAGCCGAATGCAACCGGCTAAACAACGCGCGAACTACGAATCAAATGTGGCTGCCTAAGCGCGGCTGCCTGCCGGCGTTGAATCTCGACCCGCCGGCTAAATGTAAATATTCCTTGATGCTGGTGTCGATAATTTTGATTACGCACGCCGGCTGCGGCGTATCGATGACGGAGCTTTGCGCGGGGAAATGTTATAAGGGGCGTAAAAGAAGTTGAGGTTCGAAGATGTGGCGTTTGAGGTGGGAAAATACAACCTCTGGCAATGAGTTTGGAAACAAACGCGAGGATACGAAATTAACGAGGAATACCAATATTTTTAATATGTAAAATGCTACGGTAAACATTTGAAACGGAGGGTAATGTTAAGTTGCTTTATTTTATAGTAAAAACACAAGAAATAATTTTGAATTTCGTTTGTTATGTAATAAAAGATATGGGAGAAACAGAATGTTCTGGAGAAAAGTATAGAATATTGTGAATTTGCAAAGACATTAACAATAATTTATTTAATATTTATGTTACCTAGTATTTGTTGTAGAGTTGCCCAAGCATCGGTGAATGAGCAAATTATCTAATTATTATATTCAAAACATTTTTGTCAATTTTTGGGATCATTTTAAAATGGATTTAATACGATTAAAAAAAATCTCATTAAATTGGCAACTAAAGCTTCAGAAAGGAAACTGTCTTAGCTTTCCAAAACACTCGTGAAAATTTATCTACGATCATGAGTTCGCAAGTTATAGCTGTTCAAAGTGAAAAGTACCATTTCTTATTTGATCGCGAATAACTCGGTGAATAAAAATGATGCAACAAAAACAAAAACACGAGATGAAAGTGAAATGTTTGCTCTATAAGAACTCTTTGTTGGATTTACCTGTAAAAAAAATTTTCTGGCCCGTGCATACGTGTTCAACCTAGGCAAAAATTTCCGAAACTTCGTTTCCTGCGCTTCATCTTAATAAAACAGTATCATAATGGATGAAAAAAAAATTGAGTCCTTGATTCAAAAACTTGAAACTTCAAGCGTTAAAATGCGTTTTTTAAATATCTTTTGCGACCATTTTTCGCAGAGATACTACAGCCATTCCATCGCTTAAATTTACAAAATCTCAAACCTTTTTGTTTAACCCCGCCCAGAAGCCACTAAAAAGTTTGGGATTTTTTTGTTCGTATAAATAAAAATATTGGGCTTGGATTTTTTACATAGTTTTAAAGCAATCTTTATTCTGCTAGAAAAAAAAAAATTTTATGGAAAATTGTACAAAATGGCGGCGAACAAAATGTCTTCCCGGAGCACTGCAAAAAAAAACTGGCCCACACTCTCGGGAATGACTGGATCGTCTGAGAAGGAAACACAAAAGAGATATATAAACTGGAATATATTATCTTCCATATAGCGTAGGATTTTCTCAAAATTCGAATTATTTTGGAAATTGTAGCAGTTTGAAGAATTGACTTTAAATTTTTAATATTTTTATTTATACGAACAAAAATATCCCAAACTTTTTAGTGGCTTCTGGATGGGGTCCCACCTTAAGTATAATAATTTGGCCACCCACTGTATTTAACTATTAGATGACCGAATTACGAGGATAGAAAATTCTGCAGCTCAAAAGCCAGTAATATATTGTCTTGCGAAAATGCTGGAGCAAGAAAGCACCGAGTAAATTAAATCACCGTGTCACTGAAGTATCAAAGTGCTAAAGTGCCTAATTACCTACGTACGAAAGAAAGTCTTGGCCCCCTAAATTACCTTTTAAATTACCTAGAATGCCTTTCATGAATCATTCACCTAAATTATAATATACTATTCAATGCACGAAGGTCCAAGCAAGAAGAGCATAACCAACCAAATTCTGCAAATATTCGCCATCCTCCAAACGCGTCCCCTTTAATCAGAATAGAAGTTCTCAAGCATCCTCCGGGCGCCAGAAGCTTCCATTTCCGTCGAGGCAAAGTTGTCGAGACGTTAAAAACGAAGGCGAAGACGATACTCGCACAGGCCGTTCCGGCGGGTGAAATTTTCAGAGACGATTGGGCGCGGTGCAGCTCGAGAGTTATCCAATATAAGTTTAATTGAAATCGTGCCATTAAGCTTGCAGAAGACAAAGTTCCCCGGTGAACGAATGCTAATTTCCAAGGAATATTCAAATACGGCGGGACCTCCTGAAATGTTACAGCGCCCCCTCTTTTAACGACGGCGATTTTAATGAACGACCCCCCCACCCCCACCCCCACCCCCCTCTCAGAACGCCAGTTACGACGCAGGAAACAGAAAGTTTAAATGTTAATGCGGCCCGCCGTGAAAGCACTCGCGGAACGATGAAAGGCGAACGGGACGCGCGATTCGAGGGGGGGGGAAAAAAAAGGGTAGGAGGACTTTGGAACAGGCACTCTGGTAATCTCTGCTTTGTGTCTGTCGCGTTCTTCCCGCTTTTTCATGGCTTGTTGAAGATTCAAGTGTGTGGTACGTTTGTAGCCGCTGCGTGTCGAGCATCCTCTTGCATTTTGTCTTTCAGAGTCTCAGAATTTATGCAGCACCCGACATTAAAGGAAACCGTATGCATCGAGTGCTTCATTCCTAAAACGCTGTGGTAGCAATTTGCACTGCTCAAAGGTATACTGCGGTGCAAAATATTTCGAAAAAGTTCAGTTATAGTTCGTTCGTGACTTTAGTAAAAAAAAAATATAAAGATGTAAGTATCGAAATAGAATTTAATTTTGGTGATGGAATGAGTTTTATTAAAACTCATTACGGGGTTGGGATTTCAGAATTTTATATAGAGTTGATAATAAAGCTTTGCCTGCACGAGGAGCTTTTGCTCGTCTGAGGAAACATTGCTTGAAAAATTGTTAGAGTTACGAGGAAACTAGATAACGAGATACGAGGAGATATGATTGATCTGTACTACTGGAACAGGGGAGATGGCCTGGCTATTATCAGACGTGCTCTGCAAACAGATACTCCTGGAGATACATCTTTCTGTACTTTCTCAAGCCTGTGCTATTTTAAAAACTGTGTCTAACAAAAGTTAACGAAATTAACCGAAAGTTTGGAAGGAGACCAAACTTAGCAATTCCATTTGAAATTCTCATTTTATACACGTACGAACTCTATCAAGTGGAGCCTCCTTTCCTAATCTAATAAAGAAGAATATGCCATGAAATTCGATATCAAAGCTATGTCAAAAGCACGAATATATTTTCAAAGAATTGTCTGCAGCAGGATTTAAGGGGGGAAGCCACTGTGAAATTTATTTTCTTCCGATTTTTCTTTTTGTGCATTTTCATAATATTTGGGGTCTCAAAAATATACCTGCACAATTTCAAGGTGGATCTCGAAAAATTCTGGGTGCTACAGGACGTTTTGTATAGGTAGCACAACGCTCAGAATCGAGTGCACGCATAGGTAACTTGGTGTCAATCGCCCGGAAAGTTTGTGTCAAAAAAACCCAAATGTATCTAATAAGAGGGATTATGAGCTTATATATTGTTTAGAACTAGATAGAGAATCACTGACCACGACGAGACAGTATACAGCTGCGATTTTTGAGTTGCAGAAAATAACTTCTGTCGAAACTTTAAACGCGATTATCTCGAAACTACATTTTTCATAATGGGCACATTAATAACTCGGTCAATTTTTATCGGATTCACTTGAAATTTTCAGGGAATATTCGTAATACAATTATCTTCAGTTAAGCATACCAGTTTTTTCATCGAATAATTCATTTTTCAAACTTTTGGTTGGCTCCACTAACATTTTAATCTTAACATTCAAGAAACATGTTGATTTTTTATACTTTTTGTTCCAGATTTCTTCTAAAGTGCGCCATTTCTTAAAAAATTAATATATTTCTTAACCGAAGCTATTGTAATATACTTTAAGAAACCGTTCGAATTTTTCAATTCGGGGCAAATGTTGGAAAGTTACACGAGCGCCCGTTTTGTAATTTTTTTTTGCAGAGCCTAACGTTATCGTATGCTGTGGCCATACTACCGAACATTTTTTCAATCTGGAAGCATAAAATATTAGTTAAATATATGTACTTTAAGTTGGTAATAAAAATGTGTCGTAGAACGTACATTTCATTATAAAAGAGTGTCTTGAAAATAGCCTTTATTTTCGACCGTCAAAGTGGCTTCCCCTTAATAAAACCCCTCCATATTCGTTTTTCTAAAAAAAAAAAACACTTTCCTCTCTAAAAAATCGAAGGTACTTACTCCACTTCCCACCTTGATTCCCGCTTGAAACTTTTCGTTGGCTCCATGCAAAATATGAAATTTAATGCGTTTCCATTATTCCACCTACACTGCGGTGCAGTTGACAGTAAAATTACTCCGCCCAATTAATTTAGCCACTTTCAGTGCACTCTAATAAAATTTACGCAGCGCGTTTAAGCCAGATCCAAATAAACACGTATCGCGCAAGTTCGCCCCGGCGTGAAACCAGGCGTCGAGACGCGACTGGTGAATCGTAATGGCGGCCAGGGACGCCGCGCGTTAACGCGACTGCGGGCGATTCGTCGTAAAACAGAGCGCGGTTCGAAGCTCCGCTGCCACGGTTAGCCCAGAAATTTGCCGTTAACGTTTACGAATGAAGTAGCGGCGAAGTGGCGCGCGGCGTTGACTCAACAGGTACAGAGCGAGCAAAATAATTCCACCGTGAAACTCGAAACTTCCCGTTCATTATGGATGCGGAGAATTCTCCGAGGCGTCGAGGGAACCGCGAAGAACTCGCGTTCGCGGCGTCCTTCGGGGATAGTTGGGGCGGATAGATGTATCCAACTTGTTTCGGGAACGACGAAAGGGGCTGCGTTTGATCTACGAGCTCGTGCGGCAAACAGCGAGTAGGTTTTTTCCTCTGAAATAGGCGCAAATGATGGTTGAAAATTGGAGTAATTTTCTGGTGTAGTCGTGGGGCGGGGGTGGAATCGATAGAAAAATAATTTTTGCTTTATGTATTACTGGGAGCTCTGAGAATATTCTAAGTCCACTGTGTAATGATCGGACGAAGAATGAACCTATCTTTAAAGATTTTTTCCTGAATAAATACAACATATAATGAAATGAATCTTTTTGGAATTTATTAAGCGACTTTTATATTATACAAGAAAAATTTAAAAAGATTTTTTTAATTTGTTGCAAATGTTTTTTTATAGCGTCAATGTGACACCTACAAAAAAGAGATATGTTCGTGGCGCAGGTGATTTCCCGGCTCAGGCTTATCTGAAACAAAAAATTGGGAAAGATTCTTAATCTGTACGAGTGACGCTATCGCCCGTAGCTCAATTAACAATTTTTGTTGAGAAATAAAAAAAATGGCGCCGGTTTGAAAGAAAAAGTTCGCCAAAAGGGTGTTTTCTCGAATGTTCCCTGAACAAAATCTCGGTTATTTTTCAACATTTGCAACAAATTAAAAAAATCTTTTCAATTTTTTTGCATAATATAAGAGTAGCTTAATAAATTCCAAAAAGATTTATTTCATTATATGCTGTATTTATTGAGAAAATAATCTTTAAAAGTAGCTTCATTTTTCGACCGATCAAAGTAGAATGACCACTTATCACTGACTTGTACTACTTAATACCCTGTGCCTTCGTGATATAGATATTTTTCTTATCAAGTCGACTATTTCTTTTTATAAATGGAGGAACGTGGATAATTACTTCAGAATCCGTACATTAACAGTTTATCAAAGGCGTCCTCGATATCGTTGAGCTGTACTACTTGGTTTCACGTTGTACGCTTTCCTTCCACTTCAAATCTTAAATAATCCAGTGTCTGGCAAAGTTTACAGTCGCAGCTACTCATTTTACTGCCCCCTCGCTTTGCAAATGATACAAATGCTTCTTGTACAGCACAAAATGCTTATTGGAGTTTATACTACTACTCTCCTGTTTCACAAGCAGCTTCTCCAGCGACTTGCCTCGTTCTTGTAAGACAACCCACAATCGGCTGTAATATAACTATTAACGGCAAAAGGAAACCCAGCAGCCCTATCTTAACATAATAGATCTTCGTCTCAACTCCCCCTTCCCACCCCCACCCCCCCCCCCCACACTGTGTACACACGTGTTTGAACGCGCGTATTTTGGCTGTATGACTTTAAACAATGGCAGTAGCCGAATCGAGGTGTCAGATACATAAAACCAGTTACCAGAGTGGTGTCAATATAGGGTTGAAGGTAGACAGAGAGCGAGCCCCTTTTAATTAGGATTAATTTATACTCGATTGCGTTCCGCGATCGGAACTGCCCCAAGCATGATCGATGGCTGACACCCTTCTATGCCCGAGGGATCGTTTCCGTGAAAATCAGCGTGACTTTTCCGAAATGATTTTTGAATAGACACTCTTCGTGCACTCAAGATCGAATAAAAGTGTCTTTTTTAGTAGAATAATATTGGTTTATGGTAACTGGGAATGGGGGTGGAAGAGGAAACCTGTGGTGGGATAAAGATGGTTTCAAGAGTGATATTAAGTGGGGGCGATAACAGTGTAATTGCTCGAAAATTAAAGGTATCTTTAGAAATTTATTAAAAGCAAACTACGTAATGAATCTTTTTTAAACTTTCAGGACATTTTATTGGATATTTAAATTACACGAATTACTTTTTTGTAAATTTATTTAAAGTAGATTCACAAGCTGCAAGGGACCAGTAACTTTGCGCTGCAAAAAATCTGGTTGACAGTTTTGTGGCGTAACGGTGCTTCTAAAATCAAAAAACCAATATGTTTTAGAAACTATATGCGGATAGCTATGGCACGCCGGGAGAATTTTTCGATTGGTCGTTTCCTTCCATTTCCTTTTCAACGAAAAAGGTTAATTCACTAGCACGAAATTTCGCAATTTTTTTCAGAATCTCGCCATTTTGTCATTTCTCAAAATTTGCAGAATCGAACCCATCGTGCCATAGCCATTCGCATATAGTTTCTAAAACTTTTTGCTTTTCGATTTCAGAAAAATCGTTTCGTCGGAAAACTGTCAACCATGTCGGCGGAAATTTTTGTACAGCGCTAAGTTACTGGTCCCGTACAGATTATAAATCTGCTTAAAATAAATTTCAAAAAAGGAATTCATGTAACTGAAATGCCCAATAACGTCGTGAACTTCTGATAGTTATTTATTTTTAAAATCTATTTGAATTTTTGCTTTCAGATGTTTCATTTGGCCTAGGGAATGTCCACCAGCTAATGCTTAAAAAAAAAAACACGACTCACATCCAAGCCGATATCTCCTTTAGTTAACAATAATATCTAATGAAAATTTAGAATAATATAGTTAAAAGATGTATCTTTTAGTAGAAAAAACATTGTGTATGATTGTCACGTATACTTTTCCCCCAAAAAAATTCCTGAACTTGTATGATTTTTCCGGGCCTCTAGGTGGATATAATCCCTTAAGAAGTTGAGTGGATTATTAGTGTTAAGATTTAGTAGAGTGAGTACGTGTTAACTTTTTCCTAACCATGCTTAGTCGGAGCCCACAGCACTCATACCACTGAAATCCTGACCCATGAAAATATATTTATAACACAGTTGTCGCTGTGGAATAACGTGGGTCTAAAAAAATTGCAGGTCAGGAACTTCATCTATATCACACCTGTGTCTGACCAACACTCGCTCGTACTACTGAAATAGATCCAAACCCAATTGCAATCCAATTGCCCGCAGTTCCACAGACCACGTCGCCCTACACATTACATACATCATAAAGCATCGCCATTTACATGCTTCACACAATAATTACACACCAAAAACAATAATTAATAACAAGCGGAACATGTCGAATGCATTAGTCAGCCCTGTTAGACATAATTTCGCAAACACTTTTTCTTTTTAACAATCTTAATCAGCGAAACACTTCTCAAACAAATCTCCAGCAACATCGTGGTCGGCTCGATATCGCCCCTGAACGATTGGCGCAATTTCGCGAATGAAATTGAAGGAATTTTAAAATCAATACCGCAGAACATACAACGGCACGCGCTACCAGTCAAAACGAGTCGATTAATGGAAACCAATGATGAAAGTTTCGATTCAATTCCGATAGACAGGCTGCGCGGGTGTTGGGGGGGGGGGGTGAAGAGGGGGCTGTTCGACAATGGAACGACTTTCGAACCGAAACATTTTCGAAAGCGGGACCATTTGAATAGCTATGCAAATTTCCTTTGAAACGTTGTTATCAGCGTTGGTACTTTATCGGTTCTATAAAAGCGTATCGAAAACCATGGTTGGACTCCGTTTTACGCAATGTTTGCTGCAATAAGGGCAGAGGGAATTGGAAAAACATAAACATAAATGGGAAAAGGTGAATTGATGATTTTACATTTGAATTTCTAATGCTCGTTTCCTCAGCCCCCGCGAGTCTAAATATTTATTATTCGTGTACTCCACTTTCGAATCGCTGCATCTCTTCTCCATTTCGAATTTCTTTTCTTTTCTCAATTTAGCTCGGCTTCACCGTCGCACAGTGGTACATAATGACATTTTCTGTTCAAATCACCCTACAGGTCGTAATTATTCAGAAAACTTGACGATTCTTTTTTAAATTCTTCGCAATTAAATTCTCTGTCGATCTGTCCGGCCGAAATTTTGAATTTCGTTGCTGATTTTTTTATACTTCGCGAATTATACAGTAGTTTTCGAAGAGCAGTATCTGTGGGCTTTTTTGGCCGCCTGTTCCCAATTTAAAGTCAGATTTTCGAAATTGAAGGTGGTGACTTTTCTGACTCAATATTGATGAGAAGGATTTATAATGTTTGATATTTTTAGAAGGCCCGATTCACTTAACGTTTTGTCCCAGTTGCCTTTAGTAATCCGATTTTATTATGTGCAATCTTGTTTGAGGAGCAGGATTTGTGCTTCTGGAAGCAAAGCTCTAATTTTTTGTTTATGTACGTGTTTAAAAATATCAAACATTATAAATCCTTCTCATCAATATTGAGTCAGAAAAGTCACCACTTTCAATTTCGAAAATCTGACTTTAAATTGGGAACAGGCGGCCAAAAAAGCCCACAGATACTGCTCTTCGAAAACTACTGTATATTTCGCTAAATACAAAAAAATCAGCAACAAAATTCAAAATTTCGGCCGGACAGATCGACAGAGAATTTAATTGCGAAGAATTTAAAAAAAGAATCGTCAAGTTTTCTGAAAAATTACGACCTGCAGGGTGATTTGAACAAAAAGTGTCATTATGTACCACTGTGAGTCGTCGTTATCGTTGATTAGTGCTACTTAACACTCGCTGCCCGCCGTTTCGTTTCACTTTCCAGCCTGAACACTGCCTCCGGGCATCGAATAAAGGCGCGTTAAAAATTCGACGCTCGTATTTCTCGGCGAAACGTGGCAGATAGGATCTCCTTATTGATTTCCGTTCTACGTGGCCGTCTTTCTTCTCCCTTATGCCCGTCCCCCGACCCAGTGGCCCAGGAATTCCGGCGAAAATTACGGGAACACAAGGTCTGCTCCGGCGGCCACGTGGTCGATGCGTGCACGTCCGAGATATTTATTGATTTTCTTTTTCTTCACGCTCGAGCTGCGGCTGGCGACGAAGGTCGGGGCATCGTGAGCCGCAAAAATCTGCTCGGCCCTCGTTTTAATTAAAATTTCTTTCAAAAATTGTATTCGAAATTAATTAAAGCACGGTCGAACCGGAATTTCCAAACGAATTTCCACGCGAGGAAGCATTCCGGCAACAGCAATAATTAATCCTCGTTGTTGGTATTATTAATCGTCTGTTCGCAATTGTAACCTGAGAACTAAAACTCTACCTACGGAATAGAAATAGAAATTCAGCAATATATTGACCGCAACCATGACACGGGCATGGACTTAATGGTGTTTGAACGAAATCGGGGACGTAGATTTACGTCGGATTAGCAAGTGATCGAGTCACAAATCGCCAGCCAGTGAATTGTGCAGACGACCTTGGTTTATTTTAAGAGGAAACGATAGTGTGCGAGGAATAGTTTAGTGAATCGTTTTGCAGTGGTAAGTGCTAAGTATAGAACGGGCAAGTGGAACAGCAGCTGGCATCCCTGCCGTGCGGTGCCACTGTTGTTGATATCCAATTGCATTTTCGAAGCGTTCGGATAGCGTAGTCTTGATGCCTGACCACTCGTGCGGTTATATCACTGGAAACAGCTCCAATTACGCGATTCGTTTCGCGCCTGACTTATGATTGACCTTGCCACTTAAGTGATGCTTCTAAACAGCGCGCAATTATTTTATTACTCTAAATAATAACACAGAACACTGGAAAATTATGGGCGCGTAAATATATTAATATTGACGCGAGACTCTAATGCAGTCACCGGTGACGTTAAATTTTGAAGCTTTGCTGTAACCAGAGGGCCATATTTCGGTATAATAGGATAGTTTATAGCGCAGTAAATTGATATCAACGTGGCATCGTATAAATTACGAGGATCTTATGACGCACTATGGAATAATGGGAGAACCTGATGCTAGGCGACTAAATTAAAGTGCACCCTCTCATTATTTATTCATCCCGCTCGCGGTAAACAGAAATCGAGGAGGTTAATTTTAAGCAGTTTGTCGCTCCAATTACATGAATTCTCGATGAATTCCAATTACGTGAATTCTCTTGAAACGTCGTCAACTGAATCGATGCAAATCAATTTTTAAACCGCGACCTTACGTTTCCGCGGACATAAACTTTCCAGCCGGAAGTTATTTAAAAATCCATGCACAGTAGTTTCACTCGACGAACTTATCCATGACACCTTAATCAGGGCGTCACCTTGAATTTCTCGTCTGAGATGCCACACAATGTTCTGTAATTGCTTGTTTCGTAATTGTTTGTAGCGGAAAAGGAACGATTATTCATAGAAGGGGAGACGGGCATTCGAATCGGGCAAGAAAGACGTGGCAGCTTAGGCTGAATTAAAAGGCAGATGAGTTTCTCTTCAAAAGAGTCTGGACGCAAAGTAACTGAATTCCCGGGGAAATCACGAACACGATTCCCCCTGGAACGTTCTCTAATACTCCCCGAGCTGCGAGAATTTTTCCCCCCTTGGCGAATGCCGTCGCCGAAACACTCCAATTACGAAAACATGGCAAGTAGGTCGACAGGTGCTTCAGCCCGTGATACTAATTTTTTCTGTGAGCAGCAGGCGGGTTTTTTAACCCGGCTGACTCAAGAACAAGTGAATGTAAGGTTAATTGATCATCCATCCCCTCACTAACGCAGCTGTGAATTGAATAGCTGCTACTAAATGACGGGTTTAATTATTTCAACAGAATTAATTATCATTAGACTGCGGAAGTATATGCTAATATTATATTTATTACGATAATTACAACCCCCCCATTGTAAGAAAATCGAATACACTATATCATGGCCGCTACTATACTCGAGCTAAGTAAGTTCTGCATATGCTAGAAATAAATAAACATAGCATTCTTTAAAATAAAAAATATATTTTGAGAACCCTCTAATGACGAAAGATATTTCTATCAAAGTTTCGCTTGTTTAGTCCTTTTCTATGGAAATGTATATTTGCATAAACATCCGCAGTTTAATTATCATCTATTGTGACCAGTGGTGGATTCTACCCCAACTAAAGCCCGAAGCTCTTCAAAAAGCCAGTGTCCCGCGACCGCAGAATACTAAAAAAAAAAAAGTGGATCGCATTCAACCGCGAGGACTGAAATGAATCCACGCTCATAAGGCTTAATCCAATCAATCACCGGGATCTCCCCGAGCTTACCAGCCCTTCGAATTCAAATCTCGCCGGCTGCCCGCCCGTCGCTCGCCACTTTTTATCGCTGCTCTCTGCCGTTCGAAAATCAACCACCCCTCGCCGTCTAGCTGGCACAATTAAAGCTTGCTTCACCGTTATCAAGCAATTTCGCTCGCGTCGAGGGAAATGGCTCGCGCTCGTTTCGCGAGGGGGTGTAGGGCGGAGAAAGAAGCACACAGAGCGAGAAATTAACTGGCCCATAGACACTCCGCAGTCACGGTGATATATTAACGCGGCCACCGAGGGGCATCGATGAATATATGCGTCGATTAATATCGAGTCAACGCGACACGACGCACAAAACAGCCCATAAATATCATGGGCGCCCCTGCTTTAGCCCACCCTCCACGCATCTTGCTGGAGACTGGCGCATTCTTGGGCGCTGGATCGTGCAGCTCTCGTTGGTTTCTATTAAACAACCGTGTGTACGCTCCGTGTCCAATTCGTTGTATTCGAAAACCGTTTTCACTCGCAATTTGAAATACACCCGGAATTACGCGCTGCAGCGATCGGTGCAGGGATATTGTTGGGTTTTAAGTGATCATCGTTGTCAACGATTTAAAAACGGGGGATATAGTTCGACGGGCGAACATCGTGTAATCGACGGTCTTTTATATTTGCGCGAGTATTTCGCGTTAAACGGTATAGGGAAATGTAATATGAGTGTAGAAATTATTGTAACGTGCTAGGGTAGGGATTATTCACAGTTTTGGGGGGTTGTTGGCTCTGGCTAGAGTTGGGCATTCACAAAATAAAAAATTATTTAAATATCGGATCAAATAAAAACTACTGTAGTTTTAGATTATTTGACGAATTAAGATAATTTCTTTAGTCGACCAATAACGTTAATTTTTTTATTCGTCGGCGTTTTCATTTTAGCGTTGAATAAATTTTTTACTTCAACTTTAACGTTAACTTCACTATCAACTTCAACTTTAACGTTAACTTCGCTATCAACTTCAATTTCAACTTTTACTTCGAATAAGTTTTTCAGCTTTGACTTCAGCTTCAACTTTAATTTTCATTTTGACTTCAGCTTTGACTTCAACTTCACCTTTAATTTTAACTTTGACTTCAGCTTTGACTTCGACTTCAACTTCAACTTTAATTTAAACTTTGACTTCGGCATTAACATCATCTTCAACTTCAACTTTAATTTTAACTTTGACTTCAGCATTAACATCATCTTCAACTTCAACTTCAACTCTAATTTGAACTTCACCGTCAACTTCAATTTCACTTCAACTTTCACTTTGAATACATTTTTCAGCCTTAATTTCAACTTCAACTTTAACTCTAACTTGAACTTCGCCATCAACTTCAACTTTAAAATTAACTTTAACTTTAACTTTAACTTTAACTTTAACTTTAACTTTAACTTTAACTTTAACTTTAACTTTAACTTTAACTTTAACTTTAACTTTAACTTTAACTTTAACTTTAACTTTAACTTTAACTGTAACTTTAACTTTAACTTTAACTTTAACTGTAACTTTAACTTTAACTTTAACTTTAACTTTAACTTTAACTTTAACTTTAACTTTAACTTTAACTTTAACTTTAACTTTAACTTTAACTGTAACTTTAACTGTAACTTTAACTTTAACTTTAACTTTAACTTTAACTTTAACTTTAACTTTAACTTTAACTTTAACTTTAACTTTAACTTTAACTTTAGCTTTAGCTTTAGTTTTAATGTCCACTTCCACTTCCACTTCCACTTCAACATCATCATCAACTTTATTCGACATATGGAGAATAATTTTTTTTAACTTTTATTCATCATTCTAAATTTCATTTAAATCAAAAGTTTGCCCATCTCTGGTTCTGTGACTTTAAAATTGTTGATGATTCGACAGTTACGTTAGTTGACAGTAATGTCAGACTTGATTCGAGTAATTAAGAGGAAGTAGGTAGTGAGTTTTTGAGGATTTACAAGTGTCAGTTAGTATTTCACGAGCTTTTCGAAAGAAACTGTTTAAATGGGAGAAGAAAGGAGGCGCAGGTTGGTTACCTGCCTGTTTGCTCTGCCAGGCGGAAGCCCGACAGCGTAGAAGAGTATCGACGCGTTGTTTGCACGATATCTCGAGAAGTTTCCTGAAAGCTCGTGTAACGTGCAGCTTACAACAATGTATGCGTTGATGGCTGAAAGTCACGGAATACTCATTAGCTCTCCCTTGGCGGGTCTTTCGCTCCTTTTAACTGACGATTACCTATTTATAATCCCCGTCTCTCTGTGGCTGCACGTTTCAGCGTGTTCCACGACTTTCCTCGCTGGCTTCACTAGCCACGTGCGTCAGCATTCTTAGCAGGGATGGACGGATGAAATTTTATTTTCGTCAAACGTCCACTCGTTTGCCACGCAGAAGATTGCTGGTTAATCCCACTGAAGACTGCAGTTTATAAACCTGCGCCTTCTAAAATTTATTAACCAGTACAACGCTATCCAATAGAGAAAACAGGGGCGGCTGTTAAATAAGCATCTCCTAGAAGCTCTAGAATTTTATATAAGAACATAGATACTAAAGCTAACACAAAAATAGTTGACATACTAAGGGTCTCCCTAATTAGATGCTCTGAAAATAAGCCAAAGGGGGAGTTTCTTAAATGAAAAGTATCGAGTATTATAATTCCAAATCAAAACTTTGTACGTTTATTAATGGAGATTCGAAGAATTTGCTCAAACGTACAAAGTTTGCAATTATAATAGGGGTATCCCACTCAATTCTTTTCTCTTAAAAAATTCCCCCAAATTTGCCTAATTCTCAGAGCGTCAAACAAGGCAGACACCTTAAAGGTCAAAAGAAACTTCTTTAAAAAGCCCTCTCCTCCATCCCGTTCTCGACGGAGGTTAAAAAAGTCGTTCCGTCCTCGCGACGATCGACGAGGCGGATCCGGTGAACAACATCGAAAAGTGAAGTCGCAAGCACGATCCTCTGCTCCCGAGAGTGTCGTTCCATTCCTCCAACGTTTATCGCCGCGTGCACGGAAATATTTCGACGGAGATTCGATTTAGATCGCCGAGCGACATTATCTCCTCCTCGCCTCCAGAGTCACCCTTAGCGTTTCGATTTTTCGATCGTTCACCGAACGGGTCCATGCAATCGCTTCTCTCGCAAGGTGCAGGCCATTTTGGCCGCCATTCGAATGAATTTTGCGAATCGGCTGTCGCCTGGCACGTCTTTGGGGTGTACAGAATGCTTTCACGTTATTCGGCTCTCGACTCGACGCCCTTCCCATCGACAGATTGTGTTTCCGGCGGTGCTGGTATCCCGTTTCGTTTTCACAGGGAAATTGGAATTGAACCGTTGGCGAGGCGAACAGTGGTGGGAAAGTGGAGCTGAATGATCGCGCACGAAGTGATACCGAGTGTACTTTCCGCAATTTGTCTGAACAATGATTGATTATTATCCCTTAAAATTGACCACTGCGTGTTGCTTTGTAGTTTCCCGTTGGATTCTCCGATGGGGACCAGAGAATTCGATGCGTGACAGATGGCTGACGTCTAAGTACACGAGGGAGATACTTTGTTACATACTTAGGGCGGAAATTGTTTAATAAAAAATATGTAGAAGAGAATATTCAGGTGAAAAGCTTATTGCTTCTATTTCGAGAATAATTTAAGTAAATACTGAATAGTTAAAAAAAAAAATATGAAAGAAGTGGGCGTATGGAATTGGAAAATGTTATTAAATATCGCAAATGCCCTGGTCGAAATAATTTATGGATCTCATGCTAGATGAATTAATCCAATATCAGGAAATGTAGACTTAAAATCGTAAGACATTTATGAAACATTTAATTCGCATATCCTGGTCGTTACCTCGTTAGAATACAAATCCTGAAATTATTTATGCATTGTATCATTTTTAACATTCGCTAGAAAGCAACTAGGAAACCTTCATTAACTGAATAACAGCAATTAAAAAAATTTGGAAACGAGACCTTTACAGTCCTCTAATTCGCATTGCAACAGTGTTTTCGGGTTTCAAACGAGTCTAATTAATATTATACTTGTAGCTCCGCGCCTCGTAGAAGCTAAATAATTCCTCGGCTCCAATTGACACAAGAATCAATTGTGTCTACGGTGCATGTGAACCGAAATATCATTTCAGGGGAACGTGTTCCTTCAATGAGCATTCTCTGTGCAACGCTGGCAGCATAATTATGATGTATCCTTTTGATTGTCACTGCGAAGCAACTCCGAGGCATGTCATTCACGATACGCAATTGTTATTCAAGCTTCTACCTTTGACATGTCGAGTGCGTATATTCGTTGAATAATTCCGCCAGAGCATCCATTCATTTGTGATTCTTTCTTTGTACATATCTCCTTCCACTGACTAGAAACGTGTGGCCGTCCAAAGTATATATAGGAATGCAATAATGCAACGGTACAACGTGACAAAGAGACTCAAATATTTCTCCTTCGCGGTGAACATTCCTGTATACTGTCCCTTCATAATAATTAATCCCAGACGCTACTGTTTCAATTTCTACCTTTTCGGCATTCACAAACACTGCGGGAGAATCCCTATCGAAATTTGGCGTGCAATATTGTTTTTCGTTGACAACTTCCCAATTAGATATGGAAAATTTCTCTGATTAATTTTATATTATTAAATTCGTTTGAAAGATTTCAGTGACTCCATGAAACGTCGGTTTACGTAATATTTCGAAACGCCAGAGGAATTGGAACGGAACTGTCCGACCAATTATCGATTGTACTACTGGCAGTCACTGATTTGGGGAACAGTGTGGAGAGAAATATGACAAATTATTGTGATCTAGCTGCGTGAAAACTTGTTACTGCGATTTCAAGAACAAATATTTCTGGAATATACGAGCTTCGCGCTTTCAAATTGAAAATCTTGAATCTTGGCTCAGTAATTACTGATTTTACTACTGAGACTCATAGTCCTTGCTATAATATAATGAATCGAAAGTTTCCTGCCTCTTAACCATTAACACTGTCAAACTACCCCTACAATTCTAACTAATGTTCTCTATTATTCATCGTTAAAGTCGAGCTTTCATGCATCCTGTAAGACAGTCTTCCCAAAATCGAAAGCAGCGCACGTTAAGGGGTCATTCTACTTTGATCGGCCGAAAAATTAAGCTATTTATAAAGATTTTTTTCTCAGTAAATACAACATATAATGAAACAAATCTTTTTGGTATTTATAAAGCTACTCTTATATTATAGAAAAAAAATTAAAAAGATTTTTTTAAGTTGTTTTAATGTTTCTTTTTACAACGTCAATGTGACACCTAAAAAAGAGGTATATTCATGGTATAAGTGATGTCCCGGCTCAGGCTTATTCAAAACAAAAAATTCCAAAAGATTCTTAATCTGTATGAGTGTCGTTATAGACCCCAGCTCAATTAACAATTTTTGTCAAGAAATAGCCTAGATTTCTCTCATGGAACACCCGAGAATACATCCTTTCGGGTGTTTTGTCAAACTTGTTTTTATCAAACCGGCGCCATTTTTTTACTGTTCAACAAAAATTGTTAATTGAGCTAGGCTCTATAGCGACACTCATATTGACACTGTAAAAAAAAACAATTAAAACCAATTTAAAAAATTCTTTTTAAATTTTTTTGTATAATATAAGAGTAGCTTAATAAATACCAAAAAGATTTATTTCATTATATGTTGCATTTACTGAGAAAAATATCTTTAAAAATATGTAGCTTCATTTCTCGGCGGTTCAAAGTAGAATGGCCCCTTAAAGCAATTTTCACGTGATGATGACTCTGAAATGATGAATATTACAACTCGATTAGGCTAGCAATTTATCGATTACACGAAGATGTCGAGCAAGTGGACGTCGCTCAAATGCCTTAAAATAGGGCCAGCGAGGTTAAGCATTAAATCAACCAACATTTAATTACACATCATGCACAGAGGCGCCAAAGAGCCAGCTTTGACATTGGCAATCCACTTAAATCGAGCCAGCTTAAAGTGGAAAGCATTTGAATCCTGACACTAATCGGAGCATAAAAAAAAAATCGAAATACGATTTCTCTTACAAGGGGTAGTTCTTAGGTGTCCACCCCGATTTTTTTTATACAACCCGTTTGCATATTTAAGGGATGAAACCACGCCTCAAAGTTCACATGAAAAGTACCGAAGTTCCTATTATTAATTTAAAGAATATTACAACATCGTGTTGACTAAAACTTGATATAAATTTCATTCGCTTCATAATTTTCTGTATGGACGCTGTGTTCTTGTCGTCAGTAATTTTTGTACCTTAATCTTATCAAGTAAGCCTACATAATCTCCCGCGAAATTGGTACAGAATTTCTCTTCTGCTGGCAGATTGTTTATCCTTCCTTAGCTCGAGCGTGCACGGTCGTTCCGGGACGCACACGCGTCGAAATTCCGCGGAGTAGCAACGAATTTTATTCGGCACAGAGGCGATCGAACGAATTGCGGCTCCCTCGCGGCGGCGGCGGGGGGTTGAGGGGGCATTTCAATTAAACGGGGAACGATAAATTCGCGTCGCTCGAGGAACAAGAGCTGGTGAAAGGCGATCGAAATTCCCCCGACAATCTCGAAGTGGAAAACACCACTTGGACTCGGACGACGATATTGCAACCCCCTCTGCCGATGGGGCCCCTATCGCGTTTTGATACGACATCAGGCTGAAGTCTGCGTAATCTGACGTTGAACGGGAGATTAATTACACAGCGCGGTGACTCGAGGGGACACCACACGCTCAGAAAAGTAACAAGGGGAAGGCCGGTCAAAGCGAGGGCTGCATCGCTGGATATCCCTCCTCAGGGCTGTTTGTAACGGAGCCTTGAAATTCGAGGAGATCTCGGTTTTAACTGCCTGGAACACCTCTGTGGCGAGAATCGTGGCGAAGCCTACGGAATGGGGAAGAAAGGGGTACAAGGGGACGATTTCTATTTGCTGCTACGCGCATTCTAGTCGATCTGTTCAGCTTTCGTGAATGGAAATTTCGAGAGGCGTGTGTTTTGCTGTTGTGTGCTGTGACGGGGGCTGAAGCTCGAGGGGCGGGGGGGGGGAAGGCTTCGAGTGAAGTTCTGTGAAGCGGAGAGAACGATAAGGAGTCGGTGCGTGCCACAGGGAAGTATCACTGCAGGTTATGGGGAAGGGTAGTGAGATAGCTTTATGGGGTTGAAACATTGAAAACTGTGAAGTTTGAGGCTTTTCTGTTTCGGAGGTTGTAGGGGTTGGGAATTGAAATTGTACTTGCAGTGCGTGCGATTCAATTAACCATTCCTGGTCACGCTGGGTTCGGTTCCTGGCTTAGAGATGGCATTGACCTGAGATTTTACGGAAATTTGAGGTGTCTTCTTCCGGTGGAGAGCGTCAGTTTTTGAATCAGAAAGCTCGATGATGAGTGGCAGCCGTTAAGAAAACATCGGTTTTGAGCGTGGGACCCATGTGCGACCAACGTGTAAAATTTATCGAAAAAATGCAAAAAAATTTTCTACCCTAATTTCAGAAATTTACTTCAATAAAATTTAATGTCTATGGCTGTGACAATATTCATTTCCCCTCAAGTTATATGCGTGTATAATAAGTAGACTAGATTCAATTCTTTTCATTGTTAAATTACTTTCTTATGAATAAAGAAAATAATAATAATCATTTAATAATAATAAGAAATAAATTTCTCTAAATTAAATGTTTTTTTTTACTACACAATTGACCAGCTTCAGATCTCAAAATAAATACCGTTTTTGAAACGCACAGTATGAAACTGTATATTTTCTAAAAGGACTATATCTTATTAGTATTAGCCACAATCTGTATGAAAATTAGTTGAAAAATAAAAAAGATATTATTGTTTTAGTAAAAAAAAACTCGTTTTTCAGGATTTTACACGTTTCTGATTTTTTGGTACATGTTGTCATTTCATTTCTTACTAAAACGCGACTATTCCATATTCTACAATGTTCAAAGTGTGTATTATAATTTTTGGGACTCGATTGGACAGATACAGTTCGCGCAGTAACTGTTTAAAAACCGGCCTGGCGCATTGTGACCACCGCGTAACTTCACAGAAATGTGATTACGAAGGGTTAATGTTGATTGGTTGATATTGTGAAGGATATTCTGTACCCAGAAAATATTTCACTGTTGCGGAATTTCTTCGGAATTTCAGGTACAACAAGTCTCATTTTCGTGTAGTTGGAACTGGAAATTCACTTATACTCAATATTAAATTATATTAATTATATTACTCAATATTAAATTATAATAATTATATTCTCTCTACGAAACACTGCTTCTCGTTATATTTGGATACACCATAAGTATTTGAAAGAGGCGTCTGATATATTACTGATTACACTACTGGAAGTCATTTTAATGAACACCGTGGGAGAAATTCAGCAGAATATTAAGATCCAGCTCTGTAGACCTCATTATTGTACAATCCCAAGTAATTCGAAGCGATAGTCCTCATATCTGGTATGCACGCCAATCTGATATTCAAAATATCCAATTTCAGAATTATTCATAACGTATCTGCTATTAATATACCAATGTATACAGTCAAATGTTCATCCAGGGTAATAGATTCACCCATAATTATAATTTTAGATGGACAATAGCCACAGTGCTAAATCCCATAATAATAGGAATCAATTTTACGTACCCCAAGGAGCAATATTCAAACAAACATTTCATATTTCTATGACACTGTACTGCTAAAAAAACCATTCATCCTCGAGATAACAAAATTACCAGTGTAAGGAACAACTCCACGGCTGGGATTCGCTCGGGATGCATTACCGTCCGACTAATGGTTTACTATATCCCTTGCTCGAACGATTATACGCCAGAGCTGTTGCTCGAGCGACTATTTCCTCTGTCCCATGCACGAGCAATTATTCCCACCGCCTCTTACAAGACTAATTGCACACCTTGCTCCCGAAAAAACAGCGAGCTCGCCTGCGAAAACAATTAACCTCGACCGTTCGGCCTAACTTCCCGTGCGTGTCGCGTCCAGGCAATTAATGTTACGGCTCGCAGTCGCTTAGCTTTAATGCCCGGTTACGCCGGCGGAGCGTCGCATAAAAGCACGTCAGGGATGATACGCCCCCCGCCAAAGTAGAAAGCGTGACAGCCGACTTACCTTAATCGTCGGTAATGCTGTCGCGCGAAAGAACGATAGAGCCGAGCCCAGACGTGTGTTCTCCGTAATCTGACAGGCGGGATCGACACGCGAGCACAGTTGCCCCGTTCGACGGCGGGAAAAAGCCTCGAGCAGCTATCGAAACACCGGGGAGCTTTATCGCCACTCCGTCACGAGATCGTTCGGTCCCCCTCGCGCCAGCCTCAATCGTCAAACGTTCTGTCTAACTCCGCCCGGCGTTCCCCCGACGAGACGAGATCCATCACTCCGCGAGCACAGTGGTTCGAGCCGGGGACAGTTTATCCCGTGCCGCGAAACCCGAGCACAGAAGCCGAGCAGCAGAAATTAACATCAACCACCACGAGGAAGCTGTCCATTCGATCCCCTTCCGCCGCACACTGTCGCGCCGTAGCGTCGTGGAGCCGCGAAGCTCAGTCGATTAACTCTCCGCCCCCTCTGCACCCCCTCTTCTAAACGTCCAGCGAGCTTACAGTCCTCCATTCACGCGCGATTAAAAAAATTCCCACCGTCGAGCCAGCCTCGGTAACTGCGGCACGCGGAGGCCTCGGACGGTTTTGAAAATCTTCCCCAGGGGGTTGCTGCCCTCGACGGTCCCATCGAGCGGTGGAGCGCGTGTGAGGGTGTCCTCGCGATTGTCTCCGCTGTGGTTTTCCGACGCCCCGGACAACGTTTCCGCGGCTTCGACCACGCGCGACTAAGGAACTCGAGTCGAAGGGGTTGCGCGGGAAAATCAGCTTGGGGGTTGTCGCGAGCAGGGTGCGCAGGAGACCGCGAACGGAGGCCTGGGTAGGCTGCGTGGCAGCGTTGTTGCTGTCCACGGAGACACTACGGCCCGACGTCATTTCCAACCCCCGGCTCTCCGACACCCAACCCCCGCGACACCCCGTCGCCCCTAGCGCCGAAATGCAGCCACCCTTTTACGCTTTTTCGCTCGCGCCTACCTCAATGCGATCCACATGGCGTGGGCGGTCGGCTTTAGATTAGAGCTGGGACTATTTGTCGAATTTTTCGGTGTTCGAATACTGAAATATTCGAATAGAATTCGAATACTGAAATATTCGAATAGTATTCGAATACTGAAATATTCGAATAGTATTCGAATAGTATTTGAATACTTAAATATTTGAATACTGAAATATTCGAATAGTATTCGAATACTGAAATATTCGAATAGTATTCGAATACTGAAATATTCGAATAGTATTCGAATAGTATTTGAATACTTAAATATTTGAATACTGAAATATTCGAATTGTATTCGAATACTGAAATATTCGAATAGTATTCGAATACTGAAATATTCGAATAGTATTCGAATACTGAAATATTCGAATAGTATTCGAATACTGAAATTTCGAATAGTATTCGAATACTGAAATATTCGAATAGTATTCGAATATTATTCGAATAGTATTCGAATACTCAAATATTCGAAGTTTATTCGTAGCATTCGAATGCTTGTAAAATATTCGAATATTAAATTATTCAAATAGTCTCAGCCCTACTTTAGATGGTGAGAAGTCACCCCCAGGGGGGGTTGAATTTTCATACGTTGATTCACGTGCTACGTTTGTTTTAAGATCTATTGCGATGCATACAGCAATTTTAGTTTTAACATAGATTTTACCCAGACCTGCTTTTAATAAATCTTTTAATAGAATTCAGGGTGCTTCGTCCATTCTGCTACTCTCCGCTCGAAATGTTTATTAATATCGTCCATACTCGGGCAAATTAATATTAGGGTGCACACCAACGCCCGACGGAAAAGAATTTTTTTGAAGAAGCTTGTGCCACCGACTATATGTGCGATGAAAAATTTCAAAAAAATTCTGAGTCTTACTTCAAACATACCTTAATGTGCAAGCAAAACGCCGAATAGTATAAGCTTATACTGTTTGTTAAATAAATTTACGAAGATGGGAATTTAACTTTAACTGGGAATTACTTATTTTTATATGCGCATTTATTACTTTTAGCCGTATAAATATTTCGAAGACCTCCCGCCAAACTTTCTCCATTGGGATTGTATTTGAAATTTGTCTTTACTATAAAAATAAAGGAACACAATTTCAAAATATTTATATTATTAATACTATACATAATCGCGTAGATAAAACATTCAAAACTGTTAAATTTCTCCCCACAAAGGACCCCATTCCTACTCGACATTGGTATTTTGCACGCATCCGCGCAACTTCCACCATCCTGTTTCACATTCTACTATAAACTACGCTCCCTGCCAGGAGAATACATCGAAAGCGTCCCTCGTAATTCACGGAAGTGTCCCCCGCGCGAAGCCACTGAAATTCAAAGGATTTCTTCCTGCATCCCCGCGGAAATAAATGAACGTCAGAATCCTTGTTTGTTAAAATAAATCAGGCTCGTCAATAGGGCTGGGACTATTCGAATAATTTAAGATTCGAATATTTTACAAGTATTCGGATGCTACGAATAAACTTCGAATATTTAAGTATTCGAATATTTAAGTATTCGAATATTTAAGTATTCGAATATTTAAGTATTCGAATATTTAAGTATTCGAATATTTAAGTATTCGAATATTTAAGTATTCGAATATTTAAGTATTCGAATATTTAAGTATTCGAATATTTACGTATTCGAATATTTAAGTATTCGAATATTAAAGTATTGAAATATTTAAGTATTCAAATATTTAAGTATTCGAATATTTAAGTATTCGAATACTTGGATATTCGAATTATATTCGCCAAATAATTAAGCAACCGAAGTATTCAAATATTCGAATACCGAAAAATTCGACAAATAGTCCCAGCCCTACTCGTTAATAGCCGAGCCTGCAGCCGACCACTGATATGCCGACCGGCTCTAATGGATCGATCGTTGCCCCAAAATCCCCGTGGCCCAGGCGATCCGCGCCGGCAGGAAGTCGCGGCTACGGCAGAGATAACCGCGGCACCGCGATGAATTCGCGGAGCACTTTCTATTTTACAGCGGCATTCATTAACCCAGCCGCGGGGGATGAAAAACGCAACGGCCCCGTAAACGGGCACAAAAGTGCTCCGCTCGGGACAGTGCCGTCGTAGGGGAGGAGTGTGGGGGAGGGGAAGGGAGGAACGAATCTAACAGCAGGATGGAACGAGGACGAGCGAGCAGATCGCCGAGTTGAGATGGGATGCTGGGAGAGAAGTGGACCGAAAGGGGAGGCGAAATCCCCTTTGGACCAGGATGAACTTCGACTCGGATGACGATGATGAATTTCACGGGGCTCCGGATGAACATTCCGCGGGATTCTTTGCGGCGAGGGGATGAATATCCAGGCTGAGAGTTTCCCTTAACGATGGACGCAACGGCGAGGACTGCGGAACGTTTCTATTAAAACGCAACGTTGATTTCCACGCGCGAGCTGTCAAGCGGTTGGGCCACCTTGGAGGCCCGAAAATCATTTGTGAGTTTGAGAACTTTTTGACAGAAGCACGTATCGTTTTGTCAAAATTTTGATTTTTGTGAAAATGGTGGACATTTGAAGAGAATTTTAGCGGAAAAATTTGACTAAAATTTTATGCCCAAGTCGTGTCTAAAATTGCCTGCAGCAAAAAGAGTTTTTAAGGGGTAATGCCACTCTAGAGCCCGGAAAGGCAGCCTGATTTTGAGAATTTTTTTAGGCCAGTGTAGTGAATGGAATACAAAATTTGTTTCAAGGCCTTTATTCTACATACCTTGAAGTATGATCACAAGTTTTTTTTTAATTTTTTTAATACAAAATGGCGGCGCCACAGCTTAACAAAAAAAAGCTTCTTCTGTAAAACAGTGTTCCGAGGCCGGAAAGATCTCTCCTTCAATTTTTGACCTAGAACAAACAAGCAAAAATTTTTGAGTTCTACATAAGATTATCTCGGGAAGTACACGAGGAAATGAAAAAATACTGTTTTTTGTAAGAATAGTGCGTGATTGACCAAAACGTTTCAACAATTTCGAGGTTCTGGCAGTTTTGTGTTTTGTTCCATCACGCACCATTCCTACAAAAATCAGTATTTTTTAATTCCCTCGTGTACTTTCCGGGATAATCTTTTATAGGACCGAAAATTTTTTCGGTTTTTTTTCTAGGTCAAAAATTGAAGGAGAAATCTTTCCGGCCGCGGAACACTGTTTTTCAGAAGAAGCTGCTTTTGTTGACCTGTGACGCCGCCATTTTGTATTAAATTTTTTTTTTAAAAATCATGATTATACCTCATGGTATGTACAATAATGGCCTTCAAACAGATTTTGTATTTCATTCACTATACTCGCATAAAAAATTCTCAAAATCAGACTGCCTTTCCGGGATCTACAAACAACCCCTTAATGAATCGTAAAATCCGAATGTACTACTTTATCAGAGGGATTCATTGCACAATTTATTTGCGCCATATTTTCTGTGCGACATTTCCAATGTAAGTTTCCAGCGATCAAATTCCATTCCACAGTTCCGTTTGAACGTAAGTTACAGGTGCATACTGCAAATGCATTTCCTCTCCAAACTCCCTACTTTGCTCCTCCATATTTAATACAGCACTTCTAGCAATAAGCGTCGGTCCACTTCAGTCAGCCACTTCTCTGCCTCAACATCTCGCGGTATCTCCTGAGGAGACATTTATTCCCTCATTACTTTAATACGACAGCCCCTCGTACGACGAATTATCAGCGAAATTAATCACCCCATAAACGAGAGCTGCCACATTCGTCCACTTCGCGATCTGAATTCCCAGCTGCCGTTTAATTACCGGGGACAACAGTATCAAGATTCACGCGGAAGGGAATTCCAGATTTCAGGCCGCTACGTGTCCCAATAATTTTGAGAATGTTCCCAGCGTTGCTCGCGAGCAGAGGTGGAGGGTGGAAGTGGACTTGTTAGCTAATGAGGGAATTTTAAATCTCCGGCAGGAGTGATGGTAGCTCCGTGCCGGGATAATTACGTGCCAGTGCGCGCGCGTAATTCCAACTGGATGTTCCTCGGCTCGTAAAAACAACAACCCCTCCCGCACCCCCTCGCGAGTCGTTACAGTTCGCTTGCGAGGAGCAGCTCGTTGTGCGCGTGCCATTCACACCCTCCGCTTCTCACTCTTCCGCTCCGTTTCCTTCCGTTCGATCGCGCGCGAGCATTAATGTCCACGGCGATTATCCCCCCCCCCCCAATTGTTACAGTGACGCTCGCTAGTCTGGGTTGAACCCTTGTCGTTAAAGAAATTTCTGAACTGCTTCATGGCACCGGGTGGCAAAACTATCTGATGCTCTGTGTGCAAATCGCACCCCCGGGGCTCAAAGGGGTGTTTACCCTCGGGAGCAGGGTTCAGGATGAAAACTGGCGATCTCGGTCTACCTGGGCTGACTCACCATTGCTGAGAGTATAAATGAAGCTCGACTGGGAGTAATCTGTGGTTGCTTCAGCCTCATTCAGGCTTAATGGTGGGGAAAGGGGTGGGGGTTGAGGTTAGATCAACGATTGGTATCCCCCTTTTCCTGTAAGGGACGGACAGGGGAATAGCCGTGGTGTAACCAGGAGTTGGTGTCCTAATTTCTCCTGCACGGAGCAGACAGGGGAACAGACTTAGTGTGTTAGGGTCGGTGCTTCCCCTAGACCTCTACGTGACCTGCAAAAATTAATAACCTTTAGGCCATATATAACTGAGATCCAGCTTGGATTTAATCAGCTGTAATATAAATCCATCCACGCGATCGTATACGAGTTACAACCCATATTTAATCCAACATCCAGCTTTATCTAACATAACCTAACTTAAGTACCGATCAGTCCTCACCGATGCGTAAGTCACGTGTGAAGTCAGATAGTTTGGAGTGAGCTGGCCTCAAAAAGAAATGATTATTATTAAGGGTTCCTATTGCACACGGGTACAAAAGAAGAATAAAGAGAAAGATAAAAATAGCGCAAAGGCGAGGTGCAGTCGCGAAACTGTTTGCAACCTAACCTCACATACTTAAAACTGAGACTAGGCCCACATTTAATACTAATACTAGCACTCGAATGTACAGACATATCATGTATAAACTGAAAGCTGAAAATCTGACAAAAAGAAGAAGAGAAACAAAAAAGAAACTGAAAACTAAAAAACTGAACTGGGCTAGAGGGCGCATCTGGCTGAGAATAAATTATATAATTATGAATAGTTGTTTGTCGAAATCATTTAAAATGAATCTAAGTGAAATTTAAATCCTGCAAGAGGGATTGTTTGAATAATTTTTATCACTATTTGCAAACAGGTTACGTGGGTCTTGACTCCGGTATCTTCACATTTCCTTGTAAAATGAGAGAGTCACTTGTGGCTGCCTCCTCATGGTCGCGGGAGTTTCGGGCCATTGGAGAATCTACATTGATAATAAATGGGGATTTATTTACAAAGGAGGAAATATAGATCGATATAAATAGTCGGCGATAGTGTACCGGCTTCGTTTTAATTTAATTTAAATTCCTGCCAGGAGGAATTTAATTTAATGGTAGTTAAACTGATCGGCTTGGGTAATGGAAAATTATTTAAAGAAAAAGGCGGCGAGTATCGTACCCACGGAATGCCTGGCTCGATCGCAAAATACGATGTAAAAAGGCATCCCGCTTTGCATACACGTAAATTGCACAGCACGAGGCGATCGCGTTTGTGTTAATTAAACACACGTGCAAATACGCGCAGACAGTAATTTACTTCCTCTTTCGAATAAACAAACGTGATCGGCGTCCATTCATAAATGGAGCGCGGCGAACGTTAATTTATCCCCAGTTTGTATTCTGGAAAAATAAATGAACCGATGCGCAAGCTAATTAACAAAGGGAATTCCGCATTTATATCGAATATTTACTCGCTCTTGTAAATGCTCGGCCACGGTTCAACCTTTTCACAATTTCCTAAAAGTGCGTCAAAAGTTTCAAAGAGAAATTGTTAATTAAAAAATAAATTATGTACGGGGAAAATTTGAAGATTTTTCTTGTCTGAAATTTGGGGTTCGTTATTAAATATTGGGGTGGAACGAAAGTTCGTAGCATTTCTTTTTGTTGCTATTCTTTGCTAAACAACACCATTCTGTGAAGTTCCTAATCTCTACCCTCTCGTTTAAGGATAATATACAGGTAAAAGTCCATAACTTTATTATTTTTTTCTCGGTTACTACTTAAGATAAATAAATGAAACAGAGCAGGAAAAATAGCTACATATTAGCTGCACTTCATATATTTTTTTCCGAATTGTAAATCAATTATTACGGGTAGAAAAAAATATTTCATTCTTTGGGGGTGGCTTTTGCAAACAAACCTTTGAGTGACACCCACAAAAAAAAATCAGGAATAATACTATACTAACTAACTATCATGTATAAAAGTTGTAGAATAATCAGGTTGGTGGAACATAGTTAATTAACCCCTCAACGACAACATCACACTCCAATACATTATTGCGCCCCATTGTAAATTATTCAACCACATATGTGTAATTTTGTTTCATTTTAAAAAGGTGGCGCTTCATACCTATGTGTCGCAGCTATCTTCTGAAAAATTTAAACAAAAATCGAAACCGACCTCAAAAAAATATAAATGCACTAGAAAGTAAAAAATAATTTGTTCCCTTATTTCATCTACGACTCTCAATTTTTGTATGTCAACGCCTCATCAGTTTCACTGTGTAAATCTGGCGCCGACTTTAAAAAATTGGGAGTTGTAGATTAAATAAGGGAAAAAATTATTTTTTACTTTTTAGTGCATTTTTATTTTTTTGAAGTCAGTTTTAATTTTTTTTTAAATTTCTTTATTTGACACAGCATGCTGAGGAGTTATGCGGGGACAAACATAAAAAAAAATACATATGGGTCGAATCTATAACCCCCTCCTTTTTGAAGTGAGTTAAAAAACCCTACGAATTTCTGTTCCAACCCTATATAAATACTGTAAAATATTACTATCGTATATTCCACTAATTATTTTGCCTTCTATAGAATTATTTAACAAACTTCTACAACCCAAGAACGTCAAGTTCCATAGACCCGATATAATTTCTCCATTCTAGACTTTTCCCTCGCTTTTCATTTTAAGTAACGTGGCTCGACAGCACGGCGGAAAGTTCTTGGCTACGCAGAATTAAGCAGGTGAAACAAATTGGCGACAATCAATTCTGCTACAGGCTATGCCCATAATACAAACCACACTGCTAATAGGCCGTGATGAGCTAGGTTACGTAGTTATACCGGGTGACCCGATTTCATCAAACACACCGGAAACCGGGGTACGTGGATAATTATAGATAAACAAGAATCCTTAAATACATGGAACAGTTCCAATAACCGTGTCGAACATCATGCTAGCTACTGTTCCTTCTCGAGAATATTTGTAATTGCTTATTTCTTATTTCTCGAGAAATACTGTTTTTCTCGCGAACGTATAAACACATCTACAATTTATAATAAATCTTATTAGTAACATTAGAACTTAAATGAATTACAATAGAAAATCTCAGTAGAGAAGATTCGACATTATTGACTGGTGAAGGTGCTCTTAAATTTCTATTTAACAGTTTAGAAAAATTGTATGTCTACTGAAATAAGTAATGAGTTTCTTGTAGCTATTAAAGAAGAAATATCGAAAAGAAGAGACAAAACTATTGTATTCTTTATACAATTTTTACATAGGTAATCCAGAATCTCTTTAAAAAATTCAAAAGACGCGTTTTTTCATTTAATATCCATATTTATCATCAAAAAAAGAAAAGAAGTAGATTAAAAAACTATTTTAAAACAAGAAAGTAATGTTTCGCTTTGCAGAAATTTTATATTAAATAAATAAATTTATGAATTATATTTAATATCTGTTTTTTTTCATTTATACAAGTTTTGTGCAAATTAGATAGGAATGAACAATTAGTTAAAGTTTTCTTATGTTTGTGATAAACATTATCAACATTATTCCAAAAATATAAATATTGTAATATTTTCTTCAATTTCCCGAGAATTCTCGAGAAGTATGGTCAGTTTTCTGATTTCTCGAGAAAGAAAAAATATCGAGAAATCAGGAGCACTAATGCTAGCTGTATCTTTATTCTTTTAACACAAATACCCACGTTATAACGCGTTCCCTACAATAATATGTTTCGACTAAATCATTATTAAGCTTCATGCTTTAACAAATATTCATCCAAAAACGCGACTGTTAATTCTCCAAAAATGTGGGCTCTCCTAACAAAACAGAAATCGCCATCGAGGATCGCGGAAATGTTCAAAGGAAATCCATTGGGCCAGCGAAGTGGCGCCACCCCCATTTAGGGGCATGAAAAGCGCGTCGTAGGAAGGAAGAGAAAGAAGGAAACGCGGCGTGCCGAAGAAAGTGGGATTTTTCGAGGGTAGATCTTTCAAGGAGATAGGTGGCGTCTGACAAAGCTGGTACGTGATCACTTCTGCTCGAGAAACTTTCCCTTGTATCTTTGGCCACCAACACGACATCGCGTGTACGCCTCTTTCCATTTTTCCCCCGCGCCTCCCCCGCGGCACTCTCGTTTCCCACGCCTCGAGATAAGAACGCCGCCAAGGTCCTGCTCTAAATAGGGGACGGTACCTGACCTTCCGACCTCGACCCTCGCCGCCGAGGGACGTCGATGCGACGAATCGAATTTTCCGGACTCCCCGAGTCAATCCCGATCGTTCTGGGATCCACCGTGGCCCCCCATCCGCGTGAATTATGAGACAGCTTCGCCATGGCCTTCTCTGCAACATACGACCTTCATCTTGGAACTAGAGCTGGGACTATTTGTCGAATTTTTCGGTATTCGAATATTCGAATACTTCAGTTGCCCAATTATTTGGCGAATATAATTCGAATATCCAAGTATCCAAATACTATTCGAATATTTAAGTATTCGAATACTATTCGAATATTTAAGTATTCGAATACTATTCGAATATTTAAGTATTCGAATTCTATTCGAATATTTAAGTATTCGAATTCTACTCGAATATTTAAGTATTCGAATTCTATTCGAATATTTAAGTATTCGAATTCTATTCGAATATTTAAGTATTCGAATTCTATTCGAATATTTAAGTATTCGAATTCTATTCGAATATTTAAGTATTCGAATTCTATTCGAATATTTAAGTATTCGAATAGTATTGTGTGAATTATAAATGAAGTTCTTTAGGTTCATTTGTTTACAAGCTTTTATTTAGTTTCAGTTGTGAGTTCGTTAGTTTGTCAGGGTGAAATCTTGTAAGTTAATTTCGACCCACTTCAACATATCCGATCGACTTGAAACTTTGCACACATACATAGTTCCGATGTATCAGTATTCAAATACTGAAATATTCGAATAGTATTCAAATACTGAAATATTCGAATAGTATTCGAATACTGAAATATTCAAATAGTATTCGAATACTGAGATATTAGAATAGTATTCGAATACTGAAATATTCTAATAGTATTCGAATACTCAGATATTCGAATAGTATTCGAATACTGAAATATTCGAATAGTATTCGAATACTAAAATATTCGAATACTGAAATATTCAAATACTGAAATATTCGAATAGTATTCGAATAATATTCGAATAATATTCGAATACTTAAATATTCGAACAGTATTCGAATACTGAAATATTCAAATAGTATTCGAATACTGAAATATTCAAATAGTATTCGAATACTGAAATATTCAAATAGTATTCGAATCCTGAAATATTCGAATACTGAAATATTCGAATACTGAAATATTCGAATACTGAAATATTCGAATACTGAAATATTCGAATACTGAAATATTCGAATAGTATTCGAATACTGAAATATTCGAATCCTGAAATATTCGAATACTGAAATATTCGAATACTGAAATATTCGAATACTGAAATATTCGAATACTGAAATATTCGAATAATATTCGAATAGTATTCGAATACTGAAATATTCGAATAGTATACGAATAGTATTCGAATACTTAAATATTCGAATAGTATTCGAATACGAATTCTATTCGAATAATAACATTCGAATACTTAAATATTCGAATAGTATTCGAATACGAATTCTATTCGAATAATAACATTCGAATACTCAAATATTCGAAGTTTATTCGTAACTTTTGAATACCCCTAATAGCCCTACTTCGAACCATTACCTCGGCTACTTTTTCACCCCGCGAATTTAAAGCTGCGCTGAGAATCCGCTCCTTGAAAAAAATTTTCGGTGCGTTGCATCTAAGCTTCTATGAAGCACAATATAAAATCGAGGGGATGAAGGATGGATATTTATTACAGGGTAATTGTTACAAGGTGTTCGATTCGAGTTGGTGAACAATATCTGACGCAAAATGCAGGGGATTTTTCTTTTTTATCTACTTATTTGCTATCCTGGAGTGCGTTAAATTCCCGGCGAAAGTGCAAAGTTCGTTTTATGGAGAAAACTTTCGACATTTCTCCCTACGGCTTTCCTTAAACGCGACCTACTTTTTTCACGCGATATTTACGTTTATGTAATGCACGGGTACCGTGTTACTAGCATCCGTTCGGCGGCCAAATATAAAACGCCTTGGGAGAATTCTTCTCTTCCTCCCTCAGCCCCCCCCCCCTCCCCCATCGATGGGGGTAAATATAATTTTCGAGCGATTCCGATCTACGGCAAGGAGCCCGCGCAGGACAAGCAACGCGTGCCGGCAACAAGGCAACGGAGTTAACGGTCAACTTTAAACACTTTGTCGTGAGTATCGCTCGAGGGATCTTATTAGCGGAAGGTCGTGCTAAAATGCCACTGTTTAGTGTGCCTATGCAATCTCACGCGGTCGAATATAATCTGCAATTTAGTGTTACGTCGCCACCTGCGAGCTCTCAAATTTACCTGCTTTTGAAAGCTGCTTCGAACGGTTTCGAGATAAATGCCTGAATACCGTGAGATTTCCCGGCGATTAATTAGAACTATTCCAGTAGCTGACAAACTGCGTTAGTGAATTCTCGAAATGAGGTCATCCTTGAGTTTTGCTTCTTAAAATTCCTTTTGCTCGGAGAAAATCATGAGATCCAAGCAGTTATTTAGCCAAGTAAAGTTACTGGTTGAATATTCAATACACCCGAGGTTATCCAGTGAAGCAATAAAAACTTCGTTAAGGGTTGAATGTCTTATAAACTTTGTACATTTTGTTTCTGCTTCCTGAACTTCTTTCTTCTTTGCTGACTGGAAACAGACGTGTTGGTACCTCGCTGTTAGAAGCTACATCGAAGAGACTTTCTTTTTGCAATTTTACTACCAATTATCGAATTCCAAAGATGGACGGAAATATTTGGAAAAATAATACGTCGCAGTGTATTGCTTCTAGGGTAGAGATTTCTAGATGATTGGTTAATGAATTAAACCACCCTGAATATTAAAAAGGGGCGTTTATTCTAAAGTGAATAATTAGATACCTTTTTTTATGACTAAGTCTGCTCGACTAGTCGCATTTTTTCACCCAGCGTTATTTTATTCAATACTCTTTTCGGTGTGAACAAAGGGATCTTCATCAATGGAAAATGATTGTCGTTTTAGTTTCCCTTCCTCGAGGCCCCGCTTTATGCCCTGAGAGCCTCTGTTCCAGGAGTGTTATCAAGATACGAAACAAAGTGTTCCGTGGCGCAATTGCGCCTCACATTGTCGAATAACATGGTTAGCAGTTTCTCAAAGCAATTGCACATCAAAGAAGTCTCAAACGTGATTCCATGCACGCGTCATTTATCCTCTGTCAAAGGAACAGGGAGGAAAAGAAAGGCGGCAAGACTTCCGGTATTCGAGAGAGAATCGAAGAATTCGTTTGAATATATTTAAGATATTTATTTATAATAACCAGTGGCGGCTTTAAGGAAAAAGGCCCACGTGGCGAGAGTCCTGGGACACCCTGTATAAATAACAGAATTACAAATAAATTTACTCTCGTGTGATATGAAAATTATGGAAAAGCAAGAAATATAGTGTCTTGATGAAATCATAATTTTTTCGGAAAACGGCAACTTCTCATCGGTCGCCCGTTAAATTCGCCACTTAGTAAAGCTTTAGATGTTCCAAAGAATTATTATTAACTGGAAGCATCATAAAAACGCAGGAGTGTTGGGGATCCTGAAAATTGCTAATAAATTTGCAGAGAATATTTATTAAGAATTAAGATGCTTTGTTAAACTGAGCACATTTTCCTGACGCAGTATATACGATGCATACATATTAAACGACCTAAGCAGCAAGACGATGCTCCGTGCAATTAGGAAGCGCAGGAGGAGCAAAGTGTAAAGCAGCAAGTGGAAGAGGCGCGCGTATGGTCAGACGCAGCTGTATCTCCTTGTAACATTTTTCACGTGCGTTATTTAGAAAAACGTCCCGAGTATAAGTCCTTCCAATTAGTAAGTCCTTTAAAAATCCGCGCAAATTTTCCAGCGTCTCTGTATAAAGCTTTAATTCTTCCTTTGCTTACCTTTTTAAGAGGGAGCAAAGCTCTAGCAACTTCTCATTGCCAAGTCTGAGGCCTCGGGGGGACCTTGGGCCCGCGATCCCAACGCGGACTTTAACGCGAGAAGGGCCACGCAAGCACAAACGCCGTGGAATTCCGAGAAACCATATTCCCGTTGGAACAGAACCGTCCTCGCGTCCACGGTACCCTCGTTATAGTGATTTCGTTAGGGGGACAAGTAACTCTGGAACAGCGTGAATGTTCGTGGACTTCGACAAACGAGATTAGCGCAAATCTACGCGAGCAAGTTGCAAGTACGACATCCCGTTCTCCATCGACTCGCCCTGTCCAACTGCGAGCAGTTCCTGGTAACGGGCAAATTCAATTCAAGGGAAACATTTTGCGGGGCAGTCAGGCTCTTTTCCTTCGTTTCTCGCTTGCTGAATAAATACCAAAGGTAAGGCTCAGGAAATTTACGATAATTCGGCTGTGAAAAACTCAGGTGAACACGCTCCTAAGTCCCCCACCCCCCACCCCCCGCTGCCACGAAACTGCTCTCGCAATCAGCTGCGGGAATAATTATTATCGACGAGAGACGACGTGTCACCTGCTCTTCTCGATCGTCAGGAATTTTAGTTGCCAGATTATGTTTCTTTCATATATAATTCCAACCGCACATGCCCACCATGAAAATTTGGTGATTATTGTTCTCTATCGAACACTGTGTAATTCATTTTGTACAGAAAAGCTGTGCAATTGCGGTATCATCACATATGCACGCTGCTGGAAAGCACGCACCTTTTTTTATGTACACTTGCAGCAGCTCATTTTGATTTCACATCTTTTTTTATATTGTAATTATTATTATCTTCCTATTTTTTTGTGATTTATTTGATAATTATTATAACACTCTTTTCCGCCCTCGAGAGACTTTTTTTCATGTACTTGGCCTAATTTTTTTACTTTTTTTTATTAGGCTCAATAATAAATATTTTTTGTAGGAATAGGTTTCGTAATTCCTGTGTTCAGGGGAGCTATGAAATAAAAAGGCGGACGCGACCTCAGGGGCGATGGGACTTGAACCCGCGATCTTGCGGATCCTTTATAGTACTTTAGAGTACTGGGCAGCCGCCTAACCAACTCCACCAAAACCGATCCTCAGAAGTTTCTTATTCCGGACTCCCTCTTAATCTTGATCCCAAAGATTTAATTAAATCAAGTTTTTTAATAGTCTTGTAGATACCGAAACTTCAGCTGCAGGTCTCTTGAGACGTTTACGAAGTGCTCGATTTTCTTTTCAATTCTGTAGAAGATTGTTATCTTGATATATACTGCGGATGCAGTATACAGGGTACTTGGTGTTCCGTGAGCAACATAGCGAATGTAATCATCGACGTTTCGATTACAACGTCACACATGCGCCGCTTACAGCGTTTGCAAAAACGTTAGACCTGTTAATATAGGTTATGCCAATGGTGACAGTCCGACATCTGTCAAGGAACTCGACTACTTAGTTCAGTTCTCATGTTTCTGAAGAGTCTTATCTATTTTTTTTTTTTAATCGACAGTCGAAATAATGCCTTGGCGTGGGATACGTTGTGGTAACATTTATTTATATTGTTCATTGGCCGTTTATGCCACTCCTCCCGCTACTAATGATTGACGAACGCCTTTAACCTCTCTACCATATTCACGATTACATATTGAGAAACCAAGTGGAGACGTGGCTTAGATTTTAGCGCTGTGGTGGTAAGTTGGCAAACTATTGAAAGTAGGCTCGGATCCCACCAAACATTCCGAATAAGTATTTATTAATCGAATAAGTAAACATTTAGTGTTCAAAAAAATTTAAAAACACTCGTTTTTCACAACATGTCTATATAAACACTGATAATCGTATGGACTTCGACGGATTTCGGCCTACTCTCAGTAGTTGAACTTTCTGTCACTAGTTGGCGTATCGAAATTCTTGGTTTCCCAATAAGGTAAATGTAGAAGGCCCCCCAGGGCCCCGTCCTTAAAAAAATTATGATTTTATCCAAATTATATTTTTTTCTGTATTATTACACTGAGCCCGTTTTCAGTAAACTACCGCTTTATTTTCCCCAAAAATGGGTCCCTGCTCAGAATGGTCCCCTAAGGCCCTGTCTTCAAAAAAAATTATGATTTTATCCAAACTCTATATTTTTTTCCTATACTTTTCCGTACACTTGCCCCCTTTTAGTAAACTACCTTCTCATTTTCCCGAAAAAATGGGCCTCTCAAAACGTTTGCCACCTGGGCCTTTTTTCTTAAATCCGCCACCGCCTCTGGCATTACTAAGATATAAATTGAAGAAATCGATTAAACACAACTCGTTAAATATTACTCGTCAACCGTTACTTCCTTAATTTTTATTCAGAAAAGAAAAGAAAGTTTGTGCAACTATACATTCCCTAATGAAAAATAAATTATTCTCCTGGAGCAGGCATGAAAGTGGAGGAAAAACTGCGACTATCCGTAATCTATCGAATAATAACGACCTTAAATATTTTCTATTTTATTCAGACAAAGCCCTGTATAATAAATTATACGGTTATCGTGCATTAAATTTACATGCGCACGATACACATTTTAACTATACCATTCTAAACACACATCACACGTTCATACGCGATTACTTGACTCGTTGCTATAAAATGTGAAGCCATAAATGAATAACATTGACAAACCGTTAAACAAAAATTTTGTTAATCCTATGATTTCATCCTACATAAATGTTTCGTTGCTTGCAGCGTTACTATTTCATCGTTTTATTACCAAATATTCGATAGCTCCTAAAGTAGACCATCGTCGCTCGCGCAGATTAAATATTTTGGCTTCTGCATCCAGTGGCAGAAATTAGACCTGTGCTTATTTTAAATAGATACAGTATAATAGTTGAAATATGTATGTTACATGACTCGTAATAAAGTATCTTAGGCAATTCGGTTATTCGTTCATAATTTGTCTTCTCGACATCGCCTTGAAAATAAGAAACAAACTATAATCCCTTCATCGAAAAACGAATATTACACCCCGTAGCACAGTTACACGACTGTGAAACTCAGTCTGTACCAACTCATCGTCTAAACGGTACCAAACAATCGAGTTACCAGAACGAAAGCACCTATAACTTAAATCCTTACCACCCAACAAATTAAATATCTAAATCACAGAAGCTATACCGCCGCGGGATACGCGGGGTAATGCATTCATTGTTATCGTATCGTTTGCGACATATGTAACGGCGTTAGCATCAGCTCGAACGTGGCATCCTTCAAATTGGCACCGCGCAAATTTGCTTCTTGCAAGTCAGATCCCGACAAGTCGCAGCACTGAAACAAAGAATTCCTCCTTGCTATTAACCGAAGAAAATGTTCGCTGACAAAGATCGATGTTAGATGGATATTACCTCTAAGTCAGCACCGGCTAACACAGCCAATCTGAGATCGCAGTTCTTTAAAATAGCATTCTTCAACGTCGCTACTCTAAGATTCACGGCGGCCATGTTGCTGCCCTCGAGGTTGGCGCCCTTCAGATTCACGCCCTCCATATTGGCAGGTAAACCCCCGGGATCTTCGAAATTACACGAGTGAAGATTGGCGGCGGCGAGATTGGCGCATAACATTCTTACGCAAACCAGCTGGGCTCCCTGGAGATTTGCGTGGGACAAATCTGCGCGCTCGAAGCAACAGCCCGACAGGTTTGCGCCTACCAACCTGCAGCCACGCATAATTGCATACTGGACGAAATAATAACCATGTAAAATTATGTTAAGAATATCGCAGCTGACGATGAGAATTATTTCAATCACCTTGAAATTGATATTCCTGAGGTCTAGCTTCGATAGATCGGCACCGACAAAATCAACCCCTTGGAATCTGAGCTCCGAGCTCACGGGTGTCGACATGATCGCTTTCAGCACGTCTTTCCGCGTTAAAGATACCAAACCATTTTTTTGCTGCTCGTCGACTATTGTGGTCAACATTTTAATGGCACCTTCTAGTCCATAGAAACGCGCTTCCGCTAAGACACCTAAGACGCGTGGATAAAATTATTTCTGACTCGCAGATTGGAGAGTTGCTAAGCGTAATGAAATTAATAACCTGCTGCATTCACGTTGGCGTCGAGTATGATCTCTCCGTGCCTTAAATAATTCAACAGTGGCTCAAAGTACGTGGGGCTTCTGTCGATTAAAAACGCGCCATTCGGATCTTGTCTGCTGGGTAAAATTCTCTGCTCGCTGCCTGTAGTCTCGGTGAACATTCTGTAAACAATTTTATTGTATGATACTGCAATTAAATGCACGAGAACTTTGGATTCGGACAGTAATTGAGCAGAGACTCTTCCTCACCTGGCCAGCATACTCATCGGCTCAGTTTTTGTTAAAGTGTCTCTGGTCGTCGTAAAATACTGCCCACCGACGTTCAGGGTAATCCATTCTGAATTTCTATTCAACTGGCCCCGGGCAGAACTCTTATCCTTGGGAATAAAATCCTCCCCGCTTGAAACATATAAGACGTCGTCGTCCCTATGAAGAATCTGTCTTTAATTAAAATCATTCGCACTGGGAGTAGAAGGAAATTATCGTTTACATTCTTAAAATGCAGAGCAGTAAGTGAGAATGGATGTAATAGCACCTTAAGTATTCATTGGTCATTAGAAAATCAGTTATATTACCGGATTAGCTTAATATCATCGATTTCTCCACCTTGAGGTGTAAATATTCTTTTGGCAGTTATATCAAATTTTAAATTAGCAGCTGTTAATAACTCTCCCAATGAATGAGTCACCATAAACACCTGGCACAGTCAAATAATAATATATGTTAAAGTTACTGTTTAAGAAACTAATTAAGCTAAGGTGCCATTGCATGTTACATTTTACAAAAAAGTTTCTTATATTATTTTCGAAGAATAACACTTGATATTCCCAGAGTATCGAAGTGAATTATAGTTACTATCCATCAAGAGATACATAAATATTAATCTACTTATCTGCTTCCTGGGTCGTTTGCAAAATATAACACGTTATTTCTACTCAACCATTCGAATACAAGGTGGGGTGTAATAAAAATATGAAGCCTGCTGTAGAAACAGCTTGTTCGCAGTTTCCATTTATTTTCGTCTCGCAATATTATCAGTTCTATAACTTGTACTAGGAATTACATCCCACCCTGTGGAAACATTGCAAGCCAATTCTACTAAATATAAATGCATATGTAACTTGCAAAACCTATTTATTACGTGGAATTATAAAATTGAGCTTCTTTTAAAAAATTAAAGAGCTACAGTACACATTGAAGAAATATATGCATAAGTGTAGAGAATATTTTTACAATATGTACAGATTAATTATAATGAATGTATGCATGAAGAGTTGTGGTACATAGTACTTGTAAAATTCTTATAAACTGTGGAGAGATTTAAGAAATAAAACTGAGGAATTCATGGGGAATATAAAGCAGGCCGCAAAATGTAATTTATTACAGATACAAAGAAAATTACAGCCACCTTGCCGTTTACATCGGTTCCATTCACGAAAAGAATTACCCTCTTCATAATTAGATACAAGTTCAACTCTATCTAATAAAAGAGAATTAGTACTGGTATAATTATTAGACAAGCTGACAGGTATACGAACAAATTCCGTTTGACACTGAACATTGAACAACTGGCAAGTTGCCGTGTTAGATACACCTGTAAAGTCTGAGATACAGATTTTATAGATGCACCTGATGCTGTAATATATTTTGCCTACTACGCGAGTCATAAATCTCCAGTTTTCAAACGCTGGAATTAAAGCTTTTACGCTTTCGTTATTACGGTGCAAATAAAGGGGAATTCTAATCCTACATTCGCGTTACTAAGAAATTAACAAAGTTTCATTTGCTTTCTTTTAATAATCGTTAGAATCAAGTACATACAGATCCATTTTCAGGAGATAAAAATCCCTAGCGGCGCCCACCAGCGCCACTCGTGTTCCCGCGGTTTTTAGTATGAGAGAACAGAATACTGTGAATTCAGAGAGAGTCCATATAGGTGCACGTTACAAGTCACTTTGTACCAAAATAAATATATATATTTTATTATTAACGTACGTACATATCGCGAGCGATTATTAATAAATACCCATCTTACGCGATCTCCAGTAAAGGTAAAAAGAAGTGAAGCCGCCAAAGGGGATAGGATTGCGCACGATAACAACGGATTTCTTGAGGCACAGACCAGGTATAGGATAGACCCATCACGCAATGTAATTTTATGTCACACGCTCGCGAGCCCCTTTACCATTTTCATGTCACACCCAACGTTATTGATTGAGTCTAGAATAAGATTGTAACGCTACGCGTGGTAGGAATTAGAATTCAACGCGGGTAAAATCACAGACGAGGTATAGGATAGAGCTATCAACCAATGTACTTTTCTGTCACCGGTTTGGGGGTTCCTAAGACCCCCTTACCATTTTAGTGTCGCATACAACGTTACCGGTCAAGTCTCGAAACAGATTGTAACGCTACGCGTGGTAGGAACTAGAATTCAGCACAGGTAAAAGTAGGTAATTTTTTGAGAGTCGGAGCCCGCGATTTACAAATGTTTCTGTTAGAGTAACAATTTAAAGATCGTCTTATGAACACAAAAGAGGATGAAAATAAAACGATGTCACATTCGCCTTTTAACCTTTCTGTCCTATTCCGGTTTATTTATCTATACCTCGTCTGTGACAATAATTACACTACTCACGGAAAAGCGCTTGGCGTCTCCCATACGATTCCTCTTGCTCCGATGCGTCTCGACAGGAGCAAACACTTGACCTGACTTAAGCCGTTTTACGCGGAGATTGGGTAATCGTCCCGGGTGACTTACCCAGGCAGTGTACCAAAAGGTACACCCCCTACGCCCGAAACTTTTCCCTTTCGACCAGAACACCAGGGGATCAAAAATTGATGCACCCACACTAATTCCATGCTCAGTCACTTGCTTCCGGAAACGGAAGCAGCGGCCACCTCCTCACCGGAGATGAGGAGCCAGCAAACGAGCAACAAAGCTAATAAAATTCAGTGACTACTGGGCGATTTTACATGGGGCCTTAAATACTTTATGGTATAATAAATTAACCTACGTTTCCTTAAATGTCTTCTACCACTACCACTTTTCACCATCACTTGTTACTCGTTTCGGTTTAAATATATTATTTCATCAACTCCCTTCCCCGCGAAACGGTAAACCTGAAAAGCTGAAACAGTCAACTACTGAGAGCTGAAAATGGAAACAGATCGATGAGATGCATGACAAGGGCACCGAGTCATACAAAACCATCGAAGAAATACCTACCCGAAACAGAATAAAATTCTGATTAGCTACCGAGACCGAACCAAAGTCACTGAACGTAAGTTTGGCTCGATCTGGGCACTTAACGTAGATCGTAGGCTTCGGTCTTTGATTCCGTTTCGCAAGTCGCAATGCGTGAGAAACGTTACCAATTGTCCGAGCACACCAACATGGAGGTACCTACGAAAGTGACCCATTTCTACGAAATATATTTCTGGTCCATGTTCGACCTATGCTTTGTGCATTTTGAAAAATTTGGAAAAAGTCTTACAACTAAAGCAATTCTTATATCTAATTAGAATATTTGACAATCACAGCTATCGGCTCGGTTCTGACCGATTACCAGGTCTCACCGCGAGGAGGTTGCTGCACTTGGAGACCCGTAGAGAGATGGATGGAATCAAACTTCCATCGATCTCCCTGTACATGAAACCCTTAACCTACTAAACCAAAGAGATGGATGGAAACAAAGCTCCATCGATCCCTTCGGTTTAGATATCGAATCTAGAGAACTGTCAAGCAATCACTCGATTGAAATAAATTCAGCTAAGGAGGAAAGACTACGGGTGAGCATGAAAGGAGTATTGGATGGCGCAGTTCCTACCACCCTGCTGTCCGAGTCGAAAGGGAAAAGCGCTCGGCGTCTCCATGGCGACTCCTGTTCCTCCGATGCGACTCGTCAGGAGCAAATACTTGACCTGACTCAAGCCGCCTTCCGCGGAGATTGGGTAATCGGCCCGGGTAACTTACGCAGGCAGTTTACCAAAAGGTACACCCCCTACGCCTGAAACTTTTCCCTTTCGGCAAGAACACCGGGGGATGAAACTGATCTACCCATACCAATTCCATGCTCAGTCACTTGCTTCCGCAAACGGAAGCAGCGGTGACTTCCTCATCAGAGATAAGGAGCCAGCAAACGAGCAACAACGCTAATAAAATTCTGTGACTACTTGGCGATTTTACATGGGGCCTTAAATACTTTAACTACAATAAATTAGCCTAGGCTTCCTTAGATGTCTTCTGTCACTATCACTTTTCACTATCACTATCAATATCTAGAGACGCGGTAGCGTCTCGACGCCAAGTACAGGAAAGACACCCTGTATATGTCGACTGTCGCTACCGCTATCATTTACTCGAGAAACGGCTATTCCAACCTAACCTGAAACTTATTTCATTAATATCTCATCACGCCTGCAATATTTTCTAAATTTTGAAGGCATTTTTCTTATGTAAACCGCATATAAGCTTTCGCATAAGTTTCTGGAAATTTGTACCATGCATGTACAAAATAATACCACGCATGTACAAAATAATATATATATTGTAACAAATTGCATTGCATTTAAATTGCCAGATATTTTTATACCAGTAATTTAGAGTTTTTATGTAAAGCTTAATAGTATAGAAATGAAGGAGACGCCCAGAACTTGGATAAAAATGAAGGGGACGCACAGGCTTCGATATAGAATTGAAGGGGACGCACAGGCTTGGATGGATAGATATGAAGGGGATGCACAGGCTTGGAGGTTCTCCGGAGAAGATTAGATAGATAGACAGAGCATCTTGTTTCGCACAAGTTTCTGGAAATTTGTCAAATCAGGTAAATCGACAAAATTTGTCAAGACATAGCATTAAGAATTATTAAGAAAATAGATTATGGTGGACTGCTTGCAATGTAGAGCAAGTCACATTAGTGAAGAAAGTACGCTGAAAACACATCTCCCTTAATGATTTTCAATCTTTTGTGAAAAACATTCGTAATACTTTAATAAAATCCACAGCAGTTGCCACGCTATTCATTAATTCATTAATTTTTTAGATTCCCATTAACAATATTTCAATTCACCAATAAACATAGTAAATTAATTTTATTCCAACACCAATAAATTGTGTGTTGAAAATATTGGATCTCTTTGTTCATGTTCGCTGAATTATTACCATAAGCATTTATTTAAATTTTCTGCAATAAGACTTTCTGTCATACGCTCTTACCTCCTTCGGACACATTATGTAGTCTCTACACTCACTATAGGAAAAGGCTACTCTATTTCTATATAAGTAATTTCTACTACGTTAAGTTGTATATAACTAAAATGTGGCTTTTATATATATTTACAGATAACCTAAGCAGAAAATGATGCAGTGTGATCTACGTCAGACTATGTACGCACAAATTTGCAGGTAGGGTTTTGCATACGCAATTATTCATTCAATGATCTTGACAATGAACACGTGTGATAATTTATATAATTAGTAAATGTGTCCTATTTTTCAGTTAACGATGCAGACGAAGAGAATTATTTCAACAGCTGAAAGAGAAAGTAACCCTGCTGCACGAGTAAATAAAACCCGTAAAAAAACTTCAAAAAAGTACAAAAATTACGCCAAGTACATGAAAAAATAAATCACAAAAAATAGAAGATAATAATAAATATAATATTAAAAATTATCTGAGGTCATTCCCAATGCAAATTATCTTTGTAAAAAGAAGTGAGATCCCCATAAAAAAACTTCAAAAAAGTAAAAAAATTACGCCAAGTACACGAAATCAAATAAATCACAAAAAATAGAAGATAATAATAAATCACAAAAAATAGAAGATAATAATAATTACAAAATAAAAAAAAGATGTGAAATCAAAATGAGTTGCAAGTACATAAAGGTGCTTTCCAACTGTGCTTAAGATGACACAACTACATATACACAGCTAAAATGCTGTGTTCATACATTCCATTACTCATATCGCGGACATTTTAATTAACCCATCAAAGAGAAAAATGTATTAAATAATATTAAGCAGATATATCTTTATACAAATAAATATTTTAATACGAATAAATATTTTATTCAAAATACTTGGCGCTGCGCCCAGAATTGGTGTTGCTAAACTAAATAAATATGTATAAATTGCATTAATCTTTTTCTTTCTTTCTTGTGCGTGCGTTCGTGAATGTGTGTATGTGCATATGCTACGTATGATATTAGAATTATATATATGATGTAGAATAAATCTGACTGCGTTTCTAATGTATATGTTTATGTATTTTAGATTGTAAGGGATTGTAAATTATTAATACTAAGACAATTAACATTTTTTCAGTTTCGCAGCGCCAAGTATTTTGAATAAAATATTTATTCGTATTAAAATATTTATTTGTATAAAGATATATCTGCTTAATATTATTTAATACATTTTTCTCTTTGATGGGTTAATTAAAATGTCCGCGATATGAGTAATGGAATGTATGAACACAGCATTTTAGCTGTGTATATGTAGTTGTGTCATCTTAAGCACAGTTGGAAAGCACCTTTATGTACTTGCAGCTTATTTTGATTTCACATCTTTTTTTTATTTTGTAATTATTATTATCTTCTATTTTTTGTGATTTATTATTATCTTCTATTTTTTGTGATTTATTTGATTTCATGTACTTGGCGTAATTTTTTTACTTTTTTGAAGTTTTTTTATGGGGTCACTATTACTTTTCACTAGTTTTTTTAAATGTGTTATTTTATTAAAAAGGAGCAGCAACATTTGGTCCTCTTGTATTTTAAACGCGCCATTTCAATTATTTTACATTCCTTGCTCTCGGAATGGACTCGTTGGGCAAAGTCTTTTTGCGTGCAATTAGGTAGGATGCTTACCCTTGCAAAATTGCACGCACAAAGATTGCTATCCAGGAATACAAGGTACTCGTGTCTACTATCGCATGCAAGTACAAAATATGACTCACCGATCAGCGAATACGGTCCACCCAGTCATCATCGCTATCTTCCAAGCTAGCGTGGTGACCCTAGAGACCCTCTCTAGGGCCTATGCTGCAGGTCTTCTCTAAGGCCCATGCTTTGGGCCCAATCCCTAGGGCCCCCTGTTTGGACCCTCTCTAGAGCCCACGCGCTAGGCTCTCTCTAGGGCCCCCCGTTTGGACCCTCTCTAGAGCGCACGCGCTAGGCTCTCTCTAGGGCCCATGTCTTGGGTCTTCTTCAGGGCCCACGACAGGCCCTCTCTAGGGCCTAGAATCTCATTGGTAAGTCTACGCTGAAAATTGAAGCTAAGCGAAAATTTGACTCTACTTCCGCGATAAAAAAACAATTAGAGCGCCGGTGCTCTGGACGAACTTTCCACGCGCAAAAAAGTGGCTCTACTTTCGCGAAGAAATTTCAACTGGAGCTTCGGTGCTCTGGACAAGTCACAGATACGCAAAAATTTGACTCCAAATTCACGGTAGTACTATTCTAATTAAGAGCCGCGGTGCTCTGCAAAATACGTAGATGGACGCGAAAAAATCGGGGACTCTACGCATTACGCGCGATCACAAAGGATCTTGCTAGACTGCAAGATTGCTAGGAAGTTTGGTTCCACTTGGAACCTTTTCAAATTTTTCAACGTGACCCTACTCGGCTCGATCGATTCGATTATTTTGCGAATTATTAATCGGAATTGTAAAAATCGCGAGCAACTGTTGTATTGATTTAATTTTCTGATTTTAAGACAGACACATGCATGTCACTATCTACGAGTACCTTGTATGGTCGGCTCATTGGATACTGCTCTTTCCAACACGTATGTGCAGCGGTTAATGGCTCATTTCATATAATTGGCATTCGTTTTAGGAACATTTCTGCAATATTTCGTGAATGTGGTTTAGAAAAAAGCCACGTCATGAGGCTACTGCCTAGACGCCCTAGACCATATTCGCGAAATATTGCATAAGAGCTCCCGAAACGAATACCGACCATGTGAAATGGGCTCCTGTTTGTCGCGTATTTGTGTTGGAACGGCCAGAATCGAAAGAGCTGGCTACGCTACATTTTCTACAGAAACCATTTTGTTCTATTGCGTGCACCCACATTCAAAGAATTATAAAGTAACGAACCGTTCGCTGTCATCAAGACTACTGCATCTCTGCAAACTCATAAGCCCTGACCAGCAACACCGAGACCAGCACCCTTCTGACCAGCACCCCTTTAGCCCTCAGCCCAGCAGCTCTAGTTGGACTCGTGCATGACTCTACTTTCGCGGTGAAAAGGCTATTAGAGCACCGGAGCTCTCGACTAGTTTTACTTGCGCAAAAGCACTGACTCTATGATCGCATTACGGGCGATCGCAAACACTATTACTGAAACAAACAATTTGTATTTAAACAAGTTCCAAAAAATTTCCTCTAAATTCCAGGCAGCCGTATGGGGCGCCACGCAATTCAGACATTAAGAAAAATTTCGAGCAGCCACATTGGGCGCTTAATGATTCTCAAGATTGATAGAAGAAAGGAGTGGCCCCTTTGAGCGTCTATCACTATCATTTTTCACTATTAATATTACTTTTCACTAGTTTTTTTTTAAGTGTGTTATTTTATTCTGTCTCTTCCCAGCGAAGGGCTGAACCAGAAAAGCTCAAACAATCAACTACGTTATGTTTGTAATGATGTGGTCGGCCTGGAGGAAAATTAAGAAAACACTTAGTGAGTTGGTGCCAATCGAGATAATTTCGACCTATAGATGAGCACGCACGAGCATGCAAAACCATCGTCGAGATACATAAATAAGAGCAGGGAATGGAAACAGATCGATGAGATGCATGACAAGGGCACCGAGTCATACAAAACCATCGAAGAAATACCTACCCGAAACAGAATAAAATTCTGATTAGCTACCGAGACCGAACCAAAGTCACTGAACGTAAGTTTGGCTCGATCTGGGCCCTTAACCTAGATCGTAGGCTTTAGTCTTTGATTCCGTTTCGCAAGTCGCAATGCTTGGGAAACGTTACCAATTGTCCGAGCACACCAACATGGAGGTACCTACGAAAGTGACCCATTTCTACGAAATATATTTCTGGTCCATGTTCGACCACTGATTTGCGCATTTTTGAAAATTTGGAAAAAGTCTTACGACTAAAGTTCTTAAGCTAAGACTTATTGCTAGAACTATGGCTAGTTGAACCTAAGCACGCGGACATGTTCTTCCGCGATGTATAAAACTTTAGGTTTAGTAGCATAAAGTCATTTTAATGCTTGGGAGAAAAAAAGTTAAGTTTAAACACCAGCCACTTTGGCAGCTGTCATTTATTATTATACTATTATTTTATAAAGGCACCAAGTGAGGTCCAGATACGAGGAGGTAATAGTGTCATTTTTTATTTCTCGTAACATTGCCACTAGTGTTTTTAATGTCGGTGCATTATGATTTTAATATTGTACGGAGAGAGAAAAGTAGAAGTAGCGAGCATAGTGACCAAGTAGTACAAATATCAACTGTCAATCTTAGTAATTATTATTTGTATGAGAAAGAACTTTAACTTATATAATTGAAAATCCGTAATTAATGCTTTCCATTCACGTTTTATTACGAGAATCTAATGACTCGAATGTAATTAAACTTGAGAAGTGTAACTTGTAGAAAAAATGTGTGTCGTGACGTGCTTTACAACACTAAATATTTTAAAATACAGTTTAACAACATTTAATTTTCCAATATTTCTTCGCGTTTGGACAATTCTTTTTCGCATTTTCGAGCGCTAGTTCCCTTATTGCATCCGAGCCCTCAATTCAGCTAACTCCAAGCTTGTCTTATATGGGTACCCAGGTACCCCGGTTATCCAACAAGCGTGTATATAAGTTTGAAGTTTTACTATTTAAAATTTTATGAATACATTTTTATTTTCAAAACGTAAATCGACGTAAAAATGTCTACAGAATGGGGAGCCGAAGCGGTTTGTCGATATTTTTACAAGAACATTAAAAATTGTTAAAGGAAACATAGAAATGAGTACCCGGGTATCCGGTTGCGTACATAAGGGTTAAGTATGTATTCGTGGTCACTACGCTCGTTACAGCAATAATTTTGTTCGATGGCATGCAGAAAGATTGAAAGAATGAAAAAGTAGGTATCACTCACCGTTCGTTGCAACAGTCTCACTGCTATCCATGCAGCCAAGCATCCCCATTCAGCTGTAGCTATTCGATCTGCAGGCCAATGTCCCGCAGCTGCAGAGTCAGGACCGTATAAACGTGTCACACTCACAAATATGTCGCATTAATTTCGCGATGAAGAAGCAATAAGAGCACCGGTGCTCTGAATGAGTTTCAAATGCGTTAAAACACTGATTCTACGGTCGCGTTCACGTTACTAACACGCAGGGCCACTGTGCACTATGAAATACTTTATCGCGAAATAAGCACTGACTCTACAATCGCATTGCACACGATTACAAAAGCACTTCACGCTTTCAAACATCTCTCAACAGTGGAAAGATGTGTTCGGACTCGAGTAAAGTGTTTCCAAAATAGTCCTCTAGACACTGAGTGTAATGTAGTAGAATTTTGTTATTGGGCCTTCCACATAGTCCAGTAATCGATGGAATTGATGCAGCAATCGTGAAATCACGAAATAATATCCACTGTGACTGCACAGATATTTAGTGATCCGATCACCGTCGCGGACAACGTCGAACTGTTAGGGCACACCGTTCGGCGATGTAGTGACTTTGGTAGAGGTTGTTGATGTTTTTGTCGCGCTCGGCCGACTCCCAGCTAACTTGAAATTCGTCAAGGCCAGAAATAATATTATATAGCAATGTCCATTGCCAGACAAAATTTTCACTTTTCACAACTACAGTCGTGCACCCCGCACCTTATACACGATTTTTATCACTGCGAGATGTAATCAAACACTAGGCAACTCTGTCAAAAAGTCTACTAGATGATAGCTTTATTCTAGTGAAATCTTGTTAAACGATCTTCTATTTAGTCCAGTAGTCGAACGAACTGATGTAGGAATCGAGAAATCAGGAAATAGTATGCACTGTAACATCCACAGATATTTAGTGATCCGATCACCGTCGCGGACAACGTCGAACTGTTAGGGCACACCGTTCGGCGATGTAGTGACTTTGGTAGAGGTTGTTGATGTTTTTGTCGCGCTCGGCCGACTCCCAGCTAACTTGAAATTCGTTAAGGCCAGAAATAATATTATATAGCAATGTCCATTGCTAGACAAAATTTTATTTCACAATGCGTGTTTGAAAAGTAACTCGATTTGCAGTTGCATCTAAGCACCCCACGACACTCATGCATTATGCAACTTTCTGCAAGGCTTTTAAGAATTACAAATAGAATCCAATTATTATTACTTCACTAGACTGATTAAACAGTGCATTAGAAATTTGCGGGAATGTGAGTAACAGCTTCAATTTTTAATACTTTGCGGGGTACGATACGTGAAAGGGTTCTACTACACGCAAAGTGCTAATAAACAATGTCATCTTGTAATTTATAGCTCGCACGAGCTTTGAAGAAATATCATTTTTGAGCGCCATAGTGTCTTGATCCCTGAAATGGATTTTCGGAGAGACATCCGCGTGAGTCGTTGACAAACCGAGATAAAGTATAGCGTAACAAAAGCCTACCTTCTATGTCAAACTCTCTCCCTCTAAACAAGTCACACGTATAGAAGAACGCACGCACCTTTCAGCATTTCAACACATTTCAAAGTAGTTGCTGAGTTGGACGCTGTTCATGAGCAGATGCCACTATATTCAGTCCTCAAATTATGGGTCGGTAACGCAGTTTGGGTGGCGACACGATCATCCATAAGGTGATAGGTCTATCCTATACCTCGTCTGTGCTTGGGGTTAACCCCCACAGGAAATATCACTGTGGCGCCATCTGCCGTGATCCTATGATTGTCATAGTTGTATAAATCAAGGTGCTGTAGGGTAAATGATGCCAAGAATAAATGTAAAATAACTTTTATTGCAATGAACTTCAAGAGAAATCACAACAATAATAATATCACTCATCAGATTTCGGTAAATTTGCCATTTAAATGTGCAAATATCATGTGAACAATTCTAAAGTTTACCACAGTACAACATAGATGGTAGCACCAGTTGACCATACAAAAATGGCTGAAAGTACCTTTTCCTTTCGTGGTTCCTGCCGGTGTCAAAAGTCTCGGTCTAATTTATGCACCGTCCTTTAAATCCATGTTCCGGCGTAAATCCATGTATCTTCAAATCGCATCTTTAGCAATAAATAAACGGAAGCCACTCTGTAAAGAGGCCGAGAACTTCCGCTGACAGGTAAATAAATGAACCAGTTACTGTGCTTCTAACTAATCCCTCGCTGCTTTTTGTTTATAGTTTAAACTAGCTTTAGTAGTCGGCTTCGCCTTAAATTTAGATTCTGATTTTATAAAAAAAATTTCTTGTAGTTTTTTTTGTGAAAATGGTCACATTCATCTGGATTAGTCAGGCATAATAAGCTGAGGCACATTTCGTGATCCCAGAGTTTATCGTTCAAAAGTTTTTAGGCGACAGACAAACACACAAACATATTCAAGCTTTCTGCTTTATATATTAAGATTAGCGATACTAAATTTGGGACATGGTTATAACTCATAATGAAATATGGACAATGAAAACACATCGAGTGACTGTATAAAATACCAATACTTTATTTTTCAATCGACTGTGCGTCGCACCACGCACGGGATATGTACAAGATCGTCGTACCGTTTCTCTACACCCCCCTCCCCGCCCCTCCCCCTTTCTCCTCCGGTACAACTCGCGCACCTACCGATTAAAAATTATTTTTACGTGCTATGTTTAAAAAGTAACGCATAAGTGTTGTGTTGCTTTTCGCTCGCTTTTTTTTTGTCCGCTTCTTTTCCATCCCCTTTTACAGGAACTTTTTACGTTCTGTTCTCTCCGTTAAACACGAGTGATTAAAAGCTATACATGCTTATTCCGAGCGGTGTATGCGGTGCCTGAGGTATATTAGTGGTATTTCTATTGCGTTGCGTTGCTTCGCTTCGAATAATCGGGATAACAACTGATACGACAAATATACAGTGTGTGTAAACACATACAGATCGATGCCGAGTGCGCCCATTGCTCGTTTAATCTGGCAGTGAATCGGCGCCGGGCGGGCAAGAATCGAGCCCCCTCGGCACGTGCGGGCAACGCCCGCGAGGCGTTCGAGCGCCACGGTGGCGTATATGGAAAGGGGGTGACACGCACGGAGCGAGCGTATCGCGGCGTGGGTTGCACAACGCCGAGAGGGTTCGAGTGCCCTGCACTCGCATCGAATGGGGAGAGGGGAAACTCAATCGAAGTGACGAGTCCGCGTGATTTCCCGACGACTGAGAATATCTCTGTAACGGTGATTACGGGTGTTTTCTCAATGGCGAAAGGAGGAAAAGGGTGACGCAAGCTCGTTTCGTGTTCTTACAAGGCTAACGCAGGAGCGGAAGTGCGTGGTCGTGGTTTCGGGGCATGGGCCTCCAAACAGATTTTTCTTGCTCTCGTTAGGGGCGTGATAAATTAAATTTTTCGAAAAATGCTCTTTCGTCGTTGATTGTCTGCTTCTGTGTAACGAGTCTGCGTGACATATAATAATCACAACGGCACCAGTTGCAATCAATAATAATCATTAGTAATCGAGAAAAGAGATTGGAAACAAGAAAACGAGGGGTCAAAAAAAATCCACGTAAATGCAATGTCCATGCCACTAAATTAAGGCAAAGTAAAGGGACACGAGATCCAAAAAAAGTTCGCGTAAATGAATCGAAAATTGTACAACTACAGAAGCTTGGTAAAATAATCTAAATAAGTTTCGAAATGATATAAATAAATAGAGGGCCTTGGAAAAATAACATAAACGACTTGGGAATCGACAAAAATAATAATAAACTCAATTCAAATTCAATGCGAATGAATACGGGCCCCGAAAAATCAACATAAATAAATCAGGCAACTTGTTCGAACAAAAGAAGGGCCCCCAGAGTAAATTAATATAAATAAATTTGCGACCGATATAAACTAACGTAAGCTCCCGACGTTTCTACAAATCAGCGAAAAAACTAACGCAAACGAACACAGGATTCTAAGAGTAATTAATATAAATAAATACGGGCTTAAAAATTATAAAGATCAATCGGTATAAAATCGAAAGGCCTCCTATTCAAATTATTAACCTAGATTTTAAGACACTCCTCAAGCCATGGTGTTCCCCGCGCGCGAAGCTGCCACACATCAAATGGATAAAAAAAAAAACGTTTCACACGTACTCTTGTGACACACTTTGCGCGTGTGGGAACGCGACTTAAGCCTCTTCTTACACCCCCAGACGGAGAATGTTCCTTGCAAACGCAGGAAGCAGACTCCCAATGGGAAGCTCTATGAAACTTCCGCACCCTCAAACTCGAGCAAAATTTGGAGGCCCCTTATCGGAAGAACCGTCTCCACTTGCTGCCCAACATGGACGCATTCCACCCCTCTACCTCTTCTCCCTACGACTCTCCCATTTCTCCAAGGTACACAATATACATGTAAAATTGGTGCGTGCACAGAACGCGTGTACAGTATGCATGCACTAGTAGTACAAGTAAGAAAATGGTCGGCCACGCGTACCAGCAGCAGCCGGGATGATTGATTACCGTTCTCGTTTTTATATTACTCGATCTCTACGTTGTACTAAGATTTGGTTACTGAAGAGTATGTTACTAACTAGTTTCGCTTTGTGGCACTGGGCTAATTCCCATTTTGTTAGTCGGAATGCGGATACGAGCGCGGAGGGAACGCGCGCTCCCCTTCCTTCCGCTCGAGCAGCGCTGGAAGCAGCTAGGAGTAGCGCGCGTCCCCCGAACTCCGACCCCCTTCTTTCCCTTTATTCTATCTCGACACGCTCTTTAAGTACTAACAATATTAATAATTCCATTTTTTTTTAATTTTTTTGGATGATCCTCGATCCTCCCTCCGGACTTTGGTCCGCCACTGCACCTTCAACTACTATCATTCAAGCTTCCGACGTCGGCGGCGACTCAAGTCGTTTCTCATCTTCTCGCTCGCATTAGTGTACCTACGGCTATATTCGTTTAATAGTCTGACTATAAACCTACAAGTGCAACAGAACGATTACAAACAGTGTAAATAGTGAGATCCATTAGGGGAGTCTCAAGCTTGAACTCGGGCAACTGGTTGTTGTGTGTTGGTTAGATGATAGTAGTTGAGGCCTGACTCTGTCGGTGCTGCGGACCAGTGCTGTGCAACTCTGGCGCAGCTTCCTCTTGGTCTTTTGGAATGAAATGGCTCCTAGGGAATAGGATTCCGAAGGTTTGCGCTGCGCCGCTTAGTCTGAAGATCTGACGCGCTGGGGCTGAGCGGAAATTTACACGCAAATTCCGTTGATCGGGGTGTTGAAGTGTTTCTATAGGCCTCTACGAAGTATGACTACGAGGAGCACTCTAAAAGGGAGCGCGCTGCTTAGCATCAGTTCCTTTGGGGTTTCAAGTAACCATGGAATAATGATTGACTATAAACGGGGCTCTAAGAAGGAGCGCTGTTTAACACCAGTCCCTTTGCGATTCGGGGTACACCGTAAGGAACTGATGGCAACGAGGAACGCTATTTAAGTTCCTCGTATTTGAACTGACCACAAGGAGGACTCCGCGGGGACCGCCGCGCATGATCAATTCCTCTGGGGCTTTGACACTCGGATACTTTTCTCCCATAGGCTTGCATCTTACCGTAACTTATTCTAACGCAACATAGTAGAGTTGCATGGTACGATAGGCGCCGAGCTACTGAGGCTTTTGGTGTCTGAATTGCGTTTGAAATCGTACAACTAAGATATAGAAACCTGACACCTTGCACTTCGATGAGGTTAGGAACTGAAATGAGATCTTCCCTTGCACTTATTACAAATTCACTGGAGAAAAAATGGGGGTTCTATGGGATCAGACCTTCAGAGACCTCGCGAATCTCGATGCTTCAGTGGCAAATGTTCTCAAACACATACATGCTTGTCGGCGGTCGCAGCACCGAAAGGGCTAGATCATCGTAGTCGCCAAGGAACGAAGCCCGTTCCGTTCGCGACTCACCTCTTCGTCACGCTCCTCTTTGCTTGCCTCGCGATTCTGTCGCTCCGCCCACGTTCCTTTCGCTCTATCTTACATGGACTACGCAATTAACTCTTATTCGTACGCCTCGTATAGCTTACCTAAATATGTACAGCCGCGATTCGTGGGGAAGCAGAGCCGCGTAGAGCGTCGCCTTTTGCAGTCGCAACGTAAAACAATTAAAACGTGATTCGTCACTTCGCTATCCAGAAACAATTAATCAAAACAATAACAGAATCTCCATAGCAGTTCGCTATATATCCTGCATCTTCCGCAGCACGGCTCTCCACTTTTACCTTCCCCACATGCGCAAAACACGAGGCAGAAGACACTCGAGACTCTTCCATGCAATGTCTTCGAAGAGTGTCTATATCCAGTATCCCTCGTGTTTCGCCACGTGGCGGTGCGGCTTTAACTACTTAACTGTGCCACTCGAAGTGAATGAAGTCGATCTGTGAGCAGCTCGAAGGTCGCTCGGCTGGCAGGTTAACGGTGTTATTTAAAAAACGATCAAAAGCTTGCCTCGCTTCACGCATAGCCCGCGCGGGATCGCGGCTTAATGCGCTCGAGTCTGGCAGCTTGAGAACTAAAATGGAGGTCGATGGTGGCGCCACAGGAGGCGATCAGCTGACTTCCAATCTCGAAATCGACGCTCTACGACGGAACCTCGTCTTCCCCGTTTCTCACACAACTTTTTACCCTCATGCACACGTGCGAACACACATACCTCGCGGGTACTGGGCGCGACCGATCTTAGGAACCGACTGGAATAAGCGAAGGGTCGCGGCCCAGCCCGGGGGAAACTCATTTGGATTAAACAATTATCGTGTAGCGTAAATACAACATGGGGGAACTACCTGCTATCACTTCACTTCTCTCTATCACGCTACCTCTCATCCTATCCGCAATCTCTCTCTGGCGCTTCTCCGTCGCACCGCCCCTCTCAAGCACAACCCTCTGTCCTCCGTGCATTATATGCATATGCACACATACATACATAATAATATATATATATATAGATATATATATTCATTTTCCTCATATGTATATGTATGTACAGAACACTAAGTGACTCGACATGACTATGCGTCCAGCGAACGCATTTTTTCTCATTTTCCTTCTATTCTCCCTTTCTTCACCTTCCTTTTGTCCTTCTTCCTCGTCGCCATTCTCTCTCTTCTTTTTTTTTTTAGTCTTACGGAGGAGGATTAATAGATCGCGTTCGTCGTCATCGTACCTAGAAAACCTCGATACGATTGGCGTGGCAGTTTCGTCGTCCGGCTAAAAATTAAGTGTATAATCCTATTACGAAATAGATGCGTAAAGCGTATTGCATTGCCTTCCCCCAACAGCACGCCACTCTCGATTCCTCCTGTTTCACTTTTCTTCTTCTCTCCGTCGGGAACGTTGGTGTCTTCCGCCAATATCGGGCCACCGTTTCGGAGACGCGTTCGACCTCAGGGACTCTGGCGTTGTCAGGCTATTTCAACGACATCGTTTTTTATAAGAAACAAATTGCAGAAAGCTTGACGCTTTAACACCTGAGGCTAGCGTTAGCTGTCGCTCGTTAGCGCCTCTTCCCTCTCGTGATTTCTCTTCTTCAGCCTGCGACCGATCGATTTATTAACCCTCTGGGGAGATCAACGCTCGTTCTGCGACGCGAGATCGTTCGAAAGCGAGCTGATCGAGGGCCGGTATTAACGTGAAAGTTGCGGAGCGCTTAATAATCGTATATTACAACGCTGCAACACGTCGCAATCGATGGTTTTTTGGGGAGGACCGAAAATCGAGCCGCTTGGGAAATTCGAGCTCCTCGAATGCCACGTCCCCACGCGCTGTATCCAACATTTGCGCGGCGCGCGTTATTTATTCGTTCGTTCTGCGATCTTCCTCCGATCGCAGAAGAATTCAGGCAACAAAGGGTTAACGATCGACGGTCCACCGAAGAAGAAACCGAGTCCTCTCGAGGCTCCGCGTCTCCGAGGGGTGAGTGCGTAGACCCCGTCGAGGTCAGAGGCGTAAAAACTCGGAACGGAAGACGGTCTCTGGACGCTGCGGATCATGATTCGAGACGGGCGCGGGCTCTGAAGAGAAAGGAAGTATCGGGGACACGATTTCCCGCGTTAAAAAAAAAAAAAGGAGAGGGAAGAGAAAAGAAAAGAAGAAACGTGTATAACTAAATAACAACAGATCCAGCGGATCTCTCTTCGAGGCTCTCGCCCGGCTCGCAAATATACGTGCATCTACGTCGCGCATATAAAGACGATTCATGACCCATCCAGGACCATCCGGACACGCTCGTGCGAGACTAGCCTACCGTTCGACTAAAAGAAACCACCACTCCACGGTGTCTCGTGCACTGGCATCGTTCCTCCCGCGAGAGGTGCGCGCCTGACGACGGCAGCCGAACCCCTGATGATCCCGCGAACGAAAGAAGAAACAAACGTAACACCGCCGGGATGTGGTTCAGGGGAACTGTTCTAGGCCCACGACTCCCTTCACGACGAATTCTCGGGACGCCATTGCGCTTGTGGGACTGAGGTGGGTGGTCTTCCTTGAGGATCTCCTCTTCTGGAGGCTACCATTCTCCTGGGAGTGACATTTCCGGGTGTCTTCTTCTCGAGGCTGCCACTGTCTCGAGAATATCTCCCAGATGGCTCCCCGTTCTCAAAGGACGCTTCCTCAAAGACGATTGCCCGCAGAAACGAAGGGAACCCACCCAATCGGTCGACGATCAAGGATCGAGCTGAGCGGCTTCTTGCACGTCTCTTCCTTGGGCATCCTCGCTTGCCCTGTCCGGATCTGCATCTTCGCCTCCACTCGATCCAGCCGTGGGTTCCTCAGCGTCGTCGTCGTCGCTGTTGGCTATCGTTTCCCCCTCGGCCTCCAGGCTCAGCAGAGAGTCACCCTGGCCAGAGTTTCCCTCAGCGGCGTCTCTCAAAAATGGACGTCCCTCACGTCGGTCGGCGTGCCCGCCTTCTCGTGCTCCAGGATCTTCTCCTGGCTGATGATCTCGTCCCCCAAAGGCCTCTGGGACACGGTCGTCAACACTTCTTCGATCACCTCCTGGCGGTCGTTCTCGTCTGCACTGTCCGGGTTCATGTGCGCCTGCGAGACCATCTCCTCTATCTGCTCCAGGCAACCCTGCAGATAGTCCTGCAACAAGGATTTTCGTCATCAGCGGGGAACTTTGTCGGGCAGCTTCGTTCGCGTTAGTGGAGTTGTCGCGCGAGACGCTTCTAGCATCTCGGGTATCTCTAGGTGTATTCGTAGGAGACCGGATGATGGTTTAACGGGGAAAGTGGTTTACGTGGAATGAAGAATTGTAAGGAAGTTATTATTAATAATAGAAAGAAATTATTATTATTATTAAGGGGAGAACATCGCTGTAATGGCCCGAAAAGTAAAGGTAGGTATCTTTGGAAATTTATTAAAAGGAAATTACGTGATGAATCTTTTTTAAATTTTCAGCACTTTTTATTGGATACTTAAGTTATACGAATATCTTTTTTTAAATTTATTTAAAGCAAATTTCCAAGCTGTACAGTACCAGTAACCTTGCGCTGCAAAAAATCTGGTTGACAGTATTCTGACGAAACGGTGCTTGACCACGGGAGATTTTATTGATTGGTCGTTTCCTACTACTTCTTTTTCAACAAAATAAGGATGATTTACTAGAACCAAATTTCACAATTTTTTTCAGAGGTTCGCCATATTGTCGTTATTCAAAATTTTCAAAATCGAACCCGTCGGGCCCATAGCCATGCACATATAGTTCCTAAAAATTTTTGGTTTTTAGATTTCCGAAGAACCGTCTCGTCGGAAAACTGTCAACCATATCAGCGGAATTTTTTTGCAGCCCTAAGTTACTGGTCGTGTACAGCTGATAAATCTGCTTTAAATAAATTTAAAAAAAGATATTCGTATAACTTAAATATCCAATAAAAAGTTCTGAAAATTTAAAAAAGACTCATTACGTAGTTTGCTTTTAATAAATTTCCAAAGATGCCTTTACTTTTCGGGCCATTACAGTGGTGTCCCCCCTTAATAGACAGAAAATAGTATTATTATATTATAATTCCAAATTATTATTATTATTATTAAAAGGAAGAAAGTATTATTATTAATATAACAATATTATAATTAGAAATTATTATTATTAGTATAACTATATTATAATTCGAAAACATTATTATAATAATTATATTATAATTAGAAATTATTAGTATCAATACATAAGAAACATTGAACCATGTCGGGAAAAATATAGGCAATGAACATATAATGGGAGAAAGAAAAGTGCAAAGAGTTATCGATCGATAAGGACACAAGTAGAATGATATCCACGTGATTACATCGAAATGGGACAAACGCTGGATGCCAGCGCCCGACGTGGCCGTTCATCGGAAGCGAGTTTTCAAGAAAGATTCCGAGGGATCGCCCGCGAATCCAGCCAAGACGTCGCGCAAAAAGGCCCGAATGCGGGGCGGCAGCAGGTGTCGGGCACATGTTTACGCGAAAAAAGGCCCCGCGCGCATAACGGGAGGGGGAGTCTGAACACGCGCAGACTACACATTCATGATGCACCCACCCAGTGCAAATAAAGTGAACGACGGCGTGAATGGCTCGGCATGGGGTCCACGGCCTGCGAGCGCAATATTTTCGTTGCCCGCCATGTGTTTAGGAGCAGGAAGACCAACCAAGGAACTATCCGGCCACCTGCCTTCTCATTCATGATCTCCAGCCATTGATAGTCAAGGCGACCAGCGAGAAAACAGGGATTCGTCACTTTCAGGACTTTCTCCTATCCCTTCAAGGTTCCCGATGCTTTTCACAGGCAATTATCAGCTGGCTACCACTAGGCAGGGCAGTACGAAAGAAAGAAAAAAAAAGAGATTTGGTACTAATGATCATTTTCTGATAAGAGAACAAAGGAATGGTGCGAACTTGGGGGATGAAAATGTCGGAAGAGAAAGGAATAAGGTTCATCCGCAAAAGGCAACTTCGTTACACCCAGTAAATCTACGTTCCCCTTTTTGCCGAAGCTCCCTGATCACGAAACCAAGGATCTCTACCGCGGAGTAGGACCCATCCAGTTCCTCTCGGACCCCCGGAACTAGAGGATGACGAGTTCCACCGTGGAATGTCGATTAAAAAGCGAGGACCAACTCTCCCGTTCGCCAGCGCATCAAATATTCCGCTTAATTCCTTCGTTTCGCTCGCGAGAGGTTAGGCGCATCGCGCGGGACTCGCTTCCGACGAGCCGATGCGGCGGCTGCATCTCTATTCGTCGACGTGGCCGGGGCCCGTGGCCTTTTCTCGGTGTGCCGGGTAATAATGTCATCCATGGGACAAACCTGTTCGATAGCCGTGATGCGGGTAAGCTCGTCGAGGAGTCCAGCAAGCCCGTAACCGCTTTTCCCAGTCCAATCGAGACCGTGGAGGGCCGCCGCGAGGCTCGCGGCCGCGATCATGCTCGGCGTGTACATCGAGAATTTGTACTCTGCAAACAGAAATTTCGTCGCTGTATTAGTACACAGAGCATCGATGCCCAACGAAAGAGCGCTGGAGTGAAGCAAGGCCCCGCTGCTATCTCTACTGCTCTCGAAGCGGGGTCCTACCGGACACGGTGTCTCACCATCAAGGCATCGCATTCGATGAACTGGTATAGTGTCCAAGCGTTGCTAATAGCCAGGGTAGTGGAGTTGATGCGATATTAAATAGAAGAAGAAGGGAGAGAAGTAGAAGAAAAGGGATGAAAACACGGGGTCTAGGAACAATGGCCAGAAGATTTTGGCCCCGAGACCTCGAGACTGAAATCCGCTAATAGAAGCGCGCAGGTAGATCCCGAGGAAAGGATCCCCGGCCCGAAACGAGATTTACGGCGCAGAAAATTGCGGATGGGCCCGGGCCGGGGGCCCCCGAAGTCCAAAGGTTACCGACAGTAAACACCAGACCGCGCAATCCTCTCACCTCCCCCCCCCCCCCCCCCCCGTCGCCATTTATTACGACTCACGGCTCGAGCGTAAAAGCTTTTGTCACCCGGCCCAGCGCAGCGCGCAAGGCCCAACGTGCCCACGGATACTGGAGAGAGGCATACAATTAAGCAGAGGCCCCCGTCGCGAAGTGTCTTAGAGGTCGAAATCATTGGCTCTTAACGGTACCCACGAGCCCGAAAACTGCGAGCCTGGACTTTCTAATGCCTTTGTTAACGAAACGTTCCCTTCTTTGGCTGAAGCCTTAGCAGAGGGACCCACACAAATTACGTCGCGAGACCGAAAAGAGTGGGGTTTCTAGGTTTTCGTTTGGGGGTGAATTTGGATTCGTGACAGAGTCTGGGAGACTCTGAAATTTCTAGTTGAAGTGGGATTTGTGAATCCTGGGATGACTTTGAGGAGTTACTAATATCTGACCCTCCTTCAATATTAAGTTTTATTATTTTATATTTTGTAGTACCAAAATTCCACCCCGCAATATTACAGAGTTCGATGGAATAAAAAATAAAGGCTCCTTTCGAATAACTGTTTCATCCCAGTTTATAAAATTCTCTATATAGTAAAATAGAAACATAAAAAAGGTAATTTCGGAACATTTTACTAAAATTTAGTGTGTGGTTAAGGCAGGCCTTCCCAAGTAGGGAAAAACCACTCCTGAAACACATGTTTCGGTTCTCCCTCCAACGCTGCGCCTTCAGCTAAGGTGGGACGATTCCTACTACCTTCTTTCCGAGGAAACAGTAACGCCGCTAGGAAGCAGGTTGGGGCGCTTTAAGGTGAAAGTACCAAATGTGTCAAGTTTTTATAGGAAATTTCATAATGATTTAAAAATAGTAGGAAAAATTAAAATTTAAACTAGCATTTCAAAATGACATAAAAAGAATTAAAAAATAATTATTACATACAACGATACAGTAATAATTACAGTAATAATTACTGTATCAGTGTATGTAATAATTTTTTTTTTAATTCTTTTTACGTCATTTTGAAATGCTAGTTTAAATTTTAATTTTTCCTACTATTTTTAAATCATTATGAAATTTCCTATAAAAATTAAAGAATTAAAAAAAAATTATTACATACAACGATACAGTAATAATAACGCTGCGTTGGAGGGAGAACCGAAACATGTGTTTCAGGAGTGGTTTTCCCCTACTTGGGAAGGCCGGGGGGTTAAGGGATTAGACCATCTTGGCTAGGTGAAGAAATATCGCATCTTTGGGAATTTATTTCTAAGTGACAGAAACACTTTTATCGATAAAAATTTTTCAATGAAGGTAGAGACATCTTTGAATAATATATGTATACAATTTTCTTTTGGAATATCCAAATATTCCAAAAACTTTAAATGCGGTTTTCTCGAAACCACGTTTTCCGAAACGGTGTACGCTGTAATTTGAGTAACACTCTACGAATTTTTATACAACTTTGCACATATGTTCTTAAATGCATTCTCTATCGTCCGACGGCCAATTTTTTCGATATTTTAATTTTCACCTGACTTATGCGTAAATAAAGTCCATTTTCTTACACACGAAAATGAGCTCTCTGCTTCAAAGTGTAGCAATTTTGTTATTTTTCAACCAATCGAAAAAAATCTTGATTGAAAAATTTTCGTCGATAAAAGTATTTTTGTCACTTAGAAATAAATTCCCAAAGATGCGATATTTTTTAACACGTCAAGGTGCTCTAACCCCGGAAGGGATTAAAATATTATTGGAAATTCTGAGAAACCCATTCCAGAACACTGCCCTGGCAAACTCAAGTCGTAGTACCTATCGCCACCGCATCTGCTTCTGTTTTTACCCAAAAAAATATCTCCGCGTGAAATCGCAAAGGATAAAAGTTCGTACTAAGGAATTATAATGAGATTCTCAGGGCCATGTACCTATATTCAGATTTGGTACCATTCCCTCTCCATTGAAACTCTCGCATCGAAGCTCGCAGAAGCTCCCACAATCGAGCGCTTTCAGCCGCGGGCAGAGGGCACAAAAAGCGAAGCGCTACATTCCAATTTCAGCCCCCTCGATCTCCCCGGCGACTGTCAGCGACGATTTAACAACTCTATCCGCGGCTGGAGCGAGCGGCCCCGCGCAAAAATTCCGTTCGTTATTCCTCGATCGGCGAAGAATACAACACCATCGCCACTCGTATATCGCAGAAAGAGCAGCAGCCCCGCTCTCTCGCTCGGGCGAGAATGGACGGATTGTAAAGCGAACGCTGGCAGTCGACAATAAACGTGGCAATCATCGGCGCGGCCAGTATTCATCGTTTTATGCCGGCAATATATATATCGGTGTACACGTCGAGGGGTCTCGACGCGCGGCTCCGTCCGAATTTTTCGCCAACTCGGCCACTATTCATTCGCGGGAAGGTGGGAGCAACCGAAATGTCCAATGGACGGCGCACTGAGAAATCCAACGAGGGCGCGGTGGTGCGCCCGGGCACACAAATGGCGAGGGCTTTAATAAAGACATTCAGAACGGAATTCCGCGAAGCCGTTCTTGAATTTGCAGAGCAGCAGCGCCGCGGAGTTCGCCCTGCCTCGCGCAGGTGCGTTCGTTTTGCCCCCGTGAAACGAGGATTATTATTTGAGAACGACATTCCAGCAGGACCACCCCCACTGATCGAGGGCTCTGGGAATTCGCAGGGATGAATTTAGAGTCTGCGTACCGAAAGGGCTTTGGGCGATAAAATTAAACGGATTAGGATTTTTCTGTAATTAGGTAGTTACTATGGGGAATTATTGTATGGCATTGTATGGTAACTGAGAAACGTGTGTACTCTTTTTTGTTCCTTTGCACAGTGGGAACCCGTTCTTGTGGCCAAAAGTCAATTTTTCGAGTGTAATATTTTGGAAAAAAATTTCCTGCAAAGGGACAACTCTTCAAAGCCTTTTTTTACATTATATATCATATTTTGTTATTTATCGTATTTTAATTATATCGATTACATTAACTATATCTTCGTTAGAAAAAATATCGATATGGGAGTGTTTGGAGTTTCGGCTAAAAAAACGGGTTTCCGTTCTTAAATCAAATGTTTCTCATTTGGGTACCAAGATTTTTCCTTTAGGAATCTATTTTTCTTTTTTACTTTTTGTAGGAGGCCCTCGATCTCTGACCTTGGTTCCATTTTTATTTGGCTTTGTTCCTTTTTAGCTCTTTACTGTTGATGGACGTTTCTTGGGTTCTTTCACTGGGCATACAACTTCTCTTGGGCTCTTTGAGTCTATTTTCTTTTCTTGCGGTTGGTCCTTTATTTGCGTACGCTTGACGCCCCTTTTCAGCTTTCCTCGGGCACCCTTTGACGCTGATCTTTTGGCCATTTTGTCTTGACGGTTCTTTATTAAGTTCCTTCTTCTCAGGGTCCACTTTTCCTTCGCTCTTCTTGCCTTTTCTTCTCGTACTCGTCTTTCCTTCCAAATCTTCCAGTCGCGTGTCCCCCTTCTCCTTTTTACCACCCCGATTTTTTCTAGCGGCCGTTCATATACCCTTTCTCTTTCAGTATCCGTTTCTAAAATTCTCCTTTTCCCTTGGCCTTTTCTTCTCTGTCTTCCGATGGACCTCCGTCACTCCTAACATATCTCCCCCTTTAATCTCTCTCTTGCCTCCTATCTCGCTCACCATTTATCTCGCATTCAAAAATGATAACACGTTACGAAGTATGAAACGCACGAAGGAGCTGAAAAACCAGAGCAACTCACCGTGTCGCCGCTATAAATCCTTCGCGGGGACTTACCGCTATCTCGAAGCCTACTAATGACGCGGCATTACGCCATGGACTCGCGCAAAATACCAGTCTAAAAAAATAGCACTGGGCATCGCTCCAAAAATATTTACTTCCACCACTTGCAACTGGTGCGACGGTTTGGATTTCAATCACACCCTTCAGCGGCAAATTAAACTACAGTACAAATTTTAGCAAGAAATTGGAAATCTACTATGACATAAGAATGTCGCCTACAGATTTAGTGCTTCATTGCAAAATTGAAAGAGTACAAATCTTCAGTTAATCATTTAATGGAGAACGCTCAAGCATACATTCCTCGAAATCTTTGGCAAGTAAATGCCAAAACCCTGTCCACTTTCCTCCAACTTAGACGAACCCTAACCATCTAAATTTACTTGTAATACAACTATGAGTTTCGAAATTGTTCAGTATGACAATTAATGTGCAACGTAAGTAACCCCAAAAATTAACAATGCTCCATATCCACCAATATTTACAAATCCCCAGTGCACCATATATTCCTCAAAGAATCCCAACTACTCCCTCCGGTCTGCAACAGTAGATTCCCAATTTCCCAATGGAAAATCAACTATTCCAACTATTCCCACCGTTTAAAATACGAACAGTACCACCAATGCCCCGCATTTCCGCCGTCACTTTAGCGGCGCAACCAGGTGCCCCCCCTCGCTAAATCCCGGTACGTGCCAGAGCGTGCGGCACCCCCAGCATCGCGGGGCCCTAAAAATGAAGGCGAAGAGTGGTTCAGAGACCTTCCGCGATTCAAGGAAGCGGTCGGAATCCGTGGCGCCGTGTGCTTCTCTTTTCGCCGCTGAAAAAGAGGGTCAATCGACTCGAACTGGGCCCGGGGGCTGCCTAGTTTGGCTCGTGAGAAACAATCATCCCGCCGCCCCTTTCTTCTTCTCGTGCAGCCGGAACCACAGAGCAGCAAGCAGGGCCAGACGACGAAGGACGATGGTCCTTGCTTTTTGCTATCGGCGGTTGTAATAACAACCGCGCTGGCAGAAGGGATTTAAACGTGTCCCGATCTCGTCGATCCCCTCTCCTCCTCTTCTTCGTCGTCTTCTGCCCCCCCCCCCCCACCTCCTCGGTTTCTTTCGTGCCGTGGTTTTCCAAGGAGACTCGAACGCTACCGAGCGACTCCGGACGCTTCGCGGCCGCTCTTTTTGGCACGGACAACGTTGTATGCCGCGGCGATTTTGATAATTGTTTCTGGCTGCCGATTCCGTCCACACGGTTCCTTTTCGGGCTGTTTTTCGAAGAACGCTGGCAGCTTCGAACTGTTTCCACCGGAGGGACTGTCACGGATATGGCGGAGTGCCATTTTTTCTTTTTTTTTTTTCGGTTTCCTCGTTGGGTGACTTTTAGTCCTGCCATTCCTTGAGCCTCGGTCTCCTTTTGAGTCCTCTGGCTACATGTGCGAGGAATTGCGATTGGCCAGCAGTGTAACTCGGTTTTAATGCTGGTGTTCAACGTTCGCGGCTTTTCGTGGGAACATAAGAATGTTCATTTAGAGGTTTATCATTATTTATTCGTTTAATGCCGTATTATTATTATAACCTCGACGGTGTTGAGAAATTTACAAGTACCAGAGCTTCGCAGCATGAGTCACGAATAAAACCCCACCCAATGGCAGTAAACGTATCGATACTAATTGCCAGTTTAACCACAGCATTGACACAGTGGATTCGCAATCACGAACGACTGTGCTCAAGCAACTGAATATACCCTAGCAGGGAAATAATAAAATCTACACCAGAGGCGATAATTTTCCAGAATTCTGATTTCGTTGACAGTGGAACCGGATGTGCCTCTAAACAATCGCAAAATTGTTTTCTCCGAATTCCGAGCGAGGTGGAAGTGATAATATTTTAAATCTTGAAGCGATGCAGTGGACATCTCAAGCGATGTAAAATAAAAAGTCCTCGCCACTTTCGTTGCTTCCTTTCCCTGCCCGTCTCTGCGCTCGATGCATGCATAATTTGTACGTGTGCATGACCCATTAAGCATAAAAAGAGAAGAAAAAAGGGGAGCACGGCGAATCGATCCGAAGTGGTTACGTGATAGTTTCCGCCGGGTGCATTATACGATGCACCGGCATATTCATTAACGCCGTGAGTTATGCACGCTCCCGATTGTTTACGATGCCGTGGCACGGTTCCTAACGAGGCTGACAATGAAGGCCTGCGCGAAAGAATCGCGTTTTGCTACACGCGCCATTACGCATTCTAACGAGGGCCGAAAAGCGGCCCCTCGCCCCTTACGCGCCGCGGCATTCAATGGGCATTACTACTTTTACCATGCGCGCACCTTGGCGGACGATAGCACTCCACATTGAGAATATTTGAATAACGTGACTTGGAAAAAGCAAATGAATCGTGGGAGCTGGAATCGGATGAAGGTGGCTTGAAGCTTTGAAAGGAATGGGGTAGGTAGAGTTGTAAATATTCGAATAATTTCTTCGAATAATAAGAATATTCGAGTCTCAAATTCGAATTCTCTGGTATTCGAATACTTAGGGTATTCGAATTCTTAGAATATTCGAATTCTTTGAATATTCGAATTCTTTTGTATTCGAATTCTTTGGCATTCGAATTCTTTTGTATTCGAATTCTTTTGTATTTGAGTTCTTTGGTACTCGAATTCTTTGGTACTCGAATTCTTTTGTATTCGAATTCTTTTGTATTCGAATTCTTTTGTATTCGAATTCTTTTGTATTCGAATTCTTTGGTATTCGAATTCTTTGGTATTCGAATTCTGTGGTATTCGAATTCTTTGGTATTCGAATTCTTCGGTATTCGAATTCTTTGGCATTCGAATTCTTTTGTATTCGAATTCTTTCGTATTCGAATTCTTTGGTATTCGAATTCTTTGGTATTCGAATTCTTTGGTATTCGAATTCTTTGGTATTCGAATTCTTTGGTATTCGAATTCTTTGGTATTCGAATTCTTTGGTATTCGAATTCTTTGGTATTCGAATTCTTTGGTATTCGAATTCTTTGGTATTCGAATTCTTTGGTATTCGAATTCTTTGGTACTCGAATTCTTTTGTATTCGAATTCTTTTGTATTCGAATTCTTTGGTATTCGAATACTTAGAATAATCGAATATTCGCAACAGTCCTAGAATGGAAGCAGATTGAAGTGTGATTTTAGAGGGATGTTGATTTCTTCGTTTGGGAATAAAAGGTGATTTACTTGGTTGGAAAATATAGATATTAAGCTGGAATATTACGTTCGTTTGGAGCCATTAGTGGCAGGATTCTAACAGTTTTCAGTAGCGAAATTGGAACAATATGATTTGAAAAAAAGAAGATGAATCGCGGGAGTTGAAGAATTTTTGGCAAAATGGGAAGCAGCAGGTTGCAGAGGATATTGAAGTGACGTTAATTTCTTTATATGAGAACAGAAGTGTTGATCCAAAACTGTAATGACACTTCCTCTGTTCCCCAAACATAAGAAAGAGGCTACTATAGCGCGAATTAAATTTTAAGAGAAAAGCTATGTTCTTCTGATGCTGTATAATGTGGAAAGGAAATAATTATAGGTACCTAATATATGATTCGAGCGTTAATTAACCCTTTTAATGAGCTATCATTAGTTTCCGTGGTATCTAATTAGAACAAACCCTTTGAAGTGTGTAATTACTTAAAGAACATGACGAGTGCTATCGTTTTTTTTTTTTTTTTAACACGACAGGGTACAGTAATTAAAAATAGAACACAGAGAGGATTTTCCGTTGATACAATGCGAACACTTTTCTCTGTCTTTGTTTTCATTCAGTCAGTTCGAAATCGATGCGACGTCCTACTGCATAACTTTCATGCATGAATTCCTTTCATCGTTAATTATTCTTATCGCGACGGTTGCATAACACACGATTTCGCAAGCGAGAAAAGTAGAACGAATTGTAATTTCCATTCGAATGGTTTACGATGGGTATTTATGACAGCGGCTCTTGAATAATTGGTATTTTTAACAAACCCGTCGCGACGATTCACGTGACATTCGTTTCATTATCTGCGCTCGGTTATTTTTAACCATTCGATGCTAATAATCACGCAGCAACGATCAACTATGAATGAAGGATGACTGGCTAATTCGCCGCATTACTTCGTTGAAGAAAAATTCAGAATTTTTGCACTGTAACCGGGAACAGAGCGCTGGTGCCAGCAGCAGGGTTCTAACATAAGATGCCACAACGAGAGACCGGCAATATTGCTAAGAAATTACGTCTGCAATTCGCGTGTACTAATTTCGCACTTGATTTGAATTAATCACAATTTTGTTCCTAGACAAAATGTTTCTGTTTCTGACATGGATTTAACCCTTCGTTGACACTCTAGGTGAGCCACCCATAACCTGATTTTGACGCTCTGTACCTTTTATATGCAAAATAAATACCATTCTTCCAAAGCCAACTTACAAACTATTTTTTCTCTCAAAATATTATATCTGAGGAATAACTCTGTAGATTTTTAGCTTCATATATTTAAATTGGTAAAAGTTACAGTTTTTTGAAGATTTTCTTCGTGTTTTCTCAACATATGGTAATCTAGATTTTTTTACAAGAACTATGATGAAATTTCAATAAAAAAAAAACTATTGGAATACATTCTACAGACCACGAAATTGACCCATGTTTCTTTTTCATAACGATTGGATTCTTCAGATGCGAATGGCAGTCGTTCAAAAATTGTTCTGGGTGTGAGCCACCCATGTGTGTTAAAGTTGATCGAAAAAAGAGGTGTGTCAACGAAGGGTTAAACTGAATTTGCTATCTATCTACTGTCAATCATTCCCCACTGATTAGCAACTGTAGAACGACCTTCCATTAATTAAATAAATCCCAGGAAAACTGAATTATCCTCCCTCTAATCTCTATTTACACCACTGCCCAATAATTTACTACTCCACAGTGATTACCACCTCGAGAATGGTCTCTACCCAGATTTCCCAAGCACCCATATATCGAACCCAACGATCGAACTGACCTAAACTGAGTCCAACGAAAATTGAACTTCCCTGTGGCCCAGTCGCTATTTACAACCAATTCCAATTCCGGGAAGCCAAAAGCCGAGCAGACCTGAACTGGATGCAGGGAAACCTCGATTTCTCCTCGCCCCTCCTCCCCCCCCCCCCCCAGGATTGTCGACGGGGGCCATTTACCTTGAGCTCCCTCGCAATTGTCCGCAGTGCGCATAAATAATCCCGATCGTTCCTCACCTCTGGCACTGAGGGCGATGAAGGTCTGCGCGTGCCTCCTGACCATCGCCGGGTCCCAGGTACGCGGTACCGGCAGTCTGCTCAGGATGTGCATCAGGAAGTCACCGGGCGTTACCGCGGACAATTCCCATTTCAGCTTCGAGACGATCAGCTGCTCCCACCTCTGCAACAGTCACCAGATAGCACACGTTTAGAGGCGCTCACCCTCGAATTTATCTGTGACTCGAACGGTGGGGGTGAGTCGATGATTTACATACGAGATGACGTAGATAAGCTCATCATGAGTGATGTATGGGTTCATGCAGTGATCTCTATCACGCTCGAAATAGTATAGATACAGATAATGTTGGGGTATGTGACTGTTTTTAGGGGGGGGGGGGGGGGGGGTCACGAGGAGGGTGTCGTATGCACTAGGCTCGAGTCTGTGTAGACGATATCTTATGAATTCTCCTTCTTTAGTGTGGTGATACGGTAATATGTGCCATCTACTTCATATATCAACACTTTCAGTCAGGGGCGTCCGAAGACTTTTTTCCAGCGGGGGGGGGGGGCAACTTTGGGATGATGGTAAAGAAAAATATACCCCCTTGCTTTTTTAACCCATTTTATAGTGGCAATTTAATTAAAATTTTAAAACCGATATTTAAAAATATTCCCTTTTTAATATAAACTTAACGCAGATTAATTTTGAAAAAAAGCCGGGGGGCAACTGCTCCTTTTGCCCCCCCCCCCCCCACCCCCCTCCTCCCTGCGGGCGCACACGCTTTGAGTAGCGCAAGGCTTCAAAAAGTACTTAAGGGGTTATGCCTACGTATAAGGTCTGATGAAATGATGAAAAATGAGAGCGATTCTGTGGCGAAAATCGATATTTTTGCTATGAGAAGCCGCCGTTTTGTAGGAAATTAATTTTTCGAGATAATGAACGATTAAGGACTAGATAATTTAATATAATAACTAAATTCCCGCGAATTTTTTATTTCCGATGAACCAGGCCAAAATTAGGGTGGTCACCGCGAAAAAAAAATCGCTGCGGGGAGATCGCTGATATTTCTTTTATTTATTTATATTTGCCATCGCAAAAATTACTACAAGTAGTTCAACATGTACACTTTCGAATATAAAATGGTTTGATGAAAAAAGCCCCCAAGTTTTTCCCCCAAAAATTCCCGAATATACATGTTTTTTTTCAGACCTCACAGGTAGTCATAACCCCTCAACGATTAACCCTTGTACGGAAACTGGATCATTTTGGCCCAAGATCGAGTCACAAATCCTCATTCCTCCTTTACTAATGTATTATTATACTTGGAATGAAATTCCATACGAAGTAAATAACTTCTTTCAATAACTAATAACCGTCATTAATGAATAATACTTTTATTAATTTTTGTAGAAGTTTCATAAGTTCTTAAAATATTAAACCATAATAATTCAGGTGAACTGAGTTAAATACATGATACTGGATCCATTTCACCCAAATTTACTTACCCGTGTAACTTTACAAACCTCGGACTCCTTAATATCTCTTAGGCTCTATTAGATATCAACTTGGTTTTCACTTACAAAGGTTACCCACACAAATCCCTAAAACCAACATATGCAATACGAGTGTTGGTTAAGCAAGGGTTACTTTACAAAAATTACTTTAAAAAAAAAACAGTAATTCCTTTGAATATAAAAGTAAATCCTTTGAATTATTCTACTGTAGCGAAGCACGGGTATATTTTGCTAGTTCCGTATAAGGGTTAATTTCCACAGAGCAAACATTCGGGGGCACTCGAGCAACATATACTTCTGATGCTCCCCAGAAAATATCAACGCGAAAGCACACCGACGCCACTCAGAGCGTTGAACACGAAGCCTTCCACTGCAATGGACATCTGCACATCGGTGTACCATTCAATGTTGCTAAAAATAGAAAATCAAGGGCCCATTTTACAATTTGCACAAACGCCAATCTATTCGAGGATCGACTCCTGGTCGGATAAAAATCAGTCGGAACAGAATTCTTTGGTATTCGAATTCTTTGGTATTCGAATTCTTTGGTATTCGAATTCTTTGGTATTCGAATTCTTTGGTATTCGAATTCTTTGGTATTCGAATTCTTTGGTATTCGAATTCTTTGGTATTCGAATTCTTTGGTATTCGAATTCTTTGGTATTCGAATTCTTTGGTATTCGAATTCTTTGGAATTCGAATTCTTTGGTATTCGAATTCTTTGGTATTCGACGCTCTGTACAACTCTCGCCACGTTGCTCACTTCGCGCACCGACCGTACCCCCCCGTGATCCAAAGAAGGGGGAGGGGGGAGAGAAGAGGGGGAGAGCCATTTAACTACGCATGGTTCACCATGCTGTACACGCTCATTTCCTCCGCGTGTACCGTGTGTAAACGTAGCAGCGTGCACGTACGCTCCTCCGTTTCCTTTTCGCCCGGCGGATGCGCTGCTCGCTCGAGTACGTCGTAGTACCCTCGTTTTCTCTCGACCATGAAATTAGACGGCGGCTATACTACGTGGAGTACTACGCGTCCTTCGGCTTGATTAAAAGTCCCATTGAATTCGGTGGGCACGCTGCTCAAGGCTGCGAAACTCTCTTACGAAACGCGCCTGTAAACGCGGGCCTCGCGTCGCCGCGCCAAATAAAGTGCCGCTCATCCGCTTGGCTTTTAATGAATTATCGCCGCCTCTAGACGCGGCTACCAACTAACGGTCGATCCTTGGGCATAGATCCCGGATTCGATAACGATCGGTGGCAATTAAAATCGAAGGAGCAAGTAAATTCACGCTTTGGGGTAGAGCTGTAATTATTCGAATACTTAGGAGTATTCGAGTAATCGAATATTTAGGAGTAATTCGAATAATTTCTTCGAATAATTCGAATATTCGAATCTGAAATTCGGATTCTCTGGTATTCGAATTCTTTGGTATTCGAATACTTTTGTATTCGAATTCTTTGGTATTCGAATACTTTGAATATTCGAATACTTTTGTATTCGAATTCTTTGGTATTCGAATTCTTTTGTATTCGAATTCTTTTGTATTCGAATTCTTTTGTATTCGAATTCTTTTGTATTCGAATACTTTTGTATTCGAATTCTTTTGTATTCGAATTCTTTGGTGGTCCAATTCTTTGATAGTCGAATTCTTTTGTATTCGAATTCTTTTATATTCGAATTCTTTTGTATTCGAATTCTTTGGTATTCGAATTCTTTTGTATTCGAATTCCTTGGTATTCGAATACCTAGAATATTCGAATCTCAAATTCGAATTCTCTGGTACACGAATATTCGAATACTTAGAGTAATCGAATATTCGTTGCAGCCCTATTCTGGGGAGTCAGGTAATTTTAGGTGACTTTCTCGTTGAATTATGAATATCGCTCATCGAAGATCATTGCAAAAAACCTGGGGCAAACCAGTGAAAATGAACTATTCTTTCTCGCCGCGTGATTGATTCTCCTCCGTAGGGTTTCTCGATTATCGGTTGGATTCGGCGAAAACGACCGGCGAATTTCGAAATCGTGCGCGCTTTCTCTTTTGGCACTTGGTTCGGGACAATGAATACCGGCGGCGTGGTCACTCGGAGCGAGATTTTTTGAGATATTGGAAAGGCAATCTTAATGGGAAGCAAGTGATAGATGAAACTGGGGACGGTGTCCGAAGCTAGGATTCCTTTCTCCGTGTTTCTCTTTCGCCGCTTTTAAACCTCATCTCCTTTCTTCTTGCCTCACCTCCTAGATCGACCTCTCATCCTTGAGGGGGTGGAGCTTCACAGTCGAGTGCGTGCGTGCACGCTCGTAACACGACACGCAGCGCCAAGTGAATGAAACAAAGATGAGGGGCCGCGCAGTGGTATAGGCGCGATTTTTATCCGACCAGGAGTCGATCCTCGAGTGGCCTCGCGGTCGACAGTTCGTAGAAAACCACTATGAATAACGTATTTAACGTACGCCACGACGGAAACAATTTATCCTCGGTTATAAAATAATGAACTAAGGCAATCTTCTTTTGTGGGAAGTTTTAATTTTTTTTTTTCGTCGAGTGAGAGATATTATTTGGGAAATGTCGAGTATTTTAGAGGGGGGATTTTGTAAGGTAAGCGTTTAAAATCTTAGCTTTTGTGAAAGTAAGGGGGATGCTAAATAAATTAATGCAGAAGTGATGCAGGTGTTGCTAGTGATCGGCATCAGCCATATGTGGGACATTGCATGCCTATTAGAAGAGAAATGGAACTTTGCTCTGGGGGATTCAAATTATATGATTAAAATTCAGCTGATAGTTAATGCTTTTATTATTATTTGGTGTCCCAAGGAATTGGCCATGTAATTTTCTCGTATACAGCAATATTAATGTTGAGAGTTTGATCAATCAAATTGGCGATGGAAGGTTGTAAAAGATTGAAATTTAAGATTCTTTGATAATATTATGTCTTAGACAGAAATAATAACAGCAACATTTTTAAATATATCCCTTTTGATAGTTGAATTTTCCAGAATAAAGCACTCAAAATGAAATGAAGTATCTAAAGGATGGATAGACTCTTTCCGAAGAAATAAAAATTGTTGCCTCACTAAAGAAAAGGGGGAGACTCGCCATCAATGTAAAAGTAGCAAGGAAAAGAAGAAAAAGTTGCGCAGAGGCATGTTGCATGCAAGAAAATCACTATAAATCACATTGATCATTAAACTCTCCAAGGCGTAAAATTCAGCTGACGTCGTCGCGGTTCTAGAAACGGGCGACACGAAAAAAAAAACAAGGAGACTGCTTCCATAGTGGCGAGCATTATCGTTAGACTCGAGTAAAAGCATCAGCGATTCAGAAGATTGCTGCTATACAAGGTGTCCCAGGGCGAGTAGCATTCGAAGCAGCACGTGAACAATTGATTTCAGAAAATAACAACACAGTCAAGATTTCTCCCCCCTTTAATTAAAAAAAGTAGCTTGTTTTGTTTAGAAAAGTAGATTGCTTTGTTTAGAAAAGAAACTTGTTTAGAAAAGTAGATTGTTTTGTTTAGAAAAGAAACTTGTTTAGAAAAGTAGATTGTTTTGTTTAGAAAAAACTTGTTTAGAAAAGTAGATTGTTTTGTTTAGAAAAAACTAGTTTAGAAAAGTAGATTGTTTTGTTTAAAAAAGAAACTTGTTTAGAAAAGTAGATTTTTGTTTTGAAACTTGTTTAGAAAAGTAAATTTTTATTTAGAAAAGTAGATTGTTTTGTTTAGAAAAGAAACTTGTTTAGAAAAGTAGATTTTTGTTCAGAAAAGAAACTTGTTTAGAAAAGTAGATTTTTGTTCAGAAAAAAAACTTGTTTAGAAAAGTAGATTTTTGTTTAGAAAAGAAACTTGTTTAGAAAAGTAGATTTTTGTTCAGAAAAGAAACTTGTTTAGAAAAGTAGATTTTTGTTTTGAAACTTGTTTAGAAAAATAGATTTTTGTTTAGAAAAGAAACTTGTTTAGAAAAGTAGATTCTTGTGTAGAAAAGTAGATTTTTGTGTAGAAAAGAAACTTGTTTAGAAAAGTAGATTTTTGTTTGGAACAATCGAGTTGATTTCGAAGCCACTTCAAAAACGAGGAAACTAAGAATATCACTTTTAGTTGCTCCGATTTTATGGTAAAAATGAAGAAACGTTACCTAGCACTATTAGTTCTCGGAGATCAGTAGTATAAGTGTTATTTAGAACGACACTTATTTAGTAGACGCTTCCAGCAGTTTACAATGGATTACGAAACGTTAGAGGCGCCATCATTGTTCGCTCGTAAAACGATAAAGTACTCAACGCGAACAACGAATATGCTGATTCCTTGCCTGGGATATCGCGCGTCTTTCGCGAAGGCGCATCAACTACGTTTCTCATAAACCGTGTGCATAAGCGCCGTTGAATTAATCCAACTGAACAACTCCATAACCGTTCTCCAAACCAAAAGGAACAGTCACCGTACAACCCTCTGACTCCACAAAAAAAAAAAAAACATCGATCATTATTATCGCGAGGGAAGCTACCAATAAGCCCTTCGAATTCCCCCACCAGAAAAATGCAATCTTATAAAATTACAATACCCTTTCAACTGTCCCTTCAACAGTACAAAAAAAAAAAAAAAATCAGCAAAGAATTAACCCTCTGCCCTAAAAGTACCGTAATCTGGGGAAACATTTGCAGTTTTTTGCAACATTACACAATATAAAAATTAATATTTTTACATCCGCTTCAAGGGTTACAGCCTCCCAGAACACCAAAATCAAGGGCAAAGTCGCGCTCTTCCCAGCCATTTAGATTCCACGCGGGCGAGACACAAAAGAAAAACCTTCCCCCGGGACCTGGTGTTCCACGTAATCAGTAGTTCGAGCTCTATTCGGAGCGACACCCTGTACAGCGGCGTCGCGAGCCTAGCATCGCAAGAACAAGACTGGCCACGGCGAAGAGGGGAGGAAGGGGGGGGGGGGGCGCGCGTAATATCTCGTCGATGGCCGTAGGAGACTCTCGCCCGCGGTCGTCACGGAATGCGTCACGGTGCAACGACGCGGCGATGCACCGGGGGGCTACGCGCGCCACGGTACGATGCGTACGCGAGCGTAAACGTAACGATTCCGCGGCGGGAGGCCAACGATCTGCCCCGGGGAACTCGCGTACGCGCCTTACGTACGTATACGCGCCTCGCGCTCACTATTTATAAAGGGACTCGCGCGCGGTCGCGGTTTCCATGATTGTCGGGGTCGATCGACGGGGTGGAGAAGGGGGGCGGAGGGGAGAGGTCCCCCCACGATAGTAAGACAAGCCGCGGCTCTCCCCCCCCCCCGGCCCCGCCCCTGTTTATTATTTCGTCTTGGAATATCTGGTGTCGCGGGTACAAGCGTGAGCCAGTGTTAAATGATGCAACGCGGCTGCGCGGCGGTTGCACTTGTGCATTTGCATCCCCACGGAGCGAGGGGGGGGGGGGGGGGAAGGAGGGGCTGACCAGTCGCGGGGCCAGTTCTCACGGGGACGAGTTTTCTCGCGTGGAACGACGCCTCGCCGCGCGATCCCCGGCGAGGGGGATGAGAATCGCCGCGATGGGGCGTTTGATTTCAAGCTGTCGGGATGAACGATCCGGGGGCCTTGGGCGGCGAGGAGGGGAGGACGGTCGAAGGCAGATTTTGGGGTGGAAAAGGGGCTTGGATATCGTGGTTTTTTTTTTTTAGATTATTGCGGGGAGGAGGGATGATAGGGGATGAAGTGCTTGAATTTTGGAGGGATATGAAGCTCTTCGTTTAATTAAATGGAGACTTTTCTTGGGATTTGTTTAACCCTTAAATGATATCCTGGGTCGTGACCACTAGCACGCAAAGTTCGCTGCAAAATTCTTGGTTGTCTAAGTTTGCAAACTGAATTTCTAATTAATTTTATAATAATAGTTTAAGTTTCTACGTTTCTGTTATTTTCTACGTTACCTAAGAACAAAATATTCGTAGAGGTTGATCTAGCGTCGACTTTACAAATTTCTGTGTCCTTTTCTATTTGGGCTCTGCCACGACCCCAGCATACCAGTTACGTTTGAAAAAAAAAGCAGTATAGCTGTTAAGGGTTAAGGGGGTGCTCTAGTGTAACTGCCCGTTTTTCAACGCCATCTTCGGGAATTTATTTAACAAAAATTATAAGTTTATACTATCTGGCGTTTTGCCTGCATATTAAGGTATGTTTGAAGTAATACTCAGAATTTTTTCGAACTTTTTTATCGCACGTATACATAAATATAGTCGGTGGCGTAAGCTTGTTAAAAAAAAAATCTGTTTCGACAGGCGTCGATGTGGGAACTGTTCTAGTCATCCAAAATGGAAAAACTAAGGTTTGTTTTCTTTATTATGTTTGTCGCTATGGTTGGAACCACGGAGGCCTTCTAAAAATAAAAATTTGCAGAATGACAGCGTTTTTAGCAAAACCGTTCGATTTTCACTAAAAATTTGGCTGTTTTCCTTCTGTAATATTAATCATTTACAAGATAGAAACGCGCCCGAGCTTCCAACCAAAGCCAGTTACGTTCTGAAGAACGTGCACGCAAAAGAGCTACTGGATCGGCCCAGTAGTTTTCGAAATATTTGCAAACGCTCGTCTTGAAAAACCCTGTTTCGAGAAAAACGCGTTTAAAGTTTTTGCAGACAATAGTGCAACATCCCCACAATCCTCTACATCTCTGCTAATATTTCGAATTTCAAAAAGTCGCTTTGCAGACATATTTGTCACACCACAAACTACGAGATAAAGCAAAAAAAAAAAAATTTTCCCCTTAATGTTCCTCGAGAGTTTTTTTTTTAGAATTTCGCACGAGCTTTCGTGTGTTTATTTTTTATTAGCTTTCTACGATTGCATCCCCCAGCTTTTATTTCTGAAAATTTTAGTTCTAGCCGTATACGACAAGAAAATGAGGGAACGATTGAGAAATTAATAACTGATAAACATACGTAATTCGGCAATGGAATCCCGACTGTTCGGCGCGGAGAAAGAAAGCGGCGGAGTGGAAGAATATCGCACCCGAAGGGTCAACATCGTTTTACCACCATTAAATCGAACTTCCTGTTGGCTTTCTACCGGCTCCGATACGCGTTATCGGACGTGAAATCGAAAGAGAAAGTCGATACCGGCCACGGAAAAGGAAGAAGAAGAAGGAGCATACCGTGAGACGTGGAATATTCGAGGTCTACACACATGGGTATGTCCACAGGTGCGAAGCTATGGATGTTGTAATAAGTGTGTAAGCGGTAACAGGGCCGTAACGCGTCAAACAGAAGGGCCACGCAGTGAAGAACAGAGGAAGAAAATTTATTATTAAACCTCTCGCACCTTCCGCCGAAGGGAACTCGTTCTTATTTTAAATATAAAGGCAACGCGAAAATACCAGAATGATGTTAAAAAAAAAAACATTTAAATTTCTATTAACCAGAGCAACTTATTAAAATATTTTCTGAACGCTCTGAATTTTTGGCGCAGTATTATTAAGTTTGAAAACTGATTTCGTTCAGAAGCAGAACATTTATTTTAACATTATATTTGGTCCTCCCTTGAGGTGTCCTCCCAAAATGTTCGTTGAACGATCGATAATTATCTGGGAGACGTATTTTCCTGTCCGCGCCTCTGCTAAAGGGGGAAGAGTATGTAATATGCATCGAGCATTATGATCCAAAAGGCGAGTACCAGTCACGACGAGTAATAGAGTTCAAGGAACGATCGATGGAAAAATAAAAGGGAGGCACCAGGAAGACCAGGACGTCGCAGCCGTTTAAAAAATTCACAGACTGGTTCGGACCGGTTGACAAAGTGAGAATAGAAAAGCTGATTGCCAGCGTCCGGAATGAATGGATTCCGCGCGGTGAAGATAAGGGTAAGGGACGCGAAAAATTGCCACAGATGGCTGAAAGTTTTCGAGCATGATCCGCGTCTCAAGCATGGTCTAAAGTCGCGTTCATAATACTGAGCTAAGTGTCAGGAATATTATACATGGCGTAAATAGGTTTTGAAGTGATTTGGTGAACTCGGGGACTTATCAATGAATTTAGAGAACTCGTGTTTCATTGTTTTCAAGCGTTTGATAGCTATGGACGTTTATAAGTACTCGAGCAGGTGGCCACGTGCGGTGACCGCCTATAGGCGTTCGATTCGCATGGTCGGTAGTCTGTAATCCACTGTGCCCGCACGCGGTATGGCAAGTGTTTGAATCTCAGCACAGAGAGGGTTAACTTCGTATCGTAATGCGATATCGAGACACAAACAGCACCAACTGACCATGGGGTTATTCCTGAGCTGGTTTTCCCTACGATGATACACCCCGTGCGGTTCAATGGGGCAGCGACGGTTATTCGAGAAAAATAGTATTCCTTCTCGAGAAAATTTATAATTGCTTATTTCTTATTTCTCGAGAAATGCTGTTTTTCTCGAGACACTTAAGTCTAGGAAATCGCGAACGTATAAACACATCTACGATTTATAATAAATTTGATTAGTAACATTAGAACTTACATGAATTACAATAGAAAATCTCAGTAGAGAAGATTCGACATTATTGACTGGTAAAGGTGCTCTTAATTTCTATTTAACAGTTTAGAAAAATTGTATGCCTACTGTAATAAGTAATGAGTTTCTTGTTAAACTTAAGAAATTAAAGAAAAAATATCGAAAAGAAGAGACAAAACTATTGTATTCTTTATACAATTTTTGCATAGGTAATCCAGAATCTCTTCAAAAAATTCATTTAATATCCATATTTATCACTAAAAAAAAAAGAAAAGAAATAGATTAAAAATCTATTTTAAAACAAGAAAGTAATGTTTCGCTTTGCAGAAATTTTATATTAAATAAATAAATTTATGAATTATATTTAATATCTGTTTCTTTTTTCATTTATACAAGTTTTGTGCAGATTAGATAGGAATGAACAATTAGTTAAAGTTTTCTTATGTTTGTGATAAACATTATCAACATTATTCCAAAAATATAAATATTGTAATATTTTCTTCAATTTCCCGAGAATTCTCGAGAAGTATGGTCAGTTTTCTGATTTCTCGAGAAAGAAAAAATATCGAGAAATCAGGAACACTAAAGAAAAGTAACCATCGAAGACCCACTACTCTTTCAGAACTGAATACACGATGCTTAATCTGGAATTTCCTAAATTCTGACGCCTCGACTCTTCGAAAACCCCTCCAGCAAACTACCACCCTATCAGCTTCTCACTTATTCCCAATTGCAATTACTTTTATAACAAAGTATTCACTAAAATTGAAAAATGAAGATAAACAAATTTATTTATTTAAATGAACCATTGCTATGGAGTTATGGAATTAAATAAATTGTTAAGTGTGAAGCTAGTAGCTATATTAAAAATTTTCCTATTTCGTAGCACTGTGTTAAGATCTGTCGTCGATTAAGGTAGTTCCTGAATAATCTACTAAATTCAAGAATTCTTTCAAATTTCGTTCGAAACTAATTTCGAATACAAGAAACCCACCCCTGTACAAAATTTAAAATCGATTTACCACATAGTTATCGAGAAATTGTTAATTAAAATCGATGCAGTTTAACACAGTGGCATATGGCAGAGTCGAGAAAGCAGAGTTACAGTTTCAGTTTTTCTTCTGAAACAGGAAAACTACATTCAAGAAGTGTACGAAAATTGGCACAAAAGTGCATCGGAATGAATTTATTAATTTCTGCAAAACTGACCACATGGCTTCTTCGTGAATGCCCATAAAAAATAGGTTTACGTGCAATTTCTTTAGAAACTAAGTAGAGCTGTCAATGTGGCAACGTCGCACAATCGATATGTTTAGACATTTAAATAGCGAATGACGATTCAAATTCATATGAACATTTTTTTCTGACATTCTGGTTATAAAAGACGCTCCGAATGAATGCGGCGTTGTCAGATCTGCTGCTCCAATTCACTACGCTAACCAATTTAATATTCTATTTTTGTATTACAATTATTTATCTTAACATTGAACTTTTTAAAATATATATACATCATGTTAAAACTTATTATTATTATTTCTATAGTATCATACTACTTTATATTTATCGTTTATTACCCAACTCTAATTTGACTAACATAGTTGGTTAGGGACTACCTTAATGAACAATTAAGCTGGAATGCAAGTGGTTAAATTTTAGAGTAGCAATGGCACAGAAAATATGGGCGACGCACAGTGTCGCGGCACGTGTTCAAAAAGCAAAAATTTGAGTTTTGAAAATTGATAGTAAACAGTCCTCCGATATAAGAACATCATAACTTTTTAACATAAATAACGGATTTAAGGTTAGTAATTACATTCAAAGTCGAATAACCAAACGCAAGCTGCCACAGACTGCGCGTAGGAAATATTTACCCACTGCATTTTTGTTGCATTTATAAGTTCTTTTCTTTCTTTTTTCTTGAAAATAAGCAAAGTATATCCTTCTTTCGTTTTATTAATTAAAAATTTTTGTATTTAAAGATGTGGATACGTACAAGTGGCTCAAATTATTACTTTTTTTCTCGCATCTTCTAAATTCTGGAGAGAATTAAAAAAAAAAACGAAACATCGGTTCTTTCATCTTTTTACTACAATTAGTTCTTTTTATGCCCTTTAATTTGGTATAAATTTTATACTAATATTAAAACACACAAGAAAAAATATACAAATTAAACGAAAAACTAGACAAATTTGTGCTCGAATATTTATTTTTAAAAGATACCGAGCTTTAAATTCCTTCAGATTCAACTGATAGCGATGAAGATGTATAATACGAATGAATAATTTAAAATTTATTATCAATACGAATTATTTACAAAATCAATTTTATTTTTTTACAATTGTTTCATATGTTTGTTAATAATGTGTGTTCGAATGTATTTGAAAAATATATATTTTATTTCTTTTACTTTTATTATGTTCAAAAATATATTTTAACGAATTATTTTATATTAAAAATTAATTTTTTTGTGTATAAATGTAATTAACATAACAATTACATGTAAATATTAGGACCTTGAACAAGTTCTCGCTGTTTCTCTTACAAAATAAAAGCTTTATTTAAATTACAAGGAACAAAAACATTTCATTCAAAGTATTGCCCATCACTAGCGACCACTTTCTCCCATCTTTCTGGCAGTATATGAATTCCGCGTCGGAAAAACGACATGTCTTTTGAGGCTATCCAAGAATCGATCCATTTTTTTAGCTTCTTCATAAGAATGAAGGCGCTGGTCAGCTAGGCCATGTGCCATCGAACGGAATAGGTGAAAATCTGAAGGGGCTATGTCAGGTGAATACGGCGGGTGGGGTAGAACTTCCCATTGAAGCGTTTCCAGGTAGGTTTTCACTGGTTTTGCGACACGAGGCCGAGCGTTGTCATGTAGCAAAATCACTTTGTCGTGTCTCTGCTCGCGTAGCGGCCGTTTTTCTTTTAAGGCTCGACTTGAACGCATCAATCGAAGTCGACAGCGCTTCCCCGTGATAGTCTCATTCGGTTTGAGCAGCTCATAATAAATTACACCCTCTGATTGAAGCCATGGATATTTTGTGTTTGCAAACGATGTTGATGCATGGCCGGGCTTGCCCCACGATTTTCTACGCTTTGGATTATCGTGGTGTATCCACTTCTCATCGCCAGTCACGATGCGGTGCAAAGAACCTTTTCTTTTCTGCCGTTGAAGCAGTAGTTCACACGTGAGAAAACGCCGTTCGACGTTTCTCGGCTTCAATTCATACGGTACCCCAATGTCCTTGCTTCCGGGTCATTCCTAAAACTTTTAAACGTTTCGAAACAGTTGACTCATCTACTTGTAATGTGTTTCCAAGTTCTGCTAGCGTCTGACATTGGTCTCGATCGAGTAATTCCTCCAACTTTTCGTCTTCAAATTTTCTCGGTGCGCCAGAAACGTTCTTTATCCTCCAGTTCAAAAGCATTACTTTTGAAGCGTCGAAACCAGTCTCTGCATGTCGTATCCGACAAAGCATTGTCACCATAAGTCTCGACAAGAATTCCATGCGCTTCAGCTGCAGATTTCTTTTGAATAAAGTAGTGCAATAGAATTCCCCGCAAATACACTTTATTTCGCACAAAAGTAGACATTTTTCAGAACTAAGAAAAAATTACTTTGCTTACACTAAAGTGAACTACCATACGCTGAAATTTAAGGTTAGATACACTACTGCCTTGCATGTGTGTTACATTCGAAATTCCACGAACGGGGCACTGCTACTGCCATCTTTGAAGAAACAGCGGGAACTTATTCAAGGTCCTAATAACTGTATCTTAATGGAAAATTGATTTTTCATTTTTCCCCCCTATATACTCGTTACACTGTGCGACGGGGGCGGCACGATACGACACTGGGTATTCATGGTATTGCCAGTAGTACGTGTCGTGTGTCGGCGTACCGTGCGTAGAGGCGTGTATACACGCGTGCCCACGCACGAGTGACGTAAACCGTGTGTATGCGTGATTCCACGTGCAATTTAACCCTCTGCGGTCTCGCCTGGCAATGTTCGATACCGTACTCCGTATCGTTATCGCCACTGCATCGTATGAAACAAATAACCATCGGCCGCGTTCAATAAGAACGTTCGGCAGTACTGGTCGAACTCGATATAGTTTATTATAGCCCACCTTTCATGGAAGATTAAATAACAAGTGGAGAATTTTAATGGACCTAACCGTAGTATCGGTTTCTTCGTTTCTAGTGCTAGTTTAAATTAAACCGAACGGAGTGTGGGATGGCAAATTTACAAAGTTAATCGATAAGATACGATTGTTGGCCGACCCAAATACCAACGAGCAGTTATAATGCAATTGTTTCGCTAGGCTGGCGCGAAGTAATGAAAGTGGTGGTAGAAGCAGAGGAATTAATTACAAATTTAGTGGAAATTTGCAGTACCGTAAACTGGGGTGACTTTGCCCACTTTTCGGCAGAACTTTATTTTATTTTATTGTGAAGTAATTGGCGCATATGGTGTTTCGTAATCCATAGCAATAATTTCTCCAAGGTCGAGCGAGAAAAACAATAGCGAATTCAATCATATGGTAATTTGTCAGTCGGAGTAAAAAATTACACAAACAAGATTTCTTTTCCAAGTGAATTTTGTGATCTCCGAACTTTGCGCTGTTGAGAGAAAAGAAACCTTAAAATCTCGTACAAAATTGTTACACAATGCTAAATATTTGATATGATCCACATATTTTATCTTTTTTCTTTGTAGTCTTATGTATACATTAGAATAATAACGATTGCTCGATCATAACTCAATAATGAGTTTTAGGCATGTTTTCACTGAAAAATTTGACGTGGGCAAAGACACCCCAACTGGGCGGGTAACTTTGCCCACCATGTTTTTGGCATTTTAAAAGCGTACGTTTAAGTAAAGAATTTTTTTTTAAAAGCCTCTTTAAATCTACCGTATAATAGTATTTTTCAAAAAAAAATTTAATGCACCAGGAGTGCTAAAAAAGTTATTTGAAGTTCAAAAGTGGGCAAAGTCACCCCAGTTTACGGTATCTATATCTCGACTCCACCTGTCCAGCTACTTAAGCAGTTGATATTGTTATTTCTAACGATGATGAAGATTAAAATTGATGTTACAATATCGAGCACGTGGTAGCCAAGGCGATCGAAGCTGCTTGAAAAGACAAAAGCCGCCCAAGGTAACGGGCCTTGAAAATAACGGTCACCGTTTGCTATATCGACCTATTGAGCAATCACCCCTTTTATCAGCAGCTTTACCAGTATCGGTACCCGTTCCTGCGTGCCCGGTTATTGACTGAAGTTCAGCTTCCAGTTGAGTTCGGTGTGAGTTAAATGTGCGCCGTAAATGGCTCGTCGCTGATTATAATTACACCGACACTTCCGACGTGCTGAATGGTAAGTAGTATAATGGTAATCTTTAGTAAAGCTCGTTCTGAAACATTCTACTATCTTCGATTTTCACATTTTTCTTTATTAGGATTCCTTAGGGCGAATTAAATCTGTGGTTGTAAGGGGAAACGACCCGTGTCACAATTTCAAAAAATTTGAGTTTATGCATTAATTCAACTGTAGAATATTGGATGTACGTATTTATCATGGAAACGAATTTTATACGTTGAAAAAATAATGCAATTTAACCGAGGTCCAATATTCGATTAATACGCATTTGGCAAAACAAAGTAAGTCCACAAAATTTGGAGAATACGACGTGTATCTTTCCTTTGTGATCGCTTTTCACTTTCTATTTTTATTTATCTGCATATACTATAACGTATTTTGTGTAAGATAACATTGGAGAAACATAATTAAAAGTGTATTTAAAACATTGTTTCGTATACTTAATAAGTAGGTTAATAAATGTCAAAAAAAGGTTGACATTGTTATTCGTTGTATTTACTGAGAAAAAAACCTGTATGTTGTCAAATTTTGCGCAAATTTATTTGGACAGTAAAAACTCCCACTACGAAATTGAAAGCTCCAATTTTAATTGTAAAATTATTAAACCGTATATAGAGTTTCCTTCGACTGGAAAAGCTGCACCTACACTGGAGAGCTCTTGGAATTTTTCGACTCTAAAAGGTTGTGCGAGTATTTTCTGGGAGCCACGTATTTTTCATGGACCCACAATTAACTACACCCTGGGAAATAGTATTTTGCACGTCGGCACTCACATTCCTGACACATGAATCCACGGAAACACGGGGTAAGTTACACCGACATATGTTGCTTCGAGAAGATAAGGCATCGTGCGAAATCGGATAATATGTGGTGATAGTGGAGCCCATAATAATTATGGTTATTAGTTGTAATTACGGTGGACCCATATGGCTCGATGTTGCAGCTTTTCCACGCACGGGAAAGATGAAATTTTGGACGCACATGCGGGGGAGTGGAATCACTGGGAAAGAAAATGAGGAGAGATATTGGTAAAGCGATGATTTCTTCAGCTTGAATGAATGTTATAATATAAATTGTGAAGTTGGAATTAGTGAACCGTTTTAAATTATCCAAACGATCATTTGTCAATTTTTTTTTATGAATTTCTGGGTGTGCTCTGTTGCCTTCTACTATTCCAATAATTTGGAAATTACTTAACATCCTTTGTTTATTGATCGTCTAACCGTTTAATATTTTTTTCCTCAATCCTTACTTCCTAATCCTAATTTCCCAATCATTTACCACAATTCCTCCGCCATTAAACAATTTCCCAATCACAGACCTATCGCCTCCCATTAATCGCCAACTTTAGAACGACGTCTCCATTATTTGCCAGCGTCCGTCCGCTGTCCAACACGTTCACAAATCTCCTTCCCTTTTTTTTTTTTACGTTGACGCTCGCCGAGGAATTCCAGGCGTTCGTTATTTCGCCGCTTCTATCGCCACGCGAGAATACGAAATTAAATTAGAATCGGGGGTTACGTCACGCGAGGAGCCGACAGAGAGAAGGAGCCGCCGAGGCTCTCTGCGATCAATTTTCGCCAACGAGAACGGCCCCGAATTCTAGACAGAGCCGGGGAACCCATCGTCGAAAAACGGCCAACAGAACTAACGGACAATAGCTTTCCTTGAGAGGAGAGAAACGCGGAGGGTTAAGTCCCTGCCATTACCTGGCCCGGTTCCGAGAAACCGGGGTCCGATTTATCTGGTTCGCAATGAGGAATCGATAGGAAGGTGGCCTGCAACGAAAAGGTAGTAGCCGAGCTATACAAGGTGTGCCACGAAACAGTCACTCCTCGTGGGACTTTTCCCTTAAAAAAAAATTTAAAAACCAACTTAACTGAAGCTTCCAATATAATTCCTCTGCGTACACCACAGTAGGCGCACAGAGTGTACAATAAATTGTGAATAGAAAATATAAAAGGGTGCCTAATACAGTGCAGCGTAAGGTGGGGTGGAAGAAATAAAATTGCTTTACTCTTCCAGAGATTCGTATTTTGGAAGTCTCGCGGGTTCACCGGTACACCCTGTATAACCTACACTCCGTTATCTAATCTGTTTCCTGTGCTACGATGTGCCCCGTATTATATACGCAGCTTATTATAAATGTATTATACTCGTTATCTGAGAATCGAGAACGAATGCCCAGAACGAATGCTGTCGAGTTGCGCTCGCAGTCGCCTAGTGGCTATCCTCCAAAGAAAACTTTCATCCGTATTGCCCGTTTACGCCTTGGGAGCCCCTGGAATGCCTGGACCCGCCTCGCACGCGCAGAGCTTCACGGGAAGGGAGCCGCGCGCTCGACAGGTGGCAGCACCGTCGCCCGAGCCGGCTCCCGCCCGAGACACTCGGGACACCCGTTGCACGGCGGGCCCCGAGGAAGCGGGCGAAGGCAGAGAGGGCAGGAGAAAGTGAGAAGAAAAGGTAGAGAGAAAACGAGCCGACGGGAATGGAAGCCTGGGCCCGTGCTCGACGAGGAAAGAGGGAAGAGAGAATGATGCAGGATCGAAGGGCGGCGCCTGTGAGCAAGGTGTTTACCATTCCGACCAAAAATAAAGTACAAAGGCCAGGAGGAGCTCCCTCTTCTTCCTCCCCCCTCCTCTCTCTCTCTCTCTCTCTCTCTCTCCCTCTACCCGCGTAACTGGCAACAAAAAGCAGAATCACCGTCCAGCGCATTCCTTGCCCTCCATGGACGCGAGGCATTCCCGGGGAAAGGGAGGGCCCTTGCCAACGGGGCCGGGAGAGGAGGAGAGACAGAGAGGGCCCCGACCGTGGCCGGGAGTCGAAACGCGGCGAGAAGCTCGAGGGGTCGTTTTGCTGGTCCTTCTAGTAGCCATCTATGGCTGCGCCACTAGTGCGCGCCACCATGGCCAACGCCGCCACTTCCAGGAACCGTCTCTCTCTTCTGCAGGACGCATCTGCTCCGATTACAGGGAGAATACGTCGGGTCCTTTCTCGCAAGCAAGGGACCCCCTTTCTTTCTTGCACCGCTCCTGCACCGGAACCACCAGCCCCCCCCCCCCCACCCTCTCGCCGAGGTACTTCTGCCGCCTCTATCGGCACGAACGTTCGGTGAAATATGGACGCGATGCGGTGGAAATTTTCAGGGCTTCTTCTTCGCGGGAGGACGTTTCCTTCGTTGTTGCATTCGTGGTCTTGGGTAACATTTTCTGCGAGTGGGTTTGTTTATTGGTATGCTTGCGATTAATATTGGCGGAATCGATGTGAATGGGAGTTTTCTTTTGGGACCTCGGGGACTTCTTGGGCGTTCTTTCATGGGCATTGGAACGTGGGAAAGGGACTCAGTTCCCATGGGAGTGTATAAATTTAAATGTTTCTTAAGGGACAACGTTATTTTGTATATTAATATCCGCGAATAATATTTCGTTTTATTTTATGTCACTACGTCACCTTGAACTCCTCTGCCACCCTCGATATCGTATACCCACCCGACAGAAATTTGAATTTAAAATGTAACTTCGCTCGTCGATACAAATTATTTATGTATTTGCTTAGGATGCTCAAAGGAAGCACTGTAGTTCCTTGTACGTATGCACACAGAAAGATGCATCGTCCTGCTGTGTCGATTCCTTTCCAGGAATCGTGTGGGACATCTGCTTCGAATGCCGTCCTCTATTTGTACATGTGCTTATGCACGGAAACGTGAAACGTATCCCCCAATTCTCCGCGCGAGTCAGAAGAAATATCGCTGATATTCGTTAGCATTGAGACTCGGCTATACACGAGCTAATTAGGTCCCCCAACGATGCTCGAGCATTCGAGGCGTCTCCGAAGCTTACCTCCTCTTCGTTTCTTTCGAATAGAATATATGCAACTCTAATTCTCGGAGAAAAACCGTCCCCTTCCGACCAGGCTCCCTTTATCCCCGGTTACTTTCCTTTCAACTTCCTCCGCACCCCACTGTGTCACAATTCATGCATCATTCAAGCCGGAATATTCGAAAAGTTATAGTAGAATCATTTCTATCGTGAATGGAAATTAATTTTGGCGGGTTGGAGAAATTGTTAGTGCCTGCAGAAACTTATGCAGATTATTTTAACAGAGCTTCCGTGGAAGATGAAAAAAAATCGGATTCCAGTGCAAGCAGGTTTCAATCGCTGATGCTTGGATTAAAATCTGATTATCAAGTAACGATTCTCGAGTTCTCCATAATAGAAGAGCAGCCGCGTGGAAGAGTAGTATTGAATGGTGGATGTTCTGAAAGAACTCGTCGCAACCTTGTCCGACTTGTTTCTACGTTCACTTTGGGAGAAGAACGGCGGTGATCTCATCATGCGTGTCTGACGCGGTACTGGCAGAGACTACTGATTCCACGAGGCGGCCGCACGTGGTCTGCTCTTTGTCAGCATTTTCCTCGGCCTCGTGAGAACTTTCCTTCGTAACTCTTCCACGTAACACCTTCGTATTTTCCCCGGGATTTACACAACAGCCCCGATATCTATCTGCCCAAAGCTCCGCCGTTCTATTAGTACAACTGTTCTGTCGAAGCCTCTTTGTTCGATCTTCCACATGTACTCTCTCCACCAACCGTTATCTCACCCAGCTGCTGATAAACTACGCTTCTACACAATATGCAGAGTAGACCTTAAAACACTCGCCACTGAAGCTGAGGATTACGAATGATCGTGGAAGACGACGATCTCGCTGACCAGCCCAGCAGGACACGCTCGCTTGTGGCTTGTAATTAAGAGAAACGTTTGAGGAAGCTGCTTCTAAGAGAAATGTCAACGCTCCGGCGAAACGGAGCTGACTACGGGCGCCCGCATGTCCAACGTTCAAAATTACATTTACGCCGCCCGACGAAATTGAAAATGGAGGATCGATGCATGGCCATGTGTCCTCGAGGGTCGCGTAGGTACACTCGTATCCAGGAAAACCGTAATTAAGGATTCACTTTGTGTGTCGCTAGGAACCTAGGTTCTCAGACTCGAGAATTTTGTATTTCGTTAGGATAGACAGCTTCCTGTTTCTAGCATATTTTACGACGTCCTCCTCGATTTCGATTCTCAGTTTCTTTCCACGCCCGTTTCTAACCCTTTTAAACAGGGCCTGCTCTGAAAGAAAATTATTCTACAATCTCGACTTCTTTTTGCAGGTGGATTCATTTTACTCGCAGTTGTGTCATATTTGCTGATGAATTCTGATTTTTAATCGGGTGCGGGGTGTGGTGGATGATTTTTTAAAAATACCCTTTCGGTCGCACCACTTGTTAAGCATCCTGTATTCCCGAAATTTGTGATGTTCGCTGTGCGGTGAACCCGTTCTGGTCTCTGTGAACGGGCAGAGAGTATCAACACGTGGTGGAGTTCGACTTCGATACGTCACATCCGTGCTCGAGGCCAGCGAGAAGAATCGGCCTGCTGTTGCTTTTAGGAGTTAGAAAGCCAATTCCTCCGTTGGCCTATCTGGCCTTGGCTTGATCAATATTTACGAACATCCGGTTTATGAAGATCAAATATCAAGGGGTTAAGGCGCATTCGATCGAGCTTATATACAGAGCACGTCTCTGCGACAAATTCTGATGTAGCACGATAGCTTGTGCAAACCGGAAGTTTGTACTCCATTTCGAGGAACTTAGTCGCTGCCGGATTTGCAATTTTATTGATTGACGCTATTTCGGAACCGTGACCAGTGGCTGAAACGTCGGGTTTCATTGGGAAAGATTTTCTGATTTCAAAGATACACTTAGTCGAATTTAATTCTTGATAATATTAGAGAATTTTGATTGCTACGTATCATAAGCAGGAATATCTTTCATAGGCATCAGTGTTTTATGTATGCTGCAAGTTTGTATTCCCCAATTCGAATCTGATGAAACTCGCTTTCATCACAGATTTCAAGTGACCCCAGAAGTTAAACTCTGAGAATAGTCATCTTAGTGTTAAAGAAAAGAAGAAGCAAACAAGTTGAATATTTCCTGCAAGGCACAATGGGTTACGAAATATTAACGGAGTCACTCGCGGCCGCTCTTGAAACGATTATTTCCGCTGTCATTCTCAATGGTTTTCACGAAACGCTCGCAGAAAGGGACACACAATTTTAACGCACGTGAACATTAACGCAAAGGAAATTTTTCGTCGGGACATCGTTTTTTCAAAAGTACACCCCGAATGCGTATTTAAAAAATAGCTGATGCACTTCATCGTCGCAGAGTAGCTGAAGTATCGCAATTTCATTTATTGTGAGTTTCTGCATGACGAGTTAACTCGTCGCACTCAACGTGTGTGAGCTTCCACGTGACGAGTCAACTCGTCATACTCAATTTGCGTAAAATTTCAAATTGGCGAGTTAACTCGTTATACTCAGCTTGCAGAAATTTTAACATGACGAGTTAACTCGTCATACTCGATTTGTGCAAATTTTAACATGACAAGTTAGCTCGTCGCAGTCAATTTGTGCAAATTTTAACATGACGAGTTAACTCGTCGCACTCAATTTCTGCAAATTTCAACATAACGAGTTGACTCGTCATACTCAACTGGTGCAAATTTTAACATGTCGAGTTAACTCGTCATACTCAACTAGTGCAAATTTAAATACGACGAGTTAACTCGTCGCACTCAATTTGTGCAAATTTCAACATCACGAGTTGACTCGTCATACTCAACTTGTGCAAATTTTAACATGTCGAGTTAACTCGTCATACTCAACTTGTGCAAATTTAAATACGACGAGTTAACTCGTCACACTCGATTTGTGTGAGCTTCCACATGACTAGTTAATTCGTCGCACTTAATTTGTGCAAATTTCAACACGACGAGTTAACTCGTCATCCTCTCCTAACAGATTAATTGGCGCTCGTGCTCACCTGTCACCGCCAGAGATCGCCTCCCACCCCACCCCACCCCCCCTACGAGAGCCACGCCCCTTTGCTTTTTTTCGTTTTCAAGCGAAACGTACGTGATCGGCTTTCGGTAGAGTCATTCCACTATCGATACGTACGCCCGTGGAATGTCGACATCGACGAGTTTAAATGGACGTTAGAAAGCTGAGGAGGCGTTTAAATGCCAGTCACTGAACGCGATTATTAAGGAAGCGCGGGGGAAGCCATCGGGGATTTTTGGCGTGAATGTCATCGACCTTCGCGCGAGCTTGCGGCTCCGTCCCCACCAAGTTCAACGCCTCTTAAATTCAAATCTTCGAATACGCTGTTTCCGTGCGCTATTTACGATTTCCAACTTGTTCCAGTAGCTGGTTGCACTTAAACTCGAAGGGTGATGTGGGCCGTATGACAATGAACGATCACTGTACACAAGCAATTGTACGCAGATGCTTATATAGGGCGGCGTAAATATGCTATTAACATTCAAAGTTGACGTTGTAAATGCCTGGTATATTGTTCCAGCGAATGTATTCAAATGGAAGACGACAGTATACCGATTTACCGTTTCCCTCATCTTTATGTAACGCTCTCTGACTACTGCATGACGATTTTCTTGGACATTGTATTCACACGCTACGTATTCCTTTACTTCTACACTCTATTCTGCCGATTTTCTCCCCAACTTGAACCTTTCTTTCAATCCGAATCTGATCCAAGCTGGCACCAATAACTGTTAAATTTCAACAAAAATTTCGCCACTTTTTGTCCTCATTTTGCATAACCTTTGCGATTCTAATTCCATGCATGTTCGCGAAAACTTCTTGTTGTGCTATTTTTTCATTTGAAAGAATTTCCCTCCGAGCTTTCATTTAAACATGCCTCGCACGGCCATCAGTTTCCGAGTTTTATGAATCTACAATTTCAACTGTGGCCAAAAGAAATTCAGCTTTTTACCCCTGCTACCTCCGCGCTCTTCTTCAACTCCGATCCTCAAATTGCGTCCGCCCCTGCTTCGAATTCCTCTGGAAGCACTCGCGAAATTAGCAGACCCGACGATCAAATGCTTTTTGAGAAAAAGAGAAAAATGGATAAGATTCATCGCCGACCTACGTGTCACGGTTGAATTTCTGTCGAAGGCAACGGATCAAGTGTACGCTTGCTCGGCCATGTTCGAGGCAGAAAAGCGAGTTTACACGGCCTCGAGCTGGTCACCGCCCCCGCCGACCTCTTCACGGCGAAACTATTTCTAATAGTCGGCTACGAGCCGACAAAATCGACTCCGTGACGCCTCGAACAATAGGCAAACGGGCCTGGATCAAGAGCAACAACCAAGAGGAGAGCCTGCTCGAGGAACACGCGTTCCTATTGTGTTTGAGTTTTCTCTTTCCACCTTTCTCGAGACGTTCTTTCTCTTTCCTTTTCACGTGGCGATAAAAAAACGTCGGTCCCGGGTATTGGAGGTTTTTTGGGGGCCCTGGAAACGGTTCTAACGGGCCAGAGAAAGTTCTAGCTTGAGAGACGCGAAGTGGATATACCGGCTAGAGTACTTAGCGTGGAACGGTATTTGTAATATGGGTTACTTCGTGGGCAAAAAATTAGAGATTCTGTGAGATAGGGTCATTGATTTGTAATTGCTGATTGGAGCGCCTTTTTGAAGGCAAGGCTGGCCGGTTGATCATGTCGAAATTGGTGAAGCTATGTATTGGGGAATTGGGTGGTTGGAAGGGGCGAAGTTTGAAGGAATAAGGTGTTTTGGGATTGAAGACACCAAAGCGAGGAATATAGAATTTTCGGAATACCTGAGCTTGAGAATTCCAGAGCTTGATAAGCCCAGAGCTTGAGAATTCCAAAGCTTGAGAATACCAAAGCTTGAGAATACCAGAGCTTAAGAATTTCAGAGCTTGAGAATACCAAAGCTTAAGAATACCAAAGCTTGAGAATACCAGAGCTTGAGAATTCCAGAGCTTGAGAATTCCAAAGCTTAAGAATACCAAAGCTTGAGAATACCAGAGCTTGAGAATTCCAGAGCTTGAGAATTCCAAAGCTTGGGAATAGAGAAGATTAATAATCCCAGAGCTTAAGAATTCCACAGCTTGAGAATTCCAGAGCTTGAGAATTCCAGAGCATGAGAATTCCAGAGCTTGAGAATTCCAGAGCTTGGGAATTCCAGAGCTTGGGAATTCCAGAGCTTGGGAATTCCAGAGCTTGAGAATTCCAGAGCTTGATAATTCCAGAACCTGAGAATTCCAGAGCTTGAGAATTCCAGAGCTTGAAAATTCCAAAGCTTGAGAATACCAGAGCTTGAGAATTCCAGAGTTTGAGAATTCCAGAGCTTGAGAATACCAGAGCTTGAGAATACCAGAGCTTGAGATTCCAAAGCTTGAGATTCCAAAGCTTGAGATTCCAAAGCTTGAGATTCCAAAGCTTGGGAATAGGGAAGATTAATAATCCCAGAGTTTGAGAATTCCACAGCTTGAGAATTCCAGAGCTTGAGAATTCCAGAGCTTGAGATTCCAAAGCTTGAGAATGCCAGAGCTTGAGAATTCCAGAGCTTGAGAATTTTTGAGCTTGGGAATTCCAAAGTTTGGGAATATGGAAGATTGATAATCCCAGAGCTTGAGAATTCCAGAACTTGGAAATAGGAAAGATTGATAATTCCAGAGCTAAAGAACCCAAAAACTTGAAAGTATTAAAGCTTCAGAATACGAAACTCTAAAAGGTCTCAGAAAGTCGAGTACCAGAAGTACCAAAATCCCAATACACTGAGAGTACCAAAGTCCTAGGATACCACAGTCTGAAGAGACTTCCTCTTCACTTTGTGTTTCCACGTGATATAGTTGAATACTTTACAGTGAAAATTATGCACCTGCCATGAGCCGAGCCAACTGCAGCCCATATCCAGGGAGCCACCGATAAATTTGTGAAAGGAAACGAGCTACGTGTGGCGAATATTACTCAGAAAATTTGGTTAAATTTAACATCAAACTTTCTACCGAAATCAACATGTTCATAAAATTCTATCACTACTTCCCTTACATCAAGTAACCAACCACCAATAACCAACACTACTAACAATCAACTGGACATACTAATCCAGCAAAAGGGAACCTATCACTGAGTAATCCATCACAGTGCTTCCCCAGAAATTCCTCCTACACCAGACATCGTTCGAGTCGAAGCGTGATTAGCCCCACAAATTAATTTTCTGCCGACTTAAGGGGTCGATTCACTTCCGATCTTCCCGCTGACCGCCTTTCAGCCGATCCTTTCGTCCCATTTCCAACAGAACGGAAACCTGCTGGCAGGAACGGGGAACACCTGTCGCGTGGCTACTCTAAGGTAGGCCACGCCGTGGAATAACACGTCGTTTCATTGGCCAAGGGCCGCAAGGTATGCTTTACAAGTGTCGCGACAAGTCGTGGCATGTGCCAATAACGCCCCGTGATGCTTTTATGTGCACCTTTCCTCTCCGATCGAGCCTCCCCCTCTCCCCAACGCATCGGAGCCAACTAACGGGGGGATTCCACGAGTTTCGTTTCTATACCAATATATCAAGCACGTGGCACAGGCCGCGCAAAATTTTTCAAAACAATCGAATTCAAAGATTCTTTCTTGCCTCGAAAAAGGAACTCATAACGCGAAGCTTCAAAGTAGATGCCATTTTTATATACACACCAAGTTAGAATACCTACGCCTCTCAGTTTCCAAAATCTACACTCCCAGGATTCCCCGCCCAGCAAATAAAAACCTTTGTCTGGAAACAGACACCGGTTTAACCAGTGCTTGAGACTAGGCGCGTTCATTCCCTCTAATTTTCATTCCTTCGAATAGAAACCAATTTGTTCGTGTTTAATAAGTGACGCCATACCCACGCCGCTTTTTTCTGATGCGCGTCACGCTCCAGGGAATTTAAATGCCAGAAAGCAACAGAAGAGCGAGACTTTCGGGCGCGCGACGAAAGAGCCGGCCGTGGAAAACGACGGGAAATGGGACAGCGTAAGAAAGAAATCGTGGGACGAGGAGAGAGAAAAATGTGAGAAACAGGTGGAAAGCAGCAGCACACCTTGCTGTAACATTTTTACGATTCGCGTGCTGCCATCTAATTGCAACGGCAGATGGTTCGCCGACCAGTTGTATCGATTCGCCGGCGGATGCACTGATACGAGCGGACCCAGGGAGATTGGATTTATTTCCCGAGGAAAAGCGAGATGAATATTCGCGTTGCAAGAGCTACGCGATGTTCGGCGGGGGGATAGAGAAGGAGCTGGTGTGCCAGGTATCGCGTTCCAGGTCAGCGCTAATGATTTCTGGAGACGGACAGATGTCTGACGGGGCACGTCTGGATCTACTGCGCGTGAATTCCACTTGTGTTCGTCAGCGGTCAGCGTTCAACTTCTGCCGATTTGCATCGGCATTCCTCGCGCGTGTCAACACGATTCTACGATTTGTATTTTACATTAGAGCTAGGACTAACTGTTTGTAAGAGGCCTGGAAGGTTTAATTGATAAATCTTGTGTTTTAATTAAAGAAACTTCGCGTAGGTATGTTTGACGAAGTTTTTGATACAGTGATTGCCGAATGAGTGGAATGTGACCAGGAGAGAGTTTATTAAATACTGTTGGTAACATTTGAGAGCAGAGGAAGATTACTTGAATGTATTAAACAAAATTAAAACCGAGTTCAAAAAAATAAAAATGCACTAAAAAGTGAAAAATAATTTTTTCCCTTACTTAATCTACCACTGTAATATTTTTTAAGTCGGCGCCGGATTTACACAGTGTAAGTGATGAGGCGTCGACTTAAAAAATATGACAGTCGTAGATTAAATATGGGAAAAAATTATTTTTCACTTTTTAGTGCATTTTTATTTTTTTGAAGCCGCTTTTAATTTTTTCGAATAAAAAGAAGATCATCAAAATCGGTCCATATGCTGAGGAATTATGCGGGGACAAACATAAAAAAAAAATGCATAAGGGTCTAATCTATAACCTCCTCTTTTTTGAAGTCGGTTAAGAAAATAAGTAAAGCTTCAAAATTGTGAGGAAATGTTGGAGGAAGTTTCAGTTGTTCGAGTGAATCGAATATTTCTGTAGCTACTTCAATTTATATTTTTGAAAATATCATTCATCGACTCTTCGTGGTCAATTTCCTTCGAGAAGTATACGTCTTTGCCAATATTTCTGTAAATTTATCGACCTTAATATTAAGATTTAAAATTTTGGTGAATTTTAACAAACAAAAATCGCTTTTCTCACAACTATCTTTTCAACTACTAATTTCATATCAAAATTTACATTTCTATGGGCTTCAAAAGTTAAAAGATTAAAAAATACGAAAATGGTAACTCAGAATTGACGCTGACGGGTGCAGTGAACCCCATGTGACCGATTTGTGATTATAAGAAGGTGTGACCCCGAAGGGTTAACCATATAAATCTCCCGTGCGAAAGAGTCTTTATCTAAGAAAATCTGCTTCGCGAGCCAGAATAAGGTACCTGAAGCTTCCACGACCCAAGTGACTACTTCAAGCTTTATACTCCCAGTACCATACTAACAAGCAAGTAGACTACTCCAAGACCTTCATCCAGAATCCCCAACTACTTGTCCCGAGCCATTCCCCCCTTCCAAAGACATCCCAGTGAAGTTTCAATTCCACTTTAATTCTAGTGATATACACATCTTAATCCAGATATTCGATCGAAGCTGGCCTCGGCTCTGCCCAATGTTCAGCAGAGCTCTGCCATGCGGATCGTGGCACACGTGCTCGCGCCAGCACGTGCGGTGGACAGCAGCGCGCACCGTGTGCACGTCGTTCCAATGAATCGTTCCGTACAGGCACACACAGAACCGGCGGAGAATGTGCCCCTTCTCGAGCGTCTTCCAGCCAGAGGGAAGGAGAGGACACGGAGAGCGAGAGAGGCGCTTATCGCCTGTAAGCATGTGGCTGGAAGGCGCTTAGGAGGGGGCAGCTTCTCCGCCGTGCGTATGAGGCCGCTCGTAGCGGATCATTGGGGCCCAGTGGTACCCCCCCTCTTAAAAGACACGTCGCGTTTCCAATCGAGCCGTGGCAGGTGGGCCCCCGGATGCATCGTTCGGGGAGCAAGTAACCTTCGAAGTCGCCGATGAACGCCGCGGATCAGGCGAAAATAGCCGAGGAGCGATTAACCCCCTACTATCGCGTGCCTATCCTGCGCCTTCAACTGCTCTCTCTCTCTCTCTCTTATCGGCTAGGATGATCGTTAGCGAACGGCTGGCGAGCATCCGCGTCCGCAGCAGACTATATCGAGGCAAACACACACGCCGCGCAACGGGGATTCGCGGGAATTATGCGCGACACGGCTAACGAACGATCGACAAAACTTAGAAGGGCAATTAATTGCTGATTAATAGTCGACGTAATTGTACGGGGAGAGGGAAGCTGCTCGGCTCGTTAATCGCGCTTATTAATACCGGGAAACGCGACAAGATCTGCATGCATAATTATTTAGGCAGGTGGTGGTGGATTGAATCCCGATGCGGATCGACCGACGCTCAAGTGGGACTCCCGAGAACTTTTGTGGGTTGGAGCTTTTTTATTGTTCGAGTTAGCTTTGATGCGGTTGGAGGCTAGCGTGGAAAATCTTCGGCGAGATTAGCGAGAAAATGTCTGCTTTCTGAGGTTTCATCCTTTTCATGTTTCTGGAGTTTGAAAAAAAATATCTACACGGTGTATTTTTGAAAAGAGTCTTTCTAACTCATGTCAGTTTTGCATGTAAGTTTGAGTAGCTAGGGAGATGGGGATTGTCTAATACTACGCGGATAATTTTCAGGAGAATTTTCCAAATCTCTCGGTCAAATTTTTGATGGAAAGTGTGATGAGGCTCGAAAGAGTCAATTGGAAAGTTTCGAGAAATGGAGTCGCCTTAAAGGATTTCGGGCAACAAGAGCCCAAGGGAGAAATAAGTCTGAAGGGTCTTCATGCCATGACAAAAGTTGAAGAGAAGGGTCAAAAGCTTCGCAGCTGCTCCCTTTCTCCCACTCTTCGGGTTCCTAAACAGCACGGTGTATACGAATTTGCGCGTATACTCTACATGCGACTCTAAGTTAGAGCTTCAAAAATTATTCACAACAATTTTCATTCTCTGATCACTGAAAACTAAGATGATTCTTAAATTTCAAATAAACCCAAGCATAGATACCCATACCTCCCAAAAGATACCTAATCAACAAGCTCACCAACGGACCCAAAACTACCCAAATACTTTCACCAATCTCACCCCCAAGATCTTAAAAGAAAGATCACCCAAGTTGAGGCAAAAGAATAAAACTCTCAGCCATGATGATTCCCACCTTTCAACCCCTAGAAATTCACCCCCCAGATACTACGTGAGACAAATCAACAACACCCAGAAACGCCTTGTCGATCGTCGTTTCGCACCAGCCAGCAGTGCAATCGCCCGTCCACGTAGCTGATACGTGCACAGATCAACAGGTGACGCTGTCCACTGCAATTACCATGCACCTGGCCCACATCCGCACGGTGGAAACGCGCTGGATCGCGAGGATCCAACCCAGAGCTCGCTTTCACGTCCCTCCGCGAGCAGAAGGAAGCCCGCTTCCCTTCTGGGCCGGATCTCTCACGAGCAGCATGCAGCCGAGATGCTCGGCGCGGTTCGGCGGGGTTCCTTGACTCGCGGAGGAAGAAAGGGGTGGCCCGCGTATTCACAGATGCAGCTGCCCCTCGGGCCTCGCGCGCCGAGCCCGGTGCAGCTCTGAAAAGGGCCCTAGGACACGCCGTCGTCAGCGACGGCAGTAGACGACGACGTTAGGACGCACCACCTGGCCCTCACCTGCTCCCCTCCTTTTTTTCTGCGTGACTCTCTCTCTCTCTCTCTCTCTCTGTCCAGCTCTCTTGCACCGGGCACAACACGGCGCACGGGCCCAGCCGGCCGGAATTCGCTTCTATGGGGACTTTCGCGTCATCTAATGCCGTGCACTGCAATTTCCTGTCCACCGAGGGGCCCGTGCGATCTTTCTCCTCAACAAGCTCCTACGGCTTTCCCCTGGGAAGGTGGGGACTTCCGGAAGCTGCTGGTGATTCCACGTGCACCTTGGGCCTGAGATTCTGTCCACCACGGTGGATGTGGTGATCGTTTTAACCCCTTGGGATACTATGCTCAGAGTGGATGGATATCGATTGTTGTTTGAGCGAGTCAGTCCTCTGTCCTGAATGGCTGAGAATTTTATTTAAGGAGGCTCCTCCTCTTGTAGGCTCAAAAAAGTGTGTATTGTTTAAGAATTTGTGGAGAATTGTTCATTGGCTTTTAGATAATGTACACATACTTTGTAAGTATACAAGAATCATTATACAGACTTCATTAGGATCTTCTCCAAATGGGCCTTATGCCCAAAGTGGCTGAGTATCGTTCATTGGCTTTTAAATAGTGTACACATACTTTGTAAGGATACAAGAATCATTATACAGACTTTATTAGGATCTTGATCAAATGGGCCTCATGCCCAAAGTGGCTGAGTATTGTTCATTGGTTTTTAGATAGTGTACACATACTTTGTAAGGATACAAGAATCATTATAAAGACCTTATTAGGATCTTGTTCAAATGGGCCTTATGCCCAAAGTGACTGACTATCGTTCATTAGCTTTTAAATAGAATACACATATTTTATAAGTATACAAGAATCATTATGAAGACTTTATGAGGATCTTGTTCAAATGGGCCTTATGCCCAAAGTGACTGACTATCGTTCATTAGCCTTTAAATAGAATACACATACTTTATAAGTATACAAGAATCATTACAAAGACTTTATTAGGATCTTGATCAAATGGGTCTCATGCCCAAAGTGGCTGACTATCGATTTCATTCCAGCGGTTCCCATTTCATATTTTATACATATACTTGCGTATATTCTTATTAAAGCGGAAACAATACCCTTTCATTTTTTATGAATTTCCTTCGATTCAAAGCGAGTATGCTGGTCGAGTTTGTACACTGTTCCCTTCCGCGTGAAAGATTCCCATTCATCGCCACTCAAAGTAACACAAAACATAACTACAATAAAGCTCCTGAAATTCAAGTTACAAAGCCCCGCATTCAGCGGCTCCAATATGCGACCAATGTGCGACTCATTATCCACTAACACCTCGGAAATTCGCGAGCAGTGTGCCCAGAGGAGCGTTCCTCCTTTATTTCCTGGGTTCACGCTGAATCCCGCGTAATTTCAGCCGCCGTCCCCCGATCGATAAACTTTTTCGAGCCTGTTGCACGCGCGCCGGTGCATGTGCATTCCAGCGTGGTGCAGGTGCACACCACGCCCACGACTAGCACCTTCCTGTTTATTTTCCAATGATTAGTCAGCGGCCTTTCCTTCCTTCTCTCTCCCCGTTTCTCGTCGTTGTTGCTGCCTTTGTTCTATTACACGACCGGACGAGCACGGGGCGCAACAACCGCCGCTCGCGCCAGTTTATTGCGTCAGAGGGGCGAGGAAATTGGCTCCAAAACAGCAATTACCCCTTCAAACGTTTCCATTATTTCGCGCCACCTATTATCTGCCACGCCGCGGGCTTTTTCGAGCCTTTAACTGTGTGTTTAACCGCTCCGCCTGTTTCTTTCCCCTTTCGGGCATAACGAGAGGAGAGCTACTGGTTGTCAATAACTCTGTGTTATTGAATTTGAGGTGGTGAATGCTTCTCTGAATGCTTTATAATAAGTGGAGAAAATTGAGAAAAGGGGGCCTCTCATCGTTGGACGAGTTGGAAAATGAATTTCTTTTCATTTTCACGAAGATGAATAGTATGAATACTATTGTAATGATCGTTGACACTGCTGGCTCGAATCTGGGACAGAGTAACTTTGACTCCGTGTGTTATTGAAAACAAATAGGAAGGGAAATGATGCTCAATCATCTCTCAATATCTTATTTCCCACTCTGGGAAATGTTTCCTTATAATTAAACTATTCGTTGCAACTGTCCTCCTTTATTTCCCCCAAGACTCCCCCCATCCCACATCGAGATATCGATAATAACTGCGAAGGAATGCGCAGTTAAAGAATTACTAGAACCAGCGATTCGCATAAATGATCCCACGGGTCGCCCGACATCCGTTGTGTACAATATGATAATTAGATATCGTGTACCAATTTCATTGCAACGCTGGATCTGGATCACTAAGCTTCCAATGATCCACAGTCATTCCTAGACGTGGAATGCAGTCACTCCCGCGAGCATTCGTCATTTAGATAAGCGGGGCAAACATTTGTACGCGTGCTGAAAAGGGATTTGCACGGTTTAAGTTACGAGAGAGCAGGGAGGCAGAGTTTGACATCGTATATTCCGAGGTGCAGAAGACAGTGGAATGTATTTCTCATTATTCCACCATAATTACGAATATCTTTGTTATCATTCATGGAATGAATAAATCTCCCCACACATAAAAACATTAAAGACTTAAATATTGCATGAATAATCAAATGAAAAAAAAGCCAACTCATATAAATCGAAAAATATCATTCTTATTATAAAACCTAACTGTCTTAATGTAGATAAAGCAATAATCTTCTTCAAATCAAACTAAAAATTAGCAATTAAATCAGATATTATTAATGTAAATACAGAAACAAAAAGCAATCACCTCAAATAAAAAAAGATCAAAACCTCATTATACCGAATCATTAAATAAACCCCAGTCGTTACCAAAGTTGAAGAATGAGAAGCAGTTATAGCAGCAGGTAGTCAAGAAGAAAAAGGTGTCCGAGCACTTTTAGTAAACATAGCCATTAAAATAAATATAAATATATAAATATCAAATTTATATAACATTAAATTTCAAGACCCAATAAAAGAACCAAAACTAATCAACATCAACGATCCAATATCACCTAACCGATTACATAAAATTGTTAGTATACCTGAATTACAAGCAATATCACAAGTGATGCTAGTGTATTACCGAGAAATCTAGAAAATTATCTGCTCCAATTATCGAGCAACGCTTCACAAATTCATCCCTAATGGAACCCCTAAATCCCTAATGGAGTTTTAATCCTGTTCCTTGGGCATTTTTCAACACAGCTTGAAAATCGTTCGAGAAACTTATTTTTACCACCAGGGACGAATTGAACGCGAAGATTGCACAGGCTGAAAGAGTCCAACATCCGCGTGCTCCACATACAGCACGCGACACCTCGAGCAACCATTAATTCCTCGCCGTGCTTCAAAGAATTCGTTCCATAGGCAGCCCAACATTATCTCTTTCACTTGCTAGCGAGGCTTCTGTTCCAAGCGTACTCTTCTTATCGCGTAATTCCCCTCGTTCCTATATCTCCCTATACGAAACAGCTGTGCTACCATCATCCTTGTGCCCCGCAGCTTCCATTTCTCGAACCGCAGAAAACTTCCACGATTTCGGTGCACCGATCCCTTCGACACGATCGAGCGAGGCCATCGTGCTCCGAGGCACGATCGCTCGAGAGCCAGGCTGGAAATTAAATAACGCTCCCGTATCAGCCGTTATCTATTTAGGCTTGCTCAGGCTATCGCTTATTTGCCAGTTGGAGCCCCGGCTCCAACAATTTTCGTGTTCTCGAGAAACGGGAATTCGTGGCGCGACAGTCTGTCCATTGGCTCCTTCCGCGAGGGGGAGGGCGGGGGGAATGATATTTAACCGTTCGTGCACGGTAAATGGGGTACACGGCGCGTGGCCTGTGCGGAGAACGCCGACGGGCGTTCGGGGGGTATGTTTGAGAAGCGGGGCTGTACGAGTCCCGCACGCGGGATACGCTCGATTCTCCTAGGGTGGCGACGCGAAGAGTCATGAACTGATTTTGAGAAAACGTTCTAGTACGCGCTATTTGACACTCGACAGCGGTGGTGTTCCTATTCTACGACGATTCTGAGCGCTTGAAAGACAGCCAAATCGATTCCTCGAGGACACTTTTTTAGACTCACAGGGGAACCTTCGGGTTTGGCAATTTTAGAAAATTTTTATACTTCGTGTACGTGACGGTCCTCACTCGGACATTAATTTCTCAAAGCAGTAAGATGCGCTCTTCAACTAAATTCAAGAAAATGGACTTTGAAAAATTCTAAGTTCCCTTGTGTACAGGGTGTTCCTCTACCTATGGTCAATACTCTAGGGGATGATTATACAGGCTAAAATAAGACGAAAATCAAGAGTGACGAAATTGCGATAAAGGCTTCGTTTTCGAGAAAATTCACTTTGAATGTCATCTGAATACGCGTGCATCGTAGGCGCTGGAGGGGCACGCGCTGGAGGGGCACGCGCTGGAGGGGCACGCGCTTGAGGGGCACGCGCTTACGCTGCACGCGTACTTAGGTGAGATTCAAAGTCAATTTTCTCGAAAACGAAGCCTTTACTGCAATTTCGTCACTCTTGATTTTCGTCTTATTTTTGCCTGTATAATCACCTCCTAGAGTATTGGCCATAGGTAGAGAAACACCCTGTACATAAGGGAACTCAGAATTTTTCAAAGTCGATTTTCTCGAATTCGGCTGAAAAACGCGTCTTGCTGCTTTGGGAAATTAATGTTAGAGTGAGAACCTTCACGTACACTAAGTATCAAAATTTTCTGAAATTGCCAAACCTGAAGGTCTCCCCTCCCTTGTTCGATGGGGCACAGTAATGGGTGATGTAAAAAAAAAATATATTAGGAGCTTCCAATGTGCGTAAATAAATATTTTAAAATCGACAAAATTTTGAAAAATCGACACCGTGAAGTGACACTTAACTCCACATAGACTATCACTTAGAAAAGCCCTAAAAACAGTGAACATCTAGTATCACTCCTCTAACTAAGCTCCATAATCAAGCGAGATCTATTTTCTTTGTAATTTACAAAGGAGGAAATATCGCGTAAGCTACCACTCTAGCTTTCCCACTACGAAAATAATCGCACGTCAAAATACATAGTTACTTATGCGCACAAAGATTTCCTCCCGCCAGGAATCTTGCCGGCCGCTCCTGGCTACAATAATAGCAGCCTCTAAAAACGTCTGAACGTAACGCGACCCTGAAGAAGAGCAGACATGTCAACACCGTATAAATTCTGACGACAACTGTCCCCCGGTAAATCAGATAGCTCTCGTAACGGGATTTTGCAACTTGCGACATCGGCAAGGCGCGTCTTAAACAGTTCCATCGAGGCTGGCGTGGATCCTGCCGAGTGTATATGTTTGACCGACCACCTAGCCAGCCTCCACGTGACACGGTGATCCAGGAAATCGATTTCTGCATTCGTAAATGGTCCACCTCTTCTTTGACCTGCACGCGAGAATTTTTTGTCCGAGACACTTTTACTATTCCTGGGAATTAGGTACCAGTTTTTATCAGTTTCCTAACTGATCCTGGCGAAGCCTGCTTCCGTTTTCTCTTTCTGGCGGAGCACGAAGGCACGCCTGGTGAATTTAAAAGCCTCGCGCGACGACGGTTGGAATTTTTTGGCAACTCGAGGAATACCTGTCGAGGTCGGCGGAATCTACTCGACAGCATTGTGGACTTTATCTGATAACGAACGGAGTCCCCGTTCGGCATTCTGATTTTCAATGAATAGACGATAAACTTCGGTCGATTAGATAGTAAATAAAAACGCGGTGGGATCTGTTTTCACGAATGTTTTAATCGCTGGTGTGAATGGAACGCGAGCTCCTTCGCCATGTGATCGGGTTGAGGAATGCTTAACTTGTGGAATGGTTGTTGGAGCTTGTGAATGTGTCACCCACTGAATCCACGTTGCAGTTTCAGGGGGACAGTATGAGATTTCGACATTCTGCGTTGGACGGCGCGTGTCTGACGACGCTTTAGCTTTGAGTCAGGTCTGTGATGGAACTGGGAATACTTTGCGATGGATTTGCATTAGGTGTGTAAGATCTTTGCATCGGGCTTGTTATAGATCCTCCTTAGTTCTATGCAAGTTTTGATTAGGTTTGCAATAAATCTACCGAACCTGAAATTATATGTGTCATCCATCTGTTATCTCTGAATTTGGAACTGTAATATTTCTGACAATGTTCAAGTTTTGGAGCGAATCGAACATTTCCCCCCCCTTTTGTTTTTTATTTTGTTTGCAGAAGAAAGATTTCTAAGTTTATTTTTATTTTCTATTATTACTGTTCAAGCCAAAGGATCACTACCCTAGTAGCACAAAATATTGAATGCACATACATCCAATATTAAAAAGAGGTTCAATCTCTTTTTGATATTTAAATATACATACAATACTTATTCTAGATTAAGAAGCAAATATTTTTTCCAATTATACTGGAAATATTCATTTTATATTATGAAAAAAATATTTTTTTTAAATATGAAGTAAATATTCATTTAATGGTAGAAACAAAATATTTTTTCCCGATTGTTCGGGAAATATTCATTTTATATTATGAAAAAAATATTTTGTTTCTACCATTATATAAATATTTACTTTATATTTGAAAAAATATATTTTTCCAAATGTTTGGGCAATATTCATTTTATATTATGAACAAAATATTTTTTTTTCAAATATAAAGTAAATATTTATTTAATGGTAGAAACAAAGGTAATTATTTATTTTAGCGATTCCTCACTGATTTTGATGAAATTTGGATATGTTCTGAGCAATTTTTTCCTATACATATTACCGTCGCTGGGCCTTAGTTTCCGAGATATTCGCAAAAGTATTTTTTAAATTTCTTGCTTTGGTGTTATAATTTGGGTTAAATATTAATTTTACATCTGAATATTTGTTTCACATTTCCTGAATATTTACTGTACATTTTTTAAATATATATTTTACATTTCCTGAATATTTATTTTGGAATTCTGAGTATTAATTTCACATTTCAAGAATATTTGCTTTACATTTTCTAAATATTTCTTTTATATTCCACAAATATTTAGTTCATATTTTCTAAACATTTATTTCACATTTTCAAGTATGTGTATATAATATTTGGAATCAACATTTTTTTCATATTAAAAAGTGTGGCTAAAAAAATATTTTTTTAATATTTGGAAAAAATATTTAACCAATATTTTGTGCTACTAGGGTAGTTACAAATATATAATACAAAACTAGTTTTTTAATGTATTAACTATTATTTTTTCCCCACTCAAATTGGCAGTGAACGTAAGTTAGCTCGAAACTGTAGAGGCACCAAAAAGGTTAACAGATATCTAGTTCCATCTATCAGGCCCGACCAGCATCGAAATCAATCTTAAGCCACAACCGGACTGGGTCAAGAATAATCCAGAGTACTCTACGATTGTTGTGCCTGATTCGACTGTGCGTTAGATCAAAGATAACTCTCCACGGAATCCGCATTAAACCCGTGGCAGAGCTTTCCTCCGAAATTTGCAAACCGTCTCCTCCGCCAGCGGTTTTAGAAAGTGCTACAATAACAAAACATAGGTGTCTTCGTGACCGATGTAATCTGCCCGCCACATGAATGGCAAATAAGCCAAGAAACCGCTCTCGTGCCCCTTTAAAAAACAAGCCCAACACGCGTTTCACGCTGGATCGACTGATAATCGATAAGGCTGGCCACGGAACAGGTTATCACCAGCTCGAGATTCGGGGGACGGGCATTTAATCGTTTCCTCGAGGAAGAACCGAAAAATAGAGGCACGCTGAATGCAGATAACGTGCTACATTTCAACCGCCTTGGCAAATGCTGGGACGAGGGGAAAGTGTACCGCAAATTTTCCCCATGAAAGTTTCATGGGCATTAGGATACGGGCACGGTCGATCCAAGCCGCGATACGTTTCCACGGAGGAAAGGAGATTCGTGGCACTTGGGGCGAACGTGTGAACAAACCAGCTGACACCTTACTTAAAATCGTGGAAAAAAAATGGGTGATTTCTGGTGCTGGAAATTTTGCCACAATAATCTTGAAGGGGCGTAAATATTCTCAATATATATTTGGGGGTAAAGAAACGGTGCGCCAAGTGCAAATCCCTCGACGTGACGTCACTCAGAGTGTTAATCAATTAGAAGCACATATATAAATAGAAAGTGTCTTTCACGAGATTCGATGAAATTTTAAATCTCATTAAGGAAACCCTGAAGAATGATTTCGCATATCTAGCAACAATGTGTTGTATATATTTATGGAGCTTGTATTGCTGAAAAAAATTAATATTTATACTTTGAAATACTGAATTATACAAATTTATAATTCAGTATTTCTAATTTCTATCGTCGGGAACAACCGTACAGGCGCAAGTAGATTTCGAATGAGATGTGGCGAAGAGCTCCTGCCCAACCCCCGAAAGCTTTGGGCGCTGGTTCCTTGAAGTGGAGAGCCGCTTCCTTTACGATTCGACAGAGAACGCCGACCCGCTTATTATCGTTAATTTATCGCGCTGGGGAATCTTTTTCTCCCGATAGGAAAGTTGAAAGGTATCGGGCCACATGACTCTACGCTGGAAACCTACTCGCCGCCGCCCTACCTGAGACTTATCGTGTAGCGAGGTGCAATTAGCGATAAGCGCGGCGCGTTTCATTAACGCGCACCATTTTATCGGCGAAAGGTTATAGTGTTTACTAACAGGGCTCTCCTTCTTTCCCTTATCGCCAATAAGAGAAGGTCCGCCGGGATTTATTTAGGCGTAATAATAACTGTACTATTGGGTGCGATCGTTCAAGATTTCCCTTATCACCTGGGACACGATTTGCCGAAGGTATTATCGCGGGGAGTTGGCGAGCTTTGGGTCACCGGTCTCCTTCAAATTTTGCGTGCAGTTGGAGTATAATAATACATATGTGAAAGGTGCCGAGTGCACTACTGCAAATTCTGTCAAAGATTTGCATTTTATAGGCCCTCGATATGGCATGGTAATTATGGCCGGCCGAAGTATGGGGCAAACGATGCAGTTGCCACCCTGGCTTTTGAGAAAAAATTGCTTATTTTTCGAAACTGATCTTTATTAAGGGGAGGTTCCGGTCTAGAGCCCCTAAAAATAGGTGATCTTTAAGAATTAATTAAAGGAAAACTACTATATATAATTTAATGGGACTTTTTGCATTGTATTAAGGATGTCTTAGATTATAGAAATATATTTTTGGTTTTATAATTAATCATTGCAGACGGCACTGGGGAGTCGTTAAAGTCAAGGCGTCAAAAAATTCATCGAAATCGGTGGGACCTGTATCTCCAAAAGTTATTATCCGATTTAACTGAAACTTTTTTTATTTTGAAGAATATACTTCTGGCTAGGGGGGGGGGGCAGAAAAAATTACAAAAATGCAATTTTTTAGAAAATAACGACACTCGAAGTTTGAAATCACTTTTTCCATATATTTTTCGTCCTTTCAGCGCCTCTGAAAATTATAAATTTTCAACTTTTTGTAATTTTGTATAGTTTCCCCCCTAGCCAGAAGTATATTCTTCAAAATAAAAAAAGTTTCAGTCGAATCGGATAATAACTTTTGGAGATACAGGTCCCACCGTTTTCAGAACACAGTTTCGAGAAAAACTATAACTTCGGGAATTTTACGAATTTCAACAAATCCTTTTAAACGCCTATTCCTAAAAGGTGGAACATTCGAAAAATAAAATAAATAAAAAATCGACATTTAGACCGGAATCTCCCCTTAAGTTCATACTAAAAAAAATTGAATATTTTTAACACGTTCAGCGGGGAGCTGCGAGGTATTCGGTTGCAAAGTATAAACGGAAGATAACACACACGTCGTGGTGACGATTTTGTTTCACTGCCGTTTGGGCTTCACTGCTATGAGAATGTTGCAGCCAATGCAGATGTATATAAAATATAAGCAGCAGATTTATAACATTTATTTTTTAACCTTGATACTGCCTGTTCCACGAACCGACGTCACCCAAACGAAAAGTTCGCTGTCAGTCCCCACGGAATGACGCCGCGCTTAATGTGTTAACCCTTTAGCGCCCGCGCTCAGATACCGTTGAAGGAAAAATATCCCGTTTTCTTTTTATCGTTAAAAATGGCCTGAATTTATATATTTTTATAAAAAAAAAATTTTTATTTTTCTTATTTATTTTTTTCAGTGGTTAAAATGCTTTCTTCCATGAATAAAACTACGCTAAACATGTACTACTTAAACCATTGCAAACAGCGAATTGCGAATGCAACCGGCAAAAAAAAGAATGCATCATATATGATACGTTTGGCGCTAAAGGGTTAAACTTCGGTTTTAAATTTTTAATTAAATTGGCACTACCAGATGGGTTAAAAAAAAAAGCAAAACAGCAAAAGTTGCCCCTCCCCCCGGAAAAAGTCTCCGCACGCCCTTGATGGTAATTGAATTGTGCATATATTTTGAAACTAACAGTACAATATTTAAATTATTAAATAAGCTCCCTATATTAAAAATTTAATCGAGACCTGAGAACCTAAGCAGTAGCCCAATAATTCAGAAGAATCAGACATGTCCACAGGAAATTTTAGTTAAGTTACATGAATGTGAGACGAAATTTACCAATAAAAAACAAATTCAGTCCATCGAACAGAAAACACTCAAAGGTAACTGAAGCCTCCACGATCAAAATCCAAATCAAACCCTATTCCTCGTTGCTTCTATTCTCCTCAAACTCTAATTGGGGCATTGAGAGCAAAAACAGACTAACCCACATTGAAAAAAAAATTAATTTCCCCTATTTTTCCTATTGAAATACATTATTGCTACTAACTCAATCTCGCAGAAACCCTGGGTTAGCCCGTTTTTGCTCTCAGTGCCTGAATTGCTTGACTTGACAAATTACACTCCTCAAATATAAGAAGCAAATCTCTAAGCTAGAATTGCGCAACAAAATAATGTTCCCCAAGGACCAACCCCTCATACAAGCTTGACAATCCATTTCCCCCCATAACACAATTAAGCTTCTACGTTAGATTCTAATTTCGTTGCGATCTAAAGCTACTTCCCTCAAAGCGGTAACATTAATCGGGAGTCGCTACCGGGTGAAAAATACCAATAATTGAAAACCACGGTTTCAGAATATTTTTTTTAACTTTGTTATTTTTATGTTAAAGTACAGTGTTTTAAGAAGCAAACAAAATATCTCAAAATCTTTATTAAAGTTCTTTAAAAAAATTATAACAAAAGCTCAGTCTTCTGAATTTTTACTTGGTTATAAAATCGAATAAGAAAAATTAGTCTTCTTTCTTTAGTAACGATATCAAATTGAGATCGATGTCAAAAGTAGCTGCTATGAACTTGTCAACCAACGCAAAGAAAACAAATAGTAACAACTATTTCGAAAGAATACTAAAAATTTCCTAAAGCACATACATAGGTACTTAGAATCATCAGTTAACATAGTGTTAGCGAAAGGTGTTGATATTGTCAACTTGGTCGGTTATTCCCCGCCGAAAGGTTGCTAGAACGGCGCGGCACAGGATTGCGAGAAAAAGATATTTGCGCAACTTGTGCCTCTGTGGTAAATTTTACCCCGTAGCGCCTCCGGCCAGGTTAACAGCAACTAAGCCGAGCAATCTGCCATACTACAGCACGGGTCGAAATCGACCCCGCATCCGCCGCCGCGGCTAATAATTCTCTTCGTGGAGGGACAGAGAAAAAAAAGAATAGGAACAACCGGTCCGTCAAACGACACTGATGCATTCTCGACGGCGCACGGACCTTAGAAGATCCAGCGGTAATCCTCCCCCCGTTTAATAACATCTACGCGGTGACTTTTCTTCTTCTTTTTTATCTCTCGGCCGCTATCGTCCGATGGACTATTTCGAGCACGGGCGCAGAGGACTCCGGGCGGAGGCCGGAGTCGCGGGGGCCCGATTATAATCGTCGATCGATCAAAGAGTACAAGGCCCGACGAGCGTAGCCGACGCGTTCGAACTTACCCATAAGTCATCCAGGCTGATGGAGTTGTCCGTGTAGAAAACGAGCACCTCCGCGGTGACAGGCGACGGTTCGCGGAGTTTCGAGGCGAGGAGCAGGCAGGCGGTTCCTAGCAGCTGCAGCTGCGTCTTCCTGATCGGGCAGATCGAAAGGAACCTGTCGACGTAGTTCATCGAGAGGGGAAAGACCTCGTCCTGGCACTTCTGCTCTTCGCATACCTGTCACCGATCATCACGAACCAGATTAGAATCGTCGGGGGCTTTCGGGGTGGCCCGCCTCGGACAAAAGGCGAAGGGGTTAACCTCCGACAATTTGTCCCCTCGCGGCCAGGGGGGATGTGACGGAGGGGGGGGGGCGGGCGGTGAGGATCGGGGTGGCTATCGATGGGCGGCTGTGGTCGGAGGTAATTGGAATGCGAGTACAGTTAGGTGTCCCGGCAAGTTCGGATTTTCTTGGTCGATTTGCTTTAGGTGCTAGTGGGAAAGTGGACGGGGCTGATGAATTATAATTGATATACTGGGAGATTGCGGGTGCTGAATAGGGAATACTATCCCGGTCGTTAATTGAATAGTCGGATGCAATGAGGGGACCAGCGCTTGCAAATGGGAGAAATTATTGTCCAAACGCTAAGATTGGAAAGTTAAATGTTGTTAAACTGTATTTTAAAAAATATAGTGTTGTAAAGCTTATCACGACACACATTTTTTCTATTTACAGTTTGTTTGTGCGATCATTGCTATTCGAGATAAAAATTATAAACGAAAAATTCTTCATCGTCTAAAATCATTATTTCATTAAACATAAATTGCGATAAATTGAGTAAATATTAAAGGATCGTTATGAGACTTAAAACATAACTGCAGAAAGCTCTAGCGAAGCCGTAAAATTATTTATTCTGGTTATTTTTATATTTTTCAGGTGTTCATAAAGTAATTCTCGTTTTTAAAAAGAATCCCGGGATTTTTGGAATCCAAAAAACATCCGGGATCGCGGGATCCCAGGATTCTATTCCCTAGTGCTGAAGTACCTACTGCAGGGGAGGCGAACTTTTTTATCTGCGCGTGCCAAAAATTTATAAATAATATTTATCGAATTGCTGACATGCCGGTCAGTTTTTAATAGGGGAAAAATTAGTAGAAAATTAATCATTGCAGGAGCTTTATTAAGACAAGTTTAAAAATTAAGATGGACTTTCATAAGAATTAACCAGGTTGCAGCATTAACTAAACGAAAAATTATTTAAATAACGGATCAAATGAAAGTTACTTCAACTTTAGATTATTTGACGAATACAGTTATTTTTTTTTCATTTGACGAATGAAATTATTCCGGGGCAATTTGATTAGACACGTGACGAATAATATTTTGCCCATCTCTGGAATTAACTCATAACTTGACAATTGACAAGGTGTCAATTGTCAATTCGTAGATGTATCTAATCATATAATAATTATTTCAGATTAATATACAGATATTAATGACAGCACCAGCAACTCATTGACGTGTCAGAAAATTTTTCGAACGTGCCACAGGTTCGCCAACGCTGTAGCAGAGTGGTTTTCCTTTTTGCAAATTTGTGGGAGGCTTGATTCTGATTAATTATTTGTCACAGAGGGCTGTTCTTTGGGATTTATGGACCGGGTTTAAATTTGTGGTATATAAATGCAGGGAAGTGGATGCGATAGTTTCTTAAATGTACAGTGTATGGATTGTAGAGATGATTTAGTGGCGAGACAATCACGAGAAAACGCGGAGGAGGAAAGGGATGGAGTAGGTATCTCAGGCCGGATTTCCTCCGTTCGTAATTCAACGTCGTGGGGCTTTGGCTAATCGATCACCCTGGGGCACAGGTCGGGGACCTCGGTTTTTGTTTCCAAAGCGTTCTCGAGGAGAAGATACAATCGATACAGCCGATGCCGGGGAGGAGTATAACGAGTTCTCGATGTGGAACGAAATTCCAGCTCGAGGGGCTCGGAACGACCCTTGTCTAGACTCTCGCGGCTCCGTTCGCTCCAATTTTGGGGAACGTCCATGTTTTATTTCGGAGGAAGTCAGACCTTAATTTCAGGAACATTCGATTCCAAAGAGATGACCTTTCAATTTCAGAAAAAATCAGGATTCTGGCTCACACCAATTGGAATTTTTAACTAATAATAAATAAATGATTATCAGAAAACTAAAGCATATAAAAACTCAGAAGAAAATGCACCACTAATACAGCAAAAAAAATCAGTGACGTAGAGTCTGAAAGTCTCCTGCAGAATTATATTTTATGTTATTATATTTTCTTTCTCTTCATTCGACCTTGTTTTACAATACGTACAGTGGCGTGCAAAAGTATTCGGCCAACCTTTAAAATCGCATAACTTTTTTAAAATTAATCCAAACGACTTGAGTTTTTTTTAGAAGCTAGAAGGATTAGTTTGCTAAGGGACGTTTTGAAAAATGCACTTGGTCGGAATAGCGAAAAAAAATAGTAAAGGTCGTTTTTTTTTTAAACTTTTTTTGTGAGCCTGTAATGAAAATTCAAAAAACCCATTTGTAGATTTAAGTAAGATGAAATTTTAGGCACGTATATAACTTACTTAAATCTACAAAGGGTTTTTTTGAATTTTCATTACAAGCTCACAAAAAAAGTTTAAAAAACGATCTATACTATTTTTTTTTGCTATTCCGACCAAGTGCATTTTTTTTCAAAACGACGAATCACGTCCGCTAGCAACCTAATCCTTCTAGCTTCTAAAAAAAAACTCAAGTCGTTTGGATTAATTTTAAAAAAGTTATGCGATTTTAAAGGGTGGCCGAATACTTTTGCACGCCACTGTATGTCGTGTCACGAAAACCACTTTCAGTGGTTTTGAACGAAAAATTCAAAAGTGCCTTTTTAAATCTACCCTATATCTATAAAATCACAAGTGACGATTTTATTGTTTTTTATTGATTTTGTCACATTTTCTGTAACACTTTAAATGTCACGTTTTTGTAACGCTTTAAAGTGGGGATATTATAAATAATACAGATATGCGTTTGGTGTCCTTTTCTACATTTATACAGGTTTAATGGAATACTGTTCGAATTTAGGGGCAGCGTAGCCTCCCCAGAATGTAATAAAATCACTAATAACTCCCCTGCCTAGATGTTAAAATTAAATTTAGGCTTGACAACGTCACTGATTTTTTGCTGTATTAGTGGTGCATTTTTTTCTCAGTTTTTCATGTGTTTTTATACGATTTTATTTTCTGATAATCATTTATTTATTATTAGTTAAAAATTCCAATTGGTGTGAGGTAGAATCCTGCATTTTTCTGAAGGTGAAAAGTCATCTCTTTGGGATGGAATCTTCCTGAAATTAAGGTCTGACTTCCTCCGAAATAAAACATGGATGTTCCCCAAAATTGGAGCAAACGGAACCGCGAAATTATTAAAGAGACGTCTACGAGATTCCACGTCACCGTTTATGCCACAAAATGGGACGTCACCGGTTAAGGGTTGAACCCGAAAAAACTCCACCAAAGACCCTACACCAGGACTGACAATTCAATTCCCTTTAAAAATCGATCAGAATACAATTACCACCAGCCAAAAATCCAGCGAACACTGCGAAACATTCTCAACCAAGCACACGCCGCTTTCAAACAATATTTACCCCAAGCATACCACAGCAGCGAGGCGTCATAATATATCCGAACCCTTGCTGGTTAATTAGCTTCCAATCGACTGACAATCTTCAGCGAGGGAACGAAGTTTATCCAGCCCCCAAAAGGCAAACACCGTGAAACGTTCCAGCCGACTACGGAACTCCCCCAATTTCCGGAACGGGCCGGGGGTTGACCGAAAACTTTCCAGCCTGGCCTCACCGAAATCCCACCGGTTGCTTTTGTGACCAGTGGGTGTAGCCCCGCTATTTAGTCGGCTGCCGTTGCACGCAGGCTTATCGAGCGTGACCAACGGCTGCCACCCTTTCCCGACACCCCTCGTAATTGCTTCATGACGCGTACACCGCGGCCAATTAATACCAGCGACTTAACGAAATAATTGTCCGTGCTCTATCGTCGATTAAACGCCGCGTCACAATGGTGCAACGCGCCCCTTCGCCCTCCGAGCTCGAAAGGAGGAAGAAGAAATTATTTCTCATTAAAAAACAAGCCCTGGCTTGCAGCATCGTTTTGAAAAAAATTGGAAAAAAAAAGAACCCACCATGGTGGTTCCTCTTAGAGGGAATTAGGGTAACTGTACTCGTAGTTGACAGTGTACCAATAGTTGACACTTTTATTTTCAGTCACGAATAATAAGCTTTCTATTATAAAAATGTTTTTCACTAATACGCTGTTTGAAAAACTATTAGTCAAAAACGTTTTTTTAATAGAAAGCTTATTATTCGTGACTGAAAATAAAAGTGTCAACTATTGGTACACTGTCAACTACGAGTACAGTTACCCTATGTGGGTAACCTTTCGAAGTAAAAATCAAGTTAATATCTAATCGGGCCTAAGAGATTTTGAAGAATCCGTGGAAAAACATTTCACCCCCTTTTCACCCCCTTAGGGGTTGGTTAGGGAAAAATTCTGAAATTGGGTTTTAGGCAATTAGGGTAACTGTACTCGTAGTTGACAGTGTACCAATAGTTGACACTCTTATTTTCCGTCACGAATAATAAGCTTTCTATTAAAAAAATGTTTGTCACTAATACGCTGTTTGAAAAAGTATTAGTCAAAAACATTTTTTTAATAGAAAGCTTATTATTCGTGACTGAAAATGAAAGTGTCAACTATTGGTACACTGTCAACTACGAGTACAGTTACCCTAAATAGGTTTAACTGTTTGAAAAATGACAATCTGTGACGAACGAAACGAAAAAGGAATGATTGTCAGGGTATGGAAGTAATCTTCATTCAAGAAAACCACCTCCCCCGCCACATAAATTATCCCACGTATATATTTCGTGGCTTAGATTACTTTTATCTATTATAGAACAGAAATTATCGATACTGCACGCACGAGCCTCAGGGACACGCTCCATTCTCCCGTATCAAACTTTAGACAACAACCTCTGACAACTGTTAGCCCATCCTACGACATTCGTGGGGGGCAGATAGCGGCTTCCAGCTCGCCTATCTGCCTCGATAAACCGTAATCCTTCGTCCTTTCGCGCGATAAGGGCCTGGGGGAGAAGAGAACAGACCTTGCCGGGGTGCAACTGTCGTTTAACAGTTTAGAAAGTTCGACAAGACTGTTTTCTGCTTAGGTGAGGCGAGTCTCACTCGAGGGACTTGGACATTTGGTGTTCGCGTTTTGATTTTTAAATATAAGAATTGATTATATAGCGGACGATGCAAAAATTTGTAGCAGAATTATACTGGAAGGTAATTTTTTTAGTGCTTCATATTGAGGCGATTGGGTTTGTTATTATTTTCTCATCCCACTGATTAAGGGGACCTTCCGGTCTAAAAGCCGATTTTTTTTTCGAATGTTCAACCTTTTAGGAATACGTGTTTAAAAGGATTTGTTGAAATTCGTAAAATTCCCGAAGTTATAGGCATTTGAGTAGCGGCAAATGCATGGGCCACAACCGGCCACTCGGCGCCTACGTAAAACTTTCAACGCGGTTTTCTCGAAACAGTGTTCTCAAAACGGTGGGACCTGTATCTCCAAAAGTTATTATCCGATTCGACTGAAACTTTTTTTATTTTGAAGAATATACTTCTGGCTAGGGCGGAAACCAGACCAAATTTAAAAAAATTGAAAATTTATAATTTTCAAAGGCGTTGAAAGGATGATAAGTATAGGGAAGAAGTGATTTCAACCTTTAATCGTTATTTTTTAAAAAAAAATGTGATTTTTGTAATTTTGTCTGGTTTCCCCCCTAGCCAGAAGTATATTCTTCAAAATAAAAAAAGTTTCAGTTAAATCGGATAATAACTTTTAGAGATACAGGTCCCACCGATTTGGATGAATTTTTTGACGCCTCGACTTTAACGACTCCCCAGTGCCGTCTGCAATGATTAATTATAAAACAAAAAATATATTTCTATAACTTAAGACATCCTTAATACAATGCAAAAAGTCCCATTAAATTATATATAGTAGTTTTCCTTTAATTAATTCCTAAAGATCACCGTTTTTTTTGGGGCTCTAGACCGGAAGGTCCCCTTAATTTCTCAAGTTCTCCTGGCTCTGTCTAGTTAGACCCCTAATTGCAAGTGTCTTTCAGCTGGGAATCACCTTTTTGGCACATGTTCAACATAAAATGTTTAAAAATACGGCTCTGTCGCGTTCTAACAAGTAGCTCATACCATGGCATATTTTTATTGGCGACAAACGTAGGAGGTAGTATATATATTCGAATTTAAATTTTATACAATACAAAGGAACGTGTTCCATAGTTATTTTCACACGTTATATAGCAGAGATGGAGACACCTTTGATAAAGAAGGTGGCCAAATTATTATACTCAAAACATTTTCGTCAATTTTTGGGATCATTTTAAAACGGATTTAATACGATTGAACAAACAATCTTAAATTGGCAACTACAGGCTCTTAAAGGAAACTTTCTTAGCTTTTCAAAACACTTATGAAAATTTGTCTACGATCATGAGTTCGCAAGTTATAGGTGTTTAAAGTAAAAAGTATATCTTTGCTTTGATCGCGAATAACTCGGTCAATAAAAATCATATAACAAAACCAAAAAAACGAGATTAAAGAGGAATGTTTGCTCTATAAAACCCCTTCGTTGGATTTACCAGAAAAAAATTTTTTTGGCCCGTGCATGCGTTCAAACTAGGCAAAAATTTCTGATACTTTCTTTTGAAAAAAATTGAGTCCTTGATTCAAAAACTAGAAACTTCAAGCGTTAAAATACGTTTCTTAAATATCTTTTGTTTGAATATAATAATTTGGCCACCCACTGTATAATAAAACTTCAGACTTTAAATCCGTCAAATCAAGAGGTATTAAATATAATTTGATTCACCGTAGGTCTTCCAAAATACTCACAATTAAAAAAATCACAACTTGCCTAAATTCCCCCTCATTCCTCTACAAACCAAGAAAAATTCCTTCCCAACCAACAAAATCCAAAATCCCAAACTAAACCATTTTACCAACCCTCGAAAGATAGCTTCCACATTAAAAAAAAATAGTTCGCCTCTCCCTGAGCTCCTGAATAAAAAAAAGGGACCTCCTCGAATAAACCTTATCAAATTTTAAAGCCCCAAACGAGCAAGCTACGAAGGAGAATTTACACCTGTCCGTTGAAAAAGAAGACACAATCTTCCCCTTCCTTTCGCCGAAAGGCTCGCCGTTCCACAACGAATGCGAGAATGAGGCAATCAAAGCCTCTTATGCCGAAGAATTTAAAGCGATGGGAGACTTCGGGACGCGCGCGTGCACACGCGGCCAAGTGTGGTCACGTTCCCGACCGTTCGCCACCGCCTGAAGGTCGACTTTACAAACCTCCTCCTCGTTGCAATTAATCAAGGAGAAGGAAAAAAAAAATCGATCGCCGAATACGTAGAGGCCTTGAACCTACGGTCGCGTGAATCTGGAGTCGAGGGCTTCTTCGACGGAGGGACTTCGAGGGGACGCTCTTCACCCTTTGGACTCGAGGTTTTATGGCCGGCTAATGGACGATTCGGAGGATTTAATTATCGACCTCGTGTCGCGCGACCACTTGCCACTCCAAAGAATGGCGGCTCGTGTTTTGATAGGCCACTGGAGACTGCCAGCTGGTGCAAGTCACCTCTCAAGAGGTTTTCCAGTGAATTCCATGAATACGGATCGGTACGTGAGGCCACACCGGCAGTGTATTATCGAGCACCGATACGAGAATCGTTGATCACAAGGATCACAATCGTCGGTCCACTGATAATAAAAATTAGAAGCCTTTCTAGTGGTTGCTTGCGACGTGCTAATCTTCCACGCGGTTGACAAGTAGTTTCTGGTGGGGCAGCAAAGTTTTCCAATTTGAATTTCTATTTCTAATGGTCGCTCGCGTTGGTGAGACGCCGGAAAGTGGTTGGGGCTTGATGTAGCTTCTAGGGGTGGTAGGTGATGTTGAGTTTCGGGTGCAAGAGAACGAGGGAGGATTGACTGATAGTTACCTAGCAACTACTTTCTAAGATAATAGAAGCTTGGAGAGGTCAGAGGCTATTCGTGTTAGAAATAGTCGAAATATGGTAGAAGAAATATTAGGTGTTATCTTGCTAGATTAGATAGATCCTTCTACTTTCCTAGGTCTTATCAGTATTTATTGAAGTGACCTATGCAACCTCGGCTTTAAACATCTCAGGCTAGTTCCATGACGAAACCTGACCATTCGAGGGTTAATTCGAAATGGAATGCGACGATTTTTAGACACGATTTCTAACGAAGACAAGAATGTTACATCATTAGAAAGCGGGGGATCTTGGACGTACGTCCTTGCTCTCAGCCGATCGATTTCTGATCCAAGTTGCGAGACACAAAACATATTTAACCCTTAACTGTTATACTCGTTTTTTTTTTTTCAAACGTAACTGGTATCTTGGGGGTCGTGGCAGACCCCAAATAAAAAAGGACACAGAAATTTGGAAAGTCGACACTAGATCAAGCTCTGTGAATATTTTGTTCTTAGGTAATGTATAAAATAATAGAAACGTAGAAAGTTAATCTATTATTATAAAATTCAGTTTACAAACTTAGACAACCAAAACCAAGTTAATGAATATTTGTAAGATTGTTCTTTCTAATCCTCCTGATGTGACCCAAAAATTTTAAACGAATTCATGAAACGGCTGCTGAGTTATAACGATTTTAATTTTCACCGATTATACACGTACTCTTATGGAGGGAGACGATCTTGATAGATAAAACAGTTGAAAAAATATTGAAGAAATGGTACCAATGTTTTCAATTTTTTTGCGCATGTAGTATATGGGTAGACGAAAATATCTGCAGAGTTTCAATTGTTTTCACTACACTGTTTTAAAGAAATAAATTATAACTTGAGAAAATTGCGAATTCAGGGCATTTTCACTGGCAAAAGTTTAGCAAATAATGCTTCAGAAAGCATTTGCAAAGTGAAAAATACCTTCCTAGGATTAAAAATAAGACTCCAACTGCCATTCGAGTTCCTTACATCTAGATTTACTACGCGTAAGACGTAGATATTCAAGTATTTCAAATTTCATATAATATTGTATGTCCGATAAGGGGAGGTTCCGGTCTAGAGCCCCAAAAAATAGGTGATCTTTAAGAATTAATTAAAGGAAAACTACTATATATAATTTAATGGGACTTTTTGCATTGTATTAAGGATGTCTCAAGTTATAGAAATATATTTTCTGTTTTATAATTAATCATTGCAGACGGCACTGGGGAGTCGTTAAAGTCAAGTCGTCAAAAAATTCATCCAAATCGGTGGGATCTGTATCTCCAAAAGTTACTATCTGATTCGACTGAACCTTTTTTTATTTTAAAGAATATACTTTTGGCTAGGGAGGGAAACCAGAAAAAATTACAAAAATGACATTTTTTAAAGCCTAACGACACTCGAAGGTTGAAATCACTTTTTCCCTGTATTTTTCGTCCTTTCAACGGCTTTAAAAATGATAAATTTTCAATTTTTTGTAATTTTGTCTAGTTTCCCCCCTAGCCAGAAGTATATTCTTCAAAATAAAAAAAGTTTCAGTCGAATCGGAGAATAACTTTTGGAGATACAGATCCCACCGTTTTGAAAACACTGTTTCGAGAAAAACGCTTTCAATGTTTTACGTGGGCGCCAAGTGGCCGGTTGTTGCCGAAATTTTACGAATTTCAACAAATCCTTTTAAACACGTATTCCTAAAAGGTCGAAAATTCGAAGCACGAAATAAAAAAAAAATTGACTTTTAGACCAGAACCTCCCCTTAAGGGTTAAACTACACCTTGACTATGAAACTCAATACTTTTAGCAACAAATTGTAATATCCCAAATTCTGATCTCCAAGTCCCAAATACGATATTACAATATCTTAAGTTTCAACCATTTACTATTTCACGCTAATTTACTTCACTCCAACCATGAAACTGTATCCCAAAAAATTATTATTCCCAAATACTAACTGAGATTTAGAAGAGACAAACCAGCACGTCGCTCCAACCAAAAATTTCTAATATTTCAATCGCATCAACAATCACGAAACAACTTTTACGAATATTAAATCAGATCACGACCTCCAACCTTGGAATCAGATATCACCATATATCCCCGTGGGTTGTCCCGAATATCAAAATGCTAAACACGCGCACAGAGATCGGTGCTTTTATCTCCCGGCCGCGAGAGGATCTAAGAACAGAAAGCCAGGTTGCCAGGATGCTAGAAAAAAAAAATGGGGATTCCCGTTACGGGCGTTAGCCAACGGCGAAAACGATATTTTGTCGCTGGCCAGCGCGCGAGACGCGCATAGTTTCCGCCGTGGCGCGCACGGAAATCGGGCATTTAAACGTTCTACAACTGACTGTGCTACATTGTCGGCGACTGGCAGTCACGTTGAAAGGAAAAAATTCGCGTGGAATCCCTGCGACTCGACACCGACACCGCGCAGGCTATTCACTTGGCGGACTAAGTTGCGCGATAGGAAACAGAAATAAAATGAAATTAGCAACTGGAATTACCGGAATGAAAAAAATCACCGATTGGATTAAAATTGTTTTACTATACCGTGAGGGAGTGCTCAAAAAAAAGAATTGCGTGAAAATAGAGCTCCAAATTTTGCGTTTTCTATGCCCCCGATATTAAAAATTAAAAACGAGACTGTAATTAAGTCACAGTTGTAATTCATAATAATTCCATTTTCCCTTGTTTCTAATTATTTCTACAATCACTCAAGGTGATCTCGTTCTTCCACAGAAATTATACGAAAAATCAGAGAAAGATGGAGCTGCGACTTAATTTACCTATTGCGCTCGGCGCATTTAATTTAACACAGTAGAGATTTCGTCCAAGTATTGCACTCCCCTTGCAAGTAATATATCGGGAGGAACAGAAGTTCGTTGCGAAGGGGATTGAGTGTATTAATTACGAAAGCAGGCGGAGTTATCGAGGCACATTTGGCAACGAACGGCTGACGTAACCCGTGACTTATCGTGCTGACACGATTCGCCTTCTCAATGACGGCGAAACACCAAACCGAGCAGCGCCGCTGGCGCGCGTGCGCGCGGCTACGCTGGCAGAGTAGCCAACGCAATAAGCGTGGTTTTTTAAATTTTAAAGGGACCTAACCCAGCCACACGCAGCGCGCCTTCTTCCCGACGTCACGCCGGACGACTCACGCTTCCACGGCCGAAAATAATCCTCGACGTTTAATCCGACCGAAAAAACCGTTGGGCCTGGGCTCGTTCGAACCTGTCCAACTCTGCGGTAGCGGACGTTTCGGTTCTACAAAGTTGCCAGAAGAAAAGCCGAAAGAAGACCAGTCGAAAGCGACAGAAAATACGAGGATCGAATGCTGGGCGGCCTTGGTGCACCCATAGATATTAGGGAAACTTGGGATACTGACAAAATTATTGGGCACTGACAGAATGTTTCATATTCATTCGGTTTATTTTTTAATAATTCTATTTTCTGTGATAAAAATATTTTTGTTAAGTCTAACATTTTACTGTTATTATTTTTAGGTATTTTTTAAGTATTATTTGTAGTAGTATTTTTGCTATGTTATTCTAGTAATGGTTAAATTTGGGGCGCAGAAATATTTACGTATCTGTAAAGTTTGTTATCGAATTTCTGTCGGTGCCAATAATTTCGAGTCGTTCATGTAAATACTGCTGACTTAGGGGAAATTTAATATTGGGCCTGAATGTTTTATGAAATTGGTACGAATCAGAGATTTTGATGGTGCGACATTTTTTTTTAGAATTTTATATTTTTATCACACCCCTCTCATTTAGCGTTTCAGGAGGCATTTAAAGAGGTGAATAAACCATACTCTTCCTCAATAATTTCCTAGATATTGCGACAAATACATGTAGGATGATAGTAACCAGAGCTTTGCAGGTCAATTGCGTCTGCATCACAAGCTTGAAACGATAACTGGACTTGATATCTGTCGCCAATGTTTATGGAAATATCTACCGAACGACCGATCCAAAAATACGCTTCGCTTAGCTCGATAAATGCGTCAGAAAGCGCACAATAAAATGGGTGTAATAAAAATACGTTACGACCTACAGTATACCGCGTACCAAAAAACCATAAAAACTGTAAACAGTTTTACAGGGTACACAAAAGAACTAACGTGTTCCATTTTCTCTGGCCACAAGAATTATATTTAAACCAAAACTGAATGTAAAATAGCAACGTGACTTTATTACACACACACACACACACACACTTATCACCGCCAAATTAAACAGTCATTACATAACATTTACACACAATCATGACATCGAAATTACAACAAATATCCAACACCACAAACGAATCGATAGCTCACAAAAATGTCCACCTTTCAAAATAAACGATTTTCCTATATCCCCAACAGTCAGCGAAATAACGTCCTGCGCACACTTGAACCGGAAATACTGCGCAGCTGTGACACTTGCCAACGCGCATCGAGTCTTCACCCTGAGGGACTGGTCGGTTTCTTACGACCATCGAAACAATGGCCGCAGACGCGAAAAATGGTATATTTCCCGTGTAAACAATCGCACGTGGGCGTTGAGCATTGCTAGGATCGTCTGTCGCCGCGTGATTACATAATGTAAACGGCTGTGGTCGTCTGTATTTATCAAGATATTAAAAAAAAAAAGTGAAAAGAATGGACCGGCGAGTCCGTGTGTAAATAAATATAGTAAGCTTCGAGTGTAAATATCAATGGGCAGAGATTTAATATCGAGCATTATCAACGCCTGTGCCACGATTCGAGAGGCTGTCGACGCAACGCCTCGTCAGCCGATCCGTCGAGGGGTTAGGACCGCGAGACCGGCAGATAAGCGAGAGGGAACGTTTTAAAAGATACCGCACGACGCTGGGTTATAAACCATAAGCGGCGGGGGATTGTTTCCTACGCGATGATGCTACACAACTTGGCGCACTCGCTGGTTAAATCGACCTTGATGGATCCAATAACTCGCGTTAAGTCGCCAGCGATTAGGAATGCAGAGGGCGAGACTAGGAACTGGCTTGGGCAATGGCCTTGCTCTAGGCGAAATTAGAGAAAAATTGGTAGAGAGGTCTTTCTATAATTGTCCTTTAAATAGAATCACGTATATTTTTTTAAAAGTAACATGTGGGTATCGAGAAATGAATGCTTGATGAAAAGTGATTATTATTGCAAATGTCTGAACGTCCTATGCGAGATCTAAGAATGAACCGTGGTATTTCTTCAATCGTGAAGGAATTGCACTGCTATTTTATTTCGCGAGGCATCTGACAAAAATCTACTAAAAAAAAATGGTTTTGAACTCACGATCCTATACCTTGGTCATCTTGTTCCTGGGATTTCAATCCCCCCCCCCCCCTCGCCTCCCCCATGGGAATGTTTAAAGGGCGAAGCGCACTTGCGTAACTTAAAAGAACGAATTGAAACAAACTTTTAGAGCCTGGCTGCTAAGCAGCTTAGAACGTCACAAAAAAAAAACGTGGAAGGTTATGGCTGCGCCTTGGAACACTCTGCAGTACTTCTCAAACACGAAATATTCACACTGCGAGCTACGAGTGCGCAGAACAGTGAAGAGATGAATATTTCCAAAAGAAAACATAGGTGTCATTTAAGAAAGAATGTAATAGCGTGGTAAAGGTGCCTCGTTCAAGCACAAACTCTCCGACCACCGCGACGTTTCCTTCCACCGAACGTTGTCGATGTTCGCCTAAAAAGAACAGCGAGGGAAATAGCATGGGGGCGATTTCAAGTGCCCAGCGACTGGAGACCCCCGGGCTGAGAGTACAGCGGAAATGGGAGAATTTGGGGAAATTCAAGGGCGACACGTGGGCCGGAAATGGTCGCTCACCTCCAACATCCACTCTGCGACGATCTTGCGCATGAGCGGCGAGATGTCCATCTGCACGCACTCGAAGTAGGAGCTGCTCGGCGCGTATCTCTCCTCGGTTTTCAGGAGATTCTGCAGCACACGGTCGTCGCCGAGGAGGGCCGGGTCAGCGTAGGCTCTGCATTCCGTCTGGGTGGTCTCGCAGCAAAGCAGATCCATGTTCCCCGTGCTGGCGTTCTCGTCTTCTTTTCTTCCTCTTGCTTCTAACCTCTCCTCAGCGGCCTCCTCCGCTCGGTCCGGCTTCTGGCAGCCTCGCGGCACGGCCAGGGAAGAGACACGAGTCCGGTCGGCTAGCACGACGACGTAGCAGCCGGTCGTTCGCGATTTCCTCGCGGCCGTTTTTCCGTCCACTCCGGTGCCTTCTCTCGTTCCTCGCCCCGTCGTCGTCGCCGTCGTGGCCGCCGTCGCCGTCGTCGCGGTCTCACTTTATTCACGTGCCACGTTGCCAAACCGTTTTTCGCCGGCGCGGCCAGACAGAGCATGCACGAATCGATCGTAAAGATACGGGGGGCCAGGCGAGATTCGCTCGCACGAAATCCGCAGGGGGATATAGACGCCTCGCCCGCGTTTGCGGAGACACTTCTCTCGGCACACTTCACAAAATAATGACCGCGGGGTTACACAGGGGGGCCCCGTGCACCTATCTGTACGTGTGCGCGATGTACGGGCACGTGTATAGGTGTGTAACGCGTCGGGGGACCTTGGTTTCGGCCGATGACTCCGAATAAATATCACTCACCTATAGATATGTACGTCGGTGCTCGCGAAAACAACGTACGACGCGCACGAGACAGAAAAGAAACGGCAGACGTGTCAACGGTGGGTCTGGTCCTTTTTTTTTTTCCTCTCCCCCCTATCAATGCACACAACAACACACTTTCCTTCCCCGGTTCCTCGTCCGGTGCCGTTTCGTTTCCTTCCTCTCAGTCCTGTTCCCCCTCTCTCTCCCTACCTCCACGGTTGACTCGAGCCTCGTTTACTAAACACTATATCGAATAAATACGAAGGGAGCTCTCGTCTCCGTGCGACACGAGTGCGAAGGATTACAATAAATAAGCGTAAATTCGGGTCCGGGTGCCGTTCCGTTAGCCAGCGTTCGCGGCACGGTAGAGAGGTTGCGGTAGGTTGTTCGTGGTACGCGCCGAGCTACCGTTTCCCTTCTCGGGCGAGTCGGTTGCGTTTACGGGTCGATTTAAATGTCCTGGCGGATACGGGGCCCACAGTCTCGCTTCACTTGCTCACGACCCGACACTGGCGACTTACCAGGTCAGAATGCCAGATCGTCCTGCCATGCCGGTTCGCTCGCCCCGTAGGGGTAGTAGGTGCGTCCCCACTGCCGCGGCGCCACGCTGTCACGTGACCAACGATCGATCCCTACCACCGGGGCGCCAGCGTGTCACGTGAATCCCACCGAACCCCCACCGCACGGCACCGTGATTGGGCGCCAGTGACGGATTCGCATCGTGTAACAGAAACCTAAAGCCTGCATGCCCATTACAGGGAGAGTAGAGGACGTATCGAACGGTTTAAATGCACGGTAAAAAGATGACAGTCGCTTCGGATATAGTGGAGTCGAATAGAACATCTTCGGGATATAGATGGGGCTTGAAAGTGCAGACAAATCGTTTGTGAACAGCTCTCGGTGCGCGTAAACAGCGCTCTGGTGTCTGAGCTGTTGAGTTACAGGGAAGTTGGGAGGGACGTGGCTGTAGGCTGTAGCTATTTAGTTCTGTCAGTAATTGTCTTTCAGTTAATGATGGAGCAAAATTCATGGGTGTCCTGTGATTTATGATTCCTTCTTTAGATAAGTACAGAGTAAGATAAGAATTGATCTTTACGGTTCTCTTGCAGAAGGAAAGTTGAAGCTTTAGGAAGGTTAGGTTGCAAACAGTCTTACGACTGAACCTCGTCTTTGCACCATTTTTTTCTCTCTTTCTTCCTATATTACTATTTTTATAATTTTGTGTGATAAAGACGCTTAATAATAATAGTAACTTTGAGGGGCTAATATATGGAGTTTGTGGATGCTGAATTCAGAAATCTTTACTTTATTTCTGTGTTACTTTCAATGATTAACATGGAATGTGCTACTCGTGAACCGCAATTTGGTAGAAGGATACCTCGAAGGAGGTTCATGAGCCTCTATTTTCACACACATAAAGTGTTGAAATTCTAAATACACGGTTACGTTCAGGATACTCAAAGGACCAAGCCTTTTTCAGGATCGTCGCCACATTGCCACGTCGAGCGTCCAACAGCGTGACGTAGGGTGCCATTTCCAGACTATCCGACGTTGGCCCGAAAGAGTTCGGAGAAGTACGGACCTTTTCGTTTCCATTCGTTCGTGGGGCCCACATCGAGCCACTCCGCGATTCCTCCTTTGTCCTTTAACCCCGTACAACTGTAAACTGCCTCCGTCCCAACACAGACCATACACACGGGTGTCGTTTGTCCCCTAAGAATCTCTGCCATTTCCAAAATGCTGCTCGTACCAAAGCGGAATCGTGCGTCCACGCTTCTTCCCCCGCTCGGCCGCGAAACTCGTGGAGCGTGTACATACAGGGAAAGTAAGGGCCACTTCCGGTGGATAATTTCAACGGTCCCCGGAGAAAGAAACGGCCCGTGTAGGAGTGGGAATGTCCTTCGTGCACGAAACTTGCGGCTTCTCGCCTCGTTTGCGATTGCTACAAGCATTCTACTACGGCGTCGACGTACGCGCGTGCAACTTACGCGACCGGATGTTGCCCGCGCGTACCAGACGACGCCGTAACGACCGAACAATAAGTGGTGCGCGATGGAGTACCACGGCCGAGTAAGTAGGAACGATCTCGAGTAGCACGGGGATGGAGGTGTTCTGTGAAAAACGGGCGACCGGATATTTGGCTATTCGGCTGGTAATAGATCGGCGGCCGGATGCAGCAAGTGACGTTGCGCTCGCGTGACCAATGGTGGCCCGACCGCGACCGAATGCCCAAAAACATCCCTCATTTCTGAGGACACAGAAGAGCATTGTATGGTTGTCAGCGATGGTGGTTGTAAGTCCAGAGGTGGTGAGTTTGAGGAAGTGGAACGAGGTGTAATCATCGACGTTTATGAGCTTGGAAGGTTTCTTCGAAATGTAATGTTACGCAATAAGAAGGAAAAAGAAAAAAAAAGGCAACGATATATGAGGTAACATTGTAATTACCACTAGCAGTAAGGGAACTGATAATCAGGACAGTAATTACAGCAATGGAAGCAGCAGTGGTAATACTAGAATCAATGGTAATAGCGTCAATGCTATTATTGTAATGATTGTAGTCATGGTCATAGTCACAGTGACAGCGTCAAGAAATTAGTGATCAAGTGTTAATCGTGGTACATACCACCAGCGGCGGATTTAACAGGGCGGCCGATGAGCAGTTGCCGCCTGGGCCCCTGCCTAGAAGGCCCCGCAGGGCCCCATCCTTAAAAAAATTATGATATTATCCAAACTATATTTTTTTCTGTATTATTACACTGAGCCCGTTTTCAGTAAACTACCGCTTTATGTTCCCAAAAATGGATCCCTGCCCAGAAGGGCCCCGTAGGCCCTGTCTTAAAAAAAATTATGATTTTATCCAAACACTATATTTTTTTCTATACTCTTCCGTACACTTACCCCCTTTTAGTAAACTACCTCCCCATTTTCCCGAAAAAATGGGCCCCTCAGAACGTTTGCCACCTGGGCCCTTTTTCTTAAATCCGCCACTGCATATTCCAAGTCACGACTCGAGTCAAGATAAAGTCACGAGCTACGAAAATGGGGATCTTCACTAACAATGTTAATGATAGTGCTAATAGTAAAACTGTTAATGATAGTGTTAATAGAAATAACAATATCGAATATAATGGCATTGTTCAGAATTGTAAAGAAATCAGCGAAAACAAATAATCGCGATTTTATATAAAGCATACAGCCAAGTTGCCTTGTTAATTTATTGTACTTGCAGTTTCGTGCGTTGCAGTCAAATTAAACACAGTCCAGCGAGCCCCGGTTAACCGAAAGCATTAACAATTCTTTCTTCACTTTCAGTGCTGATCGTATCAATGGAAATTTAAAATTCAAATCGGTATATGCGGCTACATTCATTAACTTTTCGCGGCTTCCCTCGTTATTAGTTCACCTTAATTAGGCTTTACTGTTATTTTTAGCGCGCACGTAGTATTCCACGTCCGTAAGTCTTAAGAAACTCGGAGCTTTAAAAAATCAACTTTTAAAACGATGAAGGAGGCGTTGCTCCTTTTCTGTACATAAAAGAAGCCTCGAATAAATGCAAAAAATGTCACTCATGACCATTTCACACGAGGATACACTTACATAATTCAAACACTATCTAAATTCTTAATATTCAAAATATTCCCATCTCTCTTAAACTTATTAACCCTCGCCTAACAATTACAGGGTCCACGTGTCTCTTACAGTGCCGTCTTATCGTTTTCGGGGGCCCTGAGGCGAGCTCCATATGGGGCCCCCTAAATTATTCTAAATTAAACAAAATCAAAAATACCAGAATAAGTATTAAAAATATGTGAATAAGTATTAGAACAATTAAATAAATAAGATTAAACGTGGGGTGCATTCCACGAGAAAAGGGCCCCATTTTAAAATCTAAATTTTGGTGTATCTATTCGTTATTTTCTTTTCATCACAGTTGGAGGGCCCATTTCCAATTCTTTTCTAGCTTTTATAACCGTATTTTTTTAATTTCCCAATTTTTCAGGGGCCCTCTGAGCTCCGGGGCCCTGAGGCGTCTGCCTCTTTCGCTTCTATGTTAAGACGGCACTGGTCCCTTATTATCAGAATTTAATATAAACTTTGCTCCAAATATGTGTGAATGATCTTATGGGATAAGATGGGCCCCATATCCCACGTGCAGTCAAGACATCCGTCGTCCAAGGGTTAAGCTAGGTATGCTGCGCGCTGGGGCTCTGCGCATAGCCTTCAGTCGATCTACAGATTAGTCGACGTAAGTGGTACGGTTTACATGGGAGTCGATAAATACGGTGCTCGATTTGACTAAACGAGATTAGGTGTACGCTGTTCCCAAATCGACTCCCGAAGTTATGCCCACATATTACCGAACACTTTGTAAAAATTGGGCATTGTCCTCCGAGAATGGATTCACAAACACGACCCAACGGGGCTGCAACAAAGTGGCCGACGAGCCGTTGCATCACGTGGTCGTCGCGTCTTCGAAGATTTATGCTCGCTGGTAAAAGTCTGGCGAATTATCCTCGCCTCTGGTAGGTTTAAATGGCCCCGACTTGGCTCTATACGCGCTCTCGCAGCGTTATATAGTATTTAATTCCACTAGAGCATGAATGTTCCGGCCGGTGATTACCCATCTTTTACGATACGCCTTCCAACTTTTTCCCCTTCGAACTTGGGTCGCAGACTTTGCTTTGGTTGCCTTGATCCTGCACGCCGAGACCTTGAATTTTCCAATCCAAGTCTGCGAAACTGAGAGCTCCCTTCTGATGGGATGCTCAACTTTTCCAGAGTTTGCTGAATTCTGCGGCTCGCGTTCCTGTTCAGGGTGGGACGTTATTTGAGATTTTCGATGGAAACTGAGAGTTAAATATTGGGAATTGTGTCTTTATTTTTCAGCTTGAAGTATTCCTAGGCGAGTAGAAAATTCTTTTAAAGAAGGACCTCCAAAGGCTCCCCCTTCGAACTAATGAAGTGCGTCCGACTTCTTCCTGGTAAATAAGCCATTTGTAGTCGTGAGTTCAGTTTCTATTTCTAGTAGAGTCGGCATCTGTAACCGTGCTCGCTGGCTGTTTATCAGCGCGTAATGCGGTCTGATAAGCCTTCGTGGCATTTACATTTACACGGTGGATGCGGGTGAACGGGGTTTTAAAAAAAGGGCAATAAAAATTTACGGAATTCCTATTCTGCCAGGCTTTGTGTCTTCCTATGTACGATCATAATATTTTGGAAATGTAATTCATGCTCCCTTACATATCAAATTTGCGGGAAAAGAAGGATAGAACCTTTGGGGGCATAAAATTTTAATCAGCATTTTCTGATCAGTCACCTTTCCTTGTTAAAATATTAGAAACTTTTATGTATTCGTCTAATGGTTAGAATGTTTATTTTTCTTTCTTCTAAATTACGTGCCTCGCGAAGCGGAACAGCAGAATTACTCGAGTGCAACCGCGTTGCGTCTGACGACGCTCATCGCGATGCAATCACGTCCCATAAGCCACATAATCAGTCACGCGGCTGGTAACACAATCGAGCTTCAATTTGTACCGATTATTCCAAAGTAGTTTCTTACGTTTGCAAAATAATTAATCGCAGTTTCCTTGAGACATGATTGGAAGCATTCGAACCGATCTCTTTGTGTGGCACAGCGATAAGTGACTCGAGGAGAAGTGTTGCCATTAAAATGGTCCTCGACTTGTTTCTGGATCTTCCAATAAAAATTGAATACAATCAGTATTATTACTACACGTCGAAAATAAATTACATTAAGGTAAGCTTCCATTTACATAAGTTAATAACTGTTCTGAGGGGAATAATAAACACGACCGAACAATACACCGTGGCGAAAGAAGATTCCTATTCTGATTCCAAGCGTTGCAATGCCACGATATTCGCTTTCGAAGTTACTTTCGTTCGAAAATACTCCAACGCGGAATATATGATGAAGTGTTCGAAGAATTCTTTCAGGAATTATGCGTCGAAACGAAACAAATTTGGCAAAAAAAATGAGCTATGTAGATAGATGTCTGGAAAAGTACAATTTTAATTCGATTATTTTCTGCAGGGTTTTAGTCCGGATAAAATAATAACGCGCTTGGTGATAAATAATATGACTGTTTATTGGACTGTCGACGTGGCTCACTCGATCGCTCTGGTGAGACTCACTGCCTGGGCCACGCTTAGCCCCTCCACGTCGGTCTCGAAAGGCTCGTCGCTAGGGCGAGGAAAGGTCACGATTCGCGACCGTTTGTTTTGACGCGTTACATTTTCTGGAACTTGCTGCGACGCGTTTCGCTCGCCACATTGTCCGAAAAATCGATTTGCCTCCTAATAAATAAGCATCAACTTCAACGGGAACAGATTTGTCAGCTTTCATCCCTTCGAATTATAAAATCTTGACCTCCGCTAGAATTTCTGTGTCTTCGGAACGACACTCGAGGGACCTTATCGTCTTAATTTCCCTTTGTCTTTTCTCGTGCGCCAAGATTGAGGGACACGAGACGGGGATTTTCCGCGTGGGCGGGCAAACAGAAAATGCCAGCGTGGGTCTGAAAGTAGCTGCGAGTTGGTCAGAGCGTAGGAGTAACTTCGACGGATCAACGTCTCCATTTCAGTGACAGCAAGATCATCCAAACAAATTGAACTGCCGCTCGAGGCTAATTAGTGTTTAACTAGCGAAATAATCTTTTTTCCTGCCCGTTCACGCCCCTCGCCGCTGCGCAATGTCCCTGTGGGCTTATTGAGGAAGCACTGCTCCTCTTCAGCACGCCTACCGAGGGATTCCTTCGACTCGGGGCAGAGCGTGCAGAACAAAATTTGCGGGCGATGGAATTAATAATATTAACAGAAGAATTTCAAGTGTCTATCGCGGAGAACTCTATAAAGCCTGCTCGAGGAACTGATGGAAGCAGGAGTATGAAGCCTTTTATCAATTTAATTATTTACTCAACGTAAGCTCAATTTTCTTGGCAAATCAACTTTTTCATTTCAAATATCAAGCGAGAAATTGAAATTCCTCTATGGCACTCTACGTGTTGAGGAAGAAGGGCCATTTTCCTCATAGATACTGCAATTAGACAGAGTTGAAGTTCACCCGAAGTCACCGGCAGGGTTAAAGTTTCCAAAATCCAAATTCGTACCGCTCCGATCTCGATCGAAACTGCTGGCGCGTTCTTCCCCGAAACAAGCAGGCCAGGAAACAGGTGCCGAACGAAACGCGAACGTGTTTATCGGCGGACCATCGTGCTCGCGAGTTCCCTTTCGGTTCGCTGGAAGGATCGTCGGAGATATCCGTTAAGGTAAAAGTGGCATTCCATTCCCTCGGGCAACATTGATGGTCCCTGGTGCGCGAGCTTGCCCCGATTAGTTGGGAACAAAATCCAGGCGAGGTCTTTATAAAAATTCCGAAAAGAACTCCCCCCAAAGAAGCTATCTCGGCCGTGCATCGAGCCAGCACCCATCATCGATAGGAAGGGACCAAGGCGCAGATACCGGGAAGCCTGTAACAGCGAGTGCTTCGACTTTGGAATAATTTAAATCGATGCTTGTCTCTTTCCAATAAATGGCCTATTGGCTTCGTGCGGGTTGATACGAATTTCTTTGATATTTGGTGTTTAAATATTGGAGTCGCAATGTTGAATTCGGGGAGGGGGAATAACTCCTAGAATTTCGAATATATTTTACTGAAATTTTACTAAAATTTAAATTTTTTATCGAAATTTAGAGAAAGTTACTGCTTTAAAATGAAACTTTGCAAAAACGTAAGCAACTGTTTTCCACTGACGATTGAGCATCTACCACGGATTAATCAATCCGTTCTGAATTTAAATCGATAAGCTCTGAATTTAAATCGATAAAGTGGTTTAGTTAAAGAGTTCAAGCGAACATTCGCCTGCGCCAAGAGAAAAAAAGTATACACGCTCTTTGCACTTGATAGTATTCACTGATAGCGACGGACCCTCGACAGTAATATAGATGTTTGCTGAAATTGTTGCAAAATCCTCAATTATTGGAGGAGAAAAAGTCAGAACTGGGGCAGGAGATATCAGTGAATGGAGAGATAAATTGTAGTACTCGTGCGCAACTATGTTATCTGAGGATGATAGCCAATTTTGAGTAAATAATATCAATGTAGCTGATACTTAAAATACTACAGAATTCACACTTGCGACTGAAAGCAGGGGCGTCCGGAGACTTTTTTCCAGGGGGAGGGGGGGGGGGGGCAACTTTGGGATGATGGTATAGAAAAATATACCCCTCTTGCTTTTTTAACCCATTTTATAGTGCCAATTTAATTAAAAATTTTAAAATATTCCCCCTTTTAGTATAAACTTAATAAAGATCAGTTTTGAAAAATAAGCGATTTTTTCTCAAAAGCCAGGGGTGGGGGCAACTGCCCCTTTTGCCCCCCCCCCCCCCTCCCTGCGGACGCCCATGACTGAAAGTGTATCGTTAAATCATATTACGCAATATTTACCCATTTCGAAAAAACTTCTGCCACGTAATTTTCTTAAATTCTCGAAATAATTTTAAGAAGTGTTGAAATATTTGAATTTCCACACGTCTTTTACCTTTTAAGTAAAGTTAGAAACCCCTGCGTGCTTCGTGGAGATCTAGAAACAGTCCAATTTATTTATTTTCTGACAAGGGCGGCACAAAGAAAATGGTAAAATTTCAATTTTCTCGGGTGTTTTGAAATACTAGACAGGCCATTTTTATTAAGAAGGGCAGAGTACTAAATTCGAGCTACCAAAGCTTTAATAAAAAAAAATGGATATCGTCATTCCAATAATATTCCAAAGTAACAAAGTAGATATTACACTAACAATTTTCATTTTACATTTAATCACCTCTGTCTAAAACCCCAAGTATCCAAGAACTCTGAAAACGAGTCATCTCACCGATCCCTATACTTTACACCAAAAATAAAAAAAAAACAGCTCGAGCCTGTTTTGGGCCCTAAGCGAACTTGTCAAATTGGGCCCTTTATTTATAAAACATTTATTTGACCTTTTTGACGACTTTACTTTGAATTCTTATTGGCAGCTTAAAACATTTAAAGTTCAACTTGTAATATTTAATTTATGTCTTTATTTAAAAAAAAAATACCTACAATGAAAGGGCCATTTTGCGCTCCTTGTCAACTTTACGCCCTACGACGAGCAGGGTCTGCAAAGGAATACCGAAACAGAAAAGAAGCCTTCAATTTCCAATAATGCCCATTGACAGTCCCACGGATAAAATACTCCATTTTTCACAACAAATATTTTGAAAGACTATAAGGCGTTGATATCCCACGGCCACCATCGCCACAGTTTATAAACTCGAAAGGCCTGGATGCATTACAGTGTATATTTTGGGCCCACCATTTTGGGCCCACAGGTCCCTGCGCCGAGTACAAAAAATCACATCCGACGATTTTGCGTCGTCGAAGTTATCCCCACATCACTTAAACCTCGAGCAGTTCGCTGTATCATTTTCAACTGTACCCCTATCGAGCAAACAGCGTCAGTATCGTCTTGGGCCCACATTATTTGGCTCATCTGCCTCTAAATGGGCGTGCTCGATAAGTCCGATGCCTGCAGCCCTGACCGTATGATTTATACGCCGCTGCATAATGTGTCGCATCCTTCGATCAGCCTTCCGATTGCATAAGTGACTGCGGGGTTAGCGTCGCGACTGTTGAGAGCCTCGACGTGGCGCCAGGCCAGCCGCCATTGTGCGGGCCCGTGCAATACGTAAACACGTGGCTGTAACTTCGTGAAAGCTGGAGGATGTTTGCTCTCCGCTGCTAAGTCGCTTCTGGGCTCGTCGCGATGCTCAAGGCGAAAACGGCGCGCAGAGACGCGCGATCGCCGGCTCAACTCGCGGGGCCAATAATTGATGACCCGTGGGGGGGGGGGGGGCCTTACGACGGCCGCCATGTTGGAGCGCGGACGGGGGTATCTTAATTCGAACCTCGGCGGATTTTTGCCGGCTAACCCGCGCGCTTGGATGATTGGAGGACGCGGACGGCTCTGAGGGCTTCGACAGTCGCGATGATTACTGTGACGAGCGTGTAGGTACTCTTTCGTTTCTTCTCTCTCGTCCGGGATCCCCCCGGGTAGGTGCGCGAATGATAATTGATGATTGGAGGAGGCGGAGGGTTTTCTGTGGTTCGATGGATTCGGCCAGGTGGAGCTGAGGATCCGTAGGTCCCAATTTGGGACGCCTTTCTTGATGAACGATGGATGCTGGTGGGTCTGATGGCTCGGTGCAGGGGAATGTGGAGCTTTAAGGATTGTAAGCGGGAGCTTTTTCGATGCTCGCGTTATGAGTAATGATGGAGGGATGAAAATTGTTTTGTTCGACTTGATGCAGATGGTAGGAGGAAATAGCTGTTTCTGGTAACTAGTTTGGGGGTTTTCTCTCGGCATTCTCGTTGTGAGCAATGACGGGAAGATGAGAATTGTTTCGATGACTCGACACATTGCTACTTAGTCACTAATTTCAGAATTTTCTTGGGGTGTTTGGAGGATAATTGGTGATTTGAAGACATGGAATTAATAAAGGGAGTTGGAGTCTTTTACTTTTTGTTGGAACTCGATTGGAAAAATTGGACTCTCTCAACCTTGGCAAGTCTAGGTTAACATGGCTAAGATCTCGCTTAAGATTAAACTAAAAGGGAGGAGATAACGTGCTTGAATCGCAGAGGGTGACAACTGCGAATTAAGCTTCGAATGATATTATTAAATACAAAAAATGTGTTGACTTTAAGGGGTTAGACCAGCTTGGCCAGGTCAAGAAATGTCGCATCTTTCGGAATTTATTTCTAAATGACAAAAACACTTTTATTCATAAACAATTTTTAGTGAAGATAGAGACATCTTTGAATAATATATACAATTTTTTTCAAATATCAAAACATTCGGAAAACTTTAAATACGTTTTTCTCGAAACCACGTTTTCCGAAGTGGTGTACGCTGTAATTTGAGTAAAACTCTATGGATTTTTACACAATTTTGCACAGATGTTTTTAAAACGTATTCTCTATCATCCAACCGTCAATGTTTTCGATTGATTGAAAAATAAAAAAATAGCTACACTTTGAAGCAAAAAGCTCATTTTCGCGTGTAAGGAAATGGACTTTATTTACGCATAAGTCAGGTAAAAATTAAAATATCGAAAAAATTGACGGTCGGGCGATAGACAATACATTTAAAAACATCTGTGCAAAATTGTATAAAAATCCGTAGAGTTTTACTCGAATTACAGCGTACACCGTTTCAGGAAAAACGCATTTAAAGTTTTCGGAATGTTTTGATATTTGAAAAACAAAAAAAAATTGTATATATTATTCCAAGATGTCTCTATCTTCATGGAAAAATTTGTATCGATAAAAGTGTTTTTGTCACTTCTTATATTTCTTGACTTAAGGGCTGATTTCACCCTTTCAGAGTGAATTTCCGCAGAAAAAATTGCTACTTGCATACTCCAATGCACACCATCTACATTCACTCGAAGTTTCAAATCACAATTTTGGGGTTGGAAATGTTCCCTTGTTGGGGGTAATAAATACCGAACTGTCAGCACTTGGTACTAAAGCTAAAAAAAAAACCAAACCAGGCCACGAATTTCAATGATCGACCGCTTCCAAGAGAGCAAACACCAGCCTTGAAACAATGAATCCTCAAAGCTACGCTGCACATTAGCCTTGCCCCGCTGCCCCAATTCAACAGAGCCACCCTTCCCACTGTAATTATCGGCAAGTCCAATCGCATTGCCAGGTCAATCGACGATCATAGCCCCCAAAGGTGAATACCTACCGTAATAGGAATGTTTGGACACCCCGAAACGTGTGAACGGGAAACATCGCATTGTCGAACGAAATTCCACCGCGGGGATAAGAGCAGGGGCGGCAGGACTAAAGGGATTCGAGGGTCTGGTTTCAACCTGAACGGGAAAACGGGCTTTGGGCTGATGATCCGCGCGAATACCTGAACCGTTAATGACCAAGCTGCTCTCTCGTCTACGGGGTGGAGAAACAGGACTGGGCCACACTCGAGGAAATTATGGAACAATTTTCCGTACAAATCAGTCGCAGAATAAGTGGGACATTATCAGTGGTCATAATGGAATTTGAATTTAAGGGGGGGATTCTATTTTTTGGGCTAAAAACATAGCAAAATTGGGGATTCTTTTTTTTAAGAAATTAGCAATTTGATTAATCTGAAATTTGGACCATATTTTGATGCATCCTTGAGGAAGCAATGTTTTTTTTTATGCATTTGTAATGACAAATATAGGAGTTCGTCGCCCGCTTGTGTGCATGATATTTATCTTCCTGGTAATCTAAAACAGAAAAATGAAACGGCGTTTCACTGTATAAGTATGTAGCTATAATTTGATGAGCCAGAAAAAAAATAGAAAAATGTTTTGAGTGTGGAGAGTCTTCAAATTGAAAGGTTTGAAACTTTACCTTTTGCTATACAATTCTGCGGCAATTTTCTTATGGTAATCAAAGAAGTATATAACTTATCGGTATCCTGGTTCATCAAAGAATAAAGTAATGTTTGTTGGACATACAAGCGAAATTTGAAGGTAATCGGTTCAGTGGTTACAGAAATATCGTGCACACCAGCGAACAACGGCGGCGTGACGATCGATCATGCATAACTCCTATATTTATTATTAAAAATTAATGGAAAAAAAACTACAGCTTCTTCAAAGATGCATAAAAACATGGTCCAAATTTCAGATTATTCGAATCGCTAGTTTCTTAAAAAGAAAAGCTAATATTTCGCTATGTTTTTAGCCCAAAGAATAGGATTCCCCTTAAGGGGGTATAGGACTATTGAACGACTAAAATCGACGGTTTTTTGTCGGTTGGATTGCTTAGGTACCAAATAATCACCATACCGGCACTTTTCACAGTTTTTCATGTACGCTTTTACAAGTAATGTAAAATAAAAAGATTGTCAGAATGTTGAAAATTATTCAAGTTATTTGACGCTAAAGATGGCCCCGCGTAGCGCGCAACTGTAATCGGTGTACATAGTCCCAGGTGAACCAATCATCTAAAAGCAAAATGCTTTGGGGTGAGTAATATCTACACTAATAGTTATCGTGTGAAATTTTGCTGGGCGAATTTAAAGAAAAATTGTAAAAGTTACACGCGAATCAATTTTGTCCCCACATTTTTATGGGAAAAAATCGTCTTTAATCAGTTATAAAATGTTTTGCAAACACCCAATGTTGATGCGGAAATTCCGCACGATGGAGAAAGGAATTCTACAGCTCCAGCTAAAATTTTAAGTGAAAATATTTATTCGTTCAAGAGTTATGATGTACACTAGGCGTCAACCCGGCTTCCCTTCGGAAATTTGGCAACGTTGCATGTCACTAGAAGCACTGGGTTATGCTTAGTGATGGGCAACGTTGCCAAACTTCCGAAAGGAAGCCGGTTTTGACGCCTAGTGTACACCGTGTCTGGAAATGTAGTTTCGAGATAAACGGCTTCAACAATACCGCTCTGCGAGGCCGTTACTCGACGGTGCACTCAATTTCCGTAGTTATTCGAATTTCTTCACGATACATTGCTGTAAATGTTCACAAAGCATGGCACATTCAGAATTAATAATAATAAAAAAAATCGATTTTTCGAGATTTCAATAGTCCTATACTCCCTTAAGTATTAGGGAGGAAAGGAGTACTTAGTAACAGTAATTATTACCTTCGCCTGGTAACTGGTAAAAGAATTATTTTTCTACAAGCAAATTAATTAAGTTCACTCACAGTAAACGGGACACATAACCAAATATATTATTTATATTCTTTTATACCAGTTTAATTATGAAATTTTCGTGACGAATCAGCTCGTCGAATTCTCTAATGACTTAACACATCTGCCCTAATTAACAGGTTAAGATATCACCACAAATATTCAAGTAAGTCATAGTATAATAATATTCCTATTGGGAAACCAAGAATTTCGATACGCCAACTAGTGGCAGAAAGTTGAACTACTGAGAGTAGCCCGAAATCCGTCGAAGTCCATACGATTATCAGTGTTTATATAGACATGTTGTGAAAAACGAGTGTTTTTAAATTTTTTTGAACACTAAATTTTTACTTGTTCGATTAATAAATACTTATTCGGAATGTTTGGTGGGATCCGAGACTACATTCAATAGTTCGCCAACTTACCACCACAGCGCTGAAATCTAAGCCACGCCTCCACTTGGTTTCCCAATAGTGATATGCCAACACGAAAATATTTCATAATTCCGACAGAAAATGATTTGTTACTCTACGTTCGTTAAGGTCCTAGCCTTTTGTCCCATTTTTTTTTTCTTTACACCCTGTATACCTGTCCCCCGAAACCCCTAGAAACACCGAGGATTGCTTTCTGCCGTCGGTTCAGCAGCCTCAATGGTTGCTGACCGGCAATAAACCGTGCAATGGGAGGCTCGTGGGCCTCCGGTCCTCTTTTGGACACCATTTACCCAACGGATCTTCGACTTACCGCCCGAATTTACTGCAGGTCGCGGTCATGCCTCTCTCTGCCTCCTAGTTGCCTCTGATGCCTCGCGATTCTCGGCAGGAAGTGTCCTGCTGCGCCTGGCTCTACCTGGAACAGAGGATCCCACGTTAGCAAGGACATCTTCGCATTTCTCAGGGTTGTTAATTTTTCGGGTGCTTCTTAGTGATTGATTGATGAATATTCTCGGCGAGGAGTTGTTTATAGGCAGTTTAAGGGTGGGCAAGGAATATTTATAGGTCTCTAAGATTTAAAAAAAAATATATCCTCTCAGTCCACGAATGTACGGTATTTATAAAGAACAGAAGGGTTTCTATTGTTTCCGCAAGTTAACATTTTATGCGATTACAGTTGACTAAAAGTATTAGTGAAAATAAGTGTCAGGGAAAATAATTTGCTCATTAATGCCACCAGAGTTGGGCAAAATGTAATCTAATTACAAATTACAAATTAAGATTAAAATGTAATTGTGTAATTCATCACACATTATTTTCTGTAATCGTTAATTTAGGTTGGTTGACAAAAATTGTGGTCAACTACCTAAATTAACGATCGCAGAAAATAATGTGTGATGAATTACACAATTACATTTTAATCGTAGTTTGCAATTTGTAATTAGATTACATTTTGCACAAACTCTGGATGGCACAGAGATAAAAAAGATCTGTATACATGTGGCGTGTGCCCCTTTTCCACTGACAAAGAAATATCTCGAAACCGGATATTCAAAAAAATTCTGAGACTTCGTGAATATGTAGGGGATTTCCTCCCGATTACAATGCAATTTTTGTTTGCTGCCAAAATTCACTCTAAGGGGGTGTAATTGACCCCTTCGATCCCGGCTATTTTCCGCGAACTGTAAGAACTGTAACTTACCAAATGATAATCCCAATTGAAGGAAGTAATTCTTGTCTTAAAACTTTTTCCATCGCTTACAGATTGCGAGTTACAAATGTTAGAAATATTGAGACGTCACCTCATAAAAGGGGGCTGCACGGTTGAGCTAAAGCAGATGCGACCAGCGCAACGCCTAAGAGGTCATAAATGATCATCGAGGTCCTTAGGACTTTCCAAAAAGGACCTCCGGGGCCTTTTCCATGGGACGGAGCGGCAGTCTATTCCAGTCCTCGCTTCGAGAAAGACCGTGTTACTCTTGGCCAACTTTACCTTTGTTCAACTTTCGAAATAAATATATTCATATAAAATCTAGCGAACCAGTTAAATCCGTTATTTTAGTGTTCTTCTTACACGAAATAAAATCGGAAAACAGCCGAATTTTCAGGGGTTAATTTCACCCCCTTAGAGTGAATTTGAGCAGCAAACAAAAATTGCGTTGCGATCAGGAGGAAATCCCCTACATATAGACAAACTCTGAATTTTTTGAATTTCCGGCTTCGGGATCTTCCCTTGTGAGCCCTGAATTTCGAATACCAGCGACTCTCTTCTGAAAAGCAGTTGATGATACGGCGAGAGAAAGGGATATTAAACAACCACATCCTCTTAACGATCTACCGTAAATAAATCTATCAAATACTGCCGCGCTATCGTGGCCCGCGGTGATAACAGCATCCGCTCCCCCGTCGATAAAGGAACGCTCGATACGTTGTTTGTAAAAGAAAAAAAATTGGGGAACACCGTTGCGGCCAGGCAACAATCTAGCACAGTTTTATCGAACTGGCAATATAATTCTTCGAAATCTTTAAAGGGGGACCCCACCCAGAAGCCACTAAAAAGTTTGGGATTTTTTTGTTCGTATAAATAAAAATATTGGGCTTGGATTTTTTTACATAGTTTTAAAGCAATCTTTATTTTGCTAGAAAAATTTTTTTCATGGACAATTGTACGAAATGACTTCCCGGAGCACTGCAAAAAAAACTGGCCACACTCCCGGGAATGACTGGATCATCTGTGAAGGAAATACAAAAGAGATATATAGACTGGAATATATTCTCTTCAATGTAGCGTAGGATTTTATTGATACTTCAATTATTCGACTTTTTACAAGCATTTCAGTGCAAATTTTTACGTAAAAAATTAAAGTCAATTCTTCAAACTGCTACAATTTCCAAAATAATTCGAATTTTGAGAAAATCCTACGCCACATGGAAGATAATATATTCCAGTTTATATATCTCTTTTGTATTTCCTTCTCAGACGATCCAGTCATTCCGGAGAGTGTGGGGGCCAGTTTTTCTTGCAGTGCTCCGGGAAAACATTTTGTTCGCCGCCATTTTGTACAATTTTCTACAAAAAAAATAATTTTCTAGCAGAATAAAGATTGCTTTAAATCTATGTAAAAAATCCAAGCCCAATATTTTTATTTATACGAACAAAAAAATCCCAAACTTTTTAGTGGCTTCTGGATGGGATGCCCCTTTAAGTGGTGTTCACCAAATCAGTGACACTGTTACAAATAAAGCAAAATAAAAATAATAAAATTCCCAGTGAAGGATTTAAAATACATAAAGCTCACTTAGGTTCGAACGAAGTTCATGTTTCTCCACAGAAAGGTGAACAAGTGTTCCATAAAAAGAGTTAACCGTAAGCAATACCTACTCTAGCAAATGTCAATACTCATCGATTCCCCATTCTTCAAGCCCAATTCAACTGTCAAAGGAAAGTCGGAGCTGACTCGAACACATACTTTATATCTACTCGATCACATATTTTATATCAACTTTATCCTCCAGCGTAGAATGCAACCAGAGAACCGCTCGCGCAAGCTTCACCTTCGATCCGCTAGAATCGAGAAAGCAAGGACACGACAGGCGGCGTGCATCAATTAACAACAAACGATAGGCCCTTATGCAATGATCGCTGCAACGGAATGATAGTGTGCTCGACGCCACGAGGCTGGGTATCGTGCTTGTAATGATAATGACCAGGCGCCGGCGCCAATAATTGCCTGGTTTTGCCCCCTTCTAACTGTCGCCGTGCATAAATCATCGTATCGCACCCTCCGCTGCCTTTTTCTTCTCCTGGCAACGGCGCGGCTTATCGATCGTGACAGACGACCGTGCCCATTGATAACGATTAAGCCATGGCTTCTCGCGATACGCAGCAACAAAGTAGATCAGGCATGTTTCCAAGAACGTTTCCAATGAACGTACGATTGATGGACGACCCGGGTACTTGCGCCTCTAGTTTATGCACAATTCTAATTGGCAGCTCCAGATGGAAATTCGGACGAAGACGGGAGTGGGAACAGAAATTGTGAATGGAGACGAGAATCGAAATTTTTTAGTTGAACGGCCGAGGGAAGAGATGGGAAAGAACGCAGTGGCGGATTTAAGGAAAAAGGCCCAGGTTGCAAAGCTTCTGAGGGGGCCATTTTTGGGGGGAAAATGAAGAGGTAGTTTACTAAAAACAAGCTAAGCGTTGCACGGAAAAAGAATTTGTAGTGTTTGGATAAAATCATATTTTTCTGTTTTGATGATGGGACCTCGGGCATGGCAATATCTTCGCACAGACTTGACACCTTTAAAGATCGTTAATATTTAACCATCCACCCATGAAACTTTTGCAAAAATCATTACCAAGTTTCCGCTTCCATATACATCTAAGAAATACATCAGTTGATAGCTTCTAACTAATACACAAAAAAATTAGATTAAAAATAAAGTCAAAAATGAAAAGAAAAATGTGTATATAAAAAATACCCAATCACAGAAAACTAGAAAATAAAAAATATATAAAAAATCCACAAACAGTAAAAACTAGAAAATAAAAAATATATAAAAATGCACAAACACTAAAAGCTAGAAAATAAATAAATATATAAAAAAATGCAGAATATATAAAAAATACAGAAAAAAATATAGTGTTTGGATGGAATCATAATTTTTTTTTTTAAGATGGGCCTTGGGGGGCCTTCTATGCAGGGCCCAGACGGCAACTGTTCATCGGTCGCCCGTTAAAGCCACAGGTCACAGGAAACAGGTCATTTGAATATTTTATGTTTTTCTGCGGCAAGACTATCTTTTCCAAGTGAATTTATCTAAAACGTCAGTCGAGATCTAGGAAAGTTTCTCAGGCGAAGGGTCCCAAAACCATGTTTCTCTATCTACATTGTAGATAGAGAATTTTTCCGTAACAAACACGAGATAAGAGAGATTTTGTATCTGCGGTTCGTGACTGGTTCATGGAAATGCACCCAGAATGTTTTTAAACTTGGAATATGAATTAAAGCAGGGTGCAGGAGCTGCAATAGACGTGGCAGCTAAGATGGATCTTCATGGAGGAATTAATAAATATGTGTATAAATAAAATTAATGAAAAAATATTTTTATGTTAAACGATTTTACTAAAAATGCACTAAAAACTAATTCTTTTCTTGTACTACACTTTCGATGGTGATATGTGACTTTAAATAAAATCATACAAACTATGTGATTATCCTTTTTCTTTACAATTTATTTGAACAATTCTACAGGATAATCATAGAGTTTGTATGATTTTATTTAAAAACACATATCACCATCGAAATTATAGTATAAGAAAAGAATTATTTTTTAGTTTTAGTGCATTTTTTCTCTAAAATCGTTTAACATAACATTTTCTTATATATTTATTTATTTTCTAGCTTTTAGTGTTTGTGGATTTTTTTATATATTTTTTATTTTCTAGTTTTTACTGTTTGTGGATTTTTTATATATTTTATTTTCTAGTTTTTTGTATTTGGGGATTTTTTATATAATAGGGTAACTGTACTCGTAGTTGACAGTGTACCAATAGTTGTCACTTTTATTTTCAGTCACGAATAATAAGCTTTCTATTAAAAAATATTTTTGATTAATACTTTTTCAAACAGCGTATTAGTCAAAAACATTTTTTTAATAGAAAGCTTATTATTCGTGACTGAAAATAAAAGTGTCAACTATTGGTATACTGTCAACTACGAGTACAGTTACCCTATATATTTTTTTATCATTTTTTCATTTCATTTTTGACTTTATTTTTATAAAAAATTATATTCTCATCGCACCCATCCACACCTACTATGCTTCAAGACACTTGGACTGGTGGAAGTGGGTGAAAATTGAGTTGTCAGATTTGAAGCATACACCAAACAAACAAACACCAACCATACAGAGGATCGAAGCTAAGTAAAATCATATAAAAACCGCTACGACCATGAAAATCCCGACCGAACTGAGGAACAGCAATCAGGAATCAAAAGTAAAATGGTGTCGAATAGAGTGCTTGTATAAAACACTAAGTGTCAAAATTAAAAAAAAAATTTTTTATCAGAAAATGGTCAACGTCCCAATGGTAATACTGTAGTAGGTATAGAATTTGATTTTTGGCACTTACAGTGTTTTCCACAAGGACCCTTCAATTCCGATCACAAAAACTTGGAATAATTACAAGAAAATTGCAACGAATGCAGGCTTAAAAAACCCAGACCTACAGCAGCTCCCAGTGGCCACCAAGTTTGAACCGACCCTCCCTCCAGTCCAGGGGATTGCTGTTCAAGCATTCGCGCTCAGCTTGGTCGGGACGTAATGTGTAGTTTCTAATCGTGGATGAAACGTGAGGGTTTTTTGTCCCAGCAGCGAGCGACTAACGGACATCCAGAACGCCCGTCGAACCCGCGCGCAGTCGAATGCTCGGTGCCGTGTCTGGATTTCACATTCTTGCCAGCGACACAAGTGTTCTTCATGCAAGGCGTGTTCCTCTGCCCCTCTGTGTTGGCTGGCCACAGTGGCACACCGCGTCTCTTCCGTCGAAGAAACGACCCAAAATCTCGCTTATCTCCTACGTGAAACGCTGCTCCCCCTCCGATATATGGTTTCCTTTCCCCTTGGCGACCTTTTTTATTTTCTAGTTTTTACTGTTTGTGGAGTTTTTGTATATTTTTTTTATTTTCTAGTTTTTTGTGTTTGGGGATTTTTTTATATATATATTTTTTTATCATTTTTTCTTTTCATTTTTGAATTTATTTTTATAAAAAATTATATTGTCATCGCACCCACGCACGCCTACAAAGTTTCAAGGGAGGGGGGCTACTGTAATGAGCCCCAATTCGGAATAATATTATTAAATTTATTAATTCTTATTGCACAAGTAACGTGAAATTTTTTAGTGAAAAAGGCAACTATTTTTTTAAACACTCAGCGTTATCTTAATTTCGTATTTTTTAATGCGCATTGAGGTTCATCTGTCGCGTAATTTTATTAGAAATACAAAACTATTTGGGTTTCTAGTCTCAAGTCACTACAATCGACCTCTAGACTGCACGCGGTTGAAGAACTTCCGGCAACGAGGCCTCTCCGAAACACTTGCGCCATTTCGAATTACATACCACGCGTTAGTTTACAATAAAAAAATATTTGTTCACTTCTTGAAATCCATAGTGATATAGTCGAGAAGTTTTGAAAAGATTGCATGTATAGTTTCCTTACAAAATATTCCCAAAAAGGATGTATTGATTTGGAAAGAGTGTATTGATTTTGGGGTTTTAGCGCTAATTGCAAGAGTTTTTTGGATATTACAGTCGATTGGCGGTGAGAAAGTTACGTTCCTTTTTTCAAGGGGATAGGCTTTTATTGTGTTCGTTCGGTATTTTTACATCTCTTGGGTACCTACTATTTTTATCTGCTATCTTGACTAGTATTTGTCTGGCTCATATTTTTCTGGGGGGATTGTGCGTTCTAATGTTTACTCCTGAGAATAAGGAGTGTGATTAGTAACGCGGATGCGTATGAACGGGCAAATAGCGAGGTGTAGTTGTGGGACTACTACCTGACCTAACATCCGCTTAATATTCTATATTAAATTTCAGAGCTTCTACGAATACCTATTTACTTTTAACCCTTCGTTGACACTCTTGGTGTGAGTCACCCATAAGCTGATTTTCACGCTCTGTACCTTTCACATGCAAAATAAATACCTTTTCTCCAAAGCCGACTTATAAACTATTTTTTTTATCAAAATATTATATCTCAACAACAACTCTGTAGATTTATAACCAGCGCCGGATTCAACAGGGCGGCCGATGAGCAGTTGCCATCTGGGCCCCTGCCTAGAAGGCCCCGCAGGGCCCCATCCTTAAAAAAATTATGATATTATCCAAACTATATTTTTTTCTGTATTATTACACTGAGCCCGTTTTCAGTAAACTACCGCTTTAGTTTCCCAAAAATGGGCCCCTGCCCAGAAGGGCCCCGTAAGGCCCTGTCTTCAGAAAAAATTATGATTTTATCCAAACACTATATTTTTTTCTATACTTTTCCGTACACTTACCCCCTTTTAGTAAACTACCTCCCCATTTTCCCGAAGAAATGGGCCCCTCAGAACGTTTGCCACCTGGGCCCTTTTTCTTCTAATATTGAAATTTATAAAAGTTACAATTTTTAGATGATTTTCTTCGTTTTTCTCGACTTATGGTAATCTAGAAATTTTCCACAAAAACTGTGATAAAATTTAAAAAAAAAAGCTATTGGAATACATTCTAGAGACCTTGAAAATGACCCATGATTTTTTTCATAACGATTGGATTCTTTAGATGAGAATGGCAATCGTTCAAAAATTGCTCTGGGTGTGAGCCACCCTGGTATGTCAAAGTTGATCGGAAAAAGAGGTGTGTCAACGAAGGGTTAATAAAAATTTCACGTGTCATATGTGGTATTAATCTTGCCTTTTGGAACCTGTCCCACGTATTGCAACGTTAAAAAAATGTAGTAGGTATCTCGTTTGGTTTATAATCGTTGGGCGAATTAAAATAAGAATGCATGTTTCGATTCTCACGAGTCGCCAAACATATTCCTTTTTGAAAAAATATTAATAAAAATTGTAATTATAAAGTGTATCTTCATACTTCTTTATCACTGAAAGGAAAAGAATGTGCTTGCAGCTTTTGACATTTCATTTTAGTCAAACGGTTCATTAAATGCCCCAGTTGTAAAGACTAGATTCCACATAGAGTTTAGTGGAATATGATTCACAAATCTACCAAATGGAGTAATTCAACGATGCATGGGGTAGAGTACAATGTGTGGTGGGCTAACAATGTGGGCATTTAATAGGAACCGTTGGGGCGAACAAAGCGTTCATTATTAATAGATTCGATAAGATACGCCCGTGTGCCTCGTAGTGCATCTATCATATCATCGATTCAAGGTTCAATGCATTCGTTAATATGCGGGTAGGGTGGTTTCTATTGATTTCTGGTTCTCATGGTCTGCAGAGTATCACGTTCATGGCGGTGAAAATTCCGTTTCCCTTCGATTAATGTATTTCCTTCCTTCGCCCGAATATAATTATTTTTACTCCAGAAAAACTGTAGATTTATATAAAAGTTATTGCAACCGAAAAAAAACAATATTATCACAATATTACTTATTTAAGAAAAAATATCTCTTTGAGTAAGTCTGATCAATGCCTCTAGCATGAAATTCAATTAATTAAAACGATTCAGAAGTAAATGATAAAAATAGAACTGTTTTGGAGTGCAAAGAATTTAAACTGTAATATTTATGTTTTGCTTGTGGATGGTAGAAATAAAATGAACGAAATATTTAAATGTGAATATGTGAATGGTTCTTCCTTCTAATATAATTTATAATTTTCTTTCCATAGAACACTCGTAGGATACTGTTTGCTGCTATTTATCGTTACGACACGCATTTGAAATCGCTGTTTGGTTTGCACACCTAGAAGGGAAACTTCACTATTGACAGTATTAACCGTCACGGTCGCGCGTGCTCCGAAAAATCTAATCTATCGAATATAATAAATAAATAGTGTGCTTCAAAGTAAAGGAAGGAGCGGCCTATATCGAAGTCACGATTTAGAACAGAAATATGGTGAATTTTAAAAACCGCGACACGAGTTAAAAACCAAGATACTGCGTAGTGCGTGCGCACCGCATTTAAAGATCTTCCAGGCTCTTTAAACCTTGACCTCACTTTACCAGCGATTTTATAAAAAATATCACAAAAGGGGTACCTATAGTTTGAAAAATTCAACGGCCAAAATGAATTTCCCTTGCTTTTAATTATTTTAAAAGGGGAAAAAAATCGTATACTCTTCCAAACTGGCCTCCCTTGCTTTCAATTATTTTAAAAGGTAAAAGAATCGTACACCCTTCCAAACTGATCCTACCAAAATGAATTTCCTTTGCTTTCAATTATATTAAAAAGGAAAAACATCCCACACCCTTTTTTAACTCATAATGCAGCTCAAGTATCTGAAATCTTCGAGTCACAGATTTCTTCCAAAGGTTTCATGCGTGAAAATTAATTAAAAGGAAGGAAAAGCATCGACAAACCAATCATTAATTAAGGGGTTATGCCTAGTCAGCTGGCGAAAAAGAACGCGATTTTCGGGAATTTTTTGTGGAATATCTACTGTATATTTTTTTTAATCTATTCGCTTATTTAAAAGTACATATGTGCAGCAACTCTCAGTAATTTTGTTACAGAAAAACATTAAAAACTGAACGAATAAAAAAAGTTTCTTTTGTTTTGCAGTGATAACTCAAAAAACGGAGGTTCCAATCGGTTCAAAGCAAAACGATGAGAACTCTTATTCTTTGTGAGAAGAAACTAAAACCCCATTGATGAGGTTTTAGCCTCCCCCAAGCCCTAAAAGTTGAGGTCGTAGTTTATTTTTATAAAGAATAAGAGTTTTCATTAACTTCAATTTAGGTCCAGTCCGAAACTACACATTTCGTGAAGATGCTCGAATTTGTTTCGAATCGATTGGAACCTCCGTTTTTGAGTTATCACGGCAAAACAAACGAAACTTTTTTTAAAAAGCCTCTTTAATGATCCATCTGTAGCGTCATATATAATGCATATTTTTGACTAAACAAACAAGTTTTTTTAAAGCTTATGACGTTAATAAACTTCATGCCAAAAAATAAGTCTCAGTTTCAATTTGTTTCTTTGTAATTAATTGTAACAGAAATGCTTCATTTTAGACAGTAATGACTGCCTAGTACCCTTAACGAATTGCTTATATAATCAGAAATAAGCACATTTCATGCTTCTCATTTACGAAATTAAGGATTTATTTGCTATAACAGTTTTAAAGAAGAAACAGTGGTCACTGAAGACCCTCACCACGTGAATAACAATTTTTTTACAATTACAATATTAAATTTGTTCAAAAGAAGAATCAGTATGGGCCTAAATTTCCTGACAGCGAGTCCCACATAAGAGCCAAGAGGTCAAGAAACATCCAAACCGATTCACCCCCTGGAAAAGTTCATCTCGCGACGGTCCCTCTTCCCAAAAGGGAGGATATCTGCCAGCTCATTCCGTACCCGCATCAGCCTCCTTCCGCCGTGACGCTTCCTACTGTAAGCGCAACGTGGCAGGGTCGAGGCCCGCCCGCGGATGCGGGCAGATTAAAGGCTGGCCCAGGCTAGACTCCAAGCGCCGACCCCTACGCCGGGCCCCGATGAACAAACGGTCCAACCTATTCGAATGTAACTGGCCGGCGGCCCTCTCTGTCCGTCTCCCCGCTGTGCGCCTCGCGTTGCTCCCTCCTCGCCTTCTCCGGGCCCCGTTCCCTGGGCCCTTTCCGAGAAACCGTTCACGGACGGCGTATAGGCGCACTAATGGTCCTGGTCCATGGCGGAGAAGCTTCACGGGTGTTTGTTAACCCCCGCTTCATGGACGTTTCCTTGGTCTCTTTACTTATTTATTCACGGGTTGTTACCCTCCTCGAACACGGACAGACGTGACCCTTGGGACCCATGAGCGTGGTGGGGGATACGCGGTACGGGGACCGCGCTGATCAGAAAATCGGGGGGAGGGGGGCAGTGGGGGAAGGCTGTTTGGATGGATAAGTCTTGGAGGTTTTGGATTTGTTGCGGTGTGAAAGCAGTAAAGGGTGCAAGTGAGCTTAGGATTTGGGGTGTAGAATTCTGAAGGGGTTGAAAGGGGTGGTAAACAGACTGTAGTAAAGGTCAACTTGGGGACCATGGAATATCAATTTTCAAATTAGCCACACTACACGTTTGGAAATTTTAGTATGTGTAACACACTGTACCAGAAATATTTAAATAGCGTAAACTGCACTAATGCTGGCACTGCACTAATCATTGGCACCCCTAAGTAAAAAGTTAAATATTAAAAAATACAAGTTTAGAAAGTACTTTTTTACAATTTCTTACTTTTCTTTTACTACTACACTGCAAGGCCCACTAGTTGAACCACACATTTTACATCTGGCAATGCCGCAAAGTGGGACAAAGGGCTGAGTTTTAGGCGTTATCTTAAAATTTTGACAAGTATATTTCGTCGCTTTGTAACTAAGTAATGGATTGAAATACAGATTTACCAAGTGTCGTAGGTATTTAACAGTGAATTAAATAATCTGCTTAAACACGTTAAACTTCGTTTTTAACTACATATCTTTTTCTATTTCTGTTTTTCATTGAATATTTTAAAAATGAAAGACTTAGGGTAACTGTACTCGTAGTTGACAGTGTACCAATAGTTGACACTTTTATTTTCAGTCACGCATAATAAGCTTTCTATTAAAAAATATTTTTGACTAGTACTTTTTTCAAACAGCGTATTAGTGAAAAACATTTTGTTAATAGAAAGCTCATTATTCGTGACTGAAAATAGAAGTGTCAACTATTAGTACACTGTCAACTACGAGTACAGTTACCCTAATAGGTATTCCAAAGGTTTTATTTAAATGAGAAATCCATAATCATTGATAATAACTGAAAATTAAGACCATATAAAAACTTCAAAAAAAAAATATAGACATTCCAATTGGGATTTCCGCTTAGGGTGCCAATTGTTGTAGAGTTTACCCTAGTAAAAAATTTGGAAGAATAGTTCTATACGTCGGGTTGGTACAGCCAGTCGAACAGCAACGAAAAGAAGCTTATCGATACATCTTATTTCTAGCTAGTTTTCTGTAGTCCAATCACGTTCTAGGTGAAACTGTTTCTCGTTCGCCCGCGTGAACTTCCAGTTTCTTGGTTTTCCTTTTTTTTTTCGGAGAAAACTCAAGGCCCCGGGACGCTCGACAATGTTACAATATTAAGTGGCTGCACGGCAAATAGCAAAGGCTGCGTCTCTTCTGTCCGCGCGAGCCACGGCTCGCCGGAGTTAGCTGCACATTATACCGCGCTAACACAAGATGACTAGCCATTGTGGAATGTGCTTCTTAGTATCGAGCAAAAATCGAAGGAGGTGTAGACTAAAGTACTTTGAACACAGGTTGTACAATAACCGCTTATGGATTCTCAGGAAACGACGGCGATGCTGTAACGAGTTTCGCAACGCGTCCAGCTTCTTCCCTGCTGCTCGATAAAGTGCAAAATTTAACGCTGGGCAAAGCTGTGCGACACTTTTGTAATTTGTTATGCGTGGTCTGCGATGTTTTGCGTGATTTGAGGATTTTTTAAATTTTTATGAAGCTCCACTGCACGGAGTGTTGACTTCTATTAAGGGAACTTCATTTTTCTGCTTTCAAATAAAAAGTTATTTTTTTTCGAAGTTTGAGATGCGTTGTTGTCAAATTAGAATTTCAGCCCTGATTCGATTTTTTAAATATTTCATAAGTAGAAGAGGTAAATAATTTTAGAAATTAATATTCTATTACTATGGTAACTGTACTCGTAATTGACAGTGTACCAATAGTTGACACTTTTATTTTCAGTCACAAATAATAAGTTTTTTAAAAAAAAAAAAACGTTATTGACTAATACGCTGTTTGAAAAAGTAATAGTCAAAAACATTTTTTTAATAGAAAGCTTATTATTCGTGACTGACAATAAAAGTGTCAACTATTGGTACACTGTCAATTACGAGTACAGTTACCCTAAATAAATTCTTTCATACTAGAACTAAATTCGTCAATTAACATAAATATATCTACCTAATTTTAATGCACTTGTAACTCCAAGAAGAAATGCGAGGCAATTTTATTACCAAAGTTTTAAAAATACCTTGAAAGCTATAAACGAGGAGAAGTTGAATTTTCTTTAAATCTTTTTTTCATTTGCAATGGAAATTTTCCTAACTATTTCATTAGTCATTCCTCGCCTGCCGCGCGAACGTTTCAGTTCGTCGAATTGCCCAGAAAATATTTCCCAAAGTCGCAACGTGATCCCAGGAATGCTTAAGCGGACGCCTGCTCATCTTTTTAGAATCATACGTTTTTATTTTGCCTGCAGTGTCTCTAGCAACCTTTCATTGGGACGCGGCTAGATTAAAGGCGCTATCCGGTCTAATCTGACCAGATTTAAAGCCGAGACGCTTAGGAACTGGTCTAGCCTACCCCAATAGGACCCTTCTTAGTCTAGAGTTCCAATCGAGTATTTTGAAAGGCTGCCTCCTTTCAAGAATCTTTCGCTGACACGCCACGAAACCTAAAACACCACCTGTTTCTCCAAGCCACAAACGTTGGTGGTTACGAAGAAAGTGAAACGAAAGTGAAACGTTTCGATGGAATAGTGGGAAGAGATTTTTTCTACTGTTGTAGGATGTGAGGCTTTTTGTGTGGAAGATGAAGGGGCGTAATTACTGGTTGGTGGAGTTTTGTGTGTGATACACTTGGAAATTAAAAAATTATATTACTCTCGAGATTCTTAAGTTTCCACGTTCCCATGTTTCCGAATTTTCGACTGCTCAAGTTTTCGGATCTCAAAGTTTTAAGCTCCTAAATTTTCAAGTTTGAAAGTTACCAAATTCCCAAGTTCTCGACTCCTCAAGTAATTACTCGAGTTCCTAAACTTCCAAGCTTCGAGCTACCAAGTACCTAATTTCTTAAGCTTCCAATTTACCATTTACCAAATTTGTAAATTCCCTAAATTCGTCGCACTACTCTAAATACAATAAAAACTACAACCTAGACTCAATTAAAACGATTTTCAAAATTAAGCCTGTATAGCTACTGAAATTTGTAAACTTTTGGTATGCAGCAAGTCAACAAAATACCAATGGTCTATTTATTAAAAAAATTAGAAATGTTAAAAGTTAGTCAACTAGCCCCGGTCTCCCCTACCCAATTTCTTAAGCTTCCAATTTACCATGTTACCAAATTCGTAAATTCCCTAATCTCGAAGTTCCCCGCTCCTCAAGTCCTGGAATTCCCAAGCTTCCAAATTACCAAGTACCTAAATTCTCAAGCTCCCAAGCTACCACGTTACCAAAATCCCAAGATTCAAAGTGATGCACTTCAAAAATTCCCCAGCCCCCAAATACTCAAATACTCGAATTCCCACGTTCCTAACTCCCCAAACCCCGAATCCCCAAACACATAATTTGAAATTACCTACTCATTGTGGCCCAATTTCCCAAGCACGTGAATCCTCAGATTCCCCAAATCGTCACTGAATCTGACTTTCCCATACATGGTTTGAAAAAAAAAAGACAGGCAACTTGCTCCTCCCCTCCAATTCGAGCACAGTTAATAACACACCCAGTCCTTCCTCTTCAACGAAAACCTCGCATCGTGGAAGCTCTCCTGCAAAACATCGCCCAAATCAAAGTACCTGAAAACGTCAGTCTCAGATCCCAGAAAATTCCAAGCCACTTCGTCTTGCCAGCCAGAGATCTTCCCTGAAGCACGGACCATTGTCTCCTACAGACGCCTTCCAACGACGCAGGGTCATCTAATTAACGTATCAGGATTCCAGCAAACCCCGCAGAAGGGACCTTCCTCAATTGGTAGCGAAGCAAACGGTACCCTCTGTCGAGATAAAATTCCTCTTCCCGGCTCGTCTTTCAAATCAGCTAGCTCTAAAGAAATTCTATAAAGGTGCCCGTTGCCGGAGGAATGTCCGCGACTGGGCCACCGAAAATCTCCCTAGACCCCTTTCTACTTTCGAGGTCCCCTTCACGCACTCCACCAGCAGACCAGCCAGACATTACGTCACGCAGCACAAATGGCTTTAAATGCCACTACATTCGGTGGTGCTAGCTTCCCCCGTTTCTATTTCGAGGTCCACGTCGCCTGGGCACTCCCCTTTCATGTCCCTCTCTGGTGGCATCACCAACCACTCGATCGTAGTAGAAGCTGAAGAGTAATCCCGGCGAGCAGTCGTTTGATAATAGCCACTTGGACACTTCTTCTGTTCCAACTACTCCTCTGCTCGTGTCTACGAACCTAACTTCGCTTGAGCCGTGACGAGTACATTGTTACCCTTCTTGTTATTTCGTTGGATGACGAGTGTGTGAAAGGGGACGTGTGATTTTCTGGTGAGTTGGTCTGTTTGTTAATTCTGGTAGTTGAGCACTGGGCCCTCGCGATGGTGAGAGAAGGAAACAGCAATTATGTCCTTATCTTAACCAGGGCGCTGCTTAGAAAAACAGAGGTACCAAAGAGATCTCTTCGTTTCGTGTGACATAACGATCTTAGGCCCACGAATACGAGGATTAAGGAAATCGTTTCAGTGAGTGCCACGTGGCTCACGATATTTATCGCATGTGAAGCTTTCGTTAAAGGTAGAAGCATGTCCCTCGAGAAGAAATGAAGCTTCAGCTCAACCTTAAATTTACCGTAACTGAACACTGCAATCCAACTTTTTCACCAGCTTCCAAAGTCACATCAAGAGCCCTCCATTTCCATCAGGTGCATCGAATGCACTTGGAGGTTGCACGGAGAGGCTGGCAGTTACTCGAGGGTTCCCAAGTGGGCGTCAAAATATTTAAAGGACGCCTCGGGAACATCTGTTCGCTGGTTGGGATGTTTCGCGGCTGGGCCACTTCCAAAGTTTTCAGGATTCACATGCTCGACCATATGCGGCCCGACGGCATAAATTAGAGCATGAGCAACGCGTGCGTGTATTTTTGTCGGTCTACTCTCTTAATCTTTCGCTGATAAACGTGTCCTGTGGTCGGCTCCAGCCGTGCTCCATGAATGGACCGTAATCGACGCGGCTTTATCGGTCAGCCAATTTGATTCAAGAAAGGTTATTGTGTACGTCTGGTGTGATCGCTGGAGTGTTGCGCTCGGCTCAGTCTTTCATTATCGGAGTGCTGTTATTTCGCTGGTTTTGGTAATGGAATTCTTTAATGGTTGAGTGGTTGAGTGTTTGACTGTTGAGATGAATGTGCTCTTTATTATTTAAACGCTATGTTATTGGGTATCTCTATTACTCGAATTCTCCAAATGTTAAGGTAACCGAGGTAAAAAATTACACAGCTCGACAGCCAACTGGACTTGTAACATTCAATAGCCGTTTCTTATAGGTTTTCGTGCGCTGAAAACGAAGCCGCAAACCGTTTGTCGCCATCACCCTCGGGTTTTGAGAAATTCGATTTTGAAAAAAAATGCAAATTTTCAAATTTGAATATCTTTTGTGTCGAAACAGTAATAGTTATTCGGTTGCTTGTTGCGTCAAATTATTCTATGAACCCTCTCGACTACAACGATATAAGTTATTAGTGCATTATAAATATTTACATATGTTTAAACAACGATCAAAGGGAAAAGGTCACCCGAAATTCATCCAATTTTGCAGATATCTTTCAATTTATTTGCAATACTAAGGGTCTAGGAGAAAATCTGACTACTCCACGCGATGCAGCAGACATTTTTCCTTCGGAAAGCGTCGACAGAAGTGGTAAGTCACGTTTCGTTTACAATACAGAAGCGAAATAGTTTGGCAAAACGTGCGGCGCCGACAGTGGTGGTCACGCGCGTTAAGCGATTGTGTTACGCCGAGCGGCAGTGCGATCGCGCGCCGCCGTTGACTACCACTGTCGGCGCCGCACGTTTTGCCAAACTCTTTCGCTTCTGTATTGAAAACGAAACGTGACTTACCACTTCTGTTGACGCTTTCCGAAGGAAAAATGTCTGCTGCATCGCGTGGAGTAGTCAGATTTTCTCCTGCAGCCTTACTTTTGGAAATAAATTGAAAAATATCTGCAAAAATGGGTGTATCTCGGGCGACCTTTTCCTTTTGATCGTTGTTTAAACATATTTAAATGTTCATAATGCACTAATTATTTATATCATTGTATTCGGGAGGGTTCATAGAATAATTTGACGAAACAAGTCAAATGATTTTCAATTACTCGAGTGATGTACTTAACACCTGAAGCCTCTACTAATTGAATATTCTGCTACTCGAAAGCTATATCACCCGAATCTTCTACTCTCCAAATATCGAGGTAACCTAGATAAAAAATATTATCTTCTTAATACCATATTCACATCAAAATTTCCTCCCTCCTTCGCCAGAATACTGTGCGTCAATGTGTTCGCCAATAAAAAGAAGAGACAAGGAAACGCATACTTCTCGTTACCAAAAAGAACATCTTAAGAATGAAAGGTTTGCGGTTATCCGCATCGTATCCACTGCGTGGGCGCGTTTTTCTACAGATAATACAAACGATACTGCTTCGATAAGGGTAATTAGCCTTATAGGAAGTGGTTGCCGTAGGAAAAGTATGCAAACGAATTATTCTGGTTACAGTAGCTCGATCTTGGTTTCTCCAGTTCCAGGGAAATTTCATAATACATACATTTACTCGTTGGAGAATTCACGCGGGAAAATAGATTCGGTTCCGCTTATTTAATTCAACGACCACTGGCTCAATTACTCGGCTGTCGTAAAGAGCAACGCTGCGCTCCTTCGCAGGCGTATCGGTTCGTTCGACTGAAAATTTACTAATTTCTCACAGACACATTATTCGCCCCGTTCGGACGTGTCAAAGTTTAAAATTTTGGCGATGAATCAACGCGAAGAAAATGAAGAATAAAATGGATTTTGTTGTATAACTCGTGAACTGGAAGAAATAGAAAAAGAAATTTCAGACGAAAGTTACTTCTTTTAAGGGGGTGCATGGGTATTTCGGGGTCGAAAAATCGAAATTTGTTTTCGATTGTTTGTGGTAGCCACAAGTCTTAGAAGTATTTCAAAAATGATTTCATTGGAAAATTCGAAAAATTTCGAGAGTTACAGCGTAAAAAGTAAAGCCGTTATTCTCAAAACTGTGTTTCTCAAGACGGTGAACATCGTAACTCGAGAACGGATCGATATTTGTTGTTGAAATTTTAACTGAACCTTCAAAACACTTTTCTCCTCAATGTGGAACTCGGTCACTAAGATCGCGTAATTTTAACAACATTTAAGACAACATATATCACAGAATTACTTCAGTAAAATCCTTCAAAGTTGATATTTGTTGTATAACTCCGCGAATTTTTATTAAAATTTTTCGACCGAGTTCCACATCGTAGATTTTGAGTTAAAGGATACTCGTATACAGCGACTTTGTTTTTAGATGAGCCGGTCAATCGCGTTCACCACATGGAGGCGCGCATTACGCAAGCACTCACTTTGACGTTTTGTATATCAATTAATTTGTAATATTTTGTAAAAAATCTTATTTGAAAATACGTCTTATATCCATAAGAGAGAATTGTTAAAATATCAAATGGTTTAAATTATTACTGGCTCTAGAATCTAGCCCAGAAGCAACCGTTGATTTTAGCTGTCTAATACCCACGTACCCCCTTAATTAAAACTATCATTTGGCAACTTTTAAGTTCGTACAGTTCACGAGTTATAACTTATAGCACAAAATCGGAAAATTGCCAAATTTTCGGGGGTCGATTTCAACCCCTTAGAGTGAATTTTGGTAGCAAAAAAAATTACGTAATAGCTAATACATATCCCCTAAGTTTCATAATTTTTTGAATTCCTCAGTTGGGGGGATCTTCCCTCGTTAGTTAACTATAATATCCCGGGCCTGCTACAGTGCGTAGGCAATTGGAGTCTGCACAGCTCCATAGTAGCAAAAGCTACATCCAACGACTGTCCACCTGAAGAACATTGCTTTATGTGCCACTTGAGCTGCGAGCACTTCGCTATGCCGTCCCGAACGGCCGAGCTGGCGGTAGCGTTGCAACGGTGTGCATCGCGTGAGAACCGGTGCAGCACACGTGTGATGGTCAATCCCGAAGAGGAGTACATTTGTTACACATATATATATACGTATATGTAGGCGTACACGGTGGTGGCTTCAAGGTTCACGGTGATCCGATCCAAGGTGCGCTTTGTCGCGAGCGTGTGTTTACGCGCGCGCTGCCCGTGAGTTATAGGCCTAGCGGCTGCACGTGGGTGCACAATATTGCATTCGCTCCCACACCCACCAGGGGCCAAGCCGCCCCGCGAGCAACTGTATATCGACGCGATTTCCTTCGTTACGAGGACGACCCGAGAGGGACGCTCCTTTCCGCGCTGTTTGAGGAACGGGAGGAACAGTGTCCCGTGGCGGGGACTGAGCTTCGCGTGCACTTGTAAAGCTGACCACTGCGAGTGGCGTCGGCGTGTTTCCACGCCGAGGCGATTGCATTCTGTGCTGGTGTGCACCCACGTCTATATTTTCTGGGGAGCAAAGTATGTAAATAATTAATGTAAATAATAAGGAAATATTTAATATAAGAATGTAATTAAATTTTAAAAAAATATTAAATATTAAATACTAAGTAAATATTTAATACAAGAGAATACAATAAAATTTTATAAAAATATTAAATATTAAGTAATGAGTAAATATTTAATATAAGAATATAATACAATTTTAAAATATATTAAATATTAAATAATAAGTAAATATTTAATATAATCAAATATAATAAAATTTTATTTAAATATTAAATATTAAGTAATAAGTAAACACTATGTAAATAATAAGGAAATATTTAATATAAGAATATAATATAATTTTAGAATATATTAAATATTAAATAATAAGTAAATATTTAATATAAGAGAATACAATAAAATTTGATAAAAATATTAAATATTTAATACAAGAAAATACAATAAAATTTGATAAAAATATTAAATATTAAATATTAAGTAAATATTTAATACAAGAAAATACAATAAAATTTGATAAAAATATTAAATATTAAATATTAAGTAAATATTTAATACAAGAAAATACAATAAAATTTGATAAAAATATTAAATATTAAATACTAAGTAAATATTTAATACAAGAAAATACAATAAAATTTGATAAAAATATTAAGTATTAAATAATAAGTAAATATTTAATATAAGAAAATATAATAAAATTTTATTTAAATATTAAATATTAAGTAATAAGTAGACACTATGTAAATAACAAGTAAATATTTAGTGGTAAAAAGTAGATATTAGGTTCTAGTGTCCACGAATGTTGACCTTGAAAACAAGATTTTTTTGTACTGCGTAGAAAATTCGAGAGGAGTGGCTCATTGTCAGAAATTTATTTGCGAGAAGACGCAGGTAAAGGAGACGGTTTGCGAAAATACTAAGACGCAGAGAGATGCAGTTCCATTATTCGGATCTTTTTGAGAGCGCCGCAACTGCTGTCTAACGCTTCTGACCCTGCGAGGATTAACCACGGAAGGAGATTTTCCTTCCAGTGATTCTGCGTACCTGAATCTTCTTGGTACTTTTTCCAGCCGCGATGATTTAGTGATATTTGTTCTTTGCCGCACAGAACATCCTTCTTTTGAAGAACGGACCCTCGAGGGGCAACGTAGGCGTGGTACCCTCCAGGCAGGAGGTCCTCAACTTGTTTCAAATTCTTTCCTATCTATTTTGTCCGGCGCATTAAGGAATCAGATGGATTCTCACGAAGCGAAAAATCTAGCTGAGTGGAAAAGCTGCCGGGGGAAATTTGGTGGAAAGATTCGACGAGCATTTTTAGTGGATCCATTTTGGGGCTCTTTCTTTGCGTTCATTGGGAACTGTAATTCCTGTTGTTATTACTTTATTATTATTATTATTAATCACAGAACAAGCTCCATTTCTACAATAACGAATACAGTAGCATACATATAAGAAGACACGACACATTTTAAATGGTAAAAATCATAAAATTGCTGCTTAGTTGATAACAATTTTGCGCAGATTGCTGCTGAAAGTTATAATAAATCAATAGAAAAAATCAATGTGGTCTGAATATAAATTGGATCGCGAGCACCAAACTTATATTTAATGCTTGAACAGTAAAAGATTTATGATGAATTTAAAATAGATTATCTCTCCGTTTTCGTTTTTCTAACACCCTTTAGCAGGCAAAAACCCGAAGCGATTCTACATGAAAAAAGTAAGTAAAAAATGTGTGCCTACTTCGAGTACATCGAGTCCATCTGCAAATCGATTTCCTCGAAACCGAAATCCCACTGGGGAAAAAAATTATTCCACAACATTTATATTACCTATACCACGTTCATTCATAAGAATTTTTAAAATCGACCTTCTGGAAGAGGAAGCCTTCTACAAACAAACTTCGTTCAACATTTCCTTCTTATTTTTCCATTACAATCATTTTCCTTTCGGTTGCATCACCTCTCACGTAACAGCCTGTGCATTAATTGTGTTGGGAGTTGGAATAACAGAATCCACTGTAACGCACAGTTTCAGCTCGATTGCTCCACCAGGGATATTTCGCCCATAAAAATAAACCCGTCTGGATTGCACAAACTTGTCCCTGAACCCCATAGAGCACAGTACTCTTTACTCTTCTCAGGCACAGTAGAAGGCAGATGTGTGCACGAAGAAGTGCATTTAACGCAGGTGCAAACTAGCGACCGACCGGGCATCCCCGCGCGGATTTCTGCATCCGAACGTACGTGTACGCTTAATTACCGTGCACCGTTTATTTGCGATATCCGAAGTGACTGAGCGGCGCACTCCGCCGCTGTGGTTCACTCAGGCTTTCTCAATTTCCTCGAATTCGACGGGGCCAAGAAGCTCTCGAGGAATGTTTAACCATTCAGCCGCGGCGCATAATTATTTTACACCCTGTACATATTTTCGAAACCGAATGCCAGCTACCTCGGGGCGTGCGCCGAAAGGTTGGAGATATCCTGCAATGACCCATGACAGTTCCTCGTTCACCGCTGAATATTTATTTTAAATTTATTTTTGCTAAAATGTTTTTTTTCTTACCTGTGAATAAATGATAGTAATAATTAACTACAAAGTATGAAGCATGCATGCAATGCTGGTGTTAGTAGATACTTATCGAAATGATGGAGAATCTTTAATTAGGAATGGCACTTTAGAATGTGAAGGCTTCTGTTTGCTTAGAAAAATCGAGGTTACCACGAGTTCTTTTAAATTCTTTTTAATCTGTCGTGTTTAACTCTCGGCTGTCACACTGGGTCGAAATGGCCCGCAATTTGACTGCGAGGTAAAATATCTTGGAGGTATCATTGAAAATGGTACTACTGTTTAACAAGCTCGCACTTTAAATGTTAACTTTCAACGATGAACATATATATTATACAATGTTCAAGCTTTATCTCAGAATTCTTGAGGCTTAATTTACCAGACAGCTTTTAAACAGCAGCTGACTGAAAATTGGCTTTGTCGAATCTTGGGACCAAGCGTGACAATTACGTTCCGAATAAAATTTTTTTAAAAAATTAAAACCGCTCAAAAAAAAAAAATGCGCTGTAAAGTAAAAAATAATTTTGTTCCTTATTTAATCTACGACTCTCAATTTTTTAAGTCGGCGCCTCATCATTTTGACTGTATAAATCTGGCGCCGACTTACAAAATATGAGAGTCGTAGATTAAATAAGGGAAAAAATTATTTTTTACTTGTTAGTGCAATTTTATTTTTTTGAAGTCGGTTTTTATTTTTTGCATTTTTTACTTTTTCGTTATTTAAGGTATACAACTACATTTACTTATTTAAGTTATACAACCACATTTATTTAAACAACGACGTCGGTTAATGAAACAGATTTCTTCTTTTTGGTGTAACTTCAAAACTACTGAACCGATTTTGATCATCCTTTCTGCATGACCTAAGTTGATTGAAGCCAAACTAAATGCAATAAGTTTCACCAAAATCGGTCCAGTAGTTACGGAGAAATTCGCGGACAAACATTAACATACGCATCGAACGTAGAACCTCTTTCTTTCTGAAGTTGGTTAGAAATAGGTGAGCCAGCCGAGTGTTAATAAATGTTATCACACGATGTATTGATACTTCAATTATTCGACTTTTTACGAGCATTTCAGTGCAAATTTTTATGTCGAAATTTAAAGTAAATTCTTCAAACTGCTACAATTCCCAAAATAATTCGAATTTTGAGAAAATCCTACGCTAAGTTGGAGAGAATATATTCCTGTTTATATATCTTTGTTGTATTTCTTTCTCAGATGATCCAGTCATTTCCAGGAGTGTGGGCCAGTTTTTTTGCAGTGCTCCGGGAAGCCATTTTGTTCGCCGCCATTTTTTACAATTTTCCATAAAAAAAAATTTTTCCTAGCAAAATAAAGATTGCTTTAAAACTGTGTAAAAAATCCAAGCCCAATATTTTTATTTATACGAACAAAAAAATCCCAAACTTTTTAGTTGCTTCTGGGCGAGGTACCCCCTTAAGTGCTCATAAATCCTACTCTCCCCTGCAATGTAACAGCAGTTTGTCCATCCCTCAGTTTCCCTACTTTCTGATTTGCATTCACCCCCTTTGGTGTTTCTTTATCGAACAATAGCATCGCACGAATGGTACGATAACGGTGAACCGGCTTGCAAAGAGAAGCTGCAGTTGCAGATTAATCGTTTCGTCTACTTGGCGCGTTATTTGCAACGCGACTTCACGTCCTGTTGTAAATCAGCACTGAAGCTGACTCACATGTTGATCGTCGGAGCCCCTTGTTGCTCGAAACGATCGTGATAATTCCTCAGTAATTTCGATATTGAATTAAAAAAAAAACGCGATAGTGCTTTTCTTGTGGACGGAAGCTTTACCTTTTCAATGTCGATAAATTTATCTAACGACGAATTCCTTGCTTTCCTAAATGTAGAAAAATGATTGCAAAATTTTTGGCGGCAGAGTGTCTGCCCATCGCAGCAGGGGAAGAAGATTTCGGAGAAAAGACTGAAGGAACATGGCTCCATTGGTGCAGCCTCCTCGTCGGGGCCGAATTATTGCACCCGGAGTGCAATCGCGCTGCTCACGTTGTGCACGCAAATATGCAGGGCCTCGGTGACGTCACATCCGGCGTCTCGTTTTTCGCGGTGCAAACTTATCACGACGAGGAAAGGCTTTCGAGCGGGAATCGCCTTTATACTCCCACGCAGCGCCGGCGAACGCAATCGCGAATGGATCACGTAGCAGGGGTGCAGGTCTACCCTGGTTACGCGCATTATCGATGGCACTGTAGGGAGGGAATAGATTTCTGAAGGGAGGTGTAGAGAGATCTTCGAGGTTTCGAGTTAATTTGCAGAAGGAAGGCAGGAATAGTCTCAAAGTTCACCTCGATACCAGTGGCGGGCTGGCCAGGGTGTCTCAGCTTGCCCGATGGCAAAATGATAATCGAACTTTTAGTAGCTTGAAAATATAATAGAAGTTCCAATATTATTATTGCGTGCATAAAAAATGTACGATATATTACTATTTAAGATAGTTCCTAATCAACTATGTTAGTCAAATATAAAGTAGTATAGAAATAATAATAATAATAATTTTTAACATCATGGATATATATTTTAAAAAGTTCAATGTTAATGTAAATAATTGTAATACGAAAATAGAATATTAAATTGGTTAGCGTAGGTGAATTGGAGCAGCAGATCTGGCAACGTCGCATTCATTCGCAGCGTCTTCTATAACCAAAATGTCAGAAAAGATGTTCATAGGAATTTGAATCGTCGTTCGCTATTTAAATGTCTAAACATATCCAGTGTGCGACGTTGCCACGTTGCCACGTTAATTCATTATATCGAATACGTGGTATAACCCCACGAATCCAAATAATAAAAAAAATATGATATAACCAAACAATTAAAAATTTAATTCTAGCTAGATAAAAAATTATAAACATCAATGAAATTAAAAACCTTATAAAAATAATTCTTAACTACTCAGCTATAAAAATTAATGCAAATCTACCTCTAAAACATTCCGTATTAAACCCAGACACTAACTGATTCCCCCTCAACTAAATCAAAAGGTGTCCGATTTAACTCAATTAGCAGCCTAATTAAAAATATTAAATAAATTGGAATAAGAATTATAATAAATTTAACATAATATTGACTCTACGTAGTTTCTAAAAAATTTGCACGTAAACCTATATTTTATGGGCATTTACGAAGAAACCATGTGAAGAAACTCAGTTTTGTAGAAATTAATAAATTAATTTCCTGACATTTCGATGTACTTTTGCGCGTACACTTCTGGAATATAGTTTTCCTGTTTCAGAAGAAAAACTGAAACTATAACCCTCTTTTTTCGACCTTGCCACATGCCACTGTGTTAAAATGCATAAACTTTAATTAACTATTTCTCTATAACTATGTGGTAAATCGATTTTAAACTTTGTACAAGGGTTTCTTGTATTCCAAATTAGTTTTGAACGAAATTTGAAAGAATTCTTAAATTTGGTAGATTATTCAGGAACTACTTTAGGATAACTGTATTCGTAGTTGACAGTGTACCAATAGTTGACACTTTTATTTTCAGTCACGAATAATAAGCTTTCTATTGAAAAAATGTTTTTGACTAATACGCTGTTTGAAAAAGTATTAGTCAAAAACATTTTTTTAATAGAAAGCTTATTATTCGTGACTGAAAATAAAAGTGTCAACTATTGGTACACTGTCAACTACGAGTACAGTTACCCTAAATAAAAAAAATTTAATAAAATCATTTTTCGATGATATTTTATATTTAAGAATATAATAAATAACCCTGACAAAATAATTCTGATTCGGGTGACGTGATAGTTTTATATTTCTTGGTGGACTCCCTTTGTCTCCTGGCAACGAATAATTTCAGACCTAGGTAGTCCGCCAGTAGAATCTAATACCTTAATATCTCTACACTTTCAGACCACGAGACCCCAAAACTTTGGAACCCCGAGACCCCCATATCCTGAGCCTTTGAAACTTGAGTCCTCCCAAGTGTACCTAAAATTTCTTAAATTCATTCAAAACTCGTATCCCAAGATTCCAAAAGAAATTTCCCTGATCACCTTCTCACAGTTCCTTGGGCCCTCCAAACCTGTATCCTTCCACACCTCGCCTACCCTTTCTACACCATCAGAATCAATGATTCCGAGACACCTCTATCCCAGAAATTCCATCACCACCTACTGCTTCTTTCCTCACAAATATTCTCCCCATCCCAAGTCGCCCTCCCCATGATCCTCCCCCGTCTCTATGTGCCTGTCGCATTCCTTCCTGTTTCTTATCGGTTATTCGAATGTCGCCGGCCGATACGAGCACAGACATCGAGCCACCTATGCGACGAGAGGCGCGCAGGCACCGCGGACGTGGCAGGTCGAGGGATGTGCCTCGATCCAACACAGGACAGAATCACCCCGGTCGGTGAATAGACGGCTGCGCGCGGTGGATACTATGCAGGCTTATGGCGAAAGTCCGTCAGAATGGTCAGTTATGCGCGATCAAGATAAATGGCAGCTCGTCGAGCGTTCACGTGCAACCCCCTTGCCGTGGCTACGGCGAACACCGCGCAACTTATGGCTCTACGATACGCGTCGTAATCCTTCTTCGACCGAACCGCTCGTTGGCATTCGTCACGTCGGCCATCATCGATTATCCCCGTGCACTTCTGATGGGATCGTTTATCGGTAGTGATGGGACCAAGTGTATGACGAATCCCATCTAGCAATGGCGAGAATAATGCTCGAAAATCGCGGGAACACTTCGAATGCGTTAATTATATTATTGTGTAACCTTAGGTGCGAAGACAAGCGAGACGCGATTTGTATCGAGATTTCTTGCACGTTCGAAGCAGTGTTTTTTTTTTTTTAAAGACAGGGGTTCATTTGTAAAATCTTTATTCTCAAGTTTGAAAGTATGTTCATGCTGGGGCTGTAACGAATGTTCGAATAATGTAAGTATTCGAAGATTCGAATACCAGAGAATTCAAATTTGAGATCCGAATAGCAGAGAATTCGAATTTCGGATTCGAATACTAGAGAATTCGAATTTGAGATTCGAATACCGGAGAATTCGAATTTGAGATTCGAATACCAGAGAATTCGAATTTGAGATTCGAATATTCGAATAATCAGGAGTATTCGAATTTGAGATTCGAATATTCGAATACCACAGAATTCGAATATTCGAATACCACAGAATTCACATATTCGAATACCACAGAATTCGAATATTCGAATACCACAGAATTCGAATCTTCGAATACCAGAGAATTCGAATTTGAGATTCGAATATTCGAATCATCAGGAGTATTCGAATATTCGAATAATTACTAGTATTCGAAGATTCGAATACCAGAGAATTCAAATTTGAGATCCGAATAGCAGAGAATTCGAATTTCGGATTCGAATACTAGAGAATTCGAATTTGAGATTCGAATACCGGAGAATTCGATTTTGAGATTCGAATACCAGAGAATTCGAATTTGAGATTCGAATATTCGAATAATCAGGAGTATTCGAATTTGAGATTCGAATATTCGAATATTCGAATATTCGAATAATCAGGAGTATTTGAATACCACAGAATTCGAATATTCGAATACCACAGAATTCACATATTCGAATACCACAGAATTCGAATATTCGAATACCACAGAATTCGAATCTTCGAATACCAGAGAATTCGAATTTGAGATTCGAATATTCGAATCATCAGGAGTATTCGAATATTCGAATAATTACTAGTATTCGAATATTCGAATAGTCGAATAATTACTAGTCTCCGAATATTCGAATAGTCGAATGATTACTAGTCTTCGCATATTCAAATAGTCGAATAATTACAGCTCTAGTGCATGCTTCTGCATCCAAACCTCTGAGCATGATGGGAGTTCGGTTTATTGATAATTGAACAACTTGAATTTTACCATGCCATATACATGCGCAATAAAATATAGTGCGATTAATTCAATGCACATATCAGATTAAGAACAGTGGTGCTAAATAGTCAAATTTGGATCACACTGCCAACCAAAAATGTTCTCAAAAGGACACACCCTCCAGATGTTCCAAAATCCATTCACACTTACTATATAGAAGTGCGGAAATCCTAAATTATCCTCATCCTACTACTATTCAACTGACGACCGACGACACCTTAATCTTTTCCGCCACATCTACCTCCGCGTTCGCATAATAATAAACGAATAAATAATCCAAACTCCCGAACACTGAAAGTCCACCCTGCCGCAGATAAACTTCCAGCAAATATCCGTTTCGATCAACCCCTTTCCCCCCCCACAAACTGCCACCTAGCGCCTCGCCGTCGTCGATACCTGTTCTCCCAACGGCTTCGTCGCCGCGGCAAAGCAACCCGGTAACAAAATCCCCTCCCTCCCTCCCGTCCGCCCCTCCCGCCGCTGCCCCGTGGCGAGCGGCAGGGATCCTTTTTCCAAAAACGTCGGTCCAAAGCACCTGCGCCTGGAAATTCCTGGCCGCCGTCCTATGCGGCGGTGCATTGTACGAGGCGGCGAGAACCGTCTCGCGAGTCCGCTGCAACGATGTGCAAGAGGTGGCGGTCGGCGGTGGGGGGGGGGGGGGGAGGAAGGAGTGGGAGTAAATGGGTGCCCGACGAGGAAAGAAAGGAAGAGGAATCCCAGAGCGACGACGGTGGTGGGGAGGAAAAGGGGTTGCTGTCTCGCTCGTTCACAGGGCCATCCATTGACGCCTTCGGCGAGGCATTTGTGAATGAAGCTCCCCCCCCTACCCGCACCCACCCCCGCTCGCGCCGTTGGCGGTTCGTTCTTACGTCGACTGCACATGCGCTCTCGCGGCGCTACGCGCGACCCGCCACTCGCCGCGGGACAGCGGAGTGCACCTCGCGCGACGAAACTGGGTCCGGGGCGACGCGTTTACGTTTTCGCCGCGATTTGGGCCCCGCTCGGAGGGAGGATTTTTGCACCTCCGAAGGGGAGGATTCTTGTGGTTTCAGAAGGGAGAATTCTTTAAGTTTCAAATGGGAGGATTTTTGTAATTTCAAATAGGAAGGTTTTTGTCATTTCAAATGGAAGGATTTTTGTAGTTTCAAATGGGAGGATTTTTGTAGTTTCAAAGGGGAGGATTTTTCAACTTTCAAATGGCAAGATTTCTGTAGTTTCAAATGGAAGGATTTTTGTAGTTTCAAGTGGAAGGGACTAGACCCTCGGTTTTTGGCAATTCAAATTACTAGAGGTGAGTGGGGGAGGGGGGGGGGGGGGACATGAATTGATTCGTAATTTGAGAATTGCATGAGATCGGGGAAGGCGAGGTACTTCATTGGAAAATTTTCGTATCTAATTGTACGAAAGAGGGGAATGTAGTAATGGGTGGCGTGTATCATTTCACTATGGATGGGATGCGTTTTAAATTTTCTTTGCATTAAACGAGCACCCCCACAAGTGGAAGACATATTCGCTCATTTGTTGCAACGGTGATATAACTAAAAAATCATGATTTTCCGGGAAACGAGTTTGAGTCACGAGGCTTTGAGTCATTATAATTTTGTAAAAATATCATATTCCAATGCCAAATTGGTGTAATAAATTATTGAACTGGGACAAAAGTATAACAACATCGGCATTCAGTGATTTGAATTCCCATTTACCCTCAAAACAACCCCTATAACTCCCTACGATGCTCCGTATCGTTAAAACGAGTTGGTTTTATTGTTATAATTTTTAAATAAAGGTTTTAATTTGTAGAATGGGATTTTCATCGAGGAATGACCCAATTAGCAGATTCAACGAGACGGGGTAGTATAAGGGATGTATTGGATTGATCCTGAATGAACTGCCACACGTGATAATATACCAAAAAGTATCGCAACAGTGTTTTTATCATGTGGAATAAATTTTTTATTGCAGAGTGTGTGGACCCTTTTAGAGAAATAAAGTCCTTCTTACTTTGCTTGTGGCAGGGGTTAATATAGTTGTAAAATAAACTGATTCTCTCTCACTGAAACTATTAACGAGCCCGGCAAATGAATCCACGAGAAAGTAGATTCGATTTCAAAATAAAACTCAAGACGAAGAAGCTGGACCGTGCTCCACTAACTTCAACTTTCTTCCTCCATTAACCTTCTTTATGGTCCCTCGTTTCAGATACTCAGGCGTGTCGCCTGGCCAAGCCTTTCCACTGCTTGGAGAAAAAACTATTACGATACATTTATAAAAAAAAAAAGAAAACAGATTTTTCGCAACTTTGGCCACACAATTCGATCATCGATGCGGCTCTTTTTGCTCCACCACCTCGTCGAGACGATCTTACGTAAATATGATGCATCGAAACGCACCATGCAGGTCTATCTCAACCTCCCCTCGAGTTCTCGATAATGCGTTCCTTTCGCAACAGCGTCATTTTCACGCGAAGAAATCGACAGACGCGGTCAGAAGAAATGACCACTGCCGTCGAAAGTGTTGGGCGATTGTGGCGACAAGGCAGGATTTCGTCGGCCTTTTTGCGGCCGTTAAGGCGATGCTTTCGCCAGAGTGACGTAATTGGAGTAATTTGGATCGATTAGCTTCAAATCGACCGCGTCGCCAAATGACGGTAATGCACGGAATCGTTTGCAAACATTGCGTCGCGATAAAAGGACGCTGGTAAAACCATTAAAAAAAACGAATCAAATATAATAGAAACGGGAGCAACGGTGAACGACAAAAAAAAAATCATTGGAGGGAATATTAAATTAAACGAATACTAAAAATGTATTATTCGTTGCCATTCGATTTAGCAAACTTAAGAAAACAAACATATTCAGACCCATTTTCCATAAAAAGCTAGTTTAAAGTTTAAATTCGTCAACAACTATATACACAGGGTGTTGAAAAAATTGATAAGAGTTTGGCATGGACGAAGTGCCGCATGTATTTGATGAAACCATTTTATGTTTCCTTATATAGTTCCTTTTAAACTTTTCCTCCTTTCAACTACCAGAATGTGTTGACATAGAAAAAAGTTACCATTAAATTTCAATGTTATACACAATTTTGTAGCAAGTTTTTTTTTTTACAAATTTACTCTTGAAAGCAGCGACCACTTTTTTAACACCCTGTACGACTCAATCGCACCTCCTCTCAGAAAACTACGAATCGCGAGTCCCCCTTGCCAGAGATGACCGTTACAGCCCAACGGGGAAACATAAAAAAGGAATGCGAGTTCTATCTTTACCAACCAGCAGCCAACGGACGACAGCATCTGTGCAAAAAAAAAAAAAAAAAAGGAAGAACAGAGAAGAATCGATCGAACCCACGCGAATGCCTTGACAAACCGAGGCGAACGCGATCGAAGCGTCTCGCTGTTGCAAAGTAGGAGCTCGAGCGATGAAAAAGAAACCCTCGTCGATCGGAGCAAAAAGGGTTACTGTCTCTTTAAACGGGCCGTGGAGCATCTGCAACCGCCGGGCCCCTCCCCCCCCCCCACCGCCCGACTGAGCGGAGCACATGCGAGGGCCCCGGCGGGCGCACATGCGCGGCCATGATGCAAACGCGCGACAAACGGGGACCAACGCGGAGAAGGCCGTTTCCTCGACGGCGGAACACGTGTCCAGACTGACAAAAATGCTGCTGGCCCCTTTTTTTATTCGGCCAAAGTAGCGTCCGCCGCGGCGAGGCGCGCATTGTAGCGCGAGACCGCGTTTTCTCTTGCATCCGCGCCGCCGCGAAAGAAAAACGAGGAGGGAGAGGGGAGCACGCGGTCCGGAAAAAGGAGGGCGCGCGCACTGCAACCCTCCCTCTCGTTCGCACCTTCCCTTCTGCTTCGCGAGAGGGTTTCTTTGGAACTGCAGAGAAAGGTGTATCATTTTCTGATAGAGCGAGGTTTCGCAACGGAGGTTGGTGAAATCGTAGAATTTCTTACTTCACATGCGAGGCTTTGCTTTCGAGAAAGTGGATTTCAAAGATGATGCCAATTCTCGGGCAAGCTCACGCCAGACGAGTTTCTTCAAAATTAAAGTTAATTAAACGCTGGATGTGTAATCTTTTGCTGAAATAGGAAATGAAGAAGGGACGGTCCCAATTAGAGCTGTAAATATTCAAATATTCGAGTACTCCTAATTATTCGAATACCCGAATATTCCTAATTAGACAAATATTCGAATACCACCTTCTAATTACTCGAATATTCGAATAGCTACTCATAATTAGTCGAGTATTCGAATACATACTCCTAATTAGTCGAATATTCGAATACTCCTAATTAGTCGAATATCCGAATATTCCTAATTAGTCGAATATTCAAATACTTCTCATTAGTCAAATATCCGAATATTCCTAATTAATCGAATATTCGAATACTCCTAATTAGTCGGATATCCGAATATTCGAATACTCCTATTTAGCCGAATATCCGAATATTCGAATACTTCTAATTAGTCGAATATCCGCATATTCCTAATTAGTCGAATATTCGAATACCTCCTCCTTATTAGTCGAGTATTCGAATACCTACTCCTAATTAGTCGAATATTCGAATATGCGAATACTCCTAATTAGTCGAATATCCGAATATTCCTAATTAGTCGAATATTCAAATACTTCTAATTAGTAAAATATCCGAATATTCATAATTAATCAAATATTCGAATACTCCTAATTAGTCGAATATCCGAATACTCCTAATTAGTCGGATATCCGAATATTCGAATACTCCTATTTAGCCGAATATCCGAATATTCGAATACTTCCAATTAGTCGAATATCCGAATTTCCGAACACTCCTAATTAGTCGAGTGTCCGAATATTCGAATACTCCTACTTAGTTGAATCTCAAATTCGAATTCCCTGGTATTCGAATATTCGGATAGTCGAATATTCGTAACCAGTAGATCCACAGATTGCAACAAAACTGTGTGTCACGGAGCACGCTAACTGTAGCAAGTGTAATGGCCAATAATCCCGTGATAAACAGGAATTATTGCATAATGCTGATGAGCGTCGGGCGTGGCTCCATTACGCGCCCTCAAGATATAAAAAAAAAAGGAATAGAAGAACGGGGAAAAGGGGGCGAGAGGAGAAAACGAGGAAATAAAATCAATGTACGGAAGATCGCACACGTTCTCGTTTAAGTGTTGTAACTGATAATGATACCCCGGGTCCGTGGCAATTTACCACGGTACACTGTATATCATCGTCGTCTGTTATTTACAGGATGTCGGGGAATGCATCTGCATCGGCGCAGCCAGCGTGCGCGCGCATTCGTGTTTGCACGAGGCGCAAAGTCGTCGAATGAAAACGCGCGGAAAAACGTTGCAACACAGCGTGGCCAGAGTGTGTGGGTTCCTTGCGAGCAGAAAGCTGATAGATGAACGAAGAATTGTTAATAATAATGATGGTAATAGCGACGTTTTTATAACAATAAGACATCAAAGGAAATAGCCATTAGAAATAATGTGAGTAATTTGAACTGTGTATGAATTTGAGAATTGAAATGAAATTGTTACAAAGACATTATCGCAAAGATGGGAGAGAAAGCTGGGTGCCCAACAAGTTTCGTTAATATTGATATTATTTTATAAACTTGGGAAAATAGCCCTCTTGTTTCTTAAAATTAATATTTTATGCAACACGTAAAAAGAGGCGAGAGTAGAGGCTCGTTTCGATAAACGAGTCGAGGTAGCTGACAATAAGGAATTGCGTATTCTCCGAGGCTTCGCGACTCCACGTTCCTCGCAGAATGTTGACCTGCGAGGAAAGAAATATGAAGCCAAGAAGGTAGGAAAGAAAAGATGAAAAAATGAGCCACGGGTTGATTAAACCAGGGGAAAAAAAGGCACAATGCATCCGCTAAGGAAGCCGAATCCTTGCAACCGCCTGTCTTTAAATCTTTGGCAACACGGGGGAAAGACAACAGTGTAGCACTCAGAAGAGAGGAATTTATTAAACAGAAAGGAGGGACTGAAAGACAATATTCCCAGCTCGCCTCCTCTGTATCATTCATATTGAATTTTCCTTCTCACCATTAAGAGAACAATGCAAATATTCAATTTCACGTGAAGTAGTAATTAATAATTAATTAGACTTTGTCAGTTCGCAAAAGAAGAAATTTGGAAGAAAATCTCTAGAGTTTTTAATATTTATTAAGTGTGGGTTTATTCATCCACTAGGGAAGGAATTTTTTCGTTAAAGATATATTAAACATAATTAAAAAAGATGGTAGGAATTTTAATCAAAGCTCTAGTAAAATAAATCTCCCCTTACAATATTTCCCCAATTTTGGGCAGCATGAACATTTCCAATTCTCAATATTCCTCAGTGTTCCCTGAAATAGTGGAACACAATTATTTTCGAAGAAGGGAAGGAAAACGGATCACCCACGAAATATTAAAGCAAGAAACCGATGTGCAGGATTGATGGTTCGTGGAATTGCGGTAAGAAAATACGCTTCTCTGGCAAGGAAGAGAAGAAATCGGAGGCCGAGAGGCTCGTGAAAACGGGAGGAGGGAAAAGTGGCGAGCGCCAGCGCCCACGAAAAAGAATGTGCCGAAAGAATGGGCCAAGGGAGAGACTGGGAATCGGGCAAGAATCCCAAGAGCGGCGTACGAGCATCTTATTTCAATATTTTAAACGCACTCCGGGGTATCACGCATACCACGAGTGGACGGCTAATATTTGAAACGGACCACAAACGCCGGCGAGGCCGTCCCTGGGAAAGGGAAACGGAAGACGCGGTGTATACAGGGTGGCGATCGAAGTAGAGCCTCGACCGTGGGACGTACTGATTTTTCGATAAAAAATGAATCGAAATTGCTCTATCGAGTTTTCACGTAGGACGTCTCCATCGCGAGAAAAGAGACTTCGAAAATCCCTGAGGCGCGTCGCGCTGGACTAAAGCCCGTTTCGCGCGTGGCAGAACGAGGGTGACACGAGATCAGCTGAGTCCTGACACTATGATTAGGCGAATGCACTCTCTTGTATTAGATTTGTAAATGACACTCTGTGAAATCGTGAAATTCATTCTGTGTAAATAAAGAAACGACTTTGGAAGATGATGCAGCAGGTTGTGTCTGACTAAAGCCCGTTCCACGCAGACCAGAATGGTTGTAGCTTGAAAATTAGGCGAGTAGACTGTTTCATACTGAATTTGTCGGCAAATTCTGTGACTTTGATGCTAGAATATTCGCCACTGCAATAGAAGACTATATCCATGACTAAAGCCTGTTTCACACATGTCAGAATGACACTGTGTACTCCAATTTTCTCGTATCATTGTAATCATCCAAATAGATAATAGATGATTTTGCAGCGAATGTTTAGATGCTACTAACGTCCGAAATAACTTCAAAGCCTTACCTTACCATTTTCGAATAAATGCTTCAGAGTGAATTTGTACAAGAACCTTTCCAGTGATCAAACCAGCTGCCTTAACGACTACAAAGTATTTTGCAAGAACTAAATCTCCAACGCGTTATCAATTTTTATAATGGTAGTTAGTTAAATCATCATCATTTAAATTTCATCTATAATCCAGCCGCGCTGGATTAAAAGGACACGCTTCCAACTGGTTACATCTCGAGATGTTCCTGGATCATGGATCTCCTGGCGGTCGGGGAATGCGGTTGCACCCGTTCTTTCCGCGAACCTGCAATTCGTCGCAGCGTTCTTCGTAAAAAAAAAGCCGCCGTTGATCGCATTATCGAGGAAGCGATTCCATCTCGGCCAACACGGAGCTGCGTAATCGCTCGAAATAAGTCGGCCGACAATAAAGCGGTTACGAGAGGCGAAAGAGGTGGGACGCAGAGGGATAAGAGACAAAGGGGGCTTATTTAAATTCGCCGGGCGGCGCGTCGTCCACGAAATATCGAAAACGGGCTGCCACCTTTCAGAGGGGACCAAAATGCTCCCGTGGCGTGGTGTTTCACGGAACATTATGCATCGCAAACGTTTGAACGAGATCTTTCCGACGCCGTCGTGGCGTGTGAAACTCGCGCTGTTTATCTCTTGGCCAGTGATTTGAATAAACTTCTGCTCGCTGTTAGGTCAAAAGATTAATTTTACATGATGCGTTGGACGGCGAGCTTTCAGCCAATAATAGTTAGTTGTTAAGATACCTCCCTGATAAGGGCTTTATAGCATTTCTGTTCGATATACGACTGACTCATCGCACTTTCCACTCCAAGGTATAAATTCCCACAGAATGAAAGCTTACGAATCTGGTTACTAAGGGCCATCGTCAATCCTCATTCTCTCTCCACCAGATAGTCAATCTATTTGAGAGCTAGGATAGCAATCTTACTCACAGTCGATGTACTCAGCAGAATACTCATTACTCAGTCTTCTACTTACTATTAGATCATTTAGGTCTCCTCATTTAAATTTGATGGTTTAGCTGATAAATTGACTGCTTGAGTGGCATCGACAATTTCCTTTAATTCCGTATACAATTTGAAAAATGAATTTTGCTGAGACAGCGAAGCAGTTTCGTCTTACCGAGTGTTCCACTTTCTAAAATATCGACGCGAAATTAAGTATCAGCCTGCACACGAATCATCGCGTTATCGTCAATAATCATCACTTATCGCGTACAAAGTTTCCAGAGAATAATTAACGATGAATAGTACAGAATTACCATGAATCGTCGCCGAGGGGAATGTTTCCAATTAATTGTCGCGACGAATCGCGTGCCAGAAACGCGGGAAAATCGAGAGCGATTTTTCAATCGCGTCCAGACGCTCGAATGGCACGCGAGGAATTCAATTCGCCCCAGCGCGCGTTAGCGTTGGCAATATCGCGAGCCAGCGTTCATTAAAATTCATTAAAAACGATAGGCCCAATTATACTTCCTCCAGGCGCGTATTTTGAAACCCTAACCCTCCCCATATGAGATTTTTTACGCGTTTCAGGGACCATTTTGGTAGACGAGAAACCTATGGAAACCTATGCAATTAATTGATCTATTTTTAGCAACAGGAGATTTAAGTCTTCTAAGGGGAGATGTATGTTTGAGGGAATTTAAATCAGGAGTGCTAAATGAAATTCATCTTCCTCGGATTCTGCTGACTACGATATTAGAATATTAAAATTGGAATTATTTAATATATTCGACTATAGATTACTGCAATTTATTCTTCTCGATCATGACTCCCTCTGTTGAGTACGAATATGCTCGTGCGAAATTGCCAAGCCGTAATCGATTCTCGGATGACGTAAACGATGTGGATGGGTGGTAAATGAATTACACTCAATTAACAATAACAAAAAATAGTGGACTGTATATTAAAAGACAAGTGTGGATGAACAATTATAGACCGGCTCAGTCGAGCGCTCGTTTCGATCTGGCCTTCTACCCTCGACGGTACATTTAGCTCGCGGCCGGAAAGATTCTAAGATTCTTCGCAGGGGTGGAGTCTTAAGAAAAACGGGGATAAATGAACTTAAACTATTGGAGACGTGTCGATGTCGAGGACGGTTGTGAGTCGTAAGAGAGGGAACCTTCCAAAACTCGGAAATGCTCTGGACAATATTCCTAGAAGCATCGTTGTCTAATTTATGGTTTTACGATGGTACCTCAGCGGCAGTCTAAATACTAGAACGCAAGGCCAACCGAGTGGAACACAGCCTCTGGAAAACTCAGTTCCGTCTTAGGCCATGACTCGAACCTTGGTGATATATGCCTGGACAACAGCCCTATGCTTGCTTTGACGATAAACAGACGCGCATCCTCAAACCTAAACACATCAGTACGCCGATGTCCCTTTCTGGCCTCGATGGTTTAACAAGTTACGCTTTCTCTTCTCAACACCCTCAAAGTTCTTACTACACACTGATTCAGGTGTGCGCCTTGTAGTCGTTTATTTAGAATACCAATGCTTCTGTCACGGATCATTAGTCACAGACAGCAAACTCTTAATTGCTTAACTGGCCAATTAAAAAGAAAAGAATTTTTAATTTCAATTGTAAATTATTTAGCTAGAAATGGACAAAACGAGTCGAAATTGTTCCATCGAGTTTTCTCGCAGGAGGTCCTGATCGTGAGAAAAGAGGCTCCGAAGGTCGGCGCAGTGCGTCGCGCCGGACTAAAGCCCGTTCCGCGCGTGTCAGAACCGAGGGCGACGCTAGCGCCACTCGAGTCGCGTGGTCGTCGCGAGTAGCAAAATGCCCCCTTTTACAGTAGATTCTTGAAACCAGCGTTGGGCAAAAATGTAATCTAATTAGAAATTACAAACTACGATTAAAATGTAATTGTGTAATTGATTACACATTATTTTCTGCAATCGTTAATTTAGGTAGTTGCCCACAATTTTTGTCAACTACCTAAATTAACGATTACAGAAAATAATGAGTGATGAATTACACAATTACATTTTAATCTTAATTTGTAATTTGTAATTAGATTACATTTTGCCCAACTCTGCTTGAAACCCACGTTCGACCTTCATAATTTCTGGAGCGCAGTGTATTCGAATAATAGTAAAGTGCACCTGAAAATAAAAAGCAACCGCGGCCAACGCGTTTGGGAAGCAACTGCTGAGCGGACGTTTGTCAGGCGAGCGATCCAGTGATTCAGGGCCAACAGAAGCCTAGCCAGATATTCAGCGCGACCGACCAAGGCAGGCCAGTCTCCAAGAATACACCAAGGAGCGTGCGGCAATTAGCCAGCCCTACGCAATTAGCATCTCGCGCGTCTATGAATGGGGCGGGTCACGGTTAATTGGTCATTGCTATCGCGGCGTCTGAAACGTGGAAAAAGCGATGCGCCCGGGTGGCACGTGAAACCGTGGCATGTGTCACTCCTCCGCGCAGCTTAATGGAACAATGGGGGTGGGGATGAGGGGGCCCAGTGGCAACTCGAGAGCCCGGCAGTCAATGAATCTGCTGGCCTTTTCCCATGCCCGCTAGCACCGCCGCACACAGCACTCCCTCTCTCTGGCCGAGTCCTCGGGTCCAGTCGATTTTATTAACCTCTGACTCATTCCCTCTTGCCCGCGGTTGAATGTTTTCTTTTTGGCCTGCGGAGGATGTCATCCGGGAACGGCCAGACGTTGGCGGGAGTTCGATCGACGATTTCGCGGATCTCTTCAATGACGATCTTTACAATGCTGCTTTATTGGGACCCTGGGCGATTAATTTGGGTAACTGGCTGATGTCAGGATGATTGTTTATAATGCTTATAGATTGCAGGTAGTTCCTTGAAGATTTTTAGCGATGTAGCTGCTATCAGTTTATTGAGTATGTGAGATCTTTGCGGAATTTTGTATATTTCGGGAGGTTTCGTTGGTCTGGTTGGTCAGGAACGTCACGTTGAGAGTTCTATTTCTCCGACACTATTCCACCCAAATTTAACTTGCCCACTTTCATCTCCCATTCTCCAACCGTCGCAGCTACCAGAGTCCATCTGCCCAGTGCACTCCTCGCAGAAGCGCAAACTTGCAGCTAACATCGCCAAAGTCTGAACCCGGTTGGGATTAGCGGCTCAAGGGGGGCCCAGTATCGGTGGAAAGTCCGAAAAAGCGAGAACGATGAGCCAATAGGCACCGAAGTTGGGACCCGGAGTACCCTCGCCTCGCCGACAGACCTCGCAACAAAGCGGCTGGCTGTTGATAAAGTAGCTAATTTGCTGGCGGAGGTCTCCGTCCGTTTATTTTTCTTCCTTCCACGGAATCTTTGCTCTTCCCAGCACCGCTCGGCCCCCCTCTGCTCCCCGCGGCCCAGCCACGGCTCCGGGCCGCTGGCAGTTTCTTCTGGGCCCCCGTGGGTTAAAAAGGCCCCACCCCCCTCGGTCATCCTTCGCGGAGGCTGGCGGAGGGTGGCGTTAACGAGGCGGCGAGACTTTCACACGATCGTTTGCATCGAGACAAACAGGTCTGGGTTAGTCCAACGGGAGGATCTTGCCTATTTACACGAGTGACCTGGACGCCGCGGACGAGGAGGCTGCCCAGACGTCGTCCACGACTGAGTTTTCTTTTGTCATTAAGTGGAATCTCTGCTAAGAGACGGGAGCATGGACGTGGTCGGATCTTGAAGACCTGGTCGGGGCAGGGACTTCATGCGGGTTATCTGTGTAGTGAGATTGTCTGTAGTGTTGAAGGAAATTGTTTTAACAAGGAGAAGCTTTAAGCTGGGTCAGTGAGCGGATTTTTGTTGACACTCTTGTGGGGTGTGATCTGATTAGCTTCTTCGCAGAAAGTTTGCGTGGAAGTAGGTACTTTTGGACTGTAAACTGCTCGTAGAGGAATATTCTTAGATGGTGAAGAGGAGGTGAGATCAAAGGCCCCTGAAAATTTGAGGAACAGAAAGATAGCTTGCCATTGGTACCTTATGCTCCTCAGACAAGAGTTACAGAAAACTGGTACCTACGCCAAATTATCATCAAAACTACTATCAAATTTATCAATTAGACTACATGAAATGAATCAACAGCGGGATAATTTCCAAGGATTCCCAGAAATACCAAACAAACTCTCTGTCTCATCTCTGTTCCTGTAACCCATACCTTCTTTGCCACTGCAGAAACTAAAGTATTTAATTAAACTTTAAATCACGAGTAAACATCCGGAAAGTCTCCCTACCCAAGTATTCCAAACTCAACCACTTTATCCCCCAGTTCTCTTCTTAAATACCACCCCACCATCAGCATTGCAGACAAGGGAGATCTAAGATTCCTGACTACTTTCCCAAGAATTTCCAGAAGTATCCCGAAAGCTATCTCAACCCCCGCAGTACTCCTTTCACCCTCCACCCCCTATCATCAACATCCACCGCGCCTAAATGCCAGCTGCAAACGCGAGCCGTCGCCCAGCGCGTTCGCTGACGACCTTGACCTCGAATATTTCCACTATCTCTCCACCTGAGAGCGCGGTGGGTTACCTGTCAGATGGGAGTGGAGGAGCCGAGCGTGATGGAACCGCCGCGAACCGAGGAGCAGGGAGGACCTCGCCGACGAATGAAAGGGCGGAGGATCGAAGCGTAGAGGGCCCGGGCCCAAAACGAAGATGGCCAGGAGGCGCAGCGCACGCGATTCCCTCTCGGGTTCCATCCTCGTGCCAGTAATCTCTGCGGCCCCGATTCTATGCCGCGAACTTCGTGGAATCCTGGCCAACGGGAGGGAGATTTATCGGATTTGCAAATAATGAGACTATGTTTCAAAGGGGTCTGGACCGCGCGTCTCTCTCGTCCCCTCCTTGTATCCAAGGGGGTGGTTCTGAGCCTTCTTTTTCCACGCGGAACGCCATCGTGCTTCCTCCGCGAATATTTCCTGAGTACATCCTGGGCGGGGTGGTTGAAGAAGTTTGGGAATTTGTAGGGCAGAGGCCTGAGGGAATATTGCCTCCGAAGATTTGGAAATTTTAGTCGATGAAGCTTCAAGAATTTTCAGCTTCGCCTGTTTGAAATTTGAGGGGCTCAGTGGAAAACAAGCATAAATTTTTGTCTCTTAAGGATCCATAATTTTTGTCAAGAAGAATTATACACATTTTTGAGAACTTTTTATTTTATAGAAATCTATGAACATTAAACTATAAACTGTGATATTTTGAATAATATATGAAAGCAACAAATACGAAAATTTTTAGGTAAAAAAATTGTGCCTGTTTTCCACTGGGCCCCTCACTTGCATCTGTCATTTGATCGTCCACATGTGTTTACTTATTTTGTATTTACCACATGTGAACCTCTATTCTATTCTTAAGATGTGAACAAAATCGTCGGGTAAAGTTTAAATTCTAAATATTCTTTGAGGAGTAGAGTAAGATCTTCAACCCTACCTGAAAATAATGAAAAATCAATTCCCCTCTGTGGAGGGCTGATTTCATTACCTAAAGCAAAATCCCCTAAAAATTGACGTATGTAATAAAAAAAAGGTGAACTGTTTTTTCTACAGCAGCTCCTATTGCTTTCTTCCCAGACCTCTTATCCCCGGTGGTTTCGTAATTATCCGAGCATCAAGACTCTCGCATGTTCCCCTGTCAGTGTTGCTATCTCAATATCACGCCACTAAATACACATTCCCTCGGCGGACGCTGGCAAACTGCACGGGGATGACTCCGCCAGAACGATCACGTTAATCAAGTACTTCGGCGATTGTTCGTGGCGGAAGCGTTTAACGCGAGGAGAGGAAAGGAGCCGGCCGAAAGTGGGAAGACCGAAAACGAAACGCGTGCGTGAAAAGGGCCCCGGCCGTTTAAGTATCGGCGCGGCGAATATCCGTCTGTTTCAGAGGGCTGGCCTTCGCGTTTATGTAAATAGGCGGCCCCTCTGAACGATATGATTGGCTCGATAATACGGTTCAATTAGCGCGCAGCTTCTCCCCGTGGCGGATTTGCTGGCTCACGCGTGCTACATGTCCGTGCGTGAGAAACTCGTGCTGGGGACTTTTCTCGTGTCCACCTGCCGAAAGCGTTTCGCGGAACGAAAGCGCTGGGTTAGGTACCCGAAAACTGTGAAAGGCGTTCGTGTCCACGAACATCTCCGGTGCGTGTGTTCTGCAAGGAATTCTGTGGGTGTGTGCGCTGGACACGCGAAGCCTGAGTGTTCGGGGGGGTTGACTCTGCCTCGCGTTGGGTGGCTCGGGAATGAAGTACATGGAGGATTGCTTTGATTGGGGTATGTAGGTGGACGTTGAAGGAAGGGGTGGTGGTTGACGTCGCTGGGAGTAGTTTTGGGGGAGTGCGTGAAGGCTGGATGAGCGATTCCACTCAAATTTTGAATATAGTTAGTGAATGCTGTATGGAATTATGTGTTAAATGTAAGATTGCTGAAGATGAAGATGAAGATTTAAATATATCGTATGCTTCCAACTGGAAGTTTAATATTTCCAACCAACTGCTAAGTTAAAAATTCTTAAAGAAAATATATAAATTCATTATTCCTAGAGTTCAATTAATTTTCGTTAAACATACCCCTAAATACCATTAAACAAATTAAAGGTCTTTGTTCAAGTAATAATTTTGTGATTGGCGACTAGTATTTTTGATATATGCAGGGCCCTAAATTCACGATTGTTAACTTTCAACCAATTTGTACCTGAGATTTTCGCAAACCAATCGTATGTAAATTTCCAACAGCCACCCAAAGTAGATTCACAAGATTCCCACGAGGATCAGGAAGAATGGGACTTACTTGGAAATTCCCGAAACACTAAAACGTGAAAGGTCATATTGACACAAGTTCGAACGTCAGCATCGCGAAGTGGATGCAAATTTTCGAGGCTTCCCATTAAAGCCCGGCTTTCAATTCCAGCCAGGCGAAACGGACCCATCAAGCGGGCCCATATTCCAAAAACCATCAGGGGCCCCAAAACAAGCTCCGCGAGCGCGATCGTTCCTCGCAATCTACCTTGCCAGCGTTCCCTCTAAACGGGGCCCGAAACCCGAGCTCAGCATTTCTGGGCTCTCTCCTGTTGGCCGATCCCTACGGAGCAAAAAGGATCCAGCCGTATCCTTTGATCCTCCCAAGGAGCCGTTCCCTTCTTCCTTCTCTCTCTCTCGGTTCTTTCCACCGTCGGGGCCTGGAAGGAAGGACCTCCCTGGACTTGGTCGCCGCTCCGGAGGTCCCGTTCCTCCCTTCTCGCCCCTCATAGGCAAAGGAATGCTAACGGAGGAGCCAGGAGGGCCGAGGATGAGGCCCGAAAGGAACGGGGCCCGATCAAGACGAAAAGGAACACGGAGGAGCGAGCGGGAGGCTTGCAAAGGACAAGGCTCTCTGCTTTTACTCCTCCTCGAAAGAAGTCAGGGCCCTCCCGTCCGTTAGAGGTGGTTGCGCAGTTAAAGGGATGGTGAACTTTTCGGACTTTTCAGGCCCCGTGACGAGACCAAAGGGTTGATAGAAATCGAAAGGCTTGCTGGGTGTCAGATTTACGGTGGGAGGTTGGAGGTGGTCCCCCACCGCCGAGCCTCGCGGAAACTGTATGCATTGGGCCTTGCAGAGACGTAGTAAATAACTCCGGACCCATTCAAGTGGCGTGTAAAGTAATATTCTTGGGGATACAAGCCGCCATATGTGTTCTCTGGCCACTCGTAACAGGGCTATACTTATTTCCTCCCGCCCTTACATTTACCGAAACGTTACAACGCTAATGCCCAAAAAGCACGCTGATTACGTCCTCGGGGCCCTTTGCCAACAGGCCCAAGGGCGCTACCGATTTCGCTACTATATAGCTGCCTTCACACCGCTATGATTTCTGCGAGACGCATTGCCACAGTCACGCAGCATCGTGCGTCCTATCCGTCAGGCCCCGTCAGGCCCCGTCTACCGACGGTCTTCCGAACGGTCGCAAAAGCTTGGAAAAAATACGAGGTCGCCGGTCGCCGCGCGATTTGACGTGGCCGCGGTTGCGCACGCACACTCCAACACCCCCCCCCCCCCAGACACCGCGGGTGCACACAGCCACGACCACGATCCCCGTGGGCCCGTAGAACCGCATTCCAAGCTGGCTTCATGGACGGGGCCCGTGATCAGGACGGGTGGGGAGGGGACGGTAGGGGCGGTGGAGGGAGCGAAACGGGTCGCGGAAGGGCGCGAGAGAGAGACGCACGGGCCCGGGGAATAACTCGATAAAGCGAAGGACCCCTTCTAATTAAAATGAGTTCCGCCGTGGGTCCTCGTGTACCACTCTCGCCGCGGTCTTATTTCGTCGCGAATCCTCTCCCATCCCCCTTCTCCGCCTCTCTTTTTCACTCTTAAGTGGGCCCTTCCTGGCATCTTCCTGGTCCCCTGGAATTCGAATGCCGGACACGTGGGAATTTCTGGTGGGGAGAGGCTTTTTCTGACGGGGAGGGGGATTGATAGCGCGCGGTTCGACCGCGCGGTTTTTCCTCTCGGCGATATGTGTCGCGATCGGGGTGGACACTCCCGAGCTTGGCACGCGTAGAGTGGTTGGCCGCTTCTCTGGGAAAGTTTTGGGCCCGATGCTCGACCAATGAACGTACTGCGGAGTGTCTGTTGTGCTCGTTGTCGTACAGGATGCGAGTGGAATTTGCAGCGTAAATGAAAAGTGAATGAATTATATCGACGGTGTGGAATTAAATGTGGCTACCTTTAAAAACAGAAGAGAGTGAACGATAGGTGTGAAATATTTTGAGTAGAAACTAAGGAGAAATTCTTAATTCGGTAATTTCAATAATTCAGTTAATCACATTCTGATAAAGATCAATGTACGTAAACTTTCATGACTGATTATGAGTGGACCTTCCTACATAAATCCACCCCCTCTTGATACCCCAAAAATCCAAACCACACCCTTAAAAACAAAATGGCACCCCCTCGTGTCTCCTTAACTTGACACCCCGAAAAGCCAACACATCTCGAGAGCAGGCAACTCAAATCTAAAAAAAAAACACTTTCCCCCTCCCCCATTCCCTTCCCCACCGCAAAAGCAGCGGTCTGCGTTTCCGAGATTCCCGAACCACGTCCGAGCGATTAAACCGAGGATACTGACAGTGTCGGCATGGTGCAGTAATTAAGAGCTCGCGGAGGATCCTGAATGTTACTCCAGGGCGGCGTTCTGTCGCACAATACATCCGATTTAATGACCCGATGCGTAAATCAAATCCCTTCGAGCGCTGCCTCATCCGAATCCTACTCGACCCGTCTCCTTCCCTCTCCGGGGCACCCTCCTTTGCGCCCGCTCGTTCCTGACGCCTTGTCCTCCTCCACGTAGGAGGCGGAGGCCCCTTTGAATGCAACCAGCCACCACTACTGCCCATGCGCTTCGGCACCATCTCCCGCAAGGTGGGTCGCCCCGGGTGATACATGACGTTTCTCACGGTAATAATTATCACCGCCTGCGAGGCCCACAGACAGTGAGTCTGCCTTTGTGTCAATACGCGTCATTAAAAATTTCCGCGGGGAAACGGCGGGGGTGGGTGGCGGTTCTCTTAGACGTTGCTGGGTTCCAGCTGCCCCGAGACATTCTGAGCCCTGCTCCTTGAACTTGAGCTTGTGCTTCAGTGCACTGTGGGATTGACGTTTGGGCGATTTGCTTACGGGGGTGTGAATAACGTTGCATGAATTTATTGCACTAAAGTTGTATGTGGAATTATTTGAATGAGGATATAACAATACAGAGGTGGGGTAGGGCAGACAAATACCTCAGCTACGTAGCTGCTACGTTGTTGGTGAAAGAATGTGTCGAATATTTTATAATTTTATTAAATGAAGAGATATATTATAACGATAATTTGGAATTATTATTTACTACTATTTGGAGCTTTATGCATTTGCTGCGTGCTTGTAGGAAGGGGATAGAATATTGTTAATAAGAAACTTATCTTTGAAATCACCGGAAATTATGATCCCAGTGAAATGAACGTTACTTTCTTATGTTTCTCACATCTGAGAAAGTTGATATTCAGTGTCGTTGGCACGGTTTCCTACAGAGCTGATCGCCTTGGAAATGATATACCTCGTTCTGATTAATTATTACCTACCAAGCCCGAGAAAGCAAGAAAATGAAGAATATCTTTCTTCTCCCATCCGACCTGAATTATTTTATATTTTATCCTCCTACGCATCGGATCATTGAGCAATTAATCTCGAGCGGGCCTCGAACGATATGAAAGAATTATCGAAGTTTGTCGCGGCACACGCGGAAGAAGAGAGAAGGATCCGCATAAATTTCCTGGGCGCGCGAGGCGATATCTTTCGGGGGGGGGCGGAAAAACGAGAAAAATGTCCGGCCCCCGGGACCAGGCGACTGTGTATAAAGCGTCGTGGATATATTTCGCCGCGGATCTCAATAAATCAGCGGCCGCGGCTCCCTCCTTTTTCTCCATCGCGGAAAAGTAATCGGTAATCCTGCAACCGGGGGTGGGGGAGGGGGGTGGGGCGCGCACTAACGAGAATTAATACCGACTGGACTGTTTGTTTTGTGACTCGGCAGCCGAGGCTTTTAAAGACCCGAGTCGCACATGTGAATCAGTTCGCGAGGCCACGTCTGAATAAATTAAATCCTTACCAGGAATTCACTAACGACCTGTACCTCTCCAGCTACACATCTCTTAATACATGTACCACGCTGCCCTCTGTGCCACGAATATTTCCACAATTCCTCTCGGTCCTTTTTCATTGCGTAACGTCGCACGTGCTTTGGCAGGATTTCAGTGATCCGAGCTTTGCGAAGGGTAGAACTGAGGAGTGATTTTTCAAAAGGGCATACTTCCATTTTTGACCTTGAAGCAATTTAATAATGTTAAATTACATCTCCCAGTGGCAGAGAACACTACAAAATAGGTTTAATTCCCGAATAATCGAAGTGCGGATACATGTTTCATACAAAATATTATTTCCAAGTTTGTCTGATGACATAGTGAAATCATTTTTTTAGTCTGAAACACAACCGACATCTTTCCTATAGTTACTATTCTAGCTACTGCCAACGGGAGGAGATTTGGAAAGTGAAAGAGTTCGATATTAGATCGATAGTAGCAAAAGGGGCAGGCAAACTGTTACCCCCCAAAAATTTTGGGGAGCTTACAAAATTAAAGGGAATTATGAGTCAACGTTGCAATTATATCGTAATCATTCGTGCCTTTTATAAATAAGGGAGACGTTATATATACGTAGTGTAATTGTCCCTTACATATTATCAGCACCGAGTGAACTCGCCTGAAGCAAAAAGAGGAAGAGAAATACTTAAACTTTCACTAATGATTCTAGGCACCACTTCATCTTTAACTGTGGCGCATGTATTATTTAGAAAAATCTTGAAGCAGGGAGTTACAGGGTTAAATACGTTTAACAGATCGGAAAGTAGGGCCATTTTTATGAATTTGTTTTCATATAAAAACCCGTTATACTTAAAAATTAAGACGCACACCTTTTTGTGTATAAATTCAGCTGTATTGTCTTTAAAAAGAAATTTGATATCCTAAAAAATGCCCCCCCCCCCCCCCTGTAGCCCCTTAACATGTTCCAGAACTACTTGAAAGGCACACGTTGGGGAGCACGCAAGAAACATTCGTCAGCCGAGTTGCTGTTACATTAATGACCATTTGAATGGTCATCGAAAAGTCTTTGATACAAGACGATGCAGGGGGCCGAAATTTGTCGTGAAATAATTACGATAATTCGATTGGAAGTGATCTGACCCGTGGGTGATACACGTGCAGCACGTATCGCGAGGTTTATGGCTGGCGAAACGATACTCTCAGACCGATTGTACAGCCGAAATTCTGATCAGATTCGAGAGGACCGGTTGGCCTTTACATTCTTGCCATTGAGAGCCTTTGCAGGGTGCACCGACACGCCTCAGGCGGTTCCCACTGCGTCGTTGCTTCGTAGGCCAACACATTCGTTTCTCGGCGCAGGATTGCACCGCCGAGGCGCGTGCAATCGAACTGTAAACACGGCTGCGATGCTCGATCGATCCCTGAAACAGGCCAGCCGAAAGTACCTCGAGATTTGAATGCATTTTTCCAACGGAAAATCTCTGCCTCGATCGTTTGGATTTACCATGGAGGATCGAATAAATGATAAAAGTTATGGAAAAGTTTGCTATGCTTATAAGAAGATGGGAAGCGCTGACGTGATTTGTTTAACCAATTTCGGAGCTGTGGATATTCGATCTATCAACGCAAAGTGGGTGGTGAAGGCTTGTGAGGCGCGCCGCGAGCGTTATTATCGATTCGTGATTAATGATTTATGCACGCTGTGTACGCTAAACGATGAAGCGTTGGTGCTGAGGAGGTTAATGCTGACAGAAATGGAAAGCTGCTTCGTATGGAAGCAGGAAGGTTGGATCTGCTCTCATTGTTTGTGTTAATACCCTGCAACTCAATTTCTTTCATCGTGCGTCAAGGGGATTTGTGTGATAGGGCATTTGTGAACATTAAGTATTCTATATAAATTGACTTAAATATTTAATACAAAGCACAAATACAATTCTACTCGAATAAGGGCGAAAGTCTGCTGCATTCAATCAGAGATGAGCAGACAATTATTTTAGATAAAAATTTCGTACACAAATTTGAATAATTTAAAATAATTGTTTGCCCATCTCTGCATTCAATGATATCAAAGAAAATCGAAGTGCCCCCATTGTTTAAGGGGGTAGGCCACCCTCGATAGCCCTAAAACAGGCCTTTTTTCAAACGCAAATTGTAAAGTGATAAATAACAGTAGAGACAAGGTTTTTGTCTAGTTTTAATCGCTATTCTATGAGCTTTAACACAAAAAAAAGAAAAGTCTAAATATCTCTATGTACAAAACAGTTGTGAGTAAAAACATAAAGGCGTGTACGCGGTGCACCGTTTGATGGTGTACATAAAATCTCGAAAACCGCTCCAATGATTTGTATGAAAATTTAATGAGACATGCAGAAAACCATTCCCTAAGATGTGTCGGAAGCAGAATTTCGAGATGAATTCTTAAAAAATAGATAAAAAATATTTTTCATACAAGAAATCGATTAAATCGTATTTTTCAACATAAACATTGTATTATTTTTTTTTTTTTTAAAATCTGATCCCGACACATCTTAGGGAATGGTTTTCTGCATGTCTCATTAAATTTTCATCCAAATCATTGGAGCGGTTTTCGAGATTTTATGTACACCATCAAACGGTGCACCGCGCACACGCCTTTACGTTTTTACTCACAACTTTTCTGTACATAGAGATATTTAGACTTTTCTTTTTTTGTGTTAAAGCTCATAGAATGACGATTAAAACTGGGTGAAAGCCTTGTCTCTACTGTTATTTATCACTTTACAATTTGCGTTTGAAAAAAGGCCTGTTTTAGGGCTATCGAGGGTGACCTACACCCTTAAGGGGGTCGTCTTATGTGACGGCCGTTTTTTTCGCTTTTAAACACAAACATATAGTCATATCTGTCATAGTTTTTTCTTTCAAGCTAAAAATGACGAAATCGTAACTTTATTTTCGAAACTGTGCCAAACATTAAATGTCCAATATTTTGACTTCATTCTGGTACCGGCTATAGCCACAAGTCTACAAATTAATGTGCCGTTTGACTTTTTGATTTCAGATGAGCAGGACAGCCGGAATCATGTCAGCCGTCGACCAACTTTTTTTTCGCACCTGCCTCTTTCGAGAGCTGTAAAGTCAATTCCACTCCATATTTTAACTTCAAAACATTCTGAATAACTGCTCAAATGTTAATAAACATGTAGTACAAAATCCCAGATATTGTGCTTTCATGGTTCGTCAAAAAAAATTCCCCACAAAAACGAAAAAAAAAACCGGCCGTCACATAAGACGACCCCCTTAACTTGGAATAACAGTCGAAACCTCTTGCGATGCTTCTCAGAAGTGTGGAGAGGTGCATCGACGCGAAAAGTGCCTGTATGACTGTAGCGAATGTAGAATTACCTATTCTTCATTCACGAAAGTGTCCCAAATGCCTGAAAGCCCCATCGTAATTTCGTTTAAAGGCGCCCAAACTTTGCTTCCAATCTGTTTTTCCTGCTGCACCAAGAATCCAAAGTACCTGACGGAATGCCATTCATGCAGCAGCGGATATATCTGCAACCAGAGCCATACAGTCTCTCCAAGCCCCGAGTTCACCCAACTTGGGGTCTTTCCAGACGAAATACTTTCGTGGTTCTCCACTAGTGTACAATACTCGTAATGAGACAAGTACACACATTTCCCACCGTTTCGAATCGTCAGTCCTCGTCGATAAAGCGAGAGTCCAAAGTGGCCCCCTTCGATTTCGAACTGCTTTTGCAGAATGCTAGTGCTGAACGTAGATGACATGGCCATTGTTCAGAGTGAACTAGAAGCTCCATTAGTTTCACCATCTGCAGATCTACCAAGCAATAGAGAGGTCTGCAGGAAAAGTTGACTGGGTCAGCGACAGGTCATTGTACCGATGTACCCCGGTACTAGTTCGCCCATAAACCTCGAAACTAGTTCATCCTTGTCCACCACTCGCGCTGTGAGACTCCCCTCCCTTCGCGCATGCGCGTTCGGGGACCTCGCTACTGCCCCGTGCACCGGTGCACCTCGACCGCGATCGAGCGTCCGGACCTATTATTTTACAGACTGCAACACGAACTCGAATAGAAGCTGCAATGGGGAAATGGGCACTTAAGGCCCCCGTCCCACGTGAGCGCCTGACCTGGAAATAGACCTGAGGCTCGTTGAATGGGGTACATTCACGTTCTACTACCGATCCGGGGTCCAAACTGCCCGGGAACGGTAATGCGCGATGTCGAAGCGTCTGGAACATTTCAGGGACGATTCGCGAGTACGTAATGGTTGAGCACAGCCCGGCTGGATCGCAGTGAATCACCTTGTGAAGGTGGGCTCGTCGGTTCCGCGGGTATGCACCTACATACGCACACCGCGAAAGCGTACATGCGTACATACACACGGTCCCGCCGCATACCTTTCCCTCCTTCTTCTTGTCTCAACCTAAACCACCTACCTCCCTCCCCCCCCCCCCTCGCCACCGCCGCCTCCACCCCTTCTCCGCTCCCGCAAACCACCGCCCACCACTCTGCTCGACATAGCAGACCTTTAATCCAATCTGTGTGTAATAAGCGGTGCCCTTTAAAAGCGCGGAAATCCTGCCTCGACCTCCTTCCCCCCGCTAGGGAGAGACTATAGATTTTGGGCCTGATGCCCTGCGACGGAAGAACATTCCGACGGCTCAGAAACGATCACCAGAGTAATCGTTCGAGGCCCACTGATCGCCGTAACGAGCCAACGACTCTCGCCGTCGTCATCGACCGCCATCAACTCTCGTCAAGAGAAATCGCGTCACTGACGGAAGCTGGGCCCGTCGGTCCCACAGGTATCAACAGAAGGAACGAGGAGCATGCGTGCGCCGGCCGGAAAGTCACGTTTTCGAGGGCGTTCGCTGTGGCGCGGGGAGGGTAGTTGGGAGCGAGGAGAGGGGAGGCTGGGCCCGGGCCCCGAACACGGCCGACCCTGATCCTTCTTGGGACCCACCGCGCCATGGGATGCCTCTCCTTTTCCCCTGGTCGGCGGCACAGCATCCTTTAATATCCCTTGGCGGCCTCCTATTCCTCCTCCTCCTCCTCCTCCGCCGCGGAGATCACCCTCTCTTTGTTCCTCGTTCGTGTCCGGGGCCCGCCGCGCCTCCCCCTCGCGCCACCCCTCGCGGTCGGCCACTTTCGATAGCATCTTGATGGAATGCCTGCGGGGTAGGTACCTGCCGCACTGTCGGGTCCGCTCGGGCCCCTGGTGCTTTCGCACTCGGCGTGATCGCTTGTTGTTGTTATTGTAGGCCCGTTGCCGTGCGGTGTCTTTCGGCGTTGCTCGCTCCTCGGCGGCCGTTGTCGCGCTGTCGTCGTCTTCCTCTTGCATTCACCCCGCTAGTCGGCCCGCCGCGCTCCCATCATCGAATACGCGTCGTTGGCCTGGTATTTTCCCGCGCCGCGACCTTGTCGCGACGGCCACGAATCCGCCGCGTTTTCGGGCCCCCGATGGGGATCGTGCCGGTCCACCCGCGACACCCGGGGCGACTCTCGGATTCTGCGTATGTATTCTTCGAGCTAGGTCTACGTTAGGTAGATCGCGCTTCGTCAGACTACCGTCTGCAGAGGTCTGCTTCCGCCACTGTTGGGAGAAGGGGTTTTGGGGACGCATTTGCAGTTCTGATTAATAGCTATCGTGAAATTCAATGGGCTCACTTGGGTGGTTCTTTAGAGGAGTGGCTTTGACGTATTTTAAATATTGACAAGTTGCGTTTCGACTTATTTACTAGTCAAGTGACCAGAGCCATACTTTTCATGATTTTTTTATAATTTGTTTACACTGCTTTGAAGGAACAAATTAATGTACAAAAAAAAAACGAAAATTTATGAATATGTGACATGTGCCTGTTTCCCACTGAGCCCCTCAATTTCGGAATAGGACCAGATACCTAATTTAGCTTCTGAAAGTCTAACTTTCTGGATTTTGAAATGGGTAACGTTGGATTAGGAAAGCTTTCAAGCTTTACCCACGTTGACGATGGCTTCGAAGAGGCTTGTTTCTTCTTAAGAGCTCCATAATAGTGGAACACCTTGGACTGGGGCAATTTATGGGGAATTTGATTTGCAATGTGTTGGGAGACGTACTTTGTGGGCTCGTTAGATTTCAGGTGACAGGATACGACGTTAAACGACTGGCCTGGACGTTAAACCGCGTCGGAATAATCGAAACCAAATCGCGATTACATCTTGTTTGTGGGAATATTACCTTGTAATACTTCCCGAGCAGAATTTTAATCAGCTTACGGCCCGATTTATGATGGCGTTTCGCTCGTTTCTGTAAGAACGACTCGCGGCCTCGTAAAAGTTACTTAAACGAGAGTACGGATTGCAGCAGTGCATCTTGGCGCTTCGTCTCTGCGACCAATACTTTGTTATCGTTAACCACTCGATTCTGCTCGATTCCTGTGTCCTTCTTAAATAAATTCTGAAGAAAATTCACCACTAGACGCAATTAATTTCGTTATTAATAATTAATGACTGTGATTAGATACACGACAGTAAGATTATTATTAAAACTTCCTGTTGGCCTTTTCATTCCATCAGAAAAATATTTGCAAAATTCGATTGTTCACTCCACTATTTATTTGCCAATATATGATTACAACTATGTCTCTATTAAACTCCTATTTTATTTCTAAACTTTCTACTACCTTTAATTAAACTTTCCATAGAACAATTCAGACAATCCTTCATATACAACTTGTCCTTTTCATTTCCTCCTTTTTCATCGAGGCAACGAGGACATAAGGTGAGACGATCAAGTCTGACAGTTATTGGGAATGGTCGATAATTACCGCTGTGCCCGGCGTCGACGTGTTTTCGCGCCGAGGGATTCAGAGAATTAAGAATTAAGCCCGACTCAAACTGTCCGGGTAGCTCGTCAAGTCCAGGTCACCTATTTTACCCAATCGGACAGAAGGAATTGCCGAAACTGTTAATTTCTCTGTAACCACGGTGCGACCAAAAACAAAAAGCTTCGATTTTGCCCGGCATTCGGAACGAGGGGGGTGGTGTGCGTGCCAATCGCCTGGAACGTGTTCCGCGCGAGTTCGTGTGGGTGTACACGTGGTCCGGGCCTGTGCTCTGACCCCAACCTTTCGATTTCGCCCCCTCTGGCCGCTCTCTGAGCGCTGCTGCGGCTCCACGAGGATCAGCCTTAATGGGGGTAGCCGAGGAATTCCTTTGCCTCGTAACCCGCGATTTGCTGCTCGCGCGGTGGTTGCGTACGTGCGTACAATATCAGCCTTCGAAGAGAACGGCCACCGTGCTTTATTTTTCTCTTATTAACCCGTAACCTCTTCCCCAATTTACGAAACTCTTACTATTTAACAATAACCATTTCTCTCCCAGCTCCCACCTTTTTCCTCGCAATTTTTGGAACACGTGTGGTGCCTTTTAACCCTCCATCTCAGACCCTCCACCAAGCTACATACATTACTTTACCTAGGTACTAACATCACTGCTTAAAAAAAAAAAAAAAAATTGAATACAGAAAGAAGGAATTTTTTGATAGACGTTTTGTGGACGAATAACTAAATTTCTTTCGGAATTTCCACGTTGAAGCGCAAAATGTGGTGACGAAGAGCATGTTCTAAACAATGTTGTTAGAAGAGCTCGCCATCGACGAACAGAAACGAGAAGCTTGGTCATCCAATACCGCCCGATAAAATGCTGGACGGTCCAGTTCGTCGAAATCATCGTCGCCTATCGACGAATCCTCGAGGAACGCCCACGCCTGGGAACGCGGCGCCCCGCCGGCCGCGACGACCTCCCAGCCAGCGGCAAAAACGCGCGAATCGAATGAGAGTCTCGGGTGGAAGGCACTCGAGGCTGTCAGGAACTGTGTCAGGGTGAAACACGCGCCGGGCGATTTGTCCAAGTCGGCTTTGCAATCCTCGAGCTCTGTCGCCTGAGTTATGATAGGATAAAATGAAGATATCAGCGGCCACAGTGGACGCTGCACCACTGCGAAACGGTGAGAGAGGAATGTCGCGTTCTTTGCGGGGCAGATAGTGGATGGACGACGGTGAACCTGTAAATACTGTGCCGATCCTCGAGTTTCTGTGCCCCCCTTCAATCTGAATGGAAAAGCTTGGCTCTATTTCGAGTGGTCTTGTCGCGAAGAGAAGAATGAATTTGTGGAAAATTCCTAGGGGCAGTTTAAATGCTACGGAGGAATTTTTTATTTATTTATTTATTTTCTCATGAATGGGTGAGGTCCATTTTGTGATAGAGGGAGGTGCAAAGACACAGAGTAGAGAAACAAGCGATGCCATTAAACAAAAATCGCTCTGTACATTTCGCAGAACATTTAAATATGAAAATTATAACTGAACCAGGAAACTGCGAGTGTTGATTCTCTGTGTAGCTGGAGCTGCGACGTTGCTGCTTCGGGCAGTGGGATGATTAAGTTTCTAATTTTCTAATTTCTGTTTATGAAAATTGATGTTAGTTTTTAATTTCATAATAAAAAGTCGTATGAATGATCTTCCCTCTTTTTTTTCTTATAATCACGACGTATATGTAAAACAAAATGTAAAACAAAGTGTAAACGAAACAAATCACATGGTGCACAGAGGGTTAAAAGAGGAAAGAGATCCATGGAAGAAATCAATCTCATCACGATGCAAATTTGCCAGATTGCAGATCCGATTTTTGGAAGGTTTGAAGAAATTGTATGTATGTTCAAAGTACCTGTCACGAGCTAAAAATTTCTGCTCTGTGACGTAGCAGGTTGAGGCACTTGAATTGCATTGTTTTTTAATGAGGATCAAACATAATTTAATAAATCTGATTCCTTTGAAACTGTGTCACTCAAATCCAAAGTGTATTTCGAGACCTCTAATGTCCAACAAATGCTCTCAAATTTTGTTAAAGCTCCGTCGTATTCGAAAACCGGAAACGAGGAGGGAGAAGAGCGGGATTGCATATTAATCCTGTAAAAAATCCAGCACAAAACCCAGCCCTCTGCGTGGACGCTCGCAAATCCCACGTTATATTCGTCTCTTTCCAGTTTCTTTCACACGCCATCGATAACCAGCAATTACCGCGTCACGGTTCTGCCCTTAGAGGCACCCCTTAATAAATTGTTGACTTACTTCGCCGAGATGATCGAAGACGAAGCTGGAAAGCAATCGATTTCGCGGCCGATTTAAACGAAACTTGAACCTCTGGATTTCTTGTGCCGGAACGGATTTTTAAAGGAGCGATTATTGAAGGTGGAGAAAAATGCCCGTTTTGCACCTGCAGGGGGGATGATACAAGTGCCGTGCATTTAGTTTCCCGAAGGAAACAGATTTTCGTCGCAAGATATTTTCTTAGAATCTTCTGAAATATTCAAACATCTAATAAATGAATCGTGACAGCATTTACCTATTCGCGACCAATGACCACAGCTATCATCCCAAACAACACCAATCACCAAATAAAAGAAAATTAAAACTGACTTGAAAAAAAAATAAAAATGCACTGAAAAGTAAGAAATGAGTTTTTTCCTTATTTAACCTATGACTCTCAATTTTTTTTTATGTCGGCGCCTCATCATTTGCACTGTATAAATCTGGCACCGACTTAAAAAAATCGAGAGTCATAGATTAAATAAAGAAAAAACTTATTTTTCACTGTTCAGTGAATTTTTAATTTTTTTTTTTTTTGAAGTCATTTTAATTTTTTTATTTTTACTTTCTAGTTCTTTAAGTTGTATAACTACATTTATTTTAAAAAATATGGACAGGCCTATAACAGGAGTTGCTCGTAAAAAAAAAAATAACCGTTTGCTAGAAACGAAAGATTCCAATAATAATGAAACAGATTTCTTATTTTCGGTGTAATTTCAAAACTACTGAACCGATTTTGACCATTCTTTTTCCATGACCCAAGTCGATTGAAGCTAAACTAAATGCAATAAGTTTCGCGAAAATCGGTCCAGTAGTTACGGAGAAATTCGCGGACAAACATTAACATACACATCGAACGTAGAACCTCTTTCTTTTTTATTATGTCAGTTAAAAAGGGACGTCATAGGTGGCAATGACTGCCGCGTATAAGCTGCGCAAAATTTCGCGGAAAGAGCGAATTGATGCTCGTGGACGAGGAAAGGCGAGACAGACGGCCGCCGAAGAATGTGTAACGAGGTGCACATTCTCCGACGATACGCTCCGTCGTATGCAGCTCGGTGCAACGCGACGCACCGGCCCGTCACGTGAGCCCGGCGCTGCCGACACAGTCTCGTTTTCTGCACGCGCTTGCATCCACCGGTCGAAACGAAAATCGCGGAAGTGGCTGCCCGTACACAAGTCCGCGCCAAGTTGCATAATATTCTGTCCGTGGCATTTAAATTCGTAACGCATCGCGGCCACCGGACACGTATTAATACGTCCTTCGTTAGAGTGGAAGAAAAAGGGCGATAAGAAAATAAGATTCCTCTTCTTCATTTTTTTTTTTTGCTTTCCACTCGAGCTGGAGAAGCTTTCGACGAGCAGAAGAATGCAGTTGGAAGAGCCTCGTGGCGACTTCGAACGTTTCGCTCAGAATTTTCTCGATTGGGGATCGTGGATCCTTTTTTTGTTTTTAATAGCAAGAGGAGGATATTTAAATGGGGACTGGTGGAGATTATTTAGATACCTGTGATGGAATAATAATTGTGTTATGTTTTCTGTATTGTAATGGATAGGATTATTCGAGTGAACATATTTTTGAGAATTTGCTGAAACACTGATTATGTTTCTTGTTGAATTCTGCCAGCAGAAGTTCTTCAACGCCGCTGGGAGAAAAGCAATAATTCCGCTCTATAATACGGTACGTGGCTGGCTCAAGAGAAAACGATTCATGACGTCTTATCGGGGCTCGTTAAGCCTGGAGAGATTAAATTATCGAACCACGTCTCCACCCGCCCTCTGGATATAATAAATCGTCGATCAGCGGTTGATCGAGCGAATGACTAGAACGAAACAGGGTGGCCCGGCTCTCCTGCTCTAATGATTTGTCTGTCCTTAGCTTATCTTATTAACGAGTGTCCCGTTCTACGTCGTCGAGAAAAAGAAACGAAAAATAGTGGGGTGTCGCTCGTCGCCCCGAATCAGGGCAGATCTGATATAAACGAGACGTTTGCATCGAGTGCCTTCGTTCCTGGTTCGACGCAGGCTTATTTCTGGCCACGAAATTTTCACCGATTTTCCGGGAACTTTCCTTGAATTTTTTCTGGGTTTGTAGGTAATTTATTCATTTTTTCTTGCCAGTGTTTAGCGAAGTTTTGTTGTAATAAATTTTTATGGAAGTTTTGCTAGATTTTTGAGTAGGTACTTTTATTTGAATTTTCACTTCACGAATTTTTGATCCACACCTCTCTCCTAAGGAAAGAAAAATTTTTTACACGCGAATAAAGTAAAGTGTCATCTTTTCAATTCAGTTATAAATAACTATTAAAGTTTTTCTTTGAACATTTCATGCTGTATCTAGCAGAAATAGTGCTAGAAGTGGTGACAGCAGAAATTAGATATTAAAAAAGTTTTCAAGTATCCTCTATTTCCCTCCAAAATCTTTTTCTAATAGGTATGTACTATGTGCAAAGCAACGCAGGCGAAGAAGAATGAATCCCCGCGAGAGCAGACGGATACTAGACAAATAACGGCGCAATTAGCGCGACTCGCTGGTCAATCATCGGTCGGATCAGCGGTTGTGGCGATTTAAATTTTAAACGGTGTTCAATTAAAATTCAACGAGAGTTTTTTATAGCCATCTTGCGTACGTGCGATCTGGGGATCTGCTTGGAAGGGATTCAAGCGTGAACATCTTAATTGGTACGTACGGAATAACTTTCTGATTATGTATGGATCATGAAAAATTCATATCGCGCTTGAAGGGCTCGTGACGATGAAATTATACCTTTAACGATAGCTCTTTCGATTTGGTTGCATCTTTCGGACACTTTGTATAGAACTCTGCAACATTTTGCTATACAAATGTTGGGGCAGCTTTTCAAACCAATCTAACCCAGCAACTCTTTTTTATTAATTCGAATAATGAACAGTTCTGTGCTCCACCACATCCTTCAGTGCAGAATAAAATTCACCTGGATCAACCTAGACCCTTCGTTGAAACTAGAGACGGAAATATTCGATTAGTACGGAGTATTTGAATATTCGAATAATTCTGAGTATTCGAATAATTCGGAGCATTTGAAGATTTCAAAGTGTTCGAATAATTCTGAGTATTCGAATAATTTGGAGCATTTAAAGAGTTCAAAGTGTTCGAATAATTCTAGTATTCATAACTAGTATTCAAATAATTCTAAGTATTCGAATAATTCGGAGTATTCAAAGAGTTGAGAGTATTCAAATAATTCGGAGTATTCGAAGATTTCAAAGTATTCGAATAATTCGGAGTATTCGAAGATTTCAAAGTGTTCAAATATTTCGGAGTATTCAAATAATTCTAAGTATTCGAATAATTCGGAGTATTCGAAGAGTTCAAAGTTTTCGAATAATTCGAAGTATTCGAAGTGTTCAAAGTGTTCGAATAATTCGGAGTATTCGAAGAGTTCAAAGTGTTCAAATAATTTGGAGTATTCAAATAATTCTAAGTATTCGAATAATTCGGAGTATTCCAAGAGTTCGAAGTTTTCGAATAATTCGAAGTATTCGAAGTGTTCAAAGTGTTCGAATAATTCGGAGTATTCGAAGAGTTCAAAGTGTTCAAATAATTCGGAGTATTCAAATAATTCTAAGTATTCGAATAATTCGGAGTATTCGAAGAGTTCAAAGTTTTCGAATAATTCGAAGTATCCGAAGAGGTCAAAGTGTTCGAATAATTCGGAGTATTCGTAAAATTCTAACTATTCGAATTTCGGATCATACCCAATACGAACCTAAACGTGAAATATTTTTTCACGCTTTATTGTGCTGTTCGTTTCAGATTAGCCTTTAGAATTATTCGTCTTTCGAATAATGTATTTGAAAGTTTATTAATCTTTAGTGAAGTTATATTTTGTTATTTAAATAGTTTAATTAAAATTTTTGATTTGTGGGGTCAAGGGTGTAGCTTATTACTTTAAATAATTTTTTGAATAATGATTTTTGTAGTTTTTATATTTTTGTGTGCTTTAATTTTTATGATTTTTGGTGTATTTATATGTATTACTTTATATGTATTAATATATTATATATTATATGTATTTATATATTATTCATATTATAATATAGCTTTCATTTCACATTCGCAAGGACGATCATTATCGGGAACACGAGAACACCATGCCGAACAATGAAAGCTCGTCTCGCGCGAGAAACGAGCTTCGCGGAGGAGCGCGGGTTGCCTCTGCTCAGGGGGCATCCATATGGCGTGAATTTGATTAATTGCACGCGCACCGCGTGGAACTTCACCTTCATTTGCAACGATATAGAACAGGGGACCGTTGAGGTTATTATTCGAGAGACGAATCGTCTTGCCAGCCACTGAAGATGAGCCATGTTATTTAATAACTACGACGACGCCGCGTCTGTGCTTCGAACGCGAGGAAAATGTCTCACAGAAGATGTTCAGCAACTCGAAGATTCAAGAAAGATTTTAAATTTTGCAGGAATATTGTTCAAGTGACGCAAATAACGTAACCATTTTTTGTTTCGGTAACTAAATGGTTCTAGGGGTGAAAACACCCCCCGAAAGAAATGGTGACTTTTCATATTATCGTGAAGTTGAAAAAAAAATTGTGCCACGAAACGAATTTCCACGAAATGAAACAAACGGAAAAGTAAAAGTGGATCGCCCGGAATGAGAAAGCTGAGGCGGAACCTAGAAAATGGAATATTGGAATAATGAATCTGGAACAAGGAATACGAGATAAGTTCCTTGAAATAAGGATCCTCGACCAAGGAACTTAGAATAAATTAAACGTGTAAGTTATTCGACACTCCAGATTCCCTCGAGTAAGGAAGTTGAACCAAGGATTTTAAAACAAGTTTCCTCGAACAAGAAACCTGGCTAGGGAACTTAGAACGAGTTCTCTGGTAAGAAGAAATCTGGGATAAGAAATCTGAAATGAGAGGCTTAAAATAAATTTCTTAATCTCCCGTCGAGTGTCTTCAATTAAACGCTAATGAGGTTCAATAAAATAGGTGCCATTTCAGTTACGAAAATTATCCTTTGACTTATTCTTAATAACAAATACATATCCCCACAATTTGGTACGCCTCATAGAATTAATTTCGACTTATTTGAAATGATTATTTTGGAAGAAACAAAATTTGGACCATTTTCTAAAAATATCACAGTTTCAATATTTTTCATAGTACGCACGATTTATTACCAAAACTTAAAATTAATACCACTATAAATAAAAATTCCACAGAATCAGCGAGTCGAGCTTCTCACAGCCTACATATGGAGTATCGCGTGTTCCTAGAAACGAAATGAGTGACCTCTGTCTGAAGACAGCTAGTGGCCTCAGCCGAGGGTGCATAAAATTCTTATCCTTATCGCTTATTATAATTAGTTACGGGAAACATTGCACGGAAGCATTAACGCGTTCATCTGAAACGCGAAACCGCGTAGTGAAAATAGAAGACTTCCCACGAAGGAAAACGTCCCCAAAATATCCTTCAATTTCTTCGAGCATACAACACGTGGTCTCTCAAAAAATTTTAATTCACAATTCTCACGCACAAAATATTCAGAATTCCCATTAAGAAGAATTCGAACACAAACTGCAGGTGCATCATGAAACATACATTGTTAAAGCTATAAAAAAACAATTTAAAACCTTCCACCACGAGTCTCTATTTTCACCTATAAGAAAAAACATCACACATCTTAATACCCGTAACTCTCAAGCTCCCTCCTTTGCCAACAAATAAATTACATCTCCAGAATCCTCAAGGTTCTACTGGAAATCCTCAGAAACCTTTAGAACAAGCAGGGTAGTTCTCGAATTACAGTCGCCCCAACTTGCGCCCCAATTTTTCTTTCCATCATCGCCTGCAACTGGAAGACCTTCTCTGCCACCCTATGTTTTCGCTTGTACCGCGGCCTTCGTCGCAGGCAACGTTCGCCTAATGGCAAGATGGGCGAACTTGGGATGTGAACCAGGTGTTGGTACCATCGAGGATCTCGACGCGGTCTCGGTTTGCACTGTTACGTCGTCGAAGATTATCGAAGCAGGGGCGATTTCGTCAAGGGTGGTTGGTGGCCAGGTCTGGCTGCGATTCGCACCCTTCGCTGGAGAGCTCGTGCCAAGCAGATGTCTCATTGTCATGCTAAGGGATCACCCTTGTGCGACGTGTAACGTCTTTCAGCCTGTCGCCGTCGGTTTCTGCTTGTTTGAAATTATTTTTCCGCCGGCCAAGGGGAGAGCCAGGGGGCTGGCCAGGGTAACGTATCCCGAGGAGAAGATTCCGTGTCCTCACCTTTTGCCGCTTCCGCATAGCACATTACTCCTCCCTGCATTAATCGTTCTGTTGCTGGAGTTTTCATTTTGTGAATCGAGGTGTACTCACAAGGGAAGATCCCTAACCCGGAAATTCAAAAAATTCTGAAACTTTGCGAATATGTAGGGAATTTCCCCCTGATTACAACGCAATTTTTGTTTGCTGCCCAAATTCACTCTAAGGGTGTGTAATTGACCCCTGAAAATAATCTTTTTACCAAATGATAGATTTAAAGTTGTGTCGTGAAACTTTTTTTCTATCTTTTACAGTTCGCGAGTTATAACACAAAATCGGAAAATAGCCGAATTTTCAGGGGTTGATTTCACCCCCTTCTAGTGAATTTGGGCAGCAAACAAAAATTGCGTTGTAATCAGGAGGAAATTCTCTACATATGCACAAAGTTTCAGAATTTTTTGATTTTCCGGGTTAGGGATCTTCCCTTGTCAGAAGCTCGTAGCTCCAATTTTTTTTATTGCAGGTGAGTAATGCTTGGACACATTTGTGTTTGTTTTTTTAAAATACCCTTTATATTTCTTGTCGACGTTGCAGGCTGTTGGATGTAGGGATGTTAAATATTTGATTTTTTTTTCTCGCGAAATATCGATATTTTCGGTCGACATTTTTCAATCCGATATATCGATAGTTCGATATTAAAATCTTAATATTGGCATCGATATATTTTTGCCGTGACAAAATATTCCCAGTCAAGACGTTCCTAGTTTTGGCACAAGAGTTTTCTTAAAAACTATTCCTGAAAAATACTGGTTTAATTAATTTTTGTATTTTTTTTCAATACCTACTTAATTTTTGTACTTTTACATTTTTTATATTACCTATTTAATAAACTTAATTAAAATAACTTATAATTTGTTTCAATTCTGCCTCAATAATTTAAAAAAAAAACAATATCGATATTTCTATTTTTTTTCGATATATCGAGAGGATATATTAATATATTTGAAAAATATCGATTGGTACTTCTGAAAATATCAACCTCCCTAAGTAGTTGGATGTGCCATTTGGAATTTTGCCATTTAGGGTAACTGTACTCGTAGTTGACAGTGTACCAATAGTTGACACTTTTATTTTCAGTCACGAATAACAGGCTTTCTATTAAAAAAATGTTTTTGACTAATAATTTTTCAACACAGCGTATTAGTCAAAAACATTTTTTAAATAGAAAGCTTATTATTCGTGACTGAAAATAAAAGTGTCAACTATTGGTACACTGTCAACTACGAGTACAGTTACCCTATGCGTTTTTAGAGTGGAAGTTAGAATTTCGAGAATGTAACCGGTGGCTACATATACTCCTTTCCCATTTTTGTTCTGATATTTCAGTACGATTCATGTTTCCACTGAGTGATTTGAAATCCACAAAGAAGGTGCCAGAAAAAAAATAGCGTCAATTTCGGAATGAATATCACCAGAATGCCTCGCCGACCGTTATTCCTGGTCGTTTGTAGTGGTCCAGGGGTAGAAATTTCGTGGCAGTCAATGCACACGTCGAATTCCCGTGGCCTCGTGCCTCTTGCCCTTTTGATTTCACTCCCCCTACTCCTTGTGTCCTGCAGTCGCCCGCAGGTCTTCGAACTCGATAAATACACGGTTCCTTGAGCCATGCACGGCGGAGACGATCGCCGAATATAAAATCCGCAGCTGCCTTCGCCCCTCTTTGTATTTCACGGCACGGGCCTAGACGCTAGACTTTTGTTGTTGGCCCGCCTTTGTCGTGGCTCGGCCACCGTGGCACGACTGACTTTCGATCGATAAAGGATCAACGGGCGCCGTGGACGTCGAGGAAGGACTTCGAGGAGGAAACGCCACACCCGAAAATCGAATCGCACGCGAAGACATTTGTCCTCGCGATTTTTCTGGATATTTCTTCTGCCCAGACCTGAGTAGTCCTTCGTAGACAAATTATTGGCGTTAATTAAGCCGTTCTAATCACCGAAAGAAGTTTAAGTTTAAGCCACGAAGAAACTCGCCAAAGTATAAAGGTGCAAATCGTGTAAGGAAATAGAAGAATTTAGAAAAGACTATGTTAGATCTAGGTGCCAGTTCATTGAGGGATGAATTTACGGTGGGCAATCGAAGCCAGTGACGTAATAAGTGCGTTGCACCCTCGAAGGGACGATTGCAACCGCGTTTCTTGAGATCACGATCCTACCGCTCAGTCGAGAGAGAGAGAGAGAGGGAGTGACAGGGGCGAAGGGCGGACAAAGAAGGGGCGAAAACGCGTGCCAGCACACCTGCGTTTCAGGGGTAGCGCGGGGTACTTGGCGCACCTGGCGATCGACTGCCATCTATCGTCTAACGTAATACTATTTCGTGGCGTGAGGAGTGGACTGGGGGTGAAGGAGGAGAAGCGAAATGAAAGGGAAAACGGTAGGGTATCCCCGCGCGGAACGGTTTCTCGAAGGGGGTGTGGGGCACGAGGCAAAGAACCGTCTGACGACCACCTTGATACGTTGAAATTGGTCCCATAGGTGGTGACTGCACTCGAGGAGAGGCCCCGTGGCACCTGGCCCGCTTCCTGAGTACACCGAGGCATCCAGTGGCGGATATATTCCATTGGGAATGATGAATTGTAACTTATCAGTGATTTATATTGGTGGGAGGGATTAATTATATAATTCGTAGGTAACTAAACGCGTAGATGAGTTTGAATGATGATGGTTGAATAATTTTTGTCGTGCTTTGTATTCCTGAAGAGTCGATGCAGTTTTCGTTTACTGGTTTTTGGAGAAAATATTTTTCCATGAATTTGGAGTTGAAGTTGTGTAACGAGTGATCTTTTATTGCGAGGTTGTTGTTACAGTTGAAATATAATATAATTAATATTAGTCGAGCATAAGGGGTTAATGACTGCACAGAGCAACCCTTATTGAATATCTTCCAGCTGTCAATGAAAATGTGTAACGAAGTTGTAATATTGATTGAATAAGGGAGCTAAGTGGATGACAGATTTTAATGGCCCCACGTGCTCGAAGAGCTGCAGGTTTTAATGAAAACAAATGGAAACCAATAGCCTATTACTCGCATGGCTGCCCTAGGGGTAAGAAAAGGAAATTATTAATAATGGGGGTTAGAGTTAAAGGGGACTATTCCATTAAAACTGTTTTTTAGTTCCGGATTCTGGTCCGAATAAATTTGAAATCCCTTTAGATTTCTGTCTACTTTTGTTACAGGGTCTTTCCACTGTTTCGCCCTGATAAGGTACCGCTGTTTGGAACTTTTTTTTGTCACAAAATGAATATTCATTAATATGTGTTTTGTGAATACAATTTTTTTCTTCATATTTTTTTAATGCTTGCTTGCCCCAAAATAAGGGGGTGTAATTGTCATATTTATTCAATAAGTAGCTTAAATTAAAACGTTAATTTTGGGTATTAATAATATTTTTATAGATGTTTTTTTAATTTTACCTGTAAGAGATTGATCTATATTTAATTTGCAAGATTAACGTTTTAACCTAAACTTTGGAGATTATAGGTAATTTTATTTTATTATTTAAGTGTATTGATTCTATTTCATTTTTATTTTGATATTTTTTAAAAAAAGACACCTCGACTGCGTTGTCGATTTTGAAGGAAGCATGTATCTGGGGCGGTGGTATCAGGGAGATTCACACATTTTCGTTGCTTTTTTCTCATCTTTTGTGTCGCAGAATGCTTAAAAAATTTAGCTAATTTCGATAGTTCAACTTTGGACGTCCACCATTTTGTTAATTCTTCATCAATCTAATTAACCTCAGTTCCTGCCATAGCGACAGTCATACTGATTACAAATCTTTTTGGTTTCTATGTTTCAGACACACGGTTTATCCAAAATCAACCACGCAGTCGAGGGGTCTTTTATTTTACAGCGCATATTACAGCCACTTATTTTGGCGCAAGGAAGCATTAAAAAAATAAATTTGTATTCTCGAAGCACTTATTACTAACTAGAAAAAAACTTCCATTTAGTAAACACACTTTTTCGGTGACAAAAAAAGTTCCAAACAGAGGTACTTTGCCAGGTCGTAACAGTGGAAAGACCCCCTAATATAATTTCTAGTCGCAATCCTCACATTTGCATTTACAATTATTGGTAACCATTCCATTCAACTCTATTCAAAATATGCAACCGTTTTGAATTTTCTCGCTCCACCCTCGAATCCTCCATCCCTTCCCCGTACAGTTCCCAATTTATTAACTCCTCTAATTCATGCTCCACCCACTAACCTCCATTCGCAATGCAACCTCCTCTGTTTACCCACCATTCCTATCCACAAACTCCCAGAATTCATCAAGCCCTTCTGTGCAGCGAGTTCCCATGTTGCGTCTTCCTTAGGAGACAAGATGATTGCATGGGAAAGGGTACAATTTCCAGATCCCACCTATCAGAGGCCCTAGTTACAGACTTCTCGAGCAACATGGCCATAGCGCCACGCTAGCATCAGCTCGGTGGCAAGTAACGACTCATATTGAACGTCGGGATAGACAGCTTTCCGCCGAACGGTCTTCGGGGGCCACCATCTTGAAAGCAACCGTCTTGAACATAAGGTGTTCCTCACCTACCCCCGTCATTGCATACGCACGGGGTGCATATGCCTCGTGCTACTAACGCACAAAAGGCACGTGCCAAATGTTCCTTTAATTAGACGTTCTTGCCTGCGCTCATTGTCTTGCTTCGCGACAGCGTAAACACGGGCCGCTCGCGCAAAACTTCTTGCAGCACTTCTTTGCTGGCAACGTGCAGTCTATCATAGAAGACGCCGCATTTTCACTAACCTTGGTCGACGCAGGGCGCATTTTTAATTCGGTATTCAATGACGGAACTGCGATGTAAAAGCAGTAACAATAAACGAAACTAATCACATGTTCCATAGGGACTTGGGAGACTCGTGTTGGGTGGAGGCATGAACCCGTTCAGCGGCCTGTCGCCGTTACGTTAACGACCGTTTGGATGGCTATCAGGGAGCCAATGCAGGGGAGGTAGGGCGAAATTTTCTTCCGGTGATTACGATAATTCAATTAGAAGTCATCTGGCTCGGGGGTGACACGCGCGCAGCACGCGCACCTTGTGCCAGCGCCTTGCCAGCGATGTACTTATGCACCCCGTTTTCAATAGGCCGAGCCCTAGGAAACGAGTGACCGCCGCCTTATGTTCAAAGCCGGCTGTTCCCCGGAAGAAAAGCCGAATTGTTGAACGTGGAGCGGCCACTCGTTTCCCATTGTCAGCACCGCCCGAGTAAATTGCAGGCGTTACTGCCTTGTAGTCCCGCGATTATACGAGGCTCGAATGGCTGCTACTGTTAGGACTTAGACCATGAGGGACGTCTTAACGATCTTCGGGGGGCGCACTGAGTCAGGCGAAATGAGAAGGAACAGTCGCGTAAACGAGCACACGGAATTGGTTTGTGCTGTAGGTAAAGCAGAGCGCGGGATATCGAGCGAGGCTGAGGCGCGCACTGCGCATGATCGGATAGGAGGTAGAGGAGTGGGCGGAGCTACTACAGCGCGGTTCATGTGGGGATAGCGAGAGCTAGATTTCAGATTCCTCTCTCCAGTTTCCAGCTTTTTAAGGAGGTTCGATGCCTCACTTGCGGGGCAGGCGGCGAGAGGGGCAAGCCTATGCTTATACATGGGAGCTCTGCAGTGATACCAATCTTAGATAAAAAAAAATTATGTAGACAAAAATGTTATTTACATGTCTATTCCTAATGAAATTATTACTACACAGTTTGTTTTGGAATTTAATTAAACAAAAACTATGTTTAATGCAGCTAGAAACACAATATTATCATTAAAAGTAGCACAAAATATGTGAGTGAAATGCGGCAACGTCGCTTTGCGTCTATCTTTTTTTTCTCTTTCCATCTCACACTTGTGGCGTCCTTTTGCGCGTTCGTACCGGTTCACAACAAATTACTAAATGCATATTTACAGCTTGGTAGTGTTTTTACCAATTTTTACTGCATACTTTGTACAAGTATACATTGTATAGATGACTACCCGGCGTACAGCGTTGCCACGTTTCAAACAGTTCCTTCAGGCAGTTCTAAAAATACGAGCACATTGCTGTCTATTTATTCAATTATCTAATAAACCGTACGGTTCATGCCCGATTTTCTTTTTTAGAATTTCATAGGAATACTTAAGCTTTTCATTGCAACATTTTCTAGGACTTTCTCACTATTTTTAAGGACTCTGTATAACATTTTATAGAAATTTTATCGCGTCTCCCATAACAGCCTGTGTATAAGAGGGCGACTTTGATTTCAATTTTTTCAAAAACCGTGCGGTCCATCGACTTGAAATTTTGACACAATGCGGACTACACTTTGAACATTAGATTAAAACACTTTTCAAAGATTTCTCATTATTTTTTCTCCGGTATCGAATCTCATTAAATATTAATATACTTTGAGTGTTTGTTATATTCCGAATTCTGAATATAAATATAGTCGAGTTCCTTGGAAATTTGGAAAAAACTGGAGAATCTTGGGAAATCAATATTAGTTCGATTTTGGCAGTAATAATTAGCAATCTACAGAGATATTAGACAGTTGAGACGCTATACGTCTGCGAAAATGGAGTCATTTTATTTAAAAAAAAAAGTCACCGTGTAGACGATTCGCACACACGAAGTCTGACGAGGTAGTCTGTTCGTGATAAGATCGTTTTGCAATGCCACGGAGTAACCACAAATCACGTAGCATATCGACACGAATGGCATAATTATGGAGCGCTTTTTCGGGCTGTCATTATGCCAGGGAGCGCGTTCTTATTAGCTGGCAAGCAAATACGCTGGAGCTTCGCTGCACTCATCTTTATAACGTAAAGTTTGTATAAAATTTGAGGCCCCTGATATGAGTAATTTTATTTATTAAAATTTGTATAGAATTAAAGAACTGAAACTATCAGAGCAGAGTGTTGAGTCCTCCCTTAAGAAATAAAAGTTTAATATTGCCCATGTAAATATTTTCTTCTTTCTGTTCTTCGTGAAACTGATAATAGCACTAGCAATTTTCTTGACGAATCAAGTGTCAAGGATTCTTGAAGGAATTGATTTAGGCTTCTGGAAATTTCATTCAAACTTGCCTCACCCTATCAACCCCTATCCTAATTCCAGAACCCTTAAACCCTCCACATTCTCCTAATTCCAATTCATTACTGGATCAAAGTCAAGTTACCCTCCACCCAGTACTATTTCAGTACCAACTCCCACAACCCTATCTCACTCTCAGATCCAAGCACTCTTGCACAGCTACTCTGCCCAACATTCGATCGTCCCCGATCGTCCCCGTATCGATTCTCAACGTGAAAACAGAAGACAACGGAGGAAGAGGGAAATGTTAATTTTAAAAGTGCCACCTTCGAACGCCCCCGTCACAGTTATTAGGCCAGCGGCTATCTGTCGAGATTTCATTTCACGCAGAAACAGGAGGGCAGACGAACGGACATGAATGGAAGGTCAGGGACACGGTGCAACGGAATCGTTCCACCGAGGGCAACCGATAAGTGGGATATATCCCACTGGCGACCGTCTTATCATTCGGTCTCAGCTGTTCACCCCACGCAGTGTCTCGATTCTCGGAAGGTCCTCGTAAAAATATCACAGGATGTAGACGCCTGCTATGCCAAAACCGACCTGCTATGGTACTGGCGTAGGACTCACGTTTCACTTTCCCATCCCTCGGCCAGCGATACGCCGCGATTCACGAGTACAGCTGCGGTGCCATTGGTTCAATGACAAATTTGTGTGGTCCCATGGTTGGCAAGTGTAGGCGACGTGGGGGCGAGGTAAGACGAATTAGCTTTCTATTGACGTTAAGGGGGTAGGTCACCCTCGATAGCCCTAAAACAGGCCTTTTTTCAAACGCAAATTGTAAAGTGATAAATAACAGTAGAGACAAGGTTTTTGCCTAGTTTTAATCGCTATTCTATGAGCTTTAACACAAAAAAAGAAAAGTCTAAATATCTCTATGTACATAAAAGTTGTGAGTAAAAACGTAAAGGCGTGTGTGCGGTGCACCGTTTGATGGTGTACATAAAATCTCGAAAACCTCTCCAATGATTTGGATGAAAATTTAATGAGACATGCAGAAAACCATTCCCTAAGATGTGTCGGGAGCAGATTTTCGAAAAAAAAAAAATAATACAATGTTTATGTTGAAAAATACGATTTTATCGATTTCTTGTATGAAAAATATTTTTTATCTTTTTTTTAAGAATTCATCTAGAAATTCTGCTTCCGACACATCTTAGGGAATGGTTTTTTGCGTGTCTCATTAAATTTTCATCCAAATCATTGGAGCGGTTTTCGAGATTTTATGTACACCATCAAACGGTGCACCGCGTACACGCCTTTATGTTTTTACTCACAACTGTTTTGTACATAGAGATATTTAGACTTTTCTTATTTTGTGTTAAAGCTCATAGAATAGCGATTAAAACTAAGAAAAAACCTTGTATCTACTGTTATTTATCACTTTACAATTTGCGTTTGAAAAAAGGCCTGTTTTAGGGCTATCGAGGGTGGTCTACCCCCTTAAGTGATTAGAATTAATTTCCATGGGCGAGTGGAATGGGAATTTCTTCTCTGCTCCAAAATAGCAGCATTCGGAAGAATTTATTATAATACTAATAAATATTCGTGCTAATTAAATTTTCATCGATTGCTTTCATTTGTATGTTGATCGAAGCTTCTGTGTTTCAAGAGATGGTGCCTTTGGCGAATAATAGAACCAGCAACGATTTCTCACTGTCATAAATCGGAGGAAAATTGAATAGTTTCTGAAAGTATTTTTTCAGTGGAAGGGCCCAATCACTGGTAAGAGTTTCGAGGGTTTCGATTATCTAAGAACTTAATATTCAGATCTATTATTCATAAATGGAGAAAAAGACGCACCGCCCAGACACGAAACAGTCGACCATTGAACCTCCACGAAACTTCATTCCACAGTGCCTACGACATTTGTCCGAGCGTGAGAAACGCCGCACGAAATCCCGGTGTATTTACATAAAAAGGAACGAAAAGGAAGAACCTGCGGGCCAGGAGTCAAGGATTCACGAAACTCGCCGATAAACCGCAACTTCATCGGGTTCCATTGATGCTAGGCCTCTTGTCATATGGCGCCTGACCTACCGAATGAGAGACCACAGAATTAAGAATGAAAGCGGCCGAGATTCTACATGAATATCGAGCTCATTGATCCCCTACGCTGCAAAACTCCATGTTCATCCAGAAATCTTCTTACCTTGACGGACGAAAAATGTTGCGAACTTTGGGAATTTTTTCCAACGAAACCATTAAATATATGTACTTCCAGCTTTGAGGCTTCATTTGGCAATCTTTAGAGAATATTAAGAAAAAAATCATGTGCAAAAATAGTGATTATATCCGGAGTTATAGTGCTTCAAATAGAGCGCCTTGCAAAAATCATATGCGCACTGTTAGCATAAAATCGGCCGTTGTAGTTATCTGAAATAGAAAATTTAAAATTTTGTGGAATCTGTATGAGTGTGGCTATCGCCTGAACAAGATTAAATGAGAAATACTGAACAGTGGAAAAAATGGCAGCGGCTAAAACAGACATCGATTTCTGCAAAAAATTCGCTGGTTCTTTAAGCCGCACAAGTCTAATTTTGCAAAAACCGACTTAGTTTTAGAACCAACGAGAATGGGACTTCTACTAAAGATATATACCAAGTTTGAAGTAAATCGGTTGATTGGTTTTTGAGATATCATGCTAACCAATTCGAAAACCATCGTTTTTCTCAAAACGCGTTTAAAGTTTCAGGTAGAGTCATTTTTTAATTGAATTTTTCTTAAAATGTCTAAATACGTGTAAATATAGGCATACAGTTTTTAATTAATATAATTTGAAGGTTCCTCTTAAAAAAAATCCCAAGTATCGCATTCTTTTCGGGCCGTCAAGGTAGGGAGACCCCGTAAAAGAGAGAACAAAAAAGTGTGTTAAAAATTTGCTAAAAATTTGACAGCATCTTTTATATAATTTGTTCATCAATGCACAAAAGATATTAAGTCTTGAAATTGGAATAGCTTTCTCCCGAAAACCCATGACAGTTGCAAGATCCAATTTATTTTAAAATCACACTTGAAGAAGAGTCTCCAAAGAAATTTCGTCCATTTCTCCAAGAATTAAACACATCCGACTACTCGAGCCGCCACAAGTCCCGCTCAAGCACGCCCAAGACCACCCCCCAAGCTCCAAAACAGAGGTCGTCCACGAACCCTCGAGATCTCCTAAAAAAAACCTCGCCCACCAAAATATTTCAAACAAACCCCGTCGAGTACTTCCACGAATCGAGCGGACCAGTCGACGATCTCTGTTACCAAACTCGCTCGTGACCGTACGGCATTGGGCAAGAGCGCGTCTCCTTCGACGGCCAGAGATCGCTAATTAAAAAAAGAGTGGAGGTGCGGAGAGGGTGGGCGAGGGAAGCCTGATAACCGCAGAAAGAGGCAAACACCGTCAAACGAAAAGGGCCCCGAAACTCTCGTCCAAGTAATACCGTGTAGGAAAAAACGAACGAGACGAGCGTATCTTCTCCCAAGTGGGGCGGGGGGTGGGGGGGGGGTGGGGGGGGGCTGGCTCGCTAACGGGTGAAAAGGCTGTTCCATTGGTGGCGGAGGAAGCGCGGAGAGGATCTCGCCGGGGCCCCATGGAGGATCCACCGCAATTTCGCATGCGATCATTATATATCCCTCTGCTGGTTCCTGGGGGCCCATTCGGAATTCCATTGACAGTTGTCGGCCAGATTTCTCGCTAGCCGGCATTATCGTCAGATTAACCGTTTCATATGAGCCGGGGTGGGCCGCGCCAGGGGCCAAGACAATCCGCGCACACCAACGTATCGCGCCGGGTCCTTCTTGTTCTGGCCGCCAGTCGGGGCCCTCTCCAGAGCCAACAGACCCAGGGAGTACAAAGACCCACCAGACGGGAATACTCGTTTCTTTCTGTTGCCCTTCATCCTCCTCGGCACTTCCTTCCCACCGTCTGCTACCTCGTCCCCCGCTGCAGCCCCCTCCCCCCTCCCCTGCCCCTCGCCGCTCCTCCAGTGGCCAGCATCTTGATGGACTGTTGCTTCAAATTAACCTTTTCTCGCGGTAATATCGCCGTTTCGCCGGGGAAACGCCGGGTCTCGTTCGCCGGTTTCCGTGAGTTTTCGTGGACGCTTCGACTTCAGCGGCATCGTGGGACTGTTTGTTTGGGACCGATGGGAGCAGCGCGCAGAGATGGAGGGTGGATGGTGCGTTTGGGGATTTTCTTTGAATTGCGGGAAGATGGGTCTGTTGTTTTGGTTACTCCTTGTTTGAACGGCGGCGCATATGTGAAGATTTGCTAGTTTGTTTGACTAGGCGATTTGAGGTCTGTTAGGCTCGTCAGGTTGCAAGGTGATAGGAGAATCAGTGGAATTACAGACCACGATACAGGAGCCGTAGAATCGTGCTCGCTGCAACCTGGTGGTTACCTAAGATTGCTGGGTAAGGAACTGCGCGTGCTACTTTGTCTAGATTGTCCGTTGTCTTCGGGGCCCCGAGCTGTCACGAACGGAGCAAACAGATATTTTGGACGCCTCGCCACTTCCTTTCAGCGAGGAACGAAGGTGCCGGTTCCGTTGAACCTTCGCTAAAACTTTCGAGAAAAATCGTGCAACTTGAATCGCAATAATAAATCCACGAAACGTCACTCTTTTTCAGGAAACGAACCTCCACGAAGGATCTGGCTACGTACGGGATCTTATTATTCTATTCAGAAGTTCCTTTATAAAGGAATTCGCCCCCCCCCCCCCTGTCTAACAGAAACTAAGAAACGAGTTCCCAGGAGGCTCCACCGAAATTTTGAAAAAGGTCATGCGTTGCCAGCTTCCACCAGAGAATCGACAAGGCGAGACAGTCATCTTCGCGCAATCTTATCAGGCATCTTATCACGCTGCAGGCGCGTTGCGAGGTCGACGTCAAACGCCGAGCCATTATCCTTCCCTCCGTTTCCCGTTCTGCAATTTAATCTACGAGTCGCGGTGAATGCCTTTCCCCTTATTGCGCGCGGCTGATTTAAGCACACCTTGGAACGGACGCGCGAGGAGTCCTTAAATTAACCATCAACAGATTAACGAGCGCCAGGGACACGAACGTCCCCGGCCAGGGGAGGGGGCAGTATCGGGCAGGAATTATATTCTGTTTGCAGCAACAAAGTGCAAGCTTAATCCTCGGCTGGATGGGAGGACTCGCAGGAGGATCCTCTCGCCTCTGTAGGAGTCGGGTTTCTTTGAATGATACACGACTTTCGCGGAACGGGCAAAAGGAGAATTTCTGCGTCAATCCCCAGCCGACGGGGGGAGTGATAAAGAGAGAAAGAGAGAAGAGGAAAGACTCGGGCCTTCTATGGGGGAACAGTGTCATCGTTTGGTGAATAGCGGTCTCAGTGAAATCCATATTTTTATCCGCCTGGGCAGGCAAACGAGCGTTTCAGAGGGCCCTCTTCATTAATCTGGCCGATGACTAGTTAACTTCGTGTTCGAGTGGCCAGAACGCGGGGGAAGGATGAAGCATGGAACGAGCGTCCTCTTATTTTCGCGTAGGATGTATCATTGCAGTGTCGATGATTCCAGCCGCGGCCAGTGTAACGGGTTTAGCTTGCAGTTTGCGTGAGAGTTGCATTGTGGTTCTATTTTGACCGCTCGAGTGGCAAGAACGTTGGCGCATATCGTGCTTGGGTGTCGTAGAAAGCTGCGGGGGATATTGGAGGACGCTGAGACACCGATAGAAGCTCGGAGTACCTTAACATAACCTATACATAAGGATAAACAAAAGCGTATCATTCCTTTGCGGGCTGCTCGATACTTAACTACCCTGCAACATAACCTAATTACACAACATAACCTGATTCCGCAACATAACCTAATTACACAACATAACCCGATTACACAACATAACCTAATTACGCAACATAACCTAATTACACACATACACAAAACTCCCGCTTGTCCCACGTCAAGAAATCCCCAACAGAAGCCAGATGGGACCCCAGAATCTCTGCTTCCTACCTACACTCCCCAAAACCAGGGGGAAAAAAAGGGAAACGTTGCTTTGAATAAGGAGCGAAAATCGATGCTCGTATCGAGGTGGCTTCGCCCAAGGAGGCCCTCGTCGATCAGAAGTTCCACGGAGCTGAACGTTGCCCTTCGAAGGACTCGTGGGCTACACGGACGCGTGTCTATGTTGGTGCACAATACGAATCGAGTTCCATTGAGACAATTGGCAATTTTCGACGCCGAATATCCGTCGGAAGCGGCGGTAGCGCCCACGGCCACTCACTTGGCAAATTGGTGGCCAGACGATAAATTGCAAACGGTCCTCGGTGTGCGCATGTGCGCGGCCGCTCGGGCCCAGCGCTCGCCTCGTGCGTGCACGTGACCGCGCGATGTGTGCGCGGGCACACTCGGCTCGCGTTCGCCTCCCGTCAGCGGCACAAGGACCGCACGCAGTAACATTACCATTTGGTCGCAGACGAATTCATTGGCCATGCCAGGGCGTCTTCCGTTCACAGGCAGAACGGTTGTCAGTCCGGTTTGACCCGACTTAGATCGTGCGTGAGGAGCTGTTACGGTCGGCATTCATCAAACGCGAGGAGAACGTGAGTCCCGGGGCCTGAGTGCGCGCCTCTCATCCTTTCACGCGTTTCTCCGACGCCGCTGCTTTTTAATTCGTTTAGACGCCAATGTTCGATCCAGGGACTTTCAGATTTCCTGGTTCTACTTTAGGAAGAGGGTAGGGGGGGGGGGTGATTTTTGGGCCCGTCATAGGCGGTGGATTGCAGTTGTACTTGACTGTACTGTCTTCGTGGTGTCGAGGAAGAAATAATAGAGGAAAGTAGCGGTTTGGTTGATAAAATATTTTTTTAAGAGCTTTTGGGCCTTGTATAGATATAGATATCTGGGCCCCACTGTGGTGTAAAGTAATATTCTCGACGATACAAGGGAACAAAGCTGTTCTGGGCTACTCAAAGGACTGCACTTATTTAGTCACGGTTTCTATAACCCGATGACTTCGAAATACTGATATTCAGAAAGATAGAAATACCCACGGAACGGTCCCAATTGCGGCGATAGGGACGCGGCAGGAACAAGTTGCTCGGAATCCCTCATCGATTCATCCGCGTCGGGTGAATCGATCGTTTAGATTCCCATGCTATCTAGCCATCGCTTACCACCGAGTCAAAAGGACATTGCTCACTGTGGGCCCACAGAGTCCGTATCGTGGCATCCTGATGCCATTAAAATATGGGGGTACGCCGCGATACACATCTGCCTACCTTTATGTGCAATTACGATGAAGCTCTGGCATTGCACCCCAATGCACCGATCCCAGGAAGCCCACGAAGAGACCTTCTTCTATTTCATGCCTCATCATGGGGGCCCATTCACCCCCGGTATCCACGGTGTCTTATGGGAATGTTGTGCATAGGTGGCATCGAAGCCACGTTCCGCGCATCGAGAACTGGGGCATCGGTGTGTGGGAATTTCAAAAGATCTATTTGCTTGCGACTCGGGGTGGACCCCATTGGATTTTGGCTTCGTGGCCATTTCCTTTTTTTTTCCAAAGAATTTCTGAACATTTCAAACTGCTCACCAGTTTTTTTTTTTGGTAATATCCTCAAAATATTAAATTATAATGTGACAATCCTCAGAGAACTATCAATTTTATGATACAACGACACGGGGAAGAGTTTTCCTATTTTTCACGTGGCATTTAATAAAATAGCATTCATGGCGAATTCCAGATCAAGTCCACTCCTTTAGCCACCCCACTTTTACTTGACATTTCGTGGCCTTTCCGTTTTATTCGCGTTTCAGTAAAACGGTGTTAGCAACCAGTTTCTCTTTAAAAACTCATCCCTAAGTTCCAACAAATTTCGTAAGAAACTGAAAGTCTCCACTCTTGTACCCTTGTTTATCAGATCATCTGCTTGAAGCGGACTCAACCCACAGCCTGCCCAGGGGAACTCGAGTTTCGGGAAGAAAAGGAAGAGGTCCCGAGCTGTAGGTGGTCCCAAGACGACGGTGCTTTCAAACCTAAATATTATTCGAGAAGGCACAAGTAGCGGCCAAGTGCAAACAGGTTGCGACTTGTCGCAGGAAAGATTCTCAAGGAAGAGCAGCAAGTGTTCTCGTTTTCCAAGGATCCGGTAACCCTGCCTCGAGCATCCTCGCCGAGGAAAGACATTTTTAAATGCCGACACGCTAGGGGGGAAAAAAGGTTCCCATGAGTCGAGGCCTTTCTGGGGACGATGCACCCCTCCCTGCTCTTCTCGTTTTCCCTTCGACAATCCTAAATTATAATCCTACGCGTAGAGAAACATTGCCCCTCTACAAGAGCTAGAAAGCTTTCGTATTTTTTGAGAATCCGTGGAACCACGTTATTTATATCCTCTTTTTTCTTCGTTTTTTAGCTTCGGCGTTACCACCCCTTTTCAAGGGCGATGCAATCCCCCTCCCTCCACCTCTTAAAGTAACCTAACATAGGGATTTAATTTATTTCGTAAGGGGGGCGAAACATGAGACGAGACTTATCTTGATATGTTTGTTCCTTCTTTACCGATTTATGTGCGATTACAGTTAAGGATGAGTTTGAATTGGGGAGAATAATTTTTAAAATATTATGTGTGTAATAAGAATTTTTACAAATTAAAGTTTGTGATTTGATGTTACATGCTTCACAGGAAATCTTGTTTATTTACATAACTTTATGTATTATAATCAATTTAAGTTTACGTGTATCTATACCGCATAATGATAATGGAATACTAATTGTAAGAAGATTTAAAATTTAATTATTAAGGTGCTTCAAAAATATTTCAACGTTATAGTCACATAGATAATAAAATAAACTTTATAGTGATTTATATCATATAATTTTAATTTTAATATAATTCATATCATATAATTTTATATTATATAATTTTAATTTCAAATTAGATTAACATTTTTATAAATTAATATTTCAAATTAGAATTTCATTAATTTTGGATTGCAACACTGGAGGAACTTAAAATTAAAGGTACCGAAAAAGAAGAATTTTGTGCGTCGAAATTATGTAGGTATCGGTTTTTTTTTATACCCCTCTCATTTTTAAACGATTTTATTCAGCTACGATCCACTGTTTGTTTGTTTGTTTGTATGTATGGTTCAAATCTGGCAACTCAAATTTAACCCACTTCCAACTATCCAGTTTTTTTTTTAAACTTTGCAGGCGTGCGTAGTTTGGATGACAATACAATATTTAAAAAAAAAATTAACCCCGAGCGGGTGAAGAAATTAACCAGTCATCAATAAATATAACCCATAACCAGAAATCCAAACGACTTGAAATTTATCGAGAAATGATCCGTCACGTATGTACGAATAGTAAAACTAAAACTTTGCAAGCCTTCGTGGTATATCACCATCGAAATTGTAGGACAAGAAAAGAATTATTTTTTAGTGACTGTAGCACAATAGCGGTTAAGCAAACTGTTAAACTCTATACAGCAATAGAAGAAATGTAAATCTAAAAACACTAAAAACTAGAAAATAAAAAATATATAAAAAAAAAATTTATGTTAAACGATTTTATTAAAAATGCACTAAAAACTAAAAAATAATTATTTTCTTGTACTACAATTTCGATGGTGTTTTTTTTCTTCACTTTAAATAAAATCGTGTAGCAGGATATGTCACAACAAATTCATTTCGACGTTTGATTCTGCATTAAATTGATTCATATTCTGTTATGACATATCCTGCTCCACGATTTTATTTAAAGTGAAAAAAAAACACCATCGAAATTGTAGTACAAGAAAAGAATTATTTTTTAGTTCTCTGTGCATTTTTAATAAAATCGTTTAACATAAAATTTTTTTTATATGGAAGCGCTCAGTTGGGCGCAGTAATGTCTCCCATGTGACGAAAACTCAGGTCCTTTAATTGAATATTGAGGTAATGATTCGCAAGCTGTGGGAGCGGCGCATCCGGTCCAATCATCTTCGTCATTATATGCAGATCGTGATACGAGCATAATTCACGTGGCTCGTGCCACGGGAATACCTTTGTACGCAAATCGCGTTCGCAGCGCGTGAAAAATTCTAAAGATTTAAACTACGTAGTGGCTGGGATTTGCATTTAAACACCTTGCGCCGAATACAAACCGTATTAACCCTTTGGCGGGCGCATCCTGTACCCCGTGCGCGCATTAAATACCGAGGAATCGCACAATTCGCTCCTCGAAATTTCGCGAAATATCCAAACGTATAAAATAAAAAAAAAATGCAACAATCCCAAAAGCTCTGTTATCCAAATAAAACGATGTCTAAAAGTAAACAGCGACTCAAAAGAGAGATTCTAAAAAATCAATCATTTGTGAGACTCCTAAAGTTAGCTGAAAATTTCAGAATACCTCGTTCCAGCGACGAAATCTATTCGAATCGTTTAGATAAGAAGAGTGCGAGTGTACAGCGTCGCGAAAATTTCGAAGGGGAGAGCACGTTTCCCACGTGGTTCTGCGGCTTCGTGCAGGACTTCGACTTGGCCGAAAGTTAGCGGGGCCCCATCGGGCAATGAGAGCTCTATGGATTCTGCTACATGGGTGTATCTGCCAGTGGCCCACCGCCATGACCCACTTCCACGGACGGCAATAGAAAAATCAGTGTCAGCGGGGTGGCAGATAGAGGAACTCCTTGGCGAACCGTGGGAGAGTCCTTCGGGACGATCAGCCATTGAACTCTCTCTCTCTCCTTCCGGCCTTTTATGCGTCTCGAGCCGTGGATTTTGTGATCGTGTCACAAGAACTTCTTCTTAAAAGGGAAGATTCGCTTGCTCGTAGTGCTGTTCAAGTAGCTCGAACAAAACATGCCGAACCATAGCTTGGGACCAGTCGTTGGAAACCAATACTGGTTATATTAGTTATATAAATTTTACTTGGAAATTAGAGTTTGAATGAGTTCAAATTAAATTTAAAATATTCGACTCTTTTAATCCAGGAATCGTGGAAATAATTAGGAATTAGAAAGAATATATCCCTGGAATTAGGTACCACGTGGGTTACCCGATTTTCTCGAATTTTTTTTCTTTAGGTTTATTACAGTTATGGGCCGAGAACTGTGATTTCCATGAAATTTCAGCATATAACTTACTTAAATCTACAAACGGGATTTTTAAATTTTCATTACAGGCTCAGATAAAAAAGATGACTATTTTCTTCGCTATTTCGATCAGTCGCAATTTTTTTCAAAATGCCGAAACACGTCGACTAGTAAACTAATCCTTCTAGCTTCTAAAAAAGACTCAACTCGTTTGGAGCAATTTTAAAAAAGTTATTCTGATTTAAAGGGTGTCCCAATAATTTTCTCTGGCACTTACATCATTTACCATTTCTGGATTAAAAGGGCGTGAAGCAGGCAGTGCCTAATTATTTCGGAAATGTAACAATTGCGAAAAAGAGGAGGACCACGAAATCACTGTTCCTTAGAATAATCGTAACGCACTTTACACCGGAAAAGAATGGGCGATTTGAAAGCAGCGCGCCCGTGCTTGATTGACGAACTGCTGGGGGGGTCAACCAAACAATATCTTCCCGTGCATTCTTGCCCAGTAATTTATGGCAGAATATTAGGGTACCGCGAGCCACCCGAAACTTCTGCAACACGGTCAATGCACTGTCGCGCGTGGGCGTGCTTCCATTAGGAACACTGTGTCGCCATTCTTTCGCGGCTTCTTTTTCTCCGCGTGCGCTCAGCCCCTCGTTTTTCTCCATTTTCGCCGGGATAGGGTTTCGTAATCACGCGAGTAAGATACTGCGACGACGGAAGGAGGGTTTGGAAGGTGAATGGTGGCGAGATTAGCACAATTAGACAAGAAGGAAGCGTATTCATCCTGTTGCAGATGGATTCGTTAGAACACACCAGCGTCGGCAATTACGTGAGAATGAAGAAATCGGAATGTTGAACGAGTACGATTTTCTGACGTTCTCATCGTTATTGAACACTTCATTTCTTGGGAATAACTGACATTCAAAATTCATTGCCAAAATTCTGTTTAATATTCTCCAAGCTTTACTAATTTCTCCATTTTATGCTACAAGTGTTTTATTCATAGTGTTTTTCGACGAAGTGAAATGTAAATTGTACGTGGAATTTAGAGGAAAGAGATCTTTGTTTACAGCGTTGTGAAGTGAATTCTATGAGTCGGTTGGACTATTAAAAAAAAAAAAAAATCAGTAAAGGGCAGTAAAAGATCTGAATGTTTTTATTTTATACAGCTGCCCTGCCGACGCAGATGTTGCGCGGTCCGCTGCCGAAAATTTTCAGGCGCCAACACTTTGAACACGAACAGGACTGCGTCCCTGCGAGGCGCATAAAATTGGGGAAGTTCTCGGGATCCGTTTGTTTTTACAATGTACAAACAACGGGGACCGAAACTGTGGATATAGCTACCGTCATAAAATTGTACCCCCTACGAGATTATTTATTTCAAAGATGTGCAACACTTGTAACCATCGCGGCCCTTTAGAAGAGCATTTATGACAGAGGGGGTGAATAGTACTAAAAACATAAATACTGATGCTTTCACGTAGCACTACTTTGTGAGAAATTTAAGCAGTTATTTTAATGTCAATATTCAATAGCAAAGAAGATGAATCTTTTCGCATGCGTCTTTATTTTTTAACCTAATGTTACATCATTCCACTATCACTCAGGAATAGCGAAGTCCCCACTGCGCATGCCCAAGCAGAAGGCAGTGGGCGGAGCCATCAACTGCCTCCACTCCGCAATACCTACAGCGGCGTGCAAAAGTTTCGGCCAGATGGTTTTTTTAATTTTCCTTTTAAGAGCAAAGTCTGTAGACTGAAAGTCTTTAGAAGAAAAATTGAAGGAATCATTCTGGTCGGAAAATTCTGCACGGTAGATTTGAGGTTTGAAGTTAAAGATTATAAGGTTAGATACAAGAAGAAAGTCAGTTTTGAGAAAAGCATCATTACGAAGTTAGATATTTTTTATTCACAGTGAAGTTTTCGTAAAACTGTCTGTAATGTTTAAAAATTGGATATATCTCCTTTGTAGTTGCATTATTGCAATCGGAATTATATAATAAATTAATTTTAATTATAGCCTTCTCAGTTCCTTCTTGCATAAAATGGAGAAATGTAAAAAGATTTACTTTTTAACATTGCCTTTTATTATTTATTTGAAAAAATATTGTCATAAAAATAGTGATAGATCGTGTCATGTTCAGGTTAATGTATGTTTGGCTTACAAGGGAAACTCCCGAACCGGGAAATTCAAAAAATTCTGAAACTTTGTGAATATGTAGGGGATTTCCTCCTGATTACAACGCAATTTTTGCTTGTTTCCCAAATTCACTCTAAGGGGGTGGAATTGACCCCTGAAAGTCCGGTTATTTTCAAATTTTGTGTTATAATTCGTGAACTGTAAAATAATTTTTTTACCAAATGATAGATCCAATTAAAAGAAGTAACTTTTGTCTTGAAACTTTTTTCTATCCAAGGGGGTTAATTTCACCCCTTCCAGTGAATTTGAGCAGCAAACAAAAATTGCGTTTTAATCAGGAGGAAATCCCCCGCATATTCACAAAGTGTCAGAAATTTTTTGAATTTCCGGGTTCGGAATTTTCCCCTGTTAAATACTGACCTAAGCTCAGTTGGGCAACATCGAATCACAAAATTTACCACAGCTCTGTCAATTTCAAAGCCACAGCAATGAAATTTAAAGGGCATATGTAGAAAACAACGAGGAATCTAATTATGCGCTTTATGCAAAAGGGCCTAACTGCCTTGGACTCGTTTCTGCACCGAACACCACAATTTCGTCCACACGAAGAATTTCCTTTACCGGAAGCTACGGACTTCCCTTTACCGGAGCCATCCCCCTCAGAACCGATTCTCTTATCGAACTCCAATCTCCACCACATCATAGCCAGAATTTCGACGATTCCTCCCCGCAACTTCTATCGCGCGCACGCTTTGTGCGCGCGCGCGCGCGCGCCCCGCACTCGCCACGTGTCTAATTGACGTTATTTCCCTAAGAATGCCATCGGAATCGCGCGGAAGACCGTGTAACGCCGTGTTCGCGATGGAAGAAAGCGAGCTCCCCCTTTCCTTCGATAGCCATCGTTCCTCGAGCGCGCGTAGTTAAACACCATATGGGCCGGTGTTTTTGTTCCGCCGAGGAAACGGCCAAGGGAGGCAAGGTTATTTATTACATTACCTCCTTACCTGCGGAAGTCTGGGCTATTGCACTGAAGCCTATTGTCGCTCGCCGAGACGGAGCAGGTTCGTAGAAGGGGGCCCGCGGCGCGTCTCGTTGCCGCTTTTACACCCAACCACCGACAGCTTTGTCTTCCCATTCTCGAATTTGTTTGCGGGCCCCCGTCTCGGAAATTAATCGCACGCGAATGTTCGAATGGGACGCCGAATTGCCTCTCGTTAAAGGGGGGCCTGCGAGCCACCGTTCCGCGTCCTCTCCTTGGACCTAATGCCGACTAATTTGTCCTCGTTGGTCCGCGAGGGAAATGCAGCCCTACCTGGGACCTTTTTTCGTTTTCTCCGTAACAGCGTTTTGTGAACACGTCTGTTTGCGCCTGGAGAAATTCAGATAACGAGGGGGGCTGGTTTTTCGGGGGCTCGAGCATGGAAGGACATTCGTTTTGGACGAATGGTGGGGTACTAGGGGCTTGTATAAATATGCACTTTATATCACTTGACTGTATTATATTAATCGAAAGGAGAATTGAAGAGTCCTTGTAGAAAACACTGTAAGTGGCAAATTTAAAAAATAAAAATTATCGGAAAATATTCTACTGTAGAATATTATATATAATACTATAGTAGAGAATTTTATTTTTCGCACTTGCTGGCTCGTTTTTGTCGTGGAGGTAGAATTAATTTTGTAAAATTTCAAAGTGAGCAGATTTGCAAATGCGGCTGCAAGGGATTTGTTTTGTAAATATTTTTCCACGTTAACGGTAAAGGATTCTGTAGGATTTATTAGCTTTGATGTGTGTCTGGTATGGGATATCAAGGAAGCCACGGTGAAATTCCTAGGGGAATGGTAATGTGTTCTAGAGGAAGTACGATCTACGAGCAGATTAGCAATTTTCCTTAGAGCAATCTACTGATACGGATGTACGTCGGTCAAAACTCACGGAACGTCACACAAGACTGCCTACGCCTTGGATTTCATCTACGGCGACTTCCTTGCCACCTTGCGGTTACCCTACCCCATAGTCATGACCTGATACACCGCTAATTTCGTGATTACCCTCTCAAGGAATACGTTGACGTAGGAGACTCGATGGGCCCTTTGTTCGCGACACGATAAAGGGACACATGCTCCTCGAGGGATCGCGGCTTCTTTTCCCAGCCTCGGCTTCCCTTAACCATAGGTTATATTCCTTGAATAATATCTAAATGATCATTGAAATTTTCCCTGCTCGATGATGAAATATTCCACAGCTTTCTGTGTACATATGCTTTATAGATTAATGGCAGTTTATTGTAATCCTGTTATTTTTACATAATTTTTCTAATTAGTATTTCTAGATAGTATTCCTATTCATTATAGTTTTTATTTTAATTTTAATATTTATATTATATACCGACAATAATTTAGGCTGCGAAATATTATGGTAAATAAAGTAAACCATTTTCCTTCCTCTCTATATTTAATCAGGTACTGATTATTCGTTTCGATTCTTCTCCTAGAAAATAGAGCTGAGAATATATCTACACACAGTTGGCAAAATAAATATTTGCACACACCGGGTTTTCAACAGAACTGTTTATAAAAAGACGAATTACTTTTTTCTGAAGAAGACATTCCCCCTTTTCTGAGGAAGAATTTTATCCTTTTTTCTAAAGAAAAAATTCTTCTTGTTTTTCTGAGGAAGAATTTCATCTTTTGTCGGAAGAAAAATACTTCTTTTTTCTGAGGAAGAATATTTCAACTTTTTTTTAAAGAAGAAGAAATTCTTTTTTTCTGAGGAAGAATTTCAACTTTTTTTTAATGAAGAAGAAATTCTTCTTTTTTCTGATCAAGAATTTCATCTTTTGTCGGAAGCAGAAATTCTTCTTTTTTTCTGAGGAAGAATTTCAACTTTTTTTTTAAAGAAGAAGAAATTCTTTGTTTTTATCTGAGGAAGCATTTCATCTTTTTTGAAGAAGAAATTCTTCTTTTTTCTGAGGAAGAATTTCATCTTTTGTCGGAAGAAGATATTTTTCTTTTTTTTCTGAGGAAGAAATTCATCCTTTTTTCTGAAGAAGAAATTCTTCTCTTTTTTCTGAGGAAGAATTTCATCTTTTGTCGGAAGAAGATATTTTTCTTTTTTTTCTGAGGAAGAAATTCATCCTTTTTTCTGAAGAAGAAATTCTTCTCTTTTACAAACAATCTGTGTCTGCAAATTTTTCTTTTCCCACTGTATACCCTTTTCTTCATAATACATTGGAGTAACAGCTTCTTTCTTCGTTTCTTCCGCGATAATACTCTCGCCGCCCGAAGTATTGGCGCGCAATTAAGAATCACCCTGTACATTTAACGCTCAGAGGAAGCGAAGATTTCTCTGAATGCATCTGTTTGCCATGCAGAAGCACATCTTAGGCTCGGCATTCCCATTCTTCCCCCTGTGGGCCGATGACGCCAGCGAAGGAAGTTGTAGCATTCCTCCTTGTAAAAATCCCGTTTCTGATGCATTATGCATCCCCCCAGAAATTTAAATGCGCACTTCCAATTTGCAGTAGGAATGTGTCCCATGTCGTTCGGCCCGCCGTCGCCCAGAACACCGAACGACACCAGTGAAACTAATGTAACGAACGTCGCGAGATGCCCGGGTGAGTCCCTTATTCCTTCATAAACGCCTAGCGACATCAGAAAGTGAAGACAACACGTCGACGAATAATTCAACGCGCCCTTTTTCGATCCGCGAGTCCCGATAGGCTGCGGGATAAAAAACGGAGCGGAAAGAAGGCGCTGCTCGAGCTGCGATGTAAATCGAAATCTTTCAAAGTGTACGCGGTGTGTGACAGCCTGTAGAAAGCAGGATGTGGTGCGCCACAAAAGTTTATTGCTCGTTAAATTGTCACTTATGCCTCGCGCCTCGATGCGTGTAATCTTTATTGTCTTCGTGTCCACGTTTCCGAACAGTACCTCCGCGCGCGTATTAGGTCGCCGATGTCAAAGGGCGTCACTTGGTCGAAAAGAAGAACAGGGGTTGCGAGTGGCGCTGGGTTTGGAAAATTTAAAAAGTAAAAAATATTGATCTTTGCAGGAATGGCGAACATGTCAAACAATCCATTCTCTTTTTTTTTTTGCTAGAAAATTCGACGGTTCGCCATTTCTTCAAAATTCAATATTTCTTCGAAATCGTGTGTACCGTTCTAGTATTTAGTGCGTGGATTGCAAAACTTTTTGTCTTTTGGTTCCAGGTCCAACGGCGTGGACGAGAAAAATTCCACCGCGGAATGACTGAAATGTAAAATACGTGTCGACTCTCTGTGGCTATTGTGGCGGAATTTTTTGTTCAAAAAATCTGGAAAAAATATTTTTTTGTTTTTCTTTGTACATACCATAAGCACCTTATGTTAGATTTCTAATAAAGTTCACGAATTTCTTTAAAACCACCCTCCAAAGCTATCCTACCATTTCTGGTCCATCGTCGTTACCCCTTATAAGTTAAAACACGCGTGTGATTCTTGACTCGAGATTGATTCACGGGACCCTGTGGTTCTCCTTGGCAGTACATTCTCACGCAATGAAGCCTGAGCTTGGTAGACCACCCCCTTGATTCGTGGTCATCGCCAATTACGAGGAATTCTGCTCGCATTAATGCTCGGTGGCGGTGTAAAAATAAGTGGGGCCGGTGTTAATTTAATCTTAACGACGACAAACGCGGCGGAACCGATTAAGAAACGCGACGTTACTCGTTCCGCCGCGAAATCCGCTTTTAAACCGAGGGTGACGAGATCGTTACTCGCTACTTCATTTATTATCCCGGGCCGTCCAAAATTCTGTCGCTTTAATGGCCATTTTTTAACAGCGAAATTATCGCCATCTCGACGAATTAGAAATATCGAGGGGAAAAGGAAGGGAGAGGCTTTTAAGATACAATTAATCGAGAATGAATCGAGACTAATGCCTATCGAGAGCGTGTTTTGGAATTACAGATAATATTTCAGGGACCGTAATTCTGTGCCTTGAATCCAACCGGATATCGACAGCGAGGGATTACACGAGTTAGTTAATTCGCGACACATGAAAACCATTAACCATCGAGCAAAGGGTGCTCCCCCTGCTCGCCATTTATCCCCCATGTGCTAACACAGAGTCACATGTTCCGCGCACGGGATAATCCGATCGAAATAGCGTTTAACGCATCAAACCGCTGTGCATCTGTCGCGGGGTGCTTTAATACGTTTAAAGTTATCGCCAGCGAGATAACTCCGACGCCGAATCGTCGATAAAAAAGAAACTCGCGGTGGCAAGCTGTCGATACGCTGGGGGAGAAAAGTATAACACGCCTTTTCCTTGCCTCTGTTTCACTAGTAAATTACGAGGGGTTAAATATATATTTTTTTTTAATTAGGAATTCGATTAAAATGGCTCGAATAATTATGGATTTTCTGGGTTTAAGGGAGGACGACGGGGTAACTACCCGAAAATTAAAGGTCTCGTTGGAAATTTATTAAAAGCAAACTACATTGATGAATCCTTTTGAAACTTTCAACAATTTTTATTGGGTATTTAAGTTATGCGAGTATCTTTTTTGAAATTTATTTGAAGCAGATTTATAAGCTTCTACAGGACCAGTAACTTAGCGCTACAAAAAATTTCCGGTGATAAAGTTGACAGTTTTCCGACGAAGCGGTTCTTCAAAAAAGTAAAATGTTTTAGAAACTATACAGGGTTAACTAACGGTTAATTTTCTAGTACAGAATCTCAATTTTCTTCGGAGGTCCGCCATTTTTCCAGTTTGAAAAATTTTTAAAACCGAACCCGTTTGAAAATGTCATTAATACTACGATTTCTTTAAATCGTTGAAATTGTAGTTTTACGAAGAAAAGGGTGGTGGTGAGAGAAAGGTTTAAGCAGGGATTATTAATAAAAAGATTAACATTTGACAAGGAATGGTATCTTTAACTCTATGTTACATAAAGCGAGAGGCTTTCACAGAGAAAATTAATAGCACACCAACGTGATAAACAGTGTCCACTATTAAAATGACTTTTTAACACGTGTACATATAAAACACCAAGTTTACAAGACTAGTGACTTTAAATGGTCCTTCGACCACCACTGTACGCGCGCCAAAGCGCGAAATTCAAATCGAAGGGGTTCAAATTTCACCAATAGCAATGGAATGTAATTTTGCTAAAATAAAACACCCAGTAAAAGATTTTACAACGCAGTAGAATTAATTACAAACGCGAGTTTAAAGAAACAAAATAATTTCTCGAGGATCAGAACTCACTGCTTTATGACCCTGAAACGACTCTCCCCGAGAATAAAATTGCGCAGTTCAATATTAAGCATGCATTAATATAGCACCCCCGTGGGTTTAAATTGCAAGCCACTAATTACGTTAATTAACTTCGTGTTTATGCGGAAGACCGTTGCATAACACGTTGCGCATTTAATTCCAAAGGAGACACGGTCTTCCGGCAACTCCTCACTGCTTTTCCGTCGGGAATAGCGAAATTATTATCGTGAATAAAGCTTCGCAGCTGGACAATAAGGACCCGCTCTCCCCCGTAATTATTATAAACTTCTAGAACGACGTCCTCAATTCGGTCGCCCACCGATTAAAACTGGCCCCGATGGCTCCGCGAGTGGATTCAATTAACTTCGCGATTGCTTAATTACCCGTCGGCGAACGGCCCAAAACGGTCGAACGAAGTCGAAGAGCGCAGAAGTTTATTGAACTTCAGTTGGCACACAGGTGCATGCCCGATGTATACACGACGTTGGCCGAGCAGCATTCTTTCGAAAACGGCGGTATAAATAAAAAGTATTCGGGACATAGAAGACGAGGAGGGGTAGAAAACAGTAGGAGGGAAGAGCGCGGAAGAATGTGATAATGAACCATCATTTTTCAACAAAATCTGGCTTCCTAAAGTGCTTCGACAACGTTGCTTTTTTTTTTGCCATAGCGTCTTCCCTCCATTTTCGATCTCGACCTTTTTTTCAATATCTTACGCTTACGAGAGAATTTTATTCGAGAAATTTGCACATTTACACTGGGGACAGCGAATTTTTTTTATTGCAATAAGGTTCTACGGCGGGGTTTGAAATTAAAATTGTTTGAATTGTAAGGTATATACATATATAATGCTGAAGATCAGAAGAGGGTGTGTAATATGTAGACATTCTTTTCGCTCCAAATTTTCTGCCCCTCCCTGCGTTCGCTAACTTAAAGGGGGACCGCGACAATTCTTGCTTAGCGATTTTAATAAAATTCTGCAGGTAGCTAGAGTGTACAAAAATATTTGACTCTCAATAGTTTGCCAATTATTTAACCACGGAGATGGTGTAGCAAAGAAATACAGAGAAAAATGTCACGCTATATCTATCTTTTTCAAACGATGGCAGAGTCAATTTAGGGTAACTGTACTCGTAGTTGACAGAGTACCAATAGTTGACACTTTTATTTTCGATCACGAATAATAAGCTTCCTATTAAAAAACTGTTTTTGACTAATACTTTTTCAAACAGCCTATTAGTCAAGAACATTTTTTTAATAGAAAGCTTATTACTCGTGACTGAAAATAAAAGTGTCAACTATTGGTACACTGTCAACTACGAGTACAGTTACCCTAAATACGTCAGGAATAATAACGAAATATTATTTACCATAGGAATTCGACGAAAGCGCAAAAAAATATATCACATTAGTTATCTCCCTCGAAAGAAGTCAACGAGCTCTTAACGAAGTAGCAATTGAAACACCGTCTCTATCGCTAAAAATCTTGTAAACACGCTTGAAATATTTCGCCTCCTCTGCCTGCTTACAAAGTTTCGTTAAAATCAATGCGCAACACTTGGTGCGGGCCCCTCGTTAGGCCCCGTCCCATCCGATCGCCCCCCCCCCCCCCCCCGCCCACCGGCCCCTCTGTCTGGTCTCGCAGCTTCCTCTCTTCGTCAGTTCATTGAGCACACGTCTGGTATGCGAGGACTTCTTACCCTGGATCGGGCCCAGCAACCTAATGGCCGGCTAAGGAGCAACGCGAGAGGCCCGTAAGGACCTTCGTGAGCGTGAAACGGCCGACGGGTGAGCGCGGGATGGCCTTCAACTTGCGGGGCCCCGGGTTTGGAAGACGGGGCCCTACCATCCACGGAGTACGCGCGCGGGAAGCAACAGTCTCATCGACCTCTGCTCGCGGCACAATAAGTATATATAAGGGCGATGCCGATGAAAGGACACCGCGAATTTATGATAGGCTGACAGGTGGCTGCAGTGGGTCCGCGCCGGGAACCAGTCTTCGGGCTTTAAATCCGACTGGCGAGGAGATTGTTAAATATTGGACTGGCCCATGTGAGGCCCCGGACGGGTCGACGCTGTGGAAGGCTGCTGAGGTAATGGGGAGATACTAGTGGATGCTTATAGTTCCTTGTATGCGATGTAACCGAAGGATATTTTCAATTTGAATTTTTAGGGGCCTTTGTTTATGAGTAACGAGGAAAATGAGGAAAGTTTGGGTCCCCGATTTGGCTCGAATTTTAGGTACAGTTTGGTGCATACCGTGTACGATAAGTTCAAGTGTATAGGATGTTTTATCTGGCCTGGCTCGTTCGTGTAGGCAAAATAGACCCTTTCATTGCTGGCTTTTTTTAAATAAAGTTTTAAATAAAATATTACAGGTTGTACTATAAATGTTTAAGCTAGGAATAAAAATTCGGTGTGAAGTCCATCAAAAAGCTCAAATAAATCTTAATATATACAGATGGTGGCAAAATTATTATACTCAAAAAATTTTCGTCAATTTTTGGGATCATTCTAAAATGGATTTAATATGATTAAAAAAAAATGTTAAATTTGCAACTAAATGTTCTGAAAGGAAACTTTCTTAGCTTTCCAAAACACTCGTGAAAATTTGTCTACGATCATGAGTTCGCAAGGTATAGGTGTTCAAAGTGAAAAGTACCTTTTTTGCTTTGATCGCGAATAACTCGGTCCATAAAAATCATACAACAAAACCAAAAAAACGAAATTAAAGAAAAATGTTTGCTCTATAAGAGCTCTTCGTTGGATTTACCGGGAAAAAAATTTTTTGATTTGTGCATACGTTCAAACTAGGCAAAAATATCTGAAACTTCGTTTTCTGCGCTTCATCTTGATAAAACAGTATCATAACGGATGAAAAAAAAATGAGTCCTTGATTCGAAAACTAGAAACTTCAAGCGTTAAAATGCATTTTTTAAATATTTTTTGCGACCATTTTTCGCAGAGATACAACCATTGCATCGTTTAAACTTACAAAATCTCAAACCTTTTTGTTCTGAGTATAATAATTTGGCCACCCACTGTAAACCAGAAAGTGTTTGTGTGTTTCTCTGTCGCCTAAAAACTTTCGAACGGTACACTCTGGGGTCACGAAAGGTGCCCCAGCTCATGCCTAGCTAATCCAGAAAAATGTGACTATTTTCACAAAAATAAATAAAGAGAAATTTTTATAAAATCAGAATTTAAATTTCCGGCGAAGCCGAGTAGTAAAGCTAGTGTATTATAAATAAAAAGTGCAGTTTGCAAGTTCGCCTGGGGGTAATATAAGCAAAATTGAGTTCCTAAATTTGCAAAGAACGTACCTATATAAGAAGCTTATAAAAAAGGAAAAAGATAGCAATCTTCCACCAAATCAGCTGGCATTATTTCGAGCACCGAAGAGAGAGAACAATCGTCTCGCACAATAAAACACTACCAGACCTTCGAACTACCAATTCCCAGGCTCATCAAAGGCAGAAATGCTCTTTCGTAAAATGTCAGGCTGAAGAACTGCATTCCCAAGGCGCGCACTGTTCTCAGACCTCAACGATTCTGCGGGCGGAAGGCTATAAATAATGTTCATCCCCGTCGATACTGCGATCTTAATTTTTCATAGACTTTAACGCCGTTGAATTATTCGCGATAAAACGGGAGGAAGCGTGTTTTACATCGGAACGATGAAGTCGTTTCGAGGTGGTGTCTCGCGGAGGGCACACAGTTGGAATAAAATGAAAGATAGCTTTCCAAGATTGCCGCGATGTTCTCGCTTTCGATGCCCCGGGAATTCAGCGACTCGCGGGCATTTGCATGTGTCCGCGAGCAACAGGATTGTTCATCGCGGCTGCACATCACGACCTACGTACAGGACACCCTGGCACGTCAATGATTGCAGCCGACTTCCTGAAGGCTATTCGCAGTCCGACGAGGAAAAAAGAAACAATCGGCAGAGGGAACTTTCTCAGCCGTGCTTTCTGAAATAGGTATCCGGCCCACCGCCGTATTTCTTCGCCATCGGAACTCGTCAATATTCCCCACTTCTTCGTCTTTTCGGAAAGTGGGAAGCTGTGTAATAATAAAAATATTCATTATCTACCTGCTTGATAATTTCGAAGAAGGTATTAATATCGCTTTTCTCACACTTACCGTGGGTAGGCTGTGAGATTTTAAAATTTAAAACGTCACACCGAAAGTGCAGGAAATTTTTAGAGGCTCCGACTCGTTAATGATTCGATTGATATTCTTCTCTCCTTCTTTGGCAATTATATTGTACACTTTATCGCGATGTATCGATTAAATTTGCAATGCAGAAAATTGAAAAATTGAATTCCTTCCTCCTCGTTTCCCTCTGCGCTTCCCCCCCCCCCCCCCCCACCCAAGCAAAATTGTAAATTCCACGTATGCCAAGGACTGGTTGGAAATAAACCGTAGGGGTGAACGTTGGATTATATGAAGATTATTCAAAATGGTCCTTTTTTCCCGTAAAGCAACACTGTTTCGCGGGTATTCGTTAAGGGGGAAAGAGGAGATTCCCAGTGAAGAGCCACCGATTCTGAGAAACAGGCATGGCGAGGCTGCCAGTAATGAGATACGTTACAGTGCAAAATATCTGATGCAATGTAAACTTTACGTATTCGTCATCTGGCCGTTTATCATGTTTTGCGTATCACAGCCCACGTTGTAGGTATAAACTGGTACCTCGGTGATCACACAGGACCACCCGGGGCCTGTCTCGCGCAGGCGAAACAAAAAGAAAGGGAGGCTCGCATTCTCCTCCGCGATTCCTTAACGAACGCCTTCAAAAACTCCGTGCACCGCCGAACTCTCGTCGTCGAACCGCAATACAATGTACGTCTCGGCGACGAATTATCTGATGTACGCTGTCAACCGCACAAAAACACGCGTAATTGTGCTACGGGGCAGGCCAGCCACCCAGCGGACAAGAAGCGAAGATCCAACGAGGCTGTAAACGAGCTCTGAAGGGGCGTACTTGCAAAATTTGTCGGTGAACGTCGAAAAAGGGGGTATAGGTTTTTTCTTTCCAATTGTGTGGGAAATTATGGATGACTTTGTTTGGACGTTTAGATGATTGGAAGAGCAGTAACGTAGGCAGAGGAGAATTTAAGGACGCAGAGGTATGCCAAGCGTTAGTGACTTCTTCACTGCGCACGCGCGAGTGGGAGATGGGAGGAGCGATTGGCTCCTCCCACTTGGTAACGCGTATCATACGAAGATCAACGAACATCGCGAACCCGGACTCACCGATTGGAACGCAACTTCGTGGGTTTTTAGAGTGACTCAAAACGAAAACAACGGTGTATTTCATTTGGGCCATATAGCCCTTTAAGGGGGTGAAAACTAACCTCAAAGTCAAATTGGCACTTCCACTTTTTCGCGTATAACTCTCAAAGTACAACAGACAGAAAAAAATGTTTCAAACAAACGTTTAAGTGTGCATTGAGCACTGCAAACATGCGTTAACGAAATTTTGAAAAACGTTTAAGAAAAAAATACCTGAACGAAAAAAACTTTTTTCAAAATTTTGTTAACGCAAGTTTACAATGCTCGTTGCGCCATTAAACTTTTGTTTGAAACGTTTTTTTCTGTCTGTTGTACTTTGAGAGTTATACGCGAAAAAGTGGAAGTGCCAATTTGACTTTGAGGTTAGTTTTCACCCAACTTAAACGGCGATAGGGCCCAAATGAAACACACCGTTGTTCTCGTTTTGAGTCACCATAAAAACCCACAAAGTTGCGTCCCAATCGGCGAGTCCGGGTTCGCGGTGTTCCCTTGTAAGTTAAACTTACACAGAATTGCAGAAATTTTAATAAACCTTGCAAACAATCAGACAAAAGTACACGCGTCACTTTGTGCATGAAAATTTACAATACCATCAAATCTTCGAAGCGACCGATGCAGAATACCCATCCGTTGAGACAAACGGACACCTCCAAATCCCATCAACATGCACCCACTAAAGCCACACGCGGCTCGCTAAAAGGGAGGGGTCATCCTTGACCCCGAAACCCGCAGGACGCATACCAGAGATGGAAAAAGAACATGGTTCAGGTTGTTTTTAATGCGCAACTATTCGTCAGACGAATCGTGAATCACAGGTCACATGGCAGCCATCGACTACCAAAGGCCGTCCGGCGACCAGGTAGCAGCGGACACACTCTCTCTTTCTTACGCCTTCTGTCTTTTCCCAGCAATTCCTTCACGAGCCTCGCCAAAACATCCTGCATCGGCTGACGCCTCCTCCACGTACAAAAGCTACCAGGGCCCGCGACGATGCCGTCCCGGGCGCACACAGGCGCGCTCTGTGTAGACAGAGCCGCCACTGGCAGCCACGAGCTCACATGTAAATCACGTGTGCCACACACGAGGCGGCTTTCTGCTGTGGCAGACGGTCAGGTGAGAGAAGAAGACGTTGGGAATCGGACGGACTCATGCCGCAGGTCGAGACAGTAACGAAACGAGGTGAAGAGCGCGCGATGGAAGGATCGATTGAGGCCTTCGCTTCGTGATTCTTTTTGCAATCATTTTTATAAACGTTCCTCACCTCTGCGCGGTGTGAAAAGAATGCGGAGGATGCGAGGGAAGTTGGTTTTAAAAAGTAGCTTTATTTTTTCACTTGAAATCATCATGAATAAAAGTTGTGAGTTGTTGTATTTGATTGAATTGGTATTTCAGTTGTTTATAAAGCAACTGTCTTGGTTATTTTTTCTAGCAATCAGTCCTTTATTAATGTTAATAAATATGTATAATTTATTTGAAAAATTCAAATACATTGTATAATAATAATTGTTAAAGGAAATAATGCGGCATTTTCGGCTCACAAAAATATTCGGACAATTTAGAATATAACATTGTTTTCAATTTTTATAAGTAGATATTTCATGTTAATATTTTGCGCCATGGCCATTTTGCTTTAAAACATATTGTAATCTATTTGGTATATTATGTATAATTTTTGTACTTGAGGTGCTGCGAAATTTAAAACACGGTGGAACGAAGGGTTGAGTTTTTTTTCGATAGGGAAGAGTTCAAAATATTTCCACTCTATTATACTTAATGTTCTTAGTGAAGTTTAAATTTTGGAACCTTAACCTTTCGGAGTTCTCTAGTCTTTGATTTTATGGGGATTTCTTTGTAAAAAGGAAACACACAGAATGAAATATTTTCTGAATTACCTTTGAAGGGGATAATTTGCTTGCACACTTTTCACAAGAACTTCCCTTTAAAAATTGTATAAAATTTGTATTAGAAAACCGTACGACTTATTTTTTAAAAGTGTGTGAAATCTTCTTGTTTCTTTATCGCACAAGTGAAAAATAAATATTTGATCAAATTCATATTTAAATATAAGAAGCTGTTTTAAAGTTTTTTTAGGGTCGTTTCGGTTTGTATGTGGGCCTTTCTTCGCTATTTTCAGTAACTAAAAAGGGTTCATTCACGGAGGGAAGAAAGGAAGAGACGTGCATTGCTACTGAAATGATACCAACATGGTAGACATGTTGAAGCGAGGTTAGAATGCATACCTGTGGCAAGAATGCATCCGTTGTAACTCGACGAGGAAGAACGTAAAGTAAATAGAATGACGCCGCGTGACACGATACGTGAAGCTTCGTATAAATGGTGTATTTGAATAGTTACCACGTCTTTCCGAAACGTGGTGGAAAAATTAACTACGCCTCCTTCGCCTTGGAACTTTCGTACCTACGTTCGTGTCGCACAGTGATACATAAAAATCGAAGAAAATTCGCGTCTTATCATTTGTCCATTTACAAAACTATTCGAACGTAGTCTTTCTGGGTCGTATTAAAATTTGTATGTAGTTGATTGATGTGTACTTATTGTGGTTGTTGATTCGAAAATATACACAGTGATTCGAAGTGGTACATACCTACTTAGTAATTTGGTATAGTTTCAAGTAATTCAATTCTAGTGATCCAAAATAATTTTAAGTGATATCTAGTAATTCGAAATAATTTCAAGTAATTTCAATTCTAATGATCCAAATTAATTTTAAGTGATACCTAGTACTCCGAAATACATAGTTCCAAGTAATTTCAATTCTAGTGATTCAAAATAATTTTAAGTGATATCTAGTAATTCGAAATAATTTGAAGTAATTTCAATTCTAATGATTCAAAATAATTCTAAGTGATACCTAGTACTCCGAAATACCTAGTTCCAAGTAATCTCAATTCTAATGATCCAAAATAATTCTAAGTGATATCTAGTACTTCGGAATACCTAGTTCCAAGTAATTTCAATTCTAACGATTCAAAATAATTCTAAGTGATATCTAGTAATTCGAAATAATTTCAAGTAATTTCAATTCTAATGATCCAAAATAATTAAATAATTTTAAGTGATATCTAGTAATTCAAAATAATTTCAAGTAATTTCAATTCTAATGATTCCAAATAATTCTAAGTGATACCTAGTACTCCGAAATACCTAGTTCCAAATAATCTCAATTCTAGTGATTCAAAATAATTCTAAGTGATACCTAGTACTCCGAAATACCTAGTTCCAAGTAATTTCAATTCTAATGATCCAAAATAATTTTAAGTGATACCTAAATAGTAATTCGAAATAATTCGAAAGGATTTTATGTAATTCCAAGGGACTTTAAATTCTACCAAATAATACCTACTTAGTAGCCCTCAATGATTTGAAGTACGTATATAATTCCAATTGTCCCGAAGCGTCGCCAACAATAATATCGTGAAATTATAACAACCCGACATCTTCCTCAGTCTCAGGCCGCATAATCCGCGACGCGATTATTTATCAAGCTCCCGGTGCAGCGATCGATGAAGGCATTAATCCTGGGAACACCGTGGACCGCCAATTAGCACACGGCCAGGCAGTCGCGGATCACGGGGAACGAGGGCTGAGATCCGTGCGCGTGGTCGTGCACGCGTGAACGACGGTACGCGTTGGCGCTTTTCAAAGAAAGGCATCATCCTGGGCGATGCGGTGTGCATAATCAAAAGCAGAATTCTTCGGACGGAGAGTGACGCTTGTTCGATTAACGGCCCTGTCTTTATCGACTCCCATCGCATACCGCGACATGTGCTATAGGGATGGCTGTCATTCACGAATGAAATCTCGTGCCGACGATCTAACAGAGATTCAGACGTGGCTTCGTCGTGTCATCCGGTGTTACATGCGAAACAATCGCGCCGCCCTATCATGTTTTATTTATAACGCCTGTCTTGTGATCATCGGTCCACATTACGTCCCTCCGTTTATAATAATCGCTTCACGACCACAATTTCGGGTACCGTGCATTTGTGGAAACATCTTTGCTGTGCAATTAGAGATTGATGAAGGAAAAGAGTCAGGGATGGAAGAACCAACAAGGGACACCGTTGTGGTTACTACTGACGGATGTAAGAGTTGCAAAATGCAAGGATAGTTTGTTCACGAAAATAGGAAAAATTGCAAACTTTGACGACCTGTATATTTTAAACAAATTCGAAACCAGCAAAGTGATGACTTAAACCCCACCTAATTTCACGTGGACTACGTTATATTACAATCTTATCGAAATCCCTGATACCGATCGCGAACAGTGATCGATTTGGTGTAGAGTGGAGAATTAGCGTCGAAATAAATTTGAAGTGGTTTGCTGGTTGAATTGAACTGAGGTGTTTGCTAACAACTCAGCTAAATATTGAAAGGAAGAATTGTCAACTAAATTCTGAACTAACCTCAACGTGATCTACGAGCTACTAGAAAGTTGCATAAAATTTTTTAAAAATTTGGCAGCATTATGAGGCACAGAATCCAAGGCAAATGACACGCAAGGCTAGTACATTAAAAATCATCTGTTTCATTGCTCAGTTCTGCAAACTACTTTACAGTACACACGTGCAGAAAGGTTTCCAAATAACGGTGATTTCCATTTCACGAAGCTTCCTGTTTGCCCAAAAACTTTCACAACTCCCAACATCTGTGGCACATCCATTCTCGTCACGACCTCGCCGCCCCAAACTGCACGGTGAATGTAGGAGTGCGAAACTTTGCAACAGCCCTGACCAGGAGAAACACCCTGAGACTTTATGATTCAGCACCGTTAAAAGGTTGTACTTCTATTTTTAAAGGCCGTCCTATGGAGCCACGTGTGCAGCAGAATGGAATTTCCAGGGTAGCCAACGGAGGTAGCCGAGTATATAGGCAATGTTCGAGCGATACCACTTTTTCCTACAGTTTTTTGCAAGGACACTCGACGTGGATTATCCTTGCAGCCTATCGCGGCCATTCCAGATTCCCACATAGATTTATTCCTACGTGAAAGATTCATTTGGAGCGTTATAGTCGACGGAAGCAGAAATAACGAACTGGTCGTGATAATGGCAGTTAAAAGAATCTCTAATTTTGCCATCTAGAAGAATCTATTTCTTACACGACGCTAAAGTAATTGTCAAATTTTATGTGACTGCTACTTTGCGAATTTAATATTACACGACGAATGATTGGCCCTCGAAATATCGAGCTCACTGTGCTAGGTATTGCTATTCTTATTTATAGTATAACAAGTCGATATTATGACTATGACGATCATTTTACTTGATATATAATAATAATATGTAATTTGTAATACTTTAGGTACTTTGCTACTTTAATAATTCACTCGACATATAGACTATATAAAAGTGCTATCAAATAGTACTATGAAATACGAGATGGATAGGAATTCTCGTTAAGAAACAAGAGCTTCCGTTGTCCATCAACGACTATCCCACGTCGCGCTAAATAAATCACCGCCGAGGGAATGGAATTAAAGCCACAGGTGGAGTCGATCAGCGGTAAAAGCTTTCAAATTAACATCGCACGAGGTGAAGGAACCTTCTTCAATCGACGTTCAACCTGTTCCAGGGTAATGGTAATCTCAACTTAAAGGCCGGTTGCTACGATTGAAATATTCCATCTAAATGTAGAAGCTGGACTCAGTGAGCCTAAAAATCTGACATGGCTACCAAAAGGATCGATCGAGAAATCCACACGACCAGTCTGGTTAAACCAGTTGCCGGCCGTTTGCCGATCTTCGCCAGTGCTGATTGCGCGCGGGAAAATGATCAGCAAAACCGTAAAATTAACCGGTGGAGCGTCGCGCGCGCGCGGGGATAAGACAGTTTGAATTCTTTTGGTACTCGAAGCGTGACAGAACGGCACAGAAGGACTTGCGCTATGAATCTCGGTGAAGTCTATGTGTGTAATTTATTAAAGGAATAGGTCCGGGTTAGGTGCCTTCGCAACAACCCTGATGGAGGGAAACACGCTGCTCTTATGATCCAGCAGCGTCAGAATGTTATGCGTAACTTGTACTTTTAAAGCCTGCCCTATGGAACCACGTGTGCACCGCGTCGATTAAAGGGAAACAAGGTCGTCGAGAGGACTATTAATTTAATTGCAGAGATCAACACGCGCAGAGTGAGGTGTGCTCTGAATGCAACAGCGACTTTCGATAGTTCGGCCATCGGTTTCTTTGGAACTCGGCAATGCGGGAGGTGAGCAATCCTGTCTGCTATGGACGCCTTGGAATCCTGCCGGTCGTTGCTGGTGAATCGCAGAGAAAAAGGAAGCGACTTCCTTCGTCGAGCGATCCTAGTCCGTAAATGCGTTTCGAGGAGTGCAGTCCAAGTAGTTTGAAGAAGCTAAACTCGGGTAAAAAACACGATTTGAACCGAGTCTAACACGCGAATGTCTAAGTAATTTAATTATTGGAGGAGGCAAAAAAAAATCAATTCCAGGGTCTTGTAATATCTAATATAATGAAGCAATAGAAAGAGGAGTTATTTTTGGAATACAAAAGAGTGCTGCTATAACTGAATATCTGTTCTCATTCAGTAATAATTCCAGTAGTTGAATGTTTCAAGTACTTGAAGAGTAATCTGTTGTAGTCTCGACCAGTCAACTATCAGGCCAAGATAGTTGACTGTTCGGTCAGACGGGTTACCGTGAATGAACTATGATTAATCGCCAATATAATCTCCTTATTTACGTATAAGCCGACCAGTTTTTCCAAGACCACTCGTTTGCGGGAACGCTGTCAGTCTTAATGACAAGAAACGCAAGAATTTCATGAAATAAGCGATGATTTAATAAGTATCGTTTACGGGATGTCGAGGCGTCAGTTATTTTCCGATGCGTGAGGTTTCGCGTGCAAATGAACTGTTTCGTTGAATTATCGTTGGGTCTGTGCGAAGACGAGGTGGGGAGAAAAAGAAGAGGCCCAACATGAAACTTAAAACAGGTAGAGTTGAAGAAATTAAGTCTCGGTGGAGATTATGAGACGAGAAAAGAGATTTTTAAATCTGAGAGCTTATTATATGTATATGAAGTAATGGAGGTATCGAAGTAACAGGTGAATTGACTTCTGGGCCCTAAGTCCCTTTAGAAGCAAAGGATCTGAGCACTGGAAACTGTGGGAACTGATTTCTGAGCTTTGAGATTCTAGAGATCTGGGACTTCTGAGGTTTTGAGACACTTGGAAATTGGGACTTCTGGGCCCTATGACACTTGAGAAGTGGGAGTTCTAGATCCTCAGACCTTAGGACGCTGTGGTCTGTGGGCTCTGATACTCTTGAGCACTGAAATTTTCTGGCCCCGACACCCTAGAAATCTGGGACTTCTGGGGGTGCAATGATACTTGTAAACTGGGACTTCTAGATCTTTAGGTCCTAAGAAACTGAAATGTTCTGAGCTCTCAAGCTCTTGAAGATTGGCATTTTTGAGTTTTCGGGCCCATGGGAACTCGGATTTCTGGACCCTGATACTCTAGAGGTTTTTGGGCCCTACGATCCCTAAGAACTACAATTTCGAAACCCTCAGACTCTAGGACACATGGGTTTCATGATACTGAGCCTTCTGAACACTGAGATTTCTGGGACTTAAGACCCTTGAGAACTGGGGTTCTTGGGACCTGAAGTCCCTCAGAACTAAGATTCCTCGGCCCCTTAAACTCTAGAGCCCTAGAATTTCATGATACAGAACACCGAAATTTCTGCGCCTTGAGGCCCTTGAGAACTGAGGTTCTTGGGCCCTGGGATCCCCAAAAACTGGGAGATCTGCGCCCTGAGGCCCTCCAGAACTGAGATTCCTAGGCCCCAGCGCTAGAGCAGATTTCCGTGCCAGCCATTTCTGCGACGACCTTGCGTCTCCTAAAATCCTCGGCGATCGCAATGCTCGACTTCTTTTGATGGCAATTACGTCAAGCAGGGGCGCAGCCACCGTTGATAGTAACTCAGTTAAGCGAACGGCGCGCGTGCACGGCCCAAAACGTCGGCAAAAAGGCGGCCCGAAGGAGTTCGGTTTTTTTCATCAACGGCGGTACGTGGAAATCAACGGTGGACATTTTTGCCGAGCGACATTTGGGGGGGGGGGGGGGAGGGGGGTTTGAAGGAACTGGAAGCAAGGAATTCAATAATCTTTACCGGGGTGTCACGTAGGTGCTGCAGAGGCTGGGGCAAGTTTTTTCGTTTAACACGTACGAATCGGGGAGGCCATCCAGCGGACCGTGGGATCAAACAGGATTTCCGACAAGCCGCGGTAACCGAATACACGCCGATCCTGTTCGGTGCTCCGAGGTATTTCGACCGTGGAAAGTACCCTTTTCCGATCCATTTAATGAGCTAGCTTAGGCTAGCCTTTGAGCGAGATGGCGAGAAGAAAGCTGATTTGAAGATGAACCCTCTATCTGGTGGACAACTGTTCTATGGATTGATAGAACAACAGATTTCTTCTTGGGTACAATGATCCAATGATATTTACAACATCATGTGATCGTTTACAGGGGAAATTGGCCTGAGATCGATCAGCTATTTGGGCCCCAAAATGGAAGCATTGGGACATTCTTTTGAGGTCTGATTGAAGATCCATTGGAGAAGTAGATGCATATATATTATCATGCCATTGAACCTAGAAGATATTCGTGGTTGGACTGTGCAACTTGATGAATCTAATTTCAGACTTACAATTTCTTCTTTTTGTCTCAACTAGTGAGTGAATTTAAACCCTGTATGGTTGTATCACTTTTCAACTGACAACAAGACGTATTTTATTTGGGGATATTGTAATGTTTGGGCCATACTGACTACCTCGATAGTACCCTCACGACACAATACCCTCAGGCGTTGAGACTCAAAGGTCTGGGACAGTTATTTTAAGGTTATGTAATGTTTTGACTAGTCGCTGTAATTAACAGGCTCGATTATCGTATTTCTCACGGTATACCTTTGCACATCCTCCTCACTAATCGCGGACATGTTGTTATCAGTACCGACACTCGTGCGATACAACGATGTAGTACACGAAGAGAAGTCCTGAAGAAGTGCTATCGCATGGTCGAGTGGAAAAACCTTACATATTTTATTACTATGGTGGAAATTGATACTTGTGTCGTCTTCGATGGGCAATAAGAAACTTCCAGTACCTAGTGTTTTGAAGGAAAAGAGGACAGGTAGACACGAATAGGCCAACAACATAAATATTCGTAAGGCTGATACTCATATTTCTTCTCTTTTACATTCTACGCTAAGTTGGACAACGTATAAACAATTTGTATCAGCTCGTAAAGATAGACCGTTCTAAATGAATGACATACGAGCAAGTGGAGTGAAGTGACCAGCATTTTTCAACCTGCTTTTATCAACTGAACATTCAGTAACGTGCAATGAGCATTGTGCGACTATAAAATGGAACGATCTTATAAAGATATCGAATAATATTCTTATAGATCATTCTCCAATCTGTTATAACTATTCTTAACACAACTACCTCTATGTCCTTAGCCTATGGTTCCACCAACATCGAACCCCTTTTCAAGCCAGCAGAAACTTCTCCAAATCAGAATTCGCCCCGGATCACTAACATCCCTCACCTAACTCACAAAAACAGCTTCAATCATCACCCGCTGGGTGGAACCCATCTCCAAAATAAGTAACCCTATCACAAATTTCAAACATTGCCACGTCTCGCAAGCCCCCACTATAAACAGCACAGGCTCTCCTGTAGAAGGGCTCATACAAGGGTGAAACTCCTTTTATCTGCCGCGGGCACCTCCAAGGAATCCCCGAAATTGCCGATGTTTAATAAAAGGAGCAACGAAAGGGATGGTGGACAAAAGAAGCGGAGACAGTATCGGCGCTTTGTCACGGGCCCTTGGCGCGGCGGAGAGGGGTGGGGGTGAGGCCCCGCCACGCGGAGGAGGCGGCGATGAGATTAAAATTTCACGACACTGCTTACCGAGCGACAATGTTGCGGCGTGAGAGAGAGGTGGACACCAATTAAGTCGTTACCTGCGCGGCTGAAACTCGATAAGGCCCACGGGAACGGTCCCCGTGGCCATTTAGACGAGCCGCCCGCCGCGCGGGCCACGCTCGCGAGGGCCGGATGGGAGGGTGCGGGCGGGAAAGAGAGAATCGCCCAAGGTGAAGGAGGAATGGCGGTGATTCTCCAGTGTCACACACGCCGCCGCTCCCTTGGAGGCCAGGGCAGCTCGTGTTTCGGTTTTCGGCTTTCCGAGAAACGCTCAGTAGACTTGCCGCACGCTGTCTCTCTCTCTCTCTCTGCCCTGGCTGCTTGTCCACTGGACGGACATTGTCTTCGCGCGGTGCACAATGAGCCACCGTCTACGAGGACGAGGATCCTCCCCGGTGGGCCCCGCCGTGGAACCTCGGGATAGACTCCAGCCGATAGAGGATGGGATTTGGCGTGCTTGATGAGAGTCTCGCGTGAAAATTTGAGGAACCTTTGGGGGGAAGTCGAGTTTAAAGGTTAAGGATAGGGATCTCCTCGTTTCGGGTAAAGCAGTGAGTACTCAGTCTCCAATGCGCATGACCAAAGGGAAGTCGGAACTCCATTGCACAGCGCCATTCGGCGGAGATAGGGATAACTAGAGTCGATAACTAGAGGTTTTAGCTGCTAATCTATACTGAAATTCCACTTAAGAGTAGACTCGTTCCGCGCAACAGCGACTCTGAGGAGGCTGTTGATTGGTAGAAAACCGGCAAAGAAAGCGCTGTGACCAATCGCGTGTGCAGACAGTAGAGGGAGCTACGCAGATCAGTTGCAAATCAGTGAGGACGTAGGTGTACTCTTATATGAAATAGTATATAGTATCGAGGGGAAGCAATTTTTTGGGGAAATTTTATAACACATCGGGACTTTAAAATATTACAAGTGTCGGTAAACCCGCTCTACTATTTAGCCGGTAAATGGGCCAAAGCCCACAGAGACGGCTCACCGAGGGCGCTTGGGAGACCCCATCTCTACTCCGTAACCTCAATTAAAAAGAAGTAGCCGATCTAGTATCGAGGTGGCTTAGAAAGAACACACAAATAATACGTCTACTACACTTCAAATACTACACTTCTTGTATTTATTAGAAGATTCGTAAATGTAAATTCTGTACTATTTGAGGAACTGCTGGCGAAGCTTGCCATTAGTCAGCCTGAGAATGAATCGATAAATGGACGGAGTAACATTCCACTGTGCATTTGCGACGTGATTCAACAAACACCCGATAACGATGTGTCGCAAGAAGGTTCAACCACCAGCGGCGAGCATTTCTTTCTGCTCGGAGATAGCAGGCCGCCGCGTCGAGCGGAAAAGAGAGGAAGAAAGGGAAAAAAACGGGGGGACCTCGTCTGGTGGCGCCCGCAGACGACTTTTTTTGTTCCCTTATAATTTGGCAGTAGTCGACGGTTCCTTCACAAAAGGACAGGATGCGCGCATGCCTTGCATGGATCGCGGAGAATTCGTTGCCGGCATTCCCTGAGAAATTGTATCGTCTACCTTTTAAGTACCTCGACTGCTCGACAGACGTGGGGTTCCGTCCCGAGTGCAGTGAAGGCTCGGCAATCCGAGTCTCGATACACCGAGTTTCGTTTCATCCGCACTCTTATTCCAATAGATGAGACTCTTTGCTTTATCCCCTTCTATGCACCACAATATCAGGCAGAGTGGGGGGAACGCTCCGCCTCCTAATACAATCCTGTATGTTTTAATTGGTCCAAACTTTAAGAATCTTTTATAAGAAAATCGTTCATTTGCGGTATAATAGTTTATTTGGAAATTTTTATCAAACCGCATAGATTCAAGTGCAGAAATAATTGCCACAATTTGGTCACCAGATTCAAATGAAAATGACTAGAATCTCATAGAAGACATTACAGAAAAGAATCGTGGCAAATATTTTCAAAATACCTATCCATGGTATAACAAGTAAAATCTTTTGAAAATGTCCCTGAGCAAAGTAGCTCCGAACACTTTTGGCTTGACCTTGTTCGTTAAACGAAGCCGACGAGCATTCCCACGATCATTTATCACTCCTTTTAGATCGAACGTGGATTAAAGGAGAAGCAACGGGGCAACCTGAAATTCGACGATGAAAAGTCGCGCGCAGACTGAAAGAAAGCTGCGCTCGGTACATCGTGGCGCGCATAACAATGTACAGCATACCACGATTTGCGGTTGCGGGGGGATAAAAGTCCAGTGAAAAACGCTTCTGAGAAAAATTCGGCAAGGGATACGGGCATACAGCCGGTCCACTTCTTATCGGTCTTTTTTGTGAAATACAGAGTGGACCTAGTAATTCTTAGTAATTATATTTGTAATTCTTAAAACTCCTTTTTCATGACTGACCAATTAAGACTATTTTATTCCACTATTTATCGCCCGAGATCGATGCTCCAATTGTGTCTAACAAAATTGTTTATTATATATCAAGGATAATACTAAGTATTCGATTTTCTATTACCCCGACTGTTACCAAACTTAAAAAGAAGAAATGTGCGTTATTTTTACGCGGCTCTTTTAAAACGCCTTTGCCACTATCTCACTTTTTTCCACTTTGTCCTTTTTGTCAAAGCTTTCTATCACAAGAGAAAGTGCCAAAAACCATACACAAAATGAGCACCTCTAACTGGGAACAGCAGCATGTACGGGCTCATGAATGGAACGGCTTCCGCGAATAGTACAGCCCGCTCAAAAATGTCAGATGACCACGTAAAAAAGCGATAAAAAGTGCCCATTGTGAAAAGTGTAACGATTCCATAAAATAAACATCTCTGGCTGCGTTCAATTGTTAATTACAGAATACCTCGAGCAACAGTGAGATCCCCGATGCGCATGCCCAAAAAGAAAGTGGGGCCTTAGGCCCCTCCACTCCACGCCGCCTATTCCATGAAAGTAACGGCGACTAGATTCGAGGTTTCAGGAATGATCTAGTATCGAGACATTACTATACTTCTACGATACCTCTCTAATGCTTGCGAGGGAAAATCCCAAACCCGGGAATTTAAAAAATTACCAAACTTTGGAAATATGTAGAGGATATATAGGTATATATTACGCACTTTTTTTTTATTGCCCAAATTTACTTTAAGGAGGTGAAATTGACCTCTGAAAATTCCACTATTTTCCCATTTTGTGTTATACCTCGCGAACGATCCTCTACGTATCCCCAAAGATTCATAATTTTTTGAATTTGCGGATTGGGGATCTTCCCTTGTTGGTATACGTATATACACTTAAGTCGGAGTGTATAAAGCGAATATAAAGCAAATGTGAAAGTACTGTGATGTTCGAATATTGACGAAAGTAACTGTACTCAAAGATCGCGTTACTTGATACGATAATCTGTCGAAGAATCACAAATAACCAACATCCTTGCAATACGAAATTGTACAAGCAACGCCGGAATGGAACTCTGTTTTGAGATTGAATGAAAGGATTTAACTGGAATTAAGAACGAATTAAAAACGGTGCTAGAACCGTCTCGAGCGTTCCATGCGAATGGGTTCTCCTCTCTAACGTGAATTTAATATCGGCGAATATAATAAGACCATTTGATCGAACGATGAAAGCAGACGGTACAGAAGAAGCCCCATGGGCTCGCTTCGTGGAACTGGATTCAATTCGAGCGCGCACGTATGTACGTATAAAGGTTATTCAGCTAAAACGCAAGGTCGTGGGCATGTACACCCTGACTCGGGTCAATCGAGCACGAATAAAACAGGCGAAGAAGGATCTTCCCTCGGGAAAAAAATTTCGAGGAGACCCACGTTCCCTTTTCGTGGGATAGGAAATGTGCGTTTGTGAATGTAGGTGTGGATCACCTATTTAGGATTATGTAATAATAATTATGTAAATGGTAGTTCGAAAAGTCAGCTCAATATTGTAATTTATTTTTGAGTTCGGTAATGTCTTTTTATTGCACTTTGTTAGTGCGTCATAAATGGATTCTTCGAAGAGTGAAACGGAACAGAAATCATTACAAAATATTAATTTTACCGTATAAAGGGAAATTGTTTTTTGGTTGTCAAGTTGGTTATCAACGTTTGCAAATAATTTTCTATGTTTTTCTAGCGTCTTCTATGATTAACTATTAAAAATTGGTTTCGTTCTTATGTATAGATCCATACACAGGATCTGGAAAAGTCATAATTTTAAACTCAAGTTTCTCACGGGTCTCTCTCAACTAATAACAAACTCCTACTCAAATTAATATATTTTAAAACATTATCTTTATGCAAAATTTGAGATAAATTGGTGATATCGAGCCTTGGGAAATTAACGATTTGTAGTATCTACTTTTTCTTAGTAGACAATACATAACATTTAATTTACATTTAGAATTGAAATTAATATCAATTTGAGTATTTAATAATACAACATGTACACACAAAGAAGACAGTCAAACACTAGAATTAATTGAAAATTGAAGTTTCCCCGAAATTATACATATACTAAATATATAACGTGATGGATAATTGATCATAATTAATTTACAAAGTTAATTGAGCTCAACTTAATTGAATTATAAAAACCTCTGTATTGAATTCCTCCCAGAAATAAATATTTATTAATCTATTTCACCGAATGGCTTTCATAACGCGGTAATTTCAAACTACATATGGAATAACGAAGCTCGAGCAATTCGAAAGTCCCGCCATTTTATTCGAAACTTTTCCTAACCCTCGAAAGTGATATGAATAAATGCATCAAAAAGAACAGCTATGCTTCGATATACAAATGCTCACTATTCGAAAAAATCCCATGGCAATTCAGTTAATGGCACAAAATGACCAATTAATTATACATGAAAAGTTAATTGGATCATCACTCACCACACAACGTCGTCCCCTCGACCTTTCATCCTTTCATCCTTCAATACTTTCCTCTTCTACTCGTCTCACTCCTTTCACCACCTTTAAAATACATTCCCCGTTGACAAAATATATTTATCATCCCAATAAATACGATTAATATATGCCAATACAACTTACTGTCTGATAAAGCACTTCTGGAAAACTTGAAAACTACACGAGCATCAATTCCTAACCCCGTTCTTTATCAACAACAATTAAAACGTATAATTCGAAAGATTCTACTTTTACGTAACCTCGATAACAATAGCTTCGACGCGCGCACGTTTTTATTAATCTTTCGGACTATTTCTCCAATATATATACCGGCATTTTCTGCATTCTGGTCCTGGGCGATCTAAAATCACTTAACTAGCTAAACATCCGAAACGCACAATGGTGCGAACAACGAGTAATGAGATATTTTTCATATTTCTTGCAAATTAAATACCAGGGCTGCCAACGCAATCGCAGCGAATGCGCGCGGAATAGGCGGCACCGCGCATGACACTCCGCGCAAAGCACTTGTCGCATCAGTTGTCATTTGGTTGGCAATGGCCTAAGTCAGCTTAAGTTATTCTTAACCTACAGGCCTCTTAATATTTGTGTAATAAGTCACGTATTCTTTTACGCGCGATTCTATATACCTAAACCAGCAGCATGTCGGAACGTAAAGTTTTAAACGTAAGTAATATTTCGAGGAACTGGGAATATTATTTAAAAGATACATGCACGGTTAATTTGACGACTGTGGTCTTTCCATTTCAGAAATACTATCCACCGGACTTTGATCCATCGAAAATTCCTCGCATGAAATTGGCTCGAAACCGGCAATACACGGTACGTTTGATGGCCCCTTTCAACATGAGATGCAAAACTTGCGGAGAGTACATTTATAAAGGGAAGAAATTCAATGCCCGCAAGGAGGACGTTGAGGGTGACGACTATTTAGGAATACGAATTTACAGGTTTTACATAAAATGCACCCGCTGCCTCCAAGAGATCAGCTTCAAGACTGACCCTAAGAACACAGATTATGAGATCGAGGCCGGCGCTACTAGGAACTTCATGGCATTGAAATTGGCCGAAGAGCAGGCGCAGAGGGAAGAGGACGAGGAGAAAGAAGAGGAAGCCACCAATCCCATGAAACTCTTGGAGAAAAGAACACTGCAATCCAAACAGGAGTTAGAGTTGCTGGAGTCTTTAGAGGAATTAAAAGATCTGAATCGCAGGCAGCAGACTATCGATTACGACCAGATGTTGGAACAATTCGACACACAGGCAGCTAAACAAAGAACACAGAAAGAGCAAGAGGACTACGACGAAGAATACATCAGATCGGTATTTGGGAAAAAACATACGGACGGAGTTGTGGTAGAGGAAGAAATTGTGGAGCTGGAGGGTAGCGAAAGTATAGAACCACCGAAGAAAATCATTAAAACAAGGGAGACTAGGGAGGAAAGTAGCGGTGCTTTAACGGCGGATAAAGAAAAGGTAGCCAAGCTTCTGCTTGTACTGTTTGGTAGCTGTTAAATGGTCATGCCTAGTTGGCAGATGAAAAAGAACGTCGTTTTTGGGAATTTTTTGTGAAAAATGTGATGTATGTTTCTTGCAACTATTTCCTTATTTTCGAAGTACATATATTCAGCAACCCTCAGTAATTTTGTTATAGTAAAATATTAAATAATAAAGGAATAACAGCCACACTCGCGGAAGCTGTTTTTATAATGGCGCTGCGAGGTGAGCACAATTTCTCCGAGCCGGATAATCTGAAATTAGAAAGTGAAGAAGATTCTGTTAATATATGAGTTTATCTAGTTCGTGAACGAAGGATTTTTTAAAAAAATGATTTCAGGCAAAATGGCGGCTGTTTAACGCAAAATCATGATTTTTCGGGAATTAAAAATAAAGCTTTCATCAGAAACAAAAATCCTTCGTTCACGAACTCATATACTAACAGAATCTTCTTCACTTTCCGATTTCAGATGATCCGGCTCGGAGAAATCATGTTCAGCGCTAAAAAAAATAGCTTCCAGGAGAGTGACTGTTATTCGTTTATTTTTTAATATTTTCCTGTAACAAAATTACCGAGAGTTGCTGAATATATATACTTTTGAAATAAGCAAATAGTTTTAAAGAATATACATTAGATTTTCCACAAAAAATTCCCGAAAACCCCTTTTTTTCGCCTGCCAACATAGGCATGACCTCTTAACGTATTCGTAAAACTAACAAAGCGTTTTCTTTTTTTTTAAGGTTAAGAATGACTCAGCTGTGAAAACAGCTGATGCGTCGTTGTGGTCCGAAAGCGCAGCAGCTTCCTCGGGAAGAAAGAACTTGCTGGGTATAGTGAAAAGAAAGACAAATTTAGGTGTAAAAGTCAATTCGAGTTCTACGCATCCTAGCGTAGAGAAACAAGATATCGAAGTTGCGACGGAGGAAGTAGCAGAGGTTTCTACGAAACGGAAAAGTACAAATGAAACTACGAGCAGTTCGTCGGGCAATGCTCACAACTCTCTCGCCTTGTTGGGAGCATATTCGGACAGCAGTGATAACGACAGTATTTAATACAGCGTTGAATATTGTATATATAAATTAATTTTATAAAATTTATTATAAAATAAAGCATATGTATAAACGCAATACACAGATAGAAATTAGGGTCGTTGAAGATGTATATAAATCGGGGTGTGATTTGTGAGTTTTCGCTGACAAATCCGAGGTACAGAGTTACTGTTGATTTTATATAATCTCTTAAACAGTTACGAATAATTTCTTGTTTAACTGACGTGTTCGTCGATCGGGCCCAGAAGGGCCTTGCGATCGACGCATAATGCTGCCCATCGAGTTACTTAACGTTTAGTTACACGAAGTAATTATTAACCTAGACTCCCGAGATTTAATTTCATGGAGGAATTTGTGTCGACGACGTTTAGAAAGTTCCTTACAGGATGCTGAAGCCCTTACCCCTAAAACACAGAAAACACAATCGGTCAGAGGTGAAGGAATAGGAAATTCGGTCTGTTTCAATGGCTAGGCACTCTGTAAGGAACTTCCGTATCAACGAGATTACATTGAAAATTGTAGCAGGGAGCGCCTAGCCTATTAAATCAGACCATGTTAACAACAGAGATTTATTTACAGAAGTACACTTATTAATCGTTGGACCCACGTGAAATCGTCATTAACGATCAAACCATTCTGCATAGTAGGTGATGACGGTACAGAACACAGATGTGAAAACATTTGTGTCTCGGTACCACACTTTTCCAAATCGCTACTTGTTTAAATTTTATCCTTTGCGTTATACAGGGTCCCTCAGAATTGCAAACACGAACCTACTTGATTGACAGAACTCAAGAAAGGAATGAAATAAAGTGTTGATAAACGTTTCACGAGTTTACGAGACTTTTTTCCATTCCCTTGCGTGAATTCTACTAATTAGGTACACCTGTACCTACAGTTATGAGATACCCTTGTACACACCGTGCAGGTCTGTTTGTTTCTGAGTAAAAAAAAATGGTTGGGGATAACGCAAGATTATTTAGAACGAAGAGAAGCATTCCCATGCGACATTTATTCCCAGCCTAACGAAACAGCGAGGTGACGCGCTCGTTTCTGATAGAAGGAACGATGAGGAGTGCCTTTACAGATCCATGTTCTGAGACTCGGCCCTATATAGCAGCGGCGACCGGCCACGATAATGAAGAGGATGATGATGACGATGGCTTTCGCTCTGATAAGGACCTCGCGACTCCCTGCTACTATCGTCCACGTTATCAGACTCGCTGTGGAGGATGTACATCGCGGACCTCCAGTCCTTAACGTTGGAAGGTGGGTCATCGAGATAATCATCGCCGTTGAAATTGTACGCGCTGATTGACCGTTTCTCCATTTCTAGAGTGGACGGATTCGCTAGACTCTCGCGCGAGTAGTCGCCGGGACCATTTTTGTTCACCCAACCGATGCCGTTCTCGTCCAAGTGTGCTGCCTCCTGGCGACAGTGGTCACAGATGTACGATTGCTCATCGTCAGAGGACGTCTGCCGCGGAGTGCAGTCCTCTGGGTCGTACACGGACCGATGGTCGGACGAGTCTAAGACCATGTTACCAAGCAAAATGTCCGACTCGTTCGGGATCGTGTCGTATCGTTTTGGTCGCAAGAAATACGGCGAGCCGGAGGTAGGTTGCAACGAAAGCTGATCGGAATCGCTAAGATCGTCCTGCGTTAATCTATCACGCTCGTCGTCGGCAGGGTGCCTCGCAGGCGAGGAGGATATGTCCCTAACGTACCGCTGTTCTTTGTGCCGCTGCAAGGCAAGCTCCAGTTGGGCGATGCGGTTCTCCAAACGAGTACGCTGAGCCTGGGCACGGTCCTGCTGGTCCTCCATCAGCTTCACCATCTTCTCCAGACGCATTATCTGCAGCTGCTTCCCCTCTAGAGTCGCGTACAGCTCCTGGATCGCCTCCGTCTTCGCTGTTATCTGATTATCAACAGGAACGGTGGTGAGTTTCTCTCGGCGTTCAATGCTTTCACTGGTAGGGTGAGCGCAGTGGTAGGAGCAGGGTGTTGGGAATTAAGGGTGTAGGGTGCTGTGTAGTGTTTAAGGCTGTAGTATACGAGGTTTTAGGCATTAGACCCTGTAATGAGTGCAGTTGGTGATTATATGGTAACCTCAACGGTATTGCTGTGGGCACCACTTGTGGGCCTAGAGCTCGCTGTAAAAGATGAGGTACTTAAGAAAATGAGGTTAGTAAAATTTATTCAATTTGACGGATTTATTCAATTTTTCTTGAAGTTTTGAAAATTATCGGTCTGTGCTACTTTTAATAGATATTTCCGACTCTTGAGCGTCAAGGAAATAAAAGCTCAATTACCTGTTCGATGTACTCGTTGTTCTCGTCGCTGGTCGACAATTCCCCGTTTTCCTGCCGGGCCTTCCCCTTTAAAATATCCAGTAACTCGTCCCGAACTTTAAGAAACTTGCTCTGCTCGCGCATCACGCGATCGCGCTGCTCCAACTCCAATTGCTTTTGAGTGAGATCAGTCTCCAACTCCTTATTCTGTCGAATCACCTCCGCCAGATTGTCGCGGAGATCGGAGACCTGCTGTTGAAGCTCAATTGCGTGAGCGCTTAACCCAGCTTTGCCACCCTCCTTTGATTGGGTATGAAGCCGCATCTGAATTTCTATCAGCTGCTTTTCTAAGATCCCATTTCTTTCTTGGCTGCACGTTGTTCCACGGTGAACACCACGTTTCGGGCAGATCGTTTAATATCCCAATCGAGATTACAGGAGCAGATCTTTGCGCTCGATTAAAAAAGCCAGAATGGACTTACCCGTTTTTTGCAATCTTCTTCAATTCCGTATACTGCATCATCAGGTTCTTGAGTTCGTTGTTCTTGTAGACAAGCTCAGCGGCCAGCTTCTCCTTGGACTCGTCGTCCTCATCGTGGCTCTGGGCCACAAGAGCATACAAAAAGATGATCAATATTATCATGTATCGGCAATTGGAGTAAAAGAGTTCTAACGAACGATATGATCGAATCGAACGGTTCTTAGGACTTAGACGAGGACATGTCCCGAAAGTAGTGCAAACTAACGGCCGCCTGATGCATCACTGCCACGATCTCCTCTTTCTCTTGCTGCAGCTGAATCATCATCTCCTTGTGCATCTCCAGCTCCACCCTGGTTGCCTGTAGCTCGTTGAACAAACGAACTTCATTCTCCGAATGTGTTCCCTCTAACGAGCAGCGGATAAGAAACATTTCTTTATTCCATAGATCCTCAGCTTGAATGCTAACGACGAATGTTACTTGAAATGCTTCGTACCCGTGATGGTAAAATCTTTATTCTTCTCTGCAAGCTCGCACAATTGATTGCTCTTCTCTTCCAGCTGCTTGTATCGCTCCCCCAGTTCGTTAAACGCTTCCTCGGTCTGCTGCCTGTTTAAAATTGTCCTCGTTTTGGATACAAGCCTTATTCGATGAAAAAAAAAGCTCAACTACCACTAGCCGGAAGATCACACTCTCACCTTCTATTCTTTTCCGCGGCGATCTCATCCCTAAGATTCTCCAGCTTCTCCGTCAGGTCCTTGATCGTGCTGACCGCCTCGCTCTCCTTGTTGCTGATCTTCTCCTTCAGCTCCACCAGCCTAGATCAGACCAGGTCGAAAGAGTACTCATGATTACAACACGATTGGTAGGTGATTAAGGAACAGAGAAAGGCAACCGTGACTCGAAGCTGTCCCGCTGCTTCTCCACCTTGGCGACCAGGACCTCGCTGGACTTCATCGACTTCTGCATGCTCTTCAGCCGGCTGTCCATTATCTGGTCCTTCTGCTTCACTTGGCTCTCGAGGTTCTTCACGCTCGCCTGCAGCTGCTGAATCTTCCCCTCGTCGTTGGCCACGTGCGACTCCAGCTCCTGCACCTTTGTGCGCGCTCTTTGCAACTGCATCTCCGTCTGGCGGAGCCGCTCCTTCCCCTGGCTGCCCTTTTCCCGCTCCGCCTGCAGCTCCTCCGTGACGGCGTTCAGCTGCGCTTGGAGCTCCCTTTGCGTCTCCAGCGTGCCCGCCGCCTTCTGCCTAGATAGCTGGCTCTCGTACTCCTCCACCGCGGTGCGCGCGTTCTCCACCAGCTCCGCAATAGTCTTCGCCTCCACGCTCTCTACCTCGTCCAGGCACGCCTGCAGGCTATCGCAATCCCTCTGGTGGATCTCCAGGTGCGTAGTCAACTCCAAGTTCACGTCATCCGCGTCGCTCGCCTCGTCGCTGGACTTAATCAGCCGCGACGACGCGAATGCCACGAAGGACGATTGCTTCTTCAGCAGCTCGCGGCACAGGTCCTGAGCCTTGCGCGGCATCTCTTTCAACTGGTTCGCCAAGGTGTCGAGGAACTCGGTGTTGATGACTGTAGGCTCGCCGGAGACCTCTATCTTCTCGCCGATGACACTCGGCTCAGCGATAAGCGGCTGTTTAGGCGATCCTATCTCGAGCTTCAGGTCCTCCATCTTGCCAGGGTCCTTGGCACCGCTGGATATCACTTTCTCGCGGAGTTGGGACATGTCGTTATACAAATCCTGCGCCAGTTTCTGCACAGATTTAGGAGTGGGCTCAAGGAGTTGTTTTGTCTTCGAAGGAAACAGTAGATTTAGGGAATACTGTAGTGTTAGCTTGAGCGGGTGTAAACAGAGACTTTGAAACATTACAGTAAAAGTTATATTTGCTTTAAATTTAATGCCGAGCAATTTCAGTTCTTCTGCGATGAAGAACGCACCCACGGGGCCCTGGCACCCCCAAAGAAGGGACTTCGTAAAAAGAAAAGAAAACTAGATTTTATTCTTTAAATAAATTTGTATAATCACCTAATGAATTTTATTGAATTTGCATTAAACATATCTTTATCCATTCAACTCGGCTCCCCCTAAAATTAAATCCCTAGTGCGCCACTGATGATTACTCAGAGCTGAAGGAGCTGCGCATCGATTACCTGTTTGTCCATCAATTCTTTCTTCAGTATCAGGTACCGTTTCTTTTTCATCGTGTACATACTTTCGAGCTTGTCGGTCTGCCGAGGCCCACCGGTCAGGCTGGTGGATGGCTTCTTGTGTGAAGGGGGGCTGACCGCTTTCGCGGACGATCGGCGAGCAGAATGGCTCGGCAATTTGCTACCGCTGGCTCCATCTTCCGTTGCATTATTTGCGGAATCCCCCTGCAATTGCATTTCACCTCTCAGCTGAGTCGTTATCGATCATCTCCCATCATTCCTCTATTATCTACATCATTTCTTTGATAAAGAATACTCATTCCTCAATTTTTCTACACATCTACCACGTAGCAAGAAATGATATACTTCTTTATTTATGTTTCACAATCCTATGGTAAATTCCTTTCTTAATTATATTATTTTTTTTTGGGGGGGGGGGGGGGGGCAAGAAAGTGGCAGGTAGGAAATAGATGGAAATTGCGTAGAAATGTTTATGTATTAATGGTAATCGATACAAACTTGGGATGTGCTGCGTGCCAATTGATGCGTTGCAGTTTTGTTCTTCAGAGCTGTGCCACCTTTGTTCCCCCCTGTGCTTGACATTGCACCTTTCTCTGTGGTGCCCGCAGGCCCCTCGTTTTCTAAATAGTTTATACGTAAAAACATGTTCCTGGATAATTCTATTCAAAAGAATGAAGAAAATTGTTTAATCGGTGCAACGAAATATATTCTGCCTCGTTACGTTTACCGCACTTAACGTTATAAGAAAAATTCTACTGATTTATCTTCCTGCTTTCAATTTCTCCCGGCAGGTTGAAAAATCTCCCACCGCTTCCTTAAATTAATCACGTGGAAAAATGATCTCCTTTCCGGATACGCGTCCTACTTAAGTGGTCGATGATCAGTTAATGAACAGCGTGGCGCAAAAAATATCAGATATAATCTGAAGAGTACGACAGGACCTCGATTACCCTGACAGAGCTGCAATTTGGAATAGCAGTTTATCGGAGAACGGCGTCGAAATAAATTTGCCAAAGGACGAATGAAACGAGTAACAGAAATAAGGGGAATAAACAGAAATACCAAATTTCAAAACACAGTCTTCCTTACATGTATTTTTAAACCATTCACAGCTGGAAGAGCAGCTTTAAGATTCTACCAAAGCAAACAGAAAGTAACACTTCGAAACTCCCCGCTTTGAGCGGAATATAAAATTTAGAAGCTGAGAACGATGAGAAAGCTTGAACTTTAGACGAAGCGAACTATTAAGAGTTTCTGCAAACCCTGACGTCCTTTAGTTATTCAAAGGCGAAGAATAATCAGGCTTCTATCGCAATACAAAAAGAGGAACCACACTAACCCCCGGCAAACTCCACAATAATTGAGGGGCCCCAGTGGAAAACAGGCGCATGCCACGCATGCATAAACTTTCCTTTCTTTCTCCCATTAATTCGTTCCCATCAAAAAAATCATTAAAAAAAAAAAATCGCAAGACGGTGGCATGTGCCTGTTTTCCACTGGGTCCCTCGATTCCAAAATCCCTCGCAGCTAACCCCCGAGCCAAGTTGCGCTAGAAGTAAAATTACGGCGCAATAGGCAACCCACAAATCGACGTATTATACAATAAAACCCAACAACATCCCTTCCTCTTCTCGCCGACCACCTCCCCTCCCGCTGGAGCAACCCGAAAATTAAACACAAAGGGAACAGAGAACGGGGAAATAAGGAGTCACGTGAAATGTCCCACTAGGCGGCTCGCCGATGGGCGAAGTCGCAGAGAGAATTACACGGAATGACGTGATCCCACGTCCACAACCTGATGGTTGATGACGATGACGATGACGGAGTGTCGTCGGACTGGCTCACTATCGTCGAGGATGGCTGGACCTCGCGGCTACACGATGGCTGTTGGCGGGGTTTCGACGTCTGCTACACGCGGATGAATTTGCTCGGTGGTTGTCGGTAGTGGGAGAACGGTTGGATTTCGATTTCATGTTCCTGCTGGTCAGGACAGCGAGATCGGCCACCGACCGTCGACTCGTTCGAGACTATCGACGGACTTCGCGGCACGGAAAGTCCGCTAGCGTTCTTCTCACCGGTCCTCCCAGTCGGCGGGGCGAAATGGATCGCGCACTCACTGATGGCAGATGTTCACCCACGAATTTAGATCATCGTACGGCATACTCGGCACGCCGGGGCACGTCGGGTCCGGGTTTCGTTTCACCTGGGGGTGAGGGGCTCAGCGAGGAAATGCAACGCGACGATTTACCTGACGTTGGGAAACGTCAAAAAGAGGGGAGAGAAATGATGAACGAATCGGCGGCTGGCAATTGTTCTGCGGATATAACAAGGGATCGCTGGACGAGTCGTTGTTAATCGGAATTATAAGCCGCTAGGTTCGTGTGGAATTCTTTAGCCCTTCAAGTTCTGAGGCTTAAGGGGGAATCCTATTTTTCGGGGCTAAAAACGCAGCGAGATTTGGGAATTTTTTTTTAGGAAACTAGCCATTCAATTCATCTGAAATTTGGACCATGTTTTTGTGCATCTTTGAAGAAGTTGCAAATTTTTTTTATTAATTTTTAATAGTGGATATACTAATAATTAGAAAAGACTGCTACTTCTTCAAAGTTGGATAAAGGCATCATCCAAATTTCAGGGGGATTGAATCACTAGTTTCTTAAAAAAAAATCCCAAATTTTGCAATGTTTTTAGTCCAAAAAAATAGGATTTCCCCTTAAGGGCCTTTTGCATGCGTGGCATTTGTGGTCCAGAATTGGAGTCCCTAATACGTATGTATATTCCTTTACTTGATTAAGAAACTAAATTAAGTAAGGGAGAAAGAGATAGGGGATGTGTGAGGTTGTTCGAAGAATTGTGCTTTATATTAATGTACGAGTATTTAACGGAGTACATATTTTGCAGACCAGGACGAGAACAGAAATGGACCAAGTGTAGAGATTTGAAAGGGGGCTGATGTTGAATATTAATGGAAAAATTTTTTTTAATACACTCTTTCTCTGTTCGGCCGCGAAATTTTCAAATGGCCCTCGTGTAAGTAATGGGGGCTAAGTTGGTGGGACTTTGAGTGTCCCGCTGACGAGTCAGGGGACATGTTTACTCGAGCTAATTGTCCACATGTTTAAATAGGAACGTAGTTAATGTGCCCAATAAGAAATAAAGACGGGTCGCGATAAAACACAGGCGCCACTATAATTGCCAAAAACTGCTCGCACAGACTCGTCGTAGTGGAGCAGACGAAACGGGGGGTGCAATGTAGACCTAATTAATGGGGACACTTTTTTTTTGGAAAGCCTACTAGAAGTATTACGCATCATCACGAGTTTTGTACCTCGGAATGCTCTCGATTTTTTTTTCATTTTTATTTTTCAGATTAAATACATTATATATCGCTCTCTTTTTATATCAAACTAACTTTACTACTCGGCTTCGCCCGAAATTTAGATTCTGCTTTTATACAAATTTTTTTGTGAAAATGGTCACATTCATCTGGATTAGTCAGGCATAATGAGCTGAGGCACATTTCGTGAGCACAGAGTTTATCGTTCGAAAGTTTTTAGGCGACAGACAAACGCACAAACATATAGAAGCTTTCTGCTTTATATATTAAGATAATAGATACATTAAAGACTAAAAGACTTCGTGCCCTGCGAATCATTTGCAGAAATTCAGTAAGGAATTTTATCACCACTAAAATTTAATTTCTCAGTATATTTTAAAAATCTTACAGATATAATAATTATTCAAATTTTAATGACAATTCATTTTCATATACATATGATTCTTTGAGATAAAATAAGATTCCCCTGTCATTCATAATATAATTACACAGAAATTATATCCTTCCCCTCGTTGCGTATACTTTTCCCAACAACATGCCCCCTCGTGGCCATTAATTTTAATATCCCCATAACGCGGGAATTTCAATGACGAAAGCAAGCAAACAGTGTCTCCCTGGGTCTGCAAAATTCGATCAATTTTGTCTTGATACGAGTATGTATAGAAAGCATAAAAAAAAAGGGGAAGAAGAACACGGAAATAACGAGCTATTCACATAAACCTTCTTGGGGACGTGTCTGACCTTTGCGGAAGAATCTCCTTCGAGGACCAACGCGCAGGCGAGTCCGCGCACGCGGTGGTAGGTTCTTATTAGCACGCCTCGAGATCCGCGCTCAGTTGCCCGGAGAGTCGCGAACGTGACGGATAGTTTGTGTGGGAGTTTCGACAGCGATACACGCACGTGACATGAGGCACCAAAGCCAATCGTTTTAAGTTTTATTTTTTTTTTTTAAATCGCACGTGTTCGCCACATCAAAGTGCATTTATCTTCGTGCGCATTTATTTCCTCACAATGGTGAGTACCAAAGTATTCCTTTTTTATGGTACATATTTAACTTTCGACTACCGAAGACTTAAAAATCTGGTTGGCTCTGCTTTTGGGATTTAAACTGCTGTATGAGGAAACAGTATTTTTCTTGGCTACTATTAAATCGAAATTTATAATGTTGCATAGGCATTGGTATCACGACTGAAAGAGAATTCGTGATTTTTAGAAATTAAATCGAAGTATTCGGAATAAAAGTGGCTGCGTTTTGCAATCTTTACAAAGCGAGTGTTTACAGTTATTTTCATTTAGGTATTTAAACATCAAAGTACTTCTGTACTTGTTACTCTATACTTTAACCATTTTTTGCGAAGCAATGAATAAATTTTTTATGTAAAATTATTAATGTAAAATGTTTAAAACGTATATTAAATAGAAAAGGTGTTACGTGGAATATTTTGACTGTGTTTGATTCAGAAAGAAAATATGATAAGTACAATTGTTGTCAAATATCCCAATATTTCAGTAATACAAAATTGATTTATATTGGGTTGTTGCAAATGAAATGGCGATTTAATAGTATTGTTTGCAAATTGTTTTGAAATGAGATACTCCAATTAAAGGAATGTTGTATATATTATTGTCATATGTTTATTCTTTAATAACCAAACATTTACAGAGTATTTTTATTTTCATTCACTTTATCTGTAAATACTTTTAATATATACACACTTGTTTTTTTTTTTTTTTAAAATTCAAATGTTCAAGTACAATTAAATAAGCTCAATTATCGAAGCATCGTGACCACAAATAATTTCAACTAACTAACAATGCTACTGCCCAAAGCTTAGCAACGAAAATAATCTCACCGATAAGAATCTCCCTCTGCAAATGTTCAAAAGTGTACTAAATCGGCTTCCTCGTCATTATTTGCATTTAGAAATAATGGTGGAAACACGGACACGTTCTGTGTATCATTTTACCGAGTTTTTCCACGAAAGGTCAGGAGTGCGCGAAGGGTGGGAAACTGACAGTGACCCCAGAAGTGTCTCGTCGCGAGCGCTCTGCCATTTATTGTCACCGTGTACGCGTCTCGGCGATAAACAACGATCTCTTGAACTTTCGGCCACGATGCAATAAAATTTCCCTGCGCATAAGAAATTTCCAATAAAGAGCGCGCAATAACTCCCAGGATGAGGGGCCATGTTTATGAATACTCGTGGAAAGTGGATAAAAAAAGAAAGAGCATCGTGGGAGCAAAATGAACATTCTTTCTCGGGAACGGTCGCGGGGGGGAAACCGTTCAAACACATTATTGCGTTCGCAGAATTTATCTGGCGATGAAATTAGCTGCACCATAAACATGCTATCTCCTCAATAAGGGCCCGCACGTAGAAATGAGTTTGTCACTGACGAAAATTTATACAGATTGATTCAAATAATTAATTTCGTTGGGAAGCCCCGAAGGGTTTACAAAGTGATTAACCGCGACGGTTTTCAGTTGAACGTGCGTGAGATTATGATTATTTTATTGTGTTTGGGTTGCTGCTACAAAGCCAGCTTTAAATTTAATATCGCAAATGGAGTGTTATGGACGAAAGATACGTTGGAAAATATTTTACAGTGAAAATATAAAAGAAATGCAATGGATGAGGTGGAAGAATAGTTGTTGATAAAAATATTATCGGAGTAGAAAATGTGTCTCGAAGGGTGAAAAGCATCGTAGTAGATACTTTTTCCCTTTCCACCGTTTAGTACCGTTCATCAATCACTTTAGTTGAAAACCATTTTATCTGATGGTTCTTACTGAATCTTCCTTGAGAAAGTTGTGGCGGATATCTTCCCTGCTGGAGGTTTGCATCTCGTGTTTCTGAAACGTTCAACGTTAGTTCACCAGAAAATGTAATTCTGCCAGCTATTTTATTATAACTAGGGAAAAGTATGGAGCAAGTTTTGCTCGTTGAGCGGGCGCAGTTGTCAAAGTAGACCACTTTTAGCTCGTGGAAGAGAATTATTGAGATAAACAGGCACAGTCACGAAATGATAAGTAACTAATGTTGTCGTCAATTTGTTAATTTCCTTGCGTAGAGTCAATGGATCTTGACCACTGTTACTTGGAATAAATTAATGGGCAGGCCAGCCTTATCCAAAGTGGACGTTATCATGTAAAATTGCTACCAGCTATCTTGTTCATAGAATTTTTTTTTAAATGACTTCTGATGATTTTAAAGCGAGGAAGCTAAACAAAGAATATACTCGTTACAATTTCCGTTAATTTTTTATCGTCGCACACGTACCAGTTGAAAAACGGCTATTTTTTACCATTTTTCCAATTTCCCCTGAGTGGAATGAAACAAAAGCTTTTCAACTAAAATAAAAGCCTGTTGTTCTCGCTGGCTCACAATTAGTACATCTCCATTCGACATTTAATAGCGATGTTTCTGGGGTAACTGCTACTATCGCGGGGCTTAAGACCCCCCCCCCCCTCTCCCTAAAATATTGACATTCGAGTGACGTATTGGCATCCTTCACAATCTGTCGCTCGCAGTTCCACGATTGTAAGCTCCACGCAATTCCTGAAAAGCCTCTTTTCCCTCCTAGTCTCCCTCTTTATTCCAGTTCATTCATCTTCCACCCCCTCCTTTTCATCGCCCACTACCATGTAATAGGGACAATTTGTGTTCAACCCCAACCTCCTGCCCCAGAAAAAGGTGAAAAGAATTTCATCGAATGGTTTTGTTTTCTACTCCCTTGCTACTGTTTCTTACGAGGAGATATTACCCAAAGTAGGTCCCATAGAAAATGTTACCGTCACCTTTCTTTCTGTATAGAATACTAGCAAAATACCTCCGCGCTTCGCGCTTAAGAGATATTAGGGAATATAGAGGAATCCGAGAGAAAATACATTTTACCCCGTTTCACCCCCTTTGGGGATGGAAGTTTCAAAAATCCTTCCTTAGTGGGTGTCTACGGATCGAGCGCTCGACTACTTATTCCCGCCGCGGTGCCATTTTGCAAGCGAGAAGCGCTCGCCCGGTCGCCGCCTGGCGGTCGCGTCGCGAACTACTATTATTTGAAAATCCTTATTTAAAAAGAGTAAAAACGTTAGAACCTTCCTCTCGCCAAGACGAACAAAGTGATGTAACACACCTGTGGCTACAGTTCATATTTACTGAGAAACCGCATTTCAAAGTATGCAACTTCAATTTTATATAATAGTATAGATAGATAGATTTCTTCAAAATATTCCACTTTGTACAGAAACTATTACTTATGCAAATTTATTCTTTCACATTTTTTTTTCAATTAACAGCGTTCCCTGGTTCCTCAGAATTTTAAAATCACGTGGGTTCTTTGCTGCGTTGCCACCCCAAAAATGAAAATGAATTAGTGAGACTTTCTGTGATTGAAGAGAAGATTTAAAAGACAAAACATTGCAAACCTATGCCTAAGCTAAGATTAAGCTAGACTTTGATACCTTTGCTATTGTTTATCCGTATTTATTCACTGGTGTTCATTTGCCAACACGCTTTGTAGGACCTCTTCTACCTCGTTCTCCGTCCTCAGCCTCCCCTTCAGGAGGTCCTTTCGCCCGGACGATGATTACGAGGTAGATGTCGGAGATGTAAACGCGTAGGGAGAACGGTGGATCGATAAGGGTGCAATAAAAGTCTAACTGTCTGTAATTGACGCTTGTGTGCTCGTCGCGGGCGAAATCAAATTGACAAGACGGGTTAGGGGGATGGGGCGCGCCAGGGCTGGCGGGAATGGAAACAATTGGAATGTCAGTGGAATTCGGGAACACGATTGCGTAAACTCGGCAATAATGGCACGGCGCGCAGGAAAATCATGGCCGTGGCTCGGCGAGGTATTGTTTGAATTCCTGTCGTTGCTCTGCGGTCGAGGATACGGCAGGAATGGCAGAACGCCAAGTTCTGTCCAATGCCCTTGCGCCCTGCACGCACCGTCTTCGAGTGCGATGCATTTAAGCATAGATTTACGGCTAGCGAGCTTATTATTCGGTCGGGCGACTATATTCGGTCGTGCGAAATGTGTCTGTATTAAACAGTAATATTAAGTTTGTGGAGCGAGTTCTATATATTGCTGGCATTCCCTCGTCTAAACGAATCGAATGATAATATTTTTAATTTATTGCAAAATCAGAGGGGTGCGCTTTAAAAGATCGCCTTCAAATTCGTGATCTCGAACTATTTCCGAAAATGGTAACAAATTCACGTTTAAGGGGATAACCTTAGCAAATCAACCCTTCGTTGACACACCTTTTTTGATCAACTTTGACATACATGGATGGCTCACACCCAGAACAATTTTTCAACGACTGCCATTCTCATCTGAAGAATCCAATCGTTATGAAAAAAATCATGGGTCAATTTCAAAGTCGCTAGAATGCATTCCAATAAATTTTCGATTGACATTTTATCACAGTTTTTGCAAAAAAATTCTAGATTACCATACGTCGAGAAAATACGAAGAAAATCTTCGAAAAATTGTAACTTTTACAAATTTCAATATTAGAAGCTAAAAATCTACAGAGTTGTTGTTCCGATATAATATTTTGAGAAAAAAATAGTTTGAAAATCGCCTTTGGAAAAAGGTATTTATTTTGCATGTGGAAGGTACAGAGCGTCAAAATCAGTTTATGGGTGGCTCACACCCAGAGTGTCAACGAAGGGTTAAGGAGTTACATAGCTTGTAGTCTAGATTATAGTCTTAAGAATATTCGTGCAAAATTTTATTCGAATTGAAAATATGGGGAAGCCTTGGGGGAAGGGGCTGCTATGCCACCATTTCTTAAGATATCAAATTTCTTTTTGAGGAGTATACTGCTTAATTTATACACAAAAATGTGTACGTCTTGATCTTTAAATATAACGATTTTTTAGATGAAAAAAAAATCATGAAGGTAGCCCTATTTTCCTACCTGTGAAAGGTATGTAACCCCTTGAAATACCATAAGTTAAAAACTAAGGTATATAGGAGATACAGTGGCGTGCAAAAGTATTCGGCCACCATTTAAAATCGCATAACTTTTTTAAAATTAATCCAAACGACTTGAGCTTTTTTGAGAAGCTAAAAGGATTAGTTTGCTAAGGGATGTGATTCGTCGTTTTGAAAAAAAATGCACTTGGTCGGAATAGCAAAAAAAAATAGTAAAGGTCGTTTTTTAAACTTTTTTTTGTGAGCCTGCAATGAAAATTCAAAAAACCCATTTGTAGATTTAAGTAAGTTATATGCGTGCCTAAAATTTCATCAAAATCGGTTAACATTGCTCTGAGCTATAAACGCTTAAAGATCGCAGAATAAAGTCGAAAATCGCTGATTTCGGGAATTTCGCGATTTTCGACCTTATTCGACGTTAACCGATCTTGTTGAAATTTTAGGCACGTATATAACTTACTTAAATCGACAAACGGGTTTTTTGAATTTTCATTACAGGCTCACAAAAAAAAGTTTAAAAAAACGACCTATACTATTTTTTTGCTATTCCGACCAAGTGCGTTTTTTTTTTCAAAACGACGAATTACGTCCATTAGCAAACTAAGTAATCCTTCTAGCTTCTCAAAAAAACTCAAATCGTTTGGATTAATTTTAAAAAAATTATGCGATTTTAAAGGGTGGCCGAATACTTTTGCACGCCACTGTATGTTCACATGACGTTCTTTCTTATATTAGTCTGTACATTTACCCTCCGAAGTATTAGGCATGCATTAATGAATCACCCTGTATACTTGCACCACTCGAAGTTTCTTCAAATGCCTAGCCAAGGTCCCCCAACCAGATGTGACTTTCCTACCAGTTTCTTTCATTCGAGTGCTCGAAATCGCGAACTTTAAAGCCATATTTCACGGTGAACTGACTGCCAAGTTAAATAATGTCATGATCCCATTACTCAAGACCAGCGTTCCCCACTTTTTTGTCACGGATTCCTTCCAAACTCACTAAAATTTGGCGCTTAAAACCTTTTAAATTGGCCTTTAATCGGTTTCAAATTTTGCAGCCAGGTGTGTGTTTCTCGTTGAATAATTTACACGTTCATTTAATATTCAAATTTTATTGTAACTTCTCGCGGAACACCAATTGGGAAACTCTGCTCCAGACGAGAGTTATCCACCAGTGTATATTAATCCTGAAACCCTCTTTGCCCATAAATCCCTTCGAGTTCTTAACATTGTCCTTTAATCGAACTTCAAACTCCCCCGCAACTGAGTGCCTATTACCATCAACCCTTCCATCAGTTTTCGAAGTCCTATCGGGACCCTAAAATTTTCCTATGTCCCGAAGTCGTCGAAGGTTGTTGCATCGGTGGCCTTGAACGGTCGCCGAACGATTCCTCGATCCCTCTGAGCGATTCTTCTCGAACGAAGCGCCGCATAGTCGCGAGGAGGAAAGAGAAAGCGGCGAAGAAGCGTGTGCAATCGTTTCGTTACACGAATATATGCACCTTGCCAAGATGACTCAGCCAGTGGTCCGCGTGCACGTATAGGCGCACGGGCCAAGTAGTACGAGCACACGTTTGGTCGCACGTGTTGGCAGCGAGCTACGGCCGCGGCATTCACGTGCTTCGCCGCGGAATATTCGTACTCTAATTTAATAGAAGAAGGCGCCGAGAAAGTGGCTTTTCGCGTTTCAGGCCGCTACGTTGTCTACCGATTTTTGCTGCCTGCACAATGCATTCTGGTTACATAATTAGGAGTCAGTAATTCGATTGTAAATATCTGGATTGCAATTCTATGCCGATCAACAGTTTCTGCAATCGTGGACCTGTTATTCCTGAAATTTGTTTATAAAGTGGATTACTGTCTTCTTCGGATCCATTGAAATTTATTTCATCACCTTCGTGGTGGTTTTCCTAGAATTATAAATAAGAGTTACTCAGCGCTTGAGGTGTTTATACCTTTCTTAAATGGAATCTTGTATTTTTTAATTCACAATATCTTCGGTCTAAAATCAAATTTCAAATTTCACTGTCTGAAATATATATTTTTGATTTAGTATGAAATTTCTCCCCCCCCCCCCCCTCCTCTCTGATAAACTCCCGCGAGAGATTTCGGAGCGAAGTGACGTGCAAGATCAGAGTGTCAGTTTCGTGACACATTTTGCTGAACGTTTCGCGTCCCAGTCCGTGACTCACCGCTCTTTATACGCCGCTGTTACGACATTGATTCTTTCTCGGCCACGTAAACGGATTCATCGCGATCGCCACGGCCAAGATCTTCATCAAGGCGAACGCCAGTGATACGATAAGGCCCGCTAAGGACGTTGTGTAACGGAAAATCGTGTTATCGGCCGATTGAACGGGCCACCCAACCGCGGCGAGCCTAGGGTGCACTTGAACGTTTGCAACTACAACTTTCTGGCACACTCTCTTTTGCTTCCAATTTCCAGAACTTGTGACGTATTCGTTTAGCTGATTTAGTTGCTAACTGATTAATCCATTTTGGGACCATTCTTCGATGACAATTCTTGATTTACATTCGTTGTTAGTTGGAGATATTATTCAATTCATTATATTGTAACTTGATGTGTCTGTGATTGAGTTTTGTTTGGAATTTTAATTGGGGCTAGTTGGGACCTCAATTTCTATTGTAGGGGAAGTGGGTCTGCGAGAAGTTTAGGGAATGTTTCGAATAGGAAAGAAAATGACATTATTTGATAATTGTTTGTGGAGGATTGAGTAAGATTTAAATATCTGCGAAACTAATTATAATTGTGTCCTATAGTTGCGAGTGAATATTCAATAATTCAAATATGAAAAAGAAAATTTAAATTCCATTTTTAGACATTGATATCTATAAGTATTCATTTTTATGTTAAACGATTTTATTAAAAATGCACTGAAAAGTAAATTAAAATGCACTAAAAGCTAAAAAATATCTCTTTTCTTGTACTAAAATTTTGATAGCGTTAATATTACTTTGAATAATTCGCTTTAAATAAAATCGTGGGGCAGGATATTTCATAACAGGATACGAATCACTTTAATACTTCAACTTCTGGTTGCACATGGTGCCCCACGATTTTATTTAAAGTGATATTAACACCATGAAAATTGTAGCACAAGAAAAGGGAATTATTTAATTTTATTTAGGCGAGAACATGGTAATTTATGGGAATTGTTTAGTGAAAATTATTCCACGGAGTGTGTTTAGTGTTTTTAATAACTGCGAATTATTTCTGTGCAAGAGTACCTACTAAATTATTTTTTAGTTTTTAGTGCATTTTTAATAAGATCGTTTAACATAATTTTTTTTATATATATTCAATTTTTTAAAGAGCAAGAATTACTGAAATTATGTTCTCGTGTTCATTGTATAATTAGTCTTCATTCATTTGTCAAGCACTGGTTTTTTCTACAAAAAGGCACCTTGTCAATAGCTTTGCCAAAGTTTCCTTGACGCGTGGAAAATTGGCTCCACTGAGCAATATGTTTGGAAGAACTTGGTGCCTTTTTTCCTCGCCCCTGGCTGTCGGTGAAAAGTAGCGGAGTCCCTTCCCATTCGCGGGAAATGAAAACTCACCATCTGCCACCATCTGTCGCGGGTGCTCATGGGTAAATTGGGTCAATCGGTTTCCGATCTTAATCCCAGTTGCGGTGTATCATTCTTATTTACTGGACTGGTTCCAAGCAATCCCCAGCGAAACAAGAGGCTCTGAATTTAAGAATTAATCGACACGGAGAGCTGCCACGCGAAACTTTTCACTCTAACGTAGGTAATCTTGCACAGATATAATTCGCAGCTATTAAAAACACTAAACACACTCCGTGGAATAATTTTCACTAAACAATTCCCATAAATTACCATGTTCTCGCCTAAATAAAATTAAATAATTCCCATTTTCGGCTTTAATTCAAAAGTGATAAAGCTTCGGGAGTAAAGGAAAATTTAAATTCAATGAATGAACGAAAAATAATGGTCTGTTCATGTCGTAGATTTTTTAGCATTAATCATTTAAGATTTTCCGCTTGAGATTTCACAGGTGCCATTTCTGTTTTTTTTTTATCTTTTTTGCAATGAAGTCAAAGTGTTTGAATTGCTAGGACGTGGAACGGTTGTGACAAATTTCACGGTTTAATGACAACCTTGCACTTGCTTTTTTTTTGCAGGGACTAAAAAGCTCAAGGGCCGTCGGCAGTTTTTTGTTGCTGTTGGCGGCGATAACGAGCGCAAGTGCATCGAAATGCAGCAGGCTCATAGACGGCACGACCATGCCGCGCTCGAATGCCGATGGAAAGTACCATATTTTCATCACGCTGTTCAACCGAACGGAAGCGGTCTTCTCGTACATGCCAAACGCCAGATACACCGGTGAGTGGCTTCGTTAATTAGCAGAAAAATTCTCTGCATTCGACTCTTAACCGTGCGACGACTGCAGCTGAGTTTCACTGCTCAGGTCACTTGAGACCTCTTTGGAACTTCAGTTTCGTCAAGATTGAATTGGGTGAATTTTTAGCATTTTTGGGGAAAAATAAGTCTGTGAAGGAAAACAGAAATATGTAGGTATTTTTAAGGGTTATAATCAGGGCTATAAATCAGGGCTGATGGGTCATAATTCTAGGATCATTGAAGTTGAGATTTATGGAGTCATTTCAGACTAGAGCTGTAAATATTCGAATGATTCTGAGTATTCGAATAATTCTGAGTATTCGAATAATTTTGAGTATTCGAATATTCGAATAATTTTGAGTATTCGAATATTCGAATAATTCTGAGTGTTCGAATATTCGAATAATTTTGAGTATTCGAATAATTCACAGTATTCGAATATTCGAATAATTCACAGTATTCGAATATTCGAATAATTCTGATTATTCTAATAATTCTGAGTATTCGAATAATTCTAAGTATTCGAATATTCGAATCATTCTGAGTATTCAAATAATTCTAAGTATTCAAATAATTCTGAGTATTCGAATAATTCTGAGTATTCGAATAATTCTGAGTATTCGAATAATTCTGAGTATTCGAATAATTTTGAGTATTCGAATATTCGAATAATTCTGAGTGTTCGAATATTCGAATAATTTTGAGTATTCGAATATTCGAATAATTCTGAGTGTTCGAATATTCGAATAATTTTGAGTATTCGAATAATTCACAGTATTCGAATATTCGAATAATTCTGATTATTCTAATAATTCTGAGTATTCGAATAATTCTGTGTATTCGAATATTCGAATCATTCTGAGTATTCAAATAATTCTAAGTATTCAAATAATTCTGAGTATTCGAATAATTCTGAGTATTCGAATAATTCTGAGTATTCGAATATTCGAATAATCCTAAGTATTCGAATGCTCAAATAACTCTGAGTACTGAAATAATTCAAAGTGTTCGAATTTCGGATTGTACCGAATACGAATATACGCAAACGTTTGGAAAACAAATAATTATAAAGACAAATATGAAAAGTATTTTACGATAAAGTGTGAAAAACTATTTAATGTTCAGATTCTTCTTCGGTATAATCCAAAATTTGATCACTCCAAATATTTGAATACTCCTAATTATTGGAATTATACAGATCTCAAATTGGAATTATACGGATCTTAAATTCGAGTTACTCGGATCTCAAATTCGAATTATTCGAGTCTCAAATTCGAATTATTCGGATCTCAAATTCGAATTATTCGGATCTCAAATTCGAATTATTCGGATCTTAATAGCGTAAAAAAAAGGGTTGGTTTTGTGTCGGGTATAAAAATGACTTCCACTAGTATCCCCAAATCTACAAGGGCATCAGCTGGAGAGTTAATTGGAAAACAGACATAAACTCTTTCCCATCCGCCTAAAAACAATTAACCCTAGCGACCTCTAAATTTTATCCGATTAGGCTCGAATTGTGCTACAGGTGTTAGTTAGCATGTTTGGAACAAAGGCAACCTCGTGGAAAACCTAAATTTTATACTTGAGAAAATGGCCGAATAATGGTCCTGCAATAATTTCGTATCGAAACGCGGTTTGGTAGAAAGCTTCGTTCGAACGGGAACGTCCATTGTTTGTCGTGGATTTCGCAGAGTTCCTCAGCTCTGCACTCGTTGCATTCGTTGAACTGCATCCACGCAGGGTTCGACACCTGGCTCGCTGCCAGCCTGTTTACGTAACGCATTAATTCACCGACTGGCTGGGCTTGCGCGCGTTCGTGGCCGTGGATCATCTCCGTCGACTTGGTCAGCTTAGTTTTCGACGATTGCATGCAGTAGCCCTCCCTCGATAAGAGCGAAGTGGATCGAACGTGGAGGAGAGGCGCGGGAATGAATCCAATCTGAGTTGGTTGTGATTGACAGCGGAGGCAATGCACATCGGCGAAATGGACTGCAGGACTGAATTCTATGGATCGTGTTACGTGGCTCCAATGATCCACGCTGTTATAGGTTCCGTCTGCCGATGTGCAAAAATTGGATGGCTCGAGTTTGTGGTTAATTAAACTAGCGTCGATTAAAATCGCGATTGCGAATGAAAGGAATATAATTTTGTGGGATGTCAGGAATTTCTCGCCTTCCCTTTTATTTTATTTTGAATAACGTGTTAATGATCCGTTTGATCTTGGGTGTTTTAATTTATTTCTCAAGTTAATTTGAAATATTGAAAGTTGAAACTGGTTCTCCTTCTCGGCTGGCTTCAATCGTTAAGTAATTGTTGAGAAGAGTCCGTTCGCTTAATTTCCTTCGTCGGAGGCATCAAATAAACAAGCAATATGCGAGCTTCCACTTCCGAAGAAGACGCGAAGAGAATTAAAACTTTCACCGGCTTCGGTCGAATTCGCCTCAACTTTTCCGGGCGACGCTCATTGTGCAGGTGTCGACCTGCGTTCTGTCAAATCAAGCATCGATTACATTTTCTCTAAGGTCTTCTCCTAAATGCCACCGTTCTATGTTTTGTAAAGTAAGACGTTGGACGCACAAGATAAGAATCCAAAGTTTCCAGTTTCAAACCCAAATACAGATTAGAGCAACAAGCATTACTCTAGAAATATTTTCCAAATACCGTTCACGATTAAAATATATGATCCATGTGGTCTGAAATAGGGCTGTTACAAATATTAGAGTAGGTATTCTAAGTAGAATTCGAATTTGAGATCCGAGTAATTCGAATTTGAGATCCGAATATTTCGCATTTGAGATCCGAGTAATTCGAATTTAAGATCCGTATAATTCCAATTTGAGATCTGAATAATTCCAATAATTAGGAGTATTCAAATATTCGGAGTGATCGAATTTTGGATTATATCGAAGAGGAATCGGAACATTAAATATTTTTTCACACTTCATCGTGAAATACTTTTCATATCGGTCTTTACAATTATTTCTTTTTCAAACGTTTGCGTATATTCGTATTCGGTACAATCCGAATAATATATACCTAATTGTTTAAAATAATCGTAAGGAACAAAAACAGGCTTGTGGAGAGCAACAAAGAATACAAAAAAAATTCCCATTAGGGGAAAAAAAAGAATTTTCTCATGGGAATTTTTTTTGTATTCTTTGTTGCTCTCCACAAGCCTGTTTTTGTTTCTCACGCCAAAAGAAGTGTCTATGTATATCAAAAACTGGCCCCTAATTGAAGTATCACTGTTCAATCATTTATATTCAAAAGTCAAACTCAATCTTTTATACTTAAACAACTCTAAAGCAGAGTTTTGGAATAAAGTACGTAGGATGTATTAATTAAAAAAGTATTGTACAGAGTGTTTCATTTTTTTTAACGTATAAAGGTTATTTAATCTTCTTAAAAAAAAAGAGTTTAATTATCTGGTAATAGTATACTAAATTTTTTAAAGCAAAATCTCTTCTTTCTCGCCCAAGAAATAAATATTTCTATAAAAGTTAAGAAAGTGTCATTCAGAATTTTTAACCAGACTCCAAGTCACTCGAACGATTTTTTAAGCCGCCTCAGGCCGTGCAGAATTTAAGAAAGAAAGTTTTAATCTCCTTTTGTCGCGTCGAAGTAGAGTAACGTCACAGTTGGAAAAGACAATGGGGAAACAGACAGTGGAGAATGTGGCTTATGATCATCCCTCAAACTCAGGCCTGGCAGAAAGACAGTAATGAATGGGAAGAATGTGGCGCGAAGCGAATTCAGCTTCTTCCTCGTTCCAATTAAAACCCTCCACTCTTCGTATTACATTTTCACAACTATGTAAACGTTTAATATAGAATCACGTAATTACAGCTCACAGTCGAACAGTCGATACAAAAATAATAGTGTCTCCACTTTATATTCGTGTACCTTAAACAGATTTCATTCCAGTAGAAATTTATTCAAAGAACAATTGACTGGGGCAAATTTTTATTCAAATCGAAATTGAATGTGATCGATTTTTATTTGATTAAAAAATTGTTTTCAGGTTTGAAAAAAGTCTATTTGACTGAATTCTTATTGAAATATTTAGTTCGGTAGAGACTGGGAATTTTCCTCGTATTTTTCGATGGGGGACCAGTACTTATTTGTTTCGATTTAACGTGAACGAACGACTCGAGAAATATTGGTTATGCAGCCACGCGAAAGTCCAAACGTCATGGGAAAATATTGCAACAAAATGCCCGGAGTGACAGAAGTAAAAGATAGAGAATGCAGTAGATATGAAAGCACATAAATAACATTGACAACTGTAAAATATTTTCAGCAAATACTTCTATGCTCTCAGGCATTTAATGCAAAGCCAGTATTTCTGAAATAACATTTTCATTACAATTTCTGCGCTGCTATAGTAATAACTAACACACGATTATCCCCATTGATAACATTTCCACGTAAAAGCTATTTCCACGAACCACGGTTTCACTAAGAATTAATTTCTCTTAAACGCAATTACTCAAGTGTCCCTCATAGCAGAGAATAAATTGCTAAGTCATTCGAAAGATGCCCATTGACGTTGGAAATCTAATATCCGAAAGAGAGCGTGTAGCCAAGTGCCTTTTTATTATATTTCGACATCCTCCTCACTGGTCTGCACCACTGGCAGCGCGAAGACACAAATAGTGGCGAAAGCTCGCTGGTAATATAATTGCCACGGCCAAATCTAATTACGCACTGTCGAGAAACCTCTATTGGAAAAGCTTCCCCCGGTCAATTAAACTTTAGATACAGTCAGTCTGCTGGAAACCTTCTTCCCATTAAGTTTTATCGTTCATCGAGGAGGATCACTCGCAACTGCGCCTCCGTAACATCGTTTCTCCTCCTCCGAGCGACGAAAAGCTTTTTACCATGCACGAATTTGGCGAACTAACGCGTGTCAAGGTGAGAAATGGATGTCGAGTACCGGAGGAGAAAGGAAGGCTAAGCGGGGAGGGGGAAAAAAGAAGGGCTGGTATTATCCGGAATTCGATTAAGCCTCGCCGCGCAGACACAAATCTTGGCGATTTACGTTCGAAGGGTTTCTAAAGACGTAAACGGAGAGGCGATCAAGCAGCGTGACAACTAAATTCACGAGACGCTGCACCGAGTGCAAGCTTCCCTGGATCGATTCCCAGTTATACGCTCTTTCTTCTCCCGTTTCATTCGTGGCAAATGGTATTCATGCAGGATGTTTGTGACGTAAGGTAGAAAGTTTACAGATTTATATATGACGTAGGGCTGGGACTATTTGTCGAATTTTTCGGTATTCGAATATTCGAATACTTCGGTTGCTCAATTATTTGGTGAAAATAATTTGAATATCCAAGTATTCGACTACTATTCGAATATCCAAGTATTCGAATATTTAAGTATTCGAATAGTATGGTGTGAATTATAAGTCAAGTTCTTTAGGTTCATTTTTTACAAGCTTTTATTTCGTTTCAGTTGTGAGTTCGTTAGTTTGTCAGGGTGAAATCTTGTAAGCTAATAACTTGATTTATAATTCACGCCATACTATTTGAATACTGAAATATTCGAGTAGTATTCAAATACTTAAATATTCGAATAGTATTCGAATACTTAAAAATTCGAATAATAGCATACGAATACTCAAATATTCTAGGTTTATTCGTAGCATCCGAATACTTGTAAAATATTCGAATGGTATTCGAATATTTAAGTATTTGAATACTATTCTTAAATATTCGAATAGTATTCGAATAATGAAGTATTTGAATAATATTCTTAAATATTCGAATAGTATTCGAATACTTAAAAATTCGAATAATAGCATACGAATACTCAAATATTCTAGGTTTATTCGTAGCATCCGAATACTTGTAAAATATTCGAATGGTATTCGAATACTTAAATATTTGAATAGTATTCGAATACTTAAATATTCGAATAATAACATTCGAATACTCAAATATTCGAAGTTTATTCGTAGCATCCGAATACTTGTAAAATATTCGAATAGTATTCGAATATTTAAGTACTTGAATACTATTCTTAAATATTCGAATAGTATTCGAATAATGAAGTATTTGAATAATATTCTTAAATATTCGAATAGTATTCGAATACTTAAAAATTCGAATAATAGCATACGAATACTCAAATATTCTAGGTTTATTCGTAGCATCCGAATACTTGTAAAATATTCGAATGGTATTCGAATACTTAAATATTTGAATAGTATTCGAATACTTAAATATTCGAATAATAACATTCGAATACTCAAATATTCGAAGTTTATTCGTAGCATCCGAATACTTGTAAAATATTCGAATAGTATTCGAATATTTAAGTACTTGAATACTATTCTTAAATATTCGAATAGTATTCGAATAATGAAGTATTTGAATAATATTCTTAAATATTCGAATAGTATTCGAATACTCAAAAATTCGAATAATAGCATACGAATACTCAAATATTCTAGGTTTATTCGTAGCATCCGAATACTTGTAAAATATTCGAATGGTATTCGAATACTTAAATATTCGAATAGTATTCGAATACTTAAATATTCGAATAATAACATTCGAATACTCAAATATTCGAAGTTTATTCGTAGCATCCGAATACTTGTAAAATATTCGAATAGTATTCGAATATTTAAGTATTTGAATACTATTCTTAAATATTCGAATAGTATTCGAATAGTGAAGTATTTGAATAATATTCTTAAATATTCGAATAGTATTCGAATATTTAAGTATTTAAATACTATTCTTAAATATTCGAATTGCATTAGAATACTTAAATATTCGAATAGTATTCGAATACTTAAGTATTCGAGTAGTATTCGAATACTTAAATATTCGAATAATAACATTCGAATACTCAAATATTCTAGGTTTATTCGTAGCATCCGAATACTTGTAAAATATTCGAATAGTATTCGAATATTTAAGTATTTGAATACTATTCTTAAATATTCGAATAGTATTCGAATAATGAAGTATTTGAATAATATTCTTAAATATTCGAATAGTATTCGAATATTTAAGTATTTAAATACTATTCTTGAATATTCGAATAGCATTAGAATACTTAAATATTCGAATAGTATTCGAATACTTAAATATTCGAATAATAACATTCGAATACTCAAATATTCGAAGTTTATTCGTAGCATCCGAATACTTGTAAAATATTCGAATAGTATTCGAATATTTAAGTATTTGAATACTATTCTTAAATATTCGAATAGTATTCGAATAGTGAAGTATTTGAATAATATTCTTAAATATTCGAATAGTATTCGAATATTTAAGTATTTAAATACTATTCTTAAATATTCGAATTGCATTAGAATACTTAAATATTCGAATAGTATTCGAATACTTAAGTATTCGAGTAGTATTCGAATACTTAAATATTCGAATAATAACATTCGAATACTCAAATATTCTAGGTTTATTCGTAGCATCCGAATACTTGTAAAATATTCGAATAGTATTCGAATATTTAAGTATTTGAATACTATTCTTAAATATTCGAATAGTATTCGAATAATGAAGTATTTGAATAATATTCTTAAATATTCGAATATTTAAGTATTTAAATACTATTCTTGAATATTCGAATAGCATTAGAATACTTAAATATTCGAATAGTATTCGAATACTTAAATATTCGAATAGTATTCGAATACTTAAATATTCGAATAATAACATTCGAATACTCAAATATTCGAAATTTATTCGTAGCATCCGAATACTTGTAAAATATTCAAATATTAAATTATTCGAATAGTCCCAGCCCTAATATGAAGTGTGGAGTCGATGAGCGCACAGTGGTTTAAAATGCGATTCGAGCTGAGCAGAATTATTTTTGTCTGTATTTTTTTCCTGTAATGTATATATGAGTACTTTAATAGTATTTACTCATTTATTATTTTTAATGCTTCTTCTATTTATCTGTGATTATTTTTTTGCCTGCTTTTATGGGTAAGTAAAAGCACAGGTGTCTCGATAAAAGTTAATATTTCTAGATTATAATCAAGAAATGCATATAATGTACCTGTATATAATAAAAATAGTGCCAAGTGTTAGGGAGTGCTGGAATATTTAGTTTTTCTGATACTTTGATAAATACATTAATAGAATTTAAGGACAACTTTTGCTGGTTTTTGCGGGTGATTGAGAAATCATTTTTTTTTTTAAAGGAAATAGCAGAATCTCAATAACCTGTAAATCCAGCAAAAGTTGGCCTTAAATTCTGTTAAGATTTTTTGTGCAGTGGCAAAAGTCGACGAGCCCGCGTTTCTTAATTTCATTTCTGCTGGCGTTGGCGTGGGAAACGCGATACCCCGACGAAGGCTTTAGTTAACTGTTTCCCCCCGGCCCCTCTCTTTTTTTATAATTAATTCTTCTAATTCAGGGTTATGGGAATGATCGTGGGAGGTCACCAGTCACTGTATGCTGACGCATGTCTATGAATTTCAACGGGTGCATCGCCAAAACACTTGCCACCCAGATTTCTCAACGTCACATATGATTCACTTTCCTGCGAATATTTGTTACGATGTTGCTTCGAAATCGGCACAGAAATGCTGGAAAGTATTTAACAGTTTCATGTAGTGTTGTTCAAAATAAATAAAAACGCAAGAAGCTCATACCACTGTTTTTTTTTTTTATTTTCTTATGAAAAGCTACATTTTTGTAATAAACAAGTAATTAGGGAATCAGGAACGATGTGACGATTGGAATCTTCATCAGACTTAGCCAAAACTGGAAACAATACTGCTGATTGTAGCAAAAATGGTCCCTTCATTTGTAGCTGTGATTCGGTGCTCCTTGTGTTACAATTAACTTCGCATTGTGCGACAGTTAGACACGCAATGATGAAGTACCATTCGATCGCGACGATTTCGATCCTCCCGTGAAAAATGCTCGCCATCTACATTTAAACGACGGCTGAATATTCGGCGCAGACGCAGTTCCGCGAAGACCCGTAATACTGGAAGCCATAAATGCTCGCGGCAGTCGAAGTAAAATCGACCGGAAGGGGAGTAACGCTTCTTACGTCCACAGGATGTTTAGAAGATCGTCTGTGTTCCGAGCGGGACGAGAATTTCGAAAATTCAGATTACCCCCGAGTCACTTCTCTTTTTAAGTTACCATTCGAAAACTTCCCAATTTCCAAATTGATAAATGAAATCTTTATGTAGAATGAAGATTTATTTAATTTGAATTGGTAGTGCTTAAGTGGGGGTGGACAAATTTTGAATTTCACTAAAAATATAATTACTTTAGTTTATTGGGGGGTAGATTAAATTTGCCTGTATTTTATGTAGAATGAAGATTTATTTAATTTGAATTGGTAATGCTTAAGTGGGGGTGGACAAATTTTGAATTTCACTAAAAATATAATTAGTTTAGTTTATTGGGGGGTAGATTAAATTTGCCTGTATTTTATGTAGAATGAAGATTTATTTAATTTGAATTGGTAATGCTTAAGTGGGGTGGACAAATTTTGAATTTCACTAAAAATATAATTAGTTTAGTTTATTGGGGGGTAGATTAAATTTGCCTGTATTTTATGTAGAATGAAGATTTATTTAATTTGAATTGATAATGCTTAAGTGGGGGTGGTCGAATTTTGAATTTGACTAAAAATGCTCGTCTTGACAAATTGCTTATAGCTCGACAGCGCAGTTACCATTTTTGTATTTTTGAATCTTTTAACTTTTGGGTGACACCTAATTGTACATTCGTAATACTCTAATAGCCCTTTTCTAGAAATGTAAATTTTGATATGTTGAAATTTCTATTTGAGAAAATATTTGTGGATAAAGACGATTTTTTGTATATTCACAAAATTTGCAAATTTTATTATTAAGGTCTAAAAATTTGCAGAAATATTCACAAAGGCATATCCTGACGTGCGATACATCCCGCGTAGCCACGAGGGGTTAAATAACATGCCAAGCTTTTAGAATATACTTTGCTTGTTTAAAAGTTTGCGAAACCAGAGGAATCGTTTCAATTACGCGAGGCGTTGCAGCGAATGCAATTTTCCTGGCTATAGGAGTTACCATTTTTATTATCGACATATAACGCTCGAATATCCCTCTGTCAATAATTCCACGATTGAAATTTGTAACAATTTTTATTACACTGAAAATTGACTGGTGTGAAGCCTGTTGCAAAATTAAGCTTACTTTCTCTTCAAACTCCATTATCAGTAAACTGATAAGAAATAACAAACTGAAAATAACTCCTAACTGTGAAACGAACTATCATTACTTTTCTTAACCCCTTAAGACCCAGCCCCGTAATATTACGTTTCTTGCAAACAGTCTCAAAATTCCACCCCCGTAATATTACGTTCGATAGAATCCTAACCGTACGATTAGTGGCACCCTCTGAAGAACATCTAACTTTTATGACATCCAGTTCTTGAAATTCAATTTATTATTTTTACATTATTTATGTATCGTATTATTGGCTTATTAAAATTTTTATATTTTTTCTTCCGTGGTGTTTTAATTTTTTTTATTTTTTTTTTTCATAAAAAAAGTGGTATTTTTTTAGGTTTTCCTAAAATTCAGTGAACCGTTAAGCGGTAAATGGTACGATTCCATTAAAAACAAAACTTCTACTCAGAACCTTACGTCCACTTTTACGACATCCAGTTTTTGAAATTCAATTTATTATTTCTACATTATTTATTTATCGTATTTTTGGTTTATTAGAATTTTTATATTTTTTCCTTGTGGTGTTTTAATTTTTTTTTTTTCTCTTAAAAAAGATGCTATGTTTTTTTAGGTTCTCCTAAAATTCAGTGAACCATTAAGCGGTAAATGGTACGATTCCATTAAAAACAAGACTTCTACTCGGAATCTTACGTCCACCTAGTTATCCTCGATTTCTCTCAGCCTTTTCGTTTTCACTAAAATTCCCATGCTTTCTAAATATCCAAGTTTCCCCTCGTTTAGCGAGACCTGGAGAATCGTAGCCTGCGTTATTTAACGGGGATGTAAAATTCGTGGTGCATCATTTTTCGCGGCCAAAAGTAACGGACGGCCCTTAAACGCTGCCAGAAAACAAATCAGTGCCCGTTTTCGATATTTCGCTTGGGCACACCGTGTATCGTGTTTAATCCAAGTTATAAATAGCGGGCCGCAGACCGGCGAGCTTCGATATTTCTATTTTGGATACACGAATATTGTTCGATAGATGGAGATTCTACAGGGCTCGGACATTTTCGCGGTTTAACCATCGGTTTTTCGTTTCGCTTCTGTGCGGATTGAAGCCGACGAAACCATTGAATTGTTTATGGTGCGCGTATCGCACAGTGATGGGGTGTAAAGTTTATTTTACAAGACACACGGGATATTTACTCGAATAATACGGAAGCTGTGCTTCCATTTCGGCTAGAAATGTTGACCCAGATTTACAGAATTTTCATTTGCACGCCACGTTTGCGGAGCGAATGTGCCGCGCGACTCGATGGTTGGATGTGTAACCAAAAACGGGGGGTGGTTTCGTGCGCGAAAATAATTGTTCGCGTTAGTCGCTGTTTTCGCGAGGGAGCGCGTGAATATTAATGATAAAGGAAAGCGTAGAAGTACCGCGCTAATTAAATAAACGATGCATATAGGCGAAGGTGTAAGGAATTAAGGGGTTACATATGTTCAACCGCGGCGAAAGTGAATGATTGTAGGATTTTTTATGGGTTTTATTAAACAGAATGAAACAGAATACTTATTACACATGATTTATTAGTCCATAAAGTGCAGGAAAACATTTATTTACTATAATTTTTGTATTAAATTATTTATGACTTTTGGGGTTCTTTAGACCAATGCGGAAGAAACGGGCAGCATGATATCTCGTTTAAACGTCGATGGGTTTGTAAAATGAAATGATATTCTTGTAAAATAATGCTGCCACTGTGGGCTGACCAGAGGCTTTGCCAGAAGCGAGACTTTCATTCGGAGAAAAAAAAGTACCGATTTCTCGATTCATTTTCTAAATTAAGACCACCTTGGCCAGGTCAATAAATATCGCATCTTTGGGAATTTATTTCTAAGTGACAAAGACACTATTATCGATAAAAAAATTTCAATGAAGATAGAGACATCTTTGAATAATATTTTTTTCAAATATCAAAACATTCCGAAAACTTTAAATGCGTTTTTCTCGAAACCACGTTTTCCGAGACGGTGTACTTACGCTGTAATTTGAGTGAAGCTCTATGGATTTTTATACAATTTCCCACAGATGTTCTTAAATGTATTCTCTATCGTCTGACCGTCAATCTTTTCGATTGGTTGGAAAATAATGAAATAGCTACACTTTGAAGCGAAAAGCTTCGTTGTTTCGAGGAAAGCGCATTTAAAGTTTTCGCAATGTTTTGAAATTTGAGAAAAAAAATTGTAAATATTATTCAAAGATGTCTCAATCTTCACTGAAAAATTTTTATCGCTAAAAGTGTTTTTGTCGCTTAGAAATAAATTCACCTGGCCAAGGTGGTCTAACCCCTGAAGGGGTTATACCTAGTCAGGAGGCCGAAGTAAAGGGAATATTTGAGAATTTTTTTAAAAAAAGTATAAGCATATATTGGTACAGAACTTTTTGCATTTAAAAGAGTAACATTTGAGGAACATTCAGTAATATTTTCGTGTAAAAGTATTCATTTATAGGAAAGTTACAACCGATATCTGATAAGCACTTTTTGAAAAGTAGTTTTGCGGTGAGCACTGCCATTCGGAATCAGGTTATCTAAAATCAAAAAACCAAAAAGATTTCATTAGTATATTAGTTTATCCTCTGATTAATCGATGGAATTTCCGAAATATTAAGTTAAAGCAAAATGGCGGCTGTTTAAATTTAAGGTTCCGATTTTTGTTCATTTTTTGTCGTTCATAAAATCGAAAGTATATATTGAAAAAAGAAATCCTTCGATCAACCACTAGATTTTTATATCTACGATAAGCCCAGAAAATTTCAGAAAGATTGGTGCAGTAGCTTTCGAGATATATCTTGCTCACCGTTTTTAAAAAGGCTTCTTGGATGTCGTTGTGTTTTTATTATAAACGTAAATATTTTTCTACAAAAAAATTACCAAATGTTCTTTAAATGTTGCTCTTATAAGTGTAAAAAGTTCTGTAGAAATATATGCTTCCGCTTTTTCAAAAAAAATTCGCAAACCTGACTAGGTATAACCCCTTAAGGTGGAACGAAAAAATTCTGAAATTTGGAAGAAAATCGCACAACTACTATTTTTCTATAACTGAATATCGCAGAGTGGGTTTGCTCGTTGCTTTCTATAGCCCTCCTAAAAATCTAAATTTCCACCTCGGCGCGGAACGCGTTAACAGACCATTCCGCCGTGGAAGTATCAATTTGGAAGCTTGTTTCGACCATCTCTGAAGCCCCTTCGCCGCGAAACACGTGGAAACTGTGGCGAAACGTAAATCGCTGTTTCAGTGACGGTGCAAGCAGAGACCACGGGAGTGATCCCGCGCAAGTTCACGAGGTTCCTGATATCCAGCGACTCGGAGACCGAAAGCGAGACCGCGGACAGCGGTGTATTCGATCTCCAGGACGAGGCTCTGTCAAGGTACTCCGAGAACTGCCCTAACGCCGTGGTGGAGACGTCCAAGGTGCCGAAGGAGGAGGTCTCCGTGGCCTGGACCAGCCCTTCCGAAGGTAGCGGTTGCATATTTATCAGGTGAAGGGATATTTTAATAGCAAGCATGAAAGTGAGCGTTTTACTTTCGATACTCCCACTCCGAGCATCGAGAAACGATTTTCTACGCTCGGAACATTGAGCACACTCCTTAATGCCATGGGAATTTTAGGGGTAACTCCCATTAGAAGGTGAAACTAACAGGGAGAGAAAGGAAACACTGGCGTCCAGTTCTTAATTCTATTAATTTAATTCTATCGATTTGATTAACATTCTTGTGATAATGTCACTGTTTCAGTACCTAGGTGCGTTAAAAAATGTCGAGCTTATTAATTCTTAGAGGATGCAGGGTCCTATGGGCCCCGGTGGCCGAACCTTTTTATATTTTAAAATTTGTATTTTATTTATCGAATTGTTGACGCGCCATTTTTAGTAAGGGGAAAAATTAATAGAAAATTTAATCGTTGCAGAATTTTATTCAGACAGTTTTAAAGATTAACCCTTCGTTGACACACCTCTTTTTCTCGATCAACTTTAAGACACATGGGTGGCTCACACCCAGAACAATTTTTCAACGACTGCCATTCTCATCTGAAGAATCCAATCGTTATGGAAAAAATCATGGGTTAACTTCGTGGTCTGTAGAATGTATTCCAATAGTTTTTTTTATTGAAATTTCATCACAGTCTTTGTAAAAAAATCTAGATTACCATATGTCGAGAATACACGAAGAAAATCTTAAAAAAAAAACTGTAACTTTTACAAATTTAAATATTAGACGCTAAAAATCTACAGAGTTATTGCTCGGATATAATATTTTGAGAGAGAAAATAGTTTGTAAGTTGGCTTTGGAAAAAAGGTATTTATTGTCAACGAAGGGTTAACATACAATTTCATAGGAACGAACTCATAACGTGAAAAACACATTTTAGTATATCTAACAATAAAATAATTATTTTAGATTAATATACAGATATTAATATCACCTGTAAATCATTGACGCGCGAGCAAAATGTGTATCCAGCTGCTTATATTTCTTCCCTTTTATCAATATCACTTCTATACGAAAATAAAAATTTTAGACAGTAACAAGATCTCGAAATCTAATTAATATAAAAATGCTCCCACCGACTTTGCCCTCTTCTACTGTCACATCGTCTTTGTCTCTGCAAACGAAAATAAGGCATTTATTTCAGTTTTCCCCATTCACGTATCGACAAAACAATTATGATTTCATTTGCAGCTCGGCCCAAAAATGGCCATTTCGTTGTCTTTTAAATCTGCCATATCGAATGATAAAAACGATCTACCTCCCCGTTAGAATATTACCGTCCGATTGTATGAAAGAATCGATTATTCGAACAACAGTTGTTCACTGATCTAATCGGATAATCGATCGGGTTAATAACGCGGGCCTCCTCCCCTCTTTTTCCTTTTTTTTTTCATGGAGCACAGGACAACGATATTGGAGACGCCGGATACGTGGTACATTGACGATCCCACCTTGTCCGTGAAGATCTGTCAGGACTCGAAAGCGGAGGCTGACGATCAGGGCCCAGTGCTGCAGGAATGTTGCGCCTGCGACGAGGCCAAGTACGAAGTGACTTTCGAGGGACTTTGGTCGAGGAACACCCATCCCAAGGCATGTAACACCCCTGCAAATAAATTCTCCTCTTCTATATTATTTTATAAATATTATAGAATTTATCAAATATATTATAGAATATATATATATATATATATATATGCTGCAAATTTTCGACTCGAGATATGAAGAAAATTTTTAGTATTAATTGCGAATCTCTCAGCATATAAATATTATAAATATTATAGAATTTATAAAATATTATAGAAGAGGAGAATTGAAGCAATTCCCCTCGAACTCTCGAGCATACTATATTTTTCTTTATTTTTCATTTTCATGAAAAAAAAACTCTTAACGACAACTGCGCGATAATCGTCACAAAATGCTAAGAGATTCACAATTAATACTAAAAATTTTCTATCGCAATAAAATAGCTCAAGAACTAAAAATCGCTATAACAATAAAATTCAAAGTTCCTCTGGTGAAGAAATTTTGAATTATACAAAAAGGCACCTTTTTCAAGATACCCTCTCCTCCAAAAAAAGGTGCCTAAATATAGGCACCTTGTTTTTTACACGGTATATAGGCACCCAATATTTTTAAAAAATTTCTATCGCAATGAAATAGCTCAAAAACTAAAAAACGCTATAACAATAAAATTCAAAGATATTCTGGCCAAGAAATGTTGAATTATCCAAAAAGGAACCTTTTGCAAAATACCCTCTCCTCCAAAAAAAGGTGCCTAAATATAGGCACCCTGTTTTTTACACGGTATATAGACACCCAATATTTTTAAAAATTTTCTGTCGCAATGAAATAGCTCAAAAACTAAAAAACGCTATAACAATAAAATTCAAAGATATTCTGGCCAAGAAATGTTGAATTATCCAAAAAGGAACCTTTTGCAAAATACCCTCTCCTCCAAAAAAAAAACAGGGTGCCTATATTTAGAATTTATAAAATATTATAGGATACCACGTATCTGGCGTCTCCAATATCGTATATTTAGGCACCCTTTTTTGGAGGAGAGGGTATCTTGAAAAAGGTGCCTTTTTGTATAATTCAAAATTTACTTTTAGTTACTATTCAAAAGTAATTAGTAATACTAATAAAAAGTAATTACTAACCCCATATTTAGGCAGCCTTTTTTGGAGGAGAGGGTATCTTGCAAAAGTTGCCTTTTTGTGTAATTCAAAATTTCTTGACCAGAGTATCTTCGAATTTTATTGTTACAGCGATTTTTAGCTTTTCAGCTATTTTATTGCGATAGAAATTTTTTAGTATTAATTGTGAAACTCTCAGCATATTGTGTCGGGTTATCGTTTAAGATTTGTTTTTAATCAAAATAAAAAATAAAGAAAAATATAGTATGCTCGAGAGTTCGAGGGGAATTGTTTCAATTCTCTTTCGAATTTTTCGTTCGAAATAAGAATGCACGCTACTGTTTTATTAATGTCGATTTCGCGAACGGAAGTAGGGTAAGCTGATGGCGTGAAAGTGGATCGGAAGAAAGTTCGACGGAACTGTTTTGAAACTCCTGGCCCTGTACAGTTCGGTTGCGTTACGAGAAAATTTTATCGAGAAGAAGAATCGCACCGACCATGTTCGTTCGAAAGGCCCTCGAGTCGAGACAAGAATTTCTAACGAATTCACCGTTTTGGTCTGCGATTGTTAAATAATTAATTCTAATGAAACTAAAAATTTCCTTGATGAAAAATAACGGAAATATATATGAATATTTTTGGTTTAATTCTCCGCTTGATCATACATATTTAAAATTAAATTGTTCGTAAAACGAAAGTGCGCTTGATTCACGGAAATACGAAGCTGTAAGAATTTTTAAAAATTTTAGAAAACGCGAGGTATCGCAATTCTTCTTAAAATTCTCTAAGAAGCAGTCTCTGTTAAACTTTAAAATACTCTATCCTATTTTGAAAGTTTCTACAAACGTAATTAATTATCCTTAAAGTGACGTTCTTCTTGAGAATCTTATTTAAGAAACTTCACTGTTCACGATTTTCTTTTATCTTTAAACAGGACTTCCCCAGCAAGGGATGGCTAATTCGATTCTCAGACGTGATTGGAGCCTCGCACACAGTCGATTACAGATTTTGGAGATACAACGGCATGGCGAGCACCGGTTTGCAACAAGTAGCTGAGCTTGGATCGACGAGGAAATTGGAATCAGAATTAAAAGAGCAAGTAAATATGCCCGCTAAATGTCTTTCTTTCCTTACCATGAATTCTTATTACCAAAAAGCTTAAGTCACTGACGGTAATTCGGAAAAAGGTAATCTGGATTCTGAGTGTCTAAAATAAAACGACTCTTTTCTCTTCCCTTCGCTTGCAAATCTTTTACCTTCAGTCTTTTCCAAAACGAACGACCCGGATTAATATCGATGGTAGTCGTTAAATATTTATGCAGTCACGTTTTACATCCTCTTAGAGCGAGCACATCAGGACGATAATCAAAGCCAGAGGGATAAGTTACCCCAACGTTACTGGCAAAACCTTTGCAGTCTTCCGCGTTGACAGGAAACATCATCTGATGTCTCTGGTCTCCATGCTTGGTGAGTCGTGCTTTCATGTTTGTCCAATTCATATCGATCGTTCAATTCGTACACTCACATTTTCGCGATGAGATTTATAAGTTTGTGCGTGAAATAAAAAAAGAAAGATGATGAACGATTCGAAGTAAGAAGATCGAGTAGTGAAAGAAAAATGAATATAAAATAAATGCACGGTGTTAGGTGGAAAATAAAACAAAGATACTCCAGCCAGTTCCTTAAGATTTGTTGGACGCTTTTGATACATTTATACAATTTCATTGAATTCACGAACTCGTCATTTTTTTTTAGACCCTTCGCCTGATTGGATAGTTGGGGTTTCCGGGCTGGAGTTGTGCCTAGCCAATTGCTCCTGGATAGAGCACAAGGAGCTTAATCTTTACCCTTACGATGCTGGCACTGACAGCGGAATCACCTACTTAGTGAGTGCAATATTTTCTCAAATACTCTTCTGATACGAGAGCCTCCTGTTTGCTGGAAATTTCGTCATTTACGAAGGTTAATCAAACGTTAACTAAACACTCGAACAAATGAAACATTTTTGTCGAGATTAATTGGAAATTCACTTCTCTGTAACTTGCTCTTCGAATCCTAAATAGTTGAGTTAAGAAATATATAAAAAAAATTATGTTAAACGATTTTACTAACAATGCACTAAGTACTAAAAAATAATTATTTTCGTGTACTACAATTTCGATGGTGATATGTGACTTTAAATAGAATCATACAAACTGTGATTATCCTTTTTCTTTACAATTGATTTGAACAATTCTACAGGATAATCACAGAGTTTGTATGATTTTATTTAAGGTCACATATCGCCATCGAAATTGTAGTACAAGAAAAGAATTATTTTTTAGTTTTTAGTGCATTTTTAGTAAAATCGTTTAACATAATTTTTTTTTATTTTCTAGTTTTTAGTGTGTGATTTTTATATTTTTTTATATTTTTTCTAGTTTCTAGTGTTTGTGGATTTTTTATAGATTTCTTTTTATATTTTTTTATTTTCGACCTTTTTTTAAAAAAAATTTCATCCAAACTACACGCACCTGCAAAGTTTCAAGATAATTGAATTAATGTAATTGGGTGAAAATTGAGAAAAGAATATTTTTTTAGTTTTTAGTGCATTTTTAGTAAAATCGTTTAACATAAAATTTTTTATTTTCTAGTTTTTAGTGTCTGTGGATTTTTTTTTATATTTTTTCTAGTATCTAGTGTTTGTGGATTTTTTATACATCTTTTTATATTTTTTTATTTTTTACTTTTTTAAATTTCATCCAAACTACACACACCTGCAAAGTTTCAAGATAATTGAATTAATGTAATTGGGTGAAAATAGAGAAAAGAATTATTTTTTAGTGCATTTTTAGTAAAATCGTTTAACATAAAATTTGTTTATTTTCTAGTTTTTAGTGTCTGCGGATTTCTTTTATATATTTGTTCCAGTTTCTAGTGTTTGTGGATTTTTTATACATTTCTTTTTATATTTTTTTATTTTTTTTTAAATTTCATCCAATCTGCACACACCTGCAAACTTTCAAGATAATTGAATTAATGTAATTGGGTGAAAATTCAGTTACCAGATTTGAACCATACACCAAACAAACGAACACCAAATATACAGAGCATCTAAAATCGCGTGATGATTTCAAACCTAAATAAAATTTATTGACATTCTCCCTGACTAACACATTCAAGCACAACTGTCTCAGGAATACATTCCATTTTACAAGTGAACAATTCCTGCTCCAAACAGTAAATCGCCCATTCCAAAAATCATTCATTTGAGACCCTAGTTACGTCGCCAAGAAAATGGAGAAATATCGCGAGAAATGTCCTTGCGAGCAGGAAAATCGAGTCCCTGTGAAAGTTGGGTGAGAAAGGGGAACTTTTTGCCTGGCAAAAAAAAAAAATAAAATGGTCCCATCGATTGCAGCGATTTGACAGAGCAAAATGAGCTTCAGCTGTCGGCCACAGAGCGTAGCATAATAAATTCGACGGGAGGTTTCGTCCCTTACAATTGACAATAGGGCTGCGGGATGCGGGAAAATCGCTGACGACGCCGAGGTAAACGTGGCCCTCGACATTTTTCCGGCCCAGCGAGAATCTTCCTCGTCGCGACGCCTTCCGTTTCCGGGTGTGCACCGTTTCGCAGTTGGCGACCCCGCGATCGGCGAAAAGAGCGAAAAGTACAGTCGAGATCGCGGATATTATTTAACCTGTCGGCTGGGGAGGACGAGCCAACTCGTCACGCGCAGCTGCCTGCTGCACTGGGAATTCAACGTGAAAGTTATTCAACCAATCATACTCGTGCAGAACGAGGACTTGTGGCATTAAATCGTTTTAAAGCGAAGTCGCCTTCGATGGCTTTCAAACACGCGAGTTTTTACCCTTGGGCAGCAGACGGATTAAAAATCGAATAGGGACATTTGGGGCCATTTCTTTGATACACGTTTCAGAGTACCTAAGCTTGTATGTTGGATTTTCGTGTTTCTTTAATCTGACATTGTTGTGTTCGTGAAGTGATGCTAATGGAAAGTAAGACGAGTAGGTAGTTCGATTTAGGGGATGGGTCAAAATGGACCCTGTATCCTCCAGGCAGAAGTTAAAGTGACCGTAGGTATTAGGCTGTGTCGATTTTGTGGGTGAATTTAAATTGTTTGAAAATTTTATAATGACTAGTGACAAAGTAATGCTGTTTTTAATCCCGAATCTGAAACTATCTTCAGAAATTGATTTGACCGAAGTTTAGCCAGAGTTGGGCAAAATGTAATCTAATTACAACTTAAAAATTGCGATTAAAATGTAATTGAGTAGTTGATTGCACATTATTTTTTTCTGTAATCGTTAATTTAGGTGGTTGAGCACAATTTTGTCAACTGCCTAAATAACGATTTCGTGTGTCACCCCCCAGAATACAACTTAACAAATGCATTTTAACAATTATGAATTATTTTTCACCAATTTTTCGTGTTCCAAAGGTAGCGAAGGAAAAGTCATTGTGGGTATCGACTTAATATACCGTACATGTGTGTAAATACTGAAGTCCATTGGTTAATCCATCGCTGAGATACCTCGAAATCCAATTTAATACTGCTACGGCCTTCGGTTCAATTATACATTTAACATAACACAGAAGCAAGAGCAGCTTACCTATATCGGTAACAACTGCCCCGTATTTATCTCAAAGTTAGAAGACTTTTTAAAGGAATGAGGCCACCAATTGGGTGGAGAAGACGCAGCAGACTAGGGCTGGGACTATTTGTCGACTTTTTCGGTATTCAAATATTCGAATACTTCGATTGCTCAATTATTCGGCGAATATAATTCGAATATCCAAGTACTCAAATACTATTCGAATATTTAAGTATTCGAGTAGTATTCGAATACTTAAATATTCGAGTAATAACATTCGAATACTCACATATTCGAAGTTTATTCGTAGCATTCGAATACTTGTAAAATATTCGAATAGTATTCGAATACTTAAATATTCGAGTAGTATTCGAGTACTTAAATATTCGAATAATAACATTCGAATACTCAAATATTCGAAGTTTATTCGTAGCATTCGAATACTTGTAAAATATTCAAATGGTATTCGAATACTTAAATATTCGAATAGTATTCGAATACTTAAATATTCGAATAATAACATTCGAATACTCAAATATTCGAATTTTATTCGTAGCATCCGAATACTTGTAAAATATTCGAAAAGTATTCGAATACTTAAATATTCGAATAGTATTCGAATACTTAAATATTCGAATAGTATTCGAATACTTAAATATTCGAATAGTATTCGAATACTTAAATATTCGAATAGTATTCGAATACTTAAATATTCGAATAGTATTCGAATACTTAAATATTCGAATAGTATTCGAATACTTAAATATTCGAATAGTATTCGAATACTTAAATATTCGAATAATAACATTCGAATACTCAAATATTCGAATTTTATTCGTAGCATCCGAATACTTGTAAAATATTCGAATGGTATTCGAATACTTAAATATTCGAATAGTATTCGAATACTTAAATATTCGAATAGTATTCGAATACTTAAATATTCGAATGTATTCGAATGCTTAATTATTCGAATAGTATTCGAATACTTAAATATTCGAATAGTATTCGAATACTTAATTATTCGAATAGTATTCGAATACTTAAATATTCGAATACTTAAATATTCGAATAGTATTCGAATACTCAAATATTCGAATTTTATTCGTAGCATCCGAATACTTGTAAAATATTCGAATGGTATTCGAATACTTAAATATTCGAATAGTATTCGAATACTTAAATATTCGGATAATAACATTCGAATACTCAAATATTCGAATTTTATTCGTAGCATTCGAATACTCGCAAAGTATTCGAATATTAAATTATTCGAAGTCATAAAAATTGGATGTTCCCCAAAGTCTGTTCACATGCCCCCAAATACCAGAACAAAATTCCAGAAACACTATTACAAGCCCCGTTTATGTCCCCTCGAATGCCTCAGCCACCAACCTTCTGTTCCATCCTGTCCCATCGTAACCCCAAAGTTATACATAGAAACCACGTCGCGAAGTTCCCTGAGATCGTTTCACGTGTACCTGAACCCTCATCCGAATCCTATCGGGATCCGGAGCCATAAACTGTATCGAAATAAGAATTGCCCGCGTTCTCGCAGTCGCCAGATTCGCCGTCGGAACCGCAGGAGCCCATTCGAGTCATAACTTCCTCCTACCCAGACGACTCGAGGTCACCCTTTTACGACCCCGCCGGCCTGGACATGAAACCCCTCGCCAAGCTTTACTTGAACCGGCAGAGGCTTTACGAGAAGACGTGCGACGACGCGCCAGGAGACGCGGTTGACACAGGTGCTCCACCAGCTGGCAGTAATCGCAAAAACAGCAAGTATTGCTTCTCTATTTAGACCTTCTCCTTTTTATTTCGCGGACCGTGATCGTGGGGGCCGGATTTTCGAGGAAGAGACTGTTTGCTTGATTTTTAACTGAGGCATTCCTTGGACAGATACGCCTTCAGCGTGCTTAAATGGTAATGCCCACGATGATAGGCCAAAAATGGTGTGATAAGGGGTAGTCCTTAAATTACGAAAGGCTTTTAATTTTCGATAATTACAAATTCTATCGTTAATGTGTCAGATAAGTAGTTTTAGTTTAAATTTCCCGAAACCGAGTTGAGTGAATTATATAAACGTTTAAAGAATTTTAATAACTGAAAAAATTAAATGCAAAAAATATTGCGTAAGGAGAGAGTTGGATTATCAAATCTTTCGAATTCTTATACTGGAGCAGAGAGGGAATAAGAAATCGTCAAAATTACCCTTACGTAATTTAAGGAGGGCCCCTAACTTTGGAGGTGATTTTAAAAAAAATTCATGAAGCTTATTAAAAAGTAACATATGGTTCTTATGATGTGTGTAAAAATGAACCAAAATTTTGTTACACATTACCTGATTATTTATTGTTAGTAAAATTGTTGTCCGAATTGACACGTCTTACCTAACGCGGATAACGTGGAGGCGTTTTCGAGTGACGAGTTATATTTTCGTCGGCAGTTAACAGGGTAAAAAAAATTGTTATTCTTTTTCTGTGGTCTCCACGTCATGGTCTGTTTGTTTAATCGCTGTGAGGAATTTTCAAGCTGACTGTATTAATGGAAATGGAGGTAAACGAAGCTTTAAAGTAGTCTCTAATTTGGCAGTGCTTGTGCTCGATTTTATTTGTTAAAATTAGATGCTTCATGAGGTCTGATTTAAAGCAAAATAGTTGAGATCGAAAATTGATCATTTCGTAGCTATTAGGCCTGGGACTATTCGAATAATTTAATATTCGAATATTTTACAAGTATCCGAATGCTACGAATAAACTTCGAATATTTTAGTATTCGAATGCTACGAATAAACTTCGAATATTTAAGTATTCGAATACTATTCGAATACTATTCGAATATTTAAGTATTCGAATACTTTTCGAATATTTAAGTATTCGAATACTATTCGAATATTTAAGTATTTGAATACTTTTCGAATATTTAAGTATTCGAATACTTTTCGAATATTTAAGTATTCGAATACTTTTCGAATATTTAAGTATTCGAATACTATTCGAATATTTAAGTATTCGAATACTGTTCGAATATTTAAATATTCGAATACTGAAATATTCGAATACTGATGTATACGAATAGTATTATGTGAATTATAAATCAAGTTATTAGCTTAGAAGATTTCACCCTGACAAACTAACGAATTCACAACTGAAACTAAATAAAAGCTTGTAAAAAAATGAACCTAAAGAACTTGATTTATAATTCACACCATACTATTCAAATACATCAGTATTCGAATACTTAGATATTCGAATAGTATTCGAATACTTGGATATTCGAATTATATTCGCCAAATAATTGAGTAACTGAAGTATTCGAATACCGAAAAATTTGACAAATATTCCCAGCCCTAGTGGCTATAGGATTAGATTTTAGAAGATTGCTACAGTTTCCTTTTATTTTTAAATACAATTGCTATTATTTTATAGTAGTTACTCATTTGTGGGCTGTTTTAATCTTCTGGTGCTTTTGAACTTCGAAACTTAGCAAAATTGATGAATGTTTCCTCTGTAAAATGAGGAGAAATCGTGACTCCAAAGAGTTTTGACAATATGAAGAATGGACGTTAAATGTAGCGAACCTGAATACGTGTTACTTTGTATGTACTTACTTTTCCAAACGAGTGCTTCATTTATTTACCTCGAGTATAACGACCTATGCACGTAACTTGAACACGTTATAAGAAAATGGACTGAACCTGCTCAGCACAAAACTCGATTCTTCGTTTCTCGTTTTTGTATGCTGCCTGCGAGAAGGTAGTTAATGCACAAGGTAGATTTTAATTAGCTTTTTATTCAGATACTACGCTTTCACGTTACACTTCCCCTCGTATACTTTGCAATACAATTTCTGCATACTATAACAGGTCGCTGCTTGGCCACTAGAACCGGATACATTAAAGAACAGAATGCGTGCCGACTTCCTTACAAAACATTTACCTTCTCCCTTTACACAATATTATTTCAATATCACTGAGAATTTCCTTCTCAAAGGAAATTCGCTCCTCTACGAGATAAAAGAATATCCACGACAGTAGAATTTTTATTCGACTGGAATCGGTTACAATACTCTTAAAACTATTTTGCAACTAATTGTGTTAAAACGTTCATAAATCTTATCAAGCACAATTTGCAATCGGTTAATCCATTAAATGTGCTCCAAGCTCTCGGGAACCGTTCAACTTACTTTCAAAGTGGAATTTCCATGTCAAAGCACGCGCTATCTATCCTTAAAATTAAATGAGCAAATGACCTTAATCCACGTGGTATTTTAGACATTTATGAAGCCGTTGTCAACGGCGTTGACAAGCCGTGTAATTTCTGACTTGTCCATACGCAGAGGCCTGCAGAGTGACTTCGTGGGGCCCTTGGAGTGCTTGCTCCGTGACGTGCGGGCGTGGCAGCCAGCTGAGGCAAAGGCGTTACAGGGACGAAACCGCTGCGATGCAGAATAAGTGCGACACCTCGCTGACTGACAGGGCGACGTGCTATGGGAAGAGCCCCCACTGGTAATCGTTAGCATTTTACGAGAACACCCCAGTCGCCCAATCGACATATTACTAAACGTGGAATTAACTGTTTCCTTCGATACCCAGCACTTTGCATGCGAGAGTCGCCACATTTGCTCGAATTCCTTCTCCCACATGAATGTGACTTTTATTTTTATTTCGACTCTCAGATGGTGTTACTGCAGGAGTAAGGAAGAATAAGATCGAGAAATGCTAATTTGCAGTTTGTAGATCTGCTGAAACTTTAGCTCGAGACTTCTGAAATTCCGATGGGATGTGGAACTTGCTCGTCAGGAATTGCTTCTGATCATTAACCGATTTTAACGAGCCCGGGCATTGTGCCGACGCAGTGAAGCTTGATGCCGGTGCTGGCTAGCTCGTTAAAATCCTAGAGAACTCGCGCCGGCGGAAAGTGTTCGAACGCCGACCGTGTCGAGATGCCTTCGCTCGAATGGCGATGATATACCGAGTGAAATGCAGACGGGGCAACGCGCCGAGCGGTTCCACGCGGAGTTCCGGAAGCTTCTTCTCGAGCCTCGACAGTTCGCGAGCCCTCTGCCACGAAAGAGGCGTAATCTGCGCGACCAAGTGCCCTCGAAGTGGATGGAACTTCTGCGCTTATCCATTAACCCCTTAACGCCTCCATGTTTGCTTGCTGCGCTGGTTCAACCTGATCTGAATGCTGTTTTTACTGTAATTAAAGGAATTTTTGTACGAGGAATTTGACGTAGCTAGAGCAGGGCCTCTGTGTGGGATATAAATGGAGTTGGTTTGAAAGAAAATATTGAGATAAACAGTAGTACTGTGGGATCAGAAAGCCCCTTAAGGGAGCAGGTCATCCTCGATAGCCCTAAAACAGGCCTTTTTTCAAACGCAAATTGTAAAATGATAAATTACAATAGAGGCAACGTTTTCCCCTAGTTTTAATCGTAATTCTATGAGCTTTAACACAAAAAAAGAAAAGTCTAAATATCTCTATGGACATAAAAGTTGTGAGTAAAAACGTAAAGACGTGTACGCGGTGCACCGTTTGATGGTGTACACAAAATCTCGAAAACCGCTCCAATGATTTGGATGAAAATTTAATGAGACATGCAGAAAGCCATTCCCTAAGATGTGTCGGGAGCAGATTTTCGAAATAAAAAAATAATACAATTTTTATGTTGAAAAATTACGATTTTATCGATTTCTTGTATGAAAAATATTGTTTATCTTTTTTTTTAAGATATTATCTCGAAATTGTGAGTGACGTTCAACTATTGATTTATGCAATAAAAAAATCGGTTTATTCGTCCCGCTACACCAAGCTCCCCCCTTAAGAGGGAGTCTGGAACAGAGAGACTTCGGTGGAACGGCGTTGGCGGAGTTGGTTAGGCGGCTGCCCAGTACTCTGAGGGTCGCGGGTTCGAATCCCGTCGCCCCGGCCCTGTTTTTCCGTGGCTTATATACAAAGGAAATGCAAAACCTATTCCTACAGTAATGAACCCCCGAAGTGTGTTTCCAAACTCCTCCAATTATTTGCAAATTATTCTGCTCGAAAAAAAATCGAAAGAAGGGATTTCATTACCCTAACCCTTATTAACCCCTAACCCTTTAACGATCGACCAAAAGTAGAGATGATGCCCTACAGTGTACACGTTTGACCCTTTAATCCTTCCAAAGTTTCGCGAAGCTTCCTTCCCCCCCATCCAAGACAAGAGAGATTTGTAGAAACTTTGGAAGCAAAAGAGTGTGTGTTGTGTTGTTTGATTGATTTCGGAAGAAGCCAAGATTCTCGAGTGCGGAGTGGGGTGGGTTAAAGGAAAGAGGATATCATGTTTTCCCTCGTTACAGCAGCAAAGCAGGACGCATAGCTGCCCTCCTGGAGACTGAAGCGTGCGCCCTGGACGAGTGGAGCAGCTGGAGCTCCTGCACGACGACCTGCGGGCCCGGTCACAGCACGCGGTCGAGGAACTTCCGCGAGAAGAAGCACCGCAAGCAGTGCAGGTCCATCCCGGACGGGCCGGAGCTTCAGCAGACGATGGACTGCGAGAACGATCCATGCTCTGGCGAGGACGCCGACGAGGTAAGGGAAGCATCTGATCAGGTGGAGGAGGAGGAGGGCGATGATAACGGTGACGAGGAGCAGGAGCAGGATCAGAGTGATGATCAGGAGCAGGACAATGGTGATGGAGAGGATTACGAGGGCGAGGAACCGGCGGTGGAGGCAACCGAGGAATGGCTGCAGGTACACAGAAATTTGTCAGAGTTTATGGGGAGCATCATTGCGCTGAGTGCCGCGTAACACAAAGCTTCTTCGGACCATTCCTAAGCACTTGCATTTGTTGTAACAAAAGTCTTCGCTGAGGTCATCGGCTGGGGCCGCCAGGGTTTCTGGAAACAGGACTAGATTGGTCGGTGAATGCGATGGCTGAAGAGGGGGGAATATTTCTTCTACAGTCGAGGGAAGATTCTATGACGGTTGAGACATTGAGAGCAACAACGAACTAATCCACATTGGAAAAAAATTAAACTTTCCTATTTGATATGATTATTAGAGCCTATTCGAATACATTATTGACATTAACTCAATTTCGCAAAAAATGTGGGTTAGTCCGTTGTTGCTCTCAATTAGGGCTGGGAGTATTTGTCGAATTTCTCGGTATTCGAATATTCGAATACTTCGGTTGCTCAATTATTTGGCGAATATAATTCGAATATCCAAGTATTGCTACTAACTCAATTTCGCGAAAAATGTGGGTTAGTCCGTTGTTGCTCTCAATTAGGGCTGGAACTATTTGTCGAATTTCTCGGTATTCGAATATTCGAATACTTCGGTTGCTCAATTATTTGGCGAATATAATTCGAATATCCAAGTATTGCTACTAACTCAATTTCGCGAAAAATATGGGTTAGTCCGTTGTTGCTCTCAATTAGGGCTGGAACTATTTGTCGAATTTCTCGGTATTCGAATATTCGAATACTTCGGTTGCTCAATTATTTGGCGAATATAATTCGAATATCCAAGTATTGCTACTAACTCAATTTCGCGAAAAATGTGGGTTAGTCCGTTGTTGCTCTCAATTAGGGCTGGAACTATTTGTCGAATTTCTCGGTATTCGAATATTCGAATACTTCGGTTGCTCAATTATTTGGCGAATATAATTCGAATATCCAAGTATTGCTACTAACTCAATTTCGCGAAAAATGTGGGTTAGTCCGTTGTTGCTCTCAATTAGGGCTGGGAGTATTTGTCGAATTTCTCGGTATTCGAATATTCGAATACTTCGGTTGCTCAATTATTTGGCGAATATAATTCGAATATCCAAGTATCCGAATACTATTCGAATATTTAAGTATTCGAACACTATTCGAATATTTAAGTATTCGAATAGTATGGTGTGAATTATAAATCAAGTTCTTTAGGTTCATTTTTTTACAAGCTTTTATTTAGTTTCAGTTGCGAGTTCGTTAGTTTGTCAGGGTGAAATCTTGTAAGCTAATTTTGACCCACTTCAACATATCCGATCGACTTGAAACTTTGCACACATACGTAGTTCCGATGACAATACAATATTTTCACTAAAAAGCATGAAATACTTTTTATAGTGATTTTTTTTTAAACAAGCTCTTATTAAAATGTACTAAACAGGAACCAATAATACATCAGTATTCGAATAATAACATTCGAATACTCAAATATTCGAAGTTCATTCGTAGCATTCGAATATTAAATTATTCGAATAGTCCCAGCCCTACTCTCAATGCCTCCACTTCATCTTTCGATGAAGTTCTTCAGGTGTGACGAAGTATTCTCTTCTGGATCGGTACTGGATCGATGTTCAGATTTTATTATGACGTGATTCTGAACCGAATCTAGCACCAACAGAGATGTAGCTTATACCAAAAGTTTATGAATTTTGGGATGCCCAAGAGGGTTTGTGAGAAGAGTGAATCTCGAATAAATTAATCAGCCATTGTTTATGGGAAAGCTCGAAGCCCTGCGTCCAGAAATCACAGTCCTAACATCTTATCACTCATAACCGGAAGTACCACTGTCCCGTGGAATTTATTATGTCGCTTTCTCCAACGATACAAAAATCTAATAACAACTGGAGAAATTGCTCGAGTTCGATCGATTTTAAATTCGTTTAACTTCGAAGGGTGAAGGAATACTGTCAAGCTGCGATCTCTTTCCATATTCATAAAAGTTATTAACAAATTATCGCTCACGATCATCGTGACTATAACGAAACTGCGTTGGACAACTCTCTTTATCTGTACAATAACCGTGCAATGCTCGGATTCATCACTAACGAATCTCGAATCGCTCGAGATCTAACTACGAATCATACCTGCACCATTTCTCGCAGATGCATCCATGGCACTGGCATCCTCACGTAAGTTAATTTACCCACGGGATAAAATCCAGCTTGATTACGAGTGAATCAGAAATCGCGAGGCAGATGCGCTCCTTTGCACTGCAAAAGACGAGCTCGATATTGACAATTTAAATTTCCACATACTGCAAATTGTAAACATTCCTTATTCATACTCGAATCTTTAATATCTATTATTACCCCCCTCAATTTGTTATAATTTGCCAGCATCGTTAAAATTCTTTAAACATCAGAAACTTGTCAAAGATAGTTCGACCAATAAGTGATAATTTTTATTCACTTTGTTCGCCATCTAGCAGTTTCATTGATAACTTCATTTCTCGAATTTTTAATTGCATACAATCTACTAATTGTTCATTGCGCGCAGAGCCTGCGATTTATTCATTTTTCACGCACTATTCTGGTAGACTAATTTCTGGGGAAGGCTGAGACTGAATGTCTCGGGGCATCTCATAACAGTGCTACTAATTCTCCAGCATCATTGCGAACGTTTCTCTGCCGATTCGCCAAAGAAGTGCCCGATCATCTGCGCAGTAGTATCACTTGCTGAATGAGTTCGTTCCCTCGTCAGAAGTGTCCCGAGGAACGTTACACACAGTGGTCCCTGTGGTCGCCCTGCAGCTCCAGTTGCGGGCCTGGGGTTCACCTGAGATCCAGGCTGATCAATCACAATTGGAGCAGCTTGGGGGACAGCGACGACGACCTGAGCCTCGAGGAGTGCAAGCTGCAGCAGGCTGCCTGCGTAGCCAACATCCCAACCTGCGATTTCTCGAGGGAGGAGGCAGAACGTAAGTCCTGATCTCGTGGAGGTGATTAGATTCGATATTGGTAAAAACACTTCGGGGAGAAGCAGCTTTAAAATTGGAAAACATTCAGCTAGGGGGAAAATCGGAGACGGGAAGTCCCAGCTTTGGAATCGGAAAACAGTTCGGGACAATCAGCTCCGAAATTTGGAGAACAGGACTTTCTGCAGGGAGATCATTGCTGGGTTTAATCTTCTCCTACCCTCCGGTCACCCTCTTCTAAATTGAACGCGAGCTGCTTTCATCTTCTATTTCCAATCCTCCCTTTTGTGGTACATACATACTTGTTAGCAGTATCCCCTACAGGGCATCTCAGTTGCTCCAAGAGTTCTGTAAAATCCCCAGATTGAACGGGGTGTTCGGAAAAAAAATAGAAAAGCTTTTATTTCAATTTAAATATACTTCAATTTCTGTGTAATTAACCCAGTTGACAGTGACTTATGAAATCCGAAGCTCCGCGAATATTTTAATACGAATTTACATGGGTAACTTGACCGTTCTGCGATGAGATTGAATTATTATTTCAGGACCTCGAGAATTCATTTAAATTTGCTGACAACTCGATTCTCGTAACGATTAGGGCTGGGACTATTTGTCGAATTTTTCGGTATTCGAATATTCGAATATTCGAATACTTCGGTTGCTCAATTATTTGGCGAATATAATTCGAATATCCAAGTATTCGAATACTATTCGAATATTTAGGTATTCGAATAGTATGGTGTGAATTATAAATCATGAACTTACTCGAAATATTCGAGTAGTATTCGAATACTTAACTATTCGAGTAGTATTCGAATACTTAAATATTCTAGTAGTATTCGAATACTTAAATATTCGAGTAGTATTCGAATACTTAAATATTCGAATAATAACATTCCAATACTCAAATATTCGAAGGTTATTCGTAGCATTCGAATACTCAAATATTCGAAGTTCATTCGTAGCATTCGAATACTTGTAAAATATTCGAATAGTATTCGAATACTTAAATATTTGAATAATAACATTTGAATACTCAAATATTCAAAGTTTATTCATAGCATCCGAATACTTGTAAAATATTCGAATAGTATTCGAATACTTAAATATTTGAATAATAACATTTGAATACTCAAATATTCAAAGTTTATTCATAGCATCCGAATACTTGTAAAATATTCGAATAGTATTCGAATACTTAAATATTCGGATAGTATTCAAATACTTAAATATTCGAATAATAACATTCGAATACTCAAATATTCGAAGTTTCTTCGTAGCATTCGAATACTTGTAAAATATTCGAATAGTATTCGAATACTTAAATATTTGAATAATAACATTTGAATACTCAAATATGCAAAGTTTATTCATAGCATCCGAATATTTGTAAAATATTCGAATAGTATTCGAATACTTAAATATTCGAATAATAACATTCGAATACTCAAATATTCGAAGTTTATTCATAGCATCCGAATACTTGTAAAATATTCGAATAGTATTCGAATACTTAAATATTCGAATAATAACATTCGAATACTCAAATATTCGAAGTTTCTTTGTAACATTCGAATACTCAAATATTCGAAGTTCATTCGTAGCATTCGAATACTTAAATATTCGAATAGTATTCAAATACTTAAATATTCGAATAATAACATTCGAATACTCAAATATTCGAAGTTTCTTCGTAGCATTCGAATACTCAAATATTCGAAGTTTATTCGTAGCATTCGAATACTCAAATATTCGAAGTTTATTCGTAGCATTCGAATACTCAAATATTCGAAGTTCATTCGTAGCATTCGAATACTTGTAAAATATTCGAATAGTATTCGAATACTTAAATATTTGAATAATAACATTTGAATACTCAAATATGCAAAGTTTATTCATAGCATCTGAATACTTGTAAAATATTCGAATATTATTCGAATACTTAAATATTCGAATAATAACATTTGAATACTCAAATGTTCGAAGTTTATTCGTAGCATTCGAATACTCAAATATTCGAAGTTTATTCATAGCATCTGAATACTTGTAAAATATTCGAATATTATTCGAATACTTAAATATTCGAATAATAACATTTGAATACTCAAATGTTCGAAGTTTATTCGTAGCATTCGAATACTTGTAAAATATTCAAATATTAAATTATTCGAGTAGTCCGAGCCCTAGTAACGATGCGAGGAACAACAATATCGAGTTAAAGATTTTTCGAGTATCATTTTTACACAGTTTTGTAGGTATAAAAAAAAGGTGCAACTTTTGTTTAAACTTCATTCCAATATCTCTCACCGTTTTTTTAGATATTCCACGAAGAATGAAAGTCTGCATTTTTTCAAGGGGTGGTTACACCCCCTAAAACCACACTATGCCACCAACAAAAAATAGGTTTGCGTTACGGATGAGCTAACTTGCACGCAAAGTTGCATAATTTCCTGAATTTCCGGGTTTGCCTAACTTCCCTTGCTAATTACCTACATCCACCGCGTGTCGCAGTCTTCCAACCGCCTCGTCGAAGTTGCATTTCTTCCCCTGGAAATTACGCCAGCCTCTCGTACACGCGACAGCCCCGGGGTATAACCCCGGAGAATATAAACCCGTGCCATCAACACCCGCACCCGGCGCAATTAAGCGCTGCGGCGCGCTACAGTCAACTCGTAACCGCGACTTCACCGAAGCGGACGAAGGTGCGCGACTCGCGATCATCAGGTCGTTCTATAAATATTGCCAGCCTTTCCCGTCGGTGCTCCCGAAACGAGCACACGATCCCCTTAAACCCAAGCTCTAATTAAGTTTTCCACACGCGAAGAAAGCATAGCCATCACTCACTATACTATAAATCATCTGCAATGGAGTTTGCTGATTATTTATCTTCTCTATTGAAATCGATCATTTGGAAGCTGCCCTTCGGGAAATGATCGATGAACGTACGTTTTAGTGGCCTGAAGAGGAGAGGCACCAACGGGGTTGAATAGAAAATTCTGAGAATTTATAGTCGATTGTGGGTTCTTTGGCAGGACGAAGATTTTCGGGGTTGAATTTTTGGTTTCTTTGGGGATTGTAGTTAGGGTAGTGTTTATTTGGAGCGCGAAGTTGGAGAGGAAGGCGAGGGGTTGACGAGAGACTTCTTTGATCACAGAGATCTGCAGCGAGCCGATGAAGATAGGGGCATGCAACGGCAACATCCTACGCGCGTATTTCGATAAGCAGACGGGTCGTTGCCATTTGTTCAAATACTCTGGCTGCGACGGGAATCGAAACAATTTCCAAACGGAGCAGGACTGCAAGAATATTTGCGGCGAGTTTCAGAGTAAGCTTATTGAATTTTATTGAATCCATGGAGGAGTCTCAAGGTGTCTTCAATAGTCTTCGATATATTTTTTTCTATGGGCAAACTGCTGTTGAGAATTAAAAATTCTCAACGAAGTGTCGGATGAACTGTTTTTTAGATTCGTGTGTAATACAACGTTGAGTAGAATTAACCGTGCAGATCTTTCACGACGGTCTTTAACTGAACGAACGTGCAGTTGCATACTATTATTTAGTCCAGAGCTCGGGTTGCAATTAAAAATAATTATGGGGAAAGAGAGCTCAACGTGCAGTAAAAAGATTCGCGAATTTTTCCAACAACGGTTACAATTCCAAAAATCAGTATTCTCGGTTTTATAATACACTTCTAAAACGAAGTTCAGAGCTCCTTCGAATCTCAGCTAAGTCTCTAAGCTGCGGTCTTAGTGGATAGTTTAGAGTCATAGTCCGGAAATATTAAGCAACCTTCAGAAAACGTGAAAATCTGGATGCTCTTTTCGATAATATAGTACCATAATGTTGCTCGACAAAGGAAGTCTCCTATGTTTAAACATAGGATACGTCTTCACTAGTGGGATCAGTAGAATAAACTAGTAAAGGTCAGACACAGGATCGGACACTTTTAAAAAGTCCCTAAATGATATTCTCCAATGGATTATAAGGGATTACGCTCGATTTCAGGAGGCCGAAAAAGATGTGATTTTTGGGAATTTTTTTCTCAGCAACTATAAAACTTTATTCAAAAAACTTTCTTTTGTTTGTATGGTAGTACGTTTAGCTGTGTCTCTGAATTTTGGCGTTAAGAGAAATTTATTAATAACAAAGTTATTTACAATCTCCTAGATGTCCTGTTCGAAAGAGGGGTTTGCCACAATCGAAAATCGACATTTTACGTTTGAACATTTGCCATTTCGTCCTAAATCAATATTTCGAAAAACCCTTCGTCCAAGAACTAGATAATTTAATACATTAACTAAATTTTTCTGAATTTTCGATTTTAGTTAATCCACTTCCGAGTAATCCTGGCCACCGCAAACCCCTCTTTCGAACAGGACATCTAGAAGATTGCAAATAACTTTTTTATTAATAAATATTTCTCAACACCGAAATTCAGAGACATAGCCGAATGTATTACCTTTCAAACAAAAAAAGGTTTTTTGAATAAAGTTTTATAGTTTCTGCGAAAAAAATTCCCAAACATCACACCTTTTTCGACCTCCTGATTGAGCGTAACTCCTTAACATTCAAAACTGCCCCAACAATCTTGTAGTATTTAAAAAAATTCAACGTTGCTCAAAAGAGTCTTCTGTTAGTCTCCTGAGAAGTTCTAACGTTGACCAGAGCTCAGTCAACTCCCTAATACAGATTAAATGTTCTAAAATGTCTAATATACAACAAAATACAAAGAACTCCAAGTCCAATGAACTGATCTTCGTTTAGAACTTCTCCTCGTCCACGATTACAAAGAACCCCGGGTCCAAGGGTGAGGAGCCTCTGTTTTTATTTAACGAACTCTGTCCCCTCTTGCTCTGTGCACGCTTGCTCGTAAAACAAACGAAAGGAAAGTTAAGGGAAAACGTGTCGGCGGTGATGAAAAACTATAAGGTGTCCCTCAGCAGCGTTCTCAGCTATCACATACCTGCGCAGGAGCAACACAGCACGAAGACGAAACGAGCTCACCACGGTGACGCTAACTATATACGCAAACCTTTACCTCGTAATACGAATTTCGGTTCCCTTCGTTGACACACCTATTTTTTCGATCAACTTTGAAATGTACCTGGGTGGTTCACACACAGAGGAATTTTTGAACGACTGCCATTCTCATCTAAAGAATCCAATCGTTATGAAAAAAATTATGGGTCATTCTCAAGGTTCCTAGAATGTATTCCAATAGTTTTTATTATTGAAATTTTATCACAGTTTTTGTGGAAAAATTCTAGATTACCGTATGTCGAGAAAAGCGAAGAAAATCTTCAAAGAATTGTATCTTTTACAAATTCCAATATTAGAAGCTAAAAATCTACAGAGCTGTTCTTCAGATATAATATGTTGAGAGAAAAAAATAGTTTATAAGTCGGCTTTGGAGAAAAGGAATTTATTTAAAGATTTTAGAAACATAGAATCAGTCGATTGTCTGAATAAACACTATACATTTTCAACTTTCCTTCGGCATTTCTGTTCGAATGGTTACACGAATACAAAACGAATGGCTCGAAAGCTCATTAGAGGAAGAACCGAATAGTCATTACTACTTGTAGCGAGGTTTCATAGCTGTTCGTGGTATCTGCGAGATATTTTCTAAAGGAACTCATTAATATCTTTTGCTTATAGAGAGTTTAGAATTCAAAGGGATGCAACCCGACAGCCAAGTGATGGAATCGCCGGAAAGTGTGGGAGACGTCGATTGCCAGGTATCCGAATGGAGTAAATGGTCGAAGTGCGAGGGGTGTCGTGGATATACAGTCAGCACAAGGGAAATTACGGTAAATATTCTCTTACGAATTAAAAAATAACAAGAAAAATGAACACTTAGTTTCTCCATCGTTTTTATTCATTATTATACATCCCTAAGGTTTCTTCTACTATAACTTATAAAACTAGTTACATATAAAAGAAGATTTTAAGCATCAAACTATTTAACTCATTAGTGCTAAGTATTATTTTAAAAGGACACTAAGAAGCCTTAAAATTTAACTTAAATGAACTGTTAAAAAATGTTTGAGCATTAATGGGATAATCCTCCAATTATTATTTTTAATTAAGGTAATCTAAGAGAACCGAAGAAAGATAATTTTCCGAATATTCACTTTTCAGTTTCAACTTTTAGTCACCTCCTGCTTATATTTCCTTGGGGAGGTTCCGATCTAGAGCCCCAAAAAATAGGTGACTTTAGGAATTAATTAAAGGAAAACTACTAAATATAATTTAATGGGACTTTTTGCATTGTATTAAGGATGTCTTAAATTATAGAAATATATTTTTTGTTTTATAATTAATCATTGCAGACGGCACTGGGGAGTCGTTAAAGTCGAGGCGTCAAAAACTTCATCCAAATCGGTGGGACCTGTATCTCCAAAAGTTATTATCCGATTCGAGTGAACCTTTTTTTATTTTGAAGAATATACTTCTGGCTAGGGAGGGAAACCAGAATAAATTACAAAAATGACATTCTTTTTAGAGACTAACGACACTCGAAGGTTGAAATCACTTTTTCCCTATATTTTTCGTCCTTTCAACGCCTTTGAAAATTATAAATTTTCAACTTTTTGTAATTTTTTCTGCTTTCCTCCCTAGCCAGAAGTATATTCTTCAAAATAAAAAAAGTTTCAATCGAATCGGATAATAACTTTTGGAGATACAGCTCCCACCGTTTTGAGAACACAGTTTCGAGAAAAACGCGTTTAAAGTTTTACGTGAGCCCATGCATTTGCCGCTACTCAAATGCCTATAACTTCGAGAATTTTACGAATTCCAACAAATCCTTTTAAACACGTATTCCTAAAAGGTTGATCGTCCGAAAAAAAATGAAATAAAAGAAATAATCGACTTTTAGACCGGAACCTCCCCTTAATTCAGTAATTTATAGTTAGATTCCATTCTAATTATTCTTTTACCTAGGTACCGCCTAAAGGCAGGGGTAAGAATTGCCCAAAGAAGCTTCATCGTAAAAGAAAATGTCACAAGATTCCACCGTGCTGTAAGTCCAGCCACCACTTAATCTACAAAAATTAAAAACTATTTTTCTTACACACTTACTAATTGAAAGTAAAACTTTTAATTATTAGCTTTACAAGGCGACGGACCAGGGCGGCGAACCTACCGCGACCAGAACTCGGAAGCGGAGGAAAATGAAAGTAAGCTATACTTACAATTAGTTAACGATTACTATTACAGAAAAATATAATAATTAGAAACTACTGTAGCCCTAAGCTCTAGAGTGTCGTCGAGGGACACGCATTCCTGAATGAAATCGGTGCTAGATAATCATTTGCAGAATTAGTTTCAGTCAATTGCAAAATGACACAATGGTCCCCTTGGTCACGATGCACAGCTACTTGTGGGGAAGCATCATCGCAGTACAGAACGAGAACGGTGAAAGTTCAGCCGCAAGGTCCTAGGGGCAGGCTTTGCCCTGCTCTCGTAGAATACAGGAAATGTCGCAGAATAGAGTGCCCATAATGTTCTCCCAAACTTTTTACATATCCATTTTCTATTTCACTCGTACCTTGAACGTTAAATGTTACTTGGAACGTGCTGTGTATCATTAGATCAAGTACAATGAATGTTCAACGCGAAATAGAACTTTGTTATAATAACGTAGCATGGAGTTTTTATAAAACGTGGAAGTCTTTAGGTGTTACAGCAAGGCGTGTTCAAAAGCTTCTGCAGGTACGATGGATATGATACGACAATCAATAGAATCGGTAAAAATCATTAAGGGGACCGTCCGGTGAAAACGCTCGAAAAGGTGACCTTTAGGATTTTTTTTTTTTTAAAAGTATACAACTTGCAGTAAAAAAACTGTATGGTCTTTCTTTATTCGTTCTTCAAGGATACAAAAACATTTTTTTTTTTTCATTTTTCTATAATGGTTCGAATTTTACGTGGCGCTCAGTGCACTGCTGCAACAAAAGAGGCGTAAACGGTAGACAGTAGAACTCGACGTAGGATTGTCTGAAATAAAAAAACCAAAGATATTCTTATAAGTTGTATCAATCACTATCGCAGCAGCCTTTAAGAAGGCAAATAAAGGAAAATGGCGATGTTTGGTACACGTTTGAACACAAACGTGCGAAAAAGGGGGTAATTCTGCTCCTAAAAATGTTAATAACGAAGAACTATGACCTCTAAAATTGATGGTCAAAGGGTGATGCGATAGTGAATTCAATTAGAAGGAAAATGCCATCAAGGTTTATGGAATCGGTTAATAATTTCTTTCGTTATGCTGTCTACCGTTCGGAAATATCATGATTCGAGAAAAACGCGTTTAAAGTTTTACGTGAGTGCCGAGTGGCCGGGTTTTACGCACGCATTTGCCGCTACATAGGGTAACTGTACTCGTAGTTGACAGTGTACCAATAGTTGACACTTTTATTTTCAGTCGCGAATAATAAGCTTTCTATTAAAAAAATGTTTTTGACTAAAAGTATTAGTCAAAAACATTTTTACAACTGTCACCTCGTAGTTGACAGTGTACCAATAGTTGACACTTGTATTTTCAGTCACGAATAAGCTTTCTATTAAAAAAATGTTTTTGACTAATACGCTGTTTGAAAAAGTAGGTATTAGTCAAAAACATTTTTTTAATAGAAAGCTTATTATTCGTGACTGAAAATAAAAGTGTCAACTATTGGTACACTGTCAACTACGAGTACAGTTACCCTAAATGCCTACAACTTCGGGAATTTTGCGAATTTCAAGAAATCCTTTTAAACGAGTATTTTTAAAAGGTTGAACATTCGAAAAATGAAATAAATAAAAAAATCGATTTTTAGGCCGGACGGTCCCCTTGAACTTAATATTCCTAGTTTACAACCCTAGCTTCTGAAGTACTTGATGAATTGATACATGCCATTTTTGAGTTGATAATTTTATTTAATCTTCTCCATGGTTTAATGGTAAAATACTCGACACACTTATATCCTAATAAACTTGTTATGAAACATAATGATATTATCAGTAGCTCGGAGATTGAATCGGAGGAATGAAATAACCGTCTCTGGTTATGGAATAAACATTACGAGAGCGTATTTGTAATACAGTTTTAGATTAATTATTAATTAACGCACAGAGAAATTACGCCACCGTTTCGTATCACCGTTTCTTGCTTTAGATCTTCTAGTTGAATATTCTCAAACATGGTCTTGTTAGAAAGTCGATTAATATTTTACTTTTATACGCTAATAGTGCTTTCAGTCAAAAGGGACTGCATTCCACTTGATAAAAAAACAAACAATAATAAATGAAAAAGAATTGAGTTAACAGGGTTTACATGAACAATATTTATAACCGACGTCAGACGTAATGTTGGAATGATTAGAGTATATTAAAATTTACGAAATTCTACGGAGCAAAACGATATTTCGCGCAAAGGGAATATTTGCGGATATTAATATTTAGAAGTACAGTTTCTCGGAAATTTTATCGACCAAGGTAACCCACTTGTAATAACGATTAATAGTTATCTGTACAAGTGTTATAAAATATATATACTTGTGGCATTTATAATATAAGATTTAAGGAAATATAGATCTCAATTTAAGACCAAATGTTTCGGTTACTATCTACTAAAATTATACGTTGTTAAGATTTAAATAAAATTAATTAGGCCGGTTTTACCAGTGTTGCGAAAACATTTGTTAACAATCACTGACCTGACGTGTAGATAACGTATGAATAGAAAATAGGATCCTTATTTATTATTAAGTAAAAAAATAGCACCACGACACTCCATTGCTTTTTATTTGGCTATGATAACATGTACAATAAAATATAAAATGAAGTTCAAAACACTTACTTTTCTACTATATCTGCAGTGTTAATAAAAAAATCAATTGCAATTATGAAATTCACTTTGTTAATGTGATTTTTCAAAGGCTAATAATCGTTTCTTATTTCGAGGACCATTCTGTTTTAAAAATAAGTAATTTTGAATCTCATTTTACTGGGTGGGAGGTGACATTTTATAACATCGAAAACGGTCGCTGTCCATTTTGTTATTCAATATTCTGAGCAAGGTCTGAGCAGACTAACTGTACAGTAATCTCGGTTTCACAAATTACGCAAATTACGGAATACATATTCACGCGATGTTTATTAAAATAAAACGTAGTTTTATAAGGAGTTCTATTAATATTTACAAAACTTAAATCTCTTTCTGAATTTAAGAGTTTTTGGTATTGTCAATATTTTCCTTCGAATTACTACATTCGCTATCTAATAAAGGAAGATATATAAGGATGACACTATTCTGCTTCATTCTTTCTTCTGACAAAACCCCCTGCACTTTTCTCTTTACATGCTGTAACAGTCTTTCCTGCAAAGTTAATTTTATTACATACATCGGAGCCAGAGAAACCATGGAATTTTCACATTTCTTTATACAGGGTGTTTCTAAAATTTTCGATCTTTACTAGCACATTCTACTAATTCTACTGATGAAAAATACCATTCCAACTTATTTGCATATGCAAATCTATGTTTGTATAATGCTAAATCATCAATATAATTAGTAAATAATGCTGGTAAAGTTAGATTAAACGTTTTAAGAACATTTTTAGTTGGAGGAACTAAATTTTTCGTAAAATTTGTTGCAATAAAATTCGATTGTAAAGAATTTCGATAAAATTTCTAGGGAGAGGGGGAGTGGCAAAATTTACGAAAAAATTTTGTTGAAATTAAATTCTATTTTAATTCATTTTCTTAAAATATCTAGTTGGAGGAGCTAAGTTTTCGCAAATTTTCTTGAAATTTACACCTATTTTTAACACCTGTACCATACAGATAAAATTAAGATAAAATTCATCTAAAGTTACACCATTAAGATAAATATTTTCAAACTATGACAAATGAAATATAATTTTCAACTTCCACACGAACAAAATAAATTAAGCATTTGAAGGAAATTTACAAAATTCAAAGCTGTTAGCATCATTGGGAAGTGAAAAATGAAAAAAAAAAACAAAGTAACTTGTAAATAATGAAATTTTTAAAAATGTCACTGAAAATAAATCACAGGAAACTGTGTAAGAGAGAGCTTTGCAAATAAATATTTGTTTCTTCGTGGTATTATTACAATCCTACAGTCAGTGAAATAAAGATTTTTGTAAAATTCAAGGAACATTTGAAACTCCAACTACAAGTATGCACAGCTCATAACTGGCAATTTAAATGATAAATACAATACAGCACAGTGTCGTATAATTATCAATAAAGCAATACTTTCTTTACCTTTTCCTCCAGACTGAAAGAGATTAAAACTTTGATCCTGTGTCTCTTGGTCAACAGCTTGTTGATATTATTGATTTTTACGTCTAAATCGTGATCGCTGATCCGAGATTGTATAGGAAACAGCTTCGTGCTTTTCACCTGCTTGTCGTTCGTGCTTGTCTCCACGGTATGCTTCTCGGCATTCTCACTAATAGCGTCCGCGTTGCTGTAAAGCTTATAAACATCTCTATCGGATTTGGTATCGATGTATGGCATTTTTGTCAAATAGAGATTTCGTCTTTTCGCGAGCTTCTGAGCGTCTTCTAAGAGAACAATCGTCACAGACTCATCGGGATGTATGAGCGAAATTCTAGGGATCCTTGGAGTCTTTTTCTTCTTCTTCTGCTCCTCCTCGGCTTGCAAGTTCGTCCTACACTTTGCGCTGAAACTTATTGCCTGGCGCTGTGCGAGATTATTGCAAGCATTCTGGCCGATCTCGATACTGTTTCCGCGTACGAGCTGATTATTCGCATAGTATAGATATTTAATGATTTTTAACTGCCTTAACATCCCGAAATCTCTCGAACACAATTAACATTCAAATACAAGGTTTCTGTGTAATATACTTTAAACTGCATTTGTGTAAAAGGTTATAATCCTATGGGGCGGCTTAACGTAGAAAGGAAACTACTAGTGCTTCTTCGAAACGTTGATGGAAACGTAGCTTAAGTAACGAAAATAGTTGGGATCCTCACACTCGCGGTTTATAGCGTAAGTTCTTGAGGCGCGCAGTTTGAACAAAGTAAATTGAATGTGTTAGGAAAAGAGTTAAAGGTGAATGTTTAAATATGTGATATTTGTCTTCGCCTCCTATCTTTGGCGCTCGGAAACATTGTAGAGATAAAAAAAGGAAAATACGAAGAAGTTTGTTTCTTCTCCTTGCTTTTGGTCGTGGACCTTGTAACAGTTCAAACGTGTGATAATAAATTAAAAACTTTCTTGTTCCTTTCGTAAGCAGTTCTGAATCGTTTGACGATACAATTAAGCATCAGTTTGTTAAGTTTATTGAGTTTTGAGTTATTAGTTACAAGATAATAATTCATTTAAATAAACGCTTTTCGCAAGCAGAGCGCTTTAGCGCTCCACGGGCATCGAACTACGCTAAAATTCACACGAGGCACAAGATTCTCCAGGCGGCCGCGCAACAACATTTCTATTTGTTATTTCTTGATAACGCCAGCTAAATTTTGTAATGTAGACTAAAATTTATAGAAAACCTTTCACTTTATTGAGCTGATAACACTTTCAACGATAAAAATTTAGCGCATGTAGCGCCAATTTATAATATTTGTTTAGTTTGAAATAAACTGAACTACTATATTTTAAATTGACATTATTAACTTATTAAATACAGAGAAATTACACTTTTTTGAATAATTCCTCCTTGCCAACTATTAATTTATAAAAATCCTCGCCCTAGCGGCGTTCAGCGCAAGCTTTTAAAGCGCGAAGTTTAAACTAATTAAATTAAATTTATTAGAAAAGAGTTAAGGCTGGAACAAACACGTCCAGTAATTTAGTCCAGTAGCGAGTAATTTAGTAATTTACCATTGTTTTACTTAGCTACTCGACTATATTTTAGTGCCCACGCACGAAAAATTATTAAATTATTTGCTACTTGACTAAACTTGACACAGAAATTCCCACAAGGCACCAGATTTCCCAGGCGACCGCACAACACTACAAAAACATTAATATATCCAATTGCATTTTTTGGTAGATCACTCTACGTATAGCAAAAGGTTATTAATTTTAAATACTTCATTACTTATTTATTATACAATTTCCATATTTTTACCGTATATCTTATGCTATCTTATGGGAGTTCGTGTCACCACGACGTAGCAAAACTGTATTACCGACCGTTATCGACCCCCGATCTGTGTGCCAAAAATATACATCGAATGTAAAGTCTATTCTACACCTCGTCTATGGTTCCATATTATTGCGCGATATGTATCAGCAGGTGTATAATCGAATACATTCGATAATTCATTTGAAAATGCGATATAAAAAGGGAAGAGATTCGATTGATTAGATTAGATTAGATCGAATCAATGATTGCATTCTTTCATTGTCACATAAAGAACGTTCGATAGCTCTACAAACAGTTACAGCACACTTTCCTGTAATTTACACTCCTCTTATTGCGTACAGCTTTAAATGCGATATAATAAACAACATATATACAAGCGACGCCACTTTATCCGGAAAGACAGATTACATGCGCACCATAAACGTGGGATCATTTTTCACAATCCCAACTCATATAAATATCAATGCCAGTTTCTCAAATTGGTCGCCGTTTTGCAATCGAATAAAACGTTATTCACAGCTGATGCTCAATATTCCCGAGATGAAACTGGAACGCGAGCTGGATAATGCATATCGCGCGGCCGCGGCAATGCGAAGTGCAACTACGAACGCACTGCGAATGGGGTTTTATGAAAGATGGGTGGAAAAGATTCTGCGTTCATCTCGGCGCAGCGTTTCCCAGCGAACATGGCGATCTGATAAAAATGGGTTGACGTATCCACTACCAGTGTCTTAGCCGCGTTCCTTATCAAACATACATGCCCCGACAGCGTGTACGCTCGCGCGGCTCGGTTAGAAGCCTTCGTAATGCGCAAGTCGTCGCTTAATAAATATGCGATTCGTACTATCGCCGTGTCCTTGCCGCGTAGGTGGGCTATTATCGCGATAAGTAGGACAATTCGGACGGGGCGGCTTGGTTAGTTTTCGCGGTAGCTGCGAGGGTACCCCGTTTTCCACAGTCATCAGTAACACGCGAGGCCTCGAGGGGGAAGGATGCACGAAATCGGGGAATGAACGTGAAAGTGGACAGAATATAAGTCGGGAAAGATGAGCTGGTTACGGGCCAGCCCGTTGACGAGCAGCTTCAGCAAGCAACGGTCGAGAGACTCGCCGCCGAAGAACGCCGATCCGTCAGCGTGCTATGACAGCTTCTGTAAACACTGGCAGCAGGCCCACGATATCATCCTGCACACAACCGTGAGACTCAGTTTTTAAGCTTTCGGTGAAATTAGAAAGTACCGCGAACGCGGCATTCGGAATTCCATCTCTCGCCCGATATCTCAATGTTTCTCGGAACGATCGCGACGTGTAGGATTTTAATCGATCGTTTCCACAGCCTCCCAAGGGGATACCTAGTCAGGACGATGTTCTCGGAGTCGTCAATCACATAGATCAGATGGTGACGCTGTTGGTGTTGGAGCTACGCCACTCTCACAACAATTACCGACAATATACAGCAGCGACGCACTCGCCTTGTTTGGAATATTTGCTAAGCGAAAACCTTCTTGTCAAACTGTACGACTGGAGTATAAGCACTGGAAGGTAGGAAGTGTTTTACACGAAGAAACTGTATTTTAGTACTTAGAGGCATTAACCGTTTCAGTGCGAAGCAACTTCAAAGAATCGCAGAGGGTGGCCAAACTTAATATCCATTTTCCGTCAATTTTTGGGATCATTTTATAATGGATTTAATACGATTAAAAAGAAATCTTAAATTGGCAACTAAAGGTTCTTAGCTTTCCAAAACACTCATGAAAGTTTGTCTACGATTATGAGTTCGCAAGTTATAGGTGTTCAAAGCGAAAAGTACCTTTTTCGCTTTGATCGTAAATAACTCGGTTAATAAAAATCATACAACGAAACCAAAAAAACGAAATTAAAGAGAAATGTTTGCTCTATAAGAGTTCTTCGTTGGATTTACCGGGAAAAAATTTTTTTGGCCCCTGCGTACGTTCAAACTAGGCAGATATTTCTGAAACTTCGTTTCCTGCGTCTCATCTTGATAAAACAGTATCATGATAGATGAAAAAAAAATTTGAGTCCTTGATTCAGAAACTAGAAACTTCAAGCGTTAAAATGCGTTTTTTAAATATTTTTTGCGACCATTTTTCGCAGAAATACAGCCATTCCATCGCTTAAACTTACGAAATCTCAAACCTTTCTGTTTGAGTATAATAATTTGGCCACCCTCTGCATTTATTTATTGTAAACGATGTCTACTGTGCACTGCCGAGATGCTGTCGCTGGAATGTCTGACTGCTGCCATGTCCTCTAACACAATCGTAGAGGCAGGGAACACGTATCGTCGCTTGCGAGCGAAGACCTCCTCTTGTGCTGTTCCGAGCATCTCGGCAACGCACAGTACATGCTTATCATATTTTCTGAATAGATGGAGCACAGCACCAGAAGCATAGAATACCAGTATTATGCTGTTTTCTGTTTTACTTTAAACCGCACAACATTATTGCAGATTTAATAACGCTGTACGATTGGAGCAGCTGAAGCTTTACGAGCTGCTAGTGTCACGCAGCAGTATACTTCTTGCCCACGAACCGGTCGCCAGACCACTATTGCGATTACTCGAGGACTGCGCGAACGACATTATGCCGTTAGAAGTAGAAAAGAAATTAGTAGTGCTATTAAATCAATTATGCGTCACCTTTATGCAAAACATGGCACTACTCGATTTGTTCTTCCATCCGACAGCGGTGGGGAAAAACAAGTTGGTAGAACATACTTATCGCTTGTGAGAAACGCGCGCTCGCTGCTCGGATATTATCATCTTTTTATTGTTTCCAGATTCATTATTTTTACGTTGCTAATTCCGCATGTGCACAGAGAAGGCGGCGTGGGGCAACAAGCGCGCGACGCCATGCTACTCTGTATGTCCCTTTCCAAGAAGAATGACGAAGTTGGGGTGTACATCGCGGATCATTCTAATATATGTCCTGTGCGTAAGGTTTGCAGATTTAATTTTATATCGTATATAAATCGTAGTAGCTATTTTTTTATAGCGATAGTAATGTTTATTAGGGCTGGGACTATTTGTCGAATTTTTCGCTATTCGAATATTCGAATACTTCGGTTGCTCAATTATTTGGCGAATATAATTCGAATATCCAAATAATCGAATACTGATGTATTCATACTGAATAGTATGGTGTGCATTATAAATCACGAACTCACTCGAAATATTCGAGTAGTATTCGAATACTTAAATATTCGAATAATAACATTCGAATACTCATATATTCGAAGTTTATTTGTAGCATTCGAATACTTAAATATTCGAATAATAACATTCGAATACTCAAATATTCGAATAGCATTCGAATACTTGTAAAATATTCGAATAGTATTCGAATACTTAAATATTCGAATAGTATTCGAATACTTAAATATTCGAATAGTATTCGAATACTTAAATATTCGAATAGTATTCGAATACTTAAATATTCGAATAGTATTCGAATACTTAAATATTCGAATAGTATTCGAATACTTAAATATTCGAATAATAACATTCGAATACTCAAATATTCGAATAATAACATTCGAATACTCAAATATTCGAAGTTTATTCGTAGCATTCGAATACTTAAATATTCAAATATTATTCGAATACTTAAGTATTCGAATAATAACATTCGAATACTCAAATATTCGAAGTTTATTCGTAGCATTCGAATACTTAAATATTCGAATACTATTCGAATACTTAAATATTCGAATAATAACATTCGAATACTCAAATATTCGAAGTTTATTCGTAGCATTCGAATACTTAAATATTCGAATACTATTCGAATACTTAAATATTCGAATAATAACATTCGAATACTCAAATATTCGAAGTTTATTCATAGCGTTCGAATACTTAAATATTCGAATGGTATTCGAATACTTGTAAAAGTATTCGAATATTAAATTATTCGAATAGTCCCAGCCCTAATGTTTATGAGTCAAATGTTGCAAGTGTATACAAATGGTGTTTTAGCTGCGTATCCAATAAATCGAATTTGACTTAATTAGGTGTTAGCTACAGGACTGAGTGGACTATATTCGTTGCTACCTAGGAAATTAGATATCGAAACAGATGATTGGCATCGACTGACGCCGGACGATGTTAATGATATGCCTGCGCTCATGCATTTGATGAATTCTCTGGAATTCTGTAATGCCGTCGCACAAGTTGCGCACCCTCTGGTACAAAAGCAGTTGCTAGAATTTTTATATCATGGATTTTTGGTACCTGTGATGGCACCAGCTTTATTACAGGTGACTATATACAAGTTTTCATTCTATTACCTTCGAAGTGAAAATTCTCCTCTGCTTATATTGTCATTCGGGAAAAATACGCGACTCTTTTACGCAAGGAGGAGTGTAATTTAAAAGAATTTATGGGCTTAGGATTCTGGATACATGTATTAAGAATGTATGTTGAAATAACTGTTTATATTTTCTTTCCGTTTCTTCGTAATTTATTGCGATATCGTCTTTTATGCACATTACATACTTGCATGTGGTGAAAGAAGGTATTTATAACGCATTCGGTAAATTATGAAATAATATCAGTCGATTTATTGTTACGCGTATGAATTTTAGTCAATTGAGGACCTTGCAGCAAAAGAGATGCAGCTCCAGCTTTAGCAACTTCGAGGAAATTAGAAAAAACTGTTTATTAAATTATTGCTTTGACATAACATTAAAAAGGATTTGCATCAAACGATGTAGAATTCCCTTTTCACGTATATTACACATCATAACTCAAAAACTCTCCGAAATGGAGCTGCACCCCTTTTGCTGCAAGGTCCTCAATTTATACCGAGCGAATTCCACTTACGCCCAAATCGCCCGTGGTTTTCGTTTCCAAATTTATGAAAATCTCTTAAAATTTGTAAGAGAAATCTGTGAAAGAGCCACTATCAGAAAATACAGGCTTTTAAATATCAATTACGGCTCGAAAGCAGGACATATAATTTACGATATTTATTTTATTACAAAAACGGGAAATCCCTGCGCGGACGATTTGGGTGTAAGTGGAATTCCCCCATCGTAAATACTTTTCGTCTGGTCAATTAATTCCTCGGATTATTCTAAATATGGTAAATACATTTAACTTTTCTCTTCTACTGTTTCAATCTCGAAAAATACATTCGCGATCTCGCAATGGTTGCACTCTGACTTTCTGCCCGCTTCTTTGTCTGAAAGTGTCGAGCGATTAGTAGTATTGTGTGTTTTAAATTGTGAAGTTCTCAAGGAATTTCTACTTAGTAGACCTTTATAGGCATATATTTGTCTAATTCACAATAGCATTGTCAGTATGGTGGTGGTAAACCTAAACACTCATGCCTAATGCTAATGATATTCAAATCATTTATGTTGCGATACGGTTGTTGGTGGCTATCTGGTGACATTTTTGTGGTGCTCAGGATTCTCTTGGTTTGACCATAGAACAGCTAGATGCACAAGAACACTGGGTTAGTACGAAAAACACATTAATTAGCGCGATCCAGGATTAGAATTTCGGTGAAACATAAATCTAGAATCAATATAAATCTCTACATAAGAGAAGTATAAAAATTTCTTAAACAAGTAACTTCTCCAGGCAAAGTCTTTTATCAACGCACTTCAAAAGTCGCTTTAGTACAGATTTAAGCTTTCACTGAAATGCTACGCTTAGCATCGGTACACGTCTGCAACAAGTATCTTTTGTACGAGAACTTACAAACCACATGCGTGTCAAGCATTGTATTCTGCTACTCTGTTTTCCATAATTTTACCTAGACGTAATAAAATATATAATTATATTTCTATTTCTAGTAAATCTAAGTTTCTGAAATTACTTTAGGAAATTTCTAAAATTTCAGTGCGCCTGCACCACCTCTTCTTTCTATATTGAAATTATTATCGAGATATATGGTTTGCAAGTTTGAAGTTCTATAAGTTTAAGTACATTCATTCATAAGTTATTGCTACAGCCACTCTTTCTCGCCTTTCCTGCTTTTCTTGTCTATTTTATGTTACGTAGTATATAGTTCCCTTATTACGCAGCGTTATGACTCATTATTTTTATTATTTTTATAGCATATATGACGAAATTTTGGTTCCATGCGCTGGTTTTTATCTCAGTTGATTAACTTATCGCATTATTGTTTATCTCCGAAGACTAATACCCTTCTTTTACCACAGAGTAAAATTTTAACGTCCCGTTCTATTAATCCTAAAGCGTGAAAGTGTTAAAACACAATTTCAGTATTCGCCCGATTAACGGCTGCTTGTTTAATAATTTTAAATATCCAACACATTTTATATCCCGCTTTAAATCATTACGTAGTACTCGATCGAAGAGGATACGCATATATTCGTGCGAGTATTATGGATAACTAATTTCTTAATATTACAGACAACCGTGGAAGAATTAGTCGCAGCGACTGCTTACTTTGACCTGTTTCTTCGATCCGTAACTGAACCTGGTCTCTTGCGTTCGTTGGTTAGATTTTTACTCGAGGATAATTACGACGAGTACAGGATATTGGATAGTCTTATTCAGAGGATATCTTCCAGATCGCGGGTACAATTTTAATATTCTTTAGTTACCGTGCTCGTTTGAGGGCGGAGCCCTATTTAGAACGCTGGGAATAAGGTGATTCTTGGGAATTTTTTTTCTAAGAAACTGTTAAGCGGATCTTTTCCAAACATTCAGGGTATTTTAGTTCACATTCAAACAATAAAAATTAATTTTTACGTTACAAAGTGTTCGGTAGAAATGGAGATATATGAACACGTTTGTTAGGACTCGCACGCCGGAGTTGCAAATTGGCGATTGTAACGGTGGCCACATTTATTCCCTGAATTAAAAAAACCAAGGATTTTCTTATTTCTAGTATAATTACATTGTCGATGAAGCTAAGACATTGATAAATAAATTGAATTGAACAACTCTTTTTCCATAAATAGTAAGAAATATCTTGGGGCAGAGTCGTAACTTTTTCTTTCAAGTCCCACCAATTTGCTCACTTTTAACTTTTTTTCGTTTGTTAGGTTCATCGACAATGTATTACAAATAGTATTCGAATACTTAAATATTCGAATACTGAAATATTCGAGTAGTCTTCGAATACTTAAATATTCGAATACTGAAATATTCGAGTAGTATTTGAATACTTAAATATTCGAATACTGAAATATTCGAGTAGTATTCGAATACTTAAATATTCGAGTAGTATTCGAATACTGAAATATTCGAGTAGTATTTGAATACTTAAATATTCGAATAATAACATTCAAATATTCGAAGTTTACTCGTAGCATTCGAATACTTGTATAATATTCGAATATTAAATTATTCGAATAGTCCCAGCCCTAATTTCTACCGAACACTTTGTAGCATAAAAATTAATTTTCATAGTTTGAATGTGAACTAAAATACCCTGGAAGTTTGGGAAAGACCCGCTTAACAGTTTCTTAGAAAAAAAATCCCAAGTATCACCTTATTCCTAGCGGCCTAAATAGGGCTCCCCCTTAATATAACATTGTTTCCAATTTCCTTTCCGTGTGTTTCAGTTGTGCATAGTAACATTGGCGCTATTCGAGACTTTGGTGAATTTAAACTGCGAAGATGTAATGTTAGAACTGTGCTTGGGCGCGTTGAGCCCCTGCTCCCACGTAATGTTTTCCCAGCGCAGAAGGCTAAGGGACATAGATCCTTCTGGACGCGCAGCTGAGAAGTTTCTGTCCCTGACACCGAGTTGTTGCTCACCGCTCGGGTCGATCAATTCCCAGTTCAGTTCCTTACCGAATAACGTAGCGAACGAGAGGAACTCGAATGCCCCATCCGACTCCATGAAATCATTGCCAGCATCTGTGAACTATGGTGCCAGATCGTCAGACAGCCTATACGGAAATTATCACGCGTATTTATGCGACGCGCGGCAGAAGATAGAAGCGTGCCGAATCGCGTGCTCCAACTGGTCCTATCAATACAACGGAGAATTGCCGACAGACAGTGCTGCCACCGGCGCGACAACTCTCGTGAACGACAACGTGCTGTTAGATCAACCGCAGAAGAGAGTGAAAGCAACCGGAGCTTTGTCATTGGAGTCGTTGAAGCAATCGACGTTTTTCAGCGAGAGTAATGAAAATTCCTCGGCAGATAATATGCTGGTTAACGTCCAGTCCTTGTTGGACGGGAGAGGATTAAACGAGACAGGAAGTGGTGTAAAGACTGAATCGCTCGCAGCGACGGGAATAGCGTTGTCGTTGGAGGAGCAAGCGAAATTAGACGCCGACATTGCCGAACTGCTGAGCGAGCATATCGGATTGTCGGAGTCTACGAAGGAGATTCTGCTGATGGATAAAAAGGAGTCCGATAGCGGCATCGACGACTCGAATACCGCCATGAACTCGCTTTTGTCGTTGGGCGAAAGCAGCGGGTACGAAAGCGTCGCGTTTAAGGGCTCGTCGGGGTCGACTCCGGACAACGAACCCAGCGAGGATAGAATACACGAGAATGAGAAAACGGAGATGGAGTCGAGTAAAGGGCGAGGTGTATTTTTCCACGGCGCTGCGGAGTCGAGTGCCGGCACGCCAGAAGCGAATAAACAAAGCACGAAAAGTTACCGCCAAGATGTATTTAATGGGCAGCCGAATGTCGGTATATTTTTGGATGTTCTGTTACGAAACCTTGAATGTATGACGAGCAATAATCTGTACGTTAACTTACATCTAACCGGTCTTATCAGTAGACTGGCAATATATCCTCAACCTCTGCTGCAGTCGTTTCTGTTAAATCATTCCCTGGTTTTTCAACCCAGTATTAGATCGCTCTTCCAGGTTCGTAATCGTATAGACTAGGGCTGGGACTATTTGTTGATTTTTTCGGTATTCGATTATTCGAATACTTTAGTTGCTCAATTATTTGGCGAATATAATTCGAATATCCAAGTACTCGAATACTATTCGAATACTGAAATATTCGAGTAGTATTCGAATACTGAAATATTCGAGTAGTATTCGAATACTGAAATATTCGAGTAGTATTCCAATACTGAAATATTCGAGTAGTATTCCAATACTGAAATATTCGAGTAGTATTCCAATACTGAAATATTCGAGTAGTATTCGAATACTGAAATATTCGAGTAGTATTCAAATACTTAAATATTCGAATACTCAAATATTCGAAGTTTACTCGTATCATCCGAATACTTGTAAAATATTCGAATAGTATTCGAATACTTAAATATTCGAATAATAACATTCGAATACTGAAATATTCGAAGTTTATTCGTAGCATCCGAATACTCGGAAAATATTCGAATAGTCCCAGCCCTAGCATAGACACGCTCACTGCGGAAGCATTTACAGAATAATAAAAGCGACTATTCCCTTCAGGTACTCGCGTCGCTGAAACGTAAAATAGACGACTATCTTTCGTGCCAGAACAACGTAGACGTGTTGGTGGAGCAGGCACGATTGTTTTTGATTACTCGAGAGGATAAACTAGTGAACGCAAGGAAGAATGTATTGGAAGCTGCCGCCCATTGCCCGCCCGTTAAACGAAATTCATTGAGCGGGGAACCATTCTCAAGAGGTATGGCCTACTTCTCGAATAGTTTTAGATTGCAATTTGTTTTCTCCTTGTTTTACATTGGCGAGTCGTTGACGCGCCCTGCAATTATGTAAGTTAATATCATTAATTTTTAACAACTGCTGTTCACTCTGGAAGTATTCAAACGATCTAGGTATAATCTTCAAACATTTATGGACACGAATCATGAATGTTAGATCTCGAGGCTGTACTTAAAGGATTACGTTTCTAGGTGAAAGCAAGAGATGGAGTTTAACCTCGTCCTTTACGCAAATGCTGAGACGATCAAGCGGTAACTCCGGCTCGAGTAGCTTGATCGGCATTACTAATCAGCCACCTGGTGCGTCAGAGAATCAGTTAGAGGCTATCGGACGTGGCTCCGGATACCGGTAAATATTCTCAAATTACATTTCCATAAACGAGAAATTGCCATTTGTATTATTAAGTATTTGATCTTCCTATGAAATTTTAGTAATGTCCACTTAAAGTCAAGCGAGAAACACTTTATTCGTTTAAAGGAACGAATGCTCGTTTGCTCCCACTTCGATCAAATTTAAGTCTAAAGGAGCATTCGTTTATGCTCGATAAAAAATTCGCCGAACGTTTTGGAATGTTCGTGTCATTTTATAAACAAATGCTGATTGTATGAAGAAGGTTCAAGAAATGTTCGGCTCATACAAGCTTTACACTGAATGAGCATGAATTTTGTCGAAGTGGGGGGCAAACGAGCATTCGTTCCTTTGTTCTAAACGCAGCTTCAGAAGTTCAATTGGCAGATCACAAAGTTTTAATTCGTAACAAATAGGCTAATCGCTTTAAAAGATTTCGATGATGAATAACATTTTTAATCCGCCAGGTATTACACGAAAACATCCTGGGAATCGCCGAACGAAGTAAGTCGAATACAGAATGTGGTGTTATGCGCGGTTGTATTAGACGAATGGCTGAAAGAATTAGCCGCAATTACGCAGGAACATGCCATTATGTCTTTTACCAATAGTCTGAAATTTAAAGTTTAATGCGTAAAATGCGGGTGGCGGATTCAAGAAAAAAGGCCCAGGTTGCAAAGGTTCTGAGGGACCCATTTTTCGGGGGAAAATGAAGAGGAATAGTTTACTAAGAACGGGCCAAGTGTTATAGTACGACAAAAAATGTAGCCCTGTTAAATCCGCCACTGGTAAAGTGACTGAAGCTCGCAAATCAGGATTCAGTTCAGCGATAGAATAATGCTATTCAAAACAGTTTCCCCTTTTACAGGGTTTTAATCAATAAATATGTGATATACCGCTAGATTTATAAATAATAGACTCTTAGAACAATTACCTGGAATTATCGTCTAACGAAATGTAAAAATATCACACGGTATATTACGACAGATAGGAAAAAGAAACTAATAGCGCTATTTTATTTTGCAAATGTAGACGCGAGAAATTGAGCAATTACCTTCTCAAGTTGCATGTAAATATATACATATATATAAAATATATGTTTCTGTTAATGTTGCCGTTTATAAACATAATATAAAAAAAATTTTATTTAATAGACCCATAGAAAGTACTAATTAGTTTTTAAATGATATCGGCCGAATCTTATGCAAAGACTGACATTTAGAGCAATTTCCCATATGATATACGATATTGCATTATTAAACGATTTAATGATTTCTATCAAATATATCAGAAATGGTACCAATTTATTTGCAATTATACATAAATAACGCAAGACAATTCAATATCGTAAATAGTTAAAGGAATATTCATAAACGAAGAAAGTGCCAAGCCATTACTTTAATACGCTATAATATATTAAACATTTTGGAAATTGTTCCGAATGTTTCTCAGAACTTAACGATCAAATAACTTCTATGACAAATTAGTTTTATAAAAGAAATCAACAATGTACATAGGCATGATAATATTGACGAACCTGGCGTCCGATTTCGGTGCACAGTGTAAAATAATTACGAAGCATGTTATTATTGTTTGTACTTAATTCACCACGGGCGTAAATTCCTGCGATTGCCGATTAATATATATATTCAGAAGTACGTTTAAAGATTTAGTAGCACAATTTATTACGTAGCTGTAAAATTATACATCAAATCGCGAATTTCTAAGCAATTGGCTGAAAATCAATAGATTGTTACTTTTATAATATTGGATACAATATAAATGTAAAAACTATTTCACAGTGCAGTTTTGTACCAATGAAGTATCTTAATTAGGGATGGGTTTCTCGAAGCCTCGAAACCCAAGAAATTTTCAGATTTCGAGAACTCGAAACTTTGCACTTTTGGGGGGAATCGGAACTCTCGAAACCCAATAAATTATCGAGTTTCGAGAATTCGAAACATTACACTTTTTCGTGATTCGAAACTCTCGAAATCCAGATAAGAAGAATTATAAAATCAATGAATGAAGAATCGATCGCATCGTGCCTCGAGAATTTGTATATTGTTATATTTTGTTTAACCATGGTTAATAGAGATTTCTGTAAAATTTTGTTCACATCGGTTCTTAAAGCAAATTCATATTCAAATTACAAAACAGAATTGGCACTTCAAGTTTCGAGAGTTTCGAAGTCTTACAAAGTTTTGGATTCGAGTTTCGAGAATTTGGAAATTAGCTTCGAACCCACCCCTAATATTAATCATCAGACTTCTAAAAAAAAATTAAAAAATCTGTCTGGTTGATAGCATAAAGCATAATCAATTTTTAAAGCAGTCAAAGCGAAGCGTAAGCAATACCTGTACTAAAAAAAATGTCAATACTTGCCACTATTGCAATATTATTGCACAAACACGAGACATTTGCCTATGTATACGCAAATAACATATCAAGGCTTAATTATACACACGCGAAATGACCCAGCTCAGTTTTTCTTAATGAACATTAAGCATTAATATTAATATGAGTGCAATGTTTAATATATTACGCTAATTAAGAAGCAATTAATAACAGTGGATGTGCGAAGTGTACATTGAAAAATATTTTGACTGCGTATTACGTTTACCTTTGTAGAACGACATATTTTCTGATTGCTTTCAAATTTCTATTAAGTATAAAATACTTGCCGTAATGTGATATTAAAACTAGGCTATCAGCCGATCCTCTTTATTAAAACATTTTAGCTTTGTTTATCGTTCGAAAAGATATCGAATACACTTGAAGCACTTTTTCTGAATAATAGTGAAAATAATGGCGTTTAATTTAAACGCCACGATGAATTCTGCATAATTTTATAATTGTTCGGAGTATTTGGATATAGTGCATGTTTGAGGCGATACTATTATATTTATGGCGAGTAAAAATTCTTAGTGTGCTTTTCAATTCGTTCAGATTTGTTTCTAACAAATCGATGATCTTTAAGAAAACTTTTAGACGGAAATTTCAACATTCTTCGCCTCGTGTATCCCATTTCAAATGTGCAGTATTTTCAAAGAAATATGTATACTTAGCGTTTTCACCGCCGATAATGTAATTTAATATTTATTATTAATTTAACATTTACCTTACTGTTTTGTTTAAAATTGTTGATAAATTTTAAGATTAAAATAGTCTATCGTAGTTATCCAAGGAATCCAATCGTTCAGAATTGCATGTACATAATTTCAGTGACGAATTCCAAATATTTAATTAACAATTTTTTGATAATGAAATTTATTTCGATTACGTTAAAGACGTGTCTTTAGAAAATCGTATATTTTATACTACAAACGACAGGGTAATATGTCGATCGGATTTTACTGTTGCTTCGCGAGAAGCGAACATTTGTACATTTTATCAAAATTGTATACATGCATTTCTGTTTAAGTTAAAGGTATACTATACTTTGTTGCGGAATAATTATGCTGCAGTTTGTTATAGAGTAATTATGTAACTTACAAGATTGTAATAATCACTAAACGAGCTTTTATCCATTAAAGATCGACTTTCTTTTAACGAGACAATTATTATCATTATAAGAATTGGATTATGCAAAATTTAGTATACGTACAAATTTCGGATAATGTTAATGTTAACCATGTGAATTGTACATTATAAATGTAATATAAAATAGAGCATATATTATTGTGTTATATTGAAGATGTTTTAATAAAAAGTGGTATACAAACATTTATTCATCGTATCTTCCAGCAGAGCAGAATTGTAATTTCGATTCTGATGTATCCTAAGAAATTCGCAGAGGATCTAATCTACAGAGGATATCATTTTCAGTCTCCACCATGTGTTCCAAAGAGGTAAATTTTACGATTGACATGATTTCTTCGAAGTTTTACATTTAAAATTATATTAGCTTCATTAGGGGTGGGTTCGAGGCTAAATTTTAAATTCTCGAAACTCGGAAATCGAAACTTGAAGTGATGATTCTGTTTTGCAAGTGGAATATCTTGCTTTAAAATCACTGAATTCGACGAGAATTTTGCATAAATCTCTATTGGCTATAGTTAAACGAAATATAAGAATATGCAAATTCTCGAGGCACGCTGCGAACGATTCTTTATTCATTAATTTTATACTTTCTCTTAGTTGGCTTTTGGCTTATTTGGAATCACGAAAAAGTGTAAATTTTCGAATTCTCGAAACCTGAAAATTTCTTGGGTTTCGAGAGTTCCGATTCCCTCCAAAAGTGCAAAGTTTCGAGTTCTCGAAACTCGAAAATTTCTTGGGTTTCGAGAGTTCCGATTCCCCCCAAAAGTGTAAAGTTTCGATTTCTCGAAAACTGAAAATTTCTTGGGTTTCGAGAGTTCTGATTCCCCCCAAAAGTGTAAAGTTTCGATTCCTCGAAAACTGAAAATTTCCTGGGTTTCGAGAGTTCTGATTCCCCCAAAAGTGCAAAGTTTCGAGTTCTCGAAACCCGAAAATTTCTTGGGTTTCGAGAGTTTCGATTCCCCCCAAAAGTGCAAAGTTTCGAATTCCCACATTCTTGGGTTTCGAGGCTTCGACGCTTCGAGAAACCCATCCCCACTCTCTATCATCTGTACATTCATCAGCTTTGCAATGGTTTTAAACAGATCCATGACCTACCACAAGATCCTAAAGTAGCCCTTAATTTAAATGCATCCTACATTAAATATAAAAATTGCCTGTTTTAAAATAACACACATATACATTTAAAGCAATTATCCTTATCGCAATAACAACTTGTAAATGCTTGACAAAAAATTGAAAAAATGTTGCACATAATGTCGAATAAGATGAAAGTATACAAATATATTCTCAATACACATTTAAATAAGTGTGTTATAATTAAATGATTAAAGAATTTAACATACACAATTTTCTACAAATAATCAAAATTATTTCTATTTCCCAAAAAACAGAATCTCAATAATTTTCTATATCTCGAGGAAAAGTTAATAATTACAACTAAACTTAAATTTCCAGTATCTCGACAAAAAATGACTCTTAATAATTGTGAATCACACGATTGTATATTTGAACACAAACAATTTTATCATTCAACAATATTAACAAAAGGTAGATCTGTTCGATCGGAAAGATCCAATCGCCGTGATGCTTTGTCCCTCTCGCCGAAAGCATGTAGTTCGCAAAACTCGCGGAAACAGAAACCAGGCTTAGCCCGACTAGATCAAGTCTTTAAGAACTTCGATCACGCCTTTCATTCTGATCTATCAATGATACACGGTGCATACGATAGAGTTAACTGTTCCCTACATACGTGCATGCATACCGTAGTGCTTTCCATCTGCAGTAATGTGCAACGCTAAGTGGAATGTGACATAAGCATCACTCGCGCGATTAATCATCGTGGTCTTACGCTTCCGAGCACCTTACTCATCGTCGATGTACACACAGTAGCTGTTAATATTCTTGTACGTTTACTATTATCTCATTAATTAATTCCACGCCTAGCCTAACGCAAAAACCCGTTGCGTTAAGTGCAACTTGCCGAAGCCCATTTACAGTTTATGTTAAGTACCGAAAAGTACTTAACGCGAACGATCGAAATTCAGCATTCACTTCGCATCGTTACGTTTAATTCCGCTTCGTTGTATTTAATATTCTAATAACGAAGATGTAACGCAAGATACAGATTTCTATATTCCCGACGCTAGACCTTATTCAATCGCTTTAGATTACCCTGCGTTCCCTTAGTTAAGTTCGGACGATTTTAATGATCTTCGATTGTCCACAGGTTCGTATATAGCATAATTCGACACAAGAAATATTCATGCCTTTTTGCTTGGAGACCTATACGACCTGCAACATGGAGGAATATTCCGCGGTGTCAGATGTGTCCGTCGTAGACGTCTATGACATTGCTTCGGAAATAGGGAAGGAATGCGAGAAGCTGATAGATCTCTACGGAGTGGAATCCGTGACCAATCTCATGCCGAAAGTGATACACGCGCTGGAGCTGCTGGAAAATCTTGCGACCAAGAACGATCGCGAGAATACGACGGTGCAGGAGCTGCGATCGAAGATCTCCCAGTTGGAGAGCGATAAGATTGGGAAGGCGGAGGACAGGCAGAGATTTGAGAAGGTATTTTACTTTGGGATAAGTAGATCGATGTGTTAAGTACATTTATATTAAAGTTTGATTGAATTGTAATATAGGAACTAGAGCAAATCGAGGAGCATTGGCGGCAAGAGTCTCGAGATCTCGTGGGGATGGTTACGAGGTTGCAGGAAGAGAATAGGAGACTAGCAGAGGCTCTGCAAGAATCGCGTAGTGACAGTCAGTACAGCAGTAAACAAAGTACTAACAAACTGTCTTTTACCTACTAACACAATACTGAAAACTGTATGTTACCTGTACACGTGTGGGTATTATTAGTCACGCGAGTATATTTTCAGCTTTCACAGCTAGTCAAGAAGTCGATGTAGCGGTGTTACAACATTTACGATCTATGATCGATAAGCAAAGAGATCAGATCCGAGCGAGAGACAAAGAGCTGGCGCAGAAGAATATGGAAATAGAAAATGTAAATTGGTACTTATGTTCGTATGTAATTTGATACGAATAGTAATGAGACGTTACTCTTAGAAAACGATATCGCGTTCGGCGCAGTGCGATTAGATATTTAGTGTTCGCTCGAACGGTAACAACTAGGGCTGGGACTATTCGAATAATTTAATATTTGAATATTTTACAAGTATTCGGAGGCTACGAGTAAACTTCGAATATTTGAGTATTCGAATGTTACTATTCGAATCTTTAAGTATTCGAATACTACTCGAATATTTCAGTATTTGAATAGTATTCGAGTACTTGGATATTCGAATTACAGTCGCCAAATAATTGAGCAACTGAAGTATTCGAATACCGAAAAATTCGACAAATAGTCCCAGCCCTAGTAACAACGCGCAGCTTATCAATTAATTCACGTTCGTATCCTCCGCAGCTAACATCGCAGGTGGAGATGCTCAGCGTCGTCGGGCGAGAATTAAAGCGCAAGCAGCGCCAAGCGCAGATGCAAGCTCGCGGTTTGGTAGAGGAAAGAGCGGATTTCTTGGCCCAGTTGCAGGATCAGAATCGCGAGTTAATAAATCTGCGAGGCCGCCTTGGCTTGGCGAAAAAAGAGAACGAGGATTTAAGTAAATCGCAAGGATACCCTGACCTGACGAACAAAGCTGTCTATGACCTGGACGATCCTGATAGACCTAGATTTACCACGGCCGAGTTAAAAGAAATCCTACACGAGCGAAACGAACTGAAAGCCAGAGTTTCAGATTTGGAAGACGAACTGGAACTTTATCGACCGAAGCCTGAAACGTACGTCACACAAAATACCCGAATGATTCCTGAAAAGAAATGGCAAGAATCTTTTCTCTGTTATAGAGTGGAAGATGACAAAGACGCTCCTGTTCAAGGGCCCCTACCTTACGAACCAGACGATGCACCCTGGAAGAAGGCGTCTGAATCTGGCATTCGTAAATTGTAAGTAATTTAAACATCGCGCATCACCGCCCTCGAAAGGTATTTAATAAGAATATTTAATTTTCAGTTTCCGGAAGATATTCTCCGAGACTGGCAGTAGTTTTTTAGTCGGTAGTAGTCCACGCAGAAGTCTCTCTAGTCTATCGAAAATGGCCCTGTCTGGAAACAGTACATACAATGAGTCTGTATAATGGTTCTTTCTTTCTTTTTTAACTAAACAACTTGCAATGACTTATGAGAATTGGTTTAACGAAAGGTACTTCGATCGGTGTACAGTATTTTAATTCCTCGGTAATGTTTACACGTCCTTAAAAGTTATTTCAAAGCATTTGTCGGTTCGCCTTTCCGTTTCTAGAAACAAATATTAGTCATTGTAATTAAAGGATTCGACTGATACGACTGTAGGCATTTATACAGAAAAACGAAACATTCGGATGTACGCATGCATTTACATATATTTACTATTTGCAATGGTCCCAAAGAAATCTTATATGTACATACATATATTATATACACGTACACGTTTTTGTGTTGGAAAATAAATTGATGTGCCTGCGAAGCTAAAAATGTTGGTAGTTACGCATACGGTAGTCTTTACTTAATTATTTCGTACACTTTGTACATGGTCGCTTTACACCAAATACAATTGTAAAGAATAAAAGTAGAATACAGCATCTTTAGCTTTGAAATACAGTGATATTATCTTTTTTTTTCTCTAATTATATATTTATATTTAACGTGGAAATAAGTGTTTGTAGATACAAACGAGAGAATTCAATTTTATCTTGTTAGAATTATTCAAAATTTTCCGACTTTCCCGTCACACTTATCGTGCACCGAATCCCCAGTGTTGATATGTATTAACGATCGGTATACCGAATATATACTATCTTTATTATTTTAAACAATTTAATATTATGGTGGAGCGCATGAGAACTAATATTTAGTTTTTACAATATTTCTCTTACTTAAAAGTCGAGCTAACGAAACGAACAAATTTTCGCGTACCTTTATGCATAATTCGGAGTAGTCTAGATTTAATTTTCGTCGCGTTCGAATGATACATGTTTTGTTCACTCTCCGGCGCGAACTTTAATAGTGAGATGCGTTGCTCTATTTACAAGGTGCCACTGAATGTCAATGTAGAAACAAACGTAAACATCGTATTCGTATATACATTGTAAATAATATTTGAGAAAATTTAAGTGTACGGTGTATCTAACGTAATATGTTACATATTGACAAAATGATATTAATATATATCGATGCAAGAAATGATAATTATCATTAATATTAGAAACATCTAATTGCTTTGAATGACACGCGCATGTGACTTCGTAAATCGCGGATTAAGATTATAGAAAAAAAAAAGGAGGATCAAACTAGATTTCTCACCAACGTTAGTTCCAATGAGATTAAAAAGAAATGCTAGCTTTACAATCATTACGTTCAACTTGAGGATCAATATAGTAACGTGGAATTGCAAGGATTCACGAGCCCACGATAAATATAGAAGTCTAAAATTTTGTAAAAGTTTTACATCGTCGAATTTTTGCGAGATTAAACCACGAGGAAAAGAATAGCCATTTTCCAAATAGTTGATTAAACACTTATAGTTGATTAAACAGATTCAGATTTTATGCCACGTATATATAACGAAATGGAAACATTAATATTTTTAATAAAAGTACAGCGTAACTTAAATTATATGTGAACGTAAAACATATCTATAATTAGTTGTATTCCCGAACGAATAAGTTACATTCTCGATTCATTTTAGAATTAAGTTTCTTCCAAATATAATCTATTAAAATCGTAATTCTGATTTTATTAAAATGTGCCTATCAATCGAGCGGATTTATCTTTGATACAGCAAGTTAACAAATTATCGAAGAAAATGAATAAAAAAAATAAGATCGTACATTTAGACTAAAGCACAATAAAAATTCATTGCGTGTTTTCAATGGAAATTGAGCATGTTTAAAGTACTGAGCAACCATTAAGTCTAGAATTTTTTCCAACCATATAATTCTAGAGTAGTAATAACATTTATAAATACAAACGAAATCAAAAAAAAAAAAAGATTTTGTATCCCACGTATAACTAAGAAATGTTAACGAACTAGAGCATTATATTATTGACTATCGTTTATAGTGTAATTAACGTTCTCGAAGACTAATGATATTAAGCGTATTTAAGTAATTAATTATTTAGGGAAGCGTTCACACGTGTAATACACTACATCGTAATTAAACGAACGACAGTTTCATTTACACGTAAATTGATGCATATACAGGGTGTCCCTAAATTGTTTGGCCCGTACACGTGTAATGCCTGATACAGATATCTAAAATTTATAGTTCACAAGTAACGAGCGTTGATGTTTGTATTTTCTATATAAGTAATAATCAAAGTAAACAGGAACGTTTAATTATCTTAGAGACACGTATGTAATGTTTGTGATGATATAATGAACAACAGAGTCTATATTACGGAGAAGTAGAGTACGGAGTATGCGTCTTAAATCATTGAACATTAGTAGAGGTGTGCGAGAACCCGAAGAAAATGTCGGGAACCCGAGCTCGGGACAGATCGGGCCGGGTCGAGTTCCCGAGAATGTCCGAGTTACTCGAGAGAGTCGGGACTCCCGAAAATGTCGGGAACCCGAGGTCGGGACAGATCGGGCCGGGTCGGGTTCCCGAGAATGTCCGAGTTTCTCAAGAGAGTCGGGACTCCTGAAAGTGTCGGGATTCCCGAAAATTCCAAGGACCCATTTAATGAATACAACATCACACATTCAACACGTCGTAAGAAAAAGTGTAGATATTGTTAATTTTCCGAAGTACAAACATCAGTCAGTCCTAATAATACGAATCCCGACACTTTCGGGAATCCCGAAACCCTCGGAATCCCGAGAAAAAAATTCTCGTCCCGACCCAACATTTTCGGGTTCTCGCACACCTCTAAACATTAGGGATTAGAAAAACTAAACTATCGTATAAAAAGTAGGATTAATGGAATAATATAGAAACAAACCATGTAAAAGTGCCAAAGAAAGTGACAGGTATAGTTATTAAAGTAATCGATATATCCGCGGAAAGCAATTAAATGTTTCATTCGTAATTCGACAATTTATTTATTCTATTAATTCTATTAATGGCTTCATTAGAACATTTGTAATACTTTTGGATATATTATCACTGTTATTAACACGTAAGTTTCGCTGCCTTAACGTTTTTGGAACTGAAGAGCATAGTTTACTGTAATCAGTTCTTTGAGAATAAATCATCACATTCTGCGAGCTACGATCTTCTTTTTTTTTTTTTTAATGATTATGTATAAAATAACGTATATTATACGTAACTGATTGATCATCACTCAAACACGACATTAGCCTCATTATGCAGGTTGCAGTGTCCAAATCAGGCCGCCTGAATAAAGCCCGGTGCAGATATCGATCCCGCTACGATATCGCAAGTGACCAAAATCGTCTACTTTTGGCGATAGAGAAGCATTTAATTTTAAAGAAATATCGCTTGGTTTCAAACGGGGGAATAATCTCGTATAAAGGAAATACGAAGATCTATTTCGTTTTCTTTCTTAAGGGGAGGTTCCGGTCTAATAATCGATTTTATTATTTCATTTTTCGAATGTTCAACCTTTTAATAATAGGCATTTAAAAGGATTTTTTGAAATTTAAAAAATTCCTGAAGTTATAGGTATTTGAGTAGCGGCGAATGCGTGGGTTTTTCTCGAAACAGTGTTCTTCAAATCGGCGAAGCAAATATCTCGAAAAGTTATTATCCGATTCGATTGAAATTTGTTTTATTTTGAAGAATATAATTCTCTGCAGTGGAGAAAGCTCTAGCATTTTATAAAAATTGAAAAATTGTATTTTTTAAGGGCGTTGAAAGGACGAAAAACAGGGAAAAAGAGATTTCACATTTCAAGTGTAATTATCTTGTCGAAAAATGTAATTTTTTAAATTTTGAAAGCTACGTCCACTAGGGAATTTAATTCCCTTTAATAATCTGGTACTGTTTCTTATTTGAGACCAATAGTTTAGGTGCTACAAGTCCCACCGTTTTGGATGAATTTTTTGACGCCTCCACTTCAACGAATCCTCAGTGCCATTTGCAATGATTAATTACAGGAAAAAAATATATTTCTATAGTTTAAGACACTCTCAATACAATGCAAAACGCCCCATTAAATTATATATTGTAGTTTTCCTTTAATTAATTCCTAAAGATCACCTATTTGTATGCGCTCTAGACCAGAACCTCTCCTTAAACGAAACGGTACGTCCTTTTACATAGCTTATAAGTCCTTATGAAATTATGTCCCCCTCGAAAGCAAACAACATTTACCAGAAGCACTTTCTCCTATCACCAGGAAGCAAGCAAGTCACTCAGGTGGCCTGTTCTACATTCCTCGTCTTGCGCGGATAAAAGTAATTCCTAATTTTAAGAAACGTGTAAAATTGGTCGTATATATTTAACAATCAACAATGATGCAATAAGATGGAGACACGGCTGAGGTAGCATATTTTTTTTTACACTTCGATTGGTACTTGAATTTAAGGCAACTTAATCCAGCATCAACCGGGATTTGATTAATTTAAAATCTTAGAAACTCACTCTCGATAAAGTATACCTTATTGCACCACCGTTATCTTATCATAAAACATCACTCTCCGGATGTGCGAAAAGTACAAATATGAAACGAGGCATCGCGAGAATAATGGTATATAACGATCAGCACCATTCATCAATTGGAGTCGTTCCACGATCGTAAAAAATGAGCCGTATGAAATAATGTTGCGCTTGTCATTTGAATAAAAGAACTCGAAGTACTTTCCTCCTTCTTCGAAGGCTCGACGAAATAAATTAACGCTCGTCCGATTCACACAGTTGACTAGTACGTTATAAATCTACATTGTTGAGGTTCGCCGCGGAGCCGGTCGGCAGATCTGGCGGTACAAATTTACCGATAGGTTGCACGGCCCGTTGCTGCTCGGCCAGCTTTCGCATTTCTTGCCTAAGCTTACTTAAGATAGCGTGGTTCGGCTGATTCACTGCTGCTTTACCTTGCAGCAGCGTGATCTCCTGCTCCAGCTGCTTCTTCTCTTTCAAAGACTTGACGCTACGAGATCCGTACAGCCTTAACAAGGAGCCCCAAGACTGAATATGAGGATGCATCAGCTGCAGAATAGCCTGCGCGGCTCGCTGTTTGCCGTCTTTCTTATTACGGCATACCTAGAATTGGAATTCTTCGGAATCACGTTCATTTCTACGAGTCAAAGAGACACGAGCGAGGTAAATTGAAACCCTCCGATGTCACTTACAACAGTAGCCTCGTGTTTCCCAACGCGCATCGTGAATTCGTTGCGCTGGTGTTTCAACGTGTTCACCGAATAATTGATATGCATATCGCCCAGTCCGTAATTTCGTTGAAGGCAAGTGATTAAAATGGCATGCGGCGAAGGCTCCGTCGTTTTCGCGCAGAATTCCGCCACTCGTGGATCGGTGATCGATATCTCATCGAAGAATGATAAGTCAGCGTCGGAGTTCGATCTGGACGCCTTGATCATTCCGCTGTTGTTACCAGAACCGGTGTCTCCGCTGTTATCACCCGAAATTTTATCCCTCATTTGCGGGATTAAAATCTCAAGGGTTTTGCGAGCAGCATTAGCCTTCGCTTGTTTCTTGCTGCTACCAAAGCCGCTTCCGTATTCCATCTCGTTGATACAAACAACAGCGGAATAAGGCGTCGCGGCATTCTCTGGAACGAATTATTCAGTCTCGCAGACCCTCCTTCACCTTTCGCAATATCAATTTCACGTTCTACTAACCTAGCTCCTTAAACTTATAAGTCGGCTGCTTTTTCAGCGCGTGTTGTACGTATTCGTGAAGTATACAAACGTAACTCTTGCCCGAGGGGTTCATTATCCAGTGCTTCGGCGGTCTTTGCCCGCCGCTATCGTCTCCCGCAGCGCCGCTACTATGCCCGCCTAGGCTGCAACTGGTCACTGGGAACGTTATCAATTTTGTCCCGTCGGGTAAAGTTGGTCGCTCGAGCTGCTTACGATGCTTTTTATTCTTCGTGAATTTCCTCCTCGCTGACCACGACCTAACGAATTTCATGAAAACGCTATAGTCCGGTGAAATTAGGATCAGTCTTGGGAATAATTTCCACCAAGAAAAACTCAAAGGACCTTTTTTGTAGAGAATTTCCTAAGTTATAAATTCCATAATAACTATTTGTGTCGTAAAACTGCTAGTTAATGAGATATTCGCGAAAAACAGTTTTTATTTCTTTTAACCCTCTGTAAAAATTTTAGCGGCGGTCGGATCGATGGGGACTTTTAACAAATACAAACCCATACAAAAATTCAGCTTGGTGGGAATTATTCCGCGGATTGGGCAGATTTCCGTCTAATTTCGCTTGACCACTAGCCACTAAACTTACTGGGATTTAGTATTTCCCCAACGCAAGTCGACGCGTACTTACTGGAACCGCATTACTTTGATAACTTTGAAACGAAATAGCGACTGGCAATAATCCCTCAGCTGCTCGCTGTCCAACGAATGAGCCGCTCGATTCTCCTGAATCGTTTCGATTTTCGCACTAGGTAGACTACAAACTTCCGCGTTCGGATCGCGCTCTTTCTCCTTCTTCCTCTCCTCCTCCTCCTCGTGCAGCGCTCTTTTGTACTGAAGACAAGGTATCGCGCTAACAGGAACCTCGTGTTTCCTCACGCTGCCCGGTCCGAGGAAATACGGCTTTCCGAGAGTACAAACCCTACTTTGCTTATGCAAATACAAGGGCATCCCGCTGTTGTGCGTCACTTGCACCCAACCCTCCGGAAGCACATCGAAGTGATTATGACCAATTTCTGGAAACGTAATCAGATATCGTAAGCTCGACGTTCCCCACCCTCCTTAATCACCGTAACTTCAAAACAGTTTCCACTCCTATCGAATACAAGGATCTCTGCGTTAGAAAACTTTTATACTGACCGTCCAAGACAAGCTTCTCTTTCTCTTTGTATGGTACACTATCTTTCTTGTCTTTTCTTTTGCCTTTAAACTCTTCTGGTAAACCTAATAGTAGTATATAATATTTAACTAAAAAATTACTTGGCAGCTGCATGATCTATACAACAAGTACAAAAAGAAGAAACAAGTAATCTTATCTTTTCCTATGCTCTTCAACTCTCACACATGTACTTTCTCATCGATGCGACGCGTCTTACATTCAAGGTACTAACATGGAAATGTAAAAGAACCTGTTGGTTGCAATTTATACCTCCCCAATTCCTAAAATTTACCTTCTTCGAGCATAGCTTCTATCTCTTCGTCAGGCACGTCCGAATCCATACTTTCATTCGTATCGGAGTCCATGCCCGAGCAGTTCTGATCCATGTGACGCTCTAAGTCGTCCAAGACATCGAACTGTCTCAAGTCGTCCCCAGCCGTTATACTGTCCGTGCTGAACTCCATGGCGCAATCTTCGGTGGTGGAACTGTTGCACGCATTCGTGTCGTCTTCGTCCATCGTGTTGCTACACTGGCTCTTGTCGGACGTTCTGCTCTGGTTGTCGGTATTCATTTCCGACGGGCTCCTCGCTTTGGACGTATCGTCGTCAAACGCCGAGGCGTTCGTCGAAGCGTCGTCTTGGTGATTCTCCAAGATCATTTCGCTCTGAGAATTTGTACTCGACTCAGGTGTCTCTTCGAGCATTTCTTTATCCGTCTCCATTATGGCAGACGACGAGGTATCTGCTAAAACACTATAAGGTCTAATAAACACGGATATACAAGATCGATGTTATTTAATGTGACGTCTAATTGCTTATAGCGTCGGTACTCATAGGCGGCTCGGCAAAGGATTTTCAAGTATCGTTACGGGGAGAGGCGTGATTTAAATTGAAGGGCAAATCCCATATATGATAACCCATGGATCAAATAATATCAAGTGCGTTGTATGGCCACACCACTTTCACCAATGACGCCAAAGTCCAATCGATTTGAAACCATTTGACAAATGGCAACGAAAATTGGACATTTGCATTAGTGTTAGCAGTTTGGGGCCTATTATATATCCATGAGTATATATCACATAATTATACGGTTTCAATGGCGTAGGAGACAGCCGACTTGGTTCGCTGTATTATTTAGTTGCTCGGTTCCAAAGCCAGACAGGAACAACATTGAAAAATTGAACCTGTGGCTAGCTCGGATTTCGCACTAACGTTTCTCTTGTTAAAGCAACATCTGAGATGTTTCTGATAATAAAAGAACATAAATTACAATACTCTTTTATACTTGGCGACAATACGTCCAGTGGCGGATTTAAGAAAAAAGGCCCAGGTGGCAAACATTCCGAGGGGCCCATTTTTAAGGGAAAACGAAGAGGTAGTTTATTAAAAACTGGCTAAGTGTAGCACAGAAAAAAATTCTAGTGTTTGGTTACAATCATAATTTTTTTCGAAAATAGGGCCCTAGGGGCCTTTTGGGCAGGGACCCATTTTCTCGGGAATATCAAGAGGTAGTTTAATAAAAATGGGCCAAGTGTAGTAGCACGAAAAAATGTAGTGTTTGGATAGCTATAGCTATTCATAAATTTTTTTTGGTCATGGGGCCTTACAGGGGCCTGGGCAGCAACTATTCATCAGCCGCCCTGTTAAATCCGCCACTGAATATGTCAGTACTTATATATAATAAATGACCATGTATTATTTACAACGGAGTTAGGAAAGATTATCGTGCCGAAGGCTCTATAATTATTGCACTGCAACAGCAAGTTATGATTAGAATTAGAGTAATATACTTGAGGCTATGTTTAACATTGAAGAATAACAGTGGTGTGTGGTTTCACGCTGGATATCCAAATATTGTAAATAGATGTTAGATATAAAGTTTCGTACAATTCTATTATATAATACCTTTCTATATGTATATCGCAATATTGTATATTTCTGAAAATTATAAATATTAATTCGCCAACAATAAAATTTGAGATGTTAAGCTAGATGTTATCTATAGGTTTCTGTTTTCGAAGATAGAGAAACACCTTCTGTATTAGTTTCCTTGGGAATTTATGACCACAAATTCTAAATATTTTAATATTACATTTGCTCAATCTCCCATGCAGTATGCACTCTTACAACATATATTTGTTCTAATAATTTGTCGCGTACTATCTTAATCCGATCCAGTTTGTCCACTGGTGGATTATAGGGTTAGGTGGGGTTATGTTTATGTGTACGCCTGCGCGGTTTACTTTGCGCGCTTTAATTCGGTTCGCGGAATGGACGAATTAGTTGCAAATGTAATTATGATTGAATATAAAATGGTGTAGGACAAGGAAATACGTGGGGCAAATTCCATTTACGCCCAAATCGCCCGTGATTTTCATTAGGCTAGGTTTTCCCGTACACGACTGGACGCAACGCCAGGAATTTCGAAGTGGATTTTCTCGAAAATGATGCGCAATAACAAAAAATGTTATTCCTTTTTCTCGACTTATTTACTTGTTATAAATCGAAAAGAAAGAGTAACTTTTTTTGATATCGCGCTTCATTTTTGAGAAAATCGGCTTTGAAATTCTTCAAGGTGATTTTCATTAAGGTTTTCCTATGCGCGACTGGACGCAACGTCAGGAATTTCGAAGTGGATTTTCTCGAAAATGAAGCGCAATATCAAAAATTTTTATTCCTTTTTGTCGTCTTATTCACTTATTATGAGTCGAAAAGAAAGAGTAACTTTTTTTTATATCGCGCTTAATTTTTGAGAAAATCGCCTTTGAATTTCTTAACGTTGCGTCCAGTCGCGTATAGAAAAACCTACCTTAATGAAAATCAAGGGCGATTTGGGCGTAAGTGGAATTCGCCCATAATCGAAGCAATGAAAAATAAATTTTGTGACGGTGGTAATGTTTCGTCACGAAGTAGAAGTGTTTTATTTAGACGGAAACGTTTATTTTAGTTCATAACTTTCGCCGCTACGCGACGCTAGCACTTGTTTCTTTGTAAATAACGTTATGAAATTTATCAACAATTCAGTCACATTTAAATTGTTTAAATATTTCCAAAGTTATACGCCTGCTTCTTCAACATCGCTTTGCTCGAAAACCTAGTCTCTAAATTACCACCATTTCGAAAAGTAACAAAAGCATCAATTATTATCGGGTCACCCTATACACGAGAAAACTTGCTTGTAATCACATTACATAACTGATTTACAAATACATCATAGAACTTACTTTATTGAACATTTAGTATCAGTGCACCAAAGATTATAAGATACAGAACATATATTCCTATTACAGACATTTAGGAATGACATTTGAACTCACATTTCAACCGTAACAGTCGTGATATTACAAGTCTAAATAGGTTTATATTTTCCAAAGCTGCACTGGTACATCCATTTAGGCTTTTGTAATGCCAACAATGCCACAAGCGAGGCGAGCACCGGCATTTCCCGTGGTCTTTGATAACTCGTGCCCACCCTTGCCAAGGTCGTCTATATCAGCATGAACCTGTTATCACGAAGAGAAAAAAAAACCTTTTTATCTGCAAGACAAAATTTGCATCGATAAAGCGTTTATCGCAAAAGTTACGCGATACTTTACCACTAGAGTTCTGCCAACTATGTTATTCGGCCCTTGAAGCTGAATAAGCTTGTCGGATATGTTAACGTCAGCCGTGCCGTCGGCGCCTGCTTCAATATTTCCCAAATCCCCAATATGACGTATCTCAGAATCCGGACCACCGTGGTCCTTGCCTAGTGGATTGAAATGCGGGCCAGCGCTTGTGCAACCTGTTGGATTCATCGAAATAACAACAAAATACTTGTAACACACTCAGGCTTAAAAAGACCGAGGCTTATAAATGCTATAGGAAGAAGTGTTCACAGGTGAATTTTGATAAAATTTGAAGCTCCGAGTATCAAATATCCCTGCATATGTATTAAGTATCTTTAGACGAACAGACAAAACTTAACAATTTCGATCTCTTCGCTACAGTACCATCTACAATCAGAAGCTTCGCAACTTTCCAATCTTGCTCTCTAATTTAAACAAAACAATTACCGTATTATCCATCGACCTCTAAATTCACCTCTCTTACCTTCGTCGATATCTCCGACCTAATTTTTCGAGGCAGCCTCTTTAAGTTCTAACTGAATATCGTAATACTCGCCCGAGCGATCGTTTCCTTCAAGAAACACGTACCATTCGTGTTGTCCCCGAATTCGTGAATGTGAAAACCATGCAGTCCTTTCTGCAAGCCGGATACTTTGCCCGTGACTTTCACCGGATCCGAGCTTGTCTGTGCAACAATATTACGTCGTGAATTACATATATGCGCAACATGTGACAGAGCACCGCGCCGAACATTCTCGAAGAAATCGCTCACCGGTTGCTCGAAGAACAGGGTGCCTTTGGCATCGCCCTGGAGAACGCACACGGCTTTAACCATTGTTGGAGGTGTCTCGACCGGGCCGAACGACGATCGCTGATAGAATGAGGATCAGCAGCGGCGACTATCGGGAAGTCGCACGATCCAATTATCGTTTTGCTGAATCACGAGCGCAAACGCACCGACGTACAACGTAAGACGCACTTTAGCCGAAGCAATGGCCTCGCTACTCTCTTCAGCGTGATGTGATTGAATTGCAATGGCGTGTTCGCGCGAAAGCAGCAATCAATGGATGCGCAAAAATCGGGGTCCAGCCCAGAAATCATCGCGCGAGTTCATAGAAAGGGGGATTAAACGATCTGGTTTGGAATTCGCGCTCGAGGTGGCGTACCGGCGTTATAGAAATTGATAATCCATTTTTGCAAAAGGTACTATCGTTGTTTGTATTAGAACAGATGTAGTGTTATTTATTATAACGAAACAATCTTCCGTGCAACGAAAATTTTGTTCGCCGATTGAGTTTCGGAAGTATACAGGCGCGATTTCGATTTAATAAATTAGCCTGAAATACCTGTTTTGTTTTACTTCAAATTCCTTTTCACTTTTCACGCGAAATTCCTTGCAAGTCTGTAAATAATTTCGAAATCCTGAATGTTGTTACGTAAAAATTTATTTGAACGGACTCGAGTGAAGTAGTTTCAAAAGTTTTCGCGCGCAAAAAATTTAAATATCGAAATCGAAAGTCGTAGAGTTGTCGATTATTACGATCGTATTAATTCGATTTATCGAATTCGATATCGAGATACGAGTCGATTATCGAGTTCCAAGAATAAAAAAATAATAACATTGACAGTGTTCGACTTTAGTGCGTATAGTTGAGACGTGGTTGCCCGTTAAAAGTGCATTATTTATTTAATCATAAACAATTCGTTGAATAATAAAAATGCCGAGGGCCGTGCAACATCGACAAGTAACTCCAGCAGTGAAAATATTTCGGGATATTTGCCGAGGTGTAAGCAAATATTTCGTTAACATAAGTATACTCTTTATTTTCTCTAGAAATTACGTAACTTTTTAATTTTCTAACTTACTTATTGTAATATCGTTACCTGTCGAAGTAAAAGAAATTCCAGCACCGAATACTTTCTATTCCGAGTTAAGGATGTATCGGACATACAATATTAGACAAAAGTATATGAAATTCGAAATACCCGAATATCTGCGTCTTACGCGTAGTAAATCTAGATGTAAGAAACTCGAACGACAGTTGGAGCCTTATTTTTACTCATAGGAAGGTATTCTTCACTTTGCAAATGCTTTCTGAAGCATTATTTGCTAAACTTTTGGCCATGAAAATGCCCCGAATTCACAATTCTTCCAAGTTATAACTAATTTCTTTAACACAGCGTAGCGAAAACAATTGAAACTCGGCAGATATTTTCATCTATCCATATACTACATGTAAAAAAAAATTGAAAACATTGGTACTATTTCTTCAACATTTTTTCAGCTGTTTTATCTTGCAAGATCGTCTCTGTCCATAAGAGTACGTGTAAAAGTCAGTAAAAATTAAAATCGTAACTCAGCAACCGTTTAGCGAATTCGTTTAAAATTTTTGGAGCACATCAGGTAGATTAGAAAGAACAATCTCACAAATTTTCATTAACTTGGTACCATTTTGAAGATAGGTCCAATACATCCTTAAGTAAAGTACAAGTTACGTTTCGATAAGAAGGAACATGCAAACATTGCAGAAACCAATTGTAGAAGCATTAAGATACGCAGACGGACTCGCAGCGCGTGTACAGCCTCCCCCTACAGTACCCGGTGGGCCTTACCATAAAACCTCGAAAGTATATTACTACTCTCGCGACGCTAGACGCCTTGTTCAGCCACCCGTCGAAGTGTGCGCTCAGAAACAGATAGATGCAGGGTAATTATACACTCTCCCACTCTATTCTTCCTGATTATACGTTTAAAAGTCGTCGCCCACTAGGCCGAAGCGCGGCGACCGCGCGTCGCTTGTATGAAAGAACAGCAGCGACCACGCATCGCCTATATGACAGAACAGCGCCGACGAAGATTTCGCTATGATCGCCGCGCTTCGCTTTGGCGAAATGAGCGACGGCCTTAATGCACCTGAAAGAAACTTCTCAAACGTATTCGACATAGTTCAGCACGATGTTCGTTTGGTAATACTTGCAAACTTCCTTCTAGGGAAAGCGCATCCATCGAGCCTAAACGCATCACGCCGGGCAAAATTTACGCACCCGACGAGCAGTAAATGCGATGGAATATTCGCTGAACTTTAGTTGTACTATAATCGTTGTACATAATAAATTAAGCACGAATTAAAGATTTCGTATGAAATAAACTTATGGCAGATGTTTGTAGAAAGCTTACAACTCTTTAAAGTAACTTTCCCATTTAATGCTTACTCGGCAACAGTGCATAAATAATAAACAGAGGAATGTTTTTAATGTACACGTCTCCTGCGCGACGGCAGGCGCATAAAATAATTCTCGACTTTATAATACATTGTTTAGGTACAGTACATACAGAGCATGACGCTTTCATAAAATTTCTGTGGGTCTAAGAGTTAACATTGACACTGAGGGGTTTGTACAGTTTCGCAGCTCTCCTATACTGCCAGTATTCAACAATACGGTACACAGAGGTAACCGGTTCAACAATCTTTGCGGAAACAAATGAATTCTTCCGTCGTCGGTTGAGACACCACCGACGGAAGGGGCTCTCTCGAACTGTGGAGACTTAATAAGGGATCTGATTCTGATAATACTGTATCATGTCGTAAGTTTTCGTACGGAAGTTCAGGTAGCTGCTACGTATTACATTGAGCATAAAGGCCGCTGCTTCTCGATCGGTAGCTGTTGGCACGAATCTACCTCTCAGGAGCTTTATTGTTTGTCCACGGAAACATGGCAGGCCGGTGTCGAGCATAAGAGACACCAGAGAAATGATTGCCTCCTGATAGGGTCTGCGAAACATTTTACAATTTAGTTTCATTAGCGAATCCAGATTGAAAGTAACTTACAAGGGAAGCTCGGTAACTCGAAAATTCAAAAAAATCTTAAACACCTGAGATGGTAATACCGTAACTATTTTTGGATTCGGTTTTCAGATTATCGTGAATATCTACGAAACTGTAAAAGATATCAAAATGAAGTTAAATTCAAAGTTCTATGGTTTTTTATCTATATATATATAAAAGAAGAAGTTCTGATTGACTCATCAACGCCCAGCTCAAACCGTATAATCTAAAAACGTGAAATTTGGAAGGTACATTGTTTTCGTGATATAGGCACCCATTAAGGAAGGATTTTGGAAATTCCACCCCCAAGGGGGTGAAAAGGGGTGAAATGTATTTTCAGGGATTCTTCAAAATCTCTTAGACCCGATTAGATATCAACTTGGTTATTAGTTCGAAAGGTTACCCACACAATGCCTAAAACCCAATTTCAGGATTTTCCCCTAACCAACCCCTAAGGGGGTGAAAAGGGGTGAAATGCATTTTCACGGATTCTTCAAAATCTCTTAGGTCCGATTAGATATTAACTTGATTTTTACTTCGAAAGGTTACTCACACAAATGCCTAAAACCCAATTTCAGGATTTTTCCCTAACCAACCCCTAAGGGGGTGAAATGTATTTTCACGGATTCTTCAAAATCTCTTACGCCCGATTAGATATCAACTTGGTTATTAGTTCGAAAGGTTACCCACACAAATGCCTAAAACCCAATTTGAGGATTTTGTCTTAATCAACCCCTAAAGGGGTGATGAAAAGGGGTGAAATGTGTTTTCATAGAGTCCTTAATATTTCTTAGGCCCGAAACGGGGGGAAAAAACCTTGTGAAAAATATTTTTCTCACAATTTATCACCTCCTTTTTTCCCGACAATAATTGTTTATCACCATATTGTAGTATATCGAAAGCCATAAAACTTTAAATTGAACCTTTTCTCGATATCTTTCACGGTTTCGCAAATATTCACGATAATGTGAAAACTCGCAATTTCTTTAAGAGAGGTGTTTTCACCCTTAGGACTGCTTTAGTCCCGAATAAAAAATTAGTTACGTTATTAGCATCACTTAAGCTACATTTCTACAAACTATCAGATTTCTTTGAATTTCCGAGTTGCCGAACTTCCCTTGTTAGCATGATTAAATTATCACTGCTCGAAAGTAGCGAAAGAAAGCTGTGAATACGTTTACCTGACGGCGAGGAAGGCCTGTACGCACAATTCCATGAACCAACGGAAGGATGCAGCCTCCATTTTACCTCCCATTACAAGCACCATCTCGTCGGTCAGTTTGATATCAGGCTCGAAGCCCAGATTACCTCCAGGCGAGCTTTCGAACATGAAGCCAAAATCGATATGTATGATATGACCCTCGGTGTCCAACATTATATTGCCATTGTGACGATCCTTGATTTGCAACAGGTACGTGATAACACTGTAGGCCGCCATCGATTTCACAAAATTCCGACGCACGTTCTGGAACTCTTTCGTTGTCTCGTCCCCGTAACGCGTGATGAAATACTGATACATGTCTATGTCGGTGGTGCGACCGAGCTGGTCGCGGGACGTCGCGTTCGGCACGCACTCTATCACGCCGCACTGAAACGTACGTTAATATTTCTTAGATCGTTTGGCTCTTAAACACTGCGCTTCAAAGCGAAGTTTGCGAATGCGAGATTACCCCAGGTGCTGTAGCCACTACTCTATATGGAAATAAGAATAGATTCAGTCCGACTTTCTGGAATATATTCTTGAAAATACTGATCACTTGCAAGGCCAGCATGTCTTGCCGGACATCGTCGCCGACTTTAAAGATCGCCGCCTGCCACGTCTCCTTCTCCGGCTCTCTCTTAATCTCCACTTTCCCATTAGCCGACACTGCCAGCGCGATATTCTCCAGCTCGTTGATTCCATACTTTTGTACTTTGAAGCGCGCCAAGAATGGTGCTTTTGCGGCACTGTGAGCCGTAATACAGGCGTCAGTACAAAGCGATTACAATGTGAAGAACAGTTTGGAGTTATGCCACTCACCTCTGCATAGGAGTTCCGCTCTGGTAATCGATGTCGATAACCATAGCTTCGGGGTTAGACGGCAAATAGCAGCCGGGCTGCACTTTGATCTGGGACAGAGCCTTCAAGCACGCCGCTTTACGTTCAGGACCCTTCGGGTACGGCCTTATGTCGCCAGAGATGTTTGTGATCTTCTCGAAGAAGTCGAATTCTCTTTCGTAGAACTGTTTCGCTGGGCCGGACAGCGATCCCAGGATGCTCTTTACCAAGGAATCTAGCACGTCGAAGAGAACAGTGTCTTTGATCTGCTTGTCTTCGTCCATGTACATGTTCGTGTACATGTTCCAAATTAGCTGATGCCCCACCACCTGCGCGAGATTAATAATTAATGGGCAAGCTAAAGTAATCACGGCGACGAAATAAACGGCACTTTCGACATACTGCTTTTCCGGCCACTCACCTGTGATCGCTTAGCGATCTTCTTGATAAATTCTATCACATATCCCATGGTGTCGTGGCGCACCGCTTGCACCAGCTGCGGTATGTAGAAGAGCACAGCATCCGCTGGATAGCTGCTTAGCACCTCTACGGCGTATTGCGCGGAGATCGGGTGATGAGGAAACTGGCGAGAGAAGTATGCCAGCGCTTGTATCGGCGACACCCTTGCCCATGTTAACATGTACACCAACTGAAGCACGACGATAAATCAGAACATTGAAATTGACATTATTGTGGTAGTATTTAATAAATACTTTTTACGTTTCCACAAGTGCGCAGTTATTTAATCCTGCCTGATCACCAAACATCCCTACATTATTCGAAAGGTACCTTACCTCAGGAACGTCGTTAAGCAGCGTATCAGTGGTAACCAGATACTGCAGTGCTTCTGGAATGTGCATAACTGGTACAGGCTTGAGACGGACCAACCCGCTTACTTCCTTCATGATGACCTCGGAGTTCTTGAATCGAACTGGCAGAAATATAGCGAGGACAGGACTGATCTCCCAAGCGAGCCGCGTGTATTCGCGCCAACGGTCGTTCATTCCCTTCGCCCGCCACTCCGCGATACTCGATTCACCTGCCAGTGCCAGCTCCTGCCTTCCGCCAGGATTCCTCCAGACCTGTAATAATATAAAATACTAGCAAAATACCCCCGGCGCTTCGCTTCGGGCCTAAGAGATATTGAGGACTCTATGAAAACACATTTCACCCCTTTTCACCAGCCCCCCTTTGAGGGTTGATTAGGGCAAAATCCTGAAATTGGGTTTTTGGCATTTATGTGGGTAAGAAACCAAGTTGATATCTAATCGGGCCTAAGAGATATTAGGGGGGAATAGGGGAGGTCCGAGAAAATACATTTTACTCCTTTTCACCCCTTTTCTCGCCCGGCCGCCGCCTGGCGTTCGCGTCGCGAACTACTATTATTTCAAAATCATTATTTAAAAAAAAATAAAAACGTTAGAACCATCCTCTCGTCAAGACGAACAAAGTAATGTAGCACACTTGTGGCTACAGTTAATATTCACTGAGAAACTGAATTTCAAAGTATGCAACCGCGCGGAAGAAGTGAAAATAGAAGATTGTACGTACCAGTAACAATTCTATCTCAACTGCCAACAACTCCAGTATCAGGTTCCTCTTTTTTATGTAATCCTTTACAAAGACATTGGCGTTCATAACACGCTTGCTGCGATTGCTACGTTTGCCCAGCGTGTTGCTACTGGTGGACATTGGGACCGTGTTAATCCACACGTTCGACGGTGTCTTCGGAAACTCATTGTTCCCTGTACCCAGGGCTGTACTCAGGGAACCAATCGTTTCGCTGGGCCCAAAACCGCCAGTTGCACAGGCCTGCGGTGTCAGCATGTCTAATTCCCCTTCGTTGCCAGTCATTACTAAGTACTTCTTATCACTGTGCATCACCTAGTAGCAACAGAAAATGCAAGGGAAATGTGGTACGGTTGAATGACCGTGTCTATGCATAGATATTTATTATTATAAAATTTCGAAGTAGGGGAATGTGGGGCAAGACGGTAGCGCTAAGAAGAACTGTAAAGAAAATCAAGTATATTCTTTGTTTCCCATCTTACCCCGCTAGTCCGTCTTGCCCCACATTCCCCTGCGATATAAATGCGTTTCTGTTTGGTCCGGCAACAGTTCCCGGCGACCCTGCTCAATCGGAATTGTTTCGCGTACCTGCCAGAAGCGTATCAGCGTGACTAAATCCTCGCGTAGCTGCTCGAGTTCCTGCGTCGGTACCTGACGCTCGCGACAGAAGTAGTCCAAGCAATTACAGTAAACCCGTTCACGCAACACGTTCTTGCTCAAAGTCCTGCGAACGAATCTCGTTTTACCTTCCCCGTTTATTCCTCGCGCGATATCGCAGCGTTCACGTTACCTTGGTAGAATGTCTCCCTGTAGGAGAAGCAGCCCGCAGGAGAGAAGCTTGAAGCGCACGCCGACCGCGGCAACGTGACGACTCATCCCGGGCTCTTCGCCGGATGCGCCAACCGTCATCGGCAGCGAGCGATGCAGCAATGTGACGATCATGTTCACCGTCTCCTGGCAGCAATACTTAGCGGTCTCGATTAGCTCCACGATGAAGGTGACCCAGATCTCGTGGGGCTTCACTTGCGGGGGATTCGGGCCTAGCTTGCAGCCCTCGTACACTGCCAGCGGGCTGACTTCCTCCTCTTCCGGCGCGAACAGGCCCATCTTCTTATCCACGGTGTATTGCCAGGCGGCGAGCATCTCTTGCAGGAACCGTAGCTTAAGATCCGGGCGTACAGTGAGTATCCACTGCCAGCACTCTACCGCGGTGGTCATGGCTGAGCAAGTGAACAGTTGAATTTGAGAAGAAGCCACCGTGTGCAGCAAGCGCCTGTGTATCCCTGAAAATGCGAATTAACCACTTGCGAAATCGAAAGGAGAGAGAAGGTCAGCGATGATCCGTGGATGGGAATTATTACCAGGCATAGAGATTAGTAGGCCGGTAGCGCGCCAAAGTGCGCTGCAATGCATGAGATTGTTGCGAGAACGGCAGGAGCTCCAGACCGCGTCGATCAACAGATCGACCACCTTGTTTCTGCTCTCTTCGAACGGTATTTCTGAAGTGGCCGACTCGGTTTGCGCTAACGAGAGCATCCCAGCGATCTCCCCGGCGTAACGCGATCGCGTGGACATCATCGACAGCAGCCACGAGCTGGCGCCTTTCGGGCCACGCGGTCGTTTGTCCAACGAATTCGTCTGAAACGTAGGCGTTGTATTATATGTGTATTAAAGCATATCGGGTAGATATTAAAGGAAACGATTTTACATTTGGCAAGGCCGATGGCGGGACAGCGAGGTCCACGAATTCAAGAACCGTGTCTGTGGATAGACACAAACCGGAATGGTGTTTCAGCCCAGACGGTATTTGATTAACGTATTCCTGCAGGTGCGATCTGGTGGCCTGCGGTGCCCACTTCATGGCTTCCTGCACTATGCCTTTACATCTCGCGGTGAAGTCCTTCACGATGATCTGCAGGGCATAATTAAGGTTTAGTTTGCAAGTGAGTCGCGAGACTAATAGACTAAATTCTATTTTAATTGATTCGGTTAAAATTTCTAGTTGGAGGAGCAAATTTTTTTGTAAATTTCGTTCAAATTAAATTCTACTTTAAATTATTCCGTTAAAACTTCTAGATAAAAGAGCTTTTTTCATAAATTTTGTTGAAATCATCTTCTATTTTAATTGATTACGTTAAAATTTTAGGTTGTGGAGTAAAATTTTTCGTAAATATAGTTGAAATTGACTCCTATTTTGATTAATTACGTTACAGTTACGCACGCACCTCTCTCGCTTCGAGGGTATCCATCAGTTCGATGCTGTACGGTGTGCCAGGTATTCGCATGATCGGCGTCTCTTCGTTCGGGTCAATTTGCAACGAGAAGGATAAAATCTGTGGGAATAATCATTTAACATTTTATGCGCTCGGTGCATAATCGTGGAGTAAAAGAGACTCCTACCTGTAGAATATCCAACATGCTCCAAAGCACCTTGCAGTTCCACAGGAGATGAGGGAACGCGTCCACCAACGCGCTGAGATACTTATCCGCTATCCTCCTTATTTGCTTATGCACGTGATTAAAATGCACCAGTAGAAATTGAGCATGATTCTCGAGCTCCTTCTCGCGCCTCTCGTCCTTGGGCTTGCGCTGCATAACGTCTTTGAACTTCACGAACACGGAATCAGCGACGCAACATATGCACTGCCACATGCCGCTTTTCTCCTTTTGCAGATCGGTGTCGCACAAGTATTCCATGATCGGCTGCAGACTCGGCTGAGGGCTGTTCGCCACCCTTAACGTCTCCAGCCAGTAGACTGACAGCAGATACGTGCACTGCGCGAACTGCAGCTTCGTCACGTATTGAGATATATCGTTGGTTCTGTGAACATGGAATATTTCGTTGGCCAGTCTTCAAACGTGGATAAAAATTAAAAAGAGATATTCACCGAGTACTCAGCTTCAGTACTTGACTCCTCAGCTCTTGCAGCTCGTTCAAGGAAACGCTGTCGTTACGCACGGCCGAGGTGTATTGCAGCTCTCTCATCTCGAGGCGAGCGCTTGTTTGCGAAATCAGGTACGGCGACTTCACAGCGATCTCCTTCACGCCTTCGTACCATTCCGCAGGCCAGAGCCTTGCCGCTTGATCGCCAGCGAAACCCATCACGACGCAGTAAAGCCAGAAATCTTTGAAGAGCTTGAGAAGCCTCTTCTGCGGGTGTCTAATCGGCGGAAGTCGTCGCACTAATATTGCGATCACGGGAATCAGCACGCCCAAGTTCCCTGCGCTACTCGCCGCCTTCTACCGTAAAAATTCAACGATCAAAATAGAAATCGTAGCAAGCCATGTATCCAATCGTTGAAGCTGTTCAATTTACCGTCGCAGTGGCATTGTTCGACGCCTTGTCGTTGGCACGCTTGCCCTCTAATCCAAGTTGAACGAAAAGCTCGAGCAGGTGCAGCAGCAAGTCGTCCAGCTCTGTTTCGCCCAGCAGGTTCGCTGCTATGTTCGCAAGCGCGTTTGTGACCGCTTTAGACACGTGGCAGTACTGCTTGCGATCGTCGTTCGAGGCGTAAGTCGCGGTACTCGAGCCCAGCGACATGGAGAACATCTGCATTATACCTTCGTAAATCTAAAATACATAACACAGCCATTAACAATCTGGCATACTTTGGGGCACGAAGAATTAATTCCGTAGCTTCTAATTGACGCGATAATAAACCTTCGATTCGCATTTCGCGATGATCATGCATCCCCACTGATCAACGATCAGGAAATCGAGATCGCTCGGTGTACGGCAGAACAGTTGCTGAAAGAACGGGAATATCGTACGCATGGTCTTCGGCGTGTCCTTCAATGCGACGGCAACGTGCCCCAGCATGATTACTATATTCTTGGAAATTAATTCGCTGTTCGACCTCTCGTCGGTGTCGCTGAAAGTGTTAAAGCGAATTATAGGAAATCACAGAAGCTAGGATGCAACTATAAAAACAGCGAATTAGAACTACATAGTAAGTTAACCTTTGGACGGCGAACGATTCGGACGACCCGCGGCGGAGTCGATGCCTGGGTTCGTTTGGACCCGTAGCAATTGTCTTACTACACGCACTTTACCCTGACATTTTTATTAGAGCAACTTATATTCTCGATATCTATGGTATTCTCTATTACTATTTATTACGCTCGGCGACGTTACGTCTGGGCCCAGAAAGACCCAGGCACCGCCGACCGAGGATTAAGTAACAGGGTGCAACTATACCCGTCGCATATGTCCGCAGCAAATAATCTATTCGAGACACTGGCTACTAGTGCCGGCACGCAATCTGGATTCACGGAGTGGGCCGCTTCCAAAGCGATGCAGAGATTTCCGATGGCTGCGTCCCGTAGCTTCTCGAAAGCGCTTTGTATCGACGAGGTAGTCTGCTTTGAATCGTGCAATTCTTTTCCTAAAAAAGATGTATTCGTCGGACAGACCGGAGCATGTGTTGAACGATAGCATAGTACGTTTGAAATACCTTTCCCGTATTGGTGGCGGTGCAGCTTGAGAAGTATAGGCGACGGATCGACGAGAAAGTCCCGGAGATTGTATATAGATGTAATCGCTATGTTAGGAAACTTCTGCGCCAGTTTTCCTAGCCCTTCGAGGCACACCATCAGCAAAGGCATGTGCGCCAGCACCAGCTTCGGACCGTGATTGGAATTAATCTTCTCGACCAGGCGGCCGCACAAACTATCCGCACCTGTGAACAGTCGCACTCACACAGACAGGGCGCTCGCAAATCTCTGAGGCGGGCAGTCATTCATGGGACGAATGACTGGTTGTTAATTCTAAGAAATCCTTGAAAAAAGAAAATGCACAAAAATGAATGAGACTAATGAACTGGACGTTCATTGTTTATCTTCCCATTGGGAATCGAAGAAATGTAAATGGTTAGAATGAGGTAAGAGAGAATTGCATTTAGTGAAATAAATATTAGGCCAGCGAGGTGAACCGGGTGTACTCGTTAGTTGAAAAACTATTGAAAGTTATCGTAGATGTAGGGGAGTCAATCGAAGTGCAAAGTAAGCTGAAATTCGGATACCCTCGCCGATCAGCATCGAGCTGATATCTGCGAATAGCGCGGACAAATCATACTGGTCTCTCACTGTAAAAATAACGTAAGAGATCTATATTTCTCACCGACACTGGAGACTTTCATTTAAACAGCAGTTTAACATTAAAATACATCTACTCGATCTCTGAGCGTATATACAGGTGTGGCTTTAAATTTCCGTCTCCACTTACCAGTTTCATCGCCGATCGCCCACACTAGCAGATCGACGCACGCGGAATTAGCCATCACGTTCACTTTAAACCTATTTACAGTTCGGAAATTGGTGTCCATATCCTCGCGCTCGCTGGCGTCATGCTGGCGCGATTGCAATTCCGTCTGGCCTGATAAGAAAAGCCCTTTCACAAACTCCTGCACGTCCCTCGTGAAAGGAGCGGGCAGGTCGCGTTGATTTTGCAACAATTCCCGTAAAAGAGCGACCATTACCAGATTCATTGTCTCACTGAAAGTCCGATAGGGGAATATTTGCACTTGACCAGAACTGTATATCTAAAAAAAAAAAAAAGGATTCAGTGAGATTAATAACAGAACATAACAAAGCCGCGTGGTAATAGAAATGCCACTGACTTGCTGAGCTTCGTCGTCGAGAAACGTTAGAATCTCCTTCGTGAGTAACTTCTTCGCCAGAGCTAGCACGCTTTGTAAATGCACCACGCTGAACTGCAACCCGGCTCGCCTCTCGGGGCTCTCGTTGCATCGCATTTGGGGGAACTGATTGAAGCTTGACCCGTATCTGCTGAAGAAATACGTGGCTGGATCGTAGGGCACCGACGAGTACGACTGCAGCGACGGTCGTTTCGCGCAGGGATAATCGTGATCTCCGGTTAGCAGGCTGGGCGTGTTATCGATGGCTGGGTGAGGATTCAGATTGCCGCTTAAAGATCGAGGAATGATTGGCCTGAAGTTCGAGAAGCTGTGGTGCTTCTTGTCCGATGTTAAACGCGTCTCTGTGTTCGGTATGGAGAGAGGCGGCTCCTGCCTTGGGAAAATGCGACAGAGGAGGGGAGGATCTGTGCAGGAGAAACGACCCATAGATCTAGCTAAACCGATCAGAACTGGAACTATGCATTTACATAACGACACTGGAAACAATGAACCTCCGATTAGAATTCTGTCCAACGGAATACTTCCGTTACATGTTAATACAAAGAATACCCACGCTTCGCTTGCATCCCTCTGCTACCGTTCTGATCTTTATATCCCCTTATGAGATTGGTGAGCACCGCCAAGATTTCCACCTGGGTAGAAATGATCTCCTCTCGCGCCGGCTCGCATCTGGCTGCGATGTCGCTGAGCAACGTGTTCAAGCAGAAGCTGAAGCGTTCGGCGACGGGGATGCGCTCCATCGGCGAGCATTTGATCTCGTCGAGCCAAACGGCTTTGGGGAGACCGCGCAGTAGGCGCAGAAGATAAGGCAATATTCTGTCCCGATGTTGCAAGCCAGATTCCAGAAAGAATATTCCCAACGCGATGGTCGCATCTTGCCCTCTTTGATCCAAACGATATATACCTTGACCAGACTCTTGTGGGCATAGCTTGAATAATTGCATTACCTACGTTGGTAGAAAAATATTAATACATCGTATGCAGTAAAAAATATTTTGAATGAAAGTTGTATAGGGTCGAGGAGAAGATATAAAATGTATCTGAGCGGAGGTGTTCGGAAGATTCTGGGATGGTCTCTGGTTCTTTTAATCGGCGTGAATTTTTTATAGAATCTAGACTATTGTAAAAAGGAATCATTCATAAGTCTTCCACAGTAATTTGTACGTTGCTTTACGCGTTATTATTATAAGTATCTGGCAATTTCTTTCATCGTGGAACCTTCTTGCCTGCAAAAACATTCTTATCCACAGGAAATGACTTTTACGATCGTGACGAGCTCGTTTTTTTGGAAGAGCGGTGACGTTAATTATCAGCCTTAAATGTGTCATTAATATCTGAGACAGTTAATAGGCTCTCCATTCAATTACATCACGGAATGACATATCAGGATATCAGCTGACACATCCTTAACCTTATCTGAATCGAGCAAATGTCAGATTTCTATTCCTTCACACGAACATCATCGGAAAGTTTTGTTAATCGATGGTAGAGAATTAGGAACTAACGAACCTTCTCCCATGGCGTAGGCTTGATCGCTGCCAGACATCTGGCCAATTGTTGGACGGCTTTCGAGAAGAACGGCCTCTCATCCGCCACCATTTTGCCAAGTGCACACTCGCTGTGCAGTTCCCTGTAAATATCGTCTGCTTGACTCACTGACAGACCGCCTGCGTTCGAGATATCGATTCAGCTATACTCTCGTTCAACTTCTCACAGTCAAACGTCGCGCGTGTTCCCGCGTTTATGGGAATTAAGGTAGGCTCACATTACGCCTCGCCTCGGCTCGCCTCGTCGCTCTTCCTCAAAATATTCTCGAGGAAGAATTCGTGGCTCGAACTCACGCCGAGTCGAAGAGAGGCGAGGCGCAGTGTGAGTAAAAATTGTCAAACTACATAAGAAAAACATAGGAAGAATAAAATGAGGCGAGGCGAGGCGTAGTGAGAGTCCGCCTTTATGTTCGCGCTTTAAAGCCGTCGCGCATTTGGCGAAGCGCGGCGACACGAAGAGAATTTAGTTTATAAACAATTGATTCTTATTGGACCGTGCACACTAGGCCGAAGCGCAGCAGATATTAATTAATTATTATTATTTTAAATTAAATTTTTATGGACATTATTTCTGCAATGGCATTATTTATGGTGCATTTGTATTTTAACGATTTGAGCGAATTCCACTTACGCTCAAATCGCCTGCGCAGAAATTTCCCGTTTTTGTGATAAAATGAATGTCATAAATTGTATGTTCCTGTTTTCGAGTCGTAATTTATATTTAAAAACCTGTATTTTCCGATAATGACTCTTTCACAGATTTCTTTTCCATACGTCAGGAGATTTTCATAAATTTGCAAATGAAACCACGGGCGTTGCGGGCGATTGGGTGCAAGTGGAAATCGCCCAGATTCATATCGACTTGAGAGTTTCGAGAAATCGATTCGCAAGTGCTTTCGATTCTCGAAGAGACGGTTTGAATTCGGTACGCCAGTTCGGTCTGCGTACCGTTTTGTCTTCGAATAATTGTGAACTTATCGTTCCGAGTGGAAAATACGGTGAAATGCCCGTGGGAGATTGCAGAAATCATCAAGGAGAAAAGGATTTCGGTGAGTGGATTAATTTAAGCTCTCGTAACTCGAAACATGCCTGCTTTATAAAAAAAATCATTACGTACACGTGTCAGTTTACAAAGAATTCTTATCCGCAACGGTTATTATTTACGCGTGTGCGTTCATATGGCAACTTTTAATCCACGATAAATAGTATTCTAATTTTTTGCCGTACAAAAGAAGACTCTTCTTCGATATATGCGTGTTATCCATGTTGTATCTTCGAAGAAACTTCTCGGAGAATTCCTTACGCTCGGGTTTATATTTATGCTTGGAAATCTCTTCTCTCGCCGCCGCTAGTAATCTGTGTAGTTCAGAAAGCGCAATGGCAATGTAAAAATACTTATTTCTCTGCTCGGGCCCTTCCATTATCGAATCCCCAGCGTCCTTGAAAGCTGATAAAGTGTGCTCGTCTTGGGGCAACCAATTACACTAGAAGCAAACGCGAGCTTCTCAATCCCTCGTTACGTAAAATAATCGCGTAAAATCAGAGTGAAAGACACTTACATTAACAACATTGTGAGTAACAGAAGCAATTGCCGACTGAGCATCTTCGTAGACTTTGTTCGCCTTCATGTTCTCTGAAAGATCCAGGAAGACAACTGCAGCTTCCAAAGAACAGTTTGAATAATCTCCATTGTAGTAGTTCGCTATATACGCGTATGCATAGACTACGTTTATTATATTGCAGCGAACATTTGGAGAAGCTTTCTGCGGGAGATAAAGCCTCATTTTATTCGTAACACATTAGAGTTTGAATCAATAAGTTCTTCCAAAGGCCCAGGTGGCAAACGTTGAGGGACCCATTTTTTCGGGAAAATGAAGAGGTAGTTTACTAAAAGGGGACAAATGTACAGAACAAAAAGTGTTTGGATAAAATCATAATTTATTTTTGAAGACTAGGTGGGGGTGGGGCCTTCTGAGCTGGGCCCATTTTTGGGAAACTAAAGCGGTAGTTTACTGAAAACGGGCTCAGTGTAATAATACAGAAAAAGAATATAGTTTGGATAAAATCATAATTTTTTTTAAGGACGGGGCCCTGGTGGGGCCTTACGAGCAGGGGCCCAGGTGGCAACTGCTCATCGGCTGCCCCGTTAAATCTGCAACTGTCTATAAGTTACCTGCAGTTCGTTGAATATCGGAACTTCTATTAGAGCAGGGTATTCATTCGTTTCCTCCTTGTCCTGTTGATCCACGTCTTGCACAAGCTTCTTTTCAACGTGGTAAGTCCACCACGGGGCCCACTGAGGCAGCAATTTCTCAATTTCACCGTTCTTTATCAAAGCCTCGAATTGTTGCTTCTCATCGTCGGTTAACGCAGACCACACTTCGTCTGCGTTATCTAAGTTGATGTTCTCCAATCGCTGGCCCAAATCTGGAACCTGAAGCATAGACATTAACAAAAATCACTCGGTCTAGATACTTTTAAACTTCGATGTAAATATAAATATTAATTACATCTTCTTCGTCGTCTGAATCCAACTGTTCATCCGATTGCCCTGCTCCTTCTTCTTCTCCTTCGTCGCTCTCACTCTCAAAATCAGTGTTCTTTAAATCTTGTTCGCGCACCCTCCTGAGAATTTCAATCATCCTCTTTCTACCCTCTGGGTCTCTCTCTTCCGATTTTAACTCTTCTTCCACACATTGCTTGTAGAAGCTCTCCGAACACTCTGAATGAGCTTCGGATTTGTAGCAATCGACGTTGCAATATCCTATGCCACATCTTGGGCAGGTGTATATGCGAGAATTTTTGTTGCATCTACGAGGAACAATGGAGTTTTAGAGAAGACATATATTTCTTTATAAATTTAGAAGATCGGGTATTATTTGTTAATAGAAGTTTGAAGGTTATGTCGCGATACATACAATTTGCAAAGACTATCAGTAATTGCTGTGCTTGTTCCTGGAGCGTCCATAGTTTTATCGTAAATTTATGTCGAACAGCAATCAGTCGATAAAGTATTTGAATCATGTACTTAATTTTAATTGAACAAAACTTTTGCTCCGTTCGAGGTAATAGTTTTGCAAATGTGCTCCCAAGTTCAGTAACGATTAAAATGCTTTTAATTACACTGCAGGGGATTATGCCGATGAAAGAAACAATGTATTTCAATATTTCATATTTTACATATACATTCTTTTTATATTTTCTGTACAGTCGTTTTGAAATGAAGAATTGGAATATTTAACCTAGTTTCAGGTTTGTTCTACTAAAGAACCGTTCTTCAGTCTTTTGTAGTTGAACTCGGCTCCCCTTCGTTTACTCGTCCAAGCTTTAGTTTCCTCCTTGGATAATATCCAATTAGGATCTACAGCGACTTCTTTGCACTTCGATATATTTGCTTTATCGTCTATGGTTTCTTTAATTTTTCTCTTCTGGGGTTTCCGGAGTTCCAAGGCCTCTTCCTCGGTCGTCAGATATTGTACGGAAGTACTGAGAAGCTTAACACCAGAACTATCGCTTGCATGTTCTTCAGCGTCCGTGACGGATCCACTTTCTCTCTTCTTCTCTTTTAGTTTAATAGATCTAACAAAGAAGTATTATGACTGTGTAAAATGATCACTGATTATACCGTAAATATTATCCTGAAGTAAGCACTTCTCTATTATTTCGTCCAATTTTTTCGCAACGTAGTTCTGAAACGACGGGCTCACTCCGAAGTTTTCAAAGCTATCCTTTTGTTCTACGCCTTTCCTCAGTGACTTTGGATTTGTTAAATTATCAGCACCCACTGAATTAGCTGAAATAGACAAAGGAAAACTGAGATTGAATAACTTAGGAAAGTTCTAACAAGAGGTATTTGAAAATGGAAATGTTCCGCGAAGTGTATACTTCGAAAACAAAGGGAAACGAGGTTATGATACGTACTGTGCTTATTTATTCTTTCCGAAACCTCCGAACTTTCAGATTTCGTCGCGGAGAAGTAGACATCTTTTAAAAATTGATGATCCGTTGCTTCCTTTAACGCGTCTTTCGATATTTCGTCCTCGGAGCTCGACGAATCGTCATTGTTTTTGTTTAACATCGTTATCTCGAACGATAGGAGTCAGCAATCGATAGTCGAATTTCAAATTTTAAATTTTGCAAGAAATGCTTGGAATGTTTTTTTATTAACAATCTCGGTATTATATTCGGTATGTTGAATTATACAGATCGAAGTGTAAGATTAACGTAAATTTGATCAATGCATTGCCGAAATTGGTTTATTACTTAATAGTTATAAATTTTGTACAGAATGTGAGTATTTGAAATGTGTGTAAAGATGTCCATATATATTGTACAATTGTTTATTAGCAACATTATCATTTGGTAGTAATTAAGAACATAAGTCTCGAATACTTCATAAAAAATTACATTAGGATATCTGGTGTAGAAACTAGCTCCGTGGTATAATAAAAGCATACACAAGCGAGTCAATTGATAGTTAATCTCTTTGAAACACGAAAAATGATATTTTTTTACCGACGACAATGGAGTGCTCTGTAGCGAAGTGGGCAGAACCGTTGCCTGCCACTCAATTGGCCAGGGTTCGAATCTCTCGTGGTGGGAAAATATATAATTTATTTTTATTATCAACAACAATGCCACTATGTTTCGTAATAGAAATTATAACGAGTAGGACAGCAGAAGAACAAAACACACTCTTGAGAATATAAATGAAGAGAATAATAATTAAAATTGTGGTTCTTGTACGTTAGATCATCGTAATAAGAGTGTTTTGTACTCTATCATCGATCAATAATTGCATCGAGTACATTGTTATCAAATCTCATTTGTAAATTCACTTTGATCGAACGCGCGCTATTGGGGATTATTATGAGCTTGAATGCCGCACATGCAGAAACCAAATAAATGGCTGTGGTGGGTTAGTAAACTTTGTCTCGGCGATGGAGAGAAGCTGTTGGGGAGTGTAAAAAATAAAGATGAAGATGGTAATGGTAATGAAAGAAGCGGCGTGAATGCGCGGAGTATTTGGAAGTAGTGTGTCTTAAACATAAACAATGATATATTTTAAAATATTATAATTATTCTCTGCTTCGAGAGGAAAACACTTCGACTAAATTGTGTCAACGTGTTAACGATAGATTAACAAGAATTACAGGCGCAAAAATTATTCCAATTGTTTCCGACCTATTCGATGCTGGCTCGAAAAGGAACAATCGCAGAGACGTGTGTGATCTAGAAACTAAATGGACGGGCGAAGTCGAAATATTGCCAACGATGTTTATGTACACGATAATGATCGCTCTCCTCGTCCCCCCCCCCCCCAATAATTCAATCTTACGCTAGATACATTTAATAATATATTCTCACTTTTTTTCCATCGTCATCTCTTGCTTCTTTATTTTTAGTGTGCTTCTGAAGAGGTTTCATGTACACTGTTTATCATTTCTCTTGCTTTAATTAATTCATTATAACCACTTGCTGCTTCATTTCCAAACGATACGTTAAATGTATAAAATATACATGGAGCAAACGTTCGCGGGTACATTTTATACAGATACGACGGTTTTAAAATTAAAGGTAAACATGTGTATGCGCATCTCTCGCCCTCGATCTGCTACTAATGTATCTTTGATGTGTGCATTGGCTTTTGGCTCATCTTTTGTCAATTTGTTCATTATTTTTTTTTTGTTCGTTTTGTTTCTTTGTTCGTATATGACATTGCATGTACTTATTATACTTATATATTTACCATCCTCCTCTCGCACCTCAATGTACAGTAATGTATTTATTTTTCTTTTTTTTTTCGCTAAGGCATTCATTATGGCAAGTATATTTTAAAAGTGCTGATGTCTAAACGCGCGTGAATACTTATTTATTTTTTTCATTTTTCATACAGTTTATAAAAGTATATTGGCCAGTTACGTAACTCCTAATTAGCCAGCTACGTGTCAAATCACCTTAAAAAATGATTCGCTCGTTAGAAAAAGAACTAGTCTGCGTTTTGTCTCTCTTTCCGTTTTCGTTAAATTCAATTGCGCCTTTATAATCCGCGGCCACTAATTCTTTACTCTATTTTTGCATGCAACTTTACTTATGCTCGTTATTCAGTTATTTGTTTTTATACCGTTTGATAAAATATAGAATTAACCGCAGGCTAGAGAACCGGAAACAAGAAGAAGTATACGTATGTGTCTCGAGTATTTATGTATTCCCTTGCTAGCTTCTTTTCCCCTTTTTTTCGACTTTTATTTAATTTTTTTGCTTATTTCTTATCAACGCAATCGACTTTTAAATCCGTCCCACGTTTTTATTGTTCACCCCATCGCTCCCCCTTTTTTTGTATACCGCGGCGTAAGGAATGGAGACTTTCATTGTGTATTTATACCAGGTTGCGGATGGCAGAAGTTTCAATTAAACCCCTTCGACCGAACTGACCATACCCATTGACAATGAATTATATCATGCTCGAGCCACGAGCTGGCATAAACGAAGTGCATCTTTGTACACACGCGCGCATATACACTTACATGTACCGTGAATACACGTGTATCATTTCTGCAACCAGCTATCGCCCAAAACGCGCTGGGATCACTCTGCGAACAATAGTGTGGCGCTTAACGAAGATCAGTGTCGGTAAAATAATTCGGTAACTCTCTAGCCACTATCTGCTCGATCGTCTCGTAACGACTGCTAACGTTAATTATCCTATAGAATAATTAGTCTATCGTATTACGTTTATCCCAATACAAGAGTGTAACCTCGCTAAAAGCTCGTCTGAACGTGTTATATCGAATTTGTCGATTGCTTTTTCGCAACAAAGAGGCAAACGAAGGTTGCGGAGTTAAAGAAAAAATCAGTGTGTCCCCCGCGACTAGAGAGTCGGTATACATACAGTCACGCCTGGCGTGCAGATAGAACCGAAATAACACGACGCCGGGCCGAACGTTCGCGAAGCGCGGAGGTTCGCCCCGAACGCTCTCTACCGGTAGTCTGCTACACCGTTGAACTTTTTACCAGATGACGGATTTACAATCGAACGAAAGTACACGTTAACACTTATAATCGTGATATTGCTTTTGTTCGAACGCCTTTATAATCCATTTCGCGTGACAACTTGACTATTCTTCCCAGAGCGATAAGAATGCTTAATTGATTCTTAAACCTTACGCACTCAATCCGAAGGGATCGAATTTCGCTTTTTTTTTTTACAAGTGATCGCGGCGAATAGATCGGGGCCGTTGCGCGAGCCTTCAACGGCGGGGATACAGTCCGAGCGGCGTGCTGCAAAGGAAAAAGTGTATTGAGTGCGAAAAGTTGAGTATCAATACAGAACTCAATAATTGAACGATAGTTACAATTGCTTCGATTTCACTTCTGTCTGGTTCGCCGTGCTCGCTTTATGATTACTCTGTGTCTCGAACAAGCACCTATGGATCTCATCTTTAATTCGCCTACTATGCTTGCTTGGGGCCGCGCTCTCGGTTTACATCGAACCGCCGGTTCGCCGCTCATTAAACATCGGTAACAAACTTAGCGAACAATGTCTATTAGAAAAACGTCAAGAGATTCGTACCAGCGCTTGCATAGCATACATACAGATTCATACAATAAGCGCGATATAACAGATACACGCTTATAGTGTGAATTTTGTAGAAAACTCTTTCGTAGAAAATTGACGCTAGGGTAATGTTATTTTCTCTCTCTCTCTCTCTCTCTCTCTCTCTCTCTCTCTCTTTCGTTCTCTCTTTCGCTCTCTTATTTTTTGTTTCTTTACAAGGCGTTACTACGCAGGTTTCTCGCATAACAAAGATGATTTCTACATGGTGCCACACTACTTGATCTTTTCCTTAACAGCAAGTACATTTTTTTCGCTCGTGTCCGATAAGCCCCCTCGAGAATTCAAGCACTCTACAAGAGACCTACGGGCCCGTTGAATCAGAATTTCGTTTTGGCGGGTGAATTAGTGAGAAAATAGCGACAACGAGGAACAGTCTGAGACACAGTTGCTACCCTACCCGATGATTACCTCTACGAAGATCTACAAGGCAATCAATGTGTTCAGTGTCTGCGGCAACGGCGTTTAATATCTTCGATTTCGTTGTTTCAATCACTTGCGGCTTCTTAAAAAATCAGGATTACATCCAGAAAAATCAAACACAATCCCTCCGGATCGCAGGATAATTCGGCCTACTTAGAGTCTAGGAGATGCTGACGCTAAACCAGTCTTGTGTCACCCTGTAGAGATCACCGAAAAGAACGCCTCACAGCGCACCCGTCTAACAGAAGCTTAGCACTCTACTTGGCGTTGGACAGTCGCGGCGTTTCATCGTCAATCGTCTTTAATGTCGCGCTTGATCCATTGAAACCGGAAACGGAAGGTTGGGTCTACACTGTTCCGCTGCTAAAGCTCAGCTCGGCTACGGTGAAAATTTTCTGCGTCGCGGGAGGATCGTCCAACGTTCAAGCCAATGGTGTGTCGAGAAGGGAATTTCGAGAGTAACGTGAATTGCGAGATTGGAGGGTGAAGAGGTCATTCAGGGGGGGGGGGGGTGGCAAAGGAATTCCGCCTAAACAGTGATGGGCATTCGATTCCCGGCATCGCAAGCCTCGCAACAATCACCTCAAATCGAAAGTCCTCGAAGCACTCGAAAGTCTGGGAAACATCGGTGCCGTTTACGCTTTCAAGTCGATAGAAACGTGACACCTGTTGCAATCATCTCCCGTGCGAATAAAAAGTTGTAATAATTGCCCCGTCCAGACATTCATAGAAACCCTACCCAAGGCGGTTCCAACGTTCCCAGGCATTCGGGAACCTCCCGAGTCACGAATACCATTCCGGATCGCCCAAAGAGTCGTCCGCCCATCACCGGGCTCTACCTAAAAGTCTGTGGCATGGCTTCGACGCGGGGACTCTGGCTCGCGTCGCGCAGCAAAATCTCGGCTGCGAGCGTATTTCTTAGTCGCTCGAGAACGAAACGTCTGATATGTAAGATCTGAGATACACATTCGTGGCGCAAACAGTCTTTTGTGTTATACTTTTTTTACGCGGCTCTAAAGACAGTACCCGGGCGTCGCGCGCATCCAGCCCGCGACCGGGATCGCGGCAACCAAAGGATCGTTAGAGCGCTCTCTGCCCCTTAATCGAACACCGCCCCTGCCGCCGATATCTGCGCACCATTTCCGATTTCCGGACCCCCGTCACCGTTCCGTCTCTGCTAAGTCGCGAATCCTATCTCGCTTTGATACAAAACTAATTCGCCCTCCTGTGTCGTCTGTTTTTGTTTTTTTCTTCGCTTTTTCTAATCCTCTTAATTACGTCTCACTCTTGTCGCTTAGCAATAACGTGCACCCCCCCCTTCCCACCCACACCCCTTCCGCCGCTCCGAACAGCCGCACGATTTTTGTAACGTTCCCATTTACTTTTGTTCGATATAATCCTAATGTTCTTTTTCGCGCGTTTTTTGGTTTCTCTTACTCTCAACTTGTCAACCCTCCCCCACCCCCGTTTCCTCCGCTTCGGAATGCTACGCTCGCTCGCATGGTGGTGTGCACAGGTGCGGTCTGTACGGACAGCGGACGCGCGCAAATGTGTGTGTGTGTGTGTGTGTATTCGCCGTAGCAGTTTCTTTTGTCGCGCTTTAATCGTTTATTAACATTAGCAGACAGTGGTTAAATAGTCGTCTATTAGTTAGCAGTGATAGTATAAAGTACAACTTCCCCTCCCCCTGTCCCTCCTTCGCAAGTTATCCGTACCCTTTTGCTTCGTTTCATTTCCACCCCCGCGAACCACCGCCACGCACTGTTTCGCCTCCGCCTCCTCGCCGAACCGAAGTAGTAACAATTATTTAATCTATTTCGCTTTCTTGTTATTTTCTTTTTTCTCTCCTTCTCGTAATAGTTAGTCGCGCGTACACCTTAGGCCCGACAGCTCGCTGGCAGATTAGTCCTAGACCGGTTTCATGTGTATAGATTAATCTATAAAAACGTCGGTCATGCGGTCTACGAGTATTCTACCATCTTTTTTGGATGCTTCTTTCACCTCTGGCACGCAAACCATCCTCTCGGCGCTATTACATTTTATCGTTATTATCATTAGTAGTAGTAGTTATTTATATATATATATATTTTCAGGATGAGGTGAGGAGATGTAAAATAATGACAGAAAACTATCTCTCTCTTACATGAAAAATAGGTACTTCTGTTTTCCTCGCATGTGTGTAGGTGTATGTTTACATATGTATATGTATGAAACGCATGTATAATATTCCTAGACTCTTAGATGGGTATTTATATTATGTTATTTATACATATATAGATGTCTGCGGAGCGCCCGAAAGTTACAGCGAATAATATTCAAATCCCCTGTGCCAGAAAGAAACGAAGAGGTTATTTACCATTCCGGAATCTGAGACTTTGCTTTTCAAATAGAGGCTGAAGCTTAAGAGTCCGACTTCCGGTGGGCACTATTTTGTACGTCGGTAGCAATTGCACTTCGCTAGTATTTATTCCACTAGGGTTTCCCTCGAACTAACTTCCCTTTTCTATATCGACGTAGCAATTTCGAGGAGGGCTTCCCCTTCCTCTATCGCGGCACTATAGTAATACTGAACGTTCCAAGGTAAGCTCGAGAATGTTGCTGAATGTTTACCTCGAAATTTAGAATAGGTAAGAAAATGTGGTACAGGTGGTTAAGGGGAGGTTCCGGTCTGAAAATCGATCTTTCTTTTTTCATTTCATTTTTCGAATGTTCAACCTTTTAGGAATAAGTGTTTAAAAGGATTTGTTGAAATTCGTAAAACTTCCGAAGTTATAGGCATTTACACACGACACTCACGTAAAACTTTAAACACGTTTTTCTCGAAACAGTGTTCTCAAAATCGGTGGGACCTGTATCTCCGAAAGCGATTATCCGATTCGACTGAAACTTTTTTTATTTTGAAGAATATACTTCTGGCTAGGGGGGAAACCAGATAAAATTACAAAAAATATAAAATTTATACTTTTTAAAGGCGTTGAAAGGACACAAAATATAGGGAAAAAGTGATTTCAAACTTCAAGTGTCGTTATTATCTGAAAAAATATCATTTTTGTATTTTTTTCTGCCCCCCCCCCCTTCAGCCAGAAGTATATTCTTCGAAATAAAAAAGTTTCAGTCGAATCGGATAATAACTTTTGGAGATACAGGTCCCACCGATTTGGATCAATTTTTTGACGCCTCGACTTTAACGACTCCCTCAGTGCCGTCTGCAATGATTAATTATAAAACAAAAAATATATTTTTATAATTTACGACACCCTCAATACAATGCAAAACGCCCCATTAAATTATATATTGTACTTCTCCTTTAATTAATTCCTAAAGATCACCTATTTTTAGGGGCTTTAGACCGGGACTTCCCCTTAAGAAAAGGAGGGTCGACCAGTGGTAGAAGTATAGGCACGATAACACGGTCACTTGTGTGCAAGATTTATGACAGAGTGGGGGGCAAACAAATTTCATAGTAAATTATTATTTACTATTTTATTTTCTAAGGGTAATCTGGAGAGCGCTAGTCTGTGGATCATTAGTGACAAAAGAAGGCCACACTCTACCACATTTTTCAACTGACTCGCCCTATGTAGATATGTCTCGCAAACGAAGCCTCAGATTGCAAATTGCTAGAGCATCTTCGGATCCCCTTTTGGCGCAAGGGACTCGCACGCGTCTGCTAGCTCCGTAATTTTCGGGCGCCCTGTACATGCGAATGGCGTGCATAATCGCATACGCACGAAGGTGTACACGTTCAACTAGGAAACGAATGGCACGTTTCTTTCACTCCACCGCAAACGTAGTCAGTGAGAAGTGTCAATGTGTATGTTAAAGTAACAAGCAACATTGCTGCTAAATTAGATTCTTACGGCGTTTGTTCAAAGAAGAGTATTATCGTTAACAGACGTGACCTACGCTCCGACGAGCAACACTGGCAACAGTGGTTCCTGAATCTGTAAAGGAAAATAGTAGCTACCTCGGGATTAGTAATTTTCAATTTCGCCAATAGCAACATCCCACTCGTATTTCACCAGGAATTTATAAGATTCTACGCAGTGAATATTTCGTGGTATTAATCGAGAATCGAAAGCTGGGAATCGTGGGAAAGATAGTTCGGTTCAGGAGCCACTGGTTCGTAGCGCGTTCACCTCGGAGCCGAGTTCCTTCTTTCGCTAGCAATATAGAAACATCCGAAAATCTCAACAATCGTCTTAAACCTTTCAAAGGGGCAAAGGATATCGCTGCTTAAACCATACATCAACAACTACAAAAATAATACAATCCACTGGTTAATTGGAACCGTTTTGGTCGATTTACTGTAATTCGTCTGGCGATAGTTAATCCGCCCGATCGAAAACCCATTAGAAGAAGCTCCCGGAATCGTCGCGCGGCAATTGTCCATGAATGTCGGCTGTTCAGACCTCCTTTGCGTTACAGTTTAAAATATTACATAATTTCTTGCAACACGATATTGACCACTATGCATAAAATACTCTGTACGTGTGCGGATATGCTCGCGCGCGGGCGAAACCGGGCGCGTGCATGCCGCACACGTACGTCGCGTGTTACATCTGTTTTCTCATTTATGTCGTTAGTGAGCTGCCTAGTTTATGCGGTAGTGGATGTAATAATCATTGCAATGATAATCGTAACAATAATAATAATTTATTACATAATATTTATAGCTTTTTGTTTCTTATAGTACATCGCATCTTTCGCCTCGATAAAAAGATACCTCTCTCCCTCTCTCTCTCTCTCTCTCTCTCTCTCTCTCTCTCTCTCTCTCTCGCGCGCGCGCGCGCGCTCCGCTTCAACACCCCCGCTCATTGACGTTTTAGTCGCGACAGCCCAAAGAACTCTCAACAAGTTAACACGGTCTTTGGGCCTCCGATTAGACTGTATAATATTTATCCCCGTTTTGTAGAATTCCCCTAAATTTCTCGTACCTTTATTATATTTCCTGTCGTTCCCGTAGCTTGGATCTCGTTCACGTCTCAGGACGGTCTTCCTAAACTCCGAATTACTTTAATAGAACTCGTATTCACAACTCTGTCTTAATAGTAACCACTACGCTCTGAAAGCGACTCAAGACGTATTAGAAAATAAAACGGTAGCCGCCGCCGGCGAAGCAAGGCACCGAACGCATATGCTCCCACCCCGAATGAAGGTCTGGAGGAGTTAGGATTCGGCTCTCCCATGGTGAAACGAGGAGATCCTCTTCCGAGCTTGTCCATCTTCCACGGGATCTTCCCTCCCATCGTCCGATTGCCAGCTCCTGGTATCTCGCGCTCCCCTCCTCCTCTTCCATCCCCCTCATTGATCACTCGCGCGGGACTATTCACGATACGGAGCTACGGTTAAAACGCGTTAACGAATCTCATAAACTGGAATTACTCTCGCCTTACGGCTACGTTCCTCCTCTACGTTAATTGTCCTTAAAAGAAGAAAAGAGAAAAAAAAAGAAGGAGAAGAAAACAGAACGATAAACGAAAGAGAATCCTAATTGTCTTGCATCACCCACCATCGCTTCCATTCTTCCTTTTATTCTCCCTAAAGTGCGAAACGTCGGCTTGCAAAATCACAGAGAATTTGTGTTTCTGTTCTTAGGATTTATATACCTAGTCCACAGTGGGCTATATACGCTCTATAAATTTCTAGGCCTGCTCTTCGTCGTCGTTAAGGTCTTCATCCGTCGTCGCGCCCTTCCCTTCGCGTCCTCGAACGCCTCTGTCGACTGTTCGATGAAGAGACTCGCGGCAGGATAACGGCTCCGTGTCCTCCAATAGGGCAACACAGCCACCGATCCTCTGGGCGATCAACATTTCCTTCCACAGAATTCACCGTGCGAACCCCTAATCGAAACGAGAAATTAAAGTCCCCGCGTCCCGTTCTGCCATCGAGGATCGGTTACTATTTTATTGCTGTTGAAGTCTAGCCTCCCAACGGGAGAGAGTGGCTTCGACACGTCGAGACGTGCTCCTCGGAACTGTGTCGCCATTGGAGAACGGGATACTTTGGCACGCAACGGTTCCACGCCTAGATTCTGGACAGACGTGCCCGTCAGGTTAATATTAGAAGGCGCTAGAAACCGATCGCTAAAGGACTACTGGCATGGCGTATTTATCTATTTATAGATTGCTTCTAGAGTAGCGTCCAGAATCTAGGCTTGAAACGGGGGCCGTCGATCCAACCGGCAGCGGACGCCCACTGCCGTCCACGGAGCCGTTAGTATCTCTCCGTATGCTAGTATAACGAGTGTCGTCATTGATACGAGTCCTTGTGGAATGTATCGCTCTTGTGGAAGATCCTTCGCCCCTCCCTCGAGAGCTCCTGGCTCGCGAAATTGTTCTCAGACTTCGGTCTGGGCAACAGGGAAACCGGGCGACTCCTCAGCTCCATGCTGTGCACCTGCAAGCACACGCCCCACTGCTGTGGCGAACTTCCAGGTACTTCATCTCCCCGCGCTTTCGATGCTGCAGTTTGAACGGAGGTTCAAGTGACCCAGCGGAGCCTGGACAAACCGAGTTTAGCATCTCGGCGGACATTTTTTCATGCTCGAGGCGTCCCCACTCGCGTTCAGCTCCCTCTTAGGCTCTGTGTAGGCCGATTTATTCCGAGTTCTCGATGGTTCCAACTGATTTGGGACTTACGTCGGGTTATCGAGACTCCACTGTATGCGCGACGCGTGTATTTAACCAAGCGGATTTGGAGGATTATTGAAACCATGCTGGCTATTCTGAGTAGGTGAGGATAAAGGAGGTTATGTGTTTTACGTTAGCGGTGTTACGTGGGATTTACCGATTCTTCGCTAGCGCTGCCATGTGCAGTTTGATCCGCGAGCGCGTTCACCACGGCGTTTATCGTTTTCGACTCGCTGCCGAGGTCGTCCTCGCGGTGGGCCACCAGGTTCGGGTTCTTCCCGATCTTGTTTAACCTGCGAGGAAAGTACAATTAAGCGTAGGGAATGTAGCATGGAACACGACCACCGATTATCCAACATCGATCGACTTACAAACCGTTTAGCAGTACAGGTTTATCCTAACCAAACTGTAAGGAGCCGGAAAAAGAGAGCCTCGGACGCTGGGACTCGAATCCGCGATGTTCGGATTCGTTGCGCACTGGCCAGCCGCCTTAACCACCGTCGCCAGCGCCGCCTCTTCGAGCTCTCTATATTCCGGACTCCTCTTAAGGCGCGCCACCTATGGGCCTCACTCGCACCATAGGCCGTCCTAACTGCCGACTCCTCACAAAACACATTACTCCCGCCGCGACTTGCAACAGACTTGGATTATTTGTTCTAATACCACTTGCACCGCTAAAGGTTTCACAATGTAAGGTACAAGATTGGGTGAAAGAAAGTCAATAGCTTTGAAAGAACCGCCGCGGAATCACGCTTCAACCGCGAGGATCTTAACACAGCTGAATGAAACTTTTGCGCGCGTGAGCCTTCCGCGTAGCATTCATGGTATCCGCGTCCATGAAGATTCAAAGGGAAACGTGATTCAGCGGGGGATGCAGCAGAACCGAGAATCTAACTCATTTATAAAGTATGTTATGCAAACTTATCAATACAACATTACTATGTAGTGAATGTGTCGAGAGTGTGAAAATATTTTGTCGCGATGTCTCGCAGTTCTTCGAATCGTATCTTCTACCGCGGCACAGCCACGGTCGACGCGCGACAACCCGTGCAAGGTGGACGCGCGCCGAGCGCGTCCCTCGAAACTGTGTCGAGAAAATATTTTTTTAGGACCCTCTCAACTCATTTGAGACGCGTATGCGGAAGATACGCGCCCCCTCATCGCAAGTTAGTGCGCTCTCGTTGCAAACGTTCCTCCCCAAACTTATTCTGCACTGTCACAATTAGAACCGTTAATATTTGAATGCACAGGGTGCTCGACATTAGGTAGAAACAAATTTACAGGGTTATTCTACGGCACAGAATAAAACAAAAGTGGAGAGTAACGAAATTGCGGTGGAAGCTTCGTTTTCTAGTTATTAACGTTTAAATAGCTGGACCGGGAGCGCCCGCGGTACGGCAATTCGGTGGTGAGCGGCGCGCGCGTTGTGCAGGTCAGTGAGGCCGTTGCGCGCAGGCCCCGAATCGCCGAGTTGCCGTGCTTCAGGCGCTCCCGGTTCGGCTATTTAAACGTTAATAACTAGAAAACGAAGCTACCACCGCGATTTTGTTATTCTTGACTTTCGATTTATTTTGTGCCGTAGTATCACTCTGCAAACTCTCGCCCGACATCGACCACCCTGCATCTATGGCCGAGGCAGAGTTTGCTTCTTGTGTGTGTAAGGTGTCATGTAAAAGAAGCGCGTCGTGTCCAAACCAGCACATACAAAGAAATCAAATCAGACAACAGGTTGAAGAGAAGCGACATGATGCGTGTTTTGGACAAGAAGAGTAGAGAATGATCCTACTCGATACCGTCGGACAGTACACAATGTTCAACAAAATCAACGTGGAAGTGGGAGTGATGATTGACATCTAGTAGCACACCAACTCGATAGAACAAACCTAACCAAAGCTTATACCTCTCGGCGGCAACGCTCTCCATCGTTCTGCGCATTAAGGGGTACTGGTCCAGCACGGCGTTGAAGTGATCCACCGAGAGGCTGAAGAGATTGCAGTAGGTCTCGGCGCGCACCGACGCCACCCTCCTGGCGTTCGTCAGCAGACAGATCTCCCCGAAATAGGAGCCGTCTGACAGGGAGGTGGCGACCTCCCCGTTCGCCATCACGATATCCACTATGCCCTCTTGTATGAAGTACATTTTCGAGCCGATAGTGCCTTCCTTGATGATGATGTCACCTGAAACAACCGAGCACTCCGGCGTCACCTGAAGCTGCTGGCACATCGAGCTTTCTTGGGACTTAATGGACCCGGTTTCATTAACATATTCTACACCACCCAAGGGGGATGGTTCTTTTAAGATTATTTGGGATCTCGAGCCTGAAGGCCTGACAGAATATTCGCGAAATATCAGGGATCCTATGCTGCTCGAATTTCGGAGCTAACGTTTCAAAGCTTCACTTCGATACCCAACAATTGTTGGGGGATTATTACTTCGGCAGTTCCTGTGCCTGGTGTTTGAGAGATTGCTAGAACTTTGGCTAGACAGCTCAAGGGTAATAGAAAATTCCCTGCGGAAAGTGTGGGAGTACGCGAAAAGGCGATTTGCGAATTATTGATGGGAAGCTTGGGAAGATAAAGCTCGCCACGGGGTCTCCGATTCCCTTATGAGCCTAATAATTGATACCTGGCTGGAAGACTTCGTATCTCAGTTTAGTAACGACATCCGAGACAAAGTTCGAATCGGCGTTGGCAAAGAAGGGCACGGACGCGACCAGCGACCTGCAGTTGTAATTGATCACGTCCTGGAACGAAAGAAGAACGTTTTAGGAGCTAGGAATTCGTCAGTGGCAGGTCTCTCGTTCCGTCGTACTTCTCTTAGTTTCTCCGAGAGCTCGCCAAGGATCAGCTCCTCGTCGAAGAACTTGCCCTGGTAGCGGTGCTCGAAGTACTCCGTGATCCTCTGTCTCATTTCACGCGGCAGCTTCCGATAGGCCATGTATTCCTCTACTTGCTTCACCTGGTCGGAGCAACAACAGTTAGTCCTCGTGCTCCTCATGGCAGGCGTGGCCTCGGTGCATCGAACGCTGTGGCTGGCCCAATAACTGGCCCGCCGAGGGGTGCATTTTGCGGTGTGGGGTGTAAATTATAGAGGATTCAACATGTGCGAAAAAATTCGATACTACGCGCAGAATTCTAACAAGGGAACATTCCCACACGAAGTTTCATTAAAATCAGAATGCCTGAGTTAATGTTCCCTTGCGAGTCACCAGACACTTGGTCACTTTGATAAAACGAGAATTGTGTTAGCCAGTTTTGTGGGATCATGGAAGCCAGTAAGAGCGAGCTTGGAATAAGAGACCTCGGAGGTTCGACTTTGATGGAGTTGGTTCGGCGTCTGGCCAGTACAAGGCGGATCCGCAGATCGCGGGTTCGAGCCCCACGACCCGAAGCCCTTTTTTTCGTGACTTTCACATTCCTACAGGTTTGCCAAGTGTCTGATGAAAGAATCTGAGAATTTGAAAAGGGGAGCAAACGCGGGAGGGAAGGAAGAGGCCTTGCTCGCCACCAGATGCTGCTCGCTTCCTGAGTGCTAGCTACCTTCTCGCGGTATTGTCTTCTCGAGGAATCGAGAGATTGAATGAGATTCGTCGCGTGACCGAGGAATAGTGCGTAACACGTGGCGCCGCTGATCATGCTGAGCATAGTGAGCCACATGTCGGTCAAGGACTGCGGCGGAAACCTCCCGTATCCTATGCAGAGCATGTGCGACATGGCTTTGAAAAGGGCCCACGAGTACTGCTCCAGCCAGAAAGAGTCCTGGAAAAGACGAGATCAGAAACATCATGATTCGATCGGAAAGGAGAGTCAATTGTCGAGGGGAGCTATAGAAGCTTTAGAATTCAAGAAAGGAAACTCGGAATCCTCTCCCAAGTTTCAGAGTGTCGCATTGTCCTTTGCGCTTTCAAGCTTCCATCGCGGAGAGGAAATCAGTAATCAAGGGAGGAAATCGAAAAGGAAAGCCCTTCGGCTCCTTTACTTCCTCTCGAAACTTGCTACAAAGAACAATGCCTGTAATAAGTTACACCTTCTATGGTTATCTGATACGTCTGAAAAGAGGGGAAGGGTCACTTCTACCAGCTGCACCCAGAATCTGCTTCTCTGACAAATATTTAAATTATTCAAGCAAGCAATATCGCGAAGCCCAAAAGTGGCTTCTACACCTGGAGGCTCCGATTTAAACAGTTTCTGATTAAGAACCTACGTTTCTGGATCTGAGAAACTCTTACAAGACAACTTCGGTAACCCGAAAATTCCGATTTTTTTTACACTTCGCAGGTTTGTAGGGAACCTAATTCTTTCTATTAAGAAGTATCAGAAAAAATTTCTTTTCGGTTCTTCAGGGTGAAAGAACTCCCTAAGGTAAAATTCGTCATTTTCGGATGACCGAAGTTACTTCGTCGGTTGGAATATCGCGATGGCGACAGCTTCGGCGATCGCTAAGGCGACGAAGAACCCTGGCATACTCACTTGCAACTCGTTGATGGCTACCCAGGAGTTACTAGGAAACCCCTGGAGCATGGGGACCAGGAATTGCAGGCAGCCACTCCAGTGGCCGATCAGGAGCATCATGCAAATCAGGTTAAAAATCCGCATGAACACCGATGCCATATTCAGGAACTGCCAACAACAACGACAAAGGTTTACTCTCTTGCCGGGCCTCGGCAGCCGTGATGCTGTTTCACATTTCGGTTCAAGAACTTCTCTCGTTATCCAAAAGCTCCGGTTGCGTAGTGTACAGCAAATAAGCAAGTGTTGCACAGAAACGCGTTCAAATATTAATTCACTCAATACATTGTCCAAAGAAAAAAAAAAAAAAAAAAAAAAGAAAGATACAAACTATTTTAGTAAATTGGTTATCCAAAGTCTGGGTCAAGGACCATGTAAACTACCTGACGTTCTGGCGTTCAGACCGGAACCAGTGCCCTTTGACTATTCATGAATGGCTTTATTCAAAGGTAGATAGATATTAATTGGACGTGCTCTTCAGGTTGAAGTGATTCAGGCGCGAATAGTCTGGTATTATTATTTGGGTATGGCACGGTCATTCGAATCTATTTTTTTTTTCTTTTCTCTAATTTGGATGCAATAAGGGAGACAGTTCGGGTCCGAACGCGAACGATCCCAGTGTCATTTCTCTCCTAAGTAGTCTTCGCTGATCATACTTCCGGGTTTCGGTTCTCAGTTCAGAAAAAGCATGCTACATTAGAAAATACGCATCACGTGGCACACAAAAAAGTACAAGTCAATGTAACCTAAAGAAACGTTTATAGTAATGATTACTCTCTACGAATGCTTCTAAACAGAAGGGACAGAAAAACAAAAATAACGAACGAAATGTATACAATATATATATATATATATGTATATAATACGTATGTAATCACTCTGCATTGTTAGGCCGAGATTTGCAGATCTGCTTGTAGGCCCTGATCTGTTCAGCGCGGGCAGCAGAACCGCGCAGCGCGAGTTGCAAACTACCCGGCTGAACAGTCGCGCCATAAGCACGATATGGGAATCCAAGTCCTTGCTAAGAGAAGAAGCTGGAGAACGCAGAAACCACGCCGTCGAGAGCGAGCTGTTAATCGAGCATGTAACCCCCACTTATTTAAAAAAAAAAAAAATATGTCTCGATATCTGCAATGGCACAAATACTGTTCACAATTACTCGAATCATGGTGAATTTGGAATTCATTCCAAGCTTCGGCTTGATCATTTCACGCTCGACAGCCGTTAGTTGTTTCCTTCTTTTTAGCGAGCTATAAATACGCAACGAAACACTATGCTAATCGTTCTCTCTGTCATAAATTCCAGTTTTTATCCAGCACCGTAATGTGTTTATTCCACGGTCAATTTTACAATTATCGATTCGTTCTTTATGATCAGCTGGGTCGTTCAGTTGAGAAATTCGGTTTAGTAAGTTGGAATTAATTGACTGAAGGATGGCTCGCTTGTGGTGGAAGTGGTGGCTCTTTTAGTGAACTTTGTGGTAAGTACGATTTCACTTCTGGCGTATAGAAATTTTGGAATAATTGTGAACAGTGTAAGAATTAAAATTGTAAGGATTAATAAAGATAAAGTTATGCGTTGTTTTTAATACCCAACATCGACGTGAAAATTTCGAGGAGGTTTGATAAGAAAATTTGAAAGAACGATTGGTCTTTGGAAAATTCCTCCTTATGCATTCGATTTTATTTTAAAGAACTTAGCAATGATTTTTAAAGAGATCCGTCGAGCTGATTTTCACTCACCGCGGCTGCGCGAACGTTTGTTTGGTTAGCGAGTTGCAAATTAGTTACTAGCGGAGATAATTGAACGAGTCGACGGGAGATTTATCGACGTCGATTAAAGATTCATTAACGACGATGGATGGAAACGCGCGAATTGGATCTGTACGTTCTACTCTGTTCCGTCATGAAACACTCGCGGCCGTTGAAAATTCCACGCCACTGTAGTTTTTAACAAGTTATTCATGATATTCGACCGACGCTCGATCTTGGACGAACCGGATTTGAATTTCAGAAACGCCTGATGAAATCATATTCGCCGCGTTTTTCTTCCCGCGTGTAAAACGTTCTCGAAGTAATTTACGAGCTTGGTCGAACGACCAATACGTGTATATTTCGAACTAAGTAACTAAGCGCTGTAGAACTGAATCAAGGAAAACAACTGGAACTATAGCAGCGTGTCGTGAAAATTACATTTATCCATAAAAAAAGAGGAATCTTATCAGAAATTACTGTTCTACCGAAAACAATCACGTAATCAAGTTGAGGTGGTATAAGTCTCCCCAGAATTACTACGGAAGTGTAATCTCGTTTCCTTTCAAATTTCGCGATCCTCCCACTTAACTCGATAGCCCTCAAAAGAATCAGGTCGCGAACGCATCTGTTGCGTGAGCCATTGTAAGTTCCGAAGCGAGAGCCCGGCGAATAATTCAACTTGCACTGTGTTTGCAACTTTTTCCCCATTATCCAGTGACCTGAAAAAACAAGCTGGCAATTAGCTCGCTCTCCCGCGAGATCGGGCCTCGTCGAGGGTGCTCTCTGCGCTCTCCAATCGATCCAAGGGCTAGAGACTAAGGATCGGTATCAGGGTATGTTCGATGATGTGCGTAACGTGGGTATGTACAGCACACGTTCACGCGCGCGTTTCCGTTAGGACGGTGCGGCCTTCCGCTTTTGGAAACGCGCGCCAAAAGGGAGCCCGATCGCGGGAAACGATCTCTGACCCCGGCGATCCGCGACCGATCTCGGCAACTTCGACAAATTAAACCGTGAGGGCCCGATACTCGGCATACTTCAATTATTATTCACCGCTGTAGTCCCAACTGTAACGTAACTCCCAGCCATTTCCCAAATTGGGGCAACCTTCGTTCACGCTATCAACTGGAGCCAAAGAATATGAGAACCACTGAAAGACTAAAATAATTAACGATGCTGCGCTATTGGAACTCGGTTAGAAAGAATTCTTAGCAAAGTGCTCCGCCTTTTTCCACACGATAATTTGTTCTCCTTTTACGAGCAATCTACTGTTACGTGCTTTTCGCTTTTCGAAGTCTTAAGTTGAAGCAGAACGAAGTTAAGTTACGTAACTGAAGACGTAGTAAGTACTGTTTGGTGGAGAGTGTTCTAAGGTTATTTGTTGGTTCCAGAGATAGGTTATCGGGTGCCAAAGATTCCTACGACGGGGAAAGCTTCTGCTTACCGACACCTGTCGGCGTTCTACCGAGTATCGGGCAATCGCGGATGCGTGTGTCGCTGGTGTCGAAATCGAATGGCGACTTCAGTCCCAAACAGGCACGTAGACCACCTCCAGTGTCCCGTTGTTGCTCGTAGTTGGGCAGGAGCTTCGCCAGAGGCGCCACGGTCGCGGGTATTCAGTGGAGGGGGTCGGTGTCCGTGGCTCCGAGTGTAGTCATTCGATTTCGATGCGAGATTGAAAGAAAAAGCGCACAGAGATCCCCGCTAAACTAACGGCTGCCAACAACGAACGGACGTGTGATCTAATGTCACGGATGCTCCATGGGCTGTTAACAAAAGTCAAGTGTGTCTGGTTCTGCGCCTACTGGTACAAGTACGGGTTAAAAAACACGGGGCGATGGTAAAACTTACTGCTAGACCACAACTATACTTTCAAAATACATTACCTGGCATCTGAACGAAAATGGAACACAAGAAACTGAAAACAGAACGAACTAACAAACATCGTCATGCGGTACACATACACGACCGAGCGTGCGCGCGCGCGCAACGCTACGTTGAGAGTCGATGATTATAACACTGTGTAGATATATACCTCTCTCTGTGTGTGTGTGTGTGTGTGTGTGGTTGTGTGGATGGCTGAGGTGTGTGTGTTGTTTGCGCACGTTAATAAAATGGCACTTGGTTCCCTTCACGCACGGTAAAGCGCGCATAGTGGATATGCATACGCATGGTTCGAGTCATTTAGAAAACAAAAGAGACGAGAGAGACAGAAACGATAATGGGTAAATCAGAAGAGAAGGAGAGACAAACAAGACACGGAAAGAAAGATAAAAAAAAGAGAACGAACAAAAGGGGCGATGGTACACGTACGTGTGCAATAGTGAAACTCAACATCGAGACACCTTCCGTTTCTACGAGAAGGCGAGTCACAACGTCCATTTAACAATAAAACGAAAAGGAGACGTAAAGCGGTCACGTGTTCGGTGGCGACTCGTCACGGTCGACAAATGAACAGCTAAAAAAGGATGATCTATCTGAGAATGGTCAGTACAAGTAACGATGGCGTTGTATTTGTTCATCTCGCATCGCTTTCTCATTCTTCTTTGCGATTTTTCTGTTTCTCTTTGTAGTCGTTTGCACAAATGAAAGAAGAGAGAAAAACAACAACGAAAAGCGCCGCGCCGTGCTCGTGTATCCACGCGCAGCGCCCCTCGTGTGCGCGTGCATACGTGGAGTCGAGCGTTGCCAGAAGTAAGGGGGGGGGGGGTGGCCGTGTAGGGGGCTGCTGACGTGGTGGGGAGTACTAGACGGCGAATTAGTATTAGTCTAAATGTATACAGCTCTCTGCGACGTCGGCTATATCTATAGCTACCCGTGACGACACGAGCCCCCTACGGTGGCCGATTCTCCCGGCAACGCTCACGTGGACGCACGCGCGCGCAGGTGGTGGCCAACAGCGTTACTAAAACAACGGAAAACTCACGCAGGAAACCAAAAGAACGCAATGTGTGGGGGGGGGGGGGAGGTGGGACGAACGAAAAGAAAAAAACAAACGAACAGAAGGACAGAAACGAAGAGGCAATTGAGAAGGAAATAAACGAGGGCGATTGACAGTTGGGGAGCGCAAATCGATCCTAGATCGGCGAGAGGGTGGGGGAGGATAGCGAACGTTCTCGGAGACGTTCGGGCGACTACCGCCAGGAAAATGAAGGGGGCGGGAGTGGTTGGACGAACTCAACAAAATGGAATCGAGGAAAACATCAACGGAACCAAACGGAGGGGGAGAAACGAGCAAACAAACAAACACGTAGAACGATAACAAAATGAAAAAGGGACAGAGCGAGAGACAGCGAGAGAGAGAGGGATAGTCAAAGAGTGCGAAATGAAAAGAAACAAGAAACAGATACAGAACGAAAGGGAGATTTATGGAGACAGAGGGAGAGAGAGAGACATAGAGAGAGAGAGAGAGAGAGACAGAGTGATGGAAGGGACAGAGAGAACGTAAAAAGAACGCCAGCTGTCAAGTCAAACAATCATCAAGCGGCGAAAAAGCCAGGCTCTAAGCAACGAAGCAAGCCACCTCTTCCTCTCGCTATCGTTTTTAACGGTATTCTCTGTTTCTCTGCGCCTGCTTGCAGCCACACACACACAGATAGCCAGCCAGTATCGCAAAAGGGGTGCATTTTCTTGGCCGAGAAGCAACAGAGGCGCTCAAGGGGCTTAGAGGGGGGTGATGGGAGGGTTGGGTGAATGATGAGTGGTCGAGGGTGGGTGGAAGAAAGGAGGCGAGAGAGATAGAGAGAAAGAGAGAGAGAGAGAGAGAGTGAAAGTCGTTCGCAGAGCAGCGGCAGGGGTAGCGAGCTCTCTACTCTCACACTGCGCCCTAATTGTTATTCCGTTTCCTTTTCTGGCACGTTTCATTTCCGTTTTCGTTACTCATCTAGGAAAAGAACAGCGATTGCGCCTCGTACTGGGGTTGGGGGTTGGGGGGTCGAAGGGTGTTTGGAGGTATGTCAAGGGCAGGGGTGAAGGGTACGATGATGATGGCTAGCGATGGGCTACGACACGCTTCGAATCGCCAATTGGAACGCGTGAAACGAGAGTCTCGAATCGCTCTGAATGTTAGCTGGGGTGGTTAGTAATAGGGGGGGTGCAAGCTCTATCGACGTTCAAACCGGCTGAGTTTGGATTGGAAGGAAAGCGATTTTGATATATAGGCTGATGCGGAATCTTTTTGGGAGGTCTGCTTCTCGGGGGGGATATCTTAGCTGCGGGGTGTGTCTTTTGGTGGATCTAGGGATGAGATGGAAGAGGTATCTGGGAAGATGGGGAACTCTTGAGATGCGGATCTGGGACTCCCAAATTTCCTTGATCTGGAAGTCCCAGAATTCCAGATCTGGGGATCCCAAATTTTGCAGATCGGGGGGTCCCCGAATTCCAGATCTGGGGATCCCAAAATCCAGATCTGGGAGGTTCAAAATTTTCTAGATCTGGGAGCCTTAGAATTCTAGATCTGGGAGGTTAAACATTTTCTAGATCTGGGAGTCTTCGAATTCTAGATTTGGGGGTGCCCCTAATTCCAGATCTGGGGATCCCAAAATCCAGATCTGGGAGGTTAAAAAATTTCTAGATCTGGGAGTCTTAGAATTCTAGATCTGGGGGTCCCCTAATTCCAGATCCGGGAGTCCCAAATTTTCTAAACCTGGGGTTCCCCTAATTCCAGCTCTGGGGATCCCCAGATTTTACTTCTTGCGAAATCCTCGAACACCTTTAGCTCCATGCCCGCGAGGCTCCACCGTGTCCACCCATTCAGGCCCCCCCAAGCCACGCCGGGACTGTCCAGTCTGCCGAGGCCTCCCTTAGACCCTCGAACGGCATCGCGCTAAGCTAACATCCAAAGCGATCCAACGCCTCCGGGACGGCGATATCGCGCTGGACCTCGAAGCAGAGAGTCGGCCACCCGTCGCTAACAGCGGCACACTGGTGCGATTTTGCAACAAAGCGACAGAGAAGGGACGCCCAATCAACGTGCGCTCGTTTCCAAAGGATCGTGCACACCGTCTAGCGATCAAAAAAGCGAATTTCAAAGAGACAGTGCGTGGACGTAGCGGGCTGAATTAATTAAACGGAGTTGCGGCCGCTCAGTACTTCCGGCTCGCCGGGCGTCGACCGTTGCCCCAGGTGGCCCAGGGACGTGTCAGGGCACCTAGAATGTCCCTGGGGGCTGGGGCTCGCGTTCCGGGCTTAGTGGGGGGGGGGGGGGGCAGGGGATGTCTGATCCATGATTTTCCGAGAGAACTAACCGCGGGGACGGAACGGGGGATGGGGTGAAAACTTGGAAAATACACACGTATTAAAAGATACAGCAAATCAGGCATAGAGTAACGAGAGAAAAATAGAGACATACAGAGAGAAAGAGAAAAAGAGAGGGGTAGGGATCCGCGACGTAAACAGATAGACGTGATCTGCATTGGTCAGCAACCGATCTTCTGCCGCGTTTCCATCGGCTCGGAGCGCATCATGGCCGCGGTTCCACGTCGTCGACTTGGTCTGACAACGAAAAAAGAACCGAAGGGGTCTTTTGCGTCGCTCGTGGGGGCAGATAAACAGAGAAAGAGGGTGGGGGGGGGGGGGTGGAAAAACGAGTTAAATAGAGAATTACTGCTCCGTCATCCTCAAGAGCGCTGGGCTCCAGGTCGTTTTTGTCGCTCTTCTTTTCTTTTCCTTTTTTTTTGCTGGGCAAAGGGCGGGGGCAGGTCTGGCCAGGGAACTTTCTCTAATGGTCGTAATCTATCGCAATGTCACACACATATACGATATGCATGTGTATAATGTTTATTATATATATATCTATATAAAACACACTTTTGGTACTTTCTCATCGCTAGGCGGGTGCCGATGGTGAAATGTATAGAAGCATAGCCTATTGCTGCGGGTAATATGTAATGTATAATGCGGCGGAAAAGTAGAAGCGAATGTTTGTAATAAACCAACGAGCCAATCAGCGTACAGCTCCTGCGTCCAGCTGCCTCGCGATCACCGGTCCCCGTTTTCTGAGACACTATCGACCAAAGGGACCCCGTGCCCAAGGCGCTACCATTATTTTCTTTTGTTTCGTTTCTCTCTCCTCGGTGCTGCCCTCTCGCGGCGCACGCGTCTCGTGGCAATCGGTCTTCCCGCCGTTTCACGACTATTCCACCTTCCTGGCTAGTCTCTTGGTGGGCAAGCTGGCGAGATAAGAGAGAAGAGAGAAGAAGAGGAAAAACAAATAGAAAAAGAAAAGACAGAGAACGAAGAGAAGAGAACGGTCCCGCTTGCGCGCGTCGAATAGGCGCCGAGTTCGGCGGCGGGGGGCGTTACGGGGCGCAGGCGATATATTACGGGCGTCCTTCGTTCGGCGTGTGACGAAAACGGGACCGGAAGTGGCCGCGAGGCGGGTTCGACGGCGAACCCCGTTTCGTTGGACGCGAGCTCTCGCGCATTCGTTCAGGGCGGGTTACCTTAAAAATAAGGTCGCTTTTGCTGAAACCGGACTTCTTTTTATTCATATTGTCAGAACTTAGGCGCCCCCTCCGCTCAGTGCGTTTTTTTTGTAGGTTCTGCAATATCTAGAAACAAAAGAAAGCGGGACATAGCAAGACGTAATAAGAAAAGGGCCAGGTTATCAAGAGATTCGTATAGAGAGAGAGAGGGAGGGGGAGAGAGAGAGAGAGACCGAGAGAAAGAGAGAGAGAAAAAGAGAGAGAGAAGAAGAGAGAGAAAAAGAGAAAGAGAGAGAAAAAGACAGATAGGGGGTGGCGGGAGTTTATGGGTGGAAGGGAGAGAAAAAAGAATAACCGAGAGACAGAGAATTCATAAACGAAAGAACGTAAGAAAAGAAACGGATAGGAGGGTGTTTGTGACGAGACTGGTCGTTGAAAAATTATGGGAGAAAGAGAAAAGAATCTTTGGTATCAATTAGTTGACAGAAGATGCGTGTCGCATAAAGTAGTATATATATGTATAGAGACTGATAAAGAGGGGAAGAGAAGACAGTTGGGAGCAGAGATCGGTAGAGGCGAACAGGAGGATCAAGTTCCTTCTTTTTTTTTTAGCCTTTCTCTTTTCAGTTTTTCAAAGTCCCACGAAAAACGCTAAGGGTGCCAACGCAACACGGGGGCCTCCCGTCGGCTTCCTATAAACCATCCCCTTCGCGACTTGGTCCGCTGCTGAGAGTGGTCGTCCCACCGTCGACGACCGTCGTCCACGCAGTATACCCCCCACACTTTTCTCCCCCATAGTCGTCGCTCGTGCACGCTTCCTCGATCGTTCGAGGGACGCGGCAAGGGGCACGGGCCCGCGCGCGTCCAGATCCCCTTCTTCCTCCTCGATACGCTGGCTCGTGTAGCTCACGCCCCGGGGGTGTCACGATGAGGCAAGAAAGAAACGTGAGAGAGGAGAGAAACGCAAACATGTAAATGGGAAATGAATCGTGAAACGGGGGACGTGGGTTGTGCCTCGTGTTCCCTCGCTCGTTCGTTCTTCCACATTGCACGCCCGTGGTTGCTCGGTTCCCGTTATCTAGAGTGCGAGACGCGAATGGCGGGTTGGCGCAAATAAGTGTTGGATTGAAAGTACGGTGTGGAGGATAAAACGTTGCAACAAGATTCACCGTCAACAGCGCATAAGTATAATCATAACAGTAATAATAATAATAAATAGAATAATAATAAATTGATGATTGGTGAGAGTTAAGAAGTAAGAATCAAGAAGCCATTCGTTAGTATCAAAGCTTTCGTTGCAGCAATCGCGCCAAGCGTGAAGCCGCAGTCTCTTTTGTCAAGCTCGTATAATATATATATATGTATATAAAGGCTCGAGAGATCGATTCAGCGGGTCGGGTAGTTTCGACAAGCGATCGGAGAGAAAGTTCAAGTTAGATCGTCGATGCCGTGTCGTGACGAAGCGAAGGGATGCCGATTGACGCGACTATTCCACGATCTGTCGTCGAGTTAGGTTAAATGCGAGGCAGAAATTGGCGGGCACATTTCTCCTTTCTTGGAAACCAAAAGTGTGTGTCTGTATGCGTGGAATATCGTCTCTGTCGAGGGGGGAGAAACGGACAATGAAAATGGGACGTGATGAAATAAAGAAGCACTGTTCCACGGGATTACAGTCTGACCAAAATCAATTGGACGCTCGAGGGACGCTCCGCCTTCCACTAGAGTGGGGATAGCTCCTCCCACAGTGACCCTGAGCAGCCAATTGATTTCACTCAGATCAGGATCAGGAGTATTTCCTCCTGCAAAAGGATCTTCGACTCGATATTCTTGTCACCAATATTCTGTTCGCGAACAGAGATGTAAAATCATAGAAAGTAATCGTCGAGCAAAGGAAAGGCAGATAACACTGTTAAATAAAAGAATGTTCAACGATTGATCAGTGTCTGTTCAGTTAGACTTCCCCCTTCCGTTTCCTCGGTTTATTCAGCCTCCGACTTACATTTCGAGTGGCTGATCGAAATCGGCATTACCAGCGCTCCATATATTCATGGTATTCAACATTCTGCGAGGAAACGAGCGATTGAGGGTGGAATGGGGTGTGGAGCGCGTCGGCGACGTATAGAAACGTTATCGAACGAACGGTTTTGCTCTTGTTCCCGTTTTGGTCCCATTAGTCTTCGAGTCGGACCCGAGCCGATCCTGTTTGTCACCAGACTTTCGTACAGCCGTAGAAACGGGTGTTGCGCTCCCCTCCTCGAGGGGGGTGTGCCCCGCGAACAAGAGTGAAACGTGGGCGAAAGAGGCTCGCTTGAATCCGCGTGCTGCGCGAGATCTGTGCAATTTATCACTCCCCCGCGACAGCTATGATTAATCGCGCTCTAAGATCCATTTCGGTCAGGGTTCACGAGGCGGCGGTTCAAGCGGCCGTTCCGGGAGTGTAACGTATCACCATCTGACGTCGATCTCGCGCGGAGGACGATCCTCCTCCTCCGAACGTGTATTGGGCCTTTGCCTTTTGAGAGAAACCCCTCTGTCTTATCGGCTCAACGTCCCTCGAGCTGAGGACTGGGCAGACATAACCACAAAGAAAAGTCAGTCCCCGATTCTTCCAATCTCGCGCGAGCAACTCGATCGACCGAGGGAAACTCGGTGCCCGCGCTACAGCATTCCCACGAGCAGAAAACCACACACAACGGAGTAGCAACCGCGGGGAAAGTAAACGCAACGGACGATCGGCCAAGAAGCGGAACAGTGGGCGCGGAAAGAAAAGAAGGAGAGGGGCAACACTCCCGAGGTGGTGTCGATCGATCGTCGAAATCGCATGCTGCTTCGCCGAAAGGTGGCTAACAAGGTCTATGGACACCGACCGCAATCAACTGAGGGGGGCTGTGCTACGGATCTACGAGAAAACTGATCGTCTGTCTATCGTTACCTTCACCAAACAAGGGGCGAAAGAAAAAGGAATACTGGCAAGACACGGCGAACAGAACACAACTGTGGGAGCGGGGCAAACTTGTCAAATCTTTCAACGTCTGGAGGGGCAAGGGGGCAGGCATCTAAACAACCACGTGTACAGCAAGCAACTTGGAGGGGAGGACGGAGACGCAAACTGGGCACAGAATCTGTTTCCTTCTCCAACGGGGAGGGAGAGCGGGGGTCCTCGGGAGCGTGAACTGTGGGCTGGAGAGAAAAGTGGGGAGCACACACTGAACACGGGCACATCGTCAAAAAACGTCGGGCAAATAGGATTAATGTAACACCTAACACTCACAGGCAGACCTACGATCAGTCCAACCAACTTTCTCGTCTGTAGAGCAGCCATGTTCAAAACGCGTCGTGTCGAATACCCCTTAGCTTCTACACCCACGCCTGTCATCCAATCGTTCACTCCTCCTCCATAATCAACCTTCGAATCCCCCGATTAGTCAAAGCGGAGTGACTCTCCCGTTTCTCGATCGTCGTCTCGTCCCCGCGCGGCAGGGAGCGCCACCATCTCGGACAGCACGGTGCACCGTGCCCTCCGCTCGCTGGCTATCAGAGGCCAGAGGGTAACAGTTACATGCACGCGTCCGCTCTGTCATATTCAGAGTCTGGTCCTCGCCACAGGATGAACGTTAAACGGCCAACTATCGATCCACACGGTCAATATAACATGCGCACCTGTGTCGTGTCGGGCCAGCGGAGGAACGCACGGCGGCTGGGTGGGGGGGTCAGAGACGCAACGACGGCCGAGAATTCGGCGCCGGATGGAGCTCGGTATGCGACACGACTCGGCGACTATGCCGGGGCCAAACGTAATGTGCCGTTCAAATGCCTAACAAGAACCGAGCTATCAACAAGACCCGATAAAAAAACAGCAACGCGACAGCATGTCATGTCAAACCGTTTCCAAAGAGCTTTCGCAGGGATCGGGCCAGCCGGTGCAACACGGATTCGCCTGGAAGCCGACGTTCGCAGGCTTAGCTTCTTCCGCGTTTCGAGGACTCGTTATGTCGACTCAGTTCGGCGTTCGTGATCCATGCGGCACAGACGCCAGAGCTGGAGCCTGGCCGGATCAAGAGCTTGCTTTGGCCGGTCGGGGATCCTCGACAGCGGATCGGGGCTCTGCCCGACCCGTGAAGTGTACGCGGCCGCGTTGACGAGTCCGGGGTTCAACGGGATCTGGTAAAGCCGAACAACAGAGCGAACGCCAATCGAGACCTGCACGATGCAACGATGTTCACACGCCACACAGAAACGAACAGAATGAGAGATACATGTCTTCTATCCTCTAGGTTCATTCGCCATGTCACACCTCTACACGTATACGGCTCGTGCAACGAACATCTAACGGATAGGCGATCGACTAGATCTGCTTGGGGGGGGGGGGGGGGGGAAAGCTCTTGATCGGCCAGCGCATTCAGCGAGACGGGTCCAAGACGAAACCGTTCTCTGGCACTAGTGTTTTGGCGAGCGAAACGTCTCCTGGGCGTGGTGTACAATACCGAAGACTTGAAACGGACAGAACAAGTAACACGGCAACACGGCAAGGCTATGCACGTTCTCTAGAGGAAACTTCCAAACCAAAACGAACAACGAATACTCATCAATCGATCATAAACAACGGTCAATAATTAAGTGTCAACGATAACCAGTAACCGTAACAAAAGAGCAATATAGTAATAATGAATAATCTAGCGTACAGTATGTATGTATATGTAGATAATATACATATGTAGTAGTTGTAGGTATACGTGTACGTAGAAACATTAAGTTTTAAGGTAACGAACGCTTGAATCAAGAAAGGACATTTGGCCTTGGTTTCAGGGTTACTAGGCAGGCACACCTTGCTGGTTCGGTCTGGTTGGGGCGGTGTCGCCGGACGCTCGTAGTGCCTCTCCGGCTGTTGATAAAGGGGGATCTGCAAACCCATTCGGAAACGTGTGCTCGCAATGCGCCTGGTACTGCATTTTTTGTTTTTAATTTTTGTTGTTGTGTTCTTTGTGTCTTGGTGTATCGTGGACACTAGAATGATCAGCTTGTGTTCCAGCCTCGAATTTTTCCGGGGGTCGTTCAGAACTTGACTCCACATAGTAAGTGATTTGGGTATTGATTGATTATAGCGACTTTGATGGATCGTAACACTTGGGTCTTTCAGTGGTTCAATTTTGAATTGCTTCTTGGATGTTCAGGAGTTATTCTAGAGGGTGGTTAGCAATGGTACTGTTGAGCAATGAGGAGTTTTGAAACTTTAGGATCCACCAATTAGTGGTCTGAAGCTGAGGGACCATGACGCTTGGATTATGCTAATGGTCCAGTCTTGCGTTGGTCGTGAGACGGTTCAGAACTTGATGTACACTAGAGTGGCGATTGGATAAGCAACTGACTTGTTCAACACGAAAAATATCATATCACTTCGTTCACTCTGTTAAACATTACAGTTAAATGGGATTATGTTGCTTCAGGGGCCAGTACCCTTACGTTCTCAATGCCCGTTTGAATTGATATTGAATCTAATTTCATTGCGAATCTATTACAATAGCGAGTCTAAACCATATTAGACACTGAAGTACTAGTTACGCAGAGCTATCCAAAATTTGCATCACTTCTCCAAATAAACCAGACAGTCCTCCATATCATAAATCAACGTTCGAAAAGCAAAGTCCACTTCTGAGTCCACAAAACTGACCCGAGTCAGCACCACAAAGGCGCACCAAGTCCAAATATTGACCCTACCCTACCAAACCCTAATTGCATCAGCCACTTAAACTTAGAACCGATCATTACCACAAATCCAGCCTAAGGCTAAGCTTCCAGCAACATTGAACGATCCCTGAACGTATCGCGGCTGGACCATCGCTGTAAATCTAGAGCTAATTTCCATAGTAACTCCACAGTGTCTGAGCCCAGACGACTCTATCAATATCCCAAAGTGTGTCGTGTACAACAAAACTTGCGGTTTTTAAACTAACCTGCCTCAATCGAGACAGAAACGCGAGAAGCTTCCGCGAGAACGTCCCCGCGCGCCATTTTCCCACGAGCCTCTCTATAGTCGCGCACGTGGGCTTACACAAGTGGACAATCATCCGGGAAAGGACGCACCGGGAGATATTCCGCGGTCTCGAGGAATTTTCATGGTGTCTTATGGCAGTTCTTTTAGAAATGGTCAGCGTTCGCAGACACCTTCCACGATTCTTGAACTATAGTGACTCTTTCACTGAGATGGTAATTGAGTTATGAAGATGAAATCGAATGATTAAGGTCCCCTGTACAGTTTCGTACACCCTAATCAATGATAACGCAATTTTCATTCATGTATTTCAAAATAAATAAGTGTTATCATCTTGCGAGAAAAATATGTAGCTTGAAATTGCTACAGGTGACCAGGTTCTAAGATGGTACAAAATGATGATGATTTCTGGCGTTCATTATATCGAAACGGTTCCGTGTCCAATCGCCGATCAGTTACTCCAGAATTTCATCGCCGAGGCGTGAATTCCCCGACTTTTTAATGTCCACGGTCAGCAGTTCCTTGCAAGAGCTGTCGCAGCTCTGCCGTCATTTTCTCCGCGCTCGTTAAACCCGAGTCCCTGAATCGATTTAAGTGAAACAGAGGCGGAGGCGCTTTAAGGATACGATTTCCATCCTGTGGCAAGACGAAGGATGTTAATTAGTCGAGTTAGTGGACGTTTCTTCCCTCGAGTCTTCCACGGGGACCTAAGCTCCACTCTGATCGCTTCCGGGCGACGTCCTCGCGCTGATTTCTAGATGAAGGTAATTTACAGTGCCTGGGGATCTCGCCTACCTTCAATTCCGAGTGTAATTTTTTGGGAATTATTAAAAGCAATCAAGCTTCCCTTGTTCACTTACAACCAAATTAACTAGACTTAATCTAACTTCTTCACTTCTACCTCCAGACTTGGGGGGTACACGAGGTCCCCTGCGGTCTTGGATGACGATGCAGAATTCGACGAAATCGAGAGCGAAGCGAGAATGTCCGATGTCTTGGGCCTGACGTTTGCTCTCGAGTCGAGAGGTGTCTGTTGAAAGTGTGACGGTGCAAAGGGGGTCGCGGACCCGTGGGCGATCGAACCGCGACGCGAGCTCGCCACGGGGGTGTACGTCTGGCTCGTCGAACGGGACAGAAAAAGATAGGAGAAGAAAGCAGAGGGAGGCAACAATACGTTTTCAACGCAAGCGCAGGTAACACACTCAAGAGTAGAATTAACGTGACAGGGTTGCTCCCTCGATTGGGCGAAAAGCCTGATTGATTCGTTGGTCTGTTCGCTGCGCCACGGCTCACGCTACACGGCAAGACACAATCGAGCACAAGGGAAAAAGAATGAGAAGAGTAGACTCTTATATCATACACAAGTATCAACCTGGGTCGTCTGGGGGTACGGCATGGCTACAAACTTTACCCCTGGTCGGCATCAACGCTACATCCATCAGGCATCCTAGCTCTCTGTCTTTTAACGCACCAACGTGCGAAAGCTTCCACGACTCTGCCTGGTTTACTCGCTCTATCAACGGAGAAATAGTTTTCCAATTACTTCTACCATGTTGCGAAACGAGCTCTGCATCCTAATCGCGATAGGTGTCTCGCTTACTTGAACCTCCTCACGAAGACCACCTACCATTCGTCTTTTCACTCGATAGTTGCAAAGACACTGACACTTGTACACACGTAATTTTATTAACGCTTAAGGTTTCTAAGTGTAAACCGTGGCCAATAGGAGTCTCATTCAAAGGTTTCGGCAGTTTTGCAGCTAGCTTTATCAGACACCAGATGAAGTCTCCTGAAGACCTCTGATAAAGCAAGCTGCAATGCTGGCAAACCCCTGATAAAATTCCTATTGAACCGGATTTACACTCGATAGCCCCAAATGTCTTGTACGTCGTGATTAGAACTAATTCCGCAGTAACTCACCACATATTCCCAACGCACTTCGCGTTGAAACCCACTCTATATAAAGTGTCGTTGCATGCATACTGAAGAGAAAACGGGAGTCACTGAACGATACCGCGGTACATTGGAATCTGATCGAATCGACAGGGAATGCCACCTTGATCCGTTTTGCATGGGTACGATCGAAGTTGTTCGAGTACTTGCTCGAAAGGACCGCTCGAAGATCGGACGCGACTGCGCATGCGCGTGGACGGTGGCGCCTGAAGGCTTCCACCACCGGAGTCCTACCTTACCGACCGCTAACCAGAACCACCGCGAGAACGCCTATCTATCGGAGACACTCGAGATTTCGGGGACGCAATCGGCGATCACGATCGATGCTCACGTCAGATGTGGTTCCGCGCTGCTTGTGTTGTCGTGTTCGAATGTGGGAAGCAAAGTAAAATGGAATGAAACAGAAGGAGGATCGATTATGGTTGCCTCGGTGCGATAGAGCGATCGAACGGGTGGCGATGGGCCTGAAACGTTGGCGATCGGTGCGAAATATTTCGAGGAGCTTGAATCCTGCTTGCGATTGAGATACTTTGGATGTGTTGGAGGTTAGGCTGCTTAGAGAAAAGGGATCAGTAGATTCTCCAATGAAATATCGGGGTCCAAATATACATTAGTGGTTCACAATTCACTGGAATGATTTCACTGGTCCGTAAGCTCCGGAATTACACTTGTCTAGGTCCACTTGTAGGTGTCACAGTGTCCTAATCCAGAGATTATGGACTCAATCAATACCGCCTTGATTCGAACAGCTCTGATCCAGCTGCAGATCTAGCTTACCCAATTTACCAATTCTGCCTTGCAAACGTTTCAAGGGCTTCTACTCTATCACTACACCCCCAACACTCCCGGAATCTTAAAATATCCAACATAAATCTCCTCCGCCAACATAAATCGCACAGACTCCACCAGAAGTCCCTAACAGTTCCCCAATTTTAAACAGCACTCAGAACGCAACGCCCACCGCCACGTCGTATGTGCGAGTGTTGATTCGCGCTACGGAGAAAGAGACGCGGAGAAGAAGGTTGGAGGCCTTCTTCGTGGAAAGCTGGATTAAATCAGGATCACGTAGAGCCGCGGGGGGACGCTGTTACACAGTCCACGTAGGTAGTAGACGAAAAGTGAGACGTGTGGTCTAACAAAGTCTCCCTTCCACGAGGGAGAACCCCCGCAGTGGTCGTACCGGTCCTCCGTCAGCTGAAAGAACGCTGCAGCCTGAGCACTGGTTCTAGGGGGCACCGAGAGCCAAAGATCGTGGGGAGGAGCTCTCTAGCAATGCGCCAGGGCAAGATGCTGGCGTACAAGAGAGGGGCAACCATCACTGTGCTCTAGGTTCGCTCGTGGCTCCATCATCGGTCGTCAACTTGCACTTCGGAGCTTGACACCCGTACGCATATCACAGGCACGTGCCTACGTCCTCTGAAAGGGGGACAAGCCGTGAGGGGACTCGTGTTCCTGGGCCACCGTTCTTTTTACCTCCTTGCACTCTGTCTACGGTCGCCCATGGACGCGCAGGGGTTCAGATATCCTGCCGGCTTCGACGAACTCTGGACCGCGGCAAAGAATGCGGATAGCATGATTCGCAACGACGCAAAGCTGTACGGACAGACAGCGCGGCGGCCGATAGAGGCTCAAGAAAACACAGGGGGGGGGGAAGGGTCGGTCACTTTTGCTTTGGGAACCGACGGAACAAAGAAAGACGACGAGACGGCTGACGGTATCTGTTCTGTTTTTTTTTTATACAAGGATCACACGAGCTGTGGGTAGTCATATATATATCTATATATAGAGAACGGTGTATACCAAGAGATTCATAAAAAAAAAAGAAAAATAATGAAAACGGTGCTTTCTCTTTCGGATATGAAAATTGTGGGTAACACTTACATAGACCTCTTCCCATTGCGAGACATACCGCACCAGTCTTGACAACCGTAGTAACCTAACGAGAGACAGCAGCTTCGCGAGCCTGAGGATCCTGAGAGCACGGCCCGCATGCAGGATCTGGAACGACTCACTGAAGTCCTGGAACTGAAACGTTAAACGGTTGCACCGGATTTAATTAGTTTACTCCGTTTAGTTCGATTTGGGCTTGATTACATTGCCGTTCATAAGTAATGGGAGACCTACTTTCTGAGAAATAATTGTGGGAAAATGGTGCAGATTTATTGAGGAATTCTGACAAATATTTATTTATTCTGTGTTTTAAATTAAAATCAGAAAATGAGAGCAGTAAGAAGTATTCGAATTTCACATTTTGTGCTGATACTGCAGATGTCCTATTACTTATGAACGGCAGTGTAGATATGGATTAGATAAATAGGATTAGCTGGAGTTCTTTGAAAACTGAAGTTTCTATATAGCGACGGAACTTCGAGGCGCTGTTTTGAAATTATTTTCGGGGAAATAGAGAATACAGAGTTGCAGGGCTCCTTGGTTCGAAAGTCTTAAAAATACTCGGATGCCGAAAAATGTGCTTCTGCTTATTTTAGAGATTAGTGTAATTAGGACTAAAGCACTCAAAACTTAAAATTTTTTAAGTCTTTCAGGATCTTCGGACTTCATAAAATTTGCAAGATTGTATGAGAGTTATTAAACACAATACACTTGCGAAATGTTTTCAGATCTCTCGATCACTAATGACAAATAGATGCCAATTGTTATTAATAATATCTAATGACGACTTAACAAAATTATCTGTGTCCATTTAGAATGCAATTCAGTGGAACATACATGTATATTCATTAATTTACTCGTGAATGGTGACTAATGCACTGTTCAATTTGTCAGTTAATCAGGCTTAATTAGAAACTCATTATTTCACTTTGAATTTCGCAACGAACCGAACAGATTCGCAGTTTGCGTTAATATACAATATTCAACGTTAATCTACTATATTTTTACACGGATATAATCGATATTTGTATTTATGTAATTGCTGAGAATAGTTTATGTGCTGGAAAGCTACGCTCGCGTGTAATATAAACAGATTAATTACGCGTGTTTTGATTTTACAACTGGTCGAGCGGAGCGAAACATGGAATACGTGGGTGTTCCAGGACACGAATTATTAATATGCACTTACTTGGTTAAATATGAGGAAAATGTAGTCTAGTGGTATGGAGGAAATGAGGTCGAGAAAGAACCAAGTCCTGAGGTAGTGTTTCGCGATTAACTTTGGCTCCAGGATCACTTGCTCTGCATTGTCCTGCTGCATTATACCTGTTGGAACACAAACGAAAATACTCTATTAAATTCAACATTTTAAATAATATTAAACATTGAGGATGGTGGATAATAATATGAATGGAAATTAAGTAATTTAAGGGGCCTAGAAAATATACAATTAACCAACCCTTTCCACATTTGAAGATATGAGGAAATATTGAAAAGTGCTATGTACGTTTCTCCTTATATTTGAGGATTTTGAGTTGACTATAACGAGGTTACTGGCAAAGTAGAATGTAAACAAGAAACAGTGATTACGGCTGGAATGTTCGGGGGCAAATGGCACGCGTGTAATACCTGAGGCACCATGCCTCCTCTCCCCGTTAAATCCTTTGCGAGCAACGTCCTTATTCATTGACGATACATAAACTCTCCCACTCTAAGCAACATCAGGCCATCGAGCAGTGTTCGATGCTATTCCCCTCCACGAGGGTACGTAGCTTAGGTCAAGGTCCCATTTTTGACTTAATTCAGCCATAAATAAATATGTGCATGTTTCCATTGAAATAAACAGATACGAAGAAGAAATTATCAGTGTGCGTTTGCTTTTGAACCTACTGCAAGTTATGTTCAGTAGCTCTGATACTGAAATATAGGAGCAACGCTTAAAATATTAAATTGTATATTTACTGCTTCAGTGGTAGAGAATTTGAAAATTTCGAAGGCTTTAGAAATGTCGGATGTTAATTATTATTTCCACCTTAACGACACCCGTTGATTACACTGTGAGACTGAATAAGGGAGAGGGAAATCCCCCGGTGCCATTTTATCGTCCCAAGTGTAGAAAGTGTAGACAATGTCGTCGAAATGCGTTCAGTTGGCAGCCCTTCACGCGGACACGACGTACAATAACGTCGTTGCTCGACACGTGGCAGCCAGACGTTTTCGTTATTACCGTGGATTAATTTGAAACGCGCCCGAGTCGGTCCCAGAAACGCTGGAAATTGGGTCACGTGCCGCGCTCAATGAAAACCCATTGTGCATGCACTAAACCGTGTACGTGGCTGGGCGTCGATTCGCGATTGTTGCGAATTCTTGATCCAGATTATCGGCCGTCGGCCAATATTGCGTTCCGTGAGCTGCATACTAACGCCTGGATGCATCCAGTGACCGGGTCGATCGGGGATGAAATATTTGCATGCTAATGAGGCTGTCGCCACCGCGATGGACCACCCTTGGGGGCGATCGAATTGGCCCAGAAGGGGCTGGCGCTGCGAAGTTTCCCACTTTTCCCGTTTCCCATTTCCTAGTTTCCTTATTTTCCTATCTCGACCTGGCCCCTTTCCCCATTTCCCAATTTCCCCTTTACTCCTTTCTCACCTTTCCTCTTGTCTCATTTTCCAATTCCGTACTTCCCCATTTCTACTTTACCCTTTTCACCAATTCGTCTTTTCTTCTTTCCCTCCGTTTTCTCATTTTCCCCTTTCTCCCTTGTCTTATTTCCCCCCTTTTCCCTTTTCTTATTTTCTTCATTTCCCCATTTCTCCTATTCCTCATTTTCTCTTTCTCATTTTCCTCATTTCCCCATTTTTCCTTCTCCCCTGCCGAATTTCCCCTTTCCCTTTCCCATTTCCTACTTTTCCATTCTTCTTTCACACGTGTCTGGCCATGATTTCGATTGCTCGAATGCCTGGATAACAAAATCCGAACGCTCCATCGACTGAAAGAAATCTTACGGCCCACGCTCAACGGAACCAAGTAGCCTGATCTTTTAATTTCCCCTCGCGCGAGATGTAACGTTATCGGAAGTGGAAAGGATGTACACTTGGAAGCCTCCGAGGCATACACTCGCGGGGCGTCAAAGAGCGGAATTCTGGTCGCGCGGCGCGAGCGACAGTAGAATGGCCCCATATGTGGTCAGACGCGGCGCGCGGCTTCAAAGGCGAAGGGGTCCCTAGCGACGAAGCTTGATCTGATTAGGGAAATTCGTCGGCGATTCGTGCTCGCCGTGGAAACGCGTGTAAATGAAATCTTCCCCTATCTTCGGGCCATCGTTTTCCACCTGGCCGGGATTAGATAATGTCGCCGCGAGATGCTTTGAGACGCGACTGCTTTTTTCAGCTGGCCTCGTCGCCGCGAAAGACCCTGGCGAACGTTGAAAAGAAAGAACTCCTAATTGTTGACATTAAAGGGGAGGCTTCTGTCGGAATAGTGAGCCGTGAAACGAGAAGGAAGCGCGGCCTGAAAGGTTGTGTCTGAGCGAAGAATCGCGAAAGCTTGCACTAGGGTCAACGACGTTCCCTCAAATTACACTACGATACAGTCCAACCGCCCTAAATTAAATCCCCTTCCATTCAATCAATTTCAATAATCCACGAATAACTGAATTCAATATCTCAAAGCAAACCACTTCCCCTCAACTTCAATTCCATCCACCTACTTCCCCCACAAACCCCCTTCCAGCACACCAAACATCCTCAAACTTCCAACCACATTCCTCCACCTTGCCCCTCTAGAAACCCATCCCTTACCCACCCATCCCTTACAATTCCAAGCTCCACTGCCAGAACCATCGATGCTCCTGCAAATCATTTTTTCTTCCTACCCGGTGGCATTTTCTTTTAACACCGTCCGCGTGTCTTCCCGGAAACGAGGATGCTATAGCTAACTGAATTGGGGGTCGTTCGTGGGAAACGGAGATTTGGGTTGGCCTGATGAGGCCTGGGCGGAGAGAACCAGGAGGGGGGGGGGAGAGGGTTGGAGAAGAAAATGAGAGAAGGAACCAGGTCGCTCCATTCTTCCCTGGATGTCCTTTCCCTCGGCGGGCGCGCGACAATGCAAACTTTCCATCGTTCCTGATCCTCTTCCCGCGGACACCAGGTTACTGTTAACCCCGACCGATCGCCAGGGCTGGGGAGGAGAGAGAGGGGGGAGGGACGGAAGCCGTTCGAGGCTTCATTCTGTATCTTTAAATAGGACCATTCCACTGAATGGTTCGGCGTCGCTGTCGATAAGCCTTTAAAACAGTTAAGTGGATTGAGCTTGAACGGGAACCGGCAGCTTTCTCCCCGGTGAAATGAGATCCACGTTATCGAATGTACATTTTCGCTTAACCTCCGAGCAAGTACCAGCTGGAGGGTGTTTTGTAATTTGTGGTAACACACACCGGGAGGGGGGGGGGGGGGGGGCGATTCCCCATTGGCCAGGTGAATCGAAAATCTGGGAGAATCTTTTGCGATGCGAGGACTTTGGTTTGGGAATATCGAGCTTTCTTTTGCTCTTTGTCTCGTCGAGAGAGGCTAGGTGGAACTTCGGGACGAAGAATTGGAAGTGTGAGCATTTTGCAGGGGAAGCTTTTTATAGACACTATTAATCTTGATGCAGAATTCTTTTCAGGTGAGAATTCTTCTTGAGAAGTGATACTTTATATTAGATGCGTTATTTTAGAGTTATTTGAACTCACCTGTCCTGAAGTTGACGACAATGTCTATGAGGAATATCGTGTCGGAAAGGCAGTTGAAGGCTATCCACCTAGTGCTTAGGTCGTCATTGAAAAAACTAATGGCGACTGGCAGAATTATCAGATTCGCTACCAGCAGGAGGAGCATGCAGAGGTCCCAGTAGAATCTGAAATCAGAAACCAAAAAATTCCTTAGTACATGTACGATCATTTTCACACACGTTAGGCACTAAAAATTTGGTACCCTCCTTCGCAATGTTTGGAATAATGGTACATCAACTATCGGAGAATAAGAAATTGCTTCCTGTGGATGAGGAAGAGTAAATCCTCCGCAGAGTATGTCTGGACTCCTGCAGGTATCTTTTTAAAGAAATAAATTTTTTTCTTCGGAGAGACATCGGTGAAGCAAAATAAGAATAATGGGATTGAAAACGAATTCCCATTCCTCGCGAAAAGCCACCCGGAGCCTCGTTTCTTCCTGTTTCTACAGGAACGTCAGCCGTCTCCTCTTTTATTTCGCGCACGGAATAAGTCAAGCTCCGCTGAATTTTGCATTAGAAATTTGCATTCAGGCTCCGACGCGTAACCTACTTACGGCAAAGGCCGGGATTCCTTAAACCGGAAGCATTTCTGAGATTGTCTTTACGAGACCAACTTTACTCAATTACCGGAGAGGCAATGTTTTAAGCGGCCCGTGGCCACGAGACGGATTTTATTTTCATTCTGTTTGCTTAAAAGTCGCGCTGCACCGAATTCCCGCTTACCGAATCCGCCGCTCTCCCTCCCTTAATCCCGAATTAAAACTGGAAAGCGAATCTTGCCTGTAAATCCGTTCTAAAGACTACGCTTCGTGCAGGAGAGCTTCCGTCGACATCAATCTTCCCACATGTTTCGTGTAATTTAAACAGCTGGCGAATTATTTCCACTGCTTTATAATGCAGTCTTTTTGATTTAAGATTTATGGAACTTTATACGGAAATTCACTTTCTGGGAGTTTGATGGTGGCTTTATGGTACCTGTTGTTTCATGGATGCAAGCACCACCGATTTGGGGGCGCAGAAAATATCAAGAAAAATTCCATCAAATTCCAAAACTTTGAGCTTAAATTAAAGCTCGATCCTTCTGCATTAATTTGCCTACTCGTTTGCTTCGATATTTGAATTATAACTCTCGCTGGAATTGAAAATGTGGAGTGTTGCAGTGTTCCTTAGATACGAAAGCTACCGATTTGGGGGCGCAGAAAATATCAAGAAAAATTCCATCAAATTCCAAAACTTTGAGCTTAAATTAAAGCTCGATCCTTCTGCATTAATTTGCCTACTTGTTTGCTTCGATATTTGAATTATAACTCTCGCTGGAATTGAAAATGTGGAGTGTTGCAGTGTTCCTTAGATACGAAAGCTACCGATTTGGGGGCGCAGAAAATATCAAGAAAAATTCCATCAAATTCCAAAACTTTGAGCTTAAATTAAAGCTCGATCCTTCTGCATTAATTTGCCTACTTGTTTGCTTCGATATTTGAATTATAACTCTCGCTGGAATTGAAAATGTGGAGTGTTGCAGTGTTCCTTAGATACGAAAGCTACCGATTTGGGGGCGCAGAAAATATCAAGAAAAATTCCATCAAATTCCAAAACTTTGAGCTTAAATTAAAGCTCGATCCTTCCTCATTAATTTGCCTACTCGTTTGCTTCGATATTCCCTGTATTACTCTCGCTGGAATTAAAAATGTGGAGTGCTGCATTATTCCTCGAACACGAGAACTAGCGACTTGGGCAGGCAGGAAATCGCAAGAAAAATTGCATCAAATTCCACAAGCTCGGGCTTAAATTAAAGCTCGATGTTTCTCCATTAATTTTCCTCCTCGCAAGCTACTCTCGCCAGAGCTGAAAGCGTGAAGCACCGCGTTACTCCGCGAAGACGAGGGCCATCGACTTAGAGGCTTAGGAAAGCTTGAAAAAAAAAAAAAAAGAGAAGATCTTCCAATTTCTTCCGGGGCTGCCACTTAAATCTTCAGCATCCAGGAAATAAGTGGCACTTCCAAGTAAGATCCCTGCCGCTATCTCTAAACTTTCGAGAAGGAACGCAGCCTTTCATCGCGGGCATTAATTCAAACACCCGAGAGTGATATTTCACGGAGACAGGGCGGAAGTAGGGCTCGCGAACAAGGATAAACAGCTACTCGAGGGTTGCCCGCGCCAGGTGTTGTGGCAAGTGGAACCGCGGAAGCTTCGACGTTCACCGGTGCGTGCTGCCAGAGAAGCTCCTCTCTCGCGTCGGTTTCGAGCACCTCCGTCCGCGCGAGCTGCGGGCCGAGCCACCGGGTAGCTTCATGCGAGCTACAAGCACATTTATTGCCCCGATGTAGCTACGTTATTACTCGGCGAAGTGGGCCAATGTTGCACCGCTCGGCCTGGAATCGAACTGATTAAAGCGGAGCTTTTAGAAATTGGGCCTCGCTTCTTCTACCACATTTCTTTCGCGAAAGTTCCCTCCTCCGCGACACTACATCTCCCCATGGAACGTCTTATGCCCAAACTTCAACCATTTTAAATTTAAATCACACACAACAGATTTCTATACTTCGGAATTGTGGCCATCTCGATTAATTTATTAAGGTTGCCTATAAATTTACGATGCCTTGGCACAGCCAAAAATGTAGAACGCCTCAGGTACCGTGACCATTCTGCCTAATGGATAGTGAAAGCCCTCGGCAGACAGAGAGGATGGTTATCCCCGATGTCGTTTAAATCTAAAACCGTCGTTTCGACGACGAGACGAAGGGGCTTTTAGAGTGCAGCAGGTAACCAGGAAAGTTTTGATGTACGAGCTTCTTGCACGCTGAACTGTCCGTGGCAAATGAAGATGAATGGTAATGTCATGGAAAGAAATAGCCAGACCTACGGAAATGCTTATCCGTCCCGCGCAACGTTGCGCGCGGCTGGGCAAACTTTACCATCATATTCCAGTCACTTTGACGACGAGAGACGTCGCCTTTGTGGGTGCACGCTGGTGGCCAAAGTGATACAGTATCGCTCTTTTCAAGTTGCAAAGCAATTAGGACACTTAAGGTGTGGTGGCATATTCACAGAGGGACTCGGTTATTCTGGGTAATTGTCGGGGAACCATAAACTGCGAGTGAACTTGAAAAAAAAAATGGCCCAACGGATGTAGTATCAGAGACACTAAAGGAAGTACGAAGAGAAGTGAAGGAGTTTTTGATTAAAACGAGGAAGAAATTCAATTTCCTTGTGCAGCGCCCCCTCAGCGGGGTTTGTTAATTTTTCCGACCGTGTGACGACAGGGGTAGCCTCGAAATAACAAAGTGCATAATGATGCAGTCGCAGCGTGCACCCTTGATGACGGCAATTATTGCCAGGCTTGCATCGCGGCGATCGATGTGTTCCCGACGAAACGGTCGTTTATGTATATTTAAGAAAGCGCAATTCGGGCCAGGGTATCGCGCGATTCCGCGACTCTTGCATTATGCATTCTCAATCAACGGAGTGGAACGTGTATCTCTGCGAACAGCTCTGCAACAATCGCGATGCGGAGATGTTTTGCCGCGAGAATCGTGAAACGTTATATGGGATCCCGAGGCAAAGGGGGCGTTTTGCGCTGCAAAATGCAGGTGAATAAAATCCCGCGCGTTTTGAACACGATCAATTGTAAAGGGCTGCGTTTGGATAGGTGGGTAACAAATTTGGGGGCGTAGGAAATCGCGAGAAGAATTATACGTAGGTCTGCAAATTTGGTCTCTAGTTAAAGCTGGATGCTTCCCCATTAATTTGCTACCTTGGTCGATCCGATCCTCGAGATAGTACACCCGCTAGAGTTGAAAGTATAGAGCGTCGCGCTGTTTCGCGGACACGAGGGTTGCCGTTTTGGGGGCGTAGGAAATCTGATGAAAAATTAAATTTAATTCTTCAAATTTGTACTCAAATTGAAGCTTAATTCTTCCCCTTTAATCCCCCACCAAACATAATTCGATAGCCGAATTATTACGGCCGCTGCACCCCGAAACACGAACCACTGCGCTGTTCCTCCACTTTATACATCTGAAACTTGACTACCTTCACTCGTCCTACAAAAATCCTATCTGCAATCGTACAGAATTCAACCCCGCAGTTTTTAATCTCACATCCTCCGCCGAGAGACTATTTTTACTATCTGTCAACGTGTCCCGACCCAAAATCCTGACGTCGTTGAAATCGCTACTGTTAAGTAACTATCTATGTACCGGTAGGTCGAGGGCCTGGACGAGGCTAGAGCCCCGTGAAATATTGAGCAGCCTGTTCGTGTTAATCCTGAAGACGTTGATTAATCCCCTCGGAGTCTTCGTTGCGGGTCGAGCGGAAAGCTGCAGGGCGAAACTGAATACGTGGCGCGGATAGAAAAGCTCCAAATACGGGACGCCGTAGGGGGGAGGAGGATCGTGTTTCACGCGGATAAACGGACGGTGGACGGTATCATCGGTCAATTCCTCCGTTCCTATCGCACAATGGGGCCCGAAGAAACGGTCAATTAGAGGGTAAGAGGATTCTGTACATACCAATCACTGTCGGGAGGATTACCTGATAGCTCTGAATACATTGCCCGCCGGTCTCTAATGACTGTTCCCGTTCAGTGGGTCTGAATAAGCTTGGCTCGAAAGTGCGAGTTTTCTTCGGCGGAGGAAACTCTAAAAAGGGCCTTCGTTGATGAACACCAGTCAGACCCGGGGTTTCCAAGAACGGGAGGATTCTTATGCAGATGAAAATGGGGGAAGCTCGTCAGAGGGAGGAGTCTAGGAATTGGAATTGTGGGAGCTCAGGATGTTTAGATGGTGAGGAGGGGCGTTATGGGTTCATGTTTCGGGGCACAGTGGGTGGAATAGTGCAACTATCGAAGCATATGGGCTGATAATTTTTTTTTTTAAGTTTGTGAAGCCTACGAAAGTGGTTCAATTATCTGGAAGACATTAATCTTGCTTCTAATATTTGATATTTTGTAAGTCTACTACCGTTTAACAAGTTGGTTAATTGGTGGAATGGTACAAGTGTCGAAGAAGTTGGAGTTTCGTAATAGAAATATCCTCCCTCGCTATATTGCTTCTTGCAGAGTTTGCTGAATTATGAGTTTACATATTTCATGGCTCATTGATCATGCCAGGCGCCATTAAACTACCAGTCTCCCTAATAGAGTTTGTTTTAGGATGATTAATCCGTCACAGGTGTTTCTGCGTTTCCAGGTGCGCGTTAAATGATTCAGCCGACTTTAATTAAGACGATTTATTTGCTCTGTCTACTCAACAGTAGCCACGTATTACCACCTAGGGAACTCTCGCATGAACTACATTCCTTTTCCCATTTACCACCACCCTGTAGGGAAATTTGTCCATACAGAGGGGGTCGAAAGAAAATTTTAAACTCATATTTTTAGATATTTATACACCTGAACTAAATCTTCCAAGTGTTATGGTGCTATCATTGCAAACTGATATGGGATATAAATTCCAAGATACAATTCTTTTTAACAAAGCTACCTTATTTCTGTTACCATCTGTAGTTTAAGCTCTCTTTTGGCCGCTACTGTAATATTTCTTTTGACCACTAGTACTGTACCATATTTTTTGGCCATCTTTTGGCCAGTACTGTACCATATCTTTTGGCCACCTTTTGGCCACCTTTTGGCCAGTACTGTACCATTTCTTTTAGCCAGTACTGTATCATTTCTTTTGGCCACTACTGTAATATCTCTTTTGACCACTACTGTACCACTTCTTTTAGCCACAACTGTAATATCTCTTTTGGCCACTACTGTACCATATCTTTTGGCCACCTTTTGGCCACTACTTTACCACTTCTTTTGGCCACCTTTTGGCCAGTACTGTACCATTTCTTTTAGCCAGTACTGCAATATTTCTTTTGACCACTACTATACCACTTCTTTTGGCCACTACTGTAATGTCTCTTTTGACCACTACTGTACCATATTTTTTCCCCACCTTTTGGCCACTACTGTACCACTTCTTTTGGCCATTACTGTACCATCTCTTTTTGCCACTACTGTACCATTTCTCTTGACCACTACTGTACGATCTCCGTCAGTCCACCGAGGACCACGATGAGTCACCTTCAGCTACCTACTTGGCCCACGAGGGAAACTCCCAGAGCTGTTACTCCGAATGACAATGGGCTCTCGCGGTGATAGGGATATTTAAAACGCGTCATCGTGGGCCCGCGAGCAGTGTCGTACAACGGCAGCACGTGGAGGCGTTCGTGGTCCCACACACACACACACACACACACGTACACGCGATTACATCGATTAGCAAGAATCACCGTGAAATAGTAGCCGCGCACTACGGCTGGCGCGTACAGGCGCGGCGAACAATACCGCGGGGTCGCCCATTGTCTGGCAGAGGATGCTGACATAACCAGAAGCACGGCCGCGTGCGTGTCGTTTTATGGCACGATGCAAATTTCAGTTCAGCTGGTCGATCTTCCTCTCTCTCTCTCTCTCTCTGTCTCCCCTCGCCCTCCCCGCGCGCCACAACGTCGATCACGCCGACGCGATTGCTTCGGCCCGTTTAACCGCGTGACTCGTTCGGATGGTTCCTCACAGAGCGGCCGACAGACCGGGGACCACGGTTTCTGTGTCTGCACAGCGTGCAATCGTCGCCGCGCCAAGGCGGACTGGGCGAATGAGAGACGCGGGGTTAGGTCTGGCTAGGTTCCGGGGTTGGAATGGGGCGAAGCTTCTGCTGGTCGCAGGATTTTTTTTCTGGAGCATTGGAACTTTTCGGTGTACGGTTAGTCGGGGATGGAGGATCTTTGAGCAAGACATTAGGTACCCCAGAGCACCGTTCGATAATCAAGCTTGCATGTTCTCGTTTTCATTAAAATTAGCTTCTTTTGACGAGATACACTGCCGTAGTATTGACTTCACATCGTCTTTGTTTGTAAATGGTTTTTCAAATGACGTAGCAGTGGGTGTATAGGCGATAGGAGGAAAACACGATGCACAGCGCCCCTGGAATTCACTTCAATACGCGGGGCCGACGATCAACGCTACTTGAGAATAATTAATTGAGTCGTTATAGCGCGCAGCGGACGATCAAACGTATCACGTCGTGCTTATTAGCTGGACACTTTGCGAACGTTCTTAGAGGACGGGGGGAGACGAGAGGCACTCTTAAACTTTTCATACGTTTTTTCTAATGACTGAATTACCAGTACTGCTGTTGGCAGTCGTGTCTATCCTATCGACCACGTGACGAAGAATTCTTGGTGTCGTGGTTCAGAGGTTAAAGTAGAGTTTATGATACTCTAGGTTAGGGTTAGGGCTAGGTTAGGCTAGGTTAGGGCTCTCTAGATCTAGAGCACACTAGGGCTAGGACACTATAGATTTAGGATCCTCCAGACTTGTGACACTACATCTACAATAGCTCTGGGCTTGAGGATCTTCAGACTCAGGAGCTTTAGGAGTCACTTTGAATCAGGATACTCTGGACTTAGGATATTCTAGATCATACACCACTCTAGCTCCGAGATCATTTAAACTTAGAAAAATTGCCAATCCCGTTCCATACAGCTTCCAAACACATCTAACCCCTCCGCAACAGTGGAAGAAGCTCATTCATCCACGATCCTCACTTTCTCAACACACTTCCACCAGTGCCCTTCGAAGCTAACCTCCTAAAACTCGTCAATCCCACCTCCCACGCTCCTCTGCGCGACCTCCAATCATCCCAATCCCTTCGACTTCGTATCCCCTGAAGCCCACACTCCGCCCAGCATCCCACTTCCACCCACGAGGACTCGAAACAAACCGTGGTCACTCTCCGTACTTGTTGATCCGGAGAAGATTCAACAGCTGGGAAGGAAAAAAGAGACACTGTCAGCAGTGGACGGAGACACCGCGGACAAAACGGAGGGAAAAAGAATAGAAGAACAACGAGGTGGCGGTGGGCGTGGGTCACGGTCGTGACGGTTTCGCGCCCCGGGAATTAACGCAACAATAGAGACGAATTAATTAATTAAGCCGCCTTAATTGCGGGCTTGTGCGGTGTCCGTCCCGCGGCGGGCGCGGGACGTGGGCCCGGCTAATTGCAGCGCTGCGACAAAAACCGACGAAACCTGTTGTCAGCGTCACGTGGCCAGAGGCATCGACGGACTTTTACGCGAAGATGAATGAAACCGGCCGTCACCAGCGCGGATAATTTAGACGTGAAGGCCCGGCAATTAATATTGCCTGGGCTCCGTGTGTCGCATCGCACAAATTGCACGGTCGCGCCCGGGGGAGGGGGGGGGGGGAGGGAAATCTGGTGGCCGTGTGTCGGGACGTGTCGTTTCCAGGAAGTGGCGATAGGCTGCGACAGATTTGCGGCGGCGAGAAACGCTCGGTTCTTGGTGGGCAGCACGTCTTAATGGCGGACAGAGAATGGCAGTATTGGTCGTAATTACTCAAACGGCGGGGAAGTCTATTTTTAACCCTTTACGTTTTCGAGTGGCGGGAGGTGGCTCAAATGGCCACTTAAGAGTGATTAAATTGGATGAGCTGGGATGTTGTAAGCTTAGGATTTTCAGGGGATTCGATTTTGTGGGGTTGGGTCACAGTGGGTGAGGATGATGTGTAGTTGGGATGTCCTGGAGAACTAGGGAACATGAAATTCATGTGCAGACTGTCCTAAGATGGATTACTACTCTCTAAGTTTTGGATAGAGTCAGAGAGGTTTGGGAGTTTAGGGTTGGGATGTTGTGACTTAGATAACCTTTGGACTGAGAGTCCCTCTTCTAGGTTCATGATACACTAGGAGATACTTTAGAACTACAACAATACTCTCAGGGTTTTTTTTGGATAAGGCTCTATCAGACTTGGGGTAACTCTAGACTGAACACCCTTTTCTCTGACAAGAATACAATATTGTGAAGACGATGTGTCTAATTTTTTATGAGTCTCATATCACTTAAAGTAGAGACTACTAGGTGAGACTAACCCTATTGGCTTTCTATCCCATAGAAAAAATGAATTAGGCATACGGAGATTCGAACTGCCGACCGCAGCAATACGAACCACTCGCCTTTACTCGCTCAGCCGCGGCTCCGTTGAATGCATAACTTGACACTTCTGAATCTACCGAGGTAATAAATCTCTTTTATTGTTTTTCTCAGAAGTGCGGTCCTGTGGGAGAGAAAGCCGCAAAGCCTCTACTTTAAGTGTTATGAGTCATCAAAAAGTGAGACATCGCCTTGACAACGTCTTCTTCGTAAGACACAAGCTGGAAATTGTTACTCCATAGACGTTCAAATCCTGACCTCCACTCCCACCAATTCACCGACCTCTAAAAGTGCCCTACTACTCACCACTACCTTAACCCCCAACGATACAAAATCGACGATCTACACTTCCCAACCTAGCCGTCCCCCTCGTGACAAAATGGCACCTTTACGTGCCCCCGCAAGTATCCGTTTGCGCGATTACCTCGATCCTTTAACCCCTCACCCAGAACCCGACGTGGGCGATTAAAAAGCTTTGCTGCTCCCAGCCGGGGATGCCGTTAACCTTCCCCTGGACCCGCTCGCCTCTACTCGAAACCCGGAGGATTCATTGCTGCACGCGGATTTACGTAACGGGGTGGAGCCGCGTCGGGAACTTTGGCTTTACGGAGCAGAGCCGCGGGCCCTCGCCGGTCATGTTTACGCAGTCACCGATGCCCTCGTTGAAAGTTTCGATCCCCAGTTTTACGGAGAATTTACGAGGGACAATGGCGGGGCTGGCGTGTCGCCACCGGATCCTCGGTGGTACCGCGGGGGTTTTATGCCTGCCGCTTTACGACGATCTCCTCGCCCGGCCTCGGCCCGCGATGGCCGCGCGCTCATCTCGAGATTGAGATTCCCCGTAATGAAATCTCGCGTAATTAACGACGGGACACTCCGCGGGATTGCTCCCCTTTCGGGGGAAGACCCTCGGAGTCTTTGATACCGTTGAAATTCCCGTCGATCTCGTTTAATTGAAGCCCGGCCAGGCTGAAAGCACCGGCCGCGTTAATCGTCGGGATTTCACGCCGAGCTTTACGATCCCGCTGCCGGGCAGGACGTTTGTGTCCAGGGTTCTCATCGCGCCGCGGCACAGTTCTGCCCCGGCTTTTTAAAGATTCACTGGCGTTCGATTCTCTGCCGCGGGGCTTTGCGAAACGGTATCGGCGCGGAAAGAAAGGATCACCGAGGAAATAAAATACGACACACCCGAAATCTTAATCAACTTTCGCGTGAGTTTAAATTTAGCCCTCCTTAAATTTAGAAGGTTGGAAGAGGTGGGGAGGATGATGGGAACTGGTTGAATTTCGGAGCTAGGAACTTTCACTTCTGAACCGTGCGAGTCCTCGAACTCAACGACCCCATTCGCAATCTCGACGTCTCGGTTCCGTTTCGCAATGTGGCGAGAGTTCTCGAGCACGTGCCGCTGCTCCCATGCTGTTACCCTTAACCCACACCCTGCCCCCCCGCACCCCCTCTCCCCTCCCCCAGGAAGTGAGTCCACGGGGGGAAGGCCCGTTAATCTTGGACTAATAAAATATTTGAACCACCTCCTGCTCCTTATAGCTTCCAGTCGGCCATGGCCCAGTAAGACCTCAACGCGCAGGGTCACACCCACACAGGCGAGGACGTCTATCAGCTACCTGTCGACTCGATATACGGGGTGTACAGACAGTGTCTCCTAATATGTCTATCAAATCATTCCCGAAGCGAAAATCCCAATGCACGTGGGAAAATGTCCCTACAAAGAGATTGCACGATGCTCGGTTCGACCAATTTGGCTCAGATTTTCCCCACGCAGATGGTGTACACCGTGCTCGATGATATATTAAACGCAGAAGAGACGCTTTTAAAAGTTTCGTAAAAAAGTGCATTCCGAAGTTTTGTATTTTTTAAACCCTCGATATGATGGATACTGTTTTCTGGGTGTATGTGAGAGGGGGGTTGAGAAAAAAGGGTTGCAGGGTTTTCGGAGGCATATACTGCCCTCCTTAGTTAAACTGTCCTATCTAGCATTTTTTCATTTTTTTTTTTTTTTAAATATCTTGAAATATTTGAAGTTCCACGCGTCTTTTACGTTTTAAGTAAAGTTGGAAAACTTCTACGTGCTTCGTAAAGATTTATAAATAGTCTAATGTATTTAACCTAACTTCTTTCCAAATCGTTAAAATATCCTATCTAAAACAATCGATTAGTATACCTATTACAAAAAATTATATTTGGCTGTTACGAAATAATGACAACGTGTTTTAATTTGAATGAAGAGAAATAAGGACGGTACAAAGTAAATGATAAAACTTCAGTTTTCTCGGTTATTTCAAAATGCTAGATAGGACATTTTAACTAGAGAGGGCAGTATAGTGTTCGTGTGAACGAGTAAAAAAGTTTTAATAAACCTGTCACGTGAGATTAATAATTATTGAGATGCGAAAGGGTTTCTGTTACCTCAGGTTTCATGGGATATCCTCCCCATGTTGGGGGATATTTCTACCCTCTGGTGTATAGATAAATTAGTATTAAGAGAAGTGGTCTTCTGTAGCATATTTCATAAATTTATCGATAGCCAGTTGATCGTGATCTAGACAATCCCTTATATTTCATTCAAATGAGCTCCTGTTCACTTCCCCCAGCTAATAGCAATAAATAAACCCCATCTTCAAATATACTCAACCGTTTACAAGTACAATTAGGACACCTGCTTTATATCTGGGACAGATTAAATAAGTACTTTACACTGCTATTAATTTAAAATTCGAAATAAAGTAAAATCCGCGATAGTTCTTCAATAAAAATTTGCAATATTTTTCACAATAAAATTATTTCACACAGAACAGGTGTCCTAATACTTATGAACGGCAGTGTATTCGGTCATACACTAAGCACACCCACAGCAAAAATTGCTATTAACACTATTAAAGTACTAATGTCAATGCAAAAGCCACACACCTTTTGCAACATCGATATGTTCTGCCTACGGAAGCGTTCGAGGCAGCCTGCCCAGTGAACGGAAGCAGAAAATATAGTCAGCCCGACGGAAAGACTACGTCGGGAAGTAGAATCAGACCGATCGACACAGACAGACCGATTCAGCGGCCTGGACGCCGAGACAAAGCGGCGCTTATCTCGATAACGAATGGAGATAGATCGATAGTGCACACCGGCTTCCTGGTCCAGGATGGCCTGGCAAGCACGCCGCCGGCGAAGCTTGTCGGTTATTCCGCCACGGGACACCCTGTACATCGCTGGATGTATATACAACTCCCTCGAGATTATCTGGCAGCGGTGAAGGTAACACAGCTCGGCTGATCGACTCGAAAATGTCGATCGGAGGCTGATAGGCGACCTTGCTGTCATTCGAGGACAATATTTCGGGGACCTGCAGCCACTCCTACGGTCTCTTATTTCTTGGTTGCCTCAGAAATTGGGGAAGAAGGTGAACTGGTTGTCTCCGGTCGTGTTTCGCGACGATTCCCTCCTCGAATTGGAAGTGGAAGGAAGTGTGACACAGAAATTGAACTTTTTCGCTATCACTCGCGAGGGTTTTAAGGTCGCCTTCTTTTCCCAATAAAAGCTTATGTTCGAGGGGGAACGGAATTCGGTGTCGAGCGATGCAAAAGTGAGTGGAAGAAGAAGAGGAATGCTGAAGGAAAATTAGCCACCACTTCGGGCAAGGGACCCTGGCACCCCGCAAAGAAAAAGGATAAAGGAAATTAATGTAACCGCGACTGAAATAATTCAAGAGCTTTGTGAACAGAAAAGAAAACTGGATTTTATTCTTTAAATAAATTTTTATAATCACCCACATGAATTTTACTGAATTTTGCATTAAAATTATTTTTATACGTTCAACTCGGCTTCCACCAAGATTAAATCCTGAGTAAATATTTAGATAATGCTATCTAAACAATTTTCCTTCCAAAATAAAAAAAAAAAAAAAAAAACAGAAAAGAGGGCTTCCCGAGAATAGAGTAAAGGATCGCGAAGAAGAAGTTATTTGAAAAGACCCTCCAATGGAAAACTTTAGTGGAAGAGTATTACACTGACACCTTCCCCTTTAGAATATTCTATGGCGAGAGGATAAAGCGCGTCGAACAGTATCAAAGCAAGTTTTGATACATGTCCAAGCTCCAGACGTCTTCCAGGAAGCTGGTAGCTTCCTGAGGGGATCGATAACGTCTCCGTGCTTCCGGGGCTGACTCGATTAGACTAAATTAAGCGCGGTGTGTCAACACCGTGCATAAATAGCCGCGTATTGGGATGCTCGAAACGCCACGGGGCTGCAATTTCAAATTTATGCCGGGGGAACCACAACGCCCCCGCCAGAGCCCATGCATCCCGAATGCGCCGCTGCATTCTGCTGCAGCCATGAGCACGCCGCCAGGGAATTTTAGATTTCTAAGGTCACGTTTATCAATTCACCAGTTCCTCCACGGCAATTATCCATATTTTACGCGTAGCAAATTGTTTACAATTTTCCACGCTATGCTCGTATAAGATCGTGCTCCCTTTTCGCGCTCTAAATTTAGATGAGCTATCTGGTACGTAATTAAGAAGCATCTGGTATAGATTGAAACAGTGGCACTCGAGATTTATCGACGGGACTGGGTTCGCCGTGGCCGCTGAATTACAAGGGCTTCAATGCGTAAATGGACATTCCATGCGAACTCGGACAGATTTCCGAGTAAGTTTTCGTAGATTGCTGACATTTGAATATGCTGTAGTCTTTGGTGATATTTAAACGTACCTCGAAGAAAGAAGAAATTCAATCTACTACTTAGTTCGATATATTTATTTCATTCCTAAGCTTGTGTAGCCTTCAAGGTCATAGTATACCATATGGTTGAATTTGTCTTGACAGTCGTTTTCATACTGGATAATCAAATATATAGCATTCCATTTAAAAGACTGAAGGTCACCCTCGGTTCAAGGAAAATATTGCGAACACCAAAAATTAAGATACCGTATTATGTTGTGTATAAAAGACAGTAATAGTTTTCCTTCTTCAGTTTTTTTTTACAAATACTTACCATATTAGAGAACACTGTATAAGAATAGCAGATATAGCCGCTTGGCCGCTGCGAGTACCGCACCGAATACCGTGTGATTTGACGCAGCGTTACATTCAAGTAATTTTCATTTCGCCAATTTTAAAGTGTCCATATTTTTGAACATTTGTCCATCAACGGGAAGGATAGAACTATGTTCTCCTCTTTTTTCAGATTTTTAAAATCGCGCTCGATGTTAAAAACCTGCATTTGTTTAAAATAATTGCACAAAAATGGTTCAATTTTTTTTTAAACTGAATTAATTTTTTCTTAAAACTTCAATGTCTGCTCTATAAGCACCGTGAAGCTCATCTCCATCCGTTTACTACTTCCATAGCTATAATGTATTGAAAAAAAGTTAGAACTTAACTTCAAACAGCTGTAAAATCGACATTTCTGAAAATTTTGAAAAATCCTTTGAGGTACGTTTAAATATCACTAAAGACTACAACATATTCAAATTTCAGCAATGTACGAAAACTTACTCCGAAATCTGTCCGAGTTCGTATGGAATGTCCCTAAAGTGATATGCGAAAAGGTAGATTCTTCTCAGGGATCGAGATCCAGACAAGTCGTGCGAGAAGGAGCCAGTTTGAGGCGGTTTTACGGTCGTTGTACCATGGACTCCCACGTCCCCGTTGCCTCGAGCCATCTTCCATCGATTCTTTTCCCATTTCCAATGCAACAGGCTCGTGAAAACACATTGCGAACTCAAATAATGTAATACGAGTGTCTTGAACACCTCTTGAACATCAAGCTTGGAAGAATTTTATTCGAACACTAGATAACACTTCCTCCGCCAGTGCCCCACTGAAAGTTCCTTCAAGCACTAATTTATCTCCCATCTACAAATATAATCCTTCACAATATACCACCTTTAAATAACAAATCCCAAGCCTTCAATCTTCCACAACTACACCAAGATGGCAAACTATTCAAGCTCCTCGAGCAACATCCACAGCTCATAATAAACTCGCCAGATTCTGACCCTCTGCAATTTCTGAATAAGAATTTCTGAAGACTCTTTCCTTCGAAAATGATGATCCAGTTCAGACAACCATCTCTGCTCTCCATCATGAATGAGAATCACCTGACTCAGACTTACCCCAGCCCCGGCAGAAATGGCACCGCGACCAGCCTAGTGTCTATTCATTCAACGCCTAATAAGATCGCCGAACGCCTCGTCGAGGTATTCGGGAAGCCGAGCCGTTGACTCGGCCAGGAAGTGATCCAGCAACGTTTCCCAGTTTGCGCGGCCATTAAAGTCGGATCAGCCGAGTTCGCGCGAATCGATCGTCATCCCTCGTGGCGGGTTCGTTGACACCGAGCGTTTATCTTTCCGCGATTCTATCTGGTCCATCGCATTTACCCCGCGTTTCCATTCCCGAGCCTCTGACACCTGTGCGCTAACTTCTCCACCCCTCTTCGACCCTCCCGAGGACTCGCGGAGGACCATTTCGAAGCTGAGTTTGTTACGTTTTCAAACGGTTCTCTGAGAAGATCAATATAGGGTGTCGATAGGGATTTTAAGTTCGATCGAGGACGAAGAAGTGGAGTTGGATTTTGTGGGCCATTTTAGCATTTTAATGCGAATATCTTCGGGGCTGTTGATAGCACAGTTTAAATTCATGGCGTGAATGTACACTGGCGTTAATTGGCACTGATCGATGAGGGAAATATTGGACGAAGTATCTGGATTTCACGAGTAATTAATATTTCTACGCCGGACGGGGAAAGAGTGATGGCCCGTTCATTGATTTTCGTTAATGGCCCCCTCGATTTCCCTTATTGTTATTGATAATTTATCGCCCGCCTTCTTGGGCTTTGGGACGAGGAAACGATCCTTTAAGCTTGGAAGATTAATACACTAGGGAAAAGACAGAATTTTCAAATAAAATCTTTCTGCATTCAATTTCAGGGTAGGTCGCAAAATAGTCTCACGACTAAACCTAGCCTTTGCGCTATTTTTCTGTCTCTTTTCTTTTAATACAGGATGTCTGAGACATTGTCTAAACTCCAAAGTATCGCGCCCAAAACAGAATTGCTTCCTAAATCAATTGAACCAATGTGCTGAGTGAACGAGATGGAGGCAGATAAAAGTTTTACGCGAAGGTAAAAGTTTCCAGACCGACGACTACTAAAGTGTCCCGTTGTGGGTGCCGATCCTCGCGACAAGTGCGATGACACGTCCCCTGTGTCGTTCTAAACTTAGCAGACGTGATCGGAAACACCGACAGCCAGTTGAAAATTGCAGAGGCCTTGTTCGGCTCTGTCCTATCATTAGGTAGTTTGCAAATTTAAACAATGGTTTCCTACCGCTAACACGGACCGCCGGTATGTGGCACGGTCAGGCCAGGTTACGCAATGCCCTGGGCCACGTGACGACGCTGATTGAAGCCGAAGCGCGTCGACGAGGAACCGTTGAACGTCGATGGATAACGCCAGTTGAACGCGAGCTTCCTTAAGCCGATTCTGCACGGCTCACTTTGGTCGAACGGTGAAAGTAAATTACCATAATAATCTACCATCAAGTCGATGCATTGTCTGAAACCAGAGCTTGCTGATTTCTGACAGAACATTGTTTTTAACCCTTCGTCGACACTCCGGGTGTGAACCACCCATGAACTGATTTTGACGCTCTGTACCTTCTACATGTAAAATAAATACCTTTTTTCCAAAGCCGACGCACAAACTATTTTCTCTCTCAAAATATTATATCCGAGCAACAACTCTGTAGATTTTTCGCTTCTAACATTGAAATTTGTAAAAGTTACAATTTTTGAAAGATTTTCTTCGTTTTTCTCGATATGTGGTGATTTAGAATTTTTTTACAAGAACTGTGATGAAATTTCAATAAAAAAAAACTATTGGAATACATTCTACAGACCATGAAATTGACCCATGATTTTTTTTAATAACGATTGGATTCTTCAAATGAGAATGGCAGTCGTTCAAAAATTGTTCTGGGTGTGAGCCACCCAGGTGTGTTAAAGTTGATCGGAAAAGGAAGTGTGTCAACGAAAGGTTAAAGGGAATAAGAATATTATAAATAATTTTGTAGCGCCTCTCGATTTTATAATAGTATATAAATGGAGGGAAGTACAGACTCCATTATTTCTCGATTTGCACAAAATTTATGAATAATGTTCACAAATTATTTTAACACCAGCATATGCAGTTTGCTTTGATGATAATTTCATCCATTTTATTGAGACGTATAAAAACATTCGTCTTGGAATTTCCTTCAAGCAAAGTGAACCGTGTAAAGTCGCCTTTATTTTCATGTCTTTTATTTTGTTTTTGGGGAGGGGGAAGCTGGTGGAAAATGCAGGTCAGGATGCAAAGATTTCTAGTTGGGTGGACACGTTTGATGGTGGCAGTGTGATGGAGAATGATGGAGTTGGGAGTGCTCTCAGGAGGTTCTGAAATCTCGGTGGATAATTTGAGAAACTGTGGGTGATGTGCTTGAATTAAATTTCACATAGGTATGGCACGTGCTTAGATAAGTTATTGTCTAAACAAAGCTTCGGTTCGTTTCGATATAAGATCTGAATCTAGAGCCTCTAGAATTTGGTTTGGCAAAATAGCTGCTGTAAAGAATGTGACATAGTGGTTTTTCGATATGTCCTTCTGAGAAAATTTATTAATATTTGTAGAAGCTTCGAGCTTTTATGAAAGAAAATTGAGGGGAGGCTACTCTGCCTCACTCATATATATATATATATACACCTCAATTTCTAAACATTACCTTATCTTTAAATTTGCAATTTAACATTTTCTTTTAAAAGAATATAGAAACACTTAGTTCCAGAAATTAACTTTCATAAATAAATTTACAATTTACTCCTTTTATCAGGCATAGAACTCCAAAATTTTAAGTTAAATAAACTCTTAATTTTCAAAATTAATAATATATTAATATAAATATAAATTTTAATATATTATAAAACATGATTATACTCGACTAATCATAAAATGAATATGAACATTTGGTTACGGAAATTAGCCTAGGAATTTGTTGAAAGGAAGCATTGTTCCGAGAGTCCGAAACTTCCAAACGTGTTTGTTCAAGTGCTCTGGAGGCTTTCATAGAGCAACGTTGGAAGCGTCTACATCTCCCTTTTTCCTTCTAGACTCGATGCCTCGGTTTTTACAAATTATATTCGAGGCACAAGAAATATAGCAGGAATCGTCTAAAAATATGTTTCGATCTCGGTTTGCTGTCCGTTGCCAGCCAGAGGCAGGAAGCGCTGTCTCGCCTGGACTAATGTAAACACGCGACGGTAATTTTCCTGATCATTATCATACAGTTGTGCCATTTAAAAGTTCAACCCGACTTGGAAAACTCTGCTTAGCAACATTGTATACATTGTGGTCGCAATGTAATACTCCGCTGATGATGGGAGAAGGCACAGAAAAAAAACAAAAAAACAGAAAAGTTTCACAAATCTAGATGAATACTTTCTCCCATTCATTCTCATTCGCACGAATACTCCCCGCGAAAAATCTTCGATTCTTCAAACTCCGAAAATTAGGGTAGAATCGCTAGCGAGTCCTTCCCCCAAAGAGCCAACGCGAGTTCCTTCGCCAATTAACAGCTTCCCTCCACTCGCGCGCACTACGAAAGCGATCGAATCCGAAGTCGGGAGCATCGCGGTCCACGATGACTCGCTGGAGGGACGAGAATAGACGTGGCGACTTGTGCACACGTTCGACGCGGAATTGCACAACTGAGCCAGGGTCGGGGATGATAGAATAGCCACGAGACGTCTTAATTGACCCGAGGGAATGCGTGAATATGAACTGCACGAGATACGATACATGCACACGTATGTATATGCGCTACCTCGCTCGAAACGCCAGCTGACTAATGATGCCCGTCGTCGGGACGCCTAATCATCCTGCGCGGATGGACGCTGTCGCCTGGCTGCTGCTGTTATCGGGCCCCCCCTCATCCACGAATCCACTGAAACCCTATTCTTTGCTTCAGCAAAGTGCTCAAAGGAACTTAAGGGGTTGTACCTAGTCAGGAAGCGGGAAAGGGGCGAATAATTGTGAATTTTTTTTGAAAAAGCGGAAGCATATATTTTTACGGAACTTTTTGCACTTAAAAGAGCAACATTTAAGGAACATTTGCTAATTTTTTCGTCGAAGAATATTTACGTTTATAATAAAGTAACAATCCACATCCAAGAAGCCTTCTTAAAAATTTGGTTTTGCGGTGAGCACTGCTGTTCGGAACCAGATTATCTAAAATAAAAAAACACAAAAAATTTCGTTAGTATATTAATGTATCCTCTAATTGGCGGAGGGAATTTCCGAAATATAAATTTAAAACAAAATGGCGGCTATTTGAATTTGAAGTCGTGATTTTTTCGCGTGATTTTTGTACGAACAAATCAGGATTTCAACTGTAAATAGTCGCCATTTTGTTTTAAATTAATATTTCGGAAATTCCATTCGTTAAGCAGAGGATACATTAATATACTAACGAAATCTTTTTTGTTTCTTGATTTTAGATAATCTGGTTCCGAATGGCAGTGCTCACCTCAAAACCGAATTTTTAAAGAGGCTTCTTGGGTGTGGGTTGTTACTTTATTATAAACGTAAATATTTTTCGACGAAAAAATTACCAAATGTTCCTTAAATGTTGCTCTTTTACGTGCAATAAGTTCCGTAAAAATATATGCTTCCGCCTTTTAAAAAAAAAATCACAAACATTCGCCTCTTTTCGGCCGCTTGACCCTAAAAAGAATCACTTTTCGCCGAAAAGAGGCGAATAATTGTGATTTTTTTTTGAAAAAGCGGAAGCATATATTTTTACAGAACCTTTTGCACATAAAAGAGCAACATTTGAAGAACACTTGGTAATTTTTTTGTACAAAAATATTTACGTTTACAATAAAAATATAACGACATCAAAGAAGCCTTTCTGATAACGGTAAGATATCTAAAAACTTACTGCACCAATCTTTCTGAAATTTTGTGGGCTTATTGTAGATATAAAAATCTAGTGGTTGTCGGAACCTTAATTTTAAACAGCCGCCATTTTGCTTTAACTTAATATTTCGGAAATTCCATCGATTAATCAGAGGAGAAACTAATATACTAACGAAATCTGTTTGGTTTCTTAATTATAGATAACCTGATTCCGAATGGCAGTGCTCACCGCAAAACTACTTTTCAAAAACTGCTCATCAGACATCGGTTGTAACTTTCCTATAAATGAATTCTTTTACACGAAAATATTACTGAATGTTCCTCAAATGTTACTCTTTTAAATAGAAAAAGTTCTGTACCAATATATGCTAATACTTTTTTTAAAAAAATTCTCAAGTATTCGCTTTATTTCGGCCTCCTGACTAGGTATAACCCCTTAAGTGTCTATCCATCATTTTTAAAATTCCTTCGACATGCACAGGTTTTATTCTTTACGACATGGAGCAAAATTTGTTTCCAAAATTTATAAATAATAGTAGCTTGTTATTCTAAGAGTTTTTTTTTTTTCAATTGAGACACTTCCATGGTTAATGATTGGTATTTGTTGGCCCAATTTTCACTATTTTTAGACACTGCTGTTTTGCAAAGTGGAGGTATTCGAAATACAAGTAACGAAGCACAGAAGAGTCCCCTTTGAATGGGCCCACGTGAAGTTGAAGGGCAAAGGGGACTTTAAGGATGTATCGGACGTACAATATTATACAAAAGGCACAATACGTACAATATTATTCACCATTTCCTCAAGATATAATTTATTTCTTTAAAACGGTGTAGTGAAAACAATTGAAACTCGGCAGATATTTCCATCTACCCATATACTACATGTGCAAAAAAATTGAAAACATTGGTACCATTTCTTCAACATTTTTTTCAGCTGTTTTATCTGTCAAGATCGTCTCTTTCCATAAGAGTACGTGTAAAAATCAGTGAAAATTAAAATCGTCATAACTCAGCAACCGTTTAGTGAATTCGTTTAAAAATTTCGGAGCACATCAGGAAGATTGAAAAGAACAATCTCACAATTTTTCATCAAATTGGAATCATTTTGAAAATAGCTCCGAAACATCCTGAAAATCTTCGCGGCTCGCGTGGAATCCTTCGAGATTCGAGTAGCATCCAAATGGACTCGAATTTCCTCGTCACTCGACACAGGTTTGGTCCTCAGTTGGCCGCGCTCGAGGCACTGGAGCGGAACAAGAGGAGCCAAGATTAGCCTCCCTCCATTCGATATTAGTTTCTCTGACGTACAAACTGTTATTATCAAAGTCGTTGGGACGCGGCGGGGTGGCTGGAAAAGAGGCAGAGCCGTTCCGGCCGCGGGCTATCGAGTTTTATTCGACGATCAATTAGGGGAAAAGAGGGCGCTCAAGGGGGGGGGGGGAGAGAACGGCGCCGTTCCGTTAATGCCCACCTGTTTCGACTATCGCTGGTTGTTCGCGTTCGCCCATCGGGATTCTAATCACCGCGAAACTGTTTTCCGCATCCTCGAGCTGCGATAATAGCCGGTGTCGAAGGTGTATACCACTCGAGACATATCTGTCTCCGCGTAGCCTCGAAGGATGGCCACCAGTGTCTTATCAACTTCGGGGATAACAGCGACGATAATAACAAGCCGCCTATATTACAAGCTAATATGAAACCACAAAGTGGCGAGATTAACCCGCAAAGGGCGAGGTTCAGCGATCTAAAAACGCCCACTTTTCAAGCCCCGCCATAAAACGCGAGATTGAATGCAGTTAAAAAAAAAAAAAAAAAAATAGCCTTAATATTCCCTCCCTCCAATCCCGGATTTATAGCCGAGATTCGCAGGGTTAATATCTCGTTAATCCGAGCGGAGACACCAGGTCCAGGAAGGCGGAATGTCGCTGGAAGCAGCGTGACGGAATGGTGCACGCGCGAACAGGCGCGAGCACAAGCGCGACACGTGCGATCCGCGAAGCAACGTGCCCGCAGTGACACCGGTAGCCTCTCTCGCTTAATCGGATGATTATTCTGAGATCATTCTCGCACAGCTGATGCCAGCCGGCACGATTCTAACTGCCATTACGCAGACAGTCCACCGTCCAATCTCACTTCCCTTCCTCGTTCTTTGTTCCCTCGCGGCGATCACGCCGCTGTGCCTGGGCGAGGGAGCCTTTCGGAAGCTGTGGACGGATTGGTTCCAGTGAATGGAAAGTAGAGGATCCTGCTAACAAGGAGAGTATTTTAGGTGTCCGCCTCCGATCATTTTGATTTTTGGATATGTTGTAGAGGACCGAAAAATAAGAAATACGTGTTTTTTTATTTTTCCCTGTTTTCATATTTGGGGGGGGGGGGGGGCGGGGGTGAAAACTGCGTTGAAAGTTAGGGTTGAAAAATCATTTTTGTGAAATATCTCGAGAACTGTTAGAAATAGGGGAATAGTGTTAATGGACGAATTTTGTGTTTTTGAATGCGAAATATGACTGACTCACCAGATTTTCAAAAAGTCCATTTGTTTAAATAATATGTTTTGTTTAAAATTTTATTTCTAGATAATTTGAGAACTTGTGTTTCCCTGTAGGAGGACAGCTTATTATAAGTAAACTTCAATAATAATTACATTTGTTAATTTATAGGAAATACAAATTCTGATTTATCCGTATTTTCGGTTCGGCTGTGAAGTATGAGAAAATAAATTTGTTTTAAAAATAACAATTTTTTTATGTATTATTTAAACAAATGGACTTTTTGAAAATCTGGTGAGTCGGTCATGTTCCGCATTCAAAGACACAAAATTCGTCCATTGACACTATTCCCCTATCTCTAATAGTTCTCGAGATATTCCACAGAAATGATTTTTCAACCCCAACTTTGAACGCAGTTTTCACTCCCCAAATATGAAAACGGGGAAAAATAAAAAAACACGTATTTCTTATTTTTCGGTCCTCTATAACATATCCAAAAATCAAAATGATCGGAGGCGGACACCTAAAATACTCTCCTTGTAAGCCGAGCATAATCGTGGGGCAATTATAAGCCTGGAGATTGGAATTAAGAAATTTGCGGAGTCGATCGAATTGATATCTGGAACGATCGTGCGGCGAACTGCTCGGGGCTAGATTATGTGGTCCGGAAAGTAGTCGCCCTGGCGGTGGAAGCCTGTAGGACTGTTTTTACCCGACTGCCGCACGCAAAGGAGGGTATTGTGTTTATCAGTCTACGTATGTATGTTCAGATGTTACGCTTTAGATACGTACGGATACACCGATTTGGACGAATGAGGTGTCCTTAGAATTGTCTTGACATTCCGAGTGTCCTGCGATATATACACGCACAGTACTGACGTCGCAAAAGCTATTCTAATTGCGTTTCGGAGCTATTTACCCCCCTCTCCCTCTTCTCCCCAACCAAAGAAGGAAAGAGGAAGAGGAAAAAGGGGACTTATTTCGCTCCGAAAGTGTTAATCCCGCTTCCAAAGACGTGTGTTTGTAGCCCCGCGAATATTTCGGCCCCTGTGGCGCATTTTAAATCCCCCGCCCCTTAATTTCGCTAATGGCTCGCGAGACCAGGCAAAATAAATTCACGGCGCCATCGAAAGACGCCCTCCTTAGGAGAGTCTTTGCCTCCTCCGACCAGAGAGTATATACATATCCTCGTCTCCGCCGACAATGAGATAAAAGGGAAGATTGTCGGAGAAGGAGAAGTATTTGCTGCATCCTTTCGCCAGGGAAAGAGACTCCAACCGAGTAATATCTTTACGGTCCACGAATGTCCTTCCATCTTGTCACTCATCGAAATTAGTCTTCGTCTCTTCCCATCTTCAATTTTCATTTAATTCCTTTATGCATTTCATACCTGATGCCCCATTAATCGTCACTGCTATAATCTCCACGGTGAAGAATTTTACGCCCAACCCTGCTGGGGTCCTCCTAAAGAGAGGTCGGCGATACGCGCGTATAGACAATACGTCACGCCGCACAAGTGCTCTATATTCAAACGCTATTATCTAAAAAATGGTTGGAAGCACGAAAAACTTATATGGACAGTAATTGTAGAAAATTGAATGCTCTTTTAATGTTGTTTGAAAAAAATTTCGATAGGGCTTACCATTTTTGAGAAATTCTTCAAATTCAAACCATTGATGAATTCTAAACTTCAAGGCCTTGTCGGCACGCTTTCCTGTTGCCCGATTGCAATAATCTTTTTCAGGGACTATTTTTTTATGAAATAGAACCATATTAGGGGGTGAGAGCAAAAGAAATCGCAGGTTGAAAATAAGGGCCACCCTAGTGAGTATGCGCATCCGCGAAGAGTATTGATTATCCGCCTTTTTGTGTATTGTCAAATTCACTTTACAAACAAAAGACGCGTTGTTGATATCGATACTTGGTAGCACGACACATTATTTGATGATTTTATTATTATTTAAGTTCGTATTCTGTTTACAAAGTGAATTTGACAATACCGAAAAACGCGGATACGCAATACTCTTCTCTCTCGAGAGGAACCAAATATGGCGAAGGCGTATACTCGCGTCTTTCGTGCTCTAACGAGCCCTAGTAACAGCGCTAACGATATGTGGTCGAGGAATTCTGATAGACCAGCGGAGACGAGGGATCAACTGCACCGTGGCATCCAATGCCCAAGATTCCCGCCTCCGCGGAATCGTCGCTCAATCTTCCACGATCGTCCCAGAATTCCCGCGCAATTATATTCGATCCCCCGTCCGGGGTCGCCGCGGAGAGATTCATCTATTCTGATTCCCGTCCAGGAAGCGGGTATTCGCGGGACGCGGATTCTAACTATAAAAACGACCTCTGATCCGTGACGAGTCAGATGCTCGGATGCTCGTTTAAAGGTTCGACTAAAAATAGCAAAGGTCTGCGTGCGCGTCGACCGACGGGTATTTATAACGATGGATTCTTGAAGAAAAAAAAAAAAAAAAAAAATGAGACGGGGAAAAACACGCGCGATCCTCCTCTAGTTGCCAGGAATCACTTGCACCGATGGCCTCCTCTTTGGCGACGAGGCGAGGCCGTTGACCCCCACGTCATTAACCCTAGCCTGGCCAACGAGGATCGGTTAAATGCTTGCTCGTGAGAAACGATCGTGGAATGAAGTATATATAGCTCACTCGGCGCGTTTGATCATTGGTCGTCCCTAAAAATCGGCGCTGCATACTTTGGGCTAGGAGTGAAGGCTATGAGATTTAATCTCGGGACTCCGCGGGCATTGTTTCCACGGGTCACCCAGGAGGGTGGGGTATTCGGGTCAGTAGAAAGGGGGGAGGGGATATGCAGTGTTCACTGAACTTTGGTGAGCATTGGGGTTTTTGGAAAATTTGAGGTTATGGGACTCGGGTGACTTCGATTCTTGAAAGCATCAGAGTTTGGTGGGTTCTGGGGTTTTGGCGGAACAAGGGACTATTTGGTTTGAATGGGTATTAGGGTACTCGAAAAAAAAGGGAGGGGGTATGCAGAGTTCAGTGGACTTTGGTGAGCATTGGAGGTTTTGGAAAGTTTGAGGTTATGCGACTCGGGTGACTTCAATTCTTGAAGCATCAAAGTTTTTAAAATTTTCTTCTGACCTTCTCAGAAGCTTCCAAATAGTTTAAAAGAATTTCGTCTGAAATTTTGTTAAAATATATTCAGTATTAAAAGTCGCTCAATGGCATTGAAATATGACTATTTTGGTATAAATTGATAGAAATTTTTGCAATAAGGACAAAATAATTTTACTAACTTTTAAGTGAGAGTATAGTGAGAGTACAGTCGGTTGCGCTTTGGTAGAGGTTATAAATGCTGAGAAGCTAGCAGACAGCTATAAAACAGATAAGAACAGCAGTATTTCGCTGCACATCCGTCCCAAACTAGACCACCAGCCGTCCCCAACGAGCAGAATCGATCGTCCAAGCTCGAAGGAACGCGCTACACCTTGCTCCCACAGGAGGAATATCTTTCCCTCCCGCAGTCTTCCCCGAAATATGTCGCTGTCGAGAGATGCATCCCAGTTCTGGGGACCGGGCTGGCCAATTCGACCCCGATACGAGAAAAGCGCTTCATCCTGCCGCGGAAGACGAAGGCCAGGTCCCCAAAGCGTATATAATTCTTCCAATTGGCCTGACAAGTGGAGAACTCGACCTCTTTGAAATCTGAGCAGGTAGGAAGAAGATTTCAAAGATGGACACTGTATACCTGACTGTCCAGGTCACTGTGTGTGTTTTCAGAGGACCTCCAGGTCTGGCCCGGAAACTCAGAGTTAAAGAAATGATGGACGAACTTCGGGTGAACGGAGTGTTTTGATAAATAATAGGAGTCACTTCAATGGGGCAACATTTATCTAACTATATCTCATATTCCTTATTTAGTGACTAGCTTGGCAACTATGTCGCTAGTCGGTCGACCACTTCGGAAGCTCCTAGTGCTTTCATACATTTATCATCGATTGTTCCCTGGAGCAAAAGATTGCGAAGTGGGTCAGAGCCGATGAACGCGCGCGATCTCGACGAAGGAACCTTCGGCGTAACGTTTCGTCCGCTCCGAATCTCTGTTCCCGCGGCCGGGGATACTCTAATTAGACGTTTTAATTGGTAATTAGGACAGGCAGGAGTGGTCTATCGGTTGTCGCTCGCGGATCCTTCGCCCCCCTCGTTAACGAAATCGTCGCGTTCGAGATACTTTGACCGGTTGGACTTTGGATTAATGTACTACAGTCCGTGTCACCACTCCTCGCGATCCGCTTTTCGTACGAATTAACTGATCATCGAGGACACCTTCAACGTCCTATTCCAATTCGGTGCAAACTGACTGCAGCCAGAAACAATCATCTCCCCTTTTATCCGCGCGGACCTCCCAGCGTAGTTTCAATTTAAATGAATATTTCGGTGCACTGGGTGCCTCGTAATTTGTCGCGCAGCTAAACAGTCGGGCTCCCCATTCGAGAATCAATTGAGAATGATAGAATTATTCCCACACGTTTTTCCAAGCTTGAGGAAATGATGGTTAAATGGATTTCAATGCAAATTTCCTCCTCCTCAGGTTTCCACTCAAAGACGGGTTCAATGTGGTTTCAGTCGAGGATTTAACTTTGAAGCTATTAATTACGGGGAGACCCATAGCATCCCCATGTGACAGTGGTGGTCAAAATAATGTTTAAACCTCTGTATAACTACCTTAACACAACACTTTAAATACCTATTAATATAAATCTGATAAAGCTGATATCCCTCGGGATATGATCCTGTCTGATGGACCTATCGCACTCGCCTCGCCGTTCAAACATTTCTCCAACCACCGCCGTAGATAAAATATCCGCAGAGACTCACCGAAAGCTGGAGCAAGGATGGATGACCCAGTGACCAGCAGCCTCTTGCCTGATCCGTTCCTTCATCAGCCCCTTTTGGCTGCCATACAGCTTCATGGCCAGCTTGTTGTCCGTCACGTGGAACATGGCCTGCAGCTGATTTCGGAAGCGCGGCTTCGTCTCCTGGCCCGGGTGGCCCGGGCCCGGCTCCTCCTTCGGCGTCCCGTAGAGGGACACATCGTCCACTCCGAAGTGGACCTTTCCGCTGCCCTTGTAATTCATCTCGTTGCCTGCAACAACAACGCCCATCGTCAGCGGCACTATCGTTCCTCCCTGAAAGAGGATCCGTTATTCCCGCTGGGCCCGGTAGTCTTTCACTAACGACGCGGCCTCGCCTCCGGAAAGCCATTGTCAAACTTTTATATTATAGTCCTTGAAAAAGCATGCGAGAGGCTTCGCAGGGGCCGTGGTAGGTTTCAATGGAGGTGGGTCTGTTTGGGAATCCGGGAGACGAAAGCCGGATGGCACATGTATTTCGGGCGAGCAACTGGAGACTCTAGGAGCCTGGAGTTTGGGTTTCTAGGGATCTGAGGATCGTAGGAATGTTTCAAGCTGTTTATTCAAATGATGAGTAATTTTTTAAGAATCCCGGGGGAATGAATGCCCCATAGTGAGGCGGTCGTTAATTTCGATTTCACTTGGCATAATTTATGCCGGAGTCCGGTTGTAGGAACAGACAGCACCCAACGGCGCACGAGATCCCCACCAAGCGTCGGGCGCGCACGCGAGCTCATTCCGTTCTCCCATCGGCTTCCTTTCTAGCACCCAAACGCACACCATACGCACCACGTGTGACACGTAAAAACCTCCAGGCACCGTTCTCCCGTCCACACTATTAAATACAGTTAACCGAGAGAATTCCCCCGACCTCTACGGTCCATAATGGAAGGCAGGTCTCGCGAGGGGATATCTGAATTCGAACTCTGCCCAGACGCGACTGTTAGACGAAGGCTGCCTAAATTACAGCTGCCGATGAATGCGACTGGGCCACAGGCGCTGGGGGGCTCTTGGTCAATGAACTTTGGGAAACGTAGGCTGAGAAATCGAGGCTTGAACGTTGAGGGATTCATGATCTTTCTGCAGATTCTCATTGAAGATGACTTTGTTAGACTGCCAGGTGTAAATTGGCGAGATGATGTTGAGGGGCAGTAAGCAGTGCTTTTATACAAGGATCAGAGATTGCACTGCTTTGGGAAGTCTCGAGCGATTCAGATCTCGGAGCTACTGTGCTCCAGGTCGGTGTCTGGGTAATGAGTTTCTAGAAGTCTGAACGTTAGGAATCTGTTCGTTACATATCTCATTGGAAACTTTCGAGCAATCTGTGGAACAGGAAAACAACCATATCTCGGAGAAAGTGTAACACCTGTACCCAGGGAAAATCGTGATTTTTTCCGTAGCTTCTTGGAAAAGTAACGGAAGCTGGAATTACGCTACAGGGAGCTCTGATAAATGTCAGATAAGGTGGCAAAATATGGGATCCAAGAAAACAGATTTCAATAATCCACCATGGAACGTAGTTCATCATTGAACAAGTACCTAACTCAGACCATCCAACGCGCATGATTAATCATCGTAATGGCATATAACGAGTTCGGAAGACCAGTCGACGCAGAACACAATTTGGGAATACAGGCTCCAAAGAACAAGACGATCGATCATCGTGATGACTAGTGGACAGCGCTGTACACAAGGATAGCCATTGCAGCGCGGCGCGGAACATCAAGAAGAGGGGGGGGGGGGGGGCCTCTCGGGGTACTCCAGCCACAGCATAACATGCGCACGGAATATTCGGTAAATTCAAGCGGAACACAACCCTCTGTCCTTTGAAGAAAGAACTTTCTCAGAGCACTTCAACCACATGGCCACATAATATCCGGCAAATTGAAGTAGAACACAAGCCTCCGTCCTCCAAAGAAACAACTTCCTTAAAGTACCTACTCGAGGCATAGCACCAATGTCCACGAAATATTCGGTAGATCCAAGCAGAACGCAAACCCTCGGAGAAGTAACTCCCTTAAAGCACTCGAAGCAGAGGATCCGCAGAAGATTTAGTTGATCCAACCAGAACCCAAGAGATCCTCGGTCCACCGAAGAGTACCGAATCCGGCCACCGAGAAAAGGGACAAGGCGAACTCACCGAATCTGCGCGCCGCCCGCGCGTACGACAATTCCGGCCAGCTGGCGACAAAGCCGCGGCAGTTCTTCAGCCGGTTATCGTCAGCTGGCTGCCTCTGTTTCCGCAGCAATGGTCTCCTCAGCTCGTCCAGCGCACGGTCGTCGGCCATCGCCCGTGACCAGCCGCCTCAGGATCTCGTGAACGGTCTCTCTGCCGGCGGCCACCGCTCCCCGGAGCAGAGGTTGACTAATGACCAGCGGAACACGCGCGGGGAAAAAGATGCGGGAGCACCGTAAGCGAGAAAGCGGCGCGGAACGAGGCGAAAGAGAGAAGAGAGAGAAACACTGACCGGTTTTATTGTGGGACCAGCAGAAGAAGGAGCGGCTCGCGCACAGGGAGATATCCGATTCTTTCGAATACGCGCGCGGGATCTACCGCCAGCCTTGACACTGGCCAGATCACCGGAATCCCCACCAACGATCGGCAATTATCGCCGGTTGCGCGCAATTTTAAATCTGGCCGGCTTTCTGTCAGCCGCGCGATAAACGGTTCCCCCCGGTTCTCGGGGAAGCTTAGGTAGAGGCTTTCCTTTTGGGAATTGTACTGACTCACCCATCTGTTGGTAGTCAGTCAGCTGAAGGGTGACGAGTGTCGCTCAGTGGGTAGTTGAAGATGATATACCCATTACGAATTTCCTGTCACATTGGCGCCTTGGACTACCGCTCTATGCTTTCGTACGCTCCCAACTCAGTTACCCACTTTTCGCTCCCTAAGTCAGTGGTCTGAACTACAACTCGCACGTTGTGGCTGACTGTGGGGTCAGAGGTGTAGATGAAACAGGCGTGCAGCTCCGCTTCCTTTGCCCCCCCTCGAAAGTGTTAAGATACAATCGATCCGTATGCCTGTCGAACAGATTCCCGTCAAAGGAGTGAGGACTGCGAGGGGATTGGACGTCGCGAGAGCCGGGTGATCCCGGGGATCGTGAGATGCACATGGCTCGAGGAGATTAACCAAGTTGGGACGCGCTACATGGGAAGGGTCCAATGTCTGGAACGCTTTGGTGGACTTAGGAATGCCGGAATATTTAATCCCCGAAGATGGCTGGAATCGTTTTCTATTTATCTCGCCAAGGGGCATTTCGCCGCGGAGGAGCTGGGAGGGAACTGCTTCAGAAGCGACAGTCCGGATCGTCGCTGGCACCGCTATCGCGAAACGTTCTTTCCCTACGGTCCACTCCCAGGAATGAACTTTGAGATGCATAATGCACTCACTGGTGAGACAAAGAGTGGGCGAATTATCTCGTCCACGGGGGCATCAGCAGAAGCGTTCGCTACGCTCTGAAGGCGTCAGCTTCGCTGCGTAACGTTTAATTGCTGGGAGGCTTTCAGTAATCTCGAAGTGGCGTATATTCATTAATGCGCGCAATAATGGCGTGATAAACGAGTGAGCCATGTTGTTACTTGGTGAATGTATTCCTTTTTAGTGTAAGGTGTGTTGGAATGGTGAAGGGAATGTTGAGTTTTGGAGGAGGGTTTTTTGTGTTAATTGGGAAGCAGATGTTCTGCTTCGAGCGATAAAGTAACAAGGAGAGGGTTTTAGATGTCCGTCTCCGATTGCTTTGATTTTTGGATATATTGTGGAGAATCGAAAAATAACAAATACAGTGGCGTGCAGAAGATTTCGGCCACCCTTTAAAACGGAATAACTTGTTTAAAATTGGTTCAAATGACTTGAGTTTTTTTGAGAAGCTGGGAGGATTAGTTTGCTAAGACATTGATTCGTCATTTTGAAAAACATTGCAAGTGGTCGGAATAGCGAAAAAATAGTAAATGTCGTGTTTTTCAAAGTTTTTGTCTGTGCACGTAATGAAAATTTAAAAAATGCCCTTTGTAGATTTAAGTAAGTTGTATACGTGCTGAAAATTTCATCAAAATCGGTTAACGCAGCTATTAACCTATTAAGCGTTAACCGATTTTGATAAAATTTTCAGCACTAGGGTTTATACAAAAACCGACTTTTGAAAAAACCCGTTTTCGAATTCCACTATTCCCAAAAACCCGGTTTTCGATTGTTTACATAAAATATAATTAAAATAGTAAATAAATATTTGTATTTATTTTAAAAATTTTCAGTTTCCTGAATATTATGGAATTACAAAAATATAACAAAATAAAATATACTCTATCTATACAACCCCCCCCCCCTCATAAAATTAAACTAATTTAACTCCGTACAAATACGTACAATTTTTGAGTTCATTTAATATTTATGGATCTACGAAGATATAACACAATAAAATAGACTGCATACAAAACAAAATGAAAAGAAACTAAAATAACTAAAATTCGTACGAAATATAAATCTTGTAAAAGGTGGTACCAAATTATAAATTTTTATTCCATTTAGTATTTTTTTCTGAAAATACGAACTCATGAAGATTAGTTTTACCGTGAACTGTTACCTACTACAATATGCTTGTGTCCGAGGCGATTTCGAGTCAAAATGTTAACGTTTTTAATCAAATAATTAATTCATTTCTACATATTAATTCTAGTATATTAAACTGGGTTTTTAAATTTAAAACCCAGTTTTCGAATTTTACAAATTTGTAAGTAAAAACCGGTTTTTAAACCCGGTTTTAAAAACCGACAAACTTACTTAATTCTACAAAAGGCATTTTTTTATTTTTCATTACGTGCACAGACAAAAAAGTTGGAAAACACTACATTTATTATTTTTTTTCGCTACTCCGACCAATTGTAATTTTTTTTCAAAATGACGAATCACGTCACTTAGCAAACTAATCCTTCTAGCTTCTCAAAAAAAGTCAAGTGATTTGGACCAATTTGAAACAAGTTATTTTGTTTTAAAAGGTGGCCGAATACTTTTGCACGCCACTGTATCTGTTTTTTTTTTATTTTGACCCGCTTGCATATTTTTGACGACAAAAATATCATCCATACTGCAAGTTTTGTCGCAAATGAAAGGGTCTAATCCGGTAAGCATAGTAAAAAGCACCCCCAAACCAAATTGAACTTGGTGTGTAGCAGCGACAGGTTCCTTAGAGAAAAATATCTCTGCCAAGGGTAGTTACGGGGTGAAACGTAATTTGCAGTTTAACCTCCATTACTTTTGTTCCATTGAATAGGAACTTATAAAAAAAATCAGAGACATTCTACCCATTGATATACGTGGCCCTGATTTTTTTCAGAATTTTCAGCTGCAAACCCGAATTTTAAAAAATTCAGAAAGATGAGAAATGCCGATTTCATATTCAAGTTATCAAGTTACCTCCTTTATATTTGTACAGTTTCAGCGAATCTGTATGGTTATTAATGTGTAATTTTTTCAGATGTTTCGGAAGGGTGGAATGTAGTTACAAAAATTGAAAACTACTGTTTCCTAAATATCTTCCATGGCATAAGCACTCGTACGACGAATATATTTTGTCGATTAAATGTGTGTTATGTGCAACTCTAAATACTTTCACATGTGTTAAATCAGTCAATGCAATTAATCTGAAAACATTTCACCTACATTAATATTCCCAATTCACTGTGTTAATTATCCCAGATTAAATTTGTAATATTTCTTTCATCCCTGATAAATTAATTCTGGAACAATAACATGCCCAGCTGAAACAATATCCTGACTCGATACCATACCATTTAGCTGGACAATGTAACACTTCAAATATGCGATCATGAGTAATTGAATATAATGGCGACTTAATCACATCTTAAAAAAGAGAATTCCCTAATGACTGTTCATTAATCCATCTATAAAAACCGGTATGTGCCTCTTATGAAACAAAACCCTCTATGAAAAACACACCTCATGATTCACCGTTTTGTATTCAGTCACGCATCATTTTATCCTCAACGTTCGTGGTATCGTTCTCCTCAAATCAACTGAGAAAGATTCCTAATCCAAGTTAGAGATCGTGTTAATAGATTGGAAAACATTCAGTTCTCCCCCTAGCTAAACCCAAAAATCATTCATTCTTCTGTCGCGCATTCCTCGCCCAGCTGCCCGGTTAACCAGACTCCGAGTTTCCCGCACCAGTTGCACTTTGATGTGGAATCCCAGCGATACATCCGCGCGTAAAACTACCCCCTGGAATTCCCCCGTTTCGTTTCACTAAACCGCAGGAGGTAGGGGCTTCCCTGAAACCAGAAACGAAGCAACGCTTTACAGCGTTAAGTGTCCCTGCCGGGCCGTTTGAAATTATTCACAACAGAAGCAACGGTGGAGCCGAAATAGCAAGGAACGACGAGAATTTTTTATTAATATCTTCCTTAGGCTCGGAGAAGTGGGGGGAAATAATTAGGGAGGAAGTATGTTGGGCAGGTAGCCTTGAAAAGGGGTTCGGAAACTTATCTGAAAGGGCAGAGGGTAATTGTCAATTCGCCACGACAAACAAACTCGATTCTATCGCGGAAGAAAATTCGTTCCTCTTACAAGCATGCCCGTTAAATGGACGATTGACGCGATTGCTTTTCAATATCGCAGCCGTCGATAGCGGGATCGTTACGAGCATTCGTCGACGGGCAAACGAGCGATTCATCGAGAACTTCTTTCACGGGTCAACGTGTGCGTGCGGTATTTCCGCGCGGCCACGTGTCCAGATTCTAGAGGAGCACCTCCTTAGTTTTATATTAAACGGAGGTGTCGGTGTAGAATTTCAGGGTGTGAAGTTTCCACGCTACTGTTCGTGGAGATAAATCAGAAGGGATTAATGAACATAGCTTCCTAAAGTGTAGATGTATATTAAATATTTTCTAGAAAATAAAGGGACACATAAATTCCACTGGGAAATTCAAAGCTTGGGTTTCTCGAAACGCATCGCAATGCTGGTATGAAGTAGGAAAAGTCTCCGTTGCAGGGTTCGTAATGAAATTTCCGGTGTGCGAGATTCAGCTGTAACTCAACACCTCGGAGCAGGATAACCTATGTGACTACTTAGTCGTGCGAGGGAAGGTGGAATTGATGGACTCAGATTTAAATATAGTGATTTGTCTTAATCGTCAGTGGCTTCTACCTTTCCGAGCCACCCGAAGAATTGTACCACTCTGTTCCAAATATCCGAGCCCCTGGTACCACTAGGGCACTGCAGAACACTTAAGAATTGACTCTTAACTGCTTCTACAGAAGGCAACTCTTTCTGTGAAACCTCGAATACCTTACTTTAACCATTTAACCCTTTGAATCCGGGCAACGTATATACGCGTCCCGTATATTTTGATTGAATGCGGGCGACGTGTAACTTCTGAATTATATGAAATTAATAAATATCGACATGGGAAAATTGCTTTTGAAAATTTCTGCTTTGAAATTGTACGGGTTCAAAGGGTTTGGCTGAAAAGCAACAAAATAGCTACACTTTGAAGCAAAAAACTCAACTTCGTGTGTAAAAAAAATTTACTTCTATTTACGCGTAAGTCAGGGTAAAAATTAAAATATCGAAAAAATTGGACGTCGGCCGATGGGCAACTTCGTTTTATTTAATACACCATTGTTAAAATTTTGTTCTCTCGACCGCCATATTTGTTCTTAAAGAAAACTTGAGAGAAAAAGATTGTACCTAATTATTATTCAAAGATGTCTCTGTCTTTATTGAAAATTTTTAATGGAAATAAGTGTTTATGTCACTTAGAAATAAATTCCCAGAGATGCGGTATTTCTTGACCCGGCCAAGGTGGCGTAAACCTCTTAAAAGAGGAGAAAAAAATGGGGTGGGAACTCACCGGTGTCGCCCAGGAAATCAGTGATGAGCAAGGTCTCGTCGTCTAGAGCAGTGACGAGGCTGTCCGTGCAGGTGTTGGTGTTCTCGATGCTGATCTTGATGCTGTCATCTTTTTTAAGCCGTGGATGATTGTTCGCGGCGGGGTTGTTACCGGCGTGGCAGTTATTATGGTTGTTGTTGTTGTTGTTATTGTTGTTGTGGTGGTGGTTGTTGTTGTTATTGTTGTTGTTGTTGCCGCCCTGCTGCTGGCCGAGGTGGTGATGGGGTGAACGAACGGATTCTGTGCTGCTGGTGTGCAAACTGACCCCCGTGGTCGCCCTTCCGTTCACCAGTCGTAGACTCGGTGCCCGACGACCTCCACCTCCTCCTCCACCCCCACCAGCGCTGGTCACGGAACGGCCGCCACCGCCGCCACCCTCGCCCTCCCTGAAAGCAGCCACGATTATTATTAATAACAGATATTACCATCAGGGCATTTTCAAAAGATGCGAATTCAGCGGAGCACGAATAGATCGATAACTTCGGAAAGCAAATTTAACCATGCATTTGGTAGATTCTCGTAATCTGCTCTTCGAATTTATTATATCGCCTCTGGTGCCCACGTTAGTAGTGGCGTTTAAAGAACCGATAGTTGTGCATAGTTTCCTAAGAGCTTCACTTGACTGGCGTCGGCCGGCTTTCACGCCGAGGGAGGTGTGTCACGTGCATAGATTTCACGTACTTCAGGGTCGATAGTTTTTGGAAATCATCGGAAGTACTTGTTTGGGAGTCTTAGATTGTTTATTTTGTATGAAATGTTTCAGATAGGGCTTCTAAGAACTTGAGAACTTGAAAACTTAGAAGCTCAGGAACTTAGAAACGTGAAAACTCAGAAACTTGAAAACTTAAAAACGTGAAAACTTATAAACTTTAAAACTTATAAACTTGAAAACTTATAAACTTGAAAGCTTAGAAACATGAAGACTTAGAAACTTGAAAACTTAGAAACTTGAAAACTTAGAAACTTGAAAACTTACAAACGTAAAAACTTAGAATCTCGAAAATTTAGAGACTTGAAAAATTAGAAACTTGAAAATTTATAATCTTGAAAACTTAGAAACGTGAAAACTCAGAAACTTGAAAACTTAAAATCGTGAAAACTTAGAATCTTGAAAACTTACAAACGCGAAAACTTAGAAACTTGAAAACTTAGAAACTTGGGAACTTAGAAACTTGGGAACTTAGAAACTTGAAAACTTAGAATCGTAAAAACTCAGAAACTTGAAAACTTAGAAACTTCAAAATTTAGAAACGTGAAAACTTAGAAATTTGAAACTTGAAACTTAGAAACTAAAACACTTAAGACTTAAGAACTTGAGAACTTAAAACTTAAGAATGTTCAACTTAAGAACTTAAAAATTTGAAAACTTAGTTCTTTTTTAAGTTCCCCTTTAGGGGCTTTTAACACATTAAACCACTGGAAGTGGTGATATAAGTGATAGTAGCTAAGAATCTCCTATCAGCCCCGAATTCGCGTTATCAGTGACTGAAGGACCCATTTGGCTTATCTTCAGGAGGCCAAAGTGAATCAGGAATGCAATTCTCGCGTCAAGATCCTTGTACGCGTGCGGGGAGCCGATTCCTTACTTACAAACGACCAGCTAAAGTCGCCGACGAAGGAGCAACGCCTCTATCTTAATCGTTATCTGTACACGTACACCCCCCTCCGCCCCCCCCCCTAGATCCCACCACGTCTCGATAGCTATCCTTGGAGCGCGCCCGTTTGCAAAACCGTCCTCGAGGCGCGTTCCACTTCTTAATCTTTCTATCTCTTTGGAATCGTCCTCGCGATTCTGGACACTCCTAGCCTCTCTTATCGCCGCGTTTTATCGTCCTCGACAGATCGCTCGCTGATTCGCCGGCTCCCTGTTCTCACGTTTTTCGCCAATCGATACCCCTTTAACCGCCATGTTTCGCTGCTACGAACGGATGAGGAGGTGGCATGTTTTTAAACAATTTAAAATACCGAATCCTGCAACCGCTGGCCATTTAATTCAATTAATATCTGGCGTCGTTGAAACGAAATACTCGGAATCGTATTAATCTGGTCTAGAAGTTTCTTTGAAAGCTCGAGCGTCGTCGAGGTTTCAAGGAACGTTTCAATCACTAGTAGTGATTTAAATGTAATCGATGCACGACAAGAAGGGGAACCTTATCGATGAAGGGGGATCAGAAGATCGAGCGACAAGGAACAGGACATAACGATCCTGGGCACCTGTTATCGACAGCTCGTTTGGGAAGGAAGGATTTCTTGTGCAACCACCGCCTCAGATCGCACTGCCAGATAAATGTCTGCCTGCTACTCCTCTTTCTCCCTTTCTCCTTGTAAAATGGAATACACAGTGGTAACTTAAATCTCTTCTGAAATGGGCTTGCAAATATCACAAACTCTGAAGAAGATTTACCAAAAAGAGTTCGGAGATTTGTGGAAACGTGAAAGAACGTGAGCCTTCAATACCCTGCGAAACCACAGATAGGAGTTGGTTGTTGATCTCATGGAGAACCAGATAGAACTTTTGCCATTTGACAGAGTAATTCCGTTGTGCGCGCACAGGTGAGGTCAGGCCAAACTAAATCAATCTCCATTCAAACTGGAATTCGCCGGGAATCCGATTTAACGCCCCTTGTCCACGGTTTGAATTCTGTTTCGCGCGAATCGGCGATATTTTGCATCCGTATGCCGCGCTATTTAACGGGCTTCGCGAGCCACTCGATAAAACGGACTTAATTTCACTTTCATTGAATGCGAGGAAACCTCGCCTCGCGGATAAATTCGCAAATTAATTCTATTGGCTTCGTGCGTCGCGAGATGAATATGGCCTCGTGCATTTATTGAACCGCGCCGTACGATGGATTCGCGACGAAATAAATCCGTGAAAAAAAAATCGCGTTTTCATGGAACACCGTCAAGCAACTAATCCGGCGCCGGAATTCTACTTCGCCCGCTAAACGAGCGATTAATTAAACAAGCACAAAAAGAAACCCATTGAATCTTCCCGCAAGCGATGCCCCTTACGCGAGCAACCAGCGAAGACACGCCGCCTGCAGCGCCACCTGCCAAGCCGAGCCCCCCCATTGACTGCAACCCGAAGCCTCTCACCTTCAAACCGGTTTCCCCTCAAAACGAAGCCTCCCACGGAAATCTTCCGCTGCACATTTTCGATTCCTTTTGCCGCGCGGAATCGGCCTGTATCCGTTCGCGTCCCAATATCCACCGCGAGTGCCGTCTGAACGACGGCCCATTGTGGCGCGCCAACGTCGAGTCCATAGAAGGGCAGAGTAGCAATCGGGTACGGGGCAAACAAAACCGCGAGCCCTCAGGAAACTTGGACGGTACGTACGCTTCTGGCCGCGGAAAGCACGTCGACCTAGTTCCCGATCTGTTGGGAGCGTGTTACAGGGGGCCTATCGAGAGCGGGAACACGTGCTCGCCCATTGTGTGATCATTCTTACTCCAGCGAAGCGAGTCGCGCGACCCCAAGTCTGATCGAACGCTAATTATCCTCCCCCAATTAGCAAGCGTCGATACGGGGCCGTGAACAATACATCTCGGCGGAGGGGGGGGGGGTAGGGGGGTAGGGCGCGCAAAAATAGCGACGAGTGGCTGTCTCACCTTGCGCGCGTTCCCCTCTCATTGGGGGAGAAAAAACGACGGGACGGGTCAGGGCGACAGACACGAAGGAGCTTCTCAGACACGCGAAGGGGGTCGGAGGAGGGGAGGGGGGGGCAGAGAGGCGGCGAAAGAGGCTGTACGGACACGGCGGGAGTATGTACCGAGGCGCGATCTTCTTCCTCGTAGACCAGCCAGCCAGTCCAGTCTACCGCACGCCCGGACGTGCCCGCTTTAGCCACGTGCACCGCTCGCTGAAGAGCCTCGTAATGCAATCTCGTCGCGCAATATGGTCAAGAACGGCGCCACGTTTATGCATGACGAGAGGACGAGGATTTATTCTCAGCGGGTTTCTCGATATTGCGCAACTATTTAGGTAACAAGGTGGGCGCTGCCACTGTGCGCGCGTTCGAAGTAAGCGGAACTTGTGTATGCCCCTCCTCGTTAGGAAGGTTATGGGAGTGAAGTCAGTGATCACGGAACGGCGCTGAAGCCGCGAGAGGTTTCCCCTAGACTTGGTGGGAACGCGGAGGATTAATGTGGAATATTATTAATCCCAGTGGAATCTGGTATATAAGCCACACACTCCCTAACAAGAGCTACTGAAGGGCGTCCAAAGTGGCGGTACTTCGGAATACCACGATCTAAAGGCATCGCACTATGGTCAGCTGGAATCAGCTAGACGTAACGCAGACTGGCGGTGGTTGTGGAACAGTTAGTTGGTAGGGCGGAAGGAGAGAAAAGGAAGGTTAAGTTTCGTCCTGGGCCTGCTAGTAGACTAACCCAGCTGATCGGTAAAGCCCTGCCTTAGACGCGGGGATGTTAGGAGGTAGGACGAGAAACTGGTATATATCCGAATGGCTGGATGAGGGAGAACTTGCGAGAAAGCGGGATCGGTTGAAATGCCATCTTGTGGCGGAGTCGGGAGGTATCGCTACACGGACGATCCTTCAATTTAAACTCCAACTAGATTGGAGGACTGTTCATAGCCCCCTTAGGAAGGTTATAGAGAAGTCACTGCTCAGGGAACGGTGCTAAAGTCTCCCTTAGACTACTATGCAATATTAATTCCACTTGAATCTGCCATGCAACAAGGCACACTACTCCCTATCAAGGAGTACCGCCGGCGGTCCAAAATGATGTACTTCAGAATTCAGAGTATACATCTAGCTAAATGCATCACACTAGGACCACTTACAAGGGAACCACCTGAGGTGTTGCGCAGCGATTTCGCGTCGTAGAATGGTGAAGACTTGAAACATATTTCACCCCTGTTACACTACTGAGGTGTTTCAAGCACTTGCTGCCAACGAGCAAACGTGACGTTTATCGTTACACATCTCGTAAACTATTAGGTGTCTTCCCTTCCAGCCGAACAGGGGTCAAACATCTTCCAATTCTCTACCTATCTACGAGGTCCCATCAAAATCGGTGCGTAACACCTCGTGCAGATCCCTTGTTAGAACTACCTAGACCAGGTCCGTCCAACTTTTGCTTCGAAGGCAAGAGCGACGCTTGTGCCCCACCATGAGGACCTTTCGTTCTTGAGGAGGTGCGAGGGTCCTGGCTCAGTGCCTCCAAAAACGAAGAGCATTCCGCGGTTGCTCGTGGGAGCAGCAAATGCCTGGACAGACCTGACCGAGACGTACCTAACCACAAAAGATGCCCCAATTGGGCTGAGACCCATCCTCATCTCCCTGCCCCTTTTCCACCGCGCGTCTCACCTGGACAAGACCTCTCCGTGGAACGCAGATCCCCGGTGCACGACAGCACGGAAGTTGGGCGAGCAAGGGTGGTGAAGCAGCTACCCCGCGACCCTGACGACGTCGGCCACGGTTTAAACGCGCGGGACCCCGCCGTGTCCCGTCCGGCGTGTTCAAGCGGGGTTCCGCGTGACGCGACGGGGCGAGAGAGGCATTCAGCGGGCGCACCCTCTCGAGTGGCTTCGCCCTGTGTACACATTCGATGCACATGCACACAGCAACCTCCTGCCCGGCACTAGAATCTATTTTAAGAAACTTCCCCGCTGGGCTGATGCGGTCGACCGAGGAGGAAAGCATATATCCGCGGCGTCGAGTGCGCCGCCTCTCGAAAAACGACCATCAAGGTGGAGGGCGGAGGGGGGGGGGAGAAAGGGACAGACAGTGCGAGAGAGGGAGAAAAAGGTGTCAAGGTTCGCTTTCGATTGCTACGTTTACAATTTGTACCGAAGAGAACGGGGGCTCGCGCTGTTCCAGGTGACGTTCCAGCACGCGCCCGAGATCAAAAGCTCTAGGGGCGCCAGGGGGGATCAGAGGGCGGGCGGGGAGGGGGGGGGGCGTCGCGCGCGCGCGAGCGCTCGTCGATACGAATGGCTGTGTCTCGTTGCCTGGCTGCTTCCATGCGCCGTTTGCTTTCGTACCGATGCTTGCTTTTTCACCCCTCCCTCCCTGTCGCTGCTGCTCGTCTCACCCACCCTCCTCCTCTCTACTTCTTCCTGCCGCTTCGTTTTTCGTTTCGTTAACGCCGGGTCCAATTAATCTCGCGCGAATCTTGGGCTGGGATAATTGCGGGGTGCTTGTCTAGGCGATTTCAGCGAACGGGTGGGGCATGGTGGTGCTTGATTTGGGGTTGAAATGGGGGTGTGGGGTGCTTGATTTTATATGGTTATCGAGGGGGATGGATGGGGTGCCAGAGTCATTAGGAGAAGTGGAAAAGGCGAGGTTATGGAAGCACTTAAGGCGAGGTAGCAGTCAGCTAAAGGCTTTTCTCTTCTGGGATAAGGGGTTAGTGATAGTGTTGGTCAGACAAGAGCGAATAATATCGGTGAAAAAATATCCTCGGGCGATGGGACTCGAACCCGCGATGCACGGGTCCTCTCGGCGTACTGAGCAGCCGCGTTACCAATTCCCCCATCGTCGACTTTGTGAAGTCCCACTTCTCCGAACTCTACAAACACCGAAACCTACGCGGCACCACTTGTGTCCCAATAGAGTGGCTCTTATTTATACGTGTCGAAATTTTTTTTGTATTTCTTTCCTCTCGCGCCCTAGAACCATGCCATTCGATAAAAAAATAGTCCCTGAAAAAGTTTATTGCAATCGGACGACAGGACAGGGTGCCGACCAGGCCTTAAAGTTTCGAATTCATCAATTCAAAGAATTTCTCAAAAATAGTAGGCCCTATCGAAATTTCGTTCAAATAATATTAAAAGAGCATTCAATTTTCTACAATTACTGTCGACACAAGTTTTTCGTGCTTCCAACTATTTTTTAGATAATAGCGTTTGAATATAGAGAAGTCGGCGATACGCGCGTATAGACAATACGTCACGCCGCACAGGTGCTCTATATTCAACCGCTATTATCTAAAAAATGGTTGGAAGCACGAAAAACTTATATCGACAGTAATTGTAGAAAATTGAATGCTCTTTTAATGTTGTTTGAAGAAAATTTCGATAGGGCTTACCATTTTTGAGAAATTCTTCAAATTCAAACCATTGATGAATTCTAAACTTGAACGCCTGGTCGGCACCCTTTCCTGTTGTCCGATTGCAATAATCTTTTTCAGGGACTATTTTTTTTTATGAAATGGAACCATATAGGCCGTTCCCAAACGCCGAATGCCTACAATAATTACTTAAACATTAGGAGATCCATGTTAATCACTATCACAGTAATTTGTGAATGTTGAAGGCCCTTTAGCTGCGAGTGATTATTATCAACAGTAATCTTAACTTCATAATGACGAACTTATCGAAAGTTAATGGGGCTCTGAAAGCCTCGCGATCCTGATAACCAATAAAAGCTGGGAATCGACGGACCATAAAGCAATTTTAATTGAATCCTGATTCTCGACGTAATAAGCGAGCCTCCATAAAACCTAACGGCTACCAGAGACCTAGTAGGTTGGTACCTAGTTATTGAACCATGCACCAAGCCCCACCACAGTGGCCATCAAACGTTAAGGGACACCGACGCCGTCAGCAGCTTGGGCTATAAAAGCAAGCTGTTAAACTGACCCGCGGCGTGTCCACAAACGGATAATACAGGAAAGAAGTTTAGAGAAAGTTCCTCCCGCAGGATATAATGCCCCCTTCCCGGGCACTGCGACGTAGCGCGACCGGCTCGATTCAGGTCGCTTTGATTCAACTTTGATGCGGTTCCAAAGTCAATTATCGGATTAACCGACTTCCCCCTGTCATTGCAATGGTAATCTCGATTTGCCCCGCGAGTTAATTAATACCAAACAATATACCACCTCGAGCCCATTATGCGGCGAACGAAAGTGCATCTCGCACTGTCGCCCAGCCATTTAGCCAGTTCCATCGGCGAAAGTAAAAGTTCCCCGAACTGTGACTAGGTTCGCACAGCCCGAGGAATTCTCGTTAAGAGACGAAAACACGCAGAAGAAATATTGCGGCTGTTTCGACATTTTTCGAGGAATTCTGCGACAGCGTCGTCGCGCGGTGGGAATGGAATTAAAAGGAAGGGGAACAACAGAGTGGTTTCACATGCAAACCAAGTCCCGTCCGACCACTCCAGGCACCAAGAAAGGAATTCAATGCCGCGCGATAAAAGAACGATGCTTACACATCGAAGCTATCGACTGTTTTTATACCCGCGGAGAAATTTACGAGCCCGTTTAATTGCGAGGCTTCGTTGTACGCGCGCCGCCGCGTCGAGGAACCGAGCAGTAAGCGAGGCGTGCACGGGAACATCGACACGAGTTCCTCGTGTTTTCGTGGGGCAGAAACGAATTTTGCGTTACCCGCGGCGAAAAGCTGCGCGATTTTTGCGAAGCTACGCGCACGGGCGTGCTCGTTAAAACCTGGCGCGTTTTACGGGAGGATTTAACGGGAAATACTTGCCACTCCGTTCAGTTTTATCGACTCCGGTGTATGGGCAAAGAGGAGCAGCAGGAATTGCCCCCAATTCACCATGACTTTATTGCCGGATTGTGGAATAATGGTCGCCGAGCACTGTCGCTTAAACAATTCCTACCATTCGCCGGGCCGTTTCGGAATGCACGCGCGGCTCGGAGACAGTGCAAAGTGGTTAAGAAAAATCTGCATAAACCCGCAAGGATGTACATAAATATGCATAAGTCTAGCCGCAGATGTGCACAAGTCGCGTTGCACGGGGCAACGGAGAAAGTGGCATTTTTTCATTGCACAGTCCTCGAGTTAATCGCTTCGGCGCCAGTGATACAGCCGCAGCGTGTACTTTTTTTTTTTTTACAAGCTTCGCAGGTGGTTTAAATATTTAAAAGAATTCCGTCGTGGTGTAACAATATTTCTAACAGGAGATGTGTTAAGAATGTTTTGTGGAAGCTTCCACTTAGCCGCGGAATGTAATATTATCGTTGGTAATTCGAGCGGAAACAGCGAAGACGAGATATCTCGCTTTCCGTCAGCGGGATGCAACGCGGCGCTGCAGGAGGAATCTAGTTTCAATAGTTACAGCAATTTATAAACGCCCGATACGACGCACTACGCTCGCATAAATCACTTCCACGTCGTAGACAGCTCGAAACGAACCTGAGTAATGGTAAAACGAAGCCGCGTGAACGATAAAACGCAGCTGGTCGAATCGCGCCCGAAGACAAGGTGAAATGGAGCTTTATGGGAGAGTGAATCGAAATGGAATGAAGATACGCCGGGTAAAATCGGGTAGAACAATAAATGCCTAACGATCGGCCGCGCTACGGTTATTAAAGAAACGTTGGAGCCCCAATCGATTCTGGACGCGTGCCCGAGGTACGGCCGTGGGATCTACGGCGATCGATCGATCGAGCGATCAATCATCTGGTAAAAGGAGACGAGGAAGAAACAGTGTTGTGTCCCGCGAAACGGGACAAAATTCGCGGAGCGGCGGCTTACGTAACGTCGATCAAAGCGCGGCATTACGTAAAAATTCGCGGAGCGAGTTCTATGCAAAAATTCCGACCGCCGATAAATAAATACCGAGGTCAATCGTCTGGTTGTGGCCGCCTTTAAAAATCATCTAGCGCCGCGGGAAAATGTGTCAACGACCAATTGCTCGCGTATCCAGCGGAGCTGTTCCTTCGGAACGAGCGCAAATCTCGCCCGGACGATGCGCTCGGAGAATTGCGGATCGACTTGCGGCACACCAGCCGGCCCGCAGTTTCGGATCGACTGACGAGGATCGATCGAACCGACAGATAGCTTTGAATCAACCCGTGAGACCCGGGAAAGGGATCGTCGAATCTCTTCATTGTTGCACCAGTGGAATATTATGTGGAAGAATTCCACCAGGCTTTGGCGAAGCCGTTGTTTCAGTATGGTAGACCGATTTCGGTTTTGGAAAGTATAATATAGTGTATAGCCACAATACAGTGGCGTGCAAAAGTATTCGGCCACCCTTTAAAATCGCATCACTTTTTTCAAATTAATCCAAACGACTTGAGTTTTTGTTGAGAAGCTAGAAGGATTTGTTTGCTAAATGATGTGATACGTCGTTTTGAAAAAAAAAATGCACTTGGTCGGAATAGCAAAAAAAAAATAGTATGGGTCGTTTTTTTAAATTTTTTTGTGAGCTTGTAATGAAAATTCAAAAAACCTGTTTGTAGATTTAAGTAAGTTATATGCGTGCCTAAAATTTCATCAAAATCGGTTAACGTTGCTCTGAGTTATAAATCGCGAAATTCCGGAAATCAGCGATTTTCGACCTTATTCTGCGATCTTTAAGCGTTTATAGCTCAGAGAAATGTTAACCGATTTTGATGAAATTTTAGGCACGCATATAACTTACTTAAATCTACAAATGGGTTTTTTTGAATTTTCATTACAGGCTCACAAAAAAAAGTTTCAAAAACGACCTTTACTATTTTTTTTTTGCTATTCCGACCAAGTGCATTTTTTTCAAAACGACAAATCACGTTCCTTAGAAAACTAATCCATTTAGCTTCTCAAAAAAAACTCAAGTCGTTTGGATTTATTTTAAAAAAGTTATGCGATTTTAAAGGGTGGCCGAATACTTTTGCACGCCACTGTATGTTTACTCATATTTTGTCTTTTTTTTTTATTAGCAAAAGGAGATGAAAATTTGGGTAGAAAATCATATGCTTGGGTTTGAATAGCTGCCATTTTTTCAAAAGATAGATTCCTTCAAAATCGAATGTAGTCTTGAGAATATTCGTGCAACATTTTATTTAAATCGGTCTAATAATCTGTGAAATATTTTTAGTACCGTGAATGGTGTAACTATGAAGATGCTTGCTATGGCATCATTTCTTAATATATCAAATTTCTTTTTGAAGAGAATACAGTTTAATTTATACACAAAAGGTGTATGTCTTTATTTTTAAATATAACGTTTCTTCTATAAAATAAAATTCATAAATATAACCCTATTCTATGAGCAGTCAAACGTATAAATAAATTTCGAGAAATATCTGTGCTTCGTTACCGTTTGAAATTTAAACTATTTTCACACACTACTGTACTAGAAGTAAAATATATTTTACTATATTAAAGCCATAGTATCCCCTAATTCAGATACAATAAGATTACCTATTTAGTTACCTAATCAACAAAATTGACAAGAAACTCCAAAAAATAACAATTCATTACCTCCGCAAGCAATTCATTTGCGAAGAAAAAGAACTTCCACCCCACCCGCAGAAGGAATTCAATATTCCCTCGATACATGTCCATACATAAACTTCTCTGTAGCTCAGAGGCGGAGATGGCCCAGCACCTGCTTTCTTCTCCGAGCCGATGAAAAAGCTTTGAGCCGCTTCTTTACGCGATGTACGCCGTGGAAAATCGGATTCAATTAATCCCCACCGATCGATGGATTCCGGTGCTCCTCGCGCCCACATTCGGGATTCAATCTGACGCGCTCTTAAGAGATTGTTCGTCGCGCCCGCGGTGTACCGATCGCTGCGGATTAAATTTTTTATCTTCGATATTTCCGGCGCTCCGTCGCCACTTCGAGACACAGTCGAGCGTGCGATTGGATCGAACCGCGAGTCGTCGTCGGATTCGATACGGTGAATTATTATCCCATTCGACGATTTGCTCTTGCGTCATATAACAGTCGCGATTATACTCGCCTCGTTATTCGTTGGTAATCGAATCGTTGGATTGTTCAACGGTTAGAATGTTCGTTTAGGGAGAAACGAAGATGGTTGATCTTTTTTTTTTTACGTATTACTTGCTGCCCGAGTACTGCGGGGATTCGAGTCCTCTCGGAGATCGATTGGCACACCTCCCGGGGGAAATACCGAAGGATTACTCCTGCTAATCATAATTTCGACGAGGATGATCTCGAGAGGTAATTTCTATCATCCGCGATCGGCGGCCGGAGGTATAGGGTTAAAATGAAATGGAGGAGCGATTCAGTTGGAATATCGTAATTGACGATGATAATGATCTGAGAAGGTGAAGCGAGGTTATAGTTAATTGCTATGAGTTAATATAGGATTACCGGCACGTAATGATGCTACAGTCAGTTAAACCGTAACTGTGAAAAATTATCGCGACCAATTTGTGTTTATCGCAAGTTTGATAAGAGCTAACAAGGGAACACCGCGAACCCGGACTCACCGATTAGAACGCAACTTTGTGGGCTTTTAGAGTGACTCGAAACATGAACAACGGTGTGTCTCGTTTGGGCCCAATCGCCGTTTAAGGGGGTGAAAACTAACCTCAAAGTCAAATTGGCACTTCCACTTTGTCGCGTATAACTCTCAAAGTACAACAGACAGGAAAAAATGTTTCGAACAAAAGTTTAACGGTGGAATGTGCACTCCAAACGTGCGTTAACAAAATTTTGAAAAAAGTTTTTTCTCGTTCAGGTATTTTTTTTATTTAACTCTTTTCAAAATTTTGTTGACGCAAGTTTGCAGTGCTCGTTGCACCATTAAACTTTTGTTTGAAACATTTTTTCCTGTCTGTTGTACTTTGAGAGTTATAAGCGAAAAAGTGGAAGTGCCAATTTGACTTATTAAAGCGTTATTAAAGTTAGCGACAAGGCCAATAGTATTTTTTAATAGTTTATTTGTTGTCATTGGGACAACAAATTAATGCACATGTCCGAATAGAAATTTTACTAAATTACAACGTCTACTGTAGCTCGTCACGCCGCTAACAAAACGCTAAACGAGTGTTTATTTCTTATTAAATAACAGAACGTAAAAGTGGTTGTGGTCAACGAAATCTATGCAGTCACCTCCGCTCGGACGTGTAGAACATATGTGCCAAACTTGAACGAAGTCCGCGCAGCGGTGTAAATTTGTATAACGAACAAACAAAAAATGAATTTTATATATATATAGATAACGAAACATTCCTAATCCGAAAATTTTGATTTTAATGAATCTTAGTGTGAATGTACAGCATGGAGTAATATTTTTTTTCTGTGGGAATTCACTTGATCAGCCTTTAATATTAGGGGTAAAGAGTACAATGGTTGGCCCTATTTTGAGAAACAAAAAAATATAAAGAAATACCTATGTTATGTATATTTTTATAAATTCTTGATTTTTTTCGGTACTCTATTTATTTTTAGATTATTAAGGTTTTTTGTACTTACTATTTACATTGATTTTCATTACAAATTTACTAAATTCAGATTTATAATTCACTATTTATGAGACATTATTATTTAAGGGAGTATAACCGTTTGCAAAATTACAAACTCGCGCTACGTTCAAACAATTCACTTCCAATTTTGCATGCAGAATCGTAATAAGATTCCACATCGTCCTACGAGGGCTTTTTTTATTCCGATTTCTCGTTTATTATTTATAAAGAAAAAAGGTGGACTTTTCTCTTAGAAAAATCTAACTATACATTTGATTTCTCACCGTTTCTTTATTTTTCAAAATTTTCAAAATCGGACCCGTAGGACGATAGCTATTAACATATTTTATAAGAAAAATTTACTGTTTTTGATTTCAGACACGACATACAGCTTTTTTCAGGGCCACCGTTTAGCCGTTTAAAATCGAGAGACTTTCGGATATGTATCCATAACTTCCGAAAAACAACACTTTTTTAACTGAAACTTTTTTTTTAAGTAGTTCATAATACTATGTAAACATAGTAAAAAAAACGGGAAATCATCATCAAGCCGTTGACTTGTAAAAAAATTCACAAAATGTACACATTTTCCGAGGGTTCAAACGGGTATACCCCTTTAAATTATACTCTTTACCCTATCATAATTTTCGTTTTTTTTTTTTTTTAATATAACTTTACTGTGACAGAGTATAACAACTGAATAATTCTTGTATTTAGTGTTTTGTTATATCAAGTTATATTAAAGTTATATTAAAAAAGGGAATAAGGGTTGATTGCACCTCTCCAGAGTGAGTTTCCTCAGAAAAAACAAATTCCTCTTTGCAAACTCCACTATGCCCTACATTCCCACGAAGTTTCATTAAAGCCAGAATCTTATGAGTGATAAAATCGCCAACACAGTAACAATCGCCAGTGCTGCAATCAAACTGGATTCTATCGTCCTTTAATAGCCAAGCCGAAGAGCCCACATCGCCGAACCGAAACATTTTCACAGCCGTCAAACGACTGCGGGGAGAAGCATGGCGCACATCTCACTCTCTTCAAATAATCCCCGGGATCATAAAACTCCCTACAAATTCGTCCGAATTTCTCCGCGCGTCCGCAGACAGACCTGGCGCTGATAAACCCTCAGGGATCCAGCAACGGAGGCGCCATAAATCCCCCTTCCGGGATAAGATTTACGGCGTTTCGTTTCCAAGGGGTCGTTTCTCCTGCTCGCGAGTCTCGGCTAATTTATTTAAAATAACGGCACACTGGCACACAGCCCGGGCGATTGTATAACTGCCGTCGCGTGATTCGGCGAGCACGACGGACGCGCCAGGCTTCTCGCCGCGGCCTGTTTATGCGCTGGATTCACGTGGGTGGTGGATATTCCGTTTAACGGGCCAGATCGTAAGGGCGATTATCAAAACCTGCAATTATTCGCGCCGCGTAATGGCAGGTCGCGTTAACAGGTTCGTTGGTAGGCGTGAAAACATCGGGACCAGAACGAACACCGTGGCGGTAATGATGATAGCGTCAGCGTGCTCGGATAACAGGTTTCCTTGGACTGCGAGGATGGAAGAGGACGGAGGCTGCTGAGGGACTTCGAAAGGGGGATTTCTTGGCGAGCCTCGGGGGTGGAAGTTGGCCGAAGATGGTGGAGGGTGGGGGGGGGGGCGTGTGGGGTGAACACTGGGGGCAGCGTGAGACCTAGTTGCTGCGTAATGGGCTCGGGAAGGAAGATCAGGGATTTCGGGGAGAGGAATTCGCACAAGTGGATGAACTCTGGGGAACAGTGGATTTGCGATGTGTGGTAGCAAAGTACCATATCTGCTAGTTGCGACATACTAATGTAACCGAAAAAAATATCCTGGGGTAACGGGATTTGAACCCACGATCTTACGGGTCCTCGGATTACTGGGCAGCCGCGTTACCGATTCCCCCAACGTCGACTCTTCGGTGATACTGTCTTCCGAACTCTACACATACCCAAACTAACGGGGCGCCACCTATGTGCCAATTGGGTGGCCCTTATTTTCAATCTGCGATTTCTTTCGTTCTCACTTCATCTCATAAAAAAATAGTGCCCAAAAAAGATTATTGCAATCAGACCAACAGTTGGGAAAGTAAAGTTTAGAATTCATCAATGGTTTGAATTTGAAGAATTTCTCAAGAATGGTAAGCCCTACCGAAATTTTCTTCAAACAATATTAAAAGAGCATTCAATTTTCTACAATTACTGTCCATATAAGTTTTTCGTGCTTCCAACCATTTTTTAGATAATAGCGTTTGAATATAGAGCACCTGTGCGGCGGTGGCGTATTGTCTATACGCGCGATGCGCAGACCTCTCTATATTCAAACGCTATTATCTAAAAACTGGTTGGAAGCACGAAAAAATGATATATACAGTAATTGTAGAAAATTGAACGCTCTTTTAATGTTATTTGAACAAAATTTTAATAGGGCTTACCATTTTTGAGAAATTCTTCAAATTCTAAACTTTAAGGCCTGGTCGGCGCCCTTTCCTGTTGCCCGATTCCAATAAACTTTTTCAGGGACTATGTTTTTATCAAATAGCACCGTTCTAGGGGGCGAGAGCAAAGAAATACAAACAAAAAAAATCGACACGTATAAATAAGGGCCACATGCTAAATGCCTGCGCAACATAATTAATAAGCAGGAGTATTTTTGTCTTCGAAGAGACTAGAACCATTAGGAATAAAAGGAACACTGTTTACGAAAGCATTCGAACGCGTCTGTCCCCTGGGTCGAACATCCCATGTTGATTTTCTCCTGTATCCTTGACCCTGGGCACAACACAGGCAGACTCGATGCGTACAGGGTGTTCCAATAACATCGACGTCATTTTATATATTTCTACCGATAATGTGAACTTGCCATTCTTGCGCACTTCTTCCGAATGCCACTAGAAAGTTTCGAGATACGAAAAATTGTCTCTTCCGAATGGTGGAAAGATCCTCCAGTAACCTTATTTAAAGAGATAAAGTTACGCCAATCTCATTCACGCGAGCAGGGGGTTTCGAATGTTTCCTTTCCACGCGAAACGAAGACAGTGGAGGAGAAACTATGCCACGGATATATTTGAAAAAAAAAAAAAAACTTGCTGTGACATAGTTAATGAAACAGCCTGTACACGGACACGGATACGTGCTGATGGCACCTGAATGCGCAGAATGTGTGTTGGTCCCAATGTCAGCGCGCCAATTAAAAATGAACGCCTGCTTAGCAGACTACCTTATTAAGCCCCCCTCCACCCCCTCCCCCTTCCACCCCACCCCCCCTCGTGTCACTCACTATTTTCACTCTTTCGGACATTTATTACTAGCCGGGCGTAACTGTGTTCGGCGGGCAAATAACGGGCCTGCCTTTTCTGTCCGGAAGGCACAATTTTTTTTCTTGAAATTCAAATTTTATTTAACCCCACGTGATTATCGCTGGTATCAGCTTGCTTCTGCTCATTGTTTCTCGTGGAAACTCCCGCTACGCTGTACGTTATTGTTCGCGAGAAAAGTGGGCTGCAACGAACGTGCACGGTTAAATACATTTTTTAATTAATATCACGGGCCATTATGTTCGTGTTTATTATGTGTTTACACTGCGCTGCGTTCTGGCGCAGTTTATGATTGTTAATGATCGCGTCTTCTCCGGAGTGCAGCAATTAAGTTGCTCGCCGGTGCCTTTTCTATCCACCTGATAATTAAGCGATCAAATTCTCTTTGAGGAGTTACGCGTAATTTAATTGAGATCGTCACTGTGGGGCTGAGTTTGGTGGATAAACGTTTCTAGATGTTTCGTTCGAGTGAAATGACGCGCGCGAACGCCGGCTCCATTGAATTGTTCAAGTAATTATCGAGGGAGCAGGTGAAATGTTTCCTGATGTAAGAGAGAAGAGGCAGTTTTAATGTGCACGTGGTGTTCAAAAATGGGAAATGAGAACGCGATTGGCAGATTGCATTATCAAACGTAGCGAAAGGTCAAGTGTTAACGCGGCCATATTATCGCGAGGCGAACCAGGAGTTCCATCTGGAACGTGGATACCGCAGTAGGATGTTTAATGATATTCGAGCACTTCTTGGAACGCCGCGACTGCGAAACTGCTTGATAACGCGAAATCGCGTCAGACGTCTTCCTTACGGCGTGGTTAATTTTCAATGAAATTAATTAAGAGGCTATCTGGCAGGCAATTAAATAAATTTTCCACCGAATTGTTAGTCATAGTGTGCCCGTGGAGAATTTAAAAGTGCTTTAGAAGCGCCCCATGCTTGATTAATATGTCGTTTTTGTATTCTAAACCTCGAACAGTTTCTGTGAAATTAAATGTTAATTGGAACGAAGCAGATGGGCAATGGTGGTTAACGCAGAAATAATTACTATGATGGCAGAGATCGCATGGGGTAGATTTGTTAATTAATTTTCCGTTTGTTTGAGCTACGTTTTATGGCACTCGAACTGCGTGACTGATCGATGACGTGCGAGCACTTGGAAAGTAAACAACAGGATGAATAAATCACTACGATCTGGCTTCAATTACCGATCAATTAAGTGCAAGAAAAAGAATAAAGGGGTTTAATGGAGCGCGAAGGTTTCTTGTGTTTTTCCATGTTCCATTGCTCATGAAATCTTTTAATTACTACGTCTTTGAATCTTACGGTGATTTTCTTTATTATCTCAAGTGCTCATCGAATAAGCTCCTTGTTTTCCTAATCGTCAGTGATTCAACTCTCTCCATTTACGTTCAGTAATTTCTCTATTTTCTTAACTTTCTGTTTCTCATTGTCGGGGTATTAAATATTTCTGTTTTCTCTTCAATGGTGTAGTTATTTTTCTATTTTTCAATATTTCGACTGTTTCAATTTCCCTTTGGCAATTCCCTGTTTTTTAGCTTTCTATTTTTCAATATTTCGACCCTCCGAATTTTAGTTTCACAAATTTCTCTATTTTCTTTTTTCTCTTTTTTTGAATATTCCAACCCTCTGAATTTTAGTTTCACAAATTTCTCTGTTATGTTATTTTTTTATTTTTGAATAATTCAACCCTCCGAATTTTAGTTTCACAAATTTCCTAATTTCCTTATTTTTTAATATTTCAACCCTCTGAATTCGAATTTCACAAATTTTTCTATTTTCTTATTTTTCTATTTTTGAATATTTCTACCCTCCGAATTCTAGTTTCACAAATTTTCCAATTTCCTTATTCTTCTATTTTTGCATATTTCAACCGTCTGAATTCGAATTTCACAAATTTCTCTATTTTGTTATTTTTCTATTTTTGAATATTCCAACCCTCTGAATTCTAGTTTCACAAATTTCTCTGTTATGTTATTTTTTTATTTTTGAATAATTCAACCCTCCGAATTTTAGTTTCACAAATTTCCTAATTTCCTTATTTTTTAATATTTCAACCCTCTGAATTCGAATTTCACAAATTTTTCTATTTTCTTATTTTTCTATTTTTGAATATTTCTACCCTCCGAATTCTAGTTTCACAAATTTTCCAATTTCCTTATTCTTCTATTTTTGCATATTTCAACCGTCTGAATTCGAATTTCACAAATTTCTCTATTTTGTTATTTTTCTATTTTTGAATATTCCAACCCTCTGAATTCTAGTTTCACAAATTTCACAATTTCCTTATTTTCCTTTTTTTGAATATTCCAACCCTTAGAATTCCAATTTCGCAAACTTCTATATTTTCTTATTTTGCCATTCTGAAATATTTCAACCCTCTGAATTTCCCCTTCGCCCAGTTCTTTACTTTTTTACCTTAAATTAAAATCCTCCTATACAACACCTAAACACCAGAAATTTCAATTTCTCAACGCCCCCCACAAAGAAATCTCCAAAAAAAAAACGCGACAAATCGTTCCTCGATCAAGCACCATCGATCCTCCCCTCGAGATTTCCGCAATTTTCCCTCGAGGAAAACCCACGACCGGCGCAATAGCGCCAAGATGCTTTAATCAGGAATAAATAACGGTCATTCCCCGCTCGAAGGTGAGAAATCGCGAAGGCATGCGTGAGGAATTGCCGGGAGTTCGGTGCTCCAATTAAATCCAGATCGAACCTGATGGGATTGATGGGCTCGCGCCGCGATAGACAGAAGGGATCGACAGACGCCGTTCTGATCGATTCAAATAACATCGTCGATTTTTATCTTATCGTCGTTCCCGTTGCACGCTCGCAAACGCACCGCCGCCGCTAATATTTATGGTTTACAGTGACCTTCGGCCGTATTTGGTCGCACAGCTTCTATCTGCTCCGATTTTCCACACAAGATTTAATATCTCTTTCACCGAGAAATCGGTTCTAAAAGTTCACTGACTGCAGACACATCTTTCGGCTTAATCCAAATTTATCTTTTCACGGGCTATTTATGGAACGAGAACAAAAGTATCTTCCGTTAAAAATTCAGAGGACAAATGTTGATAATAATTGAAATGTAATTAAACAAGTTTGGACTAAGTACGCTCACGCAACGAATTTTCAACAACGAAGCCTTCCTGTTTGGCGGTTATGAGTCCCCCTACCGTAAGTTTACATAATGAGGTTCTTGTACACTGAGAAACCTACAATTTGTCGCGTTGGATTGACGGTTCCTACTTGGCTGTATCGGAGGCAGATGAAAGTGCAAAAGTAAAGAAGTGAGAATCAGGAGCAAGTGAGCCTTGCACGTGGCGTTGTTCAATCACGTTTTCCCTTTTCTGCTTCCTCTATTTTTCGAGCGCAGTATAATTCATGCCCGCTCCCGTTCGATCCAATTTGCCTGGGCCAATTGAACAGCCAGATGACATTCGTCGAATTTATTTGCTGCCCCGCAGTGGCCGGTCGGTGGGACAACGGTTTCATTAATTTCCGCGGCCGAAAATGGCCGTGATTATTTTTAATTGAACACCAAGCAACCGCCCCCCCCCCCCCTCATGGTCGAGGAGGAAAAAAGTCTGGCGTTGGGATATGTATATCGGCCGTTTCCAACCGTTTTCTCCGCAGTTTCCTTTATTTGTCGGATGAACGAGCGGCGATTGCCTCTAACTGGCTTGAAATGGGACACTGCGAGCTCTTTTTTCGGCCATTTCGCTTCCATAACGTTAAAATTCTTTTACAAAATTCCGTGGACACACGGCTTCCTAATTCCAAAGAACCTTATCGTTCGAAGACTCACTGTAACCCAGCGCATTCAATTTTACATCGAAAAGAAAGCAATTCTCCGCACACTTTTATATAAATAGAAAGAGGAAGGAAAGTGTGTTACTCATATTTAGAGAATGAATCTTCGGATTACAAACTAGTAGGAGGCAAAGAAAAATAGTATAGTGAACAAAAATACTCGCGAGCCGTTCTAACCCGTCACTACTTTCGCCAAATCGTGCACAACTCCGAGCCCCCAAGCCACCAATCAAGGAAACGAGCTGGCAGAAGAATCTCCCGGCTACAATTTCGATTCTAAGGCACTTATCAGTCAACTACCACAGTAAAAGATCCCCAAAGTCGATTCTTTCCTTGCCAACAGTGCTCTCGTTCGGCGGAATATTTCCTATTAGACGCCTATTCGTCGATCGTCCTCCGCGATAGTCGATAGACCGCGCGGCCTGATGAGAATAATAACTGAATACCTCGCTCATGGTGCCAAGTTGAACGCGTGCAGCGGTTAGAGGCGACGGTTACGCTCAGTGTACGTGCCGTGACGTGCTCGAAACACGTCGATTCTATTTCTGCCCCCTCCCCACCCCCCTCAAGCGTTCCCATTCATTAAGCGCCGTCGATAAGGCGCTACTCCCCGCGGCGGGGAACCTAAAATTGAGATTCCGAGTTGGCCCGTCGCTTCAGCCCGCGTCAATGGAAGAGGGACTTTTCGGGGAGGGCAACACGGGGCTCGAATTATGCTGGCGAGAAAACTGGGTGGACCTTTGGTGACGGGACCATGCGGGCAGATGCCGTCGGTCGCTTGGTGAACCGTCGATTATGGTGTGGCGAAGATGGGGGGGATCCATTTCGTTGACAACTTGTTGAATTTGTGGGGCTTGTGAATTGTTTGGTGGAGCCGCGGGAATGTGGATCAACGGTCACTAACGAAATGCTGAAAATTTCGGTTCCAAGATGCTCGATCGGACGCTAATTAGGGAATGCCAGAGTGTATTCTAGCTTATTCAGTGTGCCGACGTTGCAAAAACGGCACTCGAGGTCTAGCTCACGTGGTGCATCGTAGCTGGTGCAAATGCAGAATGATGTAATTTAGTTTATGGATCGCTGATGATGAAAGAATGGACAGAGGAAGTAGATTCTGCCTCTAGTGGCTCAATCACTCAGGCATCACCCGGCGGGCACATAGAATGGCCACAGTAGCTTGCAATTAGCGGAACGTCAAAGACAAACAGCGGAAATATCTAACTCGAATTTTATAAAAATAGAAGCCGAGTTCTAGCCTATCTACCAAGCAGCATAAATCATCACTCCCCCCCCCCAAAAAAAACACCGAACCTAAACATTTACTCCACTGCCTACCCACAAACCTAATCAAGACAGAGTAGCGCCAGGCTAAATAATTCACAGAACCGTCAACGATGGGCCACTAAATAGTCTGCCTAACACTCCGAATAATCCGCCACACGAATTCGAACTTGGAAGGTACGCCGCCTGCTCACCAGCCCCAAAACTCAAAATCACCAAACCACCCGGACACGTTGCACTCACTTGAAACCTCACTTCGGTACCGAATTCACCTTGGAAATAAAAAGCAAGCGGTGGACTTACTCTGAAGGTCGATCCTAAGACCCCTTCGCCCCGGGACCTCCAACTCCCATTCAACTGGCTGACAACTGTCGAAGAGTTCCTCGCGGGCCCTCTCAGCACAGCTCCATCGTGCCGTGGCCACAACAAGAGGCTCTCTCTCCTTCGCGGCCGTCCCGACGCACCTTTGCCGAAACGTAGCACTGCCGTCGTCAGTCAACATTCACCATGAAAACACGCGCGGTACGGACACTGTGGAACGGGCGGTTGGGGGCCCCGCGTCGCGGAAACAGACCGGCCGGGCAGGGGGGGGGGGGTCCGTGGTGGCCCGCCGACGGGTGCACTGCCGTGAATGGAAACGGGTGGACGGACGACACGCACAGGTGCTTAGCCGATCCGCGAGGAGAACGCGCGCGACGAGTATGCACACGAGAGCTGGTAGCTTGATCAGGCGGCGCGGACAGAATGAAAAGGGGGGCACACGTGCCTGTGCTCGCCACCACCGCCAGCTGATCGTCCGGGAGTGACTGCCTATGCCACTGACTTGCGTGCCCTGGCCCCACTGACTAACTGCACGGCCGAACAGTTCCTCCGGCAGAGGCTGCCAGAGCAGGACGCGCTTCGAATTGCGCCTGCTGCCTGACGCGGCCCGAGGGAGGGAGGGAGGGAGGGGGACGAGCGGGGTTCGACTGGGGAGGGAGACAGTGTTTCCCTGGCGGCTCCTTGACGTGACCCGCGACTGGCCGTGCCGCGACTTTTTCGGCTCTTTCCGCGGGACACTTAATGGATTTTGCAGGATTTCTTTCAGTGGTTTCGGGTAATTTTGCAGAAGCTTTTTCGCTTGTTGCGGGAATAATCGACGGTTTTTTTTAGGGTTTCTTTCAAGGGGTTGTTTTAAGTAGGCGTTCGGGAAAATAATTGAAGAGTGTAGAAAGCTGTAAGCGCCAGAAATCAAATTCTATACTGCACACTATTATCACAGTTTAACCCGGCGTTGGTAAAGGTGGGGAAATGTAACAAGAGTATTGAGGTGGGGTCCCACAGACGCCGCGAATAATTTAGTGTATTATATCAATCCATATCTTTAATCTAATTTTTATTACCTAAAAATATTTAACCAATTAAGCGTCTTTAATTTTCAACGAAAATATAGTCTTCCTAGCTTGTATAATGAACAAACTAAATAACACTGCCACGCGTTGCTAAAAAGTTATACACAATTTAAAATCTTTGGGGTCTGTGAGACCCCACCTTACTGGGGTTTATACAAAAACCGACTTTTGAAAAAACCGGTTTTCGAATTCCTCTATTCCCCAAAAACCGGTTAAACCGGTTTTCAAATTTTCACAATAAATATATAATTAAAATAGTAAATAAATATTTGTACTTATTTTAAAAATGTTCAGTTTCCTTAATATTTATGGAGTTACAAAAATATAACAGAATGAAATATACTGTATCTATACAAAACCAAATAAATAAAAATTAAATTAACTAAAATCCGTACAATTTTTGGGTTCATTTTATATTTATGGATCTACAAGAATATAACACAATAAAATAGACTGCGTACAAAACTAAATGAAAGGAAACTAAACTAAAATCCGCACAAAATATAAATCTTTTACAGTGGTACCAAATCATAAATCTTTATTCTATTTAGTACTTTTCTTCAGAAAATATGAACTCATGAAGATTAGTTTTACAGTAATGAGTAAACTGTTGCCTACTACAATATGCTTGTGTCCGAGGCGATTTTAAGTCAAAATGTTAACCTTTCTAATTAAATAATTAATTAATTTCTGCATATTAATTCTAGTATATAAAACCGTTTTTTTTTAAATTTAAAAACCGGTTTTCGAATTTTACAAATTCATAAATAAAATCCGGTTTTTAACCCTTCGTGGTCACACGGGGTGTATTGTACCCCAAGAATAATTTTCGAGTTAAAATGTCGCGCCTGTGCGACTTCCAAAGGGGATTTATCGCAAGAAAAAAAATAAAAAAAAAATTAAAAAAATCGCTTTTTCCCATAACCGTGGAAAATCGCTCATTTTCGACTAAAAATTTTATCATATCAAAATTTACATTTCTAGAAAAAGACTATTAGACCATGATTGTATAAGTATTACGAATGCATAATTATCACTGAAAAGTTAAAAGATTCAAAAATACCAAAATGGTAAAAATGACGCTGGGGTACAGTGAACCCCGTTTGACCAACTTGTGATTATAAAAAGGGGTGACCACGAAGGTTTAAACTCGGTCTTTAAAAACCGACAAACCCTACACTTTACCAACGTCGGGTTAATTTTGTCACTTATAGTTTTCTACGCTTCTATGCTTGTGTCCGAGGCGATTTTAAGTCAAAATGTTAACCATTCTAATTAAATAATTAATTCATTTCTGCATATTAATTCTAGTATATAAAACCGTTTTTTTTTTTTTAAATTAAAAACCGGTTTTCGAATTTTACAAATTCATAAATAAAATCCGGTTTTTAACCCTTCGTGGTCACACGGGGTGTATTGTACCCCAAGAATAATTTGTCGGGTTAATTTTGTCACTTATAGTTTTCTACAAAGACTCTTTAATTATAAGTCTGAGATGGCACAAGTTGTATTTGCGAATTGTGTAGTTTTCTGTGTCTTAGAGAGGGAATAATTTTTTGGGCCCCTTATTATTCAAAGATTGCTCGTCCACGCTTCGAAGGCACGTGGTACCTTGTACTTGTTCGGGTTGTGCAAGGTTACACAACCCGCAAAGTAATAGTGCGCGTACTAAGTAGTTGGATTTTAAGGTCGCACATAGGAGCAACCTCCAACTCAGAGACCAAGTGCCTTTCAAGTACAATTTTATTTGCAATAGATGATTGCAGAAACGTTTCTTCTTTCCTTTTCCCAGGGAGTAGACGTATAAATAGCTTGGCGTAAAAGAAGCAGGGAAGCCTCTGGCACTTTTGGGAATTGTGCTTCGTGTTTTTCAATTCTCTAATAGTTTAGCTTTCCTCGGACAGGTGAAAGTCCAAAGAATATTTCCCATTAGCGAGCTCGGCCATCGATACAGCAGATGCAACTGGAATTTCTAAGCCTATTAACATTCAACAGGAACCATATTTTACTAGGTACCACGGGTCGTTTAAAGCTTCAAACGAAACTTGGAATAATCCGCGGGGCCATCCAGATTTTCGTGGAAAAGGATCTTTTATGAGTTGGCTCACAGTCGCTCCAAGGCTTTGTCTCCTTTTTTTTTTATTAAAAAAAAAGGGGGAAGGAGGCTTCTAGAGCTTTAACTTAATTTACGAAACAACTGCGATGTAACGCTGCTCCTGGGGAACCATAAAACCAGCAGGGCACTAAATCTTCCTGACCATTCCAGGAGATTAGCGTGTTTCCGTTCGGAGGAATTCCTATTCTGTTATTTATGACGGTGCTGGGGTGTATTTAATAAGGACTTGTAAAATTCAAATCCTGCTCTTTTGCAAATTATTGTTATTTCCTCCTCGTATAACCGCTGGAACATCAATACCAAAGCAGTCGTGGATGAACATTTTAAACTCTCTATAAATCCATAGATTCTTGTTCTAAATTTGCAAGTGAGATTCAATTGCTCTGCTTGTGACAACAGTGTGACGCAAATGTGCGCTTAATAGGAAGGAAAATACCGGTTCCGGTAGACGAACGACGCAACATCTTTTGCAACTCTGCAATGTCCCGAGGTAAATCACAACGGACTCGAATGCACACCTTGGAAGCAAGAAACAGATTTTTAAATGATCCTAGCTTATTCAAATCGTCACTACAAATATTCTTTCTCTTGGATCCGATAATCTACAAGACGCGAATAAAATCATTTCAACTCCCGAATTCAGAAAGGTGAACCGAACTTGGTGTACTAAATAAAATACAATATTTTATCGCGGAATATTGCGAGTGGCTGTGTATGTACAAAGCCGCAGCGGAAATGATCGAGAGCAGGAAGAATTCGAAGGCGACATAATGATGACTTTGCGCTGTACGTGACAGTGATTACTTTTTTTTTATAGCGCGTGCTCGGCGACGCTCGATAAATTATAAACTGACGACAGCAGACGTGGTGCCAGTCACAACACATTCCCAATTACGATGATAAGGTGGCAGAAGCTATCGAGCAGTGGCGGATTTAAGAAAAAGGGCCCAGGTGGCAAACGTTCTGAGGGGCCCATTTTTCGGGAAAATGGGGAGGTAGTTTACTAAAAGGGGGTAAGTGCACAGAACAGAAAAGTATAGAAGAAAAATATAGTGTTTGAATAAAATCATAATTCTTTTTGAAGACAGGGCCTTACGGGGCCCTTGTGGGCAGGGCCCCATTTTTGGGAAAATAAAGCGGTAGTTTACTGAAAACGGGCTCAGTGTAATAATACAGAAAAAAAATATAGTATGGATAATATCATAATTATTTTTAAGGGTGGGGCCCTGTGGGGCCTTCTAGGCAGGGGCCCAGGTGGCAACTGCTCATCGGCCGCCCTGTTAAATCCACCGCTGCTATCGAGGAACGATTCTCCTCAATTTATATTACAGAACCATCCACCGAATGTCTGCATTCTTTCAAAAATTTCAATGACAAAAATACAGGCAGCCCTGTCGATAGAATTCGAACTTCTACTCTCGACCAAATCGTTCTTCTTCCATCACACAATTAGCCCCATCCTTGCTTCGGTTTAGGGTTTGTCGGTTTTTAAAAACCGGGTTTAAAAACCGGTTTTTAAATTTAAAAAATCGGTTTAATATACTAGAATTAATATGCAGAAATCAATTAATTATTTGATTAAAAACGTTAATATTTTTACTTGAAATCGCCTCGGACACAAACATATTGTAGTAGGTAACAGTTTACTGTAAAACTAATCTTCATGAGTTCATATTTTCAGAAAAAAAATACTAAATGGTTGTAACGATTTATAATTTGGTACCACCTTTTAAAAGATTTGTATTTTGTACGAATTTTAGTTATTTTAGTTTCTTTTTCATTTGGTTTTGTACGTAGTCTATTTTATTGCGTTATATTTTCGTAGATCCATAAATATTAAATGAACTCAAAAATTGTACGTAGGTATTTGTACGGATTTTAGTTATTTTAATTTTTTTTTTATTTGGTTTTGTATAGGTAGATAGAGTATATTTTATTTTGTTATATTTTTGTAATTCCATAATATTTTAATTATATTTTATGTGAACAATCGAAAACCGGTTTAACCGGTTTTTTCAAAAGTCGGTTTTTGTATAAACCCTACTTCGGTTATTCCTAATTGATTTCCGAAGGGAACCTTTAAGGGCAGTCGTTTTTTGTGGAAACTGAAGCGTTTCTTTTTCAATTAATTGCAAAGAAATAAATAGAAGCCGAGACTTGGTCTTTGATACAATGTTTATCAACATCATACGCTTTAAAAAAAAACATATTTATTTCGCCATTGCGGGCTCCGTTATCCGAATCGAAATATTACCAGCGCACGTCTTGGACTCGCGTATCTCGGTAACCGGTCGCCGCTTTCTTCGTAAATAGTTATTACCATCGTGGTTTGTTTTTTTTATTAGGCCTACTATCTACCGTTCTTCTCGGCTGCTATCGAGTTTATTACGATGCGGCTGGAATATCACGTAGAACGATTTCCTCACCGCCGTCATCCAGCTGGACGCGCGACGCAGAAAGTGGAGCAGGCGTCAGTTGAATGGGCAAAGATGCGCGTGGAAAATAAATCATCATCTTTTTCATTAGCGGCCGGCGCTCTGGGAACGATTCCGGCCGTCGGCGAATGAAAATTCGGTGGGATCTGTTCGGTGCTCGTCGATTCGTGGGTATCAACGACGATTCTATAGGGTAACGGTAGGGGAGACCGGGTCAAAGTAAACCTCTGGGTAAAATGAGCTTTCTTAATTTACTCTCTAACAAGAGAATATATTTACAAATTTTGGTGGCGTAATAAATCTGTGTAATACCACAATGATAATTATGCACCTTCAGATATCGAAAAATGGAAATCCATTTAAAAAATTAAAAATGAAGTTTTAGAGACTTCCAATTGGTTTTCTTTTCAATTCAGCTTCTTGGATAAATGAGTCTTAAATGTGTTATTTTAACTCCAAATTTTTTCTGCGCGTTTATAACAAGCTTATAAACAATTTTTAATAAACTAAATTTCGACCGTAGAACTTAAATACAATGATATCGGCGCACTGGGTCGGTCAGGTTAAAACAATAATTATTTTAATGAATTAAAATAATACAACAAAGCTATTTAGCAATTAGTTAATTATATATATTAGTTTCCGACGTTTCGATCTTGGTTTAGATCATCTTCAAGGAAAGTTAAAAACATATATAAAATACTGCGTGTGCTATTGAAAATAAGTCACCGTGCTAAGGCAAGACGTGTGACTCGCGAGTCGGTTGGAATGAGACTGTTTTCAATAGCACACGCAGTATTTTATATATGTTTTTAACTTTCCTTGAAGATGATCTAAACCAAGATCGAAACGTCGGAAACTAATATATATAATTAACTAATTGCAAAATAGCTTTGTTGTATTATTTTGTATTTAATTTTGCATTGTATTTAAGCTTACAAACACACATGTACACGCGTTTGAGAAAACATTAATCCTAACCAGGCCCGGATTAAGATTTTTGGGGCCCGGGGCTATCAAACCTTCGCCAGCGGCGGGGGGGGGGGGAGGGTTTAAAAAGATATTGTGTAATTAACTATTAGTTAAAATGTTTTTTTCTTATCTTTAATTTTGCAAATTCTTGTATCAAGTCTTCACAATCGATAGATCTTAATAATTCAGATTCAGTCGTTAAACGTGCTGAGGATGTTGTCGAACTCGGACAATTTATTTGATACAACATTTCCAATGAAGACAGAGTGAGCTAATCGCTTAGAACGCCCCCCCCCCCCCCCGGAAAGTGGGGCCCGGGGCTGCAGCCCCCTCCCCCTAGCCCCCCCCTTTAATCCGGGCCTGATCCTAACATTATTAAATAATTAATTTTCCACTGAGTACACATTCGGGGTAAAGTGGTCGTTTTGGCATTTTCTTTTCAAGTTGAATTTTAATATACTTTATAGTATATTTTAAGTATTGCTATTCGTCGTTTATCAATAGTAATGTTCAAATCATATTATAAATCTATTTCCACACATTTTTATTGAAAGGGAAAAATTGTATTCGACCGCAAACTTTTTTCGCCCCACTTTGCCCCGGCCTCCCCCACCTAATATCGCCTGGCAAAAGTTAAATCGCTCTTAATTGAATAATAATTGATACTTTTGTACGCAATTCGTTTCAAAGTAAAGAGAAATTATTCCTGTTTCATCTAGCGTAAGTTAGAATCTCGGTGAGACCTAGCAATTTTTAATTCGGACTCAAAAACGTAAGACGTGCAAAAATCGGGTGCTGAAAAAATGGTACCTGATATTTCCTACTCAAGGGCGTTCGGAGACTTTTTTCCAGGGGGGGGGGCAACTTTGGGATGATGGTAAAGAAAAATATACCCCTCTAACTTTTCTTACCCCCATTTTGTAGTGTCAAGTTATTTAAAAATTTAAAACCGAAAATTGAACGTATTCCCTTTTTTTTTTTTTTAGTATAAACTCGATAAAGATCAGGTTCGAAAAATAAGCGATTTTTTCTCAAAATCCAGGGGTGTCAACTGCCCATTTTGCACCCCCCTCCGAACGCCCATGCTCTTACTCATGAAATATTCATTAATTCGTGTGTGTATGAGCTTTTAAAGTTAGTTTCACATGTGTCTTTATTATTTCTTGCTATATGAATGGTTTTTTATCAGTTTTTTTTATTAGGATTCGGTTGGAGAAAACCTAACCCAACTTTGTTTCCACCAAGCGATGTCACTCGGCGGTATTGAGAACAGATGCTGCTAACATGAAAACGCTATTTTCATTACGAAAATTATTTGAATCGATTACAGTCGTTAAGCACACCATTAATTAGGTATTTCTTAGTAGATATTCGTGGATCCACAGCATAATTATGCTTACCTTCTCTAAGCCTAATGTAAAGGTACATTCACCCTCACGATTATATTAGTAGTAAGCCTGAAGGACTACTAGTTTGTTACAAAATCCATATTTTAAGCAAAATTCTGGAGTTTCGTTGAATGGAAGAATCTATGAATGCAGAACACTATTGTTTACAACTTGGTGCAGTGAGCCGGGCATCGATAGAAGAGTGACCAATAGAAAAGCAGTTGCTCTGCACGATAGAGAACTCAATCCCACATAACTCATACACTTTAGAGTTCAGAGTTGAGACAGTTGGCCGTCCATCGTGCATATTTCATCTTTCCCTCTGCGATTTTCATTTATTTAAGCATGTGCCATTTTTTTTTTTTACATCAAAAAGGGTTCTCTAGGAGACGGTAGGTACACTGAAATGCTGCTCTGGGGTTCATGAATTCTATAAAAGTGAACCGAGAAACTCGTTTCCAAATGCAGAAAGCACCTCAAACATTTGCAATTTTTTTCCCCCCCAAAATTCTTTAACAAATCTACTGTGACAACCTGAGACATTTAAAGACCTTAAACCCTCTGTTGATCAGCCAAACTTTTCCCACATATTTTCAAACACCCTGTAGCAGAGAGCGAAGCTTCCTGTGTCTGTTGCTCGATTGGAAGAAACGATGAGGCGTCGCATGTGATCGGCGCTCGGATGATCGCCAGAAACGCCGCGACCCAGCTTTGTTTATTCGCTCGTCTTCAATTGAAACGGGCAATTCGCGCGGGAATTCTCGGTAACACTAGGCGTAGCTCAATTTGCTTAAGGAGCCAGCTTATTTACTGGTTAATAAGGATTAAATGATCCCGTGTGCGGCTCGGCCGTCTTGCGTTTCACGCGGAATAGTCCACCGTTTCGGTTCGCCAAACGTCCGCCGTTCGCGCGCCTACCAATTGACTAATTGTCTCTTTCTCAAGGAGAACAATGGACGCGTACGCAAATGACTCTAATTCTTTTTTCTCTGCTCATCGTTTCCACGAAAAAAGAAAAAAAAAAGAAGAAAATAACAGAGCACTTAGGAATGGGAAGGAATTCATTCGCGACTCCAATAATGGCACTTTGAATTTTCCTGCTCGAGTGTGCTCCACGGTGCCTTTGATTAAGAACTTCTTTCTACCTTTGAATAAAACCAGTTGTTCCATAAGAATTTTATTCGAAGTTTGTTTCCAAGGTTTTGTTTCTTTTTTTTTTTTTTTAACAGAATTTCAGAGATCCGCGCGCCACTAATGCCTCGTCCCACATTTCTCGACAATTTCATTGGGATATAGCAATAGGCGACGATAAAAAGAGCCGAATGAATTCTTCGAAGCTCTTTAACTGGAAAAACTCGTTTATCCGGATGTTCGCGTCGGGTCACATGACACACTTCGGCGTTCGCAAGCATAAACGTGCGCGTAACGTCTGTCGCTAAAAATGCGGCTGCAAATGGTCGCTAATATTTTCCAGTTTCGTGGCGTGGATAAATGATTTCCAGGAAACGATTGTGGAAACCGTCCGCGGGACCGGATAAACGAGTTTCTGCTCGGCGAGATTCTTTTAAGCGCCGCTCGGTTAATAAAGCTGTACCGACGAACGAGACAAAGGCGGCTGAAACGAGAGCGTTGCTTAAATTCGTCGCCAGATGGCGCCAGCTTCAACTTCCTACGTTACCAACTGTGCGAGAAAGATTTCCCTAGGAGGTATAATAGCTGAGGAGGTATCATACCCCGCATCGATCTTACGCAAAAATATAGCCTGCGGGAGAAGAAGGAAGCGAGGAAGCGTGGAAGTAGGTGAAAAGAATTAAAGAAGCTCTCAGAAATGGAGAAAAATGTGTATCACTTGAGACCTCAGCTTTGTATAGCTGACATTTGACCAGGGAAGATTGTGGAAGCAAGATTTTACGAAATTAGAGCACAGGATGTGAATGCATGAAGCAGAAATGGTTATTTCATCTGTATCTTGTGTGAAAGTTTGCCTGCGTCGCTATGCTTCTGAGTTAATTTAATGGATAATAGAGTTTCCAAGGATTCTGTGAAAAAGTGCGAGGATACGCGAGGACAGTGTGATTCAAGCTACCCATACGTAGGATATTAGATGACATGTTATCAATTAAACTTTGCGATTGCTTCCCTCCCGTCCCTGCAACTTTTCCAATGTATATGTGCCATGTTGGGAAACATTTTCTAGGGGATTTTCTAATATAAGAAAAGATGTGCTAATTATAAGAAAGATTACTGTACAAGACAATATACATAAATGAATAAAGATTTAAGATAAACTGTTCGACTTATTTCTTCCACAAAAAATAATCTGCTTTAGGTTATGTTTTCCTAATATAAGAAAAGATGTACTAATTATAAAAAAAATGGTACAAGACAATATACATAAATGAATAAAGATTTAAGAAAAACTGTTCGACTTATTTCTTTCACTAAAAATAATCTGGGTTAGGTTATGTTTTCCTAATATAAGAAAAGATGTACTAATTATAAAAAAAATTGTACAAGACAATATACATAAATGAATAAAGATTTAAGAAAAACTGTTCGACTTATTTCTTTCACTAAAAATAATCTGGGTTAGGTTATGTTTTCCTAATATAAGAAAAGATGTACTAATTATAAAAAAAATTGTACAAGACAATATACATAAATGAATAAAGATTTAAGAAAAACTGTTCGACTTATTTCTTCCACTAAAAATCCACAAAAAATAATCTGGGTTATGTTTTCCTAATATAAGAAAAGATGTACTAATTATAAGAAAAATTACTGTACAAGACAATATACATAAATGAATAAAGATTTAAGATAAACTGTTCGACTTATTTCTTCCACAAAAAATAATCTGCTTTAGGTTATGTTTTCCTAATATAAGAAAAGATGTACTAATTATAAGAAAAATTACTGTACAAGACAATATACATAAATGAATAAAGATTTAAGATAAACTGTTCGACTTATTTCTTCCATTAAAAATCCACTAAAAATTGTCAAATAAATGCATGTCAATGAGGTTTTTAAAACCACCCAGACACCACGTTCAAAATATGATAAACTACCCCATAAATATCCACTAAAGCAATTCTACAGAAGTGGAACTGGTGACTTGAGGGTGGTCTGACTAATCAGGAGCTTCTACTACTGAAACTCAGTGGATTTCGAAGGAAGCTCGAAACAGGCAAGTAGCCCTGTTCCCAAAAGCTTCCCCAATATTTCTCAGCCCTTCCAATCAGCACACCCTTCCTCAAATAAAGCATACAAATTCACGCGATCCTTTTTCCACGTTAGAAAGGATTTTATCAGAGCGTTACAGTAGCTACTGACACGGGGGGGGGGGGGGGGGTAGGAGAGGGGCCAGCGTTGGCGTTTATAGCGATACACGGGCCTATAAAATCCAGCAGGTTATCGATTGGGCTTGTGCCTACTGCAAATCTGGATGTGTGTTCTATTCACCTGGATATATCCGCGGCGTGGCAGGAGGCGATTTAGGTCAGTGGATCAGACAACCGCATTTTTTTGCCCCTCGCGACTCAATTTTTCAATTAACCGTCCGCGATGCGGTGTCCCGGCCCCTGGACATCCTTCGGCCATTCCCGAAAGGGCGGCCTACCACTCCGCAGACGTTATCGTGTAATATTTTAATCTCATTTTCCGCCCCGCCACGGCCGAGCGATTGATTCCTGGTGTCGGGGCTTGGAACGCATCCATGGAAACGAAACGAATTACTTCCCGGGGGATGTCGAAGCTGCCCACCCTCCCGCCTGTCACCGGGAGCGGCGGGCGTTAATTCCGAGACGGCGATACTACGGCGCAATTTCTGCGTGGCTTCCAATTCCGAGACGTCAGGCCGCGGCGGATATTTCTGCCGCGTTCTCCTGGGCAACCGGAGTTGATCTCCGCCACGAGCTTTCTTTGTGCCCCGGATATATCGCTCGAGCCTCGAGCCTCCGGGAAAACATATTCTAAGTGGTGCGCCAAGAGCGTGAAAGGCTCGAGGGCCGTGGCCAGAGGAAACCTTATCGGGTATAGTCGGAAGTCTGGGCTCACCGATATTGCGGCCGATCCAGGAAAGAAAGGAAAGGCCCCTCTCCTACCCCCCCCCCCGTGTCAGTAGTTGCTGTAACGCTCTGATAAAATCCTGCTCTTATCGCCGTTAAATGCGGCGACAAAGGGGCGCTGCTTTGCAGTGGGCTTGAGTGTTCAACGGAATAGGCGTAACAAGTGAACCGCGGGTGAACATCTCCTATGGATGTGTGAATTATTTTTGAACGAAACAACACTTGTGATTTACCTGCGAATCAGTTTTTTTTTAATGATTTTAAAGTGACTTGTAACGGCGAGAGATAGAACTTCAGTTCAGTTGTTTATGCTCTATCACAGTGACAACAGAGAAATAAAATTATATTTGAAAAACGCGATTACTTTAAGGGCTGAGATTTCACGTTTCACCCCTTTAGAGGGAATTCACGCAGGCAAAAAATTGCTCCTTGGTACTTCGATATTAACCCCACTCCCAAAGAAGAGGATTTGCAGAAAAAAAAGAAAATAGGATTTTATTTTTCAAAAAATATTTTATAGCCACCTAATGAATTTTATGGAATTTGAATTGAAAATATTTTTGTGCGTTCAACTCAGCCCTCCCCCCCCCCCTCCCCAAGATTGAATCCGGAGACTCGGTATAGAATCAAAAAATATAGAAATAATCAAGAATTCCACCAATAATTCCAACCCTAAGCTAACCTATTTTTACGCCCCAATAAAATATATCCACAATCGATTCTCAAACCTCCCGTCAAAGCTTGACAGTCGACGGCTATATTGTTTCAATTTTCGTCCATAATAGAATTTTATTCGGATACTTCTCAAAATAAGCTTTTACAGTAGATTTAGAACTTGTTTCGGTATGTACAAAGTCTTTATTTTCCAAAAAATACTGTCGTTATTAAATAACGACTGATATAAGTAGTGCTGCGTGGGTCAAAATGGACCCGGTATTCGCCGGGAAGAGGGTTGAACAGGAAGCAAAGCTTCTCTAATCAAAGCCTCGGCCGCGAAGCACGGCAACCCTCGCCGCAAAGGGAGGCGCACGAAAAAGCGAGACACGCGACTATGAACGTTTGCATACTTAACCACATATGCGTGCTACGCGCGACACACACCAGCACGCACCCCCTCCCAGCGGCACGAAACGCCCCTCCATGCTGACTTCCGTTATACTCAATACGTGACCTTAGCCCTGGGGGGTGCGTGATTAATATCGCGGGTCACGTGAAACTCGGGCCGAGATCACGAAAGGGTGAAAGTTACGATTCATGGCGTACTTTAAATGCCCCTCTTGCCTTGGGCGAGGAGATTAAAAATAAAAGAGGGAGAGGGTGAAGAAAACGCCTCGCCGAAAACTCGGTCACTGTGGCCGCGGCACGAATCTATGGTGCTGAGGAACCTGAACACTATAGCAGTACCCAGGGGGAGCAGATCTTATTCTCCAAATATGGTGAATCACGAAGATAATTTTCTGCTGAAGATTCCTCAAAGGGGTGGGGGTCCTTCGAGGGATTATAATCGGTGGTTTCGGCTGTTATAGTCAGTGGCGGATACAGAGGGGGTCGCCCCCCCCCTCCAGGAAGAAATACTTATTTTAATTTGCAAAATACTTATTTTAACTTAGCAATATGAGGGAAAATATGATAAATTGATACAAAAAAAAAAAAAAAAAAAAAAAAAACACTCATTTAGCAGGAAAATATCGGAAAGGTCCCTGGTTCATTTGTCAGACCTACGCCTCCCCCCTCAAGAAAATATCGGATTCAGCTCTGCGCCCCCCTCCCGAAAATCATAAATCCGCCCCTAGCTATAGTAGAGGGCGTGATTTTGGGGGAGTTTTGAATGAAAAATCCGCACGCGCAGATCTTGACGAGACTTTGCAGATTTGCAGAGTAGTGAAAAATATTTGACACGTATTTTTTGTTATCAGCAATCGTCCACGTTGAGGGGGTGAATACAGCCCCTGAAGTTGGGGTTCGGAAACATATTTTCTGCAATATCTCGAGAACTATTAGACGTACTTAGAACCATTCTTTTTTAAAGTGTGTTTTTTTAAAAGAGGAATCCAGCCCCCTGCTCAGTTTTTACAAAATTTCAGAAAATATGTTTTCAACCCCCAACTTTAGACTCCTCCAACATGTAGTGAGTGACAAAATTATTATCCTCAAACAAATAGGTTTCAGATTTTATAAGTTTAAAAAATGAAATGGTTGTGTCTTCGCGAAAAATGGTCGCAAAAAAATATTTAAAAAACGCATTTCAACGATTGAAGTTTTCAGCTTTTGAATCAAGGACGCAACTTTTTTTTCATCCGTTATGGAAACGAATTTTCAGAATTTTTTGCCTAGTTTGAACGTATACACGGGCCAAAAAAAAAAATTTCCGGTAAATCCAACGAAGAGCTTTGATACAGCAAACATTTCTCTTTAATTTCATGTTTTTGGTTTTGTTGTATGATTTTTATTGACCGAGTTATTCGCGATCAAAGCCAAAAAAGGTGTTTTCTTTCAAACTACGAAAGTCTCCTTTCAGAACCTTTAGATGCCAATTTAAGATTTTTTTTTTTAAATCGTATTAAATCCATTTTAAAATGATTCTAAAAATTGACGAAAATCTTTTGAGTATAATAATTTGGCCAGCCTCCGCAGACGATTGCCGATATGAAAACGTACGTGTCAAATATCTTTCACTATTTCGCAAATCTGCAGAGTCTCGTGAAAATCAGCGTGCCCGGGTTCAATATGTTCCCTTGTCGGACCCGTTCGATTCATCCAGTCACCAAGCCATTGACAAACCAGTTCGTTGGACGTTTCTTATCAACGTCACCAGCGTCAACGTTCGATACCCGGGGCATCGAGTAAGCCCAGCCCGAAAATATTCACGGGGATCACGTCGAATTTATATTCCCACCCGCCAGATGGAACAGAGGGGGAGGTGCGCGATTGGACGAAGAGAAATGTGCAGTAAATGTTTGCTCGTGGATCAACAGAATCTAGCCAACTGGTGTTACGCGTGGCTGTAGATAAAAGTAAAGTCCCGTTCCGTGACGAATCGGAGAAACGTGACCAGGTAGAAAAACGTGGCACGCCCTTGGCAGTCTGCACGTAAATGTTACAGTTAATTCCTTGCAAATTAGGTGTTCAATTAGAGTGGAAGATTTCCGTGTGCCCGGGGAATCGTTGACGTACAGGATGCTCCAAATTGGAGTTAAGCTTCCCTAATTTCCTTCGCAGGGTCAACTTTCATTCGAGCTTAGATCGTTGAAACAATCTCCATGGGAAAATTTACTAGTTGGTCAAATTTTCTTCCGTGCAAATAGAGACACTTCACCCCGCTTATTCCCCATTGAAACGACCAGTGCACCATTCTGAAAACATCCACCTACAGTTTGGAGGATAATAGAGTGGCTGGGAACAGTTAAAAATATTTTAAAACACCGAACTGCTTCCAGCTAAATTGCCCGGAACTCATAGGAATTAGGGAAAGGGGGTAGGTGGCACAGGTATGCATACACGTATTCAGGAGGGTGAGAAAAGGTGCAGAGGGTTGCGCGGGGGTTGTGGAATGCGGGGTAAAACTAGATCAATACGGGCGAAAGCGTAGCACGGTCGCGAACCCGCGACACACAAACGAGGGAAAAGGCCAGAGTCTGGCAGACTGGCAGACTCGGGGCTCTGGTGAACCCATGATTTTTAAGGGGTGGAGAAAATAATTCTCTTTCCTCTACAACACCCTACCCTTACTGACATGTAAATTTAATTTATCTGCTTGACTGTAGAACAGTGGGTGGTCGGTGCCCCTAAATATAATTTGCAAATTCGAGTGGAGGGATGTAGTTTAATGGACACGCGTGGCAGAGGCGAATTTAGTGGGGCCCATAAACGAATTCAAAGGGTTGGTCACTATGAAAGCATGGAGGGTTGTATAGTAATCGAATTTAAAGTTAATAATTAGGTGGGTGGTTGTGCCTGAAAGTGGGGCTAACGGTGGAAGTTCCAGAATCATAATTCGCGGCTTTTGTAATTGAAAAATTAGGAAGAAAGAATATGGAGGGGGTTAAGGTAAACGGAGAGATGCTTCAATTTAGGGTAGCATATGCTGATCCTATAAATAGGATCTGAATTAAATTTATCTTAAAAAATTACTAGGGTCCTGTCAAACTGCTGTGCAGAGAATCTCTCTCACTGATTAATATTGAGAGCTGTTATATCGATTCATATATTTGTACAATTTTGTATACCAACGGCTAGTCCGGATTAAATAAATAATAATAATAGATCAGACGAAACAAACGGCGCAACACGTACGAATCTATATTTTCCGGCCGCTATAAATGAAAAGTGCCCATGACTTTTCACTATGTATCGAGCAGCAACGAAAGAAGTTGCCTTTTATGAATCACAGCCTGGGAAGTGTTCGTGAATTTTTCATCCGAATCAATGCCTGGCGGGCAGCCTATCAAGAAACGTCCTCCTAGGACGAATCGTGGGCGGTTCTGTTCTCGAAACAGAAGCACTCGAGAATTGCAAATAGTACGTGCGCTATGTTTCTCATCGATCTAATAGATATACATGATCGATTAGACGATGATCCTTTTTAAAGCACTATGAAGTCATTTTGAATTTTCTATGGGGATTTAGAGGACACAATGTGAACTAAAATATGAATTAAAAATTTGAAAATTGAGGTATCACCATATCCAGTAGAAAATCTTAATATATAAAGCAGAAAGCTTCTACAGTGGCGTGCAAAAAGTATTCGGCCGTCCTTTAAAATCGCATAACTTTTTTAAAATTAATCCAAACGACTTGAGTTTTTTTTAGAAGCTAGAGGGATTAGTTTGCTAAATGATGTGATTCGTTGTTTTGAAAAAAATGCATTTGGTCGGAATAGCAAAAAAAAAATAGTAAAGGTCGTTTTTTAAACTTTTTTTTGTGAGCCCCAAACGAAAATTCAAAAAACCCGTTTGTAGATTTAAGTAAGTTATATGCGTGCCTACAATTTCATCAAAATCGGTTAACGTTGCTCTGAGCTACACGCGTTTAAAGATCGCAGAATAAGAGCGAAAATCACGGGAATCCCCGAAATCAGCGACTTCGCCCTGCGATCTTTGAACGTGTGTAGCTCAGAGCAACGTTAACCGATTTTGATAAAATTTTAGGCACGTATACAACTTACTTCAATCTACAAACGGGTTTTTTGAATTTTCATTACAGGCTCACAAAAAAAATTTTAAAAAACGACCTTTACTATTTTTTTTTGCTACTCCGACCAAGTGCATTTTTTCCAAAACGACGAATCACATCATTTAGCAAACTAATCCCTCTAGCTTCTAAAAAAAACTGAAGTCGTTTGGACCAATTCTAAAAAAATGATGCGATTTTAAAGGGTGGCCGAAAACTTTTGCACACCACTGTATATGTTTGTGTGTTTGTCTGTCGCCAAAAAACTTTCAAACGATAAACTCTGGGATCACGAAATGTGCCTTAGCTCATTATGCTTGACTAATCCAGATGAATCTGACAATTTTCACAAAAAAAAACAAACCCAAATTTGTTTTTTATAAAATCAGAATCTAAATTTCGAGTAGTAAAGCTAGTAAATATATATCATAATAAATAATAACACCTGCTCCTAAGAATAACCATCCCCTAAATCTGTGCCCTTGGGAATGGTACCAGAAATTTTTCCAAATTTCGAATTCTACTAACAAGGACCTAACCAAACAAGAATGCCTTTAAGAATACTATATTAGTCTCAAGAAAATATCAGTTCTGCGAATTTCGATAAATTCTCGCGGAAGAATCACGCGTTTCCAAATCCCCCATTTATTTCTCCAGCTTACTATAGACCTCTCACGATCCACGAACGGTTCCTAAACAGTCAAACGAAACACGACCGATCGACGCGACACGTGCCGGCGGATCCTTTACGATGGGGGAAGATGCGAAAGCAAGTGGAGCTTAAACCGGCTCCGTAAACATTTTTATTCCCTCGTTTATGTACCCTTCCGGATCATTCAGGGATTCCACGCCGTATATGGATCAGCCACAGCTGTGCACCGCGATAATGTGGCCGCAAAGGTCAGTTACTCGATTAATCATGCACCTCCCTCGGCACTTTCTAAACACTGTAAGCCCAGCGCCTATAGCCGGGGCGCGAGCGTGTACAAACGCGTATCGATTCGCATCAGCTGGTTACCTAACCCTGTCGCTTTTGCGTCACACTGTTTCGCGTTTTTTTCCCCTCTTTGTTTCAACGCTTCACCTAATTGTAAGTCGATGCATTTATTTCTCGTTCAACAGGGGAGGATTTGTTTAGGTTAAGAGTGGCACACCCTGGCGAATCACTTGGGACCCATAGAATTTTTTTTATCGAGGGATACTGACAAGGAAAGTTGAGGCAAACTCGGAGAATTATGCAAATTTGGGGTAAAATCACCCTTTGAAAAAAATGCAGAGTTTTCTTTATCGTGGGATGTCTCGAGAACCGTGAGAGATATCGAAGAGAAGTTCAAACAAAAGTTGCATCTTTTTTTTATATCTACAAAACTGAGTCAAAATAATTATCGAATCAAGGATTGGTGGTGGGGGTAGCTTGAAAAGTATGGATTTTTTTAAAACTATTTTTACGCAGTTTTGTAGGTATAAAAAAAAGGTGCACCTTTTGTCTGAATCTCTTTTCGATATCTCTTACCGTTCTCGATATATTCCACGATAAAGAAAACTCCGCATTTCATCCCCCAAAACTGCGTTACTGTTTTGTGAACAAAGCTGGATAATTTTCTGAATTTCCGGGTTGCCTAATTTCCCTTGTGAATCAAGAAATATCTTAGCGATATCGTTTTATAGGTAAATTTGACATTTTTAGGATTTTTACGAGAACGTACTATTTTTGACAGAAGAATAGTTCGACGCGTAGCAGAGATGGGCAAAAAATTATTTGAAATAAAAATTTCGTACACAAATTTTTATTTCAAATAATTTTTTGCCCATCTCTGACGCGTAGGTACTACAGGATTAATTGCCACGATAAAAACAAGCGAGTTTTTTACGTCACCGGTTTCCACAATTATTCTAAAAATATCGCCGCGAGTGTAGCCCAGCTGGAGACGCAGGAAATAAAAAAAAAAAAGTGACTCACGTGTCCTTCGATAGCGGAGAGGTTTTCTACTATAGCTCGAATATCCCACCTGCGTATGAATCCGTCATGACAGTGCTCTCCGATTTTATAGATTATTTAGTCTAACGAAACGACAACTGCATTTTCCATAGTTCACGTTCGAGGCCAAGCAGTGGCTCTAACATATCATCAACAGCGAATCAAGATGGGACCCAGTGACGGCCGCGGAATGCCTTGAAAGTTGACTGAAGCGAACAATGAAAGATGCTTTAGATACAGAACCGTTCTTGTTAGAAACAATGCCAGTGGCAGTGCGCTGTAGCAAATAAACCGAGGAAGATTTCTATGGGACTTCTATGTCCTCCAACAAAAGAGGAAGAAGTAAGAACTGTGTCGATGGACTAGGACCACTCCACTTACTAACGCTCCAAACTGAAGCTCGATTTTAACCCTTAGTATCACGATTCTTTTATTTTACCCAGAAAAATTCTTATCGATCCATTTTTGTCCACACTTCGTCGTAAAAATAAGCAAAAAATTCCTAGTGTAACAATTTTTTTTTATAAATGAAAAAATTGTTACACTAGGAATTTTGTGCTTGAGCACAAAGACACCTATGTATTATAATGTTAAGCCAATACTCAGTTCTGCAGAATGTTACACTAGTGTTACATACATTATTATGTTCGACATGAAATTTATTCACAAAGGAAATCCGAAATAATTGAGAGAGAAAATTAGCATTTACATGGCATTTTCAGTGGTCCTGGCGAAATTAAGAGTTGTAATCAACAATACGAGACAGTGTATCACAGTAGAATTTCTACGGATATATTTCTGCCCTTAGGGCACTTGTTACATATGGTAATAGTAAAAGTAACGCTTTAAAGTTCATGGAAAAGACTCCAAATGGCGTGCATAATTTTTTCAATTCGTGTAACACGGGTGTTACACTATGATACTAAGGGTTAAGCCCATTTTAATCGAGACATTTAATAACCCTGTCCTCCAATCTTTCCGTAATTAAGAAAGGGCCATAATGCCCAGCTAAAAGTGACACAGAAGGTACAGTAGCTTTGTTACCATAACTAGCGAAGCTTCATTATATGTTACTTAATATTTACACCTGAGTAACACATAGTCTCCCGTCTAAACCAGGTCCTAGTGACTAACGACAGGTGTCCAGGACGCAGTCAAGCTCTCCGTCGAGCAGGGATGGCCACTGGCGTGAACGCGTCCAGGATATCAGTCGCCAGTGGTCCCCGACCATTGATCATCGGCGCGTCCGGTGGATAAGGGACTAACTGTCGTGTCGCAAATCATATTTTCCACCCGGCGCGAATGCACCGAAGCAGAGAACGAACGTCAGCCGGCCACGTAATCGATTCGCAACTGTCCCGGCGATCAGGATCCCCCATGTGCCCCTGAATAATGCTCGGCCGTCGATCGTTGTCGCGACAAATAGCGCGACTTTATCGGAACCTTTCAATCCCGACGGAACGTCCCGCCCCACGCACGAAACGTTTCCCCATTCCGCTCCCGATATCCTTTAAGGCCAGCATACGCTCCGCCGTGTCCTCACCTTTCGCTGTCCATTCAAATGCCGAGGCTCCGATCGAGCGGAATTTCGGCGGGTTACTTCAGTGAATCATCGATCTACATGCGTGATCGTTAGCGTGCCGGGTTTCTTTTGTTAGCTTTCGCGGCGCTCCCAACGCTGCGGACACAGAAAGCGACAAACAAAGCGCAATTTTACACGAATTTTGGAATAAATGGAGGTGACGGGGGTCAACGTTTTGGGGGAGGTGGAAGTGACAGAGCTGAGTGAAACATTTGAAATTGTAATTCCGCGAATTTCGATTAGTAATTTTAATTTGCGGGCGCCGAGCACAGATCGACGTAGGATTCGAGTTGTGATTATCTGTGAATTGTGCTCGGACAAGCTCGTGACACGATTCAGAAAATAATTCAGATTGGCAGAGTTTAAGGATGTATCGGACGTACAATATTAGACAAAAGTACAGTGGCGGACGAAAGAAAGCTTACAACTTTTAAAATCGCATAACTTTTTTAGAATTGGTCCAAATAACATGAGGTTTTTTGAGAAGCTAGAAGGATTAGTTTTCTAAGTGACGTGTTTCGTCGTTTTGCAAAAAAAAAAATGCAGTTGATCGGAATAGTAACCAAAATAGGAAAAGTTGTTTTTTAAATTTTTTTTGAGCTTGTAATGAAAATTCAAAAAAACCGTTTGTAGATTAAAGTAAGTTGTATACGTGCCTAAAATTTCATCAAAATCAGTTAACGTTGCTCTGAGCTACACACGTTTAAAGATCGCAGAATAAGGGCGAAAATCGCGGAAATTCCCGAAATCAGAAAAAAAAGTTTAAAAAATGACCTTTACTATTTTTTTTTTGCTATTCCGACCAATTCCGACCAATTTTGTGGAGCACATCAGGAAGATTGGAAAGAACAATCTCACAAATTTTCATCAACTTGGTACCATTTCGAAAATAGGTCCAACACACCCTTAACCTTTTAACGCTCAAACACCGAAAAAAAGTTTCTGTGAAAGTTCCCCAAAATTATTTACTACGTATCGAGTTTTTTTTTTAAATATAGCACCCGATGTATCGGTAAACAAATTTTCCTCGAGAAGTCTTGCACAAGCCAGAATTCGCCTCCGCTAAACTACCGCCTACGTAAAATTTCTATCAGCGGACGTGGTGCCGGTGGCCAATTGCCCCCAAAGATTTCCAATTTCCCCGTTGCCGGCTGGCCGAAAGCAATCGCGCCCCTTCCCCCCCCCCCCCCCGCCCCCCGGTTTCACCCAGCTCTGGCGCGCCAGTGCAAGCGTAATCAAGCGACAACAGGAACAACGAAACATCGATGGCTTTATTAGAAAACCAGCATGTACAGCGGCACGTCCATGGTGAACATCGAAAGCCCAGCGACCCCGTTCCGGGGCCGTGGAAGCAGCGGGACACAGGTGTGCCCCCTCTCAAACAACATACAACAAGCTGCTATCGGCGTACATCAGAGGGTTGTTCTCTTGGTGGTTGGCCGGCTGTGAGGTGACCGATCTCCTGGGCCTCCACAGGGCCAGCCTGGCCAGTCCGTACTTCGTCATGCTTCCCAAAGGGAATCCCGGCGATCCTCGTTTCAGCGACTAGCAAGCAAGTGTATCCTTGACCCAGCGATCAGCTGCGAGTCATCGTCCACGTGGTTGCGCGCACGTTGTCACGGGTGTTCATCTCTTCAGAGCGTGGCCGATAATCTGGCGGGTCTTGTCGATGCACTTCCGCAGGATATTGCGAAACGACATTGTCGAGGGAGTTCCCCTCGCGCGCGTGTCCCGGCCGTAGGATCGATCTCCGAGGGGGACAATGGATCCAGGTTGAGCTAGCTTCGAGGAATCTGTATCTAGAGCCTCTTATCTTGGGCAGAAGACTACGCGACGGCCACGAGTCTCTCTGCGCCACGTGGGCCACGTGTCTGCCTGGTGTACTAGAAGGGACGTAGCAAAAATATTTTTCCCTGGTCCTCCGCGAAGGACCCCCCTTCGACTACTAACCGCTAGTTAAGCTCTGACGGAGCGACTGCACAGCCAATGATTAACGACCCTGCGGGACTCGACGCCAGCTTTATAAGATCCTTTTATCCCGCGGCTCCTCTCCGGCCACCTTCACTGCTCCGAGTCCTCCTCCGCCCCCCCTCCCCGCTCCGTCCGCGCGCGTCGATCCAGCCGCGAGTGACAGAGCTGGCTTTTTATCGGGGATACTTCACCCGCTGGCTCACGGCGAAACTTTGATATGTTCGGCCGCCCTCCTGCACGCAGCCACCCCTCTAGGTGGCCCGCGGCGTCGGCCAAGGTGCCGTAGGCGTCTTCTTGGTAGTCAAGGCACTGGGCATGCGCAACGGGGGCGAGCCTCTCCTCGCGTTCTCGGCGAAGCTTCGCTGGCGAGAATCCGGCACCACCGGATCTCTATGCTCGCGGATACTTATGTCCTAAGGCGTTGACGATTGCTCCGGGGGTCGGATCTTTCTTGGACGACGATCGATCCCCTGCGGCTGGACTACGCTAAATAAAAAATCCCCGTTCGTAGAAAACTGAACGAGCGAAGCTCTGCGTGTATCACCAAGCGCTTTATTGTCCTGATCTATCAAGCTTCATTATATCCGGGGACGAATGTCTTGGGCGGCAAAGTCGATCACACTTTCTTTGGGTAAAAACGGGACGTATTATTGACTGGTGTTCTCCTCGAAGACGGATAATTGAGCGGACAGTGGAGGAGCAGTCCGGAGTGTAGAGAGAGAGTCAATTGATCGGAAACACTGGTATCATTTGACGCGCAATTCGATACCGATCCCGGGTGGCTCTCCCCGCGATCAGCGGTTGCTTTAGAAACACATGGATCAATAGATTTCGATCACAGGCGTCGGCGGGGAAACGCCGAAGCTTCTTTTCCTACGACGAGTAATCACAGCTCACAATTAACTCTTTGGGATGAAGCCCGAAGAGTAAAGTCTTCCTCGACGGAGTCATCGATCCGTGGGCATTAGGATCGGCGAGGCGAGAACACTGTTACCGTTCACGGCGAGTGAACGTTACCGTAGAAAGCGGATAGTCCCGAACGAAGAACAGCTAGAGCACTGAAGGGACGTGGTCAACGCTCGCTGTAGGCTTCTCAAGAGACCAGACCCAAGTGTGGAATCCCCCTCGTGATTACCATCGATCGATAACGCGGGAATCGACGAAACTGGAGCACCGACATGATCCTCGGGTATCAGTCCTCCAGTGGGTCAGCTGTCGCCGTTGCTTCACCGTGGAAACGAGCAATCCGTTCGACCGTCGTATCCAACGTAGCCTCAACACTGGCATATCCTCGGCTCGTATCGAGCCCCCCATTTACTCGAGGCGTGTTCACAGTGCGCCCTCCGCCCCCAGAAGCTCTCGCACCGACCGGTTCCCACTGGTCTCATTGCCAAAAGTACTGACACCCTACAGTCCACACCATCGCCTCCCCGAGGCCAGCCCTCGACTGGTCCGCCACCCCCTCCTCCCCCCCCCCGCGCGCCACCCATCGATCTACCGCCGGGGGATATCAACAAGATCAGACCACTGACGTCACCGATGAACCTCGAATCCCCGATCAGCGCCAAAAACTCAACTTTCCCGTGGCCGCTATCGATCCCGCCTCCCTCTCCGCCCCCGCCCTGTCACCAGGCGGCGGCGGTGTCGCGTTCAGGCCGGAAACCGGAAGCAGAGCCCGCGTCCCCAGCGTCGTGGAGGCCGTCAGAGGCGCGGGATCCCCCCGGTGATCGATGCCCGGGGCCCGTCTACGCGGCTCCCTGCCACTCGACGTATCTCGGCGACTTGCGTGTCGGTTCGCGTCGCACGTGACTCGAAGGTCATATTCCGCCGGGATCGATCGTTGTAACGGGATGCTTCGAGGAGGCCGCACACGGTGCACCAGGAAGCCAACCAGCCGCCCCCTCCGACCGACGACGATCACCCGTGTTGCGCCGCGCCTGACCGCGCGGATTCGCCGTGCAGCCCCGCAAGCCTGCCCGCCAGGGGCCAGGTATCGCGTCTAGCAGCCTTCTCTGCCGCGTATCCCCCCGTGCATCTCATCTTCCGCCAGCGGCACACGGCGGACGGTTAATCAGGAGCACGGCTCCTACCCTCCCGCCAGTTCCCCACGTCCTTAGAGGGTTCGATCCACTACCAGCGGCCATGGAAACCTCGCCGCCACGTCACCGCGCAGTTCCCCTGAGTTTCCGGGCGGATCCAACCCGCTCGCTGACGATCCCACGCTCGCTGGATTTTTAATTCATCACTGGACGACCATCGTCCCGTCACCGGTCACACGATCCTGCAGGCCTGGACCACCACCGTCGCCGATATATGCCGCGTACACGCGGCGAAAACTCCGTCGCTCTACGCGGATGACTGCTCGCCACATCGAGCGGCCCCGCGACTGCGCACACTCCAGCCCCGTTCGACCCTTCGTTTTCCCTCTCGTACCCTTTCTTTCCGCGACTGCTGCTCCCTTTTCAACCGCCATAGGGCGGCACAGGGGGGAGGGAGAGACGCGGCTGGACGGTGGCGGAAGGTCGAGGTCCTTGGTCCGGGATGTTGCCAAGGGGACTTTTTGGGTCTTTTTCCGGATAGGTGGCGCGGGGAACTCGCGGACATTGGTGGATGGGTAGTTCCAGGAGAAATTTAGTCACTATTCTCTTAGATTATTCGGCTCTATTGAGCCGTGTATATAGTTCCTGTTATTTATCAAAGAAAAGTAGAATGCTACACTGCTTTTAGGTAGAATATAGAGATCCCGTTTCATTTTCGACAAAATTGACTTTGAACTTTAGCCGAGTACCGATGCACCCAAGTACCTACGGTTGGTGGCGCTCGAGGGCCGCGCCGAGGGAAGGGGAACGCTTCTCGACACTGCACGCGAGAAGCCACGGGAAGGGAGGGGCGCACCCCTTACCTCTGCGCGGCCCCTAGGGCGCCTGAAACTCTGCTTCGGTGCATGCGTACCTGGCCGACATTCAAAGTCAATTTTCTAGGAAACTAAGCGAGTTACGACAAAATTTTATACCGTGTTTTTCCCTACACGGGACACACTGTATACGCGAAAATGAGGACTCCACTGGCTAAACCTCAGTGAACCCACGGCGCTGAATATCCCTAAATAATTAATACTCGGTATCCTCGATGAGGATACCTCTAAATGAGACATCGAAGATGAAGCAGAGAATGACCATTAAATAAATAAATATTTGCGGGAAAATACAGTCCGCGCCAGCTGCCCGCGTAGACAGAATATTTCTTTGTCTGCCACTCGAGTGCCTCTCCGCTCCGTGGACTTAAGCAACAATGGAGGCGCAACGGCAACAAGAACCGCCCCTACAATTCTGCTCTAATTACAGGTCCGCCAGGCTGCCATTCATCGCGTAGCAATTTTCGTAGGAAAGTGTAGGATGCTTTCGTAGATTTTCGGGAGATCGAGCAAGCCTACGTCCCCCCTTCTACGTCTGCAGGGGAATCGATAAATGGACAGGAATATTCTGCGTGTCGCTGGTACCTCGATTACACGGTTTCCCGGGGAAGAAATCTGGCGGATAGACGCCGTCCGTGCAACGCCGCGAAAATGTTGAGTCAGATTTATAAATAAACCGCGTTATCAGATTCTCGCCCGGCTATTTTAAGCTATCGACCAATCAGCGTTAAGGTCAAGCGCGCCCACGATTATTCGACTATCAAAATTTATCCCCTGCGCCGAGCCTCGACTAGCAACCGGGTTGAAACGTCCGTGGGACGATGAGTGTCGCGAATGTAGGATGATTTATTAATCGTTGGGGGTTGTTGGTGAATCTTGGGTTAAAGCCACTCGGATTTTAAGAATCGCGGATTTTGGAGCGTTGGAGAATTGATTTTCAGGGAACGACGGTGGGAAGAGTGCCATTTGGAACACTCGAGTTTGAAGTGGTGATTTGTGGAGGATTTCAGTTTTGCAGAATTTGGATGAAAAATAGGAATTTGGGGGATTTTTAATCGAGGAGTGGGAAGGATTCTAATGCAAAATGTGGGAACTCGAGCAGATCAAGTTTGGAGAATTGGAGAAATAAAAATATTTCGAAGGTTGGAAGTAGAAAATTTATTTCTCCAATTTGGAGAATTGGAGAATTAAAAATATTTCGAAGGTTGGAATTAGAAAATTTCAATTCTGGGGATGTAATGGAACTCGGCGATGCGAACAGTGCCATTTGGAACACTCGAGCTTGAAGTGGTGATTTGTGGAAGATTTCAGTTTTGGAAAATTTGGAGGAAAAATACGAATTTAATTCGAGGAGTGGGAATGGGAAGGATTCTAATGCAAAAGGTGGGTATTCGAGCAGATCAAATTTGGGGAACTGGAGAAATAAGAATATTTCGAAGGTTGGGATTAGAAGATTTCAATTCTGAGGATGGAGTGGAATTCGAGAGATTATAATTTGCGAAATAGAAGTGGAGTTAAAGAAAGCCTCGATCAACAACCCCTGCTACCTCCCACCCCATCCTGTTACGTTATCAATTTCCTAAGCGACTTCCGTTTCTTTGCACAACGTCTATGCATCCATGCGAATTGGATGCAACACACAGAGTGTCATCCTGATGACACAACGATGAAACATTGTGATATAAGTATCCATCCATTCAACGATGATACATTACAGATTTATGAAAGGAAATCAAATGTTTGCTTCGTGCGTGATCCATCAAAGAGAAGCTTATGGACGAAGCTACAAATGATACTGATTAATTCAGTATTCTACTACGTACAATCTTAATTCAATGTTGAAAGTTTCAAAATCAAATCTGACAAGGAAAGATCCCGAAGCCGGAAATTCAAAAAATTCTAAGACTTTTTTAAGCAATTTTTGTTTGCTGCCCAAATTTACTCTAAGGGGGTGAAATTAACCCCTAAAAATTCGGCTATTTTCCGATTTTGTGTCATAACTCGCGAACTGTAAGAGATAGAAAAAAAGTGTCAAGACAAAAGTTACTTCATTTAATTAGATCTATCATTTGGTAAAAAAATTATTTTACAGTTCACGAATTATAACACAAAATCGGAAAATAATCAGATTTTCAGGGGTAAATTCCACCCCCTTAGAGTGAATTAGGGCAGCAAACAAAAATTGCGTTGTAATCAGGAGGAAATCCCCTACATAATCACAAAGTTTCAGATTTTTTAAAAATTTCCGGGCGTCGGGATATTCGCCTGTGAGTCAAAGGAGAATTTAACTTCAAACCACTGACTTATCTAAAACAATAAACAACCGTATATAATTGCTCAGAAAAGAGCATCGCACTCTCAGATCAAGAAATTGAATTTAATTGAAAGCACCGACCTACATTCGACTCCCTATCGCCTCTGAATTCGAAAAGGATCATATCGCCTCGTAAAAAAGTCTGCGTAAAAACTCCGCCTCGTTAAAATCAAACCTTCGGCGATAAATACACCGGAAGCAGTCATGCTGCCCAGCGGAAAAACATCGTAAAAGAATTATCTGTAATACCGTTATCGACATAACGTTCCCGCGGGCACTGTCCCCACTAAAAATTACGCAACCATATAAAAAAAGCCGCGAAAAGAATTTTCCCAACCTGTAGGCAATACATTTTCTGTGTCGCGAACAAAATCACTCTACAAAAGGGCAAGCACTTCAACCCCGAAAATTTAATTAAATCAGCCCCGTTGCACCCAGACAGAAATTCCACGAAAAAATTCCTTGCGAGCGAGGCTTCAGGATTGAAGGGGTATCGATCGGCGGAAAACCTGCAGAATTTCAGAATTCTGCTGTCCATTGACAACGTTCCTAAGATTCCTCGCGCCAGTTACGTAACCACCCCCTTACCGATCCGCGTTTCTCATGGTAAGAGAGCCCAGCCACAGCGACACTTTTACTTTCCATCAATCCGCAGGGAATCCCGCGGCGTCCTACGGGGGGAGGGTCTCTGCGCCAGCGGAAAAAAGATCGGGCGGAGGAAGCGGCGAGTATAAATTTAGCGAGGCGGAACGGGAGCAAGAAACCAACGATAGAACGGTACGGTGGACAAAGAACGGGGCACTCCGTCCTCGTGGAAATTGGAAACATGCCAGTGGCGCTATCGCGCGGTGGGTGGCGCAAGTCGGAAGGGGTGAGGGTGGCCGAGTAAGGGGTGACATCTAGTCGCGGGGAAATATTGACCGTAAAAATGGCGTCCACGCCGAATGCACGCGAAGGGAATCCCATTGAAAGGTCGGCGAAGCGTGTCCCTCGAAATTTCGTTGCCGAATTTCTGCGAAATTTCGTGGGGGGGGGGGGGGGGTCGGTTTTTCCTTTTCCATTGGCATGGAGGGTTTAAAAAATCGAGGTACCGTAGTGGTTATATTGGTTCGATAGATAAGGGTAGTTCACAGGTGACCCACGGGGGTTTCTGGTTCTTTGGGGGTGAGGGCTGTTTCCCCCTTCAACCCCCCCAGTGCTTTAAAATTTAGCTATTCGTCTAAAATGCTGGGTTGAAATTGGTAGGCGATGGTAAGAATATTTACCAACCCTTAACCGCTTGGAAATCGAACTGCTAAGGGTGCTAAGGGTTGCAAGCGATTTGATCAAGAAATGGTAATTAACGCGTGACTGGGGTAGTATATTTTTCCTGGAAGCTACCGGTGACCCACGAAGGATTTCCATTTGAAGACTGCAAATATTATCCACCCTCAAAGAATTTTATAACACACCCCTCTTCGAACGAACCGAATTACGTAATTACCGCGGCGCAACTCGACGCAAGGAATCCTCGATTGAATCATTCCCGTGGCTCGCCAGTGACCTCGCGGAGGGACCCTCGCGACGATTTCGTTTCGCTTAAACGACGAGCCCGGTTGCATAATCGCGGCGGAGCGCTGGTGGCGAGTAGCTTTGAGAAAGTAAAATTTCTAGTGGACTTACAACGAAAATGGCCAGGAGGTTTCGAGCTTCTGTGACGGTCGCTTTTCGTGTTTCGCGGCATGTCGGTTCTCAATTCCATGGCAACTGTACAGAACGGAAAGAAAAGGTCAGCATTAATTTCGTTGGCGTTCGACGTAAGCGTGCTAGAAGCTGTGCGGCATAGCGCGAGCGCAAACGAGCCCGGGAGTCTCTCGTCTTCCGGGGTCTAGCAGAAGCGTGCAACGCAGAACGGCTGATTGCAGCGGAGCTCGTTACGTAATCCGGAGACGGTTTATCTTCCATTCGGCGGAGGGCCCGTCGCGACAAACCGTTACCGAGCGCGGCGGCAGGCAAGCGGGGAAAGTTCGCTCCGTAAATGGTAAACGGATTTTGCCGTCTCCCCCTTCGCTTTTTAGGCGCGCATCGCGTCACGTGCGTGGCTGCTTGATCCCGCACGGCTTGTTTAGCCGAGGCTTTGCCGTAGCTGAACAGGGGCCCCGCAACTTTCTCGCCCGCTTTTTCTTTTTTTTTGCCGAGTCGTAATAAAATCCTGCGGCGCAGGATTTTCGCGAATTTCGCGGCTCGGTGCAATGAGATCCCCTGGGCTAAGATCTCGCAACTTTCGGATCGTTCGAGCGACGTGGGGTAGGTTTCTCTGAGCTCGCTGCAGAGTTTTAAGGGCATCCGCCCGGTGGAATCGCGCGAAAACATAGGTACTTTTGTGATTTTTTCTAGAAAAAAATATACAATGGTAGGGGAGGGTTGCCTATATCGCACCACTTAATGACATTTTACGTTATATTTCATATTTGGTACTAATTTCAACGCAAATGACTATTCGATATTGTAGCTTGATCTTTTAGGCACCTACTATTATATGCTTAACCTTTTGTTCACAGCAAATTAATTTGTTATTAACCTTTTTGTCACATACTGTAAAAGGTACGATTTAGGTAATCAGTCTCCTAAATCGTACCTTCACTAAAAATAGTATCAATAACGAATAGAGAAGAGAATATTCACCATAAAGTAATGATGTTGAATAGTAAAAGTATTCGGCCACTCTTTAAAATCGCATAACTTTTTTAAAATTAACCCAAACGACTTGAGTTTTTCTGAGAAGCTAGAGGGATTAGTTTGCTAAATGATGTGATTCGTCGTTTTGAAAAAAATGCATTTGGTCGGAATAGCAAAAAAAAAAATAGTAAAGGTCGTTTTTTAAACTTTTTTTTGTGAGCCCCAAATGAAAATTCAAAAAACCCGTTTGTAGATTGAAGTAAGTTATATCTGTGGTTGTAAGGAAAAACGACCCATGTCACATTTTTTCACTTTCGAGATATTGTCGTTGAAAGTTCTAAACACCAATTCTTCTTATTAGCAATGTTTCCTTGTTTCCTTCTTACGATATAAACGTATATTTCCTTCACTTTGCATAATATTCAATATCCGTATAATTAACGTAAATAATAATAAACGAAATAGTAATAATTTAGATACACTTTAAGCAGAATGACACAAGTCCACTGGACTTGTGTTGTTCTGCTTGACCGTGTCACAGTTAACGGGTCATTCCTGTAATCACGCCGCAAAATTTGGCAGCATTCAGGTTTTTTCTCAGCGAATACAATGGATAACAATGTCAACCTTTTTTTTTTCATTTATTAATCTACTTATTAAGTATACGAAACAATTTTTTAAATACACTTTTAATTATGTTTTTCCAATGTTATCTTACACAAAATACGTTGTAGTATATGCAGATATATAAAAATAGAAAATAAAAAGCGATCACAAAGGAAAGATACGTCGTATTCTCCAAATTTTGTGGACTTACGTTGTTTTGCCAAATGCGTATTAATTGAATATTGGACTTCGGTTAAATTGCATTATTTTTTCAACGTATAAAATTCGTTTTCATGCATTTTTTCCTGATAAATACATACATCCAATATTCTACAGTTGAATTAATGCATAAACTCAAATTTTTTGAAATTGTGACACGGGTCGTTTTTCCTTACAACCACAGATATATGTGCCTAAAATTTCATCAAAATCGGTTAACGTTGCTCTGAGCTACACACGTTTAAAGATCACAGAATAAGGGCGAAAATCGCGAAAATTCCCGAAATCAGCGATTTTCGACCTTATTCTGCGATCTTTAAACGTGTGTAGCTCAGAGCAACGTTAACAGATTTTAATGAAATTTTAGGCACGTATATAACTTACTTCAATCTACAAACGGGTTTTTTGAATTTTCATTAAGGGCTGACAAAAAAGTTTATAAAAACGACCTTTACTTTTTTTTTTTGCTATTCCGACCAAGTGCATTTTTTTTCCAAAACGACGAATCACACCATTTAGCAAACTAATCCCTCTAGCTTCTCAAAAAAACTCAAGTCGTTTGGATTAATTTTAAAAAAGTTATGCGATTTTAAAGGGCGGCCGAATACTTTTGCACGCCACTGTACATGGATCACACACAGGCCGCAATAACCTATGCATATGATATATGTACATGACCTATATAACACACGAGTTGTCAAATCCTACTGGTATGATCTTTGGTTTTTTGATTTTGGATGATCCTGTCTAATGTTATCGTGGCGCCAGTGTAGGCCAGTTCTTTTTTTAAAAACGATGCATCACGCAATGCATATCAGAAGCAGGGATGGGCAAAGTTAAATAAAAAAAAATTTATTCTCTACATTTGTAGTTTTAGATCATTTTATTTATAAATATCAATTTAAACTTTATAATGAATGTAATATGTACTTAAAATGGATGTAAAATATTCTACATTAAGCCCGCTTTTAGAAAAATACAAAAATACAGGACAAAATTGCATTGTCTGATTATTATCAGCTAAAATAAACTGGTAAAAAGTTACATCAATCATACCTGATTTTTTTTTTAAATGTTTATAGCACGCAGAAAACAGGGTGTAAGCTCAAAAGGTTTTGTTTCTATTTCTTATTTCGCATTTAATTGATATTTTTATTATCAGATGTCGTTTACATTCATTAATTACTGAGAAATTGACGAGGTGCGATTTAGGTGAGCAGTACGATATTTGGCAACTCTCCCCTATGGGTCTAAAACTATTTGCACATTATTCTGCTACAAATGTAGAGTATAAAACAATTTTTTTTATTTAATTTTGCCCACCCCTGCCTCTGATATGCATTGCGTGATGCGTCGTTGTTAAAAAAAAAGAACTGGCCTACACTGGCGCCACGATAACTTTAGACAGGATCATCCAAAATCAAAAAACCAAAGATATTCCTTAATTACACATGTGTCGTTATCGCGCTACCCTCAGGCAATGTTAAGAAACAACTGGGCGATGATTGACAAATGTTTAAACGATAAGGTCCCCGAAACATGGGTTTCTTCGCACAAAAAGGGCTCGCAAAAAAATAATTGAGTGTACGAAAATTCGCAATAGAGGGTAGCGCGGAAGCCAGTGTAATTACGAGTAGAATCCCGTTTGAATTTTTAGATTCTGTCAAGAATTGCGTTTTTTATCGTGGCGACAGTGCGTGAAAAATTGTTTCGAAAAAACGTACTTAAAGTTTGACGCTAAAGTTCGTCTATAGTAACGGGGATTTGCCCATGAGCGCCCTATTTTCCATGGGTTTATTCGATTAAAAAAAAATCGATTCTTTTCTTAGATCAATAAATGTATTATTAATTAAAAGAAAAATAACATTTCTGTCTATTACACCTGCTTCACAATCCATCTTCAAAAAACACCTATTTAAAGGCCGTCACACTGGTGATCCTCCTGAACTGCCTATAAAATCTGTATCGTTAGGAATTTCGATCGAAAATTTGAACTGAACATTTTTTAGATGTTGCTGAATGAAAATATGCAAACAAATTTTTTTCGATTTTTTCACCGACGGATGCCCTTAGGGGGTTACACCACCCTGAAAGTGTTGAATCGATTTTTTTTTGTTTTGCATTTTCTTATTACGTGCAGTTTTAAGAATAATTGAAGTCATGGTAGACACGAAAATTCCCCAAAATAGCCGAGTTATAGACTTTAAACGAGGCGCGTTTTTCTCGAAACTACATTTTCAAAGGTGATATATCAAATATCTCCAAAACTATTTGTCCGATTGATTTCAAACTTGGCACGCATATTCTTAATGGTATTATCTACAATGTAGCATATCATTTTTTTTTTCATGCGATAACCCATTCGTATATAATAAATGTTTTAAGTTCGTTTTGTCAGGTGAAAAACGAACAATTTTCTTCACCTTGCTCTCATTTGCGCAATAAATTGTTTTTTCTCAAATCCGTACGCTACATTGTACGTATTTTATTAAGGAACACGAAAATCATCATGTTTTTCATTTCAGATGAACCTGAGCGTTATAATTTATTATATCAGTGACGCGTGTAACGGCGGACAAGCTTCACGGGACAACAAATAACTCGGTCATTTTTTAATATTTTTGTACAGTATTTATACAATATATGCACTAATACATGCTCAACAAATAAGAAAAAAAGAAATAATTTTCAACCTCACAGTATCAGTAAAAAAATTCGTCTAGTTTAGTGCTGTTCCGAGCGCCTCGGGGTGGCGTAGCCCCTTAAAGAAGCTGATAAATTGAACGCTTAATGCTTGTAAAGAAACCAAAGAGCATATAAGAAACTTCGGTGCATTCTAATAAATATCAGCCGCCACGAAGGGCTTTTTGAAAGCCAGTACTTGTTAGAAAATGTGTATTTTAACAAAATTATTCGCACTCGACCACAGTATGTTTGAATAAAACCTCAGGCCTCTCGAAAAAATGGATCACGGAACTCGCGAAACTCGATTTCACGGAAGCCACAATTTCCAGGGGACGCTTCTTCCGACCCCCTCCACCCCCCCCCCTGCAGTTATCGATTTCTTCGCAGCACATAATGCTTATTGTGACCGTTTCACAGCGCAGGAGCTCGAAGAGAGCTAAAGCAACTCTCCCCAAAAAACGACGAGGGTTGGGGTTAGGATTATGCCAAATTGTCCCCACCAATTTCCAAGCGTCTGCGAAGCCCCAACTCCAAACACTCAACGAATTACCTGGTCGAGCCAGGTGAAAGCACGGGGGAGGAATCTGTAAGCGACCACTCACACGCAGCCTCCCTTAAATTAGAAAATAAGGAACGGACGAGAAGTGCCTTTCGAAGCTTCCCGGTAAATCGATAGAATACGAAACCCTTCGATTCGACGAAAATTCGTGGGTTTTCAAGGTCCATCTGAAAGCAACCCTCGGGGGGGGGGGGGACCTCGTTATAGGGCAGGGACGACACACGCGAGCGCGAGCTCGCTGGTTTTCGATGAGGAATGGCCTACGTGTGAGTACAAGATGCATCCTGGACCCTTAAATAATTCATCAGTCGCCGTGCAGATTTGCATTGTGGCGACGAAGTGCGACCAGGGAACGCCTAGGGGAGCAAACGAACCGGAGTGCTCGCGAAGAGTAACTTCATTTTGTAAAAATTAAACGAATTAAGTATAACAGTCGAGGTATCGATTCGCGAAATACCGTAAAAATGTAGCTTTCTGAGAAATAAGTATTTTGAAAGCGGCTGCATTTTTATAATTTATACGACGACATTTTGTTTAGGTATTTATCGACAAATAAATTTCACATTTATTCCTCGAAAATTTTCACGTCTCAAAGCCGTTTCACGGTGTGCTGAATTTATGAATACAATTGCTTTGGAGATAATAAACGGACGAGTCTATTTCTTTCAATTTAATTTTATTAGAATAGACTTCTGTTTTCAATAATATCGACTTTTGACCCGGGCCCCGCAAACTCTAGGGGCGGCTCTGCTCGCGAGGATCGTGGTGAAAGAGGAAGAGCAAAGCTCGTCGAAGGGCGGACTTTTTTTTACCAAGCTGCTTTGAGGCAACCGAAATTATACATTTTCGGCGCGAAGCGGGTTGCCCTTTATGTTGCTCGGAGGAAGTTGCGTCTGCATTCCTGGTGCCCGGGATCGGGGCGCCACTGTTTTAAAGCTTATCAGAGGCTTGGAAATTATAACAGGATGTTGCGGAACGTCTGCCTCCGTGTAAAGCGGATTTTGACCCAGAAAACCAACCCCCAGGACCGCTTCCCTTTTGTCCTGCTTCCCCCCCCCCCCCCCGGCAGCTTATCACCGGGAACAATGATTTGTGAAAGTTTCTTGCGCCAGGGGCTCGTGAATTTTATCTCTCACTTCCCCCCCCCCCCCCTCCCGCGTTTTAATGTAACCCTCGGAGATTATCGTTACGCGATCCGTGGCGTCGCGTTTCAGCAGCAAAAAGCGTCGTTTAACCCTCTTTAACCCTTTACAAAAAAAAAAAAACCCAGGCGAGGGGGATTAAACTTCTGAATGGAAAGTAGCCTCGAAAATCGAAATTAACCGCGCAGCTTTCAATCATCCCTCCAACGTTTCGCAAATCTATTCAAAACTATTGGACAAAGCTTCTAAGTAGTTTGAATTAAAATAAAATAAGGTACAACCCTGCGACATAGAGTTCCAACATTTTTCGAGTGGATCCCGAAAACGGGGGCTCCTGATTTCAGGCGAAATTCTTTCGCACCGTCCAAGGAATCAACCCTTGGGGAGGAAAGGCCGCGGATGCAACGCGACTTCGACCGCACCCTCCACATTGTCCCACGTGGCTCGATGGGCTGTTGTGCACCGTACCAGGGGGGTGCACCCTCCGTGCTTCCGTATCGACCGCCCCCGCGCCACCATGGGCCCGAAATGGGGCTGCATCTTGTCCGCGAAATGTTTTCAGCCACCCCCTCTCTGCCCAGCGAGAATGCAGTCTCGACGGTCAAGTGTCCGGGGTGTATCTGAAATTGGGGCTTGATACGGGGCGGTCGGTGATTTACTTTCCGGTCGAGCCACTTCGGGGAGTGGGGGGGGGGGCGAGGGTGGTTTTCTGCGGTGGTGGATTTTTGCACGGCCGAGAAACGGGATTGTTTGGCAGCTCGGCTGAGAATCGACGCGCGTTATTTCTGGACGATGTATTCCCATTTATTCATGGGATGGGAGTTCGTTTGATATTCTCCAGAAACCCTGACGTAAATAAACTGTCCCGCGGTTGTCAACGGGAGAATTCTTTCAAACACCGATTGCGGCCTTCTACATCAGGGTGGAACGAAATACAGGGGCAAAATATTTTTTTTACTATTCATGACTTCTAATAGTGTGCAAAAGTTGCCTTTTATAATGGTATTTCAGCTGCCAAAGTCTGAACGTCGTGAATAAATTTTTTGAGGTGCCGCAACCCTTTAAAAAATTAATATTTCAGTAAATATCAATGCTTGAAAGGCTTGCGGCAGCTCAAAAAATTTGTTGATCACGTTCAAACTTCGGCAGCTCAAATACCATTATAAAAGGCGCAACTTTTGCCCACTATTAGAAGTCATGAATAATAAAAAAAATATTCTGCCCCTATATTTCGTTCCCACCCTATTCTACATTCATGCTTCTGGCAAAGTAATATATTTAATTCCCTATGGAGACCAAAGAAGCAGGAAACTAACCGAGAATTTTCTACGGTGAGTCGAACACCTCCCGCAGAAGTGCCGCCCCTCGAAGGAGGGCGGAGGCAGCCCTTCACGTACCCCGAAAAAATTCCAAGACGAGTGACACGACTCCAGGGATAATTGAGCGTGCACAGTGAAACCGGACCGCGCATTGTACACCGTCCAGGAGGGGCACAAGTGCTTCATTGTCTGGCACGGAGGACGCTTGACCTTCCGCGACGTATCGAGCACCCCCTGCCTTTCCTTTCACTCGATCGTACAGGGAAGAAACTAGATGCCTGTCGTATTAAAAAATAGAATGAAAGAAAAGAAAAGAAAAAGAAAATCAACTCACGATACAAGCCCCCCCGCGATGTCACTCCAATTCACCCTCTCCCCTCCCCCTCCGCCTCGAGTACGTTCGTGTGACACGCACACATGTTAAACCCCCTCCTCCTCTTCCACCACCACCACCCCCCCTGGTAGCACGCCACCGTTCCACGGCCCGGTTGCCACCCCGTACGAGGTCGAGCGCCCTTTCGAAATTTGCCGATGGCCAAAGGAGGCCTCGAGGACTGCTTGGCTGACCTCGAATCCGAGATTCTTATCTTTGAACCGAAAGACGCCGTTTATCGAACGACAGCGCTACTCACGGCCGTCCGACCGCCGCGGCGTTTTCAATAGGCGCGGGTTTTGGTATCTCGCCCGTGGCCCAGAAACCGATTCACAATGAGAATTCTGAAATATAAATATGCGCCGCGCGCCCCACGGCGGCCTGCCAGCACAATCGGGGAGCGCGGAGAACGATGGCGCGACGATTAAGAGGCCAGTCGGTGGCAGGGGGGGGGGGGGCCTGACGATCGCGCCGGGAATGGAGGGCGTCGGACAAAGCGTCGAGTCAGACTACTGGACGCTGGTCCGAGGCGGGCGTAGGTGGACCGCGACTCTCCCGGACCGCGGCGGCTTCTCAGCGAGGCGGACGCTGAGCACCGTGGAACTAATTTACAGGGGATTTTGCAGAGGCTCCCTGGACCTCCGAGGGTGGATCCCGTGGCTGCCGGTGCCGGTGTACTCGGGGAATTAAAGATTCCGACTGAGGAAAGCAGCTCCAGGGGGATCCTCGCCGAGGACGCCACTTGGAGGAGATTTCGTCGGGTGGGGTTGGTGTTTGGGGGGCTGGAAATCGAGGGACTCCGATGGGGAAAAGTTGAGGGCGGGATTATGGGGGAGGGAGTTCGGGGGGATGATTGAAAGGGTTGTATCTTGGAGGATTTGGGTTCGAAGAAGTTTAACTAGGGGGTGGGTTTTTTTTTTAAGAATCTTGGAACGATTCTAGGTTTATAATTCGAAGTGGAAGCTTTGGGGCGGCAATATCGGAAGATTCCAGTTGGATCGAGGGGCCTAGTTGAAAACAGGCATATGCTCGTCATTCTATAAGTTTCCAGGGAAAGCAAGTTTCAGGAAAAATAATCTTCTGAAGGAACTTGGTGCTATGTTGTAATTATTTTAAGGGGTAATTGAAGTGGATAGTAAATGACAACTACTGCCGTAAACTGAGAGAACATTGGCAGTTAAAAGAAAATATAAAAGAGAGTGCATTGAACATAAAAAGAAACAAATTTAAGTGGAGTACCCCGGTTACGGGTTAACATTGGCAGCTAATTAACCTGTATTAAAGAAGGAAGGGGACAAAAATTTTATGCATTTGCACACTTGTAGTACAATCTCAAAAGATGCAATGTTATGATGGGATACTTAAAGCAAATGTGAGAATATTAATTTTTATATTATATAGCAAAATGTTAAAAAAATATGCCAATGTTCCCTTGGTACGGTATCAAATCCTGGCTACAAAATTCATGTTCCTTGACACCTTCTATTACATCTTACTTTGAAGAAACCCTCGATCAGAGATGGGCAAAAAATTATTTGAAATAAAAATTTGTGTACGAAATTTTTATTTCAAATAACATTTTGCCAATCTCTGCCCTCGATTCATCAGCTTCTGTTGTTTTCATAACTCGAACCAGTTTGGAATATTACAATGCTACATCCTATATTTCTTAAATAACAAATAAATGCACGAAGTAACACTAATAATCAGAGCAGAAGTACAAAAAAATTTATTCAATTTAATTCAATATATTCAAAACCTAACCCCTCCCGCCCTCCGCTTTCATCATACCTCATGAAAAAATTCAGCATAAATACACAGAGTGGCGTGGGCCTTTTTCCACTAGACATCTGTTTGCATTCAATATCAAAGAATTTTAATATTCCCCTGTGCAGGAAAGGGCTAGAACTCGGTGGAACGTGCGTTAGATTGCAGGAGCTACTTAACAGCGCAAGAAACAAGAAATCTATATAGATTAGGGCTGGAACTATTTGTCGAATTTTTCAGTATTCGAATATTCGAATACTTCAGTTGCTCAATTATTTGGCGAATATAATTCGAATATCCAAGTATGCGAATACTATTCGAATATTTAAGTATTCGAATACTGAAATATTCGAGTAGTATTCGAATACTTAAATATTCGAATACTTAAATATTCGAATACTTCAATATTCGAATACTTAAATATTCGATTACTTAAATACTCGAATACTTAAATATTCGATTACTTAAATATTCGAGTAGTATTCGAATACTTAAATATTCGAGTAGTATTCGAATACTTAAATATTCGAATACTTAAATATTCGAGTAGTATTCGAATACTGAAATATTCGAGTAGTTTTCGAATACTTAAATATTCGAGTAGTATTCGAATACTTAAATATTCCAATAGTATTCGAATAGTTAAATATTCGAATAATAACATTCGAATACTTAAATATTCGAATAGTCTTCGAATACTTAAATATTCGATTACTGAAATATTCGAGTAGTATTCGAATACTTAAATATTCGAATACTCCAATATTCGAGTAGTATTCAAATACTCCAATATTCGAGTAGTATTCGAATACTTAAATATTCGAGTAGTATTCGAATACTGAAATATTCGAGTAGTTTTCGAATACTTAAATATTCGAGTAGTATTCGAATACTTAAATATTCGATTACTTAAATATTCGATTGCTTAAATACTCGAATACGTAAATATTCGAATACTTAAATATTCGAATACTTAAATATTCGATTACTGAAATATTCGAATACTTAAATATTTGAATAATAACATTCGAATACTCACATATTCGAAGTATATTCGTAGCATTCGAATACTTGTAAAATAATCGAATATTAAATTATTCGAACAGTCCCAGGCCTAATATAAATGTGGCATCCCCCTTTCCACTGAACCCCTCAATTCTGTGATGCATGATCTTCGATGCGTTTAATCGCTGGAGCTAATTTTTCGCGAGCACGGGTCGGATCGATGAGCAGGAAGATACCAAGTATTTATCAGGACGCGAATATCGTTGCGAACGGTCCCCGCTCGAAATGGCGCGCCCTGCAGATTGCCGTGGTATCCGGACGATTGAGTTATCGCGATAGTTCCGAGGAATTCAGTGAAATAACTTCGCCGATTAAATACACACCGCTGGCGTCAAAATATTGTGCACGATGCTATCGCAACGCGACGTGAAACGTATCTCGTCCTTAAATTGATACACGGCGGGCCGAACCCATTGGCTACGTGCTCTTCTTTTTTTGCGAATGTACCAGCAACGTACTACGTATCAAGAGATACTGACACGATTTCGGTTATCATTCTTTCTACCGAAGAAGCGTGTGAACGGCAACCGATAGGTTTTATTTTTAGCCTCATTCACTAGGGTTTCTGTAAAATTGCTGATTGTAATTTTATAAAATATATGAAGGTCATCATTTTATAAAATATACGAAGGTCATCATTTTATAAAATATATGAAGATCATCGTTTTATAAAATATATGAAGGTCATCATTTTATAAAATATATGAAGATCATTATTTTATAAAATATACGAAGGTCATCATTTTATTATTTTTCAATTATTTTTTCATTACTTTCATGAAACTAAACTCTCACGACACAAGTTTCGTGATATATTTTCAACAATCTCATCTCTCGCAATTATTCCGTTGTTGCTGAGATTTTTATCTCGTGATAGGAAAGTCTCGCGTAAAATTTCAACGTGGATTTGTAGCTTAAGAAATCTACCGCGCAGACTTTCTCCACGCGTAGCTTACGGGGCTCGCTTCACGCTCGTTTGAAAGCTAATGAAACGAGTTATTCAACGATATATGAACCACGTCGATCTTTAACATTCTGCGAGAAGTCAAGTGAATCGACTCGGCGCCCAGACCTTCCTCACGATGTACTGATAAAATTGCGATAAATAATTCCAGTGGAATCTTCGCTTCCACATCCATTTAAACACCCTCACCGATTTCCTAATAAATAACTGGTCCAAGAATACTTCCCCCTAAAAGATATTCCAAAAAATACATCCACCAGAAAATGGCACCTTGGATTCTTAAAGAGCTGGATAGCCCACGTCTGCGTTTCTAAATAGTAATTAATTAAGGGAAACATTCGCGACGAAGTTCTTTTACCCAACGCGAGACTCCTTGCTGATATTAAGACCCAGATGTGATTAATATCTGTCAATTAATTCCTAATTTCCCCTGACATTAATAATTCCATTAATGATTGCTGAAATAAAATACCCCAGTCGATGGAATTACTCGAAACACACCCCGCGTATTATCATTAAATAAGAAGCCACGCCGAGCGCTATCGTTGCGCGCTCTGCCCCCCCCCCCCCCCCCGCCCCGCCCCCCAGTTGTCAGCACTTCCTCCGTCAAGTTCCAATCGAAATTCACGCGCTGCTGATTCTTTGAAACCGAGAACCCTTTACGGAGCACCGTGAGTTGCGCCATATCACTGTTTGTGCAGCGAAGCCTCGCCTGTTAGTGACAGTGTGCCGCAAATTATGGTTCACTGGGCAATAAGTTCCTCCCTCCGACGCGGGCCTGTGTACGTGTAATGATGATCTAATTAACCCGCGCGATACTTTTATAGCGGACAAATCGATGGAAATTAAAATTGGCAGTCGAATCGGCGGAACCGAAGGGCTACCCGTATTCGTACGTAGTAATTCCATGATTTAAAACCTGCCTGTGTCACCTAACACGAAGATCAGTTCAATACGCAATAGAGTACAGCGGGGAGTTGGAGTTTGAAAATACTTTTCATTCAAGATTTCATTGAAATCCATCGAAGACGGTTTCCACGCGAGAAGAAACTACGAATGGTAAGGGAACATTTCATCGTCATTCTTCGCGCGGAATTCAATGGAGAGAAGAAAAATTCTCCACCCCCACTCTTCGAGAATACTGCATGATCCTTTATACTTTATACCATTCAAATGGAATACCGGATGCTTGGTTCGGAATTTCTAGAAATTAGTGGTAGTACTGTCCATGAGGAATTGGAATTTGTTTAAAGACAACCTGGACAGCGACTACTTAGGCTATATTTTTTGTTCGTTTGCGTCCAATTTTTCTATTTACCTTAATTTAAAACAGGGGGGAAAAAGGAAGAAGCTGGAAGACCTCTTTATTTACGCGCAAATATTCCCTGGAATGTACACGGAACGGGGGAGAAGTCTGCGCGCGAGTGATACACGTGCAGGAACGTGATTACACGACCGTTTTCATTCTCCACCGGGCGTGTCAGCGTGTCGAGCAATTTCCTTAACTCTCGTACAATACCACTTCGAAGGTTCGACAATGGCGCGAGTCGCAGCGTCTGAAGGGTGAATAAAAGTGCATCTTGCGCCGCTAACGAGTGCCGTAGAGAATGCCCGCTAAAACCGAGAGGGGGGGAGGCAACACCCGTGCCCCGTCTCGTTTCGTTTCTATTCACCCTGATCTCGTTCTCGAGCAACAATTTCCCCCGCGATTCTTTCGGCGCTTAATCGTCCCGCGGCCCTCCATCGCTCCTCGCCGCTTGCTTTGCCCTCTCGGCTGACCGCGACGCGGGATTTTCTTCGAAATTATTTTTAACGACCCTGACACCGAGACGCCAGACGATTACTGGCATTTTCGCGAGGCGTGTAGACGGAGTAGATTGGAGGGGCAACACAAGTGCGATTTTTAATTTTCGTTCCCACCAATTTTAAGATTTCAAGATTTTCAGATTTTCAAATTTGAAGACTTTAAAGAATTTGAAGAATTTTAAAAATTCTTAATTCTAAGAATTTTAATTTTCGTTCCCACCAATTTTAAGATTTCAAGATTTTCAGATTTGAAGAATTTGAAGAATTTTAAAAAATTTAAAAATTCTTAATTCTAAGAATTTTAATTTTCGTTCCCACCAATTTTAAGATTTCAGGATTTTCAGATTTTCAGATTTGAAGAATTTGAAGCATTTTAAGAATTTTAATTTTCGTTCCCACCAATTTTAAGATTTCAAGATTTTCAGATTTTCAGATTTGAAGAATTTGAAGAATTTTAAAAATTCTAAATTCTAAGAATTTTAATTTTCGTTCCCACCAATTTTAAGATTTTAAGATTTTCAGATTTTCAGATTTGAAGACTTTGAAGAATTTGAAAATTTTTAAAAATTCTTAATTCTAAGAATTTTAATTTTCGTTCCCACCAATTTTAAGATTTCAAGATTTTCAGATTTTCAGATTTGAAGAATTTGAAGAATTTTAAAAAATTTAAAAGAATTTTAATTTTCGTTCCCACCAATTTTAAGATTTCAGGATTTTCAGATTTTCAGATTTTCAGATTTGAAGAATTTGAAGAATTTGAAGAATTTTAAAAATTCTTAATACTAAGAATTTTAATTTTCGTTCCCACCAATTTTAAGATTTTCAGATTTTCAGATTTGAAGAATTTGAAGAATTTGAAAAATTCTTAATTCTAAGAATTTTAATTTTCGTTCTCACCAATTTTAAGATTTCAGGATTTTCAGATTTTCAGATTTGAAGAATTTGAAGAATTTTAAAAATTCTTAATTCTAAGAATTTTAATTTTCGTTCCCACCAATTTTAAGATTTCAAGATTTTCAGATTTTCAGATTTGAAGAATTTGAAGAATTTTAAAAAATTTAAAAATTCTTAATTCTAAGAATTTTAATTTTCGTTCCCACCAATTTTAAGATTTCAGGATTTTCAGATTTTCAGATTTGAAGAATTTGAAGCATTTGAAGAATTTTAAAAATTCTTAATACTAAGAATTTTAATTTTCGTTCCCACCAATTTTAAGATTTTCAGATTTTCAGATTTGAAGAATTTGAAGAATTTGAAAAATTCTTAATACTAAGAATTTTAATTTTCGTTCCCACCAATTTTAAGATTTTCAGATTTTCAGATTTGAAGAATTTGAAGAATTTGAAAATTTTTAAAAATTCTTAATTCTAAGAATTTTAATTTTCGTTCCCACCAATTTTAAGATTTCAGGATTTTCAGATTTTCAGATTTGAAGAATTTGAAGAATTTTAAAAATTCTTAATTCTAAGAATTTTAATTTTCGTTCCCACCAATTTTAAGATTTCAGGATTTTCAGATTTTCAGATTTGAAGAATTTGAAGAATTTGAAGAATTTTAAAAATTCTTAATACTAAGAATTTTAATTTTCGTTCCCACCAATTTTAAGATTTTCAGATTTTCAGATTTGAAGAATTTGAAGAATTTGAAAAATTCTTAATTCTAAGAATTTTAATTTTCGTTCTCACCAATTTTAAGATTTCAGGATTTTCAGATTTTCAGATTTGAAGAATTTGAAGAATTTTAAAAATTCTTAATTCTAAGAATTTTAATTTTCGTTCCCACCAATTTTAAGATTTCAGGATTTTCAGATTTTCAGATTTGGAGAATTTTAAGAATTTTAAGAATTTGAAGTTTCAAGATTTCAAGATTTCAAGATTTGCCCAGGTTTCGACGTTGGCGACAGACGCCAAGAAAAGGTGACACTATTAAATTAAAAAATTTTGTAGTGTTCAGGAACGTTTAGCTTCGAGTAACAGCTGGACGTGCTCGCAATAGCGAGTCCGATCGCTTCGCCCATGACAAGTTTCTTTATCTCCGCCGCACAGGAATCCCCTTTCGGTTTAATTCGAATTGCCACCGATTTGAAAAAGCTCATTACGGTAAGAGAGTTCGCGTTCAAATTGCTCCCGAATCGTGCTCAAACTACCCCCTCCACGAAAGCGGGAATCCGTCCCCTCTTTCGCGAGCGTGGAGACAAAAGCACGGGAGGGTTTGAAGCAGTTTGCTTGAATCGGTACAGTAACGTGCGCGCGTATCTCGCTCCTTGGTCTTAATGCGTCTTTAGCCAGTGTACATAAAGACAGAATCTGTGAGACCCATCCAAACGAGGTTCTTAACAGCTGGTGACTCGTGCAGGAGACATATTTGCTCGACAAAGGTACAGATAGTTCGAAAAAGGATGGGAAATGTATATGTGTGTACTGGATACCATTAGTAAATTCAATCAACACGAGTCGTTCTCATGATCGAGCTGCATCACTATTAAACAATTGAAGAAAACACTCTAAGTGCCAAAAATCAAACTTTATACCATATTATTACCACTGGCACGTAGAACATTTCCCGATAATTTTTTTTCTAATTTTGGCCCTTAGTCTATTCTACATGTACTCTTCAATTCACTCAAACGCTTTCAAGTCTCAGTTGCCCCAATTAATTTGCACATTTTCGACGCTTCGACAATTATCGAAAAAAGTGTGCAATTTCTCAGCAAAGAATGAATAAAACACATAGACTATTCTCTCGTGCAAAGCTTCGTATCGAGACGATCAGGCAAGGTATAGAAAAAAAACCGAGCGTTGAAGTATCAAGTGGAATAGGTCTGCCTATACTCAGACGCGCCGCCGAACCAATGTGCCGGGAGCTTCGAGTCTCTGTAGCTAGTTCCAGGTGCGTCTATTTTAAAAATTGCTTGGAATAAAAGCTGTCGAGGATGACGGGAGCTTCAAAATGCGCACAAATTTTGTTGAGAATTTTTGAAAAATCCTTGGCTCTCAGGCATACCCAAAGGACTGCCCCTAGTGCGAGGTAGACTGTCGGGCAGAATTGACGACGTTACGCGAAACAAAACACATTTACCGTTCGAACGCGTTAAGCTGTTGACTGTCGACGCGTCGACAATGGAAATTGCCGGCATGAAACGCCGCTAAGAGTGTCTCTCGCGGCTGTCGCCTTTAAATTGCTCGCGGTGTGCTCGGCCGTGCGCGCGGATAGGCGGGATGGTCTTTTTGAGCCGCGTATAAAAGCCCTCGACTCTCGAGTCTGCCTTCCACAGCCTACCCCTGCACGCGCCCCTTCGACCCCTCTGCCACCACCCCCCCCCCCCGCGTTTCAACAACGCTCCTTCCTTTCTTTTTTTATACGCGCCGTGCTTCGAGACGCGCGCGTTTTCGAACGCGTCCAAGATGCAAACGGAGACGGAGTGGCGGTGGCAGACACAAAGCTAATGTATACAAAGGAGCATACACCACCTCTTGTTCCACGCGCCTTGCCGCCCTCGGGCGATGGCCGTTCGATCTTCAAAATTGCAGATCTTGCGAATTCTTTAATGAACCTTATTGGTCCATTTCGAATCGCTCTGAATATTATTTGAGTGCCGAAGACAGCCCCGTGATTATTTGACACCTTCGACAAGCTCTTCCTCGCGGAAGAAATCTATATTTTCGCGAATATTTAGCCTCAGAGGCTTCGACGAAGTCCCCCCCGTCCAATAAACTCAGATTATTCCGCAGACAAGCACTTGGACGTGCTGAATAACTTTTAGAAACCCATGTCTCGTGGCTCGAGATGAAATGGTAGACAGTAGCCAAGCTTGAATAGGATGTTCAGTTAGCGTCGAGGGGCTCGAACGGCTGAAGATGGATTCGTAAGCCTCTTTGTTAAGCCAGTAGCGGCGATTCCACGTCGAATTCAAGTGGAGAACGTTGTTTTTCTTTTTCTGTTCGGGGGAATACGCCAACACTCGTATTACGAGCCACTTAAACGACGCTTAACGAGAGGCCTCCATTGTCGCCGGGCTTTTGTTGCTTGGCGCTTTAGTTGCTTCGAATTGGCGCGATCGTACGAGTGTTTCGAGACATAATTCGACCGAGCTCTCTCTCTTTCTGGCTCCTCCTTCCTCATAGCGATCAGCACCGGTGCAATTACGTAGATTATTTCGCTATTAAAGTAATTCAAAGTCGACACACTCGGGGCTACTTTGCAGGCTAATGAAATCTTCTGAAGGAATATATGGGATTAAAAGAAAATTTGAAATTCCTCGTTTTACTGAATTAACTTTCTTCTACAGACGGAACTTAGCGATTCTTTTAAATAATGAAAATTCCAGAAACTTTAATCGAAATGAACTTGGTAGAGTTTGCGGAACTACTTTCGAAATTTCTCCAAACCACCCTGTAAGGTAAAAGTACCACTAGTTTACCATGTATCAGTAGCTAACCAATTTTCAGAAAAAAAAAACGTGAAAAATAAGGTTTTTTAAAGCACTCGTTTCAAAAGATAATCACTCCTAAAAACCAGAGATGGGCAAGAAATTATTCGAAATAAAAATTTGTGTACGAAGTTTTTATTTCAAATAATTTCTTGCCCATCTCTGGTTTTTAGGAGTGATTATCTTTTGAAACGAGTGCTTTAAAAAACTTTAAAACACTCGAGTGTGAAGTGAATTATTAGTATTGGCGAAGGTTTATTTTCATCGAGGTGAGTAGTGTGTTTCTGTTTCGTTATTTCCTTAACGATTTTGTTGAGAACAGATGTACAGTTTAAATAAAAAAAAAATAATTGTAGGTTATTAACTCTTTATGGCTGAACTCTTCCCTTGTTAAATTCTCATAGTGTTTTATATTTGATAAATGCAACGTCGTTTTCAAGGATGGCCAACTTCTGAAGCAGTTACTGAATTTTGAAAAGTGGTCCTAATGCATATTTCTCGACACCAAGGCATCGTTATTATACAAATGCTGCTTTAAGTCAGCCCAATCTGTCAACGCAGGAAAATATCAGAAGCAAAGCAGCGGGTCCGGAACATCGAGGGGGATGGCAAAGGTTAATGGATGATCAATCGATACCTTCGGTAGTTTGTTATGGAGCTCTGTTATAAAGCTGGTTGTACACCGATCAGAACGGTAGCACGATGCCCAGGAAACGCGTTTCCCCTACTGTCGAGATGTTTCCAATGCGCTCGTTGGAAAGAGTGACTGGTAATTGTTCAATTCATGGAGAGCCTCGATTGTTGCGTCGAAAGCGTTGCAACGAACGAAGGTGTTAATTTTATTAGAAGCACATCGAGTTTCTGATCGTGCTTAGAAGAATAATGTAACTGTTTGTGAAAAGATTTAAGATTTAGGAACAAAGAATTTTACCATTTTTATCTCTGGCGAAGAACATACCTAATCTAAACTTCGAGAAAGCACTTTAATTCGAGTTGGAATACCATTTGGAATCAAAGTACTCTAATATGGAGATCTTCTTTTACAGAGAATTAATAATGTTATAGAAGAAAAAGAATCTACGAGATAATTTTTTTCGCTAAATCTACCACAGCAGAATTTAATGATACTGCAAACTTGAAGGCATCACGGATAATAATACTTTTAAACTTCTCAGATCGAACCTAGGAAGTTGCTTCGATTTTTATTTCAATACTCCCTTTAAGATCACACTCTCCAGCTTTCTATAACTCTAAAATTACCACTTAACGTCTGCGCGTGATTAAGGAGTGTAGAAAATCAGCCCTCAACATACAGTGGCGTGCAAAAGTATTCGGCCGTCCTTCAAAATCGCATAACTTTTTTAAAATTAATCGAAACGACTTGAGTTTTTTTTTAGAAGCTAAAGGGATTAGTTTGCTAAATGACGTGATTCGTCGTTTTGAAAAAATTGCACTTGGTGGGAATAGCAAAAAGAAATTATAAAGGTCGTTTTTTAAAGCAGAAAATTTTAAAGCGAAAATCGCGGAAATTCCCGAAATCAGAGATTTTCGCACTTATTCTGCGATCATTAAACGTGTGTAGCTCAGAGCAACGTTAACCGATTTTGGTGAAATTTTAGGCACGTATACAACTTACTTCAATCTACAAACGGGTTTTTTGAAGTTTCATTACAGGCTCACAAAAAAGTTAAAAAAACGACCTTTTCTATTTTTTTTTTGCTATTCCGACCAAGTGCATTTTTTTCAAAACGACGAATCACATCATTTAGCAAACTAATCCCTCTAGCTTCTAAAAAAAACTCAAGTCGTTTGGATTAATTTTAAAAAAGTTATGCGATTTTAAAGGGCGGCCGAATACTTTTGCACGCCACTGTAGATTCATTGGATCTACAAAGTGAAATAGCTACTACTATTGACACAGTATTTACGAGTAAATAGATATTGTTTCTAGATAAACAGTGGTCGTTAATAAAAATCAAGCCACTCCGTCCAACCCCCCACCCCCTCGGCAACACACGTGTAGGTCACTCGATCTCGCCAGGAGTCGCAGGCGTATCGATTTTCACCGCGGCCAACGGCGCCCGTTCGTCTCCTCGAATCAAATCGAATCACGAGGCTCCTTCGCGCAACTAATGAAATCCCAGTGATTAAACGTGGCACCGATTCCGCTTGCTTACTTCCTGAGACGAAAAGTTCCCGATGGGTAGCGGTGTCTTTCGCCGGAACGCGGCAATTCATGCTGAAATTACTCTTCGAGAGAACGGGCCCTGTTATCCTGCTCTTTTTTTTTTGTCGTGCGACCAAACGAATCGAAAAACTTTCATCGAGAGCGAACGATCTTTGATCTCGGATCCCGAGTCGATTCCTCGAGCGGGCAGCTTCGAATCCGATCATCATCAACGTCCTGCAGTCTAATTAGAATCTCGTTCCAACAATTTCTTTCAAGCGCCGATAGTGCTCGAGATAAACAGTAAGCCAGCAAAGCAGATTAGGGGGTGTTTTCACCCCCGAGGAACTAAAAAGCAGCGGAAAAGGAAAACCGTCTGATAATTCCATCAAGGTCCCCCCACAAGCCTGCAAAGTTTTAACAGAATTGGAATTTCGGGGTTACCAAAGTTCCCCTGCGGATCATCCCCTTGCAGCAGAGAAATTTAAATCCCCTTTCTGTCACTGCCACACGCTCCCCTCTCCCTCCTCCGTTGCCCTTTTATCAACCAACGAAATAATGACGCCCAATTATTACACCCCCGACGATTTCCATCCATCCCCAGCAGGGGCTGCTCCACAAAACGTCGCGGCTCCTCTCACGCCAGCTTTAACCGCGATCGCGAGTGGCTGCCGACCGAAGCCGAAAACGCTGGGAATCTCGCCCCGCGAGAACGCTTCTCTCACGCCCGTCGAGACACTTTGTCCTCGCGTTTTGTGTACCGCCACAAAGGGGTTAATCATCATCAGGCCGCAATAGAGGGAGTAGTGGGCCTGGCGCTCGTCCTCGAGGAAAAGTGTAAGGCGCCAGAAGAGGGGGGGGGGGGGGGGAGTGGGGCGTGTTGCCCCGGGCTCCGTCGTGGATCTTTGTCTCCCTTCTCGCGCCGGATAAAAAGGAACGCTCGCCTATACCGCCAAGGTTTCCGCATAAACGAAGGCTCAACGGGCGCTTTAGAGTGCACGAAACTGCAAAACGAACAAGCCTATTGTTTCGCTCGGTGCTCGACTATTTCACGCTTCTCTTTTTCTTCCCTTTTTTTCTCTATCCGCCTCTTTGCCTCTCTATTTTCGGAGGAGAGGGGCTACTGGGGCATGCAGATACTGCATCGATGCTCGACGCTTTGTGAGCGATTTCTACCGGGTCGCGTCCGCGCGACAAAAGCAAACCGCGGGGAACAATGGAGCCTCGTGGCTTATTTGAGGAGTTATTGGCTGATTTTCGGGGACGATGTATAACCAGGCTCATTTCACTTCGCGCCTCCCGAACGTGAACGCGCACGACGGTTAATGGGGGTGGCTTCGCGCGATTAGCGTCCATTTTCTAGCAGCCTGTTTGCGAAATATTGTGGAGGCGGAAGCTAGGTCACTGTCCATGGTGCACTTTCTGTTAGAGAGAATCGAGCGAGCTAGTTGCACCGCGTGGGCGGAGAGAACAGTGACCAGGGATTTTGAATCGCTACTGGGTGAAGCTCGTCGCTTGGATACGGTATCTGCTCGGTGGTTGAAACAAGCGAGCGAATAGGGGGTGGTTATGAAACAGAACCAGCTGAACGAGATGCAATCGCTCGCGGCATGTGTCGCCGAGTTTCTCGGAGGCGAAGAGGCACGGTTGTAAAAAGCGGAGAAAAAATCTACTACAAGCGAGACGTAAAATGTAAAAAAAAAAAAAAAAGGAAGGGAATGCTCGTTTCGAAGTGCTGCTAACGGTGCCATGGTAAATACATCTGGAATGGGGTAATTTCTGTATGCGCGCGACGGCGGTAAGGGGAGTAGCTCCGCGCGCGGTCAGACGCGGCTCCGGACCAATGTGCCGGGAGCTTTGCCTCGCTGTGGCTCGCTTCACGTGCATTATTTAAAAAATTCTTTCGAGCAAAAGTTGTTTGTATCGACGAGCACAACACGACTGATAGGTTGAAATTTTTTTTTTCACTATGAAATTTCTGTTCACTTTATTGATGTCGTGAGAAAATTTCCAAGAAGCTTGCAGCCAGCAATCATTCATTAGCAGCACTTCTAGGCTCCTCTGTTCGCGGACTTACCTTCGCCCAGCGTGAACAGCGTTAGAATGAATTAAAAAGGAAAAGTAAGAAAGAGCACAGTGAGAACCGTAATGATAAATATATATAGCATAATAGAATGGATAATCACTTCCTCTGGCGCATGCAAATACGATAAAAAGAGAAAGTCCAATAACGAGTAACAGTGTGCCTCCTACGAGATACCTTCATTCTAGTCGATCGAATGCACTATATGAACAAAGTGTGAACGTTTTATTACATATATATATATATATATATATATAATAAAATAGTGAACACGAAGAGATTCGATGGGCACGAGAAGGATAGAGAAAGTTTATGGCATGCGAGACATATAACAGAAGGTTGTGGATGAGTATCCCACAGCTTGGGAGGTGAAGTGTGTACGAGTCTAATGAAAAATAGATGAGAAAAAATATCAGAGAACGGTGAAGATAGTGAGAAAAGAGAACATGTAAGAAGTAGATGATACTTTTGGCTAAACAGGCCAGATACAAGTAGATATTAATCAAGTAACAGTAAGAAGAAGAAAAAGTATCCAAGCATAAAGAATAAGAAAACGTGAAGGGGAAGAGAAATTCAGAAAAAAGAGACAAATGTACCCTATTGCTCATAGTCTGCGATGCTGATCGGCCGGAAGCCCCGACAACTCTCCGATTCCTACCAACACAACAACACAATGATCAGTGACCTCGCTCGGCATCACGGTTTCAATACGATTAGAAGAAGCGTGATTATCATTTAGGCGGCGAGAACGTTTCCGAACTGAGCTCCTTTGCGGAGCACCTTTTTTTACACTCGTCGGTTACTCGACGAAATGGCAAGCCGCGATCAATTCTTCGGTATGGGGCAAAAAAAAAAGGTTTCGCCTTTAATTTCCATCGAAACGCGCACGCACGTTGAAACGTTAGAAAAAGGACAATCTGCTGGCGAAGCAGCCAATGAATTCCTCCAGTCTACATGTCGGAATCGCGTGAACTAAGGGAGATAAGTATCTTCATCCGAACTTCCACTTCACCATTGACTATTATCATATTCCCTCTATGGGATTGTAGATCCAAGTTTCTACGCTCTTCTGAGTAATCCAAAGACGTTTAAACTTCGCGCAAATTTCGCATCCCTAGTTACAGAGTCTATCTAAGATCTTCGGACAGCGACGAAGTGTGTTTTGAAAGTAAATGGGAAAAGTCAATCGTGACGAGCTTTCGCTTTATCGCTAAAATTTAAAGCGGAGAAGCTTCTGTCGGGATTATTATTGACCTGTACTACTTAAATCAACACAAATGCTTTTATACGCCCTAAATTTTTCATTTCTATTTTTTCTTTCGACACCTCAACTTCAACCCAATTTCAATTCCAAGAAAGAAATAATTACAACGACTCTGTGGGCTCTTAATTGCTTGTGCATTGTCGCGATTAACTGTGCTAAACGCGTTTACGCGCACCGAAGCGGATTCTCCGAATACAAGTGTTGAATGCAACGTATGAAATGGGTTGAATCGTTTGGTAGGTTAAACACTGGCTGCTCAAAACGCGATAGGTCGATCGATCCGCAGAAAACTGACTCTCTGGTCTAAGCATAGGCTCGAATGTAGGCGCGACTAGGTATTGGATGCGAAGTATTCTTGAATACGATTGGCCGTGGGGTGGGGGTTGGGGGGGGGGGGTTGACGTTAGGCGGAGGAAGAGCAGGAAGGTGCGGAGGACAAGGGTGCTCCTTGGAAATGATAATCGTTCCGAATGCTTGGAAAAGTACGAGTGATTAAGGAACGGTGGTCAAGGCTATAAACCTTAGGCTACGAGCATACGTAACCAGAGTACACAGTTTGCGAAGAGTATACAACGAGGAGCAAGTTCTCCTCCTCCTTGGAGATCGCTTTAGACTTTGTACTGCATAACAACTTAATAGAATTTCAAATATTAGTTCCAAACAGAACAGTTAATGCTTCTATATTATTCACGACGATATGCCATAATTAAAGCTCGTATCTCAAAATAGAGAAAAATTGAAAGATTTCAACACTTTCTCCCAAATACACTAACAAGGGACGTTCGGCAACCCGGATATTCAGAAAATGAAACTCAGTGTGCAAGTAGAGTAGTTCATCCGTAACACAGCCCTATTTTCTCGTTGGTGCCATAATGCAATTTTTAGGGGTGAAATCACCCCTTGAAGAAAATGCAGAATTTTCTTTTCCTTGGAATATCTCGAGAACGGTGAGGGATATCGAAAAGAAGTTTAAATAAAAGTTGCATCCTTCTCTTATATCTACAAAACCGCGTGAAAATAATTTTCAAAAAATCCATATTTTTCAAGTTACCCCCACCACCAACCCTTAAAATTAAGTTTTTGTATTTTGTAAATATACGGTGAGATACCTCTGGATAATCTCTTTTCATGCATGTAAATAGTTTAGTGTTATATTTTTTTTTGCAAACAAAATAAAACCTCTATTACCCAATTTGAAGTCCATTTTGGCAGTATCCATTAATAACATGGTTTCTTAAAGCCATATTTAAATTATTATTTATGTAAAGTTCAGACAGCTTTCAATTTTGCAAAGTCATTGTAAATCTTCACGCACTATTTATTTTTCGTGTGGTTTCCAAAATAGCCTAATAAGATTACACTTCAAGTAATGCATGTACGAATGTGCTGTTATCATACTGATTCATGCACGTCACTGATTGGTTTTAAATTTTAATGAGTTTTACCTTGGATGCAATTTTAGGTACGTACTGCCTTGCTTAAATAATTGAAAGCTGTCTGAACTTTACATAAATAATAATTTAAATATGGATTTAAGAAACCATGTTATTAATGGAAACTGCCAAAATGCACTTCAAATTGGGTAATAGAGGTTTTATTTTGTTTGCAAAAAAATATAACACATAAACTATTTATATGCATGAAAATAGATTATCCAGAGGTATCTCACCGTATATTTACAAAATACAAAAACTTAATTTTAAGGATTGGTGGTGGGGGTAACTTGAAAAATATGGATTTTTTGAAAATTATTTTCACGAGGTTTTGTAGATATAAGAGAAGGATGCAACTTTTATTTAAACTTCTTTTCGATATCCCTCACCGTTCTCGAGATATTCCAAGGAAAAGAAAAATTCTGCATTTTTTTCAAGGGGTGATTTCACCCCTAAAAATTGCATTATGGCACCAACAAAAAACAGGGTTGTGTTACGGATGAACTACTCTACTTGCACATCGAGTTTCATAATTTTCTGAATTTCCGGGTTGCCGAACGTCCCTTGTAAGTAGTAAAATCACTACTTAATAAAATATTACCGTCTACCTGAACAAAGTTTCCGCTTGCTAGACTTGGGCAAAACTTCAATATTTCTATTTTAAAACGTACGTAAGACCAAACAAATAATTCTAAAATTATTTCTCACTTCGACTAACTGTTTCAAATCAAGTGACAGATGATCCCGAGTTTGAAGCAGAGTAAATTTTATTATATTCAAATAATGCCCGAGCCTGAAGCACACACGCCCGCGCAGCAGTAACTAGAAATATAAAAGATCCCATCGTACCTTCGCCCGAAGAAATGAAATTCACGTGCAGCCCACCGAGCAGCCAAGTGGAAAGTTTGCCGTACGAGTTCCAGGCAGCGACTGGACCCCAACCCCCGGTGCACGATGCTACTTAGCCACCCCCGAAGACGTTAATAAACAGCGGCGAGAGACGAATTCGTCCTCAGCCTGAACAAGACGTCAACCGCCCACCCCTGAAGAGTTCGGCATGTGGGTTAGGAACGCAATATCGAGGACTGTAGAGTCCTCGAGGGGCCGGCAGGCTGCGAACCTCGACAGAGATTGCTGAGATATGAACCATTCTAGCACTTCTTCTGCCACCCTTTCGCCTGCGGTTGGTCGGTCCGCCCTGGCTTTCAGGCCCCACTCGAAAAACGCCTTTGGCTGCCTCCCTATTTAGACGACACGGCGTGGCGGCTGCCAAACGGGTGGATGATGGCGAGAGATCTGGGTCGGTGATGCCGATCGAAAAGGGATCGCCCCTCGTACAATTAACGAAATCGTTCGCCCGACTTTTCCGAACTTAATAAAATTGATTCGCCCCGCGCAACCCGTGAGCTGCCCGGCGTTGAACGCACGCCAAACGTCGCGCTGGACCGTCCGCCCGGCGCGACGAGTTCCCGCTAATCCACTGGGGCTTCTGGTTAAAGGGACGCGAAGAGAGCGCGTCTCCGACCCTGGGACAGGATATTCTGATCAGAGGTTGAAAGAGACCCGGAAGGCTTTGATCGTCGCCCTTCCGCTCCAGTGGATCGGCTCACCCTATTTTACGCGGAGGGGTCAGGGGGTTGGTCCTGATAGCCAGAAACGTTGCGCGAGTGTGTGTCAGAACGTGGCGCTGACAAGCAGAGGGGACGTGTCTTTTTTTCGGCGTGCTTTGGTACTGCGAGGAGGGATGATTTCGTAACGCAAGGGTGGAAATACTTGATCGTCTGTGGAGGTATTTGGGTTGCAGTAGGGGGCGAGGGATTTGAAATTTGCGGGGAACTCGTTTCAAGGACGGCGCGGGGCTTGCGAATCAGGTGTGATAGGAAAATCGGTCGATCTCGGAAAGGTGGATGAGTAGTTAGAGCAGTGGCGGATTTAAGGGACGGCTGATGAGCAGTTGACGCCTGGGCCCCTACCCAGAAGGCCCCTTAAGGGGGCCCTATCTTCGCAAAAAATTATGATTTTATCCAAATTATATTTTTTTGCTGTACTATACTACACTTAGTTCGTTTTTAGTAAACTACGTCTTCAGTTTAGTAAAAACTTCATTTTCTCGAAAAATGGGCCCCTCGGAACGATTGCCACTTGGGCCTTTTTCCTTAAGGGGGGAGTCTTGACTAACAGTTCCAAAAGTAACTCGTATTTAAGATTTTTTTTTAAAAAAACTGTTCGTCATATTGGATTAAACTCTTTTGGGATATAAGGAGGCATCTTTAAACTTGCAGAAAATATTTTTTCTATGTCGATCCTTCCTATTATTTATTAATTATTGTGGAATCTTTTCCATCTCTTTTCGGCGATGTAACTCCTGTTGGCGGGCTGTGTAGCACCTATCATAGTCATCTGATTGCAAAAAAAAATAGGAGTTTCTTAAAGTTACATAGTTTACGCTGGGATTGGTCCACTTTAAAGAAAAACAATGAAAAATTGAAAGAGTTATAGCGTTTGAAAGAAAAAGTAAGTTTTTTCCTTAGACAAATTTTTCATATTATTCTTTATATCGACGAAAAAAGTATTATAATTCAAAACTAAAATTAACATTTTAGGTTCAGTCGCAGCGTAAATTATTCTTTAAAAAAAATTTCTTCTTGCAATCAGATGACTGTGGCAGGTGCTACACCTGACGCCAACATCGTCGAAGCGATTCCACAATAATTAATAAATAATAAGAAGGATCGACATAAAAAAAATATTTTCTGCAAGTTTAAAGATGCCTCCTTATATCCAAAAAGAATTTAATGCAATATTAACAATAGTTTTTTCAAACAAAAATCCTAAATTTCGGGGCCTGTTACACGAGAATCCACCGTTAAACCCGCCACTGAGTTAAAGGCAATAGATGTAACTGATATGCTTGTGAAATTTGGCGAAAGTTGGTCTAATACAAGTGTAAGCAGTAGCGTATTTCAAAAGCGTGAATTGGTCCTGGTGTCAATCACCCAATTCATACTGCCAAAGCTGGTTCTATAGGCGAAGCAAAACCCTTAACACACTTTTACAGGGTACGCAGAGAATATTCCTTAAGGATGTATCGGACGTACAATATTAGACAAAAGTATATGAAATTTAAAATACTTGAATATCTACGTCTTACGCATGGTAAATCTAGATGTAAGCAACCCGAACGACAGTTGGTGCCTTATTTTTACTCCTAGAAAGGTATTTTTCACTTTACAAATGCTTTCTCAAGCATTATTTGCTAAACTTTTGGCAGCGAAAATGCTCTGAATTCACAATTTTCTCAAGTTATAATTTATTTCTTTAAAACGGTGTAGTGAAAACAATTGAAACTCAGCAGATATTTTCATCTACCCATATACTACATGTGCAAAAAAATTGAAAACATTAGTACCATTTCTTCAATATGTTTTCAGCTGTTTTATCTGTCAAGATCGTCTCTTCCCATAAGAGTACAGTATATCCCCGTTATGAGCCCGTTTCTACCTCCCGTTGACAGCCCGGCGACTATCCCCACCATTTCTTGGAAGCCTGCGGACGAGAGTGAGAGAACCGGACAACGAGTGAGAGGAAACGAAAGAGTCGGACACGAAGTTGCCGTCGGGTACGAAAGAGAGAATCATGTCGGCCACCCACTATGAGCCCGCCGCCAGCCCCTTTCATCGGGTTCATAACGGGAATTTGCTGTACGTGTAAAATCAGTGAAAATTAAAATCGTTATAACTCAGCAACCGTTTAGCGAATTCGTTTAAAATTTTTGGAGCACATCAGGAAGATTATAAAGAACGATCTCACAAATTTTCATCAACTTGGTACCATTTTGAAGATATTTCCGATACATCCTTAATCAGACCTAACGACACTCCCCGCCTCGAGGACACGCGTCTAGAGAATACTCCTCGCTCAAACAATCCCCAACCCCGAGGGAAATCTAGCAGACACTTTAAAAAAAGCACCCCACCGGTTGAAGCCTCCTCAAACGTAATCAAACCACATCGCACAACCATCAATCCCGCTCAAACTCGTCCAAACATCAAGTTCCTCACCGAGACACCCATGTTCCTGGCCCCCGGAAACAGCCCCTCCCGCTTAAAAAGCAGGCAACAACAAACGGGGGAAGACGGAAGGAGGCGCGAGAGCTCGCGTGCTGACTCGGTCAACTCCGGCGAGGCTTCGAGAGGATCGGGCGATGGATCAGCACGAAAAGAAACGTAGCAAACATAGTCGAACGTCGGGGGTGAGAAAACATCGGACAGGGACGGGCAGACAGGAACAAGGGGCCGGGGGAGTGTGGGGATGGGTGGCGAGGGTGGGCGATCCAGTGTGCCGACGGGGGTTGCGAAGAAGAAGCGAAGAGTGGAGAGGAGGAGGAGGGCGGGAGACGATAGAAGAGAGAGTAGAACGAGGACTACAATATGGGTCAGTTATTGATTGCTCCCTGGTCGACTCTCTGTAACGCCTACCATACACCTCCGCCGTTTCTATCTTGTTATCTTAGATTCCGAAACGCAACCGCCACTTACCACCCTCGAGCGTCGTCGGCTCCTCTCCACTGGCGTGCATGCGAGCGTTATTATGAACAGCGCCGCACACCGCCCCCGCAATAACGGCTCTCCCTCGCCGCCGCCGCCGCCGCCGCTGTATTTATGGAATTTATCATCAGACCGACACCGACCAGCAATTAAGCCGCGTTTCGCAACGCCGCGGGGGGCGCGCGATTTATCCCCATCAAACGAGCGCTGCCGATCCAGCCGGAGGGGGAGGACGGAACGGAGGGGGTGGTTTGCCTCCAACCGAAATTGGCAGCTGGGTTTGGATGTGTTTCGCACCGTGTGCTCGGTGGTTTGTCACAGGCTCGGTCTGGTGGTGACTGGCTTCGCGTCGGGGAGGGTGCATGATTATTTTTGGAGCTGCTCCAGCGGAGTTTGATGAGTCCACGGTTCGCGAGAAGGGGGACGGTGTTTCGGATGGGAATTGCGTGTTCTTGACTCCGATTGACTGGTGAACCGATTTTTTGTTGATACCGACGGTTGTCTTTGATGTCTTCGTTTGTTAATTTATGAGACGGCGGCGGGGGGGGGGGGGTGAAGTTACTTTGAACTTTTCTGGGGGGTAAGAGCGGAGGGATCTCTTGGAAGACGAATGGTAATGAGAATTTTAGAGATCGTAGAAGACGTCTGTGAAGTGTACGCAATTATTTGTGTATTGAATATCAAGCACGGTTCGGTATAAGAATGCGGTAATGTGCGATGTCATTGTTAGTTCACGATAGATCGAGCACGGATGAACCCGATGCTAGCGATTCTGCGCCCCCAAGCATTCCTTAGTTTCCCCTTTCGGTCCGGTGCCGGTGAAAAGCGAAGCAGAACGCGACCTTTTTCCCTCTGTTTTTTTCCAATCCCACTCGCTGCGGCGGGGTAAATCGTTCGTTTCTTTTTTAAACGATCCCCCGAGGCTAGCTTGTTTATTTAGTGAAAGTTACCGAGAATTTCGTACCCAGCCGCCCATTTCGCCGCAGAGATTCAAACGGTCACGAAATTCATAGAAATCCGCTCGGTTTAGAAGAATTTCGGCGACCGAAACAAAACACCGAGCAGCTTCCACCGAAACTCCTAATTGCGAGAGGCGAAACGAACGATTTACCGCGAAGCAAAAAATTTCAATCAATTTTCTAGGAAAAAAGTCTGACCCCCCCCCCCCCCTCCCCGCGACCAAAAACTGTAGGTGTTCCCAGAACCCCCGAGCAGATAACAATTTAATTCGGCATTCCCGATGAAAGGCAACGACGAGGATGGAACTTGCAACTACCGCTGTCCCCGGCAAGGTGGACGCGACTAGTCGCGGAATTCGGCAGCCGAACATTCGGCAGGACCCTCGATCCCAGACAAACAATTTAATCCAGCATACAAGGTGACTCTGAAATAGCAGTCTATTCTTACAGCTCCCGTGAATCGATCCCACCGATTCTTCTCGCGAGGCAGTCGAATCACGAAATCTCGGCACCTCCCTTACCGAAGAAAGTGACCGATTTAACGAAGGGAACCGCGATTTGTCAACGCCGCTGGACACGAGTTTTGCAACCGGCGTGCGTCGTTCGCTGGTTTTCGGGGCCGCGTAAATTAATCACCAACGCGCGTATGTATATAATATGCACATGTATATGGACGTTATGTAAATTGCCCGCGGATAATGCAAATTCGGCAGGCACATAGCCGCGCGCGCGGTATTGACGCGATCATTTCGCGAGTTGTTACTGGTCGAAACCAGAAAAGGATCGGCAACCAGAAGTGCCCACGAACGTCATGATTAAACGGGTGCTAAAATGGCGTTTAAAATGCTCGATTTGGACGGCGATGAGATAAAGCCTCCTAATTGACGACACGGGATAAAGGAAGGCCCGGATGGCTGTTATGGAAGATAGTGGAAACGAGTGTTCGGGAACATAATTTCGCACGGAATTTCAGGAGTTCCCTCGATAACGATCCCGTTATTGTTTTAATTCGGCGAACTCGTTACGCCGGCCAAGATTATTAGTGGGAGCTGCGCGCTGGATAAAGTGGAACCGCTGCTGTCAGGCGTTTTACGCTTCTGTAATGGAATTTGGAGAATCGATGGGGGAAGCTCTGGTGCGTGGAATTCGTGGAAGGCGTATCGTGCCCTCTGCTAGGCGGATATCGAAAATACTAGGCTATTCATTGCCCAGTCAAGTATTCGTAGAAATATCCAAGCAGACTGGTGATACATTTAGTTCTAAATATCTTCCCCTCGCCTCCACCCCGGTCACGATTACCCCTCACCGGTGAGTAGGGAATACCATCACGGTCATTATTTACTATCCCGGGATTGCGGGATTTTTTTAAAGTCTATCTCGGGATTCCGGGACTAATCCCGGAGTAATAGAAATTTTGAGTTATTAAAATTATTTATTATGTGTTAAAATTCTAAATCTTTATTTAAAGTAAACCAACTTACTTTCGATCAGTAGTCTGAAACATAAGCTTAAATCATTTTTAACGATAAAAACAGTAGAATAATGAAGAATAAGAAAGTCTCAATAGGTAGATAATATCAGTAAATCATTATGAAGATTTTTGAAAATGCGAACGAAGAAACAGCAAAACACCTAAAGTACATATCTATACAATGTTTCGACTTTACGTGTTCAGAGAAGTTGAGATTTGCAACTCGCGCGATTTCGAAAGAGCGGAAAGTGAGAATATCATTGTAAAAATAAATATAGTTTAGTTAGTTATATGCGACTTAATATTATTATTTAAATAAATCATTAGCATTATTATTGTCCTTATTATTATGAAATGACTATGTTTATTTATTCCGTTTATTTTTATATTTTTCAGGTATTCATAAAGTAGGGTTTATACAAAAACCTACTTTTGAAAACAAAACGATTTTCGAATTACACTATTCCCCAAAAAACCGGATAAACCGGTTTTCGAATTTTCACAAAAAAATATTATTAAAATGGAAAATTAGTATTTGTACTTATTTTAATTTTTTTTTAGCTTTTTTTTAATATTCATGGAATTACAAAAATATAACAAAATAAAGTATATTCTATCCATACAAAACCAAGTAAATAAAAAAAAATTAAAATAACTAAAATCCGTACAAATCCGTACAATTGTTAAGTTTATTTAATATTTATGGATTTACAAAAATATAACACAAAAAATACACTGCATACAAAACCAAACGAAAAAAACTAAGTAAGATAACTAAAATCCGTACAAAATATAAATTTTAAATATTTATTTCATTTAGTATTATTCTTCCGAAAATATCAACTCATGAAGATTAGTTTTACAGGAAACTGTTTCCTACTACAATATCCTTGTGTCCGAAGCGATTTTAAGTCACCAATGTTAACGTTTGTAATTAAATAAGTAATACATTTTTACATATTAATTCTAGTATATAAAACCGTTTTTTTTTTAATTTAAAAAGCGGTTGTCGAAATTTATATATTTATATAAAAAAAAACGGTTTGTAAACCCGGTTTTTAAAAACCGGCAAACCCTATCATAAAGTAATTCCCATTTTTAAAAAATTCTGAAATTCTCGGGATTATTTATATCAAATCCCGGGATTTTTGGAATCCAAAAAACAGTCGGGATTTCGGAATCCCGGGATTGTATTCCCTGCCAATGAGCGCCAAAATCGGTATGGGGTAACTATTTGCTTCCTTGACTGACGATGTAAGAATACATCTTCCGGCTTGCGAGCCTGAGAGAAAGTACCCAGGATGTCCTTCTAAGAAAGAATGCACCAGCTTTGTGTTTCTCTTTTTAAAATTCCTGTCTACACAGCGGTTCAATATCTGCGCAGGCATGCCTCCTAGAATTTGATATTCCTCCTCAAAAAGATATAACCCCACGAAGCAGTACAATATTCGCATAAGTACTTCCCCTTCGGAAGAACTCCTCAAAATGGGATAAAATATCGTCACTCCCCCCCGAAAGTAGGCAACACTCGGATGGCTCCGTTTCGCACGCAATCCCAGGAAGCAGAGTTCGAACGCCACCCCCCGTCCAAATCGAGACACGACTTTCCTTCAGCGATCTTTCGCCGAGAGGACGTTCCAGATGCTCGATCGCGTTAATGGAGCAGCTCGACGCGGATTTGACGCGCCATTTAACGCAAGGATATTTGCATAGGCGCGATAAAGCGGATCAGTCGGCGAACAAAGGGTTCCCGATGACACGCCGGAGCAAGTGCGAATCCCTGGCGGCCCCCGGGGGCTGCGGACCCGTTCTCCAGAGAAAAACCAGCGACGATTGAAAAGCGACAAGGGGAACGAGGGGAGCGTCGCCGGCTTTTTCAGCCGCCCTTACGTAACCGTGTCGTCCGCCAAAACGCGTTTCGATCTGTTCCTCGGTTCCACCCACCGAACTGAGAATCATTCGAACATCCGCACGATCGAGCTGACGATAAACGAATTTACGTCGAGGTCCACCTTTTGCCTCGTGACTATCGACTTCGTTGTATTAAGGGACAGTGGTTTAAATTAGGCATTAAATCGGCACCAATCGTGTGGATTTAAGAGAAACCACAGGATCTTATTTAAACTGAACAAAAGGTGAAATGTTTAAATTCAGATTCTATCAAAATCGACAGAATTATTTCCTCCGGTGTACACTTGGCTAATTAGCGTGTAATTGGTCATCTCCATAAATTCGTATTTCCACAGCGAGCCAGTTTATTTCGTCCCAGCGAGACCCTCAACTTTACCGACGCAAAACAGCCGGCCGTGTTCCCATACCGCAATTCGCCAGCGTATTTCCTCGCGAGGTTGGTTTTTTTTACAGCCACGAGCTGCGTCTGTGGAGCACGTGCACCGTCCCTCTATACACCGGACATGCCCGGGAAAGGGAGAGGCGGCGCGGGATCTCGAAATGAAACAAGCGAATGACCGCGTATTTAATCTCACTATTCAGAGCGAAGTCGCCGGAATCCGCGAGCCGAGTGATAAGCTCGCGGGCAACTGGAAAAAAGCTCATCCCCCTCGTTGGGCCTCCGACGATCGAGACGGAGAACTCCGTCGGGCAAAGGTAGCGCGGCGCGACGCCAGCTAATTCGGTTTGCCGAGTTTCGGATAATGCGGATCGATGGAGGCTGCCGGAGGAGTCCGCCGAAGTCCCCCGGCAGCTGCATAAATCATGGTTTCGATGCACGGGGACGGCAGAAGGGGCGCTATCAATCGTCGATTCCGCGGGAATAAGATAAAGGTGCATAGCGAGGCATGAGCGTTAAAAATAGAGAGTTCGGTTGTAGGTACCGAAGCGTATACCGCAGAGTGATCCTCTCGAATCCCTTCGGAATCCACCGCTCTCGGTTCAGACGACTTTTTCTGGCAAAAAAGGAACGCTTAACCGTTTGAGGCGCTCGTGAATGCTCGATTTCAGCCGTGACGAGACAATTTCGCGCGTTCAGATCTCTTAACCGAGCCACGGTCCTCGGTTCGGTAATGTCAATGGGCGAGAAACGAATCTACTAGAAGCAACTTTTTTTTAAGCCCCTCGGAAAATGGGAAATCTTAACGGGGGATTCTCGTCTAACAAACCCTAATTAATAAATAAATAATGAGAAGGACCGACATAGAAAAAAAATTCTACAAGTTTAAAGATGCCTCCTTACATTCGAAAAGAGTTTAATGCAATATTAACAATAGTTTTCTAAAAAAAAATTCCTAAACTTCGGGGGCTGTTACACGAGAGTCCTCCCTTAATATCCAGATTATATAACATATACAGATAGTTGTTAAGGTTCCCGAAAAAGCGAGGTGCACAAAATGAAACCTTTGATGTTTTTGGAGTAGTGAAGACGCGAGTGGATCAAAAGTGACCCGGGGACCATAGCGGGGTTACATCGGAAACGCCGGCTGCACGCCTTCGATATTTTTACCACACCGAGGAGTGGAAAAAGCGCGGATCGATAGTTATATTTATAAACGCACCGTTCTGAAACAAATTCGTGAAAGATGGACGAAGCTCTGGCAAGATATCCCCGCCGTGATCGGGGCTGCCTGCCGAGCCAAAATTAATCGGCAACTTCGAGTTCCGCCTTCGTTTCTGGCGAGTTCGGATAATCGAGTTTCTCGGCCGAGCGTCAAAGGGTCGAACGCCACTGTATACCGGCGCACCGGGGATGGGATCAAGATTAATATTGTAAACAGAACCGGTTAAACGGGCTGGCAGCGCGGCCACCGGCCGGAATTGAATTTACGTGTATGGAAATTCCGATTGATCTTTAATGAATATATTGCAAAATGTTCCGCTGCTTTCGGAGTGACTCGGTGTGTCCGTTCCACTTCGACTGCCCCGTGATTGTTTCGAATGGCATAGGAAATTCGTTTCGCTGACAATATGAGGCGAACATAAAGTGAATTTTCGAAGAAACAATTTGTGACGATGTCGAGTTTATTTCGACCTGCACGAACGGAGGCTGGAATGCTTTAATTGACGTTGATTCTGAAATTCATCCGCAGTGGGTGTAGGGTAATCTGCGTCCGGTACCAGGAAAATATTTATCGCGTGTTTTTGTTCGTGGAATATTCAAGCGGATAAACATTTCCGAAAATATCTCGAACAGAGCCTGGCGGAGTCAACTGATAATAAAACCTCTGCCCCGCCTGGTTTTTAATTTTCCAATAAACAAATTCTCGGCGGATAAAAATATAACGATTTTCCTTCGAAAGAATGTTCAAAACGGAGCGCGTGGGAGTTATGATGAAAAATTCAGGTGTGCTTGACTCGTACTACTGGAGAAGCGCGCAAGTGGAAGAGGTCCGCGCGTGGTCAGACGCGCAGACTAGCATGCTCGGAAATAAATATTTCTGTAACTTTGAAAATTATTTTCAATGAAGCCTGCTCAGTTTAATAGAAGCTTTAAATGCATATACACAGTTAGCAACATTTCCATTTGAAGTTTGTTAAGTACACTTGTTTTTAGGAAAGGGGTGAGATAGCCTCTCGAAAGACACGATTGCACTCAGAAGCCTTTACCAGTTTTAACTGCACGAACTCGGACTGTTAAAGCCTCGAGGGACTTCTCTCTGCGATGAAAGCACGAGCTGAGGAAGTCAGACCTTGCTGAACCATTAAAATTTTTCCTCTGTTTTCAATCTACCGGAGGGGGAGGAAGGGTATCAGCCGATCGGATTATCGAGTCGAGATTCCAGCCCGGATATTTTATTTGTCGGACTACTTTAAAGATCCCCGACAGTCGGGAGGCTTTCCCTGCCCTTAATCCTAATGTTCCAAAATCACTTTTGTCCGCGAATCAAGCATTATATCATCTGACCCACTTGCCCCACTCACATCCTCATAGATCCACAGGCACACAGCGAGAATAAGCTCGTACAAACGTACGTCCGATTTCCCCCGGAACATACTTATATCTCTACATTACCGCGGCAGGTGCTCAAAACTACCCCGGCTTTCGATTCCCTATTTGGCAGGCGTCCATTGTGAAAACATTAAGCCCACGGCTACCCAGCCCTCTTCCGCTCCCAACACTATACCCTTCTATCAAACTAATTATCCCTCCGCAACTCCAAATCAGACATACATTCACACCAACCCATTTCACGCCACCTAATCCAACACCTTCGATCCCACCGCCCCTTAATTCCTCCCCCACAAAGACAACGACCCCGAGACCACCGAAGTCTTGATCCCATCTCGCTGTGCAAGCGTAGCTCGCGAAGGTCGCGTGGCCAACGTACATAAGAAAAAAAAAAAAAGGGCAGCGATAGTAAGTGGATGGTGAAGGCACTTACGGGTGAGAGACGCGTCGATGAAGGCTCCTCATGGACATGGCTCTGTTCTTGCGATTGGAGCCGGTGTTCGATCCGCTGGTGCTTCCGTTCGGCGTGGTATGGCGTGGCGCAGCTGCTGGGGGAGCGGGCTGCTCCCCCGTGGCCGCCACAGCCACCGCCGCCGACGTGAGGCCCCCGGAAGTCGCCAGGCCGGTACGCCGAAACGGGCCCGAGCTAGCCGCTAGTCGGCGTGCTAAGCTGCGGGCGAGCCGACGGGCCAGGCGCGCCCCTGCAGCACCGGCACCCACGCTGACGGTCTTTCTGTCCCACCCCCCGTGGCCAGGGGGTGGTACACAGTGGCTGGTGACTGGTCCGCCGGAAGCTTGGCTCTTGTTCGCACCTCTCCTCGCCGCCTGGTCCCGCGACACACGATCAGGCCCACCGCTCGCCTAGGCCCCCTCCAGGACCCCCGTTGCTTTCATCAATACGGTGGGTGGGGGGTCGACTGGGGCGTGATCGGCAACACGCTCTTCCTCGGCGGACGAGTGGCTGGGTGCACTGAAACGGGAACGATGTCTGAGTGACGGATAGGAAGATATAGTGTTACGTCCAAGGGTTGCTTTCAGGGTTTATTGAGACGCGGGGTCTGGGTTCGCTTATCGGACCTATCTTCAAAGTGGTACCAAGTTGATGAAAAATTGTGAGATTGTTCTTTTTAATCTTCCTGAAGTGCTGCAAAAATTTTGGACGAATTCACTAAACGGTTGCTGAGTTATAACGATTTAAATTTTCACTGATTTTACACCCGAGAGGGACGATCTTGACAGATAAAACAGCTGAAATAATGTTGAAGAAATGGTACCAATGTTTTCAATTTTTTTTTCACATGTATATGGGTAGATGAAAATATTTGCAGTTTCAATTGTTTTCACTACACCGTTTTAAAGAAATAAATTATAACTTGAGAAAATTGTGAATTCCGGGCACTTTCACTGCCAAAAGTTTAACAAATAAGGATTCAGAAAGCATTTGCAAAGTGAAAAATACCTTCCTAGGAGTAAAATTAAGACTCCAACTGTCGTTCGAGTTCCTTACATCTAGATTTACTATGCGTAAGACGTAGATGTTCAAGTATCTCAAATTTCATATACCTACTTTTGTCTAATATTGTACGTCCGATACATCCTTAACTAGCAAAATACCCCCGCGCTTCGCTTTGGACCTAAGAGATATTAAGGACTCTGTGAAAACACATTTCACCCCTTTTCACCACCCGTTTAGGGGTTGATTAGGGCGGAATCGTGAAATTGGTTTTTAGGCATTTGTGTGGGCAACCTTTCGAAGTAAAAACCAAGTTGATAACTAATCGGGCCTAAGAGATATTAAGAAATCCGTAAAAACGTATTTCACCCCTTTTTACGCCCTTCCGCTTGGAATTTCAAAAAATCCATTCTTATCGAGCACCTACGTCGCAAAAAGAATTTCATGTTTCTAGGGTCAGCGGTTTGGGCTGGACTTTGATGAATCAGTGACACAACGATTATATAAGTATAGAGGATTATAAGTAGTTATTTTAGAATATAATTTTTGATAGTGAGTGACATTTTTTGTAGGTAATTGTTAAATAAAAAAAGGCTTTTCTTTTATACAAAATTTAATATTCATAAATTACCAGTTAATCAATTTTGCTGGCCCCAAATTGCCCCTAGATTGGGCCCTGAGACCGTGGGTGGGGGAATCGTATCTGATTTGAGATTTTTTTCATGGAATATTGAATGAGGGCGATTTTAGTGAATAGGATTTTTGTGATGTATAGGGCCTATGTTGAGCCCCTGGATATGTTTCAATTGTCGGGGTTCTGGTGGGAACCAGAAAATAATGAGTAAGTTCAGATGTGTAGGATGTATATGTACTCCTTTCGTTTCCATCGAATTAAGTAACAAAGATAGAGGGGAAGTTTTGTTTTGCTGGCTCCAAAGGGTCTGCAGAAAGAACACGAGCGATTGTTCGTTAATTTTTACGCCGAGTCTATCAGCTGTGCTTAATTTCAATTATCTTGCAACGAGGGAAAAACAGTGAAAAACTTTGACTCCCTTTTACAACTTGTTTACGTACGTTTCTGATAGTCCTTACTCATTTGCCGTTGCAAGTGGAAATTTTAATCATGTTTGATACTTAAGAAACAATCCAGAGGGCATAGAGGGAATAGAAATTATTTTCTACGGAGCTTCGTTCTCAATATTGCTCAGCGAGGACCACCAATTTTATCTTCCTCTTTTAACAAATTTTTCAATTATTCTATGTTCTAGTATTGTTGTAAATAAACCTGTTACGAGAACTTCTATTTTATGACCTGATTCGTGTATCAGAGTACGGGAACGAAGGAAAACAGGGGTCAATATTGAAACCCGCTTACAGTCGAAACTCGGTCAGGTGCAGGCATACCCAACGAATCTTCGACACCGACCTTTTCGAAAACGAGCTTCATGCTGGAGAATATTATTCCACATTTTTGACGCGCCTTCGGACGCGGAATCGCCCATCCCTCGATATTACCCATGAATTATATGACACACCGCAGGAAATATTCTAAAATATTCTCAATCTACTTAAAATAACACTAAAATGAAATGCAAAAGAAGCCTCCTACAGATTGAAGACAAAATTCTTTTATAAAAGCTTTTTTTAAAAGGAATGGTTAAAAAATTGTTGTCCCTTTTTGTAACATAGAATTAGATATGAACGAAAGCAAGAATACACGAATGAAAATTTCTGCAAACATGTTGCAAAGTAATGCTAATGATGGCAGCAAAATATAGTGGGAGTAACGTGGAGAAGTGCCCGCTAGTTCAAATATTTAACGAAACCGTTATTAAATAATAACACCTCGAGGTCTCTATATTTTCCAACCTACCCGGAGCACGAAAACATGTTTCTAACGGATGGTACTTGCTTCCAAACAAATCAATAAAGACTGTAAACAGTTACGTTATGCTCTCCATAAAGAAAAAAATAACAGATTCTACACTTAACGCCTGTGGTTGGGCAAGCCACATATGTCATAAAGCACCCTAATGAGCTCTAAAGTCTCGGAAAAGAATTTTATCGGTCTCCATAATGGCTTCAGAGAGAACAGTTTATAACACTTCGTGTATAGCAGCCTGTATGAAGCAACTTCCACGCGAAGAATTAAACCCTACATGCGCCTATAAATTCATAAACTCGAATCATGAAAGAGAAAATTGCAGCTTCCACTGAAAGCCAGGAAACCACTCAAAGAAGGAATTACCAACCAATTTTCTCCCGCAGGCTTTTCAACCGCCAACAAATTAAGAAAATATTCCAAAGTGATCAAAACAGACGCACTTTGTGCATGAAATAAATAAACATCCTTACAATCGCAAGCTCTCTAGAGAGCAAAGAACTATGGGGTGAATTAAAGAAGAATTCCTCACAGGGAAATCTCCACGACATGGTAATCTACTGTTCGATCTCTCCTCCAGCACAAAAGCGTTGAAAATTAAAAAAGCGAGCATTCGACTTACCTGTAAACGTATCACGAGGCGGCCGGAAACGCGATTCGAAAGCGGCAATTCATCCCAGTTGATTCGGGCCGGGGGGGGGGGGGGGGTGCACGCGATTGGACGTCAGTGAACGAACATATCGGCCTCTCCTGTTCGATGGTGTATCAGGTGTATCACAGTTTGTAGATCCGACGCATGCCCCCGCGATCGACCATCCTTTCCATTAATTACACTCGCATTTCATCCCCTGGCGCACACACACACACACACATGCCGTGTGTCGCGCCCCCTTTCATTCATACCCGCGCCTCCTTGAGCGCACGTGTTCACCTAATATCTTCGTTTAATATATCTTAGTATCACAATGGGACGATTTGTTTTTATTCCTCTTCCCCTTCCCTGCGCCCCTGGCTCCTCCACTTGCCACGCTCTTCCTCGTAATACTTGTGTGTTGACCTTAAGCTTAGAAATCACAGTCGCGAATTGATACGGATCCCCGTAGCATCTGCCGCTCTCGAAAACGATCACGCCACAACCGGTGTACCGTGCCCCCTTACCCGGCCTCAGTCCCTCGCCGACCAGCGTTGTAGCGAGCGCTGCACACGATTGGCACACGACTAGCCGCCGATTCCTCCGTTCGTGGCGCGACGACGATCCACGACGATCGGCGCTCAACGTTCCATCGATGGGCTAACCGCTATCCTGCCCGGTTACTCTCCGTCGCTCTCTTCTTCGCTCTGGGACGGATTGCGCGTGTTCCGCGTACCCTTTACACCTGTCCGACGCGGAAAAGCCGCACGGCACGCGGGGAGAGGGCCTCTGTGCCGCGTATATCCGGCTGGAAGCTGTTTCACTATCGACCATCAAATGCGCACGTGCGGGCGGAGGAACACCGACGACGGGCAATGTGCCGAATCCTCTGGCCCCCCGTCGTCATAAAAACGTCGCTCTGGCTCGCCCCTCTCAGCGCCGGCACACGGCTGCCAGACGCGGGTGAAAAACAATTTCCGTTGGCGTGCCTCGTCTCGCGTCGCTGCTCCCTTCGTCCAGCCCCGCGATCCCGTCGACGCGATCCGCCACGTTCGTCGGCTGGGCCACCCACGAGTACCGAGGTGCCATCCTCGACCGCGCGCCCCTTGCCGTCTTCCCCACTCCCACTCTGCGGCCCGTCTGTTCGCTGCTGATCACCAGTGCGCTCTGTCCCCTATCCGCTGCGAAACACCGCCGAGCATCGTTTAAGATCCAGATGTCGTGGGCGACTGGCGACCGTCGGCTCCTCCCCTCACGCCGCGCGCGCGATCACCCCGCCACCGCCCCCACCAACTCTTATCGGAAATGGCACATCGTCAGCTAAGTGTCGTCGTCGTCGCCGCCGTTGGACAGCTCGGTGGGCATCACCGAGGGCCGTGGGCCAGGCCGCTCCGCTGCGATCACACGCGACGACCGGCCGTGTGACCGATCGTGAATCATCGGGTCCGCCTCGGGCCCGCGCTGCTACGCTTCGCGCTCGCACGCCTCGTCGCGATCCAGCCACCGTTTCCCTCCTCGAATTCCCATCGACTGGATACTCCGCTTCCTCGCCGCTCTGCCCCCCGCCCGCCCTGCGGCCCTTCTGCCCGCGCCGGCTGGGAACCGGAACCGACCGTTTCAACCCGCACAGTTCCGTTCGAGCGGCCTCGCTCGATCCTCCTCGCTACTCCCTCGCTAACGACATATCCGTCCCGAGTTGTCTGGCGACCGGGGCCGCTAAGGGCATCCGATTTTCTTCGACAGCGATCCCGCCTTATCCACTCGGCTCACTCCCGCCCCTCCTCCCTTGGCAGCTCTGTCGCGCTGCTCGGTTAGATGTAGCCAGTGTACGTGGGCCGCGCACACGCTCTTTCTCCCTTCTCGTGCTTCTTTGTCTCTCTACCTTCTTCTCTCTCTCTCTCTCTCTCTCTCTGTCTGCCTCTTTCTATCAGCCCCCTCTTTCCCACGGTCAATCGCGACCAGCCATTATCGCCGAGTAATCCCTCGACTGCTTAATTACTCCCGATACCGCACTCACCGACCGATGGATCTCGATACTTCCTCCAGCGAGCACGAGACACTGACAAAACGCGAACCGTTCCGAGCCTCCTGCTCTCTCTCTCTCTCTCTCTCTCTCTCTCTCTCTCTCTCTCTCTCTCTCAGCCCCCCCGACGACGGTGGTTCCCTCGGCCTGTCTGAGGGGCTCACTCTTCTCGGGACCGGTGCACGAAGTTATGGGCTAGTCCTGGGGCTATCAAAGGAGAAAGAAGACCGTTACGTGAAGGTTGGCTCGGACGGCCCCTTCTCGACTGTTCTCCCGTTACGCACACACGCGATCACATAGTCTTCCTTTCCTATTTCACCCGTGACTCTTTCCCTCAACGAAAGACACGAGATTCCTTGCGTTTCTTACGATTCTCTCTCCCTTGCTTACCACATCTACACTTTCTTTCTCTCTCTCTCTCTCTCTCTCTCTCTCACTCTCTCCCTCTTTCTCCCACTCTGAGAATCTCTTCCGCGGTTTTCATTCATTCCGACATGCTCGAAGGGCGCGACAGTCTCCTTCAAGACGATCCCATACACGCGCCCTGTTTCCTCTCTCACTCTCTCTCTCTCTCTCTCTCTCTCTCTCTTTCTCTCTCGCTCTCTCTCTTTCGTCCTTATCGATTACGACGCATACTGCATGGGAGAAAGGTTGCCCACCCGTCCAAGACGGCCAAGGAAAGGATTCCCCCGCGCGAACAGCTCGCGAACAGATATGCCTCTGCCCGCCTGGCCACCACGAGAGGATCCGCGAGAATCCGTGGACACGGGTGTCGCGGGCGTTATGTGCACGCGCTGTGTCTATATATATATATTATATTATATATATATATATATATATATATATATACGGCGTGTGAGGTGTGTGTATGTGTGGGTGCCTGCGGCAGTCGTGTTACGTGTACAAGCGTAACCCCGACCTCGATGTTAGGCGGCTGATAGCCGGCCTCACACTGGTGCGGCTCCGCCGTGACAACCACGGGCCATACCCGCCCCTTCGCCACCCACCCCTCCGCCCGCGTGCCAACCGAAAAAAAGCCACCCCTACTTCGAGGGGCTGATCGCAGCGCCTCTCCTCGGCGCCATCGCCAAATCCTTCTCACCCCCTTCGGTGGCAACTGAGGCGCGTCTGCGCCACGCCACCACGGGGCACGCGTTTCGGATGGAATTTTATTTATTTCTTCAGGGTGGAATGTTGATACCATGGCTTTTCGTTTCATTCTATTTGTAGTAATTTTAGTTAATTCGTGGTTTTGTGTTCTTCAGGTTAGGTTAGGGTTAGTCACTTAATAGTAGTTTTACTAGCTCTATATTTTTTAAATTTTCCATTTAAGAAGTAATAAAGTCGTAATAATAATATAATGGAGAACCGAGTACCTCTGCTGGATTTGGGGAGAATGGTATGAAAGAGAATTTCGGTGGTTTCGAAAGATAAACGTGTGGAAGGTATTTGTTTTTTTTGGGAAGGAGAGTGCTTGTTATTTACTCATTTATGTGTGCAGCTTTTCTGTCGGAGATCGATCGCAAATTGGCATACAGAATTATAAACGAGTTTACCCACTTGTAAAGCACGGGAATATGGTGATTGAAATATATGGTCGTATTTGAAAGAATACTTGAGAAATTGATCAGGGCGATTTCTTTTTATCAACTTATTGGTCCCTTGAGACTACATAAATCTATAATCCTTACTCGCTATGCTTCCTTTGTTTTGAAGCTATTAATACATTCTGCGGTTTAATATTGTTTATTATTATGCAAAGGAGGTTTTCAGTTAAAAAAAAGAAAAAAAATTCTCCTCCCTATACTTCCAAAATTCCTTCATGGCTACCAAATCCTCAACAGTGGTGATAAAATTGAAAAAAAAAAAGATTTCAAAGTATAATAATACTACAATCAGTGTTTTAGAAAAGAGAAATAAATTTAAGTGACTCATCTAAATACGATGAACCAGTAAAATATCTATTCTGAATAAAATTCTTTTCAGCAATTTTATTTTTAAAATAGTATTCGAATGCTGTTGCGTCTGAAAATGAATATAGTACAAGTCTGTTTTATGCGACGTCTCCTGCGGCACGACATAACATTGAGGTTATGTGATACCGAAATTACTTATACGTTGACTAAGTTTAATCGATGCCGCTGATAAAACTAGTATGAACATATATATATATACACGTATCCACACGCGGAACGAATTTCGTTTGTAACCTCGTCGATTTGAATTTCTCCGCCAATGCGAGGATTTCTCTGTGTTGGCGTCAATGGCTCACGTTCGACACGAATAACAAAATCATGCAGAAAATTTCGAAACGAAATTTATATATTTTAGCCAGATTTAATTGCACAATATTGTCTCATTTTCGTAAAGAACCTTCAATGCTCAAGGAAATATTTAAATCAAACAGTAAAAGACAGTAAGACTATTATTACATATATTTTCATTGCATCTTTTCATCGAAATAACAAGAAACAATAGAATTAGAGCGAACAGGAGCAACAATCACACAAAAAAACATAAAGTTTGTTCAATAACTTACCCATTTGTGACATTCGCGTTCCCGCCAATTTTGAGATCGCGAATGCAAAATCAACAATTAGATCCTTGTTGCGTGTAGCGTCCATTGCACATTTGCCTTCGCGCCAAAAAATTCTATCGTTCCAACCTCTCATACCTAACGAAGAATATTAACAAATTACTTCATGCAAATCAATAAAACATCGAATTAGATCTCCACCCTCGATTATTCTACCAATATTTGGTAGGAAACAACTGTATACGTCAAAAAGGCACGCTTGAAACATGGTCCAAGATTAGCCACGATTTATAATTCCACTATAGAACAAGAACTCCTACAAAACTATCTCCCACGACTGTTTATCGAGTCACCAGACACACTTACTCGAATTTCTGACCACTAATTAGCTCCGATATTCACTAAAACTCGATTTTTTTCACAAAAAACTCCGCACTCGACATGACGTCGACGCCAGTACGTCTCCGTTTGGAAGCGGAATGGCGCGCGAATTTGAATCCGGTTTGAATCGCTCGGCCGAAGGGCGGATTCGCAGCGGAATCGTTTACTTCGCCGCGAAAATCCGCCATTAGGTGGCGAGACGGTGGATCGAGATATCGTTCAGTATCGATCAAGAGAAGCCTTGGCCCAGCTTAGCCCTAGTCTGTCAGAAATACCAGAGCCGACAAGGTTTTGGTTCCATTGGGATCGCACAGGTTACAAGCATTCCGTAGTGAATCATTCTCCTCTCCCTGCCAGGAAACACGATTTATGCTTTCGTGATCCTCGCGCGAACGAATTCTATTCTGCGAGGAAAAACAGCGTAGTCTCCTCCAGTCGCCACTCTCGTTTCCTCCAGAGAAACAGCGCTCCGCGCCGCTCTGCACCGGGCAACTCCTCTTAGCCATTTTCGCAGTTCGATTTTAAAGAAACTGTACCTCCTGCGCTCCGCGATGGCGGAGACGAACGGGGACGCGAATTTGAACACGAAGAACGGGAACTTCATCTGCGGCGTGGTCGAAGGTACATTAAACATGCGATGCTCTAGAAGAAGCGACACATATTTGGTCGTCGCTCGCGAGGGCTTTGCGTAGGAGGGGCAGCGGCTGGAATCCGCTATTTATCATAATATCTAGTATTGTTGGCATGAAGAAAACCTTTTGTCGTTGCAGGCTTCTACGGGCGGCCCTGGACCACCGAACAGAGGAAGGATCTCTTCCAAAAGCAAGTATCTTTGCCACCCGCTCGATAACAACACTTCGCTCGCTTTTGCTAAATTCTTTCGATCCTCTATAGATTAAAAAAATGGGGAATGGACTCTTATCTCTACGCCCCGAAAGACGACTACAAGCATCGTGCTTATTGGAGAGATTTGTACACCGTGGAAGAAGCCGAGCATTTAACGGGCCTGATAACAGCTGCTAGAGAATGTGGTATTATGTTTTACTACGCGCTCTCGCCGGGCTTGGATATCACTTACTCGAGCGCAAAGGAGGTGACCGTGTTGAAGAGGAAATTGGAACAAGTCAGCCAGTTCGGTTGCACGGCATTTGCATTGTTGTTCGATGATATAGAGCCGGAGATGAGCGAAGCAGACAAGGAGGTGTTCCAGTCCTTCGCTCACGCGCAAGTGCGTAGAGTTTCAGTTGGTATATTAACTAACGCTGTGGTTTGTAAGTAAATCGTAACGTTTTCTTTCCAGGTTTCGGTGACGAATGATATCTTCCAACACCTAGGCCAGCCCCGTTTCCTTCTGTGCCCGACGCAGTATTGCGCCACCAGGGCGATGCCGAATGTAGCGTCTTCGGAGTATCTTAATACGCTCGGAAGCAAGTTGGCTCAGGAGATCGATATAATGTGGACTGGCCCTAAGGTGATATCGAGGCTTTTAACCGTTGAGTCCATCGAGGAAATCACCGAGGTTCTGAGGAGGCCGCCAGTCATTTGGGACAACTTGCACGCCAATGATTATGATCAGAAGAGAGTGTTCTTAGGGCCGTACGCTGGACGATCGCCTGATCTGATCTCCAAGTTACGCGGTGTTTTGACGAACCCTAATTGCGAGTATGGAGCGAACTTCGTAGCGATTCATACGTTGGCTCAGTGGAGTAGGTGTAATATTGATGGAAAGAGGGACGATATAAGATTGGAAACTGAAGCAGAAGATGGGATACTCGGGGAAGATATTCCGTCGACTATGTCTCCGGATATGTATCACCCTCGGCATGCTTTGAAAAATGCTATTATCGAGTGGTTACTAGAATTTAATAAGAAGAAGAACGCGTGGGGTGTTATAGCGAAACCGCAGCCATGTGTTGCTCCGACGATACCGATTCCCATAATTCCCTCTGTGAACACGTGTATGAGTCTCACGTCGACAACGACAACGACCTCCGTTCCTGCAACACCGACGATAATCACTAACTCCGGGCATCTTCAAGCATTAGCCGAAGTTTGCTCAACTGTGTCGTCTACTGACAGTTTCATTCCTCCCTCTGGACCTGTTATGAACTCCTTAGTGTCGGATACGACTGTTGTCAGTGAACCTCTTATTCCATCGATATCCTCCAATACAGAAAGCGGGTCAACTTCCAATGCTTTGTCATCCATGGAGCCTATGGATTGCAACACGACGCCTAACAATTCTCCGGCACACACAGCCAAGATTCATACGGAAGATGACGCTATGATAGAGAATACTTCTGTAAGTGTTGTCGAGCATCAGTGGCGTACCCAGAGAGGGGACAAGGGGCCCTGGCACCCCCCAAAGAAAAAGAAGATTAATGTAACCACGACTGAAGTAATTCAAGAGCTTTGTAAAAAGAAAAGAAAACTTGAGTTTGTTCTTTAAATCAATTTTTATCATCACCTAATCAGTGGTGGATTTAAGAAAAAAGGCCCAGGTGGCAAACGTTCTGCAGGGCCCATTTTTTGGGGAAAATGAAGAGTTAGTTTACTAAAAACGGGCTACGGGTAGTAGTACGAAAAAAATATAGTGTTTGGTTAGTCATATTTTTTTTTTTTGAAGATAGGACCGTAGGGGGCCTTCTGGGCAGGGGCCCATTTTTTTCGGGAAAATAAAGAGGTAGCTTATTAAAAACGGGCCAAGTATAATAGTACGAAAAAAATGTAGTGTTTCGATACCTATACCTAATCATAATTTTTTTTAGTCATGAGGCCCTGCGGGGGCCTTCTGTGGAGGGACTCATTTTTCGGGAAAATAAAGAGGTAGTTTACTAAAAGCGGGCCAAGTGTAGTAGTACGAAGAAATGTAGTGTTTGGGTACTTATACCTAATCATAATTTTTTTTGGTCATGGGGCCCTCTGGAGGGGCCCATTTGTCCGGAAAATGAAGAGGTAGTTTACTAAAAACGGGCCAAGTGTAATAGTACGAAAAAAATTAGTGTTTGGATACGTATACCTAATCATAATTTTTTTTTTGGTCATGGGGCCCTGCAGGGGCCTTCTGTGCAGAGACCTAAGCGGCAATTGCTCATCAGCCCTGTTAAATCCGCCACTGCATCTAATGAATTTTATTGAATTTGAACTAAAAATATTTTCATCCGTTCAACTCGGCTCCCCCAAGATTAAATCCTGAGTGCGCCACTGTTGAGCATTAACAGTATTATTTGTAAAATTAATGCGATTCTTTGCTTCACAGACATGCAGCGAAGCCTCTGGCAGCATGCAAGTCGAAGTAGACAGTACTTCTCCCGTGGTAAATGGTACACAAATGATCGTCGAAAACGACAGTCCTGATAATGCCGATCAGGATCCCCAGGATCATCTTGACGCAGATAAGCGGCTGACGCAAGAGGACCTGTCGTTATTATGCGACCTCTTTTATTTACCATTCGAACACGGAGGCCAAGGAATTCAGTTGCTGCAGGAGTTTAATTGGCTGAAAAGTAACGCTCATGTCGTTATGAGGAAATCGAAAGAGGAAGAGACCGCGTCTCAACCTAACGTAAGTGATTCCATGGTTTCTCTAATATTTAAAATGGAGTGTATGTATAAGTACCCGTGTAAATAAAATTGCAGATCGAAGAATGGCACACGCGGGCGGCTAAATTGAACGACATGTGCAACGCTGTAAACAGATTGTTTCAACGACTTACATATTGTAATAATCGTGAGTTGCTCTATGATCTGTATTCGTATGTGTGGGACATGAGAGGGGTCGTGTCACTTTTGAACAGTTATGTGAAATGGTTGGGTAAGTTGCATTTTAATTACATAACGTATCTTGACATAGTCTAACACTAATATCTTGGAAAGAGAAATTAGGACGTCCTAAGTAAAACGTAGTGCATCGTGTAAATGTTCCTTAATCTGCGCGCTATTTATTCTTACAATTATAAATCCTACGAAGACAGTAATGATAGAATATTACGTAAAGAAAGTTTGCTCAAGATGCTAGTATGCTGGTACAATGATCGAAAGAGAAAATGATTCGCATCGCGTCGCTGCATAATTACGAAGTGTTACTAATTTTTATTTATTATTTTTATTTAACGTTCGTACCGTCTCCAGCAGTAGAGAGTTGTATTTGTTGTGCTACAGATGAGTGCTGTTATTCATTTTTCTCAAAAGTACTATAATTTACTACCTATACTTATATTTCAGAACAAGAGTGTCTCGTGTATTGGTAAGTGTAATGTTCTATTCTTTTTTTTCACTCGCTCATTTTGTTCTTTTACAAGAAAGCTGACTTTTTGCAACGCGATCTTTGCAACCACGAGAAATGAATAATTTTCTAAATACCGTGGTATCTTCGAAGCATTAAAAAGCAATAGTAGTACCGTTTGAAAATCTTCCTTTCGAATATTATCATTATTCGTAGAATAAATTTCATCCTACACTTTCTTGAAAAATGACATCATTTATACAATTGTAAAACACGCGAGAAACACGAGCTCTAACTCCGAGAGTTACCGATGTCTTGTTAATTCACTTTTAATCGAATTAAGTTGATTGTCCCCTTCTTCTGTCTTCGACGAATATAATCGATATAAAATGGAAATTCATTTTATCTTATTTAATATGGGATGAGTACTTTGTGACCATTCTTCACGAAGCATAAATTTATTTCACAATGCAACGTGATAATCAAATTCGAACGAAAGAAATAATTAGGAGGGACATTAATATAAAAATTAATAACTTCTACTGTTATTAATTTCGGTGATTTGACAAATTTCTAAGTAATCGAAAAGTGAACAAGCATCAGTAATGATTGGAACTAAGATATTCCGTAGATCGCATATCTATGGAATTGCAATTGTACATTTGTTTCTGCGCTTTAGAATCAAATGTACCGCGTGGCGCGCGAAAATGAACCACGGTTGCCGTGAGTCAAAATTAGAATGAGTTAAAAATACAAATGAAATTTAATTATCGACAGACAGCTCGTACAATTGTAAGGAACAATATCTCTCGTATAAAACTGAGACAGAAAGTAACTCATTCAACAATTGTAACAAATCAATGAAGCTTTTTTATGTTTGACTGCATACAAACGTTTTACAAAACTTCTTATTTGTCGACTGACGGCTTCCTTTTTATGATTCTATTGGTAAATGAAGCAAGCCACAGCACTTCTCGTTGTTCTCTTAGTAGCCATCCATGGTGCTCTGTACTTAATTCAAATAAAGAGAATTGCTATGGCTTCCTGGCGCGATACTTGGCGAAAGAATTTTCCGTAGCAGACACTTTCTGGGAAACTATTTAACAGCATCTATGTGGACCTGAACAAATACTGTGTTTTAAATAACCTCGTGCCAGCTATTACCATATTGGCCGACTTTCTTTCACAGATAATATTTGCCGCAAATGTATTCGCTGCATTAAGATTGCATTATCTTGTTTCTGTACATTTCAATATCATCGTAATGCAATTAGAGAAAGAAGTAGCGTGTAAATGTTTCGCAGCGAATAGTTTCTGCCAGCAATATAAGTGTATCAGGAACAGAACAGCTTCAATTCTCTGACTAACGTGCAATTCTGTGTTTTCTGTCTTGTTGATAGCGTTTGGCAGATTCCCGTCGTCGATGACAACGTTTACCCAGGGGAGCTATACATGTATGCGATTTACCAGTCTGAGTAATCCAAGAACAAAAGCGCGCGACCAGCAAAGCTTCAAACCGGCGGAAAAGAATTGCAGGCTTTCGGTTTACGTTTGAAGCTTTGCGAAATTATAAGCGACAGATTTGCGCGTAGAAGCAGCGAAGGATCTGTGTGTACTCGATACACAGATACCTTTCCACTTGATACAGTTTGACGCGGGATGGACATACTTTCTTATTTTGCAAAAATAACAGTAGTATTTTATTCGATAAAATTTCGTGCAGAATTCATTTCCGCATCAACCATTCATGGAAATTCGTATTCTTTACATTTTCGGACACTATTAACGGAAGCTTTATTCCTCATTCTTGCGACAACAATTTTTGCACACGAAGTAGGTCCATCGGCAATATGTAGAAAATTGGCAAAGTTACAACACCATTTTACCAACTGATAAGAGCTTCTCCTGAATATCGTACTGGTCTGGCATAACCAGCAAAAGTTGTGTCTTGTATATATCTTTTCTGCAGTGAGAAGTTGAACTGATAATTGTCCCTCGTGCAAACATCTTTCATGGATTGTGAACGGACCAGTAGAACGTCCTCCTTTTGCCAACTTGCCTGTACTAATTTCTTTTAGTTGCAGACACTGTATTCTTTTCAGGAGTAATAGGAGTTTTATTTCAGGCGCATTTTGGCAAACTGGATTACCATTCCACCGATCCCATTCTCCCTCCCATTAACTAAACAATTGATCGCTGCGCGAACTTTGGTGCAACATTCTTTAAAGTTCATTTTCATCGTTACTTCTTACTCGCGATAACTGTTCCAAATCTAACATCATTGCGCAATTGTTTGACAGTGGAAGGTCTATCTCTGTTCGAGGAGACATTCTTCCGCATATAAATTTCGCCCTTTCGTTTCATTTCTAATGGAGTTCTAAGGAAGTTTACGCAAAGTGGGTTGCTTTAGATATGATTTTACTTGTAAAGCAAATGGTGCACCGCAGTTTTTCGAACCGATGGATTTCTTTATCTTGCAATACGATCCCTTTGATTTCATAAATAGTTAGATGGATTTAGTACAGCAAGCAAGATAGGAAAGACTATGGTGCCATCGATCGAACTGTACTTATGCATGTTATAAATTTAAGCAAAATTAGTGCTCAGAGCAGCGGAGGCCATTTCATAAATCTGATAAATTGCATAATCGCGCGTATGTAAGCCCCGCATTTCGCCGTTTATTAAGTCCAAATATTGTGTCTCGGGGTAGGGTTCTCGAATGGCTGGAAAGAAACTTTTATGAGTGGAGATCAAGAGCCATGGGTGTTCCGTGGAGGGCTTACAGCTGATCTACAGGTGCATTCTTCTACACTATCCTTATCACGCTGCAGACATGCCAGCTAGAGTAAAATTAACACCAGTGTGCTTTTCACAGAGGCTGATTCCAGTGGACAGTGGTAATGATTTATTCGTTTACAAAGCGCCAGAAGTGCCCAGCAGTAAAATCTACACAATTAGGCCTTACTTAACGAGCGACGAGGACGCAGTTTATGCTGTGTGCAACAAAGTCTGCGATTGCACAGTGTCGTCTGCGGTAGCAGATAGGTGCGAACAATGCCTTTCATCTATTAAGAGCTAGCACGCGAATGCCCCATTTCAAAATACTTATCGATTGTTAACTTTCTTTCAAGGTTGGTCGGAAGTTTCCTAACCATAAGTCCAGAGCTGTGTATGATCGTCGAAGATGAGAATGGTGTAGTGGGTTATGCGTTGGCTGCCTTAAACGTGAAGTCCTATAACCAGAAGCTGGCCGCTTCTTGGATTCCCGAGTTGCGTATGAAGTATCCATTAGAAGATAACCTAAACGATTTACCACAAAATGTTCAGGTACGTATAACTATTTAAGGGGCTGTTCCGGTCTGGAGCCCACAAAATGTTATGTATAAATGTTTCTTCTTTTTCTATAAGGATTTTGTGAAAAATATCCACATATACAGTAATCTGCAGCTACAATAATCAATGATATCAATTAGGGAAAATTCGATACAAGAATTGATCCTAGAACCGTTTCGGAACCGATATAGAACCGAAAAAATAACGGTTATGAAAGCGATATGAGGAGGGAAATAGAAACCGTAACCGAAACAGATAATAGTTAGAAATTTCGGTTCTTTATAACAGTTATTTAGAATAAAGGTTCTTCATAACCGTTTGGAGAACCGTAATCGATATTATAACAGTTTTCAAGCCCTGTTGCCGGGTGTTACCCACGCATTTGCCGCTACTCGGGTGCCTATAACTTCGGGAATTTTGCGAATTTCAAAAAATCCTTTTAAACACGTATTGAAATAAAAAAAAAATCGATATTTAGATTGGAACCTCCCTTTAACCTTCGTCACTTCAGTGTCTCCGGTGTGTTCAAGATATGGAACTTGTTCCCAGGACGCCATACAGCACTTCCATTCATTTGTCCCGGACGTGTCCGAGCAATTATGCAGGCAACATCCATCGGCACTCCTGTGCGCCGTGTTACCAAGCGTCACAGATCAGTCTATCCCTAAAAGACTCATTACCTGCATTCTCGCAGCTTTGAGAGCGAATGGTGAATATTTTGTATGCAGCTACGAAGCTATCTATCTCCGAGGAGAGCACGACTAACGTTAATCCGGGTCGTTCTCTTCCCAGGTTCCTTCGGCGTGCACACCACAGTGTCTGATGCGGACAAGGAGACCCAAGAGTTCTACAGTAAGTTGGGCTTCGTCGACTTGAATCCAGCGCACGAAGAGCACGCCGGTATTAAAACTATGTGTAGAAGTTTCTAACAAAGAGTGAGTACACCAGTGGTATTTGTGAATAAAGTATATTTGCTCGGACCGTCTTCGAAGGAAGCTTCTATGGTTTAGAGGCGGTCGACCGACACAGAAATGACTTATTCCTAAAACGGTCCGAGTACCTCTCCGTTTGGTACGCGTCTCTGTACAAAGAACAGATGGTCATTCGTCGAAGAAATTGATAACTTGTCGGGAGAACGGGGAAGACTATGCAGAGAGAGGTTATGTGATCTCACGCGATTCCATGTGACTCGTATTTCCTTTCCGAGGACTGTCCCGGGACTTCTGCCTTCGTAGACTACGAGTCACCTAAATGTGTTTTAACAATGTACACGTGTACGCGGTGTGCATAGGTTATGGATTAAGTAGCAGCGATGCCTGCAACGTCGCGAAAATGGGGGAGGCGAGAGAAAGTGTAAAACGTGCAATAGACGAACGGAAGCAAATCGGAGCAAAAGGTATCTTTTAATTCTACGAAGATTTGAGTTAGTGTGTTACAGTGCTATGGAACTTCACTATGTATCAGGTATGCTTGTACATTAGTAGGAAGTTTTCGTAAAAGGAAAATGTATATAATGCGTTGAATGATGTATGGTGAATAATGCCAGTATGTGTGTTCCATTGATAAATTATCGAAGCTCTTCAACCCACTGGAAGATATTTTCTTATCGAGTCACGTGTGCGAGCGACCGAGCAACATCTAGTTTCGAAACCATTCAATCCATAAGCATGCTACTGTCCGGTAACAAAAGTCTCCCAAATGATATTTAGTACACCTATTGCAAGATTTTACGTTCAACATATTACTATTTTCGATCACAAAGATATCAGTATCATTAGCGATTCCTGATCGGCGCGTGCGTGAATATTGCCGCAGGATGTGATAACGTAGCATTACTTAGATAAATATCAATTAATTCGTTAGCACGGGCATGTACCCAGAAAAGATAGCTCACGCGACAAGGTTGAATAACACGGTTATATTTTGTATGGACTTTGTTTTAACGACAGTAGGTCTGTAACGCGGAACTGTGGATGTTTTTGAGAGAAATGAGAAACTGTGGAACCTTAAAGGGGGAAGCCCTATTTAGGACGCTGGGAATAAGGTGATTCTTGGGAATTTTTTTCTAAGAAACTGTTAAGCAAATCTTTTCTAAACTTTCAGGGTATTTTCGTTCACATTCAAACAATAAAAATTAATTTTTACGTTACAAAGTGTTCGGTATAAATGGAGATATATGAACACGTTTGTTAGGTGGCCCCATTTCTTCCCTGAAATAAAAAAACCAAGGTTTTTCTTATTACATTGTCAACGAACCTAAGACATTGATAAATAAATTGAATTGAACAACTCTTTTTCCATAAATAGTACGAAATATCCTGGGGCAGAATCGTAACTTTTTCTTTGTAGTCCCACCAATTTCCCAACTTTTAACTTTTTTTTTTCGTTTGTTAGGTTCATCGACAATATAATTATACTAGAAATAAAAGAATCCTTGGTTTTTTATTTCAGGGAAGAAATGGGGCCACCATTACAATCACCAATTTGCAACTCCTGCGCGCGAGTCCTAACGAACGTGTTCATACATATATCTCCATTTCCACCGAACACTTTGTAACGTAAAAATTAATTTCCATTGTTTGAATATGAACTAAAGTACCCTGAAAGTTTGGAAAAGATCCGCTTAACAGTTTCTTAGAAAAAAAATCCCTAGAATCACCTTATTCCTAGCGTCCTAAATAGGGGCTCCCCCTTAAGGAGCAGTAACAGTTAGATCATTGCGTCACAAGGTAGGTACTAACGCACTAGTTGCCCTTACTACCCTGTATTTATCATTGTATCAAATGTACAGAGCCGGAGGATAGAAAGGTAATCCATTACGAGGACACGCACATTCTCACACGCAAAAGAAAGATATTTGCCTTACGACTACTATTAAAAGTACTGTTTAAAAGGAACAATCGCACCGCGAATCGAGGTGCGATTTTCAATTCTGTCGGGGGTAAAATTGTACCAGGATTTGATGTAGTGCCATGTACAAAGGTTCGACCACCATGAAAACTGTTCTCGTTCGAATCTACTTCAATTCGAATCGTCACTTTCTAGGATTTTTATACTCGCTCTATTTTTTCATGGTAGTCCGAACGGAAAGGAGAAACGCTGTACCGACGGGAAGACTGGAAAGCATCCTTCTACTTTGTATTTATGTAACTTTTTATAAGAACCATTTAAGTTTCTGTCGCATGAAATACGTTCGTACATCTTTACAAAGGATCCAACTAACACAAATCATTTTCAGAATATATCGCTTTTGCTAAATAAACTTTTCTAATGTATTGTCACCTTTTCTGATAATTTTCCTTGCGGATGTCGAAGCAGGGCCGGATTAAAGGGGGGCGGGGCCCCCACTTTCCGGGGGGGCCCCGTTCTAAGCGATTAGCTCACTCTATCTTCATTGGAAATCCCCCGCTGTTCAACCACGGAGGGCCCTCGAAGGTTTGATAGCCTCGGGCCCCAAAAATCTTAATCCGGGCCTGGTTCGACGCCTTGGAAAGTGCTTACAATACTTCCAGTTGTCTCGTCCCGTGTATTTGTAAAGTAACATGCGTGTAGGTAACACTGTGAAACGATGTGATCACTGTTTGATTTATTTGAATAAACGCGTCGAAGATTGATATTTCTGGCGAGGTCGACAATTTGAAAATATTAGGAGGACTGTTTAATTCTTGAGAGGCAGTGACGCAACGTCGTTGTATTTTCGCAAATTCTGAATTTCACTTTGGAATTGTAATATCTGGAATACAATCGAGGAGATGCAAGTGATATCAGTATGATTTGCAATATTATATCGAATACCTTTTCCACTTGGTTTTCCAACGAATGCTGCTTCGTTCTAGGAGTTCTCTCGTCCACAGTTTTCATTTGAAGTCGACTAAGCGAGTCCAATAGCTCGCTAATTCTCTTGTTAATGTCGCTACAAGAAATGTACGTTTGGAATTCAATTTTTTATGTAATACGGTTATAAACTATTCACTCACTCTGGTGGAATGAATTTCTGTCCGCTTTTCTTTTTCGCTCGCGAATTTTCCTACGATTCAAATCAAATTTTTATGGAAATTTATAAACTGAGAATAGAAAGTTCGAAGAGTAATCTCACCGATCTAGGTTTCCGCTTGAACACAGAAGCGTAATCTTCCACATCGAACCCAAAAGGAATGTCATCTATCGAATGATGACATTTTATTTAACAGAATGATAAACGTAATAAAATTTGTCACGTACCTTCGTTTCTTCTCATTGCTTTTTCCATAGCTTTGCTAAAGCTTCTCTTGTCTCGTTTCCACTCCTTCAAAACACACTCGTCCCTAAATAACAGTCGACCCATTGCAAATCTAAATAACTTCCACGAAATATCAAAATATTCTTCCATTGATTTCAAAATTCTTACTTCATTTTCTGAAGCAGCGATGCTTGCTTCGCGAACAACTCTTTTACCTTGGAGAACCATAGCAAGCGATGCTCCATTGAAACGTTCGCACCCCTGTTTTCGCACCTGAGTAAATTGCAAAGAAGTGGCTTAACTAATTGTTTATTCCAACGCAATTCTCCAAACACGACAACATCCATTCGGAATTAATCAATCTCAGCGGATGCAATTTAAGTTGTTTTCCATCCTTCGTGATAATATCAAACACCTGCTCGATCTTTTCGACGTTATCACATTCCCTACCAGTCTGTAACCTTGAAAAACTATTCTGCATCTTTGGAGGCACGAAATAATTAAGCTTATCAGAGGTTGACGTAAGTCTACACTCTCTTCTCGTCGATTTTCTATAAGTTTTCAGAATTTTTACGTTCTGCCTCACGTAAGCTGACCTTGGAGAAGGACCCAACAGTCGCAGAATTTTATCATTGATTTCTTTCAGTTCGCCGTCTAGATGAATATTCATTTTACTCTTTGAATTTTTGGAATTTACTAAAGAAATATGTTTTAACGTTCCACATGTGTTCTTTGAATTTTCACAGGCTTTTCTGCTAGACAACTTGCCCAAGTAAGAGTCGCAGAGGAAGGTTGATTCTTCTTTAAGTAAATGGTTCGTGTTTTTTGTTAAAGAAGAGAGCTTCTCGCCGTAGTACCTGTTGCTGGGTCTGTATGATTTACGCTTCTCTCTGTTTGGTGCATTTCTGTCGCGAACAGTGTTCGTGGATCCTGCGTTCCTCTTCTGCCTTCGTGGGGACTGGTAGCAGAGGATCGTCGACAATTTCGGCTCAATTTTGTCTAAAACACAAAATAAAGAATATTTCTTACAACATTTAAATTTGATCTACAACTCTTACATATATTTTTACATATAAAATTGGAAACTTTGCTGCAGTAAAAAATCAGTGTAAAAATAAAACGTCACTTTGCTTGAACTCCACTTGGCGTTCAGGATGCACGACGTTCCATTCTGTTCTCAGGAATTCCAGAATCGCCGAGTAACCAGCAGCCACGATGTCCCTCGGCGGCATGGTAAGAGGATTTCGTGTCACCTGAAGGGTTTTCAGTTTCGCCAGGGTGCCTGGGACAGGTCCAGATATCGAGCATTTTAAAATCGCCCAAGAAGCCCCAGCAGATGGATTTGCAAGTACTTTGAAATACACTAATTATAAATTAGGAGATGGATGAAAGCAGAAAAAGTAGAGAAAATAAAGGAGAAGAAATACATCAGATGGGCATTAGGTTTGGACTTCGATGCACCAGCATATATAATTTTGCAGGAAACAAAAACGGACAAAGTAAGGTTAGAAGAAGGGGCAAAGAGCAATAAAATATGAGGAGAAAACGAAACGGCTGAATAAGAATAAAATAGCACAAGAATGCTGGAGGGAAATAGACGTGAAGGAAGAAGAGAAAAAGTCGAAATGGGAGGAAATGGGAGACTCATACTATAGGCAAAAAATGATGGATATCCGAGAAATGGAAATAGAAAGAAGGAGAGGAAGAGAGTTTGCTGAGGAACTAGCGCAAAGAGACAGGGCAGAGGCAGGTTCAATGGCAATACGACAGAATACTAGGAGGCAGATACAACGCACATTACACAGAAATCAGGGAGAACTAGAGAGCAAATTACCTAAACGGAAACTACAGAGGCAGAGACCAAAGCATGATTGCAAGGTTCAGATGTGGGAACGAAGAGCGGGGAAGCAAGTACTGGAAGGAAGAAAAAGAGACAGTATGCAGACTATGTAAAGGGACGCTGGGCCACATGCTACAAGACTGTAAAGAATTGAAAAGGAAAAATTCAACGATAAAAGAGGGATACTAAAGGGAGAAGAAAAAGGAGCGGAGTGGATGCGTATGGTTCTGGCAAAAACGGAGAAGAAAAGAAGCCCAAGATGAAGGAAGAAGTCAAAACGAAAGCACAATCTTGAGTTAACAGTCCTAGAAACACACACACAACTCATGTAACCCCATTTTGTGGCCGAAAGGCAAAAAATAAACCTATTTACTACTACTAATTACAAATGAAATATTATGCAAAGCGAGTCGATGCTATTTTCTGCAGTCAGAATCGTCGATTCAAGAGGCAATTAAATAATTGTGGACCTCGATTGAAGCTTACAGAGTTCCAGAGGTAGTCTCTCTATCCTGTTCCCCTGAAGAAGAAGCGTTTCTAAACTTGGATGGGATTCGATGCTGCTTGGTAACGAGGAGAGTTGGTTACTTCTAACGTCCAGCCATTCCAGGTCTCTCAGAGAGCTGAAGACTTCATTTGGGAGTTCGGTCAAACGATTGTCCGCCAAATACAACATCTAAATAAAACGAAGGAACAATGTCGCCAGAGTCTCTCATAGAAAATTCAAGAAATTATTGGAATGCACCTTTAATCCGGAAAATCTCTCTAATATTTCACTAGGGAACTGTTCCAATTTGGTATTAGAGAGATCCGCAAACGTGTCGTTATAAACGGGCCTCTTTCGTGGCATCGGTGGCAAGGGTGTACTGGTTTTCGAAGATTTCTGCGATTTTTTTAATATCGTGGAAGAAACGTCCGAGGCATTTTCAGGGGAATCGTCCTCGACGAACGTTAGACTTAAGTCACTTCCGTTCGCCATCTCGGAACTGTTTCCTTCTGCACCTACAATTGCGATAGTAGCATGAATTGGTGGATTTATTATTTACGTCGCTCTCGATTGCAAAATTTTTCAGTGTTTCATTTAGAAAGCACTTTAGAGATTGAAATATAATTATTAATTCATCACCTGGCGTCTCGAGCGTCGATTTAACGCCACCCCCTGGAACGTTTGAAGATTGTTGGTTTATCATGATAAGCTCTGTATCTTTGACGAAATCGCACATAATATTTGGTCCGAGGTCGAAGTCAAACGAGTCTGAATTTTCTGTGAAATCGTCCGCCGCTTCCGTGTCTTCCAAAACTCGCGATGACCTTGGATAGGATTCGCTGGCTGCGCTAAGTTTCAGGTAATCATCGTTCTCCTCCTAAAAACAAATTTATTTCACTGTGTTACATCCACTGCTTTTTAAAAATATATGATTTAATTAAGACGCAAGTAATTGTTTATTACTTTAGATACTTCCTCGGAAGGGTTCTCTTCACTCGTACTTAAAGAATTTTCCTCTGTAACCTGTTTCTCCTCCTCCTTCTTTGCATTCTCCACACTTTGGTGAATGGATAGAAACTTTTTGCCACTCGATTCTGCCCCAAGCCCGTAATATTGGGTTAATAAATTCGTCACCAGATCAGACATGGTGCATAACGACGTGTTTCTCGGCTTTTACGCGATTCGAATATAATCCTAGAAAGTAGGGAACTGTACATGGACTGTTGGTCGGGTCGATGATAATTCCTGTTTATTCATTGCCTTGGCGACGACAAGGGTGATTGCCTTTAAACTATTAAATATGATGAAAACAGGACAGTTTCTTTATGTTTAATGCAAGCAACATTTGTGTATTTAATGTTTATAATATTAATCTGGAACACTCGTGGGAAACGAATCTTTGTAGTGCAATCGTTGATCTTGATGGCTTGCAGAAAAGAGCAATAAATAATGCTTATAAATTATAAGGTACTACTACTGCAAAGTGAAATGTACAATTCATTTTCATTTTAGAAAAATTTGATTGTAGTGGCCTCTGATCACGAACGATGGTCAGTCCTAACCCTAGCCTTAACCCTAACCCTAGCCCTAGAGGATCACTAAGTTGAACAACTATTCCTCGAAGTAGTATTCAGGGTAAAAGGAAAAGTGGCTCTAGGGTAGGAATAATCGAACCATATACACGTGTAGAAGGAAGGGAAGGCAGGATTTATTCAAACACTAGCAAACTACCCCCGCGCTTCGCTTCGGGCCTAAAAGATATGAAGGACTCCGTGAAAACACATTTCACTCCTTTTCACCACCCCCTAGGGGTTGATTAGGGTAAAATGCTGAATCTGATTTTTAGGCATTTGTGTAAGCTTTGTAAGTAAAAACCAAGTTGATATCTAATCGGGCTGAAGAGATTTTAAGAAATCCGTGGAAACACATTTCACCCCTTTTCACTCCCTTAGGGGTTGATTAGGGCAAAATGCTGAACCTTTGTAAGTAAAAACCAAGTTGATATCTAATCGGGCCTAAGAAATGAGTCCGAGAAAACATATTTCACCCCTTTTTATCCCCTTCGGGGTGGAATTTCAGAAAATCCCTTCTTATCCAGCACCTGCGTCGAAAAAGAAATATACCCTCCGAATTTCATGTTTCTATGGGTCAGCGGTTTGGGCTGAATGGTGATGAATCAGTGACACGATTATATAAGTATGGATTTAAACTTTAAGTCGAAAATAAAAAAGTTTAAAAAGAAATGTATAAAAAATACACAGACACTAAAAACTAGAAAAAAAATCCACAAAAACTAAAACCTAGAAAATAAAAAAATATAAAAAAAATTGTATGTTAAACAATTATACTAAAAATGCACTAAAAACTAAAAAACTAATTCTATTCTTGTACTACAATTTCGATGGTGATATGTGACCTTAAATAAAATCGTACAAACTCTGTGATTATCCTGTAGGGGTTGTTTTTATTTTTGATTATTTCTATGGGTTGAAAAATCAATACTATTATATTATATTCGTCAAGTAAAATAAATCGAACAATATATTCAGGAACAATGTAGATTATGTGGACTGATTGAAGTCGTGCCTTTTCATCTGTTACGTTGTTGAAACACTGAATTTATGTAAAAAAAATGACAGAAATAATTTATATCCTTTCCTGCCTTGAATGTTAGATATACTGTGAAGTAATATTTCCTAAGTAGTTTATAATTATATTAACATTACTACTGGTAACTGTAATAGTTTCTATAATCGCGAAGATCTACCTAAGTTTGCAAACATCAGTTATTTAATAAAACAGATTATTTTCTTAAGAAGAAACAAATGGAAAGAGGATGAAATACTTTAGGCATTATATTCTCTGAAAATCAATTAAGAATTTCATAAATGTCATTTTTACTAATCCGTAGCTGATAAATAAATAATATCTCCAGATGGTAAATTCCGCCATAAAGCTGCGATCGAAGAGCACAAGCACAGACGAGGTATAGGATAAACCTATCACCTTATGGATGTCATGTCGCCACCCAACCACAGACGAGGTATAGGATAGACCTATCACCTTATGGATGTTCGTGCCGCCACACAAACTGTGTTACCGACCCATAATTTGAGGACTGAATGTAGTGGCATCTTCTCATGAACAGCGTCCAACTCAGCAACTACTTTGAAATGTGTTGAAATGCTGAAAGGTGCGTGCGTTCTTGTATACGTGTGACTTGTTTAGAGTGAGAGAGTTTGACATAGAAGACAAGCTTTTGCAACGCTATGCTTTAGCTCGGTTTTTCAACGACTCACGCGGATTTCTCTCCGAAAATCCATTTCGGGGATCAAGACACTATGGCGCTCAAAACCCGTTACCTAGAATCATTTTTAAGAAACTGAAGAACGTTTAAAAACAACAAGTGCTTTTGTGATCGTGTGCAATGCGATTAAAGAGTTAATGCATATTTCGTGATAAAGTATTTCGTAGTGCACAATGGCCCTGCGTGTTGGTAACGTGCACGCGATCGTAGAATCAGTGCTTTAGTGCATCTAGAATTAATTCAGAGCAGCGGTGCTTTTATTACTTCTTCATCGCGAACTTAATGCGACATATTTGTGAGTGTGACACGTTCTATTCGGCACTGACCCTGCAGCTGCGGGATATTAGCCTGCAGATCGAATAGCTACTGCTGAAGGGAGATGCTCGTCTGCATGGATAGCAGTGAGACTGTTTTCAACGAACGGTGAGTGATGCTTTTTCATTCTATCAATCTTTTTGCATGCTATCGAGCAAAATGATTGTTGTAGCGAGCACAGTGACCACGAATACATACTTAGTAGTCGTGAATAGTAACATTAATGCGTGTGCTTCCAAATGTTTAATACGCGTAGAAAAATACAATATATAAATTTTAAATTCGCGATAGAAGTTTTAACGTCGCGTTCCAAACATTCTAAACTACTTTTCTTTAATTTCACAATCATACGGGATGCTTAATGTATCGAATACGAGTTACATTTCTGAAGTTGAACTCTTTCGTGCGAGTTCTTTCAAATCTTCTCTCTTAACAGTAATTACATTCGAGTCATTAGAAATTGAGAAATTTCAACTTGCATGGGAAACAGTTGAGGTCGACGGCAACCTCTATCAATGTGACAACATTGACGAAAGGTGTGAGCTATCAGCTGGACTTTATCCGCGATGGTGATCGGATCGGTGAATATCTGTGAATGTTACAGTGCATATTATTTCCTGATTTCTCGATGCCTACATCAATTCGTTCGACTACTGGATTAAATAGAAGACCGTTTAACAAGATTTCACTAGAATATACCTATCATCTAGTAGACTTTTTGACAAAGAGTTACCTAGTCTTTGGTCACATCTCGTAGTGATCAAAATACGTGTAGAAGGTGCGGGGTGCACGACTGTAGTTGTGAAAAGTGAAAATTTTGCAATGGACATTGCTATATAATATTATGTCTGGCCTTGACGAATTTCAAGTTAGCTGGGAGTCGGCCGAGCGCGACAAAAACATCAACAACCTCTACCAAAGTCACTACATCGCCGAACGGTGTGCCCTAACAGTTCGACTTTGTCCGCAACGGTAATCGGATCACTGAATATCTGTGCAGTCACAGTGGATATCATTTCGTCATTTCACGATTCCTGCATCAATTCCGTCAATTATTGGACTATGTGGAAGGCTCTTTAACAAAATTCTACTACATTATACTCAGTATCTAGAGGACTGTTTTGGAAACACTTTACTCGAGTCCGAACACATCTTCCCACTGTTGAGAGATGTTTAAAAGCGTGAAGTGCTTTTGTAATCGTGTGCAATGCGATTGTAGAGTCAGTGCTTATTTCGCGGATAAAGTATTTCGTAGTGCACAGTGGCCCTGCGTTAGTAACGTAAACGCGACCGTAGAATCAGTGTTTTAACGCATTTAGAATTAATTCAGAGCACCGGTGCTCTTATTGCTTCTTCATCGCGAACTTAATGCGACATATTTGTGACACGTTCTATTCGGTACTGACCCTGCAGCTGCAGACCGAATAGCTACTGCTGAAGGGGGATGCTTGTCTGCATGGATAGCAGTGAGACTGTTTGCAACGAACGGTGAGTGATAAATACTTTTTCATTCTTTCAAACTTTCTGCATGCCATCGAACAAAATGATTGCTGTAGCGAGCACAGTGACCACGAATACATACTTAGTACTCGTGAATAGTAACATTAATGCGTGTGCTTCCAGATGTTTAATACGCGTAGAAACATCAAATAAATAAATTTTAAATTCGCGATAGAAGTTTTAATATCGCGTTTCAAACATTCTAAACTAGATTTCTTAATTTCCCAATCATTTGGGATGCTTAATGTATCGAATACGAGTTAAATTTCTGAAGTTGAACTCTTCCGTGTGAGATCTTTCAAATCTTCTCTCTTAACAGTAATAACATTCGAGTCATTAGATTCTCTTAATAAGGCGCGAGTAGAAAGCATTAATTTGGTATAATAATTAACAATGACAGTCATTGTTGGGTATTACCTGCTCAGTATGCTCGCTACTTTTGCTTGACCGTTGCATCTGCTAAATATAAAGAGACACTAATGGCAATATTACGAGAAATAAAAAATGCCACATGTACCATATAATAATAAATGACAGCTGCCAAAGTGGCTGCTATATAGACTTAAATTTCTTTCCCCCTTGCATTAAAATAATTTTAAGCTACTAACCCTAAAATTGTATACATTGCGGAAGAACTTGCACGCGTGCTTAGTTTTAACTAGGTATAGTCCTAGCAATAAGTCTTAGTTTAAGAACTTTAGTCGTAAGACTTTTCCCAAATTTTTCAAAATGCACAAAGCGTTGGTCGAACATGGACCAGAAATATTTCCTAGAAATGGGTCACTTTCCTAGGTATCTCCATGTTGGTGTGCTCGGTTAAGAGCACTAGTACTAATAACCGATTGTCATCTTGCAATTTATAACTTACACGGGCTTTGAAAAATATTATTTTTGAGCACCATAGTGTCTTGATCCCCGAAATGGATTTTCGGAGAGAAATCCGCGTGAGTCGTTGACAAACCGAGCCAAAGCATAGCGTAGCAAAAGCCTGCCTTCTTTGTCAAACTCTCTCACTCTAAACAAGTCACACGCATACAAGCACGCACGCACCTTTCAGCATTTCAACACATTTCAAAGTAGTTGCTGAGTTGGACGCTGTTCATGAGCAGATGCCACTACATTCAGTCCTCAAATTATGGGCCGGTAACACAGTTTGGGTGGCGACACGAACATCCATAAGGTGATAGGTCTATCTTATACTTGGTCTGTGACCTGCGCTGTGGCACAAGTTGCGTTCAGTTTCCTGTTTTATCTCCCTAAGATTACTGCCAGACGAAATTTTCATAAGTAACTCACAATTATTTTCGTGTCCAAAAATATCCATTTATCCTCACATTTTGCCAAATCTTGCACATAATCTTGCATAAATTCCTACAGACTAGTTTAAATCTTGAATAACGTATGAACAAAATGAATTTACCATCTGTTTACATATTTATGCTAAATATCATCTGTAGATATATGTAATTATTATCGGTTGGTCCAACTTCTGTGAATATTAAATACAAATTTAGATAGCAGTACCTACTCGGCGAGTCATTCTCTCAGAAAAGTACAATTCTGCATCAGTGACCTAATTATATAATACAATATCATCTCCCCACTATTTTATACTGCAAAATTATCCCCCAAAAATTGCACTTAGGAACCCTCGAGGCTCTTTACAACTTTCATCTACTAAATTATGGGGGTTTCATTAGCCTTAAGGCTTGAAATTACTTAAGAAAAATTCTTAGCTCAGTTATTAAAAAAGGAGTTGGAAGAGGAAAGTTGAAGGAGGGAAGAATTCTTTTCCTTACATATAAAAACTACATTTGAATCTTCATTCATTTATCACCCTTTCTTCCACGAAAAATCCCATAAGTTCCTTCGAAATAAAAATGCAGAAAAATCGCATCAAGAACAACGGCAAGTCGCTATTCCGTTTTTTCTTTTCAAGGGACCCACCAGAATCCGCGGTATCGATCGTTGCAGTACAATGAATCAATCGTCCCTCTCGGATAACAGGATTTATGTCCCCGGCACTGAGGGACGTTCCCTTCATTTTTGCCCTGAAACACGCTCGACGCATTATCCGTTAATTAAAAAACAGCCAAATGAACAGCACGGCTGGGTAAATTGAAAATTTTATTTCCCTGGGCGCGTCGCTGTGTCCTTTGTCCATTATATTTTCGTTACGTGCAATCCCAGCGCAATAATACGGGACCCTTGAGGTGCATTATAAACAACGTGCTTTCAGTTGCAAGAAATCAGTGCAGCATTGTAATTAATTTTTACAACGGAGTTGCTTCAAGGGAACAGGAAGGGCGGAAAAGAAAATGTAAAAGGAAACGTTCTCAATTCCCTTGGGAGTCTTCCAGTTTTTAAACCAATGTCCCTTCTAGCTTTCGACGAGTTCAGGGTTCTTAGGAACTTGGCTTTGCTGCGTTGAGACTACGATAATGTATAATAATCTTGTATTATGTAAAATTATCGAGCGTTAAGGTGGCTTAGAGTTTGAAATTGATGGGCGAAGAATATCTGTTTATTGGCAAATAAACTAGTCGAATAGTAATTATTTTTATGCTAGACGTAAAGTTTTCAAGTGTTGCTTTCGATGTACATGTCATCTCCACAATTGAGAATTGTAATTGCCAATGTTACGGTGCCGAATGCGATGCCAGAACGCGAATATCATCGTCACTCGGTCACAGATCGATCCGTTAAGACGATAATTGCTCCGATTACAGATATGATCTGATTTACTGCGATTTCATGTTTCATTAATGCCGGCCAATATTGGCCAGAGGGTGGAATAATAGTACCATTTAATAATTAAGTGAAGAGTCCCTGTAGAAAAGCACTGTAAGTGCTAAAAATCAAATTCTACGTATACAGTATTAGGGTGGTCGTTATTTTCAACCTGCGATTTCTTTTGCTCTCACCCCCTAATATGGTTCCATTTCATAAAAAAATAGTCCTTGAAAAAGATTATTGCAATCCAACAACAGGAAAGGGTGCCGACCAGGCCATAAATTTTAGAGTTCATCAATAGTTTGAATTTGAAGAATTTCTCAAAAATGGTAAGCCCTATCGAAATTTTCTTCAAATAATATTGAAAGAGCGTTCAATTTTCTACAATTACTGTATATATAAGTTTTTCGTGCTTTCAACCATTTTTTAGATAATAGCGTTTGAATATAGAGAAGTCGGCACTTCGCGCGCTCCACCTGTACGGGGTGACGTATTGTCTATACGCGGACCTCTCTATATTCAAACGCTATTATCTCAAAAATGGTTGGAAGCACGAAAAAATTATATATACAGTAATTGTAGAAAATTTCATGCTCTTTTAATGTTATTTGAACAAAATTTCGATAGGGCTTAACATTTTTGAGGAAAGAAATACAAATATAAATTTCGACACGTATAAATAAGGGCCACCCTAATATAGTATTATCATTGGCATGTAGAACATTTTCAGATAAATTTATTTTTTTAATTTTGGCACCTACAGTGTTCGAAAACAGGTCCTTGTAGAAACAAGGACTCTTCAATTATTGATGAAAGTGAGGATCAGTTCCCTGATGAGCGGATTGCTTACGATGGACTGCTTGAAAGTTTCAACAAATTGGAGCTAATTTATCGCAGAAGTGTAGTTGGATATTATGGTTGTGTCCCTACAGTTTCTTTTCTGTCGAGAGCTCAAGCCTCTTTCGTTATCCAATTTCGACTTAGAATTTGTTCACCAATTGTTACAGTTTTTTAGAATCCTAGTTGAAGTCCCATCCTTTAATAATTACTGTGCGAGATACAAAACGCGCGGTTCTGCGTGCTCTAATTTTTCACTTGGGATATCATCTTACGTAGTTATGAGTTATGTTTCAGGAAGGATTACGTTACGATGCCCCTCGGTAATTTACGCCACGAAGTATTACGTATCCTCTGTCCCTTTCATATTCTTGAATCTTTTTCGCAGAAATTTCTTCATTAACTCTCAGAAATTTATTCTATGAAATATCGCACCCTCCTCCCCCATATTCTTCTAACTTCTACGGACAATTTCTCCTTTCATCATTATGAAACCTTGCACGCCTTCCCTTTCCTTATACCCCAGTAATTCGAAACTTTGACAAGTTTGAACAGCGCTATACATCTTTTCGTTTCCAAAATCATCTATAATTTCTATTAGTCATTCCACGACAAATCACTCACTGTTTGTAGAGAACGTCACCGATTTCAATAAAATTTGGATATGTTGTAGTTCACGCGAAATTAGCGGGGGTTTAAGTCATCATTTTGAAAGTTACAAACTTCTGTTAAAAATACACGACGTTGAATTTATCGCGCAAACAGGAAAATCTTGCACAATTCGACATCCCCTATTTCCTAAACAAATTCAAAACCAGGAAAGTGATGACTTAAACCCCCCCTAAAATCGCGTCAACTACATAATATGTCAGCCTCATCAAAATCTCTCGTCGATTTCGTCAAAAATCCCTGACACCAAATGCGAAGAGCGATCGATTTTGTATACCGCGCAGTGTCTTCGATAAATCGGAATATTTCCTAGGCAACTTCCACCGAATAGCCTCTATTCTTTCCTCGAATGTCCTTCCAGCGGCTCGTTCGCGCGAAATTTTTATTCCTGCACCGGAAGCCCTCGACGTCCTCGAGATTTTAAAGCTCGTGGCAGATGCGCCGCAGCGGCCGTAAGGTCGCTTAAGTGGCGCTCAGTCGATTGTCCCAATTCCCGCCGTGAATCGATACCGACGTCGGAAGATTTATTTGCAAATGCGGGCCAGACACGCTGGTAAAAGTGAAGACCCGTTTCGGCGCGCTGAGATTGTCGATTCTCGGCTCGTTACGCGCGATCGCCGCTGCGACGAAAAAAGGATTATTCCGTCGGACGAAAATTAAACGCGGTAAAAAAGGCGGAGAATGGAACGGTGACGAACGGTTTCGTGGCGCAGGTTCCCTTTGCGTCCTCCGAGCCGATTACGTTTTCGCGGAGAAAGAAAATTGTCCTTTGTACTTAATTGATGCGCTGGAGAAAATTACGACGAGAGTTGTTTTCACTGCAATTTCCCTACGGGCGCGTGTTGCTCGAAAGTGAATTCAGAACGATGAAATATTCTTTTCTAGGGTTGGTTTTTTGTGGAAAAAATATAATTGCAATGGTAGGTACGATAGGATTGTTTTGGCTCAGTAATTTGGAAGCCTTCACTTCCCGTAGTTTATCGCAAACTAATATTCTTGAGAAAAAGGTGAAGCTCTTTAAAAAATTCTGTCACGCTTTCTATTCATTTTTCGCGACGAGTTAATTCATCGAAATTACCCCTCCCATTATCGACCACCTTGCGCAATTAATTGAAATTTTTGGGGGGTTATGAATCGCCTACAAATCGTCTTCATATTCCTCAATACAATAATTTATAAGCCACCCTTTTTCCGAGTTATTACTTAGTCAAGTTCATTCATAATATGTAACATATCTCCGAAATGATTTGCCTCTTTTTTCTTGCCCTGGGAGCCATCGTTTCCAGCGCGCCTCGTAGCCCCGTCTGTTATTAAAATGAATATTAATTGACACTAACGGCAATTTGATGGGAAATCAATAGCGAAGCCGAAACACAGCGTAGTTTTAAACACCTTTGGCGATGGTGCATGAAGCTGTTAATGACTTCGTCATGGCGAATGACTTCGACGAAATGCATCACCGTGGAGCACGATTGGAACTGGAGATGAAAAATAATAAACGGAAACAGAAATGGAAAAATGGAGAACGAAGGAAACCGATCGTTTCAGACGTGCAGCAGCTAGAATTCAATTCAGACGGATAAAAAACTTTTGGTGCTTTCTTCGAAGTAGCTGTGGAAATTTGATTGCACAGAGTGCTGCTCGTAATTATTCAAACCACAGTGGATTGAAATTTTGCTTAGTTGCTTAAGAGATAATTTTTAAAAGGCCTTGGATTTTCTTCTGGCATTTTTGTATACCAGAAATATAAAATGGATGAAAATGTGGATTAAATTGGAACATCATTGTGTGAGTGAAAAAAATTCCTGAATGAAAAGCTTCGTTTTTATAAATGAAATTACGATATTGTTTGTCTTTGAAGTTTACAGGTTAGTTAGAAAGCAAGTCGCAGGGAATATTCTTTAGAATTCTGATTTAATTAGTGTTTCTCTGAATAAGTTGATATTAGTAAAAAGATACTGCTAAGATTCTGAATAATTTCGTGAACAATATATAGCTTCTTTATGGCCTTCGAAAAGACCAAAAAATAAATGTTATATATCTACTCTAGTGGTTACTGATTCACAGTATAGTTTCCAAATTTAACGTTCGAATTTTTAAACAAGAAAGAACTAACTAGAAACTCCCCCCAGCACGAAATCTTAAGAAGCAAACCTTGCAGCCACCTTTTAAGGTATAATAGCCAAAGTTCTCAGAAAAATTTCTATGGATACATTCGATGTTCCATCTGAATGGGGGCACAGGAAATTTACTCAGCAAGATCCACAGAAAGATCTCCCAACCTTTTTCTTGGTATTTAATTGTAACTGTGAGGAACTTGGAAAGAAATATCGTCGAGTTTCTGGACGAAGGTTATTGGCGTTCGAAAGATAGTCGGCTGTCATTCGTGGTAACTTGGCACAGTGCAACTACGAAAATTAAATAGTCTTCGTCTAAATAATTTTCAACTTTTCAAAGCCTATTAACGACACTGCAATATTTCGTTCTGAATGATATAAGAGAATTATCATAATTTAAATTCATTGCTGAGGTACCAGCTGGGAAACTTATATAATCCTTTTCATTCTTAAAGAAAACCAATAAAGGCGAAGCTGTGATAGATAACTGTAATGTTACTTCTTCAGGATACAATGGGTTTGAAGCCAATTTAACGTGCCAGTCATCTGGCTATTTTTATCGATTGTTTTGAAATAGATATTAAGGTGTGCTTTCTAGAAGGTGACTAAATTTATCGTGTGCCTTTCGCAAAGTGCCACGGGTCTATAGACATTTTTATTGGAGAAGAGAGAACCGATTGTTTGACAATTAAAATTTGGACTATCGGTTCGACCGAAAGCAAAGTCGAGCTTAATTACTTTCAGTCCCCTCCAGGAACTCTATGTGATCTGTAGTTCGTTCGCGTTGGAGAGCACGGTAAATTAAAATCGCCGAAACCCCGGCGTATAAATAGAAACCGGAATGACGGAAATATCGTGGAGATAGTGGCACGATTTTACATTGAGCCCGACGATAGTTTCCAAGAGCACGCGACGACCTCGCTTTCTCCAACTCGGGCACCGTGCCAGCTGCGATCTACCAAGAAACAATCCCCTCGCTTTCCAAAAAAGGGAAACGGTAAAGGGAAAAGAAAAAGCGTGAACCCCAATCATCCCCATCTGTTACCCCCCCCCCCCCCCCGGTGCCAAAATGGCCAGCGAAGACTGCATTCCTCTGTCGAAAGAAACGCGTTATATTATTCAACCAGATTTCCATCGCTGGCCATATTAATAGCGTAGTATTAGCTTTATCTAATAACAGATCACTGTGAAAAACTCAAATATAATTGATATAATCACTGCAGAAGATACAGTTCTTTAAAGTAATTCGGAAAGCTGACGCGAAGCTCAGCGCAGAGGGCGTCACTAGCGCAGGCACTATTTCGCAGACTGTTGATTTCAAAATTAAAATGACAACGGAAGAAGAAAATTATAAAATATTATAAAATGTTTGGAAATTTTTTATGCTACAGTTTACTTCTAATATCTTTTTTCTTTTACCACGTTTGACGTCTTTATAACCTAAAAGTTGCATATTTATTTTTTATATCTACATAATTAATAATAGCTAATAATAATAAGATTATTAATTATAGATACATGCACTTATTATAGAAATAGAAATTTAGAAATAAAATAAGGTAATTTAAATAATCTAAATCACCGATGACAAGTGGCACATGCGCTGGTGGCGTCACGAGTGGGAAAAAGTTGCAGTCAGCTTCCCCATTAAGGGGAGGTTCCGGTTAAGAAAAAATTACAAAAAATGGAAAATATATAATTTTCGAAGGCGTTGAAAGGACGAGAAATATAGGGAAAAAGTGATTTCAAACTTCAAGTGTCGTTATTTTCTACAAAATGTCATTTTTGTAATTTTTTCTGCCCCCCCCCCCTCCTAGCCAGAAGTATATTCTTCAAAATAAAAAAAAGTTTCAGTCGAATCGGATAATAACTTTTGGAGATACAGGTCCCAGCGATTTGGATGAATTTTTTGACGCCTTGACTTTAACGACTCCCCAGTGCCGTCTGCAATGATTAATTATAAAACAAAAAATATATTTCTATAATCCAAGACTTCCTTAATACAATGCAAAAAGTCCCATTAAATTATATATAGTAGTTTTCCTTTAATTAATTCCTAAAGATCACCTATTTTTGGGGGGTCTAGACCGGAACCTCGCCTTGAGTGTCTGATAGATAACAGAATTGTTGTTGAATTATTAAATTCTTACAACCGTAAAGAATATAGACTTCTTTACATTAGAAATACATCAATTAATACCGAGGCCTCCAAAGCTCATTCCCAAGCAGAATATGGACATGGGGGTCAGTAATGAACTAGTTTCGGGGTCTGCTGTGCGATCAAGTATCGAAGCACCACTTTTAATTTCCCTTACTTATCCCACAATCTTTCTGAATCACTGACGGAGATCTCAAGCCACTATACATCTCGTAGCAGATCTTTTCATTAATGGCGCGGATCCCTGAAGAGATCGAAGCTCCGGTGCATGCAGCATATCAAACGACCTCTACTTTGCTCCACGAGATAAAGCATCCTGGCTTGAAAAATCGCCACTCTGATAGCGGGAAAAGTGAAAGGCCGTGGAAGAATAACGACCGCAAGAAATCGAGAAAATATGGTTGGAGGGATGGGAAAATATTCCTCTGTGCGCGTAAGCGGCTCACAGAGCGTTAAGGAATATGCAAACGACGTCTCGTTTCTCTTTCCCACCCCCTGGCTGCAACGGCGAAAGAAATTCCTGCCCAACGATTCGCAGCGAATCTCACGTTACTGGGTTTATACATTACGTAATATATACGTTCCATACGGACGTCGTGTTCAGTAGTTTGCGTAATATCTTCCGAGCACTTGGATTCGCGAGACAACGTCTTTGGACACCCAAGGGAAATTTCTCTGAGAAAAATTCATATCTTATCGACTCGTTGTTTTCCGTTTTTCGGAGCAAAGATGCCTATTCCGATGGCTCGAGCCTCTGCAGCTCAGCAATTTGAATAACTTCTGCGTTTCTAATGCTAGAAGAGAGTATTAATTTGTACAAATGTTTAACTCTTTTTTTAGAGCTTCCATCGATAGGATTATACGATAAGGAATCTTGAAAGCTGCGAGGTGTATGGAAATTTCATTTCGAGCTTGCTTCATCTCACATTTCCTTGTAATATCAATCAATGATTGAGGATTCATGCGATGCACCAGAGTGCTGTGGCTCACTTTGTACTGAAAGCTTCATTGCTCCATAGAAAATAGGATTGGAAACATCTGCACGCGAATGCAAGCTAGTCAAAGCTTGGAAAAAATTCAGAGGGATAGAATTTCTCGATGCGACGGCGAAATCTCGTTTATGTATCGAATATAATCAGGATTCACAGTCGCAGTCAGGCCTTCGGTGGCTCTGCCTTCCATCAAAAATCGATTACTTCGGGTGCAGTTGGGCTCGAGGGTTCCATTCAGCAGTTATTCAGTTAACAATTGTCAGTGGAATCAGTCGAGTGTTCCCTAAGGGATCGAACTGTCAGTTAATAAACCAGGCAATTCAGCTGCAGTAACCTGTACTTAATTAACAGGTACTTAGTCTGCATCTAGTTAAGTAATTAGGCGTCTACTGGCCAATTTCAGACAGAAGGTAACCTTGTTAGTCGTCGGTTAGAAGCCGAATCAGACTCTGCTTCAAAGTTACTCAGCTATCCTCTTAAGAGAACTGAGCGAATACACAGGATGTCATGAAACTGATGGTAAAATCTCCAGGGAATTTAATTGTGGATTATGTAAAATGTGGAATAAAGTTACCGCATACAAATAACGTTTCGACGATGGAAATAATTCTCAGTCAAACGCAGATGTGTTCAAAGGTTTCTTAAACAATTTTTACAGTAACTAAAGTAGAAAATTTTCGCAATTGGAAAGATATATATATATATATATTGGTTGCTTCGAAACAAATTAACTTAATGAATTTCCTAAGACTGTCCAGTTTATTAATAAACTTTCAATTTAAATTATTCGTAGAATTTCTTGTAGAAAAATTGTAAGGGAAGATCGACGTGCAAAGCCATTCGATTCACGGCACGCTTCGCTATAAATCACAGAGCCTGGGCCATTTTTCCTCCTTTCTTTGAACTTTCACGATCGATAGAGCTCGAATGCTGGCACGAAATCACGTATACGTTGCTGCCACTGGTCCCCCCCCCCCCCCCCCTCCCCCAGAGTCGAAGAAACTCTGAAAAGCATCTGAGCTTCGTTCCTTTTTTATCCTGGGATTTCTGGCTGGATGACTATGTCGATTCAGATGGCCACTCTTGCGCCACAACTGACATGCACACGGAATTTCCTCGATATCTCGATAATAACTCTCGATGCCAGGATACCTGCAGGCTGAAGGTTGTATCCTGTTGCAGGACGATTTACTGGTCACATACTTCTAAATAAGGCAAATGGCCATTGAACTTGAGCTTTTAATTCGAGCGAATTTTACTGCAATCAATGCTCACTAGCAATAATGGTACATTCTTTTACTGTATTAAATCTATATACTAATAGATTCTAGTAGAAACAGTGTTTAAACCAATGCAAACGTTGAATGCGACACGTGTAACGGGACGCGGGCAGATATGGTTGACCTGTACTACTAGCACGTGCGTAGGAGCAAGGGGAACTGATCGTCGATGGTCAGGCAAGGCTTTATCTCCTTGTAAGTACTCACACGTGTGATATTTTAAAAATTGTTTCCAATGAAAGTGTTTTCGTTGTGAAAATCGATGAGTGTTTTGAACTTAAGATACCCTCCGATCAAAACGCTTGAAAAATACGTGATTTTTTATGAATTAAACAAAAAGAAACTGTACGACATACAGTAAAGATGATTTTTGGACTTTGTTACTTCATATTTGAAGAATAAACAAAAAAATTATTGTTTGAATATTATGAATTTTTGCGTTAGGTATACAGCATTCATTGTACCACTGTAGAAATTGAAGCTCTTGACAGGCGCCATCAGAACTCGTGACAGGATCGTTCGAAATAAAAAAACTGAAAATATTTTTAAAATATATGTGAATGGTTATCGCCTTATCGGTCTTCATTGCAAACAAACAATCCGGCGATTTTTAGCACATGTTTAAACACAATGTTGCAAAAAAGTCATTTTTTCTACGCATAAATCTGTCCGTAAAAAAAAATGGGTGATCCAAAATTACTCGGTTATTTGGCGCCCATCAGGAGCTCTAATTTCTGCAGTGGTACAATGAATGCTGTATATCTTAGTAAAAAATTGATAAAATTCAAACAATAATTTTTTTATTTATTCTTCAAGTATGAAGCAATAATGTCCAAAAATCATTTTTACTGCGTGTCGTTCAGTTTCTTTTTTTTTTTTAATTCATGAAAATCGCGTATTTTTCAAGCGTTTTGACCGAAGGGTACCCTTAATTATCGTTCAGTTTCTTTTTTTTTCAATTCATGAAAATCGCGTTTTTTTTTCAAGCGTTTTGACCGAAGGGTGCCCTTAATTGAATTTCCAATTTAATTGAAAATTCTTGATAAACACCCACTCGACCTTCGAAAGGTGCATGCACCCTTCCTTTCAAATCCCCTCGCACGTTTCGTTATTTGATCACCATCCCTTTAAAAAAAATCCCTACTTTAAAGCCACCTTTCGAATAAGAATAATAATTTACAATTACCACTAACCAGCATTAACAAAAACTTAACGTTAATTTTGCCCTGAATCTAGCTAGTTTAAAAGCACACAAATTCTATCTAGTGAAATAAAAATATCCACGCGTGACGAACTTGAAATCATTGTTATATGTATATGGATATTATTATTCTACGAGATTACGCGAAAGGAAAATCTTGAATCACGTTACTGCCTGGTGAAAACGTTGCCCGGCGAGCGTTGCCGCGGAAGAGCGTTATTTTTATATGCAATTAACGTGCTTAAAAATTATTGTCAGCCAGGTAGCCGCTGCTTTTAGCCCCGAGCACGACCACGAGTGAAACAGGGGGTTTACGCCGTCGGGAATGTAATGTAATTTTCCTCCATTAATAGAGTTACGAGGATAACAACGCTTACAGGTGGTGGAAGGTCCCTCTGATTACTCCCTCGACTACGTTGTCCGCGGAGCAGGGAGTTCGAAAAGAAGCGCTCGTGCCTTAATTGCAAAACCCCTGCGCCACGTTACCCAACGCGGAGCGGCTTTTATAAACATTTATTTGGAAAATTCGTTTAGCCTCTCGCGCCGTTACTCGATGGCTTGCTTCGACTCTCCATTTAACGCCTGTAATGCAGCGCGTGAAACGGCGGCGATAACGCAGCCATGAATTTTTATAACGCTGAGGGTACCTTCGTGAATAAATGGAGTCAATTCGCCGCTGCAAACCGGGCAGCGGAAATTAAATTGCTATTGCATTTCACTGAATCTCGATCAATTTAGCACCATTAAGTAATTGATTTAAGAATTTTGGGGGGAATTAATTGCAAGGAGATGAATACAAGTTGTGGTCAGTACTTTTGGGTAATGTTTATTAATACTGTAAACTGTACAAAAAAATTCTTTGATAATATATTTTATGTGTAAAAGGAAAAGTAAAAAATATATAAAAAAAATTTAAGTTAAACGATTTTAAAATGCACTAAAAACTAAAAAAATAATTATTTACTTTGACTACAATTACGATGGTGATATGTCACTTTAAAGAAAATCGTGGGGCAGGATATTTCATCGTTTTTCATTCATCGCTCATTTCGAGGCTTGATTCCGTAATCCTGTTATGAAATATCCGGTCCCACGATTTTCTTTAAAGTGACATATCACCCTCGTAATTGTAGTAGAAGAAAATAATTATTTTTTAGTTTTTAGTGCATTTTCAAATCGTTTAACTTAAGTTCGCTTAACTTTTTAGTGTTTGTGGATTTTTATTTTTTACGTTTCTTCGTAATTTTGTATTGCCATCCAAACTATGCACGCCTGCAAAGTTTCAAGTCTATTGGATAGTTGGAAGTGGTTTAAAATTGAGTTTCCAGATTTGAACCAAACACGAAGCTAAATAAAATCGTTTAAAAATACTTGATTTTCGAGAAATTTCACTGCCCACTCCCCTTATAATAGGGGACGATGCTAGATGAGCCCTGGTTTCTTTTATTCCCACAGAACACATCAAAAAGATCATCAGAAGTATTACTTTTGCGTAGTCGTTAGTGACTAGTTTAAATCTCACAGACAGTTTCAAAGCCCCGTGCATAAAAGGGAGGCACTTTATCGATACATCGAAGTTTCTGCCTCTGTCTCGTGTTCCAGTTTGATCCGCCTTTAACGGTACACTACGTCTCGACACTGAGACAAATCCATTGAGTCGCTTTATTCGAAATATTTTCCTTGTACATCGCTGATCCGACGAGAATACATTTTAGAAGTCGTATCCGGGACCGAAACTCGGATAAAAGCAAGGGAAAATGGAGCTTTCCCTCGCTGAGCACGTCTGTCGATGCCTAATGGACTCCATTCTGCAACCTGTCTACGCGTTCCTTAAATATGGAAACCTTAATAACCGAATATCTGGTAGAATATCAGGTGGAATATTTTTCTCAATTTTAGTTACTGTGTCGTAATCGATACTATCGAATTTGTGGGGGGCTTAACGAACTAGAAAATGGAACTAAGTACAGTGTTATTTAATTTCTACGCGAATTAGGTCGCGCAACTTCGCGCGTTCGGTATTCCCGTTCACCCCAACTCCATCAGCAGCAGAGAAGTGGAAAGGGTGGCGAACCTGCCCTCCAAAATCCAGGGCAAAGTCCTCAGAGAAATGAGGGGGGGGGGGTCAGGGTCGACCAGCCATCGATCAATCACTTTCTTTTTTTATCTTCCCGTCGTGTTCAATCCCGCCAAACATGTTCCCTTTGGAGGGTTGGAAAATGTAAAAGTGTAAGAATTTGCCAGCAATTATATTTCCTGGACAGTTTTCTGGCGCGTCGCAGCAGTTTCCAGGTTTTTCACTGGAATAGTATGAATTCTGAAGAAAATTTCTTCATTCGCAAGAAGCTAAAATATAGCAGTTCCCATCGTTAATAATCAGCTTCTTTACTTACCCTCCTTTCGCACCCACGCATTCGAGATGAACTGCGATACTTCATTACTTTTTATAACAGCAGTCACTGTACGAAAGTACAGAAACAGGGAGAAATTGCCGAACTTTATGAATATCCACGCAGTCGAGTAAACACCGTGCACGGGAAGAACATAAAGTTTACTGATACGCGTAGAAGCTCTGAAGCCATTTCAGCAACGAAATCTGCCGTTTCACGAGCGCGCTGCTCCATTCTAGGCGTAGCATCGCGATAATTCATGAACGTACTGCGTGCACAAGCGCGAGCAACGTACGATCGCGTTTCCTTATGCTATCAGGCGAAACAAGCCCACGCAGAATTCCCTTGGGGACGGTGGAGAAACTTTAAAGTATTCTGTAACGGTCCGGAATGCAACGCACGTTGAGCTATAAACTTAAATTGACTTCCGCGGTTCCTCGTAGACGTAGAGCATGCAAAGACGCCGACCTTTGCGTTTGCTACTGTCTCCTAGACCGCCATATTCAGCCGAGGTATTTTTATTTTATTTATTTTCTCGGATGTCGCCGTTGCAACTTGTTCGTAATTCGTAATTTTGTTCGCTACTAAAGCATAAAGGTTCGGGATTTTTTTTTGAGAAAAGTATAAGTGAAAATCATACACAATGTTTTTCTATTAAAAGATACATTCTTTAACTATATTATTCTAAATTTTCATGAGATATTATTATTAACTGAGGGAGATATTGGATTGGATGTGAGTCGTGTTTTTTAAGCATTAGCTGGTGGACATTCCTTAGGCTAAACGATGCATCTGAAAGCAAAAATTCAAATAGATTTGAAAAATATATAACTTCCAGAAGTACCTGACGTTCTCACATTTTTTTAAATTTTGATTTCAATTTTCCGATAATGGAAATACTTGCAAAAACCTTCTTGAAAAAGAAGAAGAATTTTTCCACTGAAATACCATATTTCAACTTCAAACGGTCGCCCCTTTTTTACCAAAATACAATATTAGAATTCGGAGAACGTCAGGTGCTTCTGAAAGTTATTACTTTTTAAAATCTATTTGAATTTTTGCTGTTAGATGCATCGTCTGGCCCACCAGCTAATGCTTAACAAAAAAAAACACGACTCATATCCAAGCCGATATCTCCTTTAGTTAATAATAATATCTCATGAAAATTTAGAATAATATAGTTAAATGATGTATCTTTTAGTAGAAAAACATTGTGAATGATTTTCTCTTATACTTCTCCCCAAAAAACATCCTGAACTTGTACGCTTTTTCCGGACCTCTAGGTGGATGAGCCCTTAAGTCCCAAAATCCAAGTACTCAAACGTTTCAACGAGGACAATGAATCTTCGTGACAGAATATACAAAAGTGTTCCATGAAACGCAAAACAGTCAGCTTTCATAAACCTCGCTTCCCCAGTTGCAACCGTAAAGCCAGGTAATTAAAGGACGCCGGGAAACCGCTTGGATTAGCGATATGAGAAGAGAAACGGGGGGGATTGGCATGGTTGTTGTGAATAATCCCCGTCTTTCCTCATGATCTCCTCGATTCCCTCTATTTTTCCACGAGTCAGTTCCGTCTGCAAATATCGAGAGCACAGCAGAATTGCCTATCAACGATCTGGAGTCCCGCGTCTCCTCGCTTCCGAGTCAGACGGAGACGGCGCGCGTATCGATTCACTAGGGACGTTAAGCCGCGCTCCCACTTGAGAGAAATCTCCCCCCCTCCCCCACCCCACCCATCGTAATCTTCGCTGTTTATCTCCAAACCGTGGAATAGACTTTATCCAACTTGTTCTTCATTAATGCTAAGATGATATATCGAAGTAGAATTTTATACGACTGACAGAAGCAATATTCTTGGACACTAGGGCTGGGACTATCTGTCGAATTTTTCGGTATTCGAATATTCGAATACTTCAGTTGCTTAATTATTTGGCGAATATAATTCAAATACTATTCGAATATCCATGTATTCGAATACTATTCGAATATTTAAGTATTCGAATACTATTCGAATATTTAAGTATTCGAATATTTAAGTATTCGAATATTTGAGTGCTCGAATATTTGAGTATTCGAATATTTGAGTATTCGAATATTTGAGTATTCGAATATTTAAGTATTCTTAATACGAATACTTAAATATTCTTAATACGAATACTTAAATATTCGGATACTCAAATATTCGGATTATTAAATATTCGAATACTTAAATATTCGAATACTCAAATATTCGAATACTCAAATATTCGAATACTCAAATAATATTCGAATACTGAAATAATATTCGAATACTCAAATATTCAAATACTTAAATATTCGGATACTCAAATATTCGGATATATAAATATTCGAATACTTAAATATTCGAATACTCAAATATTCGAATACTCAAATAATATTCGAGTACTCAAATATTCGAATACTCAAATATTCGAATACTCAAATATTCGAAGTTTATTCGTAGCATCCGAATACTTGTAAAATATTCGAATATTAAATTATTCGAATAGTCCCAGCCCTATTGGACACCCGTGTGTAGTAGCCTTAAATAATATTCTCGTTAGAATTTATAATCGACGGAAAAAAAGCGAACCTCGGGCGTTGGGACTCGAACCCGCGATCTTCAGATTCGTTGCGCTCTGATCAGCCGCCTTAGCCACCACGACCAACGGCGACTCTCCGAGGTCCCTTACACTCCGTCGCTACATAACGCACAACACTCTCGGGGCGCCACCTATGTGCCCTCGCACCATAGGCCGTTCCCTAAATGCCACAACAACTCTTACAAATCATCCAATAGGCTGAGTAATATCGCAGTTTTACACGGGCCATTGGACTTGCTATCAGGAATTCTCGCGCTTCATACCCACGCAACGAGGGATCGAGCGCGCTCGTAAAAATTTATGAAAACCTCGAGAGCTTCTGACTGAATCCACGCCTTTGGATGTTGTTTCATCGAACGTGCCGAATGGAAGGAGAGTTGAAAAGACGGGAATGTAGGTCATTACCCACTTATTTTACGAGCTGGCGAAGGTTATAGCCGGATGTATGAGCGGGGGGGAAAAAAAGAGAAGTCCTTCGGTGCGTACGCCGCACGGTAGCGCAGCTTCCTTTTATTTTCTTCAATACTTTCTTGGGATAATAGATTCTCGCTATTCACGAAAGTCTGGTGCCTCGTTTTCAACGAGGCAGTGTTACGCGACAGTTAACATTCTCGTAATGTTGCTCGTCCAACGAGGAGCGACAAGTAAAAAGTGTGATAATTAACCCTCCAGTGCATGCTGATGCAAATTCCTGCCTTTTTTCCCCTCCTCGTTTAACCCGTGGCAGAGCTGGCGCTATATTTCAAAACACTACTGGTCGCCGTTGGTCTCTGATACACCTTCTTTTTTTTGCAAATGCTCGAGAAATATACATTGTACGTGTTGCAAAAGATATTCACGGCTGCGGGGATATTAATGAGACACTTTATATTCTCTGCTACAAAATTACTTGTGGAGCATACTTGACAACGTTGATCCAAGTTCATTAATAAACTGAGCTGATGTAAAGGCGTCACAAATCTAGCGCCAGTTCTGCAGGGTTAAACTGAGTTAACACTGGTTTCTTTTATTCTCGAAGACAATTCTGTTTGGATAATTATTTAGAAGATGACAAACGATTCGGGTAGACCACAGTATTTTTCGTTGCTGAAAACAATAATAGATAGGGAAGGGTTTCCTCTTGATGAGGGGCCACGAAATTTGTATATTATATAACAATGTTTCTTGGTATTTTCTTTCATACAAAATTCAGCTTGAATTCACGATTAATTTATACGTTAAAAGGAAATCCTCCTGCACTGCAGAGCCAGAGAAAAAGAAACGAACAATTTCCATTTGTGAACGATCCAGCAGAGTTTCCTCGGCGATAATGCACCTTTCCATCCAAGCTACGGTTGCAATGTAACACGTACTCTTTGGTATAATTACAGAGAGGCGGGAAAGACTCTATTTACCATCTCTAAACCGTGATACTAGAACGGAAGCCCAATAGAAGATACCTAGAACGCGTCGACGAATTAATCGGTGTCTGTGTTTGTACATACAAAGATAAGGATTGCATCGATGCGTCGCAAGGAACGCTCGCGTTAGAAAAATAAACGTTCGTCACGGTTCCTGGCTACCAGTAATGGCATCGTCGATTTCGCCGCTCGAATCGCCTCTGAAATCCGGCTGCTTCGTAAATTTATTAGTTCCTGGCTCCTGAAAGGGACCTCCATTTTGAGATCGATTAACCGCGTCGATGTGAATCGTTCAATTCTTTACGAAATTATGATAATTTTGCACAGTGAAGTTTGCGGTGGACATTTTTTAAGAAACTTGGAATTCAGTTTGTAATTTGAGAACTTTACCGGAGTTGAAGAGAGAATCCACTGGGGAGTTAAAGACTGAAAATAAATCCACTGTCTGCTTTCCAGCTTTCTCTAATTTCCAGCTTAATTGAATCAATTAAGCACCAGCAGAAAAATTCCCTAAGTCCTTGGGTTCTCTGAGGACCCAATTTCTCGTAACACTCTTCTCTCGTTTTGCAATTTAGGTTTGGCAGAATTAAGAGCCACCCTGTGTATGATCACTGCTCGATCCAATTCTATGAGAGATAAAAGGCCAACTTGTATAGAGATACCATCGGTTTGGTTACCACGAGTATAATTCCCCTTCGAAACGTCGCTGCTTCCCTTTTATATCGACATCGAATCGGCTATCGATATGTCCCAGTGTTATCGTCGCGGACAATTCGGATGCAACGGACAGGATTAATCGGAAATTCGAGCGAGGTAACCGATGACGTTTTGCTAGATCAGTGACACCGTCCGGTCGAATGAAAGGCCAGCAAGTTGTTCCCCTTTCATCCGTCATAATCGAGGGGCTGATTTTTTAACTCAGCTACACCAAAGAAAAGAAACAAACAAGTATCACAATTTAACGCTCGAGGGTCCAGATTTCTGGTTTGGAATCTGAAAACGACGAAACATTGAAGCACAGAAGTTCGTAATATGCTTTAAGGAGGGGATGCTATTTTATGGGATAAAAGCATAGCAAAATTTAGGACTTTTTTCTCAAGATACTAGCATTTCGATTCATCTGAAATTTGGACCATGTTTTTATCCATCCTTCAAGAAGTTGCAGTTTTTTTTTTATTCATTTTTAATAATAAATGTAGGAGTTCTATACTTCCTTTGTTACATAAGAAAATTGGCGCAAAATTGGATTGCAAAAATTGAAGGTCAGACCATTCAGTTTGAAAACTTTCCACCCCGCTTAATAATTTTTTTTTTGTTTTTTGCTGGTTCATCAATTTCAAGCCACATGTGTGTAAAATAAAACGGCGTTTCATTTTTCTGTTACAGATTATCTGGTAGATAAATATCATGCACACCAACGCTCAGCGAATTTTGCGCGGCGTGATGGTTAATCATGCATAACTACAATATTTATGGTTAAAAATTAATAAAAAAATAACTGCAGCTTCCTCAAAGATGCACCAAAACATGGTTCAAATTGCAGATAAATCGAAACGCTGGTTTCTTAAAAAAAAAATCCCAAATTTTGCTATGTTTTTACTCGAAAGAATAGGATTCCCCTCTTAAACGACTCTATCAAAAACATTCCTTTATCATCCCCTGTTCACCTGTAATTCAACGCGTCAAGCGTTACTTCCTTCTCAAGTAGAAAGATTCGAGGATTCACATAAATAGAAACAAGTCTCTCCCAGCATTGTATTCTTTACGAGCTTGCACTATCAATTTAAAAGAAAAGCCCGTCGTTAATCGATCAACGACACTGGGCGGTCGTCGATCCGTCGCTCATTTGTCATATAAATCGGACAAGGGGTAGAAAAAATTGCGGCCACTTCCATTCGAGCGAGCCGAGCCTGCCACTGACACTCGAAAAATTACCTGTCCTCCTCTCGATGTTTTTTTTTTTCTCTCCACTGGCAAAAAGAAAAACAACAACGGAAACGGTCGCTACTTCTGGAATATTCACATTGGAGCCTATCGACCGGCTAAACTATCTGCGGCGACAATTACGTCGCATTGGGGGTTGTGTACACCACATTTGTCTCTCTCTTGTTCGTCAAGCCACACGTAACACGCACCCCGGCCACCCTCCACATCGCCTCACTTACAAAAACGACGGTCAACACGCACGTACACGCACACACACGAATCTCTCACGCTGTCTCGCCGTTGTTCGCCGACGAATCTTATGTACAGTCCTTGATAATTATTGCTATGGTACATTTATACAGTCTAGACGCGTACAATAGGCCGTACGAATGAAAAGTAAAGCGTTCGCGAGTCATCTAAAAAAAAAAGATAAAAAAAAAAGAAATCGACTCTAACGACAGGGAGATGGGTGCTGGTTGCTGCCACCCCGGCGTGGAAAGCGAAGTGAAAGCTTCCCTTTCCACTGCGATCCGACGTCCTGCACGGGGCGCAGTTTTCCACCCTTCGCCACGCAGCTCGTGCTTGCTTCGGGGGGAAATGGCTTTTCTCGCTAGCTTGCGCGAAGGTCCAACACTGAAGCTCAATTTATTTATCATTTATGTGGACTGATTGAAAGGTCTAGCTAATCCGTCGAGGATTTTTTAATAGCGATAAAATAGAAGTTATAACAATCTCCGTTTTCATGGAGCAGTGTGATGGGAGGAGCAGTGCGTAGGTATCAGCGTTAGGGTTAGGGTTAGGTTAGGATTAAGTTACGGTTAGTGGAAGGAGTAGTGATGTAGGTATCAGTGTTAGGGTGCTCGAACTGTACTCGTGACTCAAAGGGCAATGGAAAAATGACGTCGCAGCTTTGGTAAAGCTTGATCAAAGCAAACGTGAAAGCAGCTCCGTGGCTCTAGGGGTAACTTTGCCCCGGTATTTCTCGGTTCGTACGAACGCAGCACGGCACTCTTCTCTCGCAACAATTTCATTGTTAATAAGTATTTTATTACAGATAGTACAGCTTTGTTGTTGTTGTCTAATTACACCTAGGTAGCACTGCTTGCACTTTATCCTACGTTTATGGTTGACAAACGTATTTACAAAGTCAACGCGCATCTCGAGGACACTGGGCGTTCGTTCGTCGCGCTGCCACTTTTCTATCTCATTTACAATCTCACGCACCTTTATCGAACGTTGGAATTTTCAAATTGGCTCCCATTAACTCTCGATGGGAAAGCTGCAGTTGGTAGAAGCGAGGACCTTGCAGCCAGTGGGGTGCAACTATTTTTTTTTTTTTTTAGAGATTTACAGTTATGACGTGTAAAATATATAAAAAAGATTCTACATTGTTTGACGCAAATCCGATAACAAATGAACGATTTGTTGCGAATTTTGAACCTGCACCCGTTACGGTTCTGTGCAATATTTTGTTTTGGGCAACTCCAGATTTTAACAATTCGCCGAAGATGGAAATAGAAACTTATCGACTCAGTAACTTCCGTTTATTACAGTCGAAAATTGATAACTCGAATCTCGAGGGAAGGGAAAAAATCTTCGAATTATAGAGGTTTCGACTTATCGAGTTTCCGAGTTGTAGAGGTGTTCACAGCGGAGCTGATAGGAATGAAGAAAATTTTCGACTTATAGAGGTTTTCGAGTTATCGAGATTTGGCTGTATTTGAAAATATATATTTTAATATTAAGGATGTATTGGACCTATCTGCAAAATGGTACCAAGTTGATGAAAAGTTGTGAGATCGTTCTTTCTAATCTTCCTGATGTGCTCCAAAATTTTTAAACAAATTCACTAAACGGTTGCTGAGTTATAACGATTTTAATTTTCACTGATTTTACACGTACTCTTCTGGAAAGAGACGATCTTGACAGATAAAACAGCTGAAAAAAAATTGAAGAAATGGTACCAATTTTTTCAATTTTTTTTTACATGTAGTATATGGATAGACGGAAATATCTGCCGAGTTTCGATTGTTTTCACTACACTGTTTTAAAGAAATAAATTATAACTTGAGAATAACTTTTTCACTGCCAACAATGTAGCAAATAATGCTTGAGAAAGCATTTGCAAAGTGAAAAATACCTTCCTAGGAGTAAAAATAAGACTCCAATTATCGTTCGAGTTCCATACATCTAGATTTACTATGCGTAACACGTAGATATTCAAGTATTTCAAATTTGATATACTTTCGTCTAATATTGTACGTCCGATGCATCCTTAAGTCAAAGCACTAATTTTATAAATTAGTGAAGATGGAACTGCACCCCTCCAAGGTCGTCAGTTCCACGATTTTTCCACAAAAAATTAAATTCTTAAAAAATTTTCTTACACCTCTAGCAGGTAAACAATTTCTTTAGCAATCGACACTTCGAGCTCGCCCTCGAACTGAAATATTCAAGCTTCCCTTGATGGCGACTACCCCCTCTGTTCATTTTCGGACATCACCACAGACAAAATGAAATAAAACGAAAGGCACTGAAGCACGTTACTTTAGGGGCAAGTTAGCCATCTAGTAATTGATCGTTGCTATCGAGATTAGAGCAAACAATGGCAGCCAGAAGCTCGGGTGGCGGACGAACAACGCCCAATGTCTTCCTCTAGCCTCCTTTCTCGCGGCGCGAGTGGTTTAAGGAGGCACGCGTGATTTCTGGCACGTGATTCTCGGTCGAAATTCGCAATTTCGCTGCGCACCGACGAAAGACACAGAAAGAATAATTGTCGTCCCACCCCCGTTCCCGTCTGTCGACGGCCGTCACCGTCAGTCGTCACGCCGAGAGGCGAAGTTTCATTATCAATTCATTTCGCCAGCGAGTTCGTTCGCCAGCTCGCCTAGCTTTTCCGCTCGCACAGAGAATTCTTCGCATCGCTGCCGACTCGCGGAACGCTCCGGGTGAAATTTCCTTCCTGCCGGTCATTATGAATATTTAAATCTCGAATCACGTGGATATTTCTTGAGGCTATATTCTGTTCACTCTTCTGCGACACGACACATTTATTGAAACAGCGGTGGAATGGAACGATGAATATTCAATCTAGATTGCAATTTTTGCAAAAACGATTCAGCAAGTTCTGTACTTTCGGGACGTTAGTTTTGGGAGGTACTGCCAGGCGAGAATGTCTAATAATAAAATTACAAATGCCTTTCACTTTCACAGAATTATTCACAGAAGAGAACGTTCAGTTAAGGGGAGGTTCCTATCTACACATTGGTTTTTTTTTTATTTCAATTTTCGAATGTTCAACCTTTTAGGAATAAGTGTTTAAAAGGATTTTTCGAAATTCGTAAAATTCTCGAAACTTTAAACGCGTTTTTCTCGAAACAGTGTTCTCAAAATCGGTGGAACCTGGGTCTCCAAAAGTTATTACCCGATTCGACTGAAACGTTTTTTATTTTGAAGAATATACTTCTGGCTTGTGGACAGACCAGTCAAAATTATAAAAAAATGAAAATTTGTAATTTTTAAAGGCTTTGAAAGAACGAAAAATATGGGGAAAAAGTGATTTCAAACTTAAAGTGTCGTTATTTTCTCAAAAAGTGTCATTTTTTGTAATTTTTTCTGGTCAGTCCACGTGCGAGTTTCATGCCCTTTAATAATCTGGCATTATTTTTTTACTTCAGAACAATGGTTTAGGTGCTACAGGTTCCACCGATTTGGCTGAACTTTTTGACGCCTCGACTTTAACGACTCCCTAGAGCCGTCTGCAATGATTAATTATGAAACAAAAAATTTACTTCTATAGTCTAAGACATCCTTAATTCAATGCAAAAAGCCCCATTAAATTATATATACTAGTTTTCCTTTAATTAATTCCTAAAGATCGCCTATTTTTATGGGCTCCAGACCGGAACAACCCCTTAAAGAGCCCCTGATCCCTTTAATTCTTCAATAAAAATTCAAATTCTCTGAGGAATTAAACCCAGCAATATTATCAGACATATTCCCTAGCCCTAATCGAATACCGGAAAATTAATTCACAACAGAATTCTCGTCCCGAAAAGCAATTTTCACTCCTCAAAGTCCTGCTTCCACTTCCCGGAAAGATTTTTTTTCTCCGTGAAATCCCCTGAGGTCACAGAAGTTCGCCACTTTTGCACTTTAATTAAAAACCAAAGGTATTCCACCCGATGTTCCCGACACTGATTCGAGCAATTAGTGAGATGGACGCCGAGGCAGGATTTTTGTGCACGGCGGCTCCGTTTGGCCGACTGGGCGATTCGGAATTCCGCTGTTCGAGCGGTAGCTGGCTGGTCGAGGAAGTCGACCGTGACGAGGAAGTCGATCCGCGGGCAGGATGTTGCCGTAAATTGTTCAACTCGGATTCGAGAAATGGCATAAAATCAATCTCAAACACCCGCTCCGTGACATTCTGTGTCAAACGGCAATGCTCGTGGGGCACGGCCTCCACTTCCGTTCGGATTAATTAACGCGGCTTTAATAAATCATCGAAGCGGAACGCCTGCTTCGACGTAATCGATTCCGTCGGGTCAGGATAACGCGGAAGCCTGTGGGTTCGTTGAAACGCGCGGCTTTCAACGATAGCAAGTGTACACGTGCATGTGAAATGAGACTTTTTACACGGACATCCGTGAAGGGGCACGCGAAGCAGTTGGGCCAGAATCGCAGTTAATATGCGCCATGGTAATTTAGTCCACTGGGAGGCAAGTGGAAGTACGAGATTTTATGTTTTGGAAATATTAGGCTGGTGCATATGAAATTGCCGACTGAAGATAGGGGAAAAGTTTCTTTCTTTATGGGAGGAATGCAATAATAATTTCCAACGCTGAAAAATGCAAAAAAAATAGTTAAAAAGCAAAAAATATATCAACCTAATAGTAAGGAGGATTCTTTAATATTTGAGCTTCACGTTTTTTATTTCACGGCAGTGGGAAGGGGACAAGAAGTGAATTTTGAAAGAAAAGTGTTTTGGAGGTTAATCAGTTTAAATTATGAAGAAATTGTGAGGCTCGTTAAAAAGGAAAAGAAATAGCGCATCGATTATCGCGAAGAAAAATATGAAATTAATTGAAAATAAAAGAGGTCGAAGGCGGAACTGTTAGTTCTGAATCTTTCAACTTTACTGGAAGAACAATTTCTCAGCTTGGAGTTTATAAAACTTCCGCACTCAGCTATCGCCACAAGTATTTAACCCTTCGTTGACACACCTCCTTTCCCGATCAACTTTGACATACCTGGGTGGCTCACACACAGAACAATTTTTGAACGACTGCCATTCTCATCTAAAGAATCCAATCGTTATGAAAAAAATCATGGGTCAATTTCAAGGTCTCTAGAATATATTACCATAGTTTTTTGATTGACATTTTATCACAGTTTTTGCAAAAAAAATCTAGATTACCATATGTCCAGAAAACACGAAGAAAATCTTCAAAAAAAAAAACTGTAACTTTTACGAATTTAAATATTAGAAGCTAAAAATCTACAGAGTTATTGCTCAGATATAATATTTTGAGAGAAAAAATAGTTTGTAAGTTGGCTTTGGAAAAAAGGTATTTATTTTGAATATAAAAGGTACAGAGCGTCAAAATCAGTTCATGGGTGGCTCACACCCAGAGTGTCACCGAAAGGTTAAGTACCTATATCGCGGCGCATTTCCCCAAAGCTGATTGAAAGCATAACGCGAAATTTGTACAGATTTTTCTTCAAAGCACGTTTTCAATCTCCATTCGTCGTTCTCGGGTAGAGCAAAGTTAATCCCACTTCTGTGTCATTTTTCAAAATGTCCCGTGATGCAAAATCAGCTCCATTTATTCGGGCCACTCACGGTCCTTCTGCTCATCTGAATGCACATTGCCATAGAATTCTGTTACAACATACAAAAAGCTTTTAATTCGAGGAAAATCTGTTTCATCTGGGTCGACAGACTCGCAAGCCTTCAAGGGCTCCACTCAGTCGGCCATTTTGCTGATTGCCCCGTGACAAAATGGCGAATGGAACTCATAACCTCAAAAATTTCCATCTACACGTATTCCTTAATTGCATTGCATTTTCGGTGTCCATTCAGATGGATAAATAAACCAACAAGCTACTCGAATTATGTTGCCAACACGTAAATTCAGTACCAACAGTCCCTGGCAAAAATTACGCTCCTCCACTCGTCGAATTAACTCGGCTGCGAAGGGATTCCGATTTCAGGAAAAACGTGATTTTGGTCAAAGTTTTCGCCTCTCTGCTGCTCGGCGCTTAATTAAACGGTGGATCGAATTTCCCCCTCGGGGGCGAGCCAATTAAAGAAACCAACGAGCCGATTATTAATTTTCCTCGAGTGAAAGGGTTAATCTCCGGGGCGAGCCGTGTAACTTTCAGTTAATCGAGCACGCCCCTAATTTTCGAACAAAGGGCTCGGTAATTTTGCGAGTGAAAAGAAAAGAGAAAAAGGATTTCCCGCGGCTTAATTTTCACCCCTTCGCTGTAAAAATTTCACGGAGCAAGCAACTGTGTGATCCGTTTCAGATTCTGAAACTCGCGAGGCGCTCGATCCGTTTTAACGAATCATTTCCCATGATTCTCCGCGGAGGAGCTCTTAATCGATGCACATGTTTACAAGCAACTCTGAAACTTCTTTCTTCAACACGCTTCTCACCTTCCACGTTATCTCTCTCCCCACTCCTACGTCGTTCCGCAAGGAGTTGCAGAAGACTTTCCCGCCAAAATGCAAACTTATACAGTCAGCTGTTGCGTTCTATTAACAGCACGAACATCGTCATCTGTCAGTCCGCTTCACACCCGAAATTGCTCAGCTAGTTCGTCCGCGTGCTTCAGCGAGCGAAGAGGGAGGAGTCGTGACGCAATTTTCCGTGCATCGTTCTCTGACCGGCAAGAAGATCGAAGTCTCATTGACCATCTGCAACGCGTCACCAAAAATGCAGAGCAGATTGCTTCACTCCCGCTTTTTTCGCCACAGTTTCGTTATAAGCGAAGCGACCGAGCTAGCCGACAAGCAATTAAGCGGGGAAGCAAGAGGAAACGTATCTTTCCGCCACGAGCAATTGCACAATCGTTTGGCAGATGGATCGATACCAGTTCCTTCCGCGTGGACCTCGCGTGACAGCGCACGGCGCGACTGTTCACGGGGGTTTCTCTCGCTAGACGAACTGCGACGGTGTCTTCCAGCAGCTGGCGCAGCAGGGCAGAGCGCTCTTCAAGGTGTCCTTGAAGGCCTCGCGGAAATCGCGGTTGAAGTACGCGTAGATCAGGGGGTTCAGGGCGCTGTTGAAGTAGCCTATCCAGAATAGGACGGACACCACCGTGTCTGGACAGTAGCAGGCCTCGCCGCAGAGGGACGTCGTTAGATACCTGGAAAAGAAAGAGAAACCAGACGGTTCAGCAGGAATTACTTGGCTTGGTTCGGCTGGAGAGGTTTTCTTAAATTACCCAGTACTTAAACAAGGCCCAATAATTAAAAATTGAGAAGAAATTTTATTAATAACAACAGTTTTACTAATTTGCAACGTTTAAACTGTTCGAAATATAATTGTAAAATGTATTAGCTTTATATAGATACAATTATAAGCTTTCATAACTGAATAGTTATATCATGCAAAAATATTATTGTACAGTTGTTATAGTTTACGCGTCCCGAAACCGAGATGATGATTTGTGATTAATTTTGGAACGTAAAGAGGGAGTTATTACACGTCCTGAAACCGAGATGATGATTTGTGATTGATTTCGGAACGTAAAGAGGGAGTTGTTACACGTCCCGAAACCGAGATGATGATTTGTGATTGATTTCGGAACGTAAAGAGGGAGTTGTTACACGTCCCGAAACCGAGATGATGATTTGTGATTGATTTCAGAACGTAAAGAGGGAGTTGTTACACGTCCCGAAACCGAGATGATGATTTGTGATTGATTTCGGAACGTAAAGAGGGAGTTATTACACGTCCCGAAACCGAGATGATGATTTGTGATTGATTTCGGAACGTAAAGAGGGAGTTGTTACACGTCCCGAAACCGAGATGATGATTGATTTGTGATTGATTTCGGATAGTAAAGAGGGATAATATATATCTTCTTGCCCCGTCGCCTGCGGCGCAACCGTAATCCCTAAAAGGCCGGTCAAAAGGTCAACGCTTTTTGGAGTAAATACCTGTGCAGGGCAAGTGGATCGGTAAGTTTTAAAGATCGAGGCGAGGAAAAAGGAAGGAGGAGATGTGGCCCCGTGTTTCGTCTTGGGACCGTCAGCCAGACTCATCAGTTGGGCCATAGCTGACGGCCCCTGCCCTAGACACAAACGGACTAAGAGAAAATAACTTGGAACTTATATATATACGAACGAGAGTGGACGATAGGACTTGCGAGAAGAGTAGACCTCTAGCGGCGCCGGCGGAGACTAACCGGCGCGACCCATGGTCGGGCCGGGACGTCACACAGTAAAGCTTCAACAGTTTCAATCTCGCTTCTTACCTAATGGGCTGAAGCAAGCGAGAGAATATTTTTGTGAAGGTTGTAATTAATTATTATTTTATCATTTTTGAAATAGTACAGTTGTTTTGGATTTATTATATATTGAAGAATTGAAAATTAATTGGATCTCTTAATAATTTTTTGTTTTTAATATTGAAATTGTTTATCCACTAGTACACGATAACCTGACACGGACCAGTTATTAAACGCGTGTTTAATGGTGTTTAAACACTGGTACAGACGCCAGTGTTCATTGAAGATTTAAAATTATTAACATTTATTTCCCCGATTAGATGAACGATTCTTCGGAACCGTGCTGCAGCTAGAATTCCTCCTCAGCCTAGCCACTGACATTAAACATAGACGAGACTTCGAATGATTTGCAAGCCCGTTGTGACGAGCATTATCGCACAGTCGCGGACATATACGCGACGCAACCAACGTCTGTCACAAATAACTGGTGCATGGCTCGATTAGCTTTCGCCAGAACGCTGCACGTCGTGCACGGATATCCTCCGGTCTGTTTCGAAACGTCGCGTCCGTAATAAACAACGTGCAACGGTGGAAAACATGAATATTAGTCGACGTAAATATCCGCTAATGCATCTCCTCGAAATATTAATATCGCATTACTCGAAACGAGGAGTCGAGCGCAAGGAATATTTAAGCGAAGCTCCGTGCAAGATCGTTTGCATAATGGTATAATGCCAAACTGATTATTTTTGGCACTTGATGTCGGATTTTGATGAAATTATAATCCAGGTGAATGCAAAGAGGGTTTAAGTCATCATCTTGCTGGATTCGAATTTCTTTAAAACGTACAGGCCATCGAATTTTGTAACTTCTGGATCTTCTCGAGAAGTCTTTAACGCCTTGTATTTTCTAAACAAATTCAGAACCAGCAAAATGATGACTTAAACCCTCTTTGCATTCACCTGGATTATATTATACTGCAAGTTCATCAGAATGCTGAACATGAGGTGCAAAGAGTGATCGTTTTGACTCGAAACGGCCCATAAACCTTTCCTTCATAAAATCCGCCTTCGATATTTAATGGCTGACTGGGGCAGCTTTATTTCTTTATAAAATTCCCCTTCGATGTCGAATGACTCGCTAAGGAAGCTGTTAAACTGCAAAGTATCCATAAAAAATTTTGCGAAATCAACACTTTATTTCTCCATAAATCTAAATAAATGGTCTGACTTCCTCTGAGGCTCGTTGAAGCATACAATCGAATCACAGTTGACTATTTATTTGCTAGGCCCAGACGTTTCCCTTCGCGGAGAATTAAGGGCAAAAGACCGTATAAATGGAACGAAAAATAGACACAACATTTTTTCCATAAGTCGCTTCTAAAACATTTCAAAAATATATTCTCAAAGTTACACCCCGAAATTCTACGTTTTTACTGAAACCACGTTTTCAAAATTGGCGCCGGGGATAACTCAAAAACCATTTAACCAATCAACTTCAAATTTTGCACACTTTTAGTTTATAATATTCCTCAGAATATGAACCACGAGGTTTAACCAAATAATTAATTTTAACCACTGTTTTTAAACAAATAATCCTCGAACTTTTGATTGAGAATCACGCCTAATTGTTTGAAGTTCCGCCATCTTTAAAATATCCAATTTTCTTACACCATTTGTGGTTCATATTCTTACAATTGGCACATAAATAGAAAAAAAATTTATTGATCTGTTTCACATAACTACCAGAGACGCTACAACCGGCGCCGTTTTGCATCTCGAAAAAAAAACCTATTTCAGACACTGCTCCATTTCTTCCACATTTATTATAATTTCACTGTCATAAAAATTCCTTTTACTTGTTATAATGTTGAATAAAGTGCCCTTAAAGTTGCGAAAATATTAGTGCATTGGTATCTTCGCAAAAAATTCCTAAAAACTGATAGCAAAATAGATACAAGAACCCGCCAAGCCCTTGGAATGTGTCATTCCTACATGGACGTACATACGCATACATAATATCTCCGGCTCCTAAACTGACAGGATTCACCCCGTTACCCTCTCCCGTGGGCTTTGCCATTAAACGCCAGGAAATGTGGCCCAAAGTGTCATCGATCAAAGTCCAAAATGTCATCCAGCATATCGTTCCACCCGCGCCGAACACACCAGACGCGAAACTTTTTAACTCGAGGTCATCCAACCCCTAACTTCGCGACCACCATGCGAGAAATTCGTAGGAGTCAACGACCGATGTCCCTCAGTAACAGACCTCCTCATTCAACAAACAGGAAATCATCTATTCCAACTCCCGCCAACTATCGATTTCCTTCGCGGCTACTAATTTGCCACCGAAGACATGTTTCTCTACAACGGCGAAAAGTTAACCGAAATTCTAGTCCGACGTTGCTGAATATCACACGAGGTATCAAGCATAGCGGGTCGAAGTGGAAACCAGCGAACTTTGAAACGCAAATTCCTTGCCGGCACCGTTATCCGACATGGGGCAGCGGATGGAAACGCGAGCTAGCGCCGGGAAACTTCGATATTAAGCATATTGGGTCGGTTTCTATCCAGCCGCGGCTCGGGTCTTTGTTAGAAGTTGATGCTCGCCGACTTCTCTCCTTATTATTCCAACAATAAGGAGGGAAAACCGTTTCCTTGGGTATCGTGTCGCTTAATCAAGCAAATAGTCAGACCGCTGCGCTGAACACGCGGCAAACTCTGCTCGGGGACCCCTCGGCTTTGCATTAATAAAACATGTGGCTGGCTCAGCTTTCGCGAGTGTTCGCCCGACTCTGTAAACTTGGCGCCGATGCCGCGAAAGCCCCTCCGAACAGCTCGCTGCGCGTGCACGCGCAATAATCGAGGGTCTGGTTTTCCCGGCAAACTTGATGCCACCCCAGGTTCTAAGCGAGAAGCCCCGCGCGACGCGAGCGAGAAAATTGTCAGATATAAAGGGGATGATTGTGAGAGAAATGGTGGAAATTTCGTGCCTTTTTGTTTCACGTATCTCCCTCGTAGATTGGTGTTTATGAAATTAAACTGCTAGTGTGGAAGATACTTTCGTGAATATTAAAAGCAGAGGACACCTTTCAGATGACCGAGTTAAATGGGAGCTCTGGAGTGCGTGCTAGGGTCTATATCTTCGATATTTTTGCGAATTTCGCTCCCAAATTTTCAGGAAAAATTCAGGACATATCAAACACTGAAAATATGGGATTTTTTTTATCTTTTTGGCATATCTCGGTACATGCCCCCCCCCCTCCTTAAATGTTTAAAAAATAGGCCTCGAAAATAAAAATTACAATTTTTTCACCTTCATAAATAAAAAGTGTTCGAGACGGATTTAAACTTTTAAAATTTGAAGAAAAGAAAGATGTTGGATCCCCCAGTTTTTTGGACTTTTTTTTCGAAAACCGTTTACCGCACGAGAAAAAGTAATAGAACATAAAAGATGCTCCTTGTTTGGATCTCCAACTTTTGTTTGACATATTTTTTTATGTAATCAATAATTTGGAGGATGTTATATAAAATCGACTTCGTGAGCTGTTAAATAATTATTTAAATGTTCCCAGGGGCAGCTTATCCCATTAACAGATCGAGCTCAAACTTTACACAGACGTATTTTATTATTTGGAACTATTCTGGGAGATGCCGCGAACAAAAATCAAAAGTCGAAAATAAGAGCCACCCTAGTGTGTACAGTAAAACCGTGAATTTTTAATTTTTTTTTTGAAATTGTGTGAAGAAAGGTTTTGCAATCCCTGTGCCAAACGAGGACTGCTACTTTGGCTCAGTTTATACCCACAACATTCTTACAGCATAAATCAATGACTTTTCAAATGTACTTACGTATAGTTCTAACAGATCAGAAATTAAATTTAGGAAACAGTGTTGCAGGAGAATGAAGTGAAGAGTTTGAATGCTGGACGAGGGTGTTTTTAGTGGATTTAAAAATTAAGATTCTGGAAAGGTATGACAATTTTTGCTTACCACAGGAAAAATGGCAGCCAACAGAGAAGGAATGCGCCCATTATTATTCCGAGCGTCCTCGCGGCTTTATGCTCTGCCCTCCAACTTTTTGTCTGCTGTCGTATCGAAGTACCTGGAAATTGTAAATGAACGTAAACTCTTACAATTGAATCATTCGTAAGGACATTTATAAGAAAAATGTAAATAACGAGCTTAGAAAAATCGTGTGTCGAGCCATCATTATTATGCTTATTGGTTTTAAAACGAACGTGGAGTTTGGAAAAAAATGTGAGGGTGTAATTAACGCTCTGCTTTAATTTGTGCAGCAGTCAGGAAATGACAAGTATCATTTTTCTTAAATTAAAGGTGAGGACTCCCATATTCTCAAATTTTTAAAAAATAATATACACGATAGTAACATTAGAAACTACGAACTGAAAAATTGATAATTCTGTGAGAACAACACAGTCAGTATTATTATAAATCATATTCTTGCAATAACCATTCCAAAAATCCTGTATTTCGCCCCGATCATTTCCTCCCTTCATTAAATTTAATTACACGAAACTTCGCCGTTCTCCATTATCATTTCCCATTAAACCGAAACTGTACATTTTCATTTGATAATTGTTTGAAGAGTCCAGTTGACCCATTAACAGTTTTTTTTCTTGTTGTTATGTTCGATTCTTTCAACGTTGACAAACGTGTGTTGTATTAATATCGTAGAGCAACGCGAGGCGTGCGATTGTGTGCTGAACGTTGACGAACCGCATTGATAATTAATTTCAATTTCAATGCGACGCCCGCGTGACGCTCGAAGAATTTCGCTTAAATAAATTCCTGTTCGTTACGATTCCAGCGTTCTGCATTTTTAAACGTTGTTAATTTACGCAGCAAACGTTTCTCGTTTCTTTCACTCGTGATGGAAACCACGGGAATATTAATAAGTCCTTCCCAATGGGTAATTCAGAAGTACATTCATATAGTCGATCGCACAATTTTTTTCACCCCCAAATTCATCCTTCAAACTAAAAGGCCACAGGTAAGAAATTATCGCAGCGGGCTCCGGTGGAGCTCAAAAGAATCGGCAGACTCTCCGCTTTAAAATGAGCTTAAGACAATGATATTCCGGTTATCCCTCGTGGAGATACAGCGAGTTGAAGAGAAAATGAAATTTGTGCAATTTTTAAGCATATTTTGGAAAGCACATCAGAGACCGAAATTTTAACCGAATCGAAAAAGTCGAAGATGCGTCTTAAAGAGAAAAGACTGATCTTTCTATTGCTTTTTTCATGAACGTTCTACGATGATTCGATCGCTTGCTAGAAGCAACTAAAGTAAAAAAAAGGTTTTCACTTCAAAGTTGAATAACTTGGTCAAAAAGAATCGCACAAGAAATTTATTATTCTCTTTTTACACAGGAAAGTGGTCGCTTTCGAGTGCTGTAAATGGAATGTGTGTAAAAAATTTCATGCACGCCGTGGAACATCGCAAAGTTGAAGAAAATTTTTTAATATTGACCAAGTGCTCTTTATATTGCTATAACTTTACCGAAAAGCAATGCATCTAAAATTTGAGAAACGCAGCTGAAAGTAGAGATTCCACGCTTTCGAACCATATTTTCAAAATATCGATACGACTATTTTTACCGGAGTTATGACCATGTAACTTGCCCCTATTTTTCGGGCTCCTAGAGGTGATCCTCTAATTAATGTGAGGAGTGTATAAGTTTTAACAGAATTTTTTTAAAAATAAGAGTTCCAGAACTTTTTCAATCCCTGCTTAAAAGTATTATTTTTCTTTTTCGAAGTACTCGTGAACTGTTCGAAAGTGTCCAGTCAGATTCGAGCCTCCTTCCAATATACTTCATCCCATCACTAATCTTACTATATAAAGCAGAAATTGTTTGTGTATTTGTCTGTCGTCTAAAAACTTTCGCACGGTAAACTCTGGGGTCACGAAATGTGCCCCAGCTTATTATGCCCAGCTAATTCAGACACATCTGACTATTTTCGCACAAAAAAATAAGTAAAAAATTTTTTTTTACAAAATCAGAATCTAAATTTCGGGCGAGGCTGAATAGTAAAGCTAGTGAATTATAAAGCTGCCCCCAATACATCCTCAAATCTTCGCAACTTTTTCATCCTCAAATTAAGAATTTTATCAATCAACACTGCTTCTCAGTCTCTCATATATGTATGTACTTACTGCTCCACACTATTTTTTACCGTTCAGTCCCGCCAAAAGGTAAATGAAATTCAGGTAAAGTAAACAGTGTATTATTCGATACATAGATGGCATTTTTTAAAATCATCATTTATTAGTTAGAAGAAGATGACTTATTATCCAAAATTTAAGAATCAGTAAACGTGCAACAAACTTTACCGTGAAAAAAATCTGTCGCAATAAATTCGCCCTCGTTATTTTCCAAGGTAAATTATTTTCTCTGTCTCGTTTACTTCTCACACGATTTTTAAGAAGATTACAAATGCCCTTTCTTGGGCATTTACTTTTCAATTAACGTCTACATAATTACATACTCGACAAAAAAATAGTGTCAAGCAGTATATGCACCCTGCAGGTTCCATTTATTTCACTTATATTGATCGTAAAACCTCGTTCCTCCGCGTCGATGAGGGAATCACCGCAAGCAATTTTCCCACGTCCCAGAAGCGTTGAAAGCGGGCCCCGTAATTTTGTTATAAATTACGAATAAATAACACTCGTGTCGCCGAAAGGAACCCGTCCAAAGTGATTCCGTAAATAAAAGCGATTTCAATATTCCCCGATCGGCTCTCAATTACCCAGCTGATCTGAACCGGTCCCGAGTGATCGCCGGGCCGGTTAATCGAGTTCCCCCTCGAATCTTCGACCCGGACGACGGGGATCGCGCTACGGGGCGGCGAGTATCGATTCCCGCCGGCCAAGGAGCCGCTGGCCAGCCGCGAGAAGGTGAGAAATTCATTTGGACGGGACGATATCCAAGGGTTGTTTAGATAATGCCTGGTGCCAGAGGGGGGGAGGGGGTGGCAGTCGTTGGGGGAACGCTGAAGGGTTCGCGTGCTCGGGGGCAGTCAGGCGGATTTAGGTTGATTGGTCGATGCTCACCGGCTTCTTCAGCTTTCGTGCAATCGATGCACTCGTCTATCAAGATGCAAGGAGCGTGCGCTATATGCCTGACTCCAGTGTGTACATACGCGAGCAAACGTCCTCCTCGAGATATGGGAGACGGGGACAAATTTCGTGGCGCTGCAGCGAGGCCTCGTAATGGCGCTCCGCTTTCCGGGGCTTGGTAGATGAAGGCCGGGGGTGGCTCTGAAGTAGCGGGGGAGGGGGCTAATTACGTTGTTCGTTTAAATGTCTTGTGGCCGCTGCTTGGCAAAATCTTGGCGCACTGTTTAATTGAAAGGGGAGCGAATTGGGCTGGTTAGTATTAGGGCTGGGACTATTTGTCGAATTTTTCGGTATTATTATTAGAATACTTCAGTTGCTTAATTATTTGACGAATTTAATTCGAACATCCAAGTATCCAAATACTATTCGAATATTTAAGTATTCGAATACTGATGTATTCGAATACTATTCAAATATTTAAGTATTCGAATAATATTCAAATATTTAAGTATTCGAATACTATTCAAATATTTAAGTATTCGAATAATATTCAAATATTTAAGTATTCGAATACTATTCAAATATTTAAGTATTCGAATACTGATATATTCGAATACTATTCAAATATTAAAGTATTCGAATACTGATGTATTCGAATAGTATGGTATGAATTATAAATCGAGTTCTTTAGGTTATATGAATTAAATATTATTCGAATACTGATGTATTTGAATAGTATTCGAATACTGATGTATATGAATATTATTCGAATAATATTTCATTCATATAACCTAAAGAACTCGATTTATAATTCACACCATAACTATTCGAATACATCAGTATTCGAATACTTTAATATTTGAATAGTATTCGAATACTTAAATATTTTAATAGTATTCGAATACTGATGTATTTGAATATTATTCGAATAATATTTCATTCATATAACCTAAAGAACTCGATTTATAATTCACACCATAACTATTCGAATACTTTAATATTTGAATAATATTCGAATACTTAAATATTTTAATAGTATTCGAATACTTAAATATTTGAATAGTATTCGAATACTGATGTATTTGAATATTATTCGAATACTGATGTATTTGAATAGTATTCGAATACTTAAATATTCGAATAGTATTCGAATACTTAAATATTCGAATACTTGTAAAATATTCGAATAGTCCCAGCCCCAGTTAGTATAACAACGCTGGTCGCACCCAAATTTCAAAGTTCCAGAACTTTTTCGATCCCTAAAATAATAAGTTAAATTCTTTTATCTCGTTGTCATAAAATTCTTCGTGCAGAATTACCAAATCATCGCCTCTTCATAAAATGTGCCTCCTCAAAATGTCAGTAATCCCCCCAAAATGATTTTTTATACATTCACACGAAATCATTTCTCTCAATCATTGAAAATTTACATTACATTTCCAAGTCACCCTCGTAAAGCAACCCTCCAAATTACAACCCGAACAATATCAGATTCGCCAGCTATCCCAGCACCAACACCTCCAATAAAATCGGAAGAAAAATCCAAGTCCACCTTGTCACATTCCCCCTGGGCAGTTAACTATCACCACCTTAAGCTCCACCATCCCCAAGTATCAGCAGTCCCTCTAGGACCATTCCCCCACGCCATTGTCCTACCCCCGCTGATTCCAGATGAAACCAGCTCTCAGTGGTCAGATTTCCAGGCTGTCCCGCTAAACAACCTCTTCAGGGGTGGTGAAAAATTCACTGGCCACGAGGAAACCGGGGCTCGCGTGCCAGTGGGAAAAGGAACGCCCGTCCGTCTTTTAGAACTTGCCAGCGGGAAACTTTATGCCACTCCAGTCGGTCCAGAGTGCCTGCAGACCAATAGAGAAGCGACGGGCCGGGCTCGCGAAAAAGCTTTGCTGCAGTGCCGCGAGAACTTCGGCGCAAAGCGGATCCGGAAGTTTTTCACGGGGATAAGAAGCAGTCCGCGCAAGTTGCCAATGGAGGAGCGTGTAATACTGGAAACGATTGTCCTCCCGAAAGCGCTGGAGAGCGAGGGATTGCCCTGGAATCTGATTCTCTAAATTGCAGGTGATTGATTGCTCCTCTGTCCAGTTTCCGACGATTTTATTGTGCGCCGTTTGTTATCCTGATTCTTCGCTGAGAACCCAGTGGAACACTTTTGTTTCGCAAATAAATGGACCCTCGGATGTTCAATCTTCTCGGCGACACTGCAGTCATTAGTACTTAATTTCGTTTCTGGCTGGCCAGACACGTATTTGAGGCTTAATGAGCTGTTTCTCGGTTAATCGTCCAGCTCAGTGTGTCGAAAGGCGACAGGTGAATTGGAATCGGCGGGCATATGCAAAAAAAAACCAACGCAATCCTGATGCGTCGCTCGTTCGAAACGAGCAATCGCGTAATGGCGCTGTGCAATCGGCGTTGAGAGACGGCTGGCACGAATTCCTTGGTCGAAACGTGATTGTGAGATTTAAGGTAACGTCGGTGTCCCGTTTTCTTGCCACACGCAGATTCTGCTGGATGGGGATTACGGCTCCCGCGTCCAGATGTGGCACCAGCCGAAGCCTAACTGTTAGGTTACCTTAAGGGGAGGTTCCGGTCTAAATATTGATTTTTTTATTTCATTTTTCGAATGTTCCACCTTTTAAGAATACGTGTTTAAAAGGATTTTTTGAAATTCATAAAATTTTCGAAGTTATAGGCATTGAAATTTTAAACGCGTTTTTCTCGAAACAGTGTTCTCAAAATCGGTGGAACCTGTATCTCGAAAAGTTATTATCCGACTCGACTGCAACTTTTTTTATTTTGAAGAATATACTTCTGGCTCGTGGAGAAACCAGTAAAAATTGAAGAAAAAAAAAAGAAAATTTGTCATTTTTAAAGGCGTTGAAAGTGCGAAAAATATAGGGAAAACTGATTTGAAACTTGTTGAAAGTGTCGTTATTTTCTCAAAAAATGTCACTTTTGTAATTTTTTCTGGTCATTCTACGAGCCCTTTAATAACCTGGCATTGCTTTTTATTTTACTCTTATTTTAGTTTAGGTGCTACAGGTTCCACCGATTTGGTTGAATTTTTCGACGCCCCGACTTTAACGAATCCCCAGAGCTGTCTGCAATGATTAATTATGGAACAAAAAATATATTTCTATAGTTTAAGACATCCTTAATTCAATGCAAAAAGTCCCATTAAATTACATGTGGTAGATTTCCTTTAATTAATTCCTAAATATCACCTATTTTTATGGGTTTCAGACCGGAACAACCTCATAAGTAATGCAGTTCTTCTGAGAACTTTTGCTTCTTAATCTTCTTAGTACACAATATTAGCCACGTTCAAAGGAACCTCATAACTTCTGACCACCAATTCTATTGAGAGTATAAATTGGGCCAAGTTATGCAGAAACCTAAATACCAACCCTCAAAATGACAAAGAATTAGTTACACACAGTAAGGATCCCATAATTTTGCAATCTTTATTTTACAAAAAATTACTATCCCATAAAACAACTCTTACATTATAGGTACAATAAAATTATTAAAACTACCAAGCCACAGTTCCATTTTAATCTTGAAATAAAAATTACAGAAACTAATACTAATTATACTACTCACTATTAAATAACCCATTAAAAAAACATTGTAAATCAATAACAGAAATAAAATGTACCCAATGGAAATAAAGCTACTTTCCTTTAACAATTAATATCTTCAATCTAAATTCACTAAATTTCAGATCATTGAGGGTTGGTAGCTTCCTCCATAACTTGGCCCAGTTAGAATCCTTCCATTCGAATGTTCAAACTCCCCGATGGAAGCAATCGAGGCCTCCAAGTCCGAGCCCTCAATCAACCCTCGAGAATTCACAGTTCCTGTGAAGAATCTCTAGAATCGCCCGGCACAATTCCCCTCGCAAATTTTTTCCCCTTATTCAGACACATCGCTCAGAATTCTTTGATCCAGAGCAGCCAAGGACTCGCGCGCTCTTGAAAGAATGGGACCTCTTCGTTCTCCTCCAGACAGGGAAACGTCATCCCATTATTGCACTCAGCCAGAGATGGGTCATAAAATCCAGGCTAATAAAATGTTTGAGAATTCCGTTTCAAAGCCTCAACGAGGGCTTAATGAAATTCATGCCTCGCTCTTTTAAGACCACTTTCACTTAATGGTGCATCGAATAGATCTTCGTCGTCCAAGGGGTCAGGAAGAGATTGCAGCGCTGCTGCAGAGGCAAGCAGTTTGCTGGCCATCGCTTTTCCTTAACCCAGTTGGTTCAGTTACAAATTTTATTAGGAACGAGAGATTAATGGCTCCCCTTTCGATCGTACTTTTTGCTAAAGACGTGATTGAAAGGAGGTCCTTTCAGCTGTGTCTGCTATCGATTCTGCTGTTCAGAAAGATTCTGGCTCCTGCGTTGGGATCAGTAAAATTACTACCAATTTTGGAGAGGAAAAAATTCCAGGACCACTAAAAAATTTTTTGTGATTCATTCTGCTTAGAATGCGCCACTATCTTTCAAGAATTATTGTCAAGACTCGTGGGGACTTATTTTGCAGCTCAATAGTTCATTCATTCACAGATTCTTTAACAATGAACGACTGTTCAAGGTCTTTGCTGTGCACGAAATAATGTTTGGATGTCTTCAATTGGTAAAGTGATTTGACAGGTATCAAAGAAACCACCTCTTTTGAAAGTAGCTGTGTCTAAAGGGGCATTCAGAGAAATTGTTGAAAATGAAGTCATATGATTCAAAGAGGCAAGTAGAAATAGTAGAAAAATTCATTCAACTTCACATTTTCCTTCCAAAGGTACCATTTACCCCTTGCATACTTTCGTCTGTATTAAAAGCAATAAAAGGTTCCAATGAACTGTTTAGAGGCTTCAACTCGAAGCGATTCTTCACGCCTGCTATAGTCAGAGCAAAATCAATCGAGTGCACCCGTCCCCACTCTATTTCTCGTTTACAAATTTGCGCATGCTTTCTGCCCTCGAGCAGACGTAACTCACGCCTACCGAGGAAAGTAACTGTACGAAATATCATTCTATGAAGCGCCATACAAAATCATGTCACTCGTACTAATTACACAATATTGCTACGGCATCATTTCTATTTTACATCGTACGCGGTGGGCTCCTGATAAAGTGGGTCCCCTTAAACACTGTAATTACTAAAAAATATACATTTATTTCACAAAAAATTTAATTATACTTTTTTCCACTAATGTATTTTTGGATACTTTTATTTATTTCTTATAAAAATTAAACGATAGCCTTATAGTTGCAGATGGGCCCCCTTTGTCTCCTGGCAACCAATATTTTTGAACCCAGTCCACCACTGATCATATATATCTTATCCCAAAAGCTTGAACATTGTTTGAACACCTTTCGATATTCGTTTAAGGGGCTGTTCCGGTCTAGAGCCCATCAAAATAGGTGATCTTTAGGAATTAATTAAAGGAAAACTACCACATATAATTTAATGGGACTTTTTGCATTGAATTAAGGATGTCTTAAACCGTAGAAATAAATTTTTTGTTTTATAATTAATCATTGCAGACGCCAGTGGGGAGTCTTTAAAGTCGAGGCGTCAAAAAATTCAACCAAATCGGTGGAACCTGAAGCACCTAAACTAAAATAAGAGTAAAATAAAAAAACAATACTAGGTTATTAAAGGGCATGAAACTCGCTCGTGGAATGACCAGAAAAAAATTACAAAAAGTGACATTTTTTGAGAAAATAACACTTGAAGTTTGAAATCACTTTCTTCCTATATTTTTCGCCCTTTCAACGTCTTTAAAAATTACAAATTTTCAATTTTTTTAATTTTACTGCTTTCTCCACGAGCCAGAAGTATATTCTTCGAAATAAAAAAGTTTCAATCGAGTCGGATAATAACATTTCGAGATACAAGTTCCACCGGTTTTGAGAGCACTGTTTCGAGAAAAACGCGTTTAAAATTTCAATGCCTATAACTTCGGGAATTTTACGAATGTCAAAAAATCCTTTTAAACACATATTCTTATAAGGTTAAACAAAAAAAAGTTCGAAAAATGAAATAAAAGAAAAATCGATTTTAAGACCGGAACCTCCCTTTAAATCAGTGTCCATCAACAGAGATCATCAATCATTTCTGACGGAACAGTCGTTCATGTCAGTTTCGCATCTCCACTTGCACCCCCCGGTATGTGCACTCCACTCGACCATTTCTCTTTGCAGTCTCTGTTCGTAGCTCGCAGTTGTAGCTGCCGCGTCCCTCCGGGATTCCCGTTTAGTTGCAGCCTTCCCCGTTGTTCCAGCCAGTTGTTTACGAATCACTCGAGCTTTTCAACAGAACGCTCGCGTGTCGAGCAATAACAAAGGTGATACGCCGCTGCACGCCCGCAAATATGCGCACGCCAGGGTTTCCGTAACGGTGGCAGAGCTTAGCGCCGCGCCGCCGTTCGCGTTTTCATTACGAGATATTTATGACTTCATTGAAACGCCGCTGAATTTCCACTAGTGCCCGAGGGAAAACGCTGGTACGCGCCGGATGTAGTTTTATTTAAACATTTCTCCGCGTGTCGCCCATCAGAGCTCGTGAATTGTGCTGTAAGCGTCTGTGTCCTATAATCGGCCCACTTCCCACTGGGTGGAAATAAAAGTATTGCTGCTCCACGATTCTAGAATCTGCATAAACAACGATCCCTTAATCGTTTATGAAAATGGGCATCAACCTGGGTGGAGGGAAAGCAACGTTCAGACGAGTTTCCACAGCCTTCTAGAATTCAGTTCATTTTTAATAAGTTTGTAATTGGGTTACCAGAGTTTGGCTCGGTAGCCTCGGTAAATGTGTTTAGAGTTTGAAGATTAATGTGTAGGTATAGTGGAGCCAGGGAATAATTCACACACAGTGGAGGCCGAGATCGGTTGGAGTGATTTCAAGTGTCGAGTTAGTTTCTCTATTCACTACTTAGGGAAATACAGAGAATTATAGGGGCTATAATGAAATTAAAATGTACTGTAGTCCCCATGAAATTAGAGAGTGTTTATGTCATCACTTCGCTGGTTTCGAATTTGTTTAAAAACTACAGAACGTCCAAGTTTTCGCAAACGTAGGCAACAATTGCAGACTTCGACGTATTGTATTTTTTAAACAAATTCGAAACCAGCAAAGTGATGACTTAAACCCCTTCTAATCTCGCATGAACTACCGTCATACTCCAGTTTCACGAAAATTCCAAGGTTTTGTGGCGGAGGATTTTCTGTGTTTGGGTGTGTCAATTTTTTAAATGTTTCAATTTTAAAAACGACTAGTGGAAAAACTAGTTTAAAAAAAAACTAGTTTTAAAATTATCTACTACCTTTAAATTTTATGTAATACATTATTTACCTTGTTGGAATTTCATTTGAAATTATAGAAAAATACGAAAATTACTAAAATTATTAAAAAAAAAATTAATAATTGAGCTTATGAACCGCAACAGAAACAAGCAAGATATCGTTTCTTTGGTGGACTTCGTTAAATAACATTAAATTTACTACATTGATGACATATGGCTATATATATTATTATTTTGTAATAAACATACATTTCCATGTGAATGTAATAAGTACTAATTTCCACATATTTGTATTTTCATTCTCATGCTTTCATGTAAGCAAGTCTCACTTTAAACAGTATATGAAGTTTGTAGTTAAATCTTACTTAATTTTCACTTTTTTCAACTGTGATTTGCCGTAGCTAAACCTCACTCAAATGAATTTCTGAAGATAGTTTCAGATTCAGGACTAAAAAAGTATTAGGTACTTTGTCACTGCCCATACAGCACACTTCGTGGCGGCAACGTTGCAGGATCGTTGCAGTAACCTTGCAGTGTTGCATGGTTGCAGCGCAATGTCGATGTAACGTTGTTGCGACGTTGCCGTGCAAAATTGCACGGGGCGGACATAGAATTATTATATACACGGTAACGTTCCTGCAATATTTCTGCAACGTTACGGCAACGTTTCCACAATGTTGATGCAACGTTGCGCCAGTATTGCGGCAACGTTCCTGCAATGTTACCGCAACTTTCCTGTAATGTTGCTACAATGATCCTGCAATGTTGCGACAACGTTACAGTGCAACATTTCAATCTTGCACTGCAACGATCCTGCAACTTTGCTGCAACGAGAGTGTGCTGTATGGGTAGACATTTTAAAATTTTCAAAAATTTTAAATTTACCCATAAAATTGACGCACCCTATTCTGCGTGTACTTCCATAAGCATGAAATATCTGAACGAATGCCTGACTCTCCGGATACACGACAGTTCCCCCAGTCAGTCATCGACATACAGAAGCTGCATTCTGCTTTGCCCCGTCGGAGTCAAGCAAGACTGGAAGCGTAGCGCGAATAGATACATCCACATACAGACCCACAGGCTTCAATCAATCTCACGCGTGCTAGATCGACTTCCAATCTCATTTCTCTGAAGCCCGAGGGTTCCATTGAGAAGAACTTACTCCTCATTCCATTGCTATTACAAAGAGAATCATTCTCCATTCGGCTGTATATACTCCTACGTTCAATTCATCCAGTACATTTCTTCGAGATTCTCTGTCTCGATCCTACAGCAGCTGGTCTAATTTCAGCCGAGAGAAGCCTTCGTTCGTTCCCGATTCCCGACACGACCATTCACTCGCCTCTTCGACCTCTCGCGAGGTGAGTCTCCTGAATGAAATCAACCACGTTATCCCTCAGAGGAGAGCCGCCTTATCTTCTCTCAATTTCACTTGGCCCTTGATCCACGAACAGCTTTGGAGCAGTGCCATTCGCTCTCGTGTCTTCGCCGTCGGTTACTTCCACCTTCCGGCTTATTCCTCTGTCACGATGGCCCTCATATCGCCGCTTTGTGAGCAGAGTAGGTGCAGAGGAGGTTGGGATATCCTGGGGATCGCACATTTATTCCCTGGGGATCAGAGGAGCAACGAGGCTTCGGACGCCTCGTCACACTATTGTCCTCGATATTTCTCATTCCTGACCCGCATTTACTTTCGAGAGCTCTCGTAAGGAGGCTCCCCTGTGGCCATTTTCTGCTGCATGGTTTAACCCTTCATGGTCACGCAGGGTCCAAAAGACCCGCTTTTTAACTTCGGAGATGGATACGTTCCTGGCTTTGAAATGGCATTGACCTGACATTTTACGGAAATTTGAGGTTTCCTCTAGAGACTGTCAATTTTTGAATCAGGATGTCCTTTCGTGAGTGGCAGCCGTTACAAAAACATCGTTTTTCAGCGTGGGTCGTTCGGACCCATGTGTGCCCAACGCGTAAATTTTATCGAAAAAATGAAAAAAAATTTATTTTACTCTAATTCGAGAAATTTACTTGAATAAAATGTAATTTCTATGGCTGTGACAATATTTTTTCCTCCCCCAAGTTATATGTGTGTATAATGAAGGAGGTGGAGAAGATTAGATTAAATTCTTTTCATTGTTAAATTACTTTCTTATGAATAAAAATAATAATAAGAAGAATCATTATAATAATAATATACAGTTATTTCTCTCAATTAAACGTGTTTTTTACTCAACAATAATTGACCATCTTCAGATCTCAAAATAAATACCTTTTTTGAAACGAACAGTATGAAACTGTATATTTTCTAAAACGACTATATCTTATTAGTATCAGCCACAATCTATACGAAAATTAATTGAAAAATAAAAAAGATATAATTGTTTTAGTAAAAGAACTCATTTCTCAGGACTTTACACTTTTTCGATTTTTTTAGTATATGTTGTCATTTCATTTCTTACTAAAACACGACTATTCCATATTCTACAATGCTCAAAGTGTGTATTATAATTTTTGGGACTCGATTGGACTGATACAGTTCGCGCGGTAACTGTTTAAAAATTTACATAAAAAAAAAAATTTTAGAAACAAGCTTTTATTAAAAAATGTACTATAAAAAAAAGAAAATAATTTTGATACCGGCCTAAATGACTGCCTTAGAAGAATTCCCACATTTGACCAACAATAAAAGCGTGGGGCGTAAATATTTTATTGTTGGTCATATGTGGGAATTCTTCTAAGGCAGTCATTTAGGCCGGTATCAAAATTATTTTCTTTTTTTAGTACATTTTTTAATTTTTTTAAGCTTGTTTTTAAATTTTTTTTGTACTATCATACTGCCAAAATATTGTATTGTCATCGGAACTACGTATGTGTGCAAAATTTCAAGTCGATCAACTTATTACTTACAAGATTTCATCCTCACAAACTAACTAACGAACAAACTCACAAGTGAAGCTAAATAAATGCTTGTAAAAATCGGCCGGATCCATTGGACCCAGTGCGACCACCGCGGAACTTTACATAAGTGTGACCACGATGGGTTAATGGTTTGAAGCAGGTGGATCCTGTTTCGTTAGGATATGTGGTAGAATAATAAAGATTCACGGTTCTTGATTTAGGGGAAGAATATTAATCGCGACAGTAAAGAAGCTGTGGTATTAATCTGCGATACTGTAGAAGGCAAAGTGTAATGTTCCAAACATTTAGAATGGATTAAACTTTCAGAAGCGTAGGCGAAAAACGGAACCTCGTGTGAGTTCGCTTTCTACGCTTTGCGCGACATTTTCACCGCTCAAAGTGTCAATTCTAAATTCAAGGTATTCCAAAATGTATCATCCAACGTCTATCAATTTAACGCCCATGAATTATCCAGAGAGGAGCAGTACCCTATGCTTCGTCTCCATAAAAATTGTACCACAGGATCGATGATTCCCTCGTCACGGTATTAAATCGAACCCTTGTCAACCCCAAAGAACAGTCGTTTCCTTCTCCTTCATCCCCCTTTTCAACGCTATACCGACGTCAGTAAAGTAGAAAGCATTCCCTGGAAATTCTCGTTACGTGCAGCGACCCTCTTCCCATGGAACTTTCCCAGCCTTGGGAAACTCTGCTCCTCGGTCCCTTCCAGGTCTCGCGTGCCTTCTGCTCTCTTTCCTGACGTGTAAATAACGCTGGACGTGAAACTCATCCCTTACCACCCTCTGATGTGTTTCTAAATCATTTTCGTCCTGACATCCATGGAAATTAAATTGCTTTCTTAAGAGTCTCAGAGAAACTCCATTCGTATCTCCTCATTCTTGATGAAGGTATATCAAAGAGTTCAAATAATCTCAGAAATCGATTTTAATGATTTTATTTCAGGTGTTACCTCCCCTTTGAGAACGTGGAGCATTCAGTGAAAAGCGTGCTCATGTCTTTGGTTAGTGTGATTCTATTTAATTAGACAACCTTATCGTTGGATAAGGTAATACTGTAGCTAGTGGCAGTGCTATCTGCATTGTAAGTTACGCCCAGTGATAGTGTGTTACAGTAGGTAACAATTTCTGATAGTCTGGGCTGTGTTTTATTAGGTAGACTATTAAACGGAATTATCGTATGGAGTCAAAGCCAGTGGCAGTGTGTTATGGCTGATTATATCTTGGTTTAGATCGCTGTACTATCGAATAACAGGAGTGTATCAGTTGTAGCATCGCACTGAATTATACCTGGTAGTATACTTGAGGTGTAGCATTCTGGCAAATTCGATCCACTGATAGTGCGTCAGGTACAGTGTCGTGTTGGGTTTCATTTAGCACATCAGGTGTGGTATCTTATTGGGTTACGTCTGCTGTGACTGATAACAATGTTGCGATCTAGTCAGCTGGCGATACAAAGAAACAGGAATGAATACTAGCCCTGGAATACTGTTTAAACAACTGCACGGTGCTGCGAGCTGAGAAAACACTGAACCCACCGATAACAATTTCGTTGTTTACAACTCATTGATTGAAGTAAACAAAATTCTACATAGCACCGTAAAAAGGATGCAGAAGAGTGGCTGATTTTTCTGTGGAATTTATTTATTTAACACTCGCAAGAATTCCACTTTCCTGGATAGAAGGATATTAGGGTTTAGACAAAAACCGACTTTCTAAAAAAACCGGTTTTCGAATTCCACTATTCCCCCACCAAAAAAAAAAAAAAACGGTTAAACCGGTTTTCGAATTTTCACAAAAAATGTTATTAAAATAGTAGATAAATATATGTACTTATTTTAAAAATTTGCAGTTTTTTAATATTTATGGAATTACAAAAATATAACTAAATAAAATATAGGTACTCTATACAGAACCAAATAAATAAGAAAAAATTTAAAATAACTAAAATCCGTATAAAATATAAATTATAAATCTTTATTTCATTTAGTATTTTTCTTCAGAAAATATGTACTCAAAGGCGATTTCCACTCAAAATGACAACGTTTTTAATTAAATAGTTGGTTCATTTTTACATATTAATTCTATTAAATAAAACCGCTTTTTAAATTTAAATACCATTTTTCGAATTTTACAAATTTATAAAAAGAAACCGATTTTTAAACCCGGGTTTTAAAAATCGACAAACTCTAAAGGATATTTCACCAAGAATAAAACCTAAATTATTTCAACGTCTGCTCGAAACAACCCTTATTTAATATCGCGAAAATGTTCCAAGTACAGTCTCACGTTTTCCAGAATTCCTAATACCTAATACCACTTCTCCGATCATTAACAATAAAATAAACACCCCACTCCCTGAACCTCTCACGATTCCTCGAATCGGTGCACGAGGGACGCAGCTTCCACTCGCGATAATCCTCATTCGACGATTCGCAAGAACGCGTGAAAGTGATTGGATGAGTTTTTTGGCCGATCGCCGGCCGTGGTTTTTTGCTATTCCGCACCTGTTTCCCGCAGCGTCTGGTTGCGCCGTTTCCAGATATCGAGCGAACAAGTGGAGGACGAGGGTGTCCCGGGGTGTTCTCCCGTTGAGGCTGCCTGGAACCCCGCGTTCACTGACCTACCTCACCGCGCGCCGCAGCTCGGCTAAGATCAAGCCCCCTGAGCTCACACACCCTCGGTCGTTCTTTCGCCTTTCCCCCATCGGCCACTTCTCTCGTCGGCTCGCCTTCTGCCTTCCCAGCCTGCTTTTCAAACCCACCCCACTTCGGACCTGTTTGAGCAAACAGCTAGACAGGGTGCTTCAAACCGATCCACGGAAAAATGTTACCCCGGCCCTTTCCCATTTAGAGTTACGTGGCAATTGTAACGATTAATAATTATTCCTGAATCATTCCTAAATTAATATATATTTGGAGATATGTTTCTTTTAAGGTAACAGTAGAAATTAACGTGTTACGTTTTAAATGAACTGCAATTCGCAGGTCCACTGAACATTCCGAGCCCGAAGATTTAATCCCTTCGGTAATCCTTGAAAGTGCGCGTTGAAGGAAATTTTTCACCCTCCTTTGTTTAACACAAGTGTGCAAGTATTGCAGCTGTTCCGTTACCGATCGATGTCCCGTGCTCTCGGGATGCCTCGACTATTCCAATGGTGTTGCTCAGATTCGCCAGCGAACTTCGCGAGCTGCGGAGCTGCTTCCGAGGATCAATTAAATGACAAGATTTTATTCCACCAACGTTCGACGCACTTCCATCAGAGGCACGCTCAGAATTAAAGCCGAGGAAAATTCTTGGGGGAGAATTGCGTTGCTGTCCGCCCATTAATAGTTAGAATGCGGCGGTGCTGTTTACCGATTCCCTCTCGGTGCGCAATATGCGGCGAAGTGCATTGACCTGTCCCCGAAGTGGTGAACCCTACGCCAAGCAACGTCACCGCCAACCCCCTCGGCCATTCAAGCCCAGCAAGAGAAATATTTCCTTTTCCACCTTCCCTCTGTTCTCGTTTCTTTCTTCAGCCACGCCGCATTCCGCTACTCCTTTATTCCACCTGTCTTGACGGCACCGGGAGCTAACAGCGCAAAGTTACGGAAACGGGGGAGGATGTGGGGAAGTCTTTATTGCGGCGGAACTTTCCCGATCGCTCGCAGCCGAGCCAGCTTCTAATTGGAAATTGCTTCGCCGTGGGTATATGTTTCTCCTAAGGAGATAGAGAATAAACAATGATGGAGGATTATTCATTAATTTGCGTGCTGAAATGCTGTTGGAAGTAATATTATTATAGAAAATTTATACCAGCGAGGACAGGGAAATTCTTCTGAAAATTGGAAAATTGAACTAATACAAGAGGAGCAAATAATGTATTAGGACGAGTTAATTCGCCTATAATCATTTTTTAATATACTAGAAAGTTTTCTGGCTGAGAAGTGACCTAGGTAAATTATGCAGGATCACCACTACATCCCTTTATAAGATCAGTGCATGGAAAGATTCTTCCATACAGACTTGCATAATAGGGTGGCCCTTATTTTCAACCTACGATTTCTTTTGCTCTCACCCCCTAATATGGTTCCATTTCATAAAAACATAGTCCCTGAAGAAGATTATTTCAATCGGACAACAGGAAAGGATGCCGACCAGGCCTCAAAGTTTAGAATTCATCAATGGTTTGAATTTGAAGAATTTCTCAAAAATGGTAAGCCCTATTAAAATTTTGTTCAAATAACATTAAAAGAGCACTCAATTTTCTACAATTACTGTTTATATAAGTTTTTCGTGCTTCCAACCGTTTTTTAGATAATAGCATTTGAATATAGAGATGTGGGCGCTACGCCCGCATAGACAATACGCCACGCCGTACAGGTGCTCTATATTCAAACGCTGTTATCTAAAAAATGGTTAGAAACACGAAAAAATTATATATACAGTAATTGTAGAAAATTGAATGCTCTTTTAATATTATTTGAAGAAAATTTCAATAGGGCTTACCATTTTTGAGAAATTCTTCAAATTCAAACTACTGATGACAACCTTCCTGTTGTCCGATTGCAATAAACTTTTTCGGGAACTATTTTTTTATCAAATGACACCGTTCTAGGGGGTGATAGCAAAGAAATACAAAAAAAAATTCGACACGTATAAATAAGGGCCACCCTACTGTCACAACCCCTCTTTGCATCTTCGACGAAGTCTGAGAAAAGATTGAGTGAATCTACTGGAATCAAGCACACTCTACACACCCAGAAATTTAAGTACCTACTTTCGTAAGCCACCACGCAAATCTTAAAAGATAACCCAAGTACCGATCAAGGAGGCCATCCCCTCAGCCAGGGAATTCTATTTGCTTCTGCACGACGCACAGGAAGCAAGACGTCCCCTGGTTCCGCGGGCATATTTCAACGGAATCTCCTCATTTCGCAGCAGAGGCTTTCCGAATCAGTTGACTGGAAGCATAAAAAGCAGCAGCCTCGGTTCGTGGGACCTGTAGCGATGCCACCAGGGGGCTTTCCTCCGCGTACCTTTCCTTATATTCGCCACTGTAAGGCTCTGTCTCTCTCAGCTGCGTCCGCAAAGGTCTGGCATACAAGCCTTTGTGCGCCTGTTTCTGGGTCGGTCTCTAAATAGGCTCCCGGAGCTGGTAAAAATCCGCGTCGTCCACGTGAAAAGACGGACGTGCACGGACTTCCTCCTCGGAACACACGAGGAGGAGGGGGTTCAGAAAGGATTTATCCTCCTTTGACGCGGTTTTTCAGTAAGTGGCTAGCGCGGGACAAGCAGCCACAGTGGCCGGTGTGGAATTAGATGAATCTCTGAGGATGACGAGCTTCCAGCGTGACGTCACCTGGGTCGTCCCCTTCTGGCACACTTAGGAAAATGACAGTTGGGTAACTCGATGCAGGGACATGTACTTGGAAAGGGTTCTACAGCAGGAAGCCTGTTTTAAGGCTCCTTTTACAGAAGGGGAGTAGAGTGTTGATTTTTGAGAAAATTACTGGCAAGTTGTTCAGATTGATAAGGCGGTAGGTGTTTCTCTTGTTCCTTGGACAGTAGGTCAGATCACGTCGGCGTTGGGAAGTTGAACTCGTAGATTTTCATACATGATTTTGCGTTTGAAGTATCTTGTTGCAATCTCCACCCTCTGAAGCTGCTACAGTCGCTTCCTCTAGCTTCGAGGGATCGTAGAATGTAAAAGCTGCGAAACGATATTTGCAATATTCACGCTTCATTCGTCACTTAAGAAGCTCAACTCATAGTCTTGAATTTAATCTGAGATAAATAGTATTTATAATATTTACGTTACATTCGTCGAAAGTTCGCCACAGTGACAGGATGTCAGTGATGCCAACAGCGTGACTGATCTAGCATAATGTAGAAGTTTGCAAGCACAATTTGTACATGGACACAAGTATCTGGAGAGTGAGCCCCGTTAGGGGACTGGCGCCACTAAGTAGCTGCTGTATAATTACGTAACGTCGAAAACTTTGCTTCTAGCTTCTCTTCAATTATTTATCTTGGCACCACTATATCTGAGCTAAACGAGGATATTCTTTGAATTATGAATGCCATGGTCAGTCGTTCGGAACGCCTGCTGGCCGAGTTTGAATCCGATTAAATTTGTGAAGTTTTGTACTTGGTGCTGCTGGGTGGATTTTATTATTAATTTACGAAGGCCTAGTTTCTGAACAGTCTGGTGTCTGGTGTTCGACTTCTGAGAAGCTAAATGTCTTGCTGAATAGTTGGCATAGATAAAATAATATATTTTATTGATATCGGGGTGAATAGAAATTGGAATTTTCAGAACTTAAAATGTTTTTACTAGTCCATGGCGTTAGTTTTATTAAGAAGAATAGATGTAGCTATTTTGAAAAGTTTAGTAAAGAGCAGGTTGTTTAGATTGACTCCTTTTCCTGTGAGGAAACTGTAATCTCTAATTGTTGTACCGTAGGGAGATAGGATTTTATTATTTTATTTTATTAAGCAGAATATTGTATTATGGAAGACAGAACTTCCTATAATTCTTTAGACTGCTAAAATAATTCCTTATGCACCTTTACTTATTTCCAGTGTTCAAAGTGTTACCACTTTTCCCACAGGTTATAGCTTCTCGTTCACAGAAAAATTAATGAATATCAATAACGGATTCTTCACTGGCAATCAAAGATTCCCATGTCCAGTTAGTCGCATCTAAACCAGCAGAAGAATTTCAAGACTCTGGCAAACGAGCGTCAAGTACAAGCTTTCGAGATGCATTTGAATAAAAAAATCGTCGTAGATGCCTGAATAAATTACTAGCTTGTACTACGAACCGTTTATCGTCGTTCATAAATGACCTGATGATACGCCTGTGTCGCGCCGCGGCTCGCGTGCACGTGCAATTAAACGGCCAAGTTAATCAGCTTCTCTGGTATCGTTAATACCCACGATAACTTATGGGCCGAGCGCGTGAAATTTGCTCGATGTAAGTTAGGAGCCGGCGTCGCGACAATTTCACGCTACTGCTGCCGACTGTTCTGCCCTGTTGTTTCTCATTCCCTTTGACGTTGGACTTTACATGGGTCCTGTCCGAGGCAGAGTTGCCATTTGAAATATTTCCTTGGAAGGAATAGAGGAAAAATTCCCCTCAATTTTACTCCCAAGCTCTCAAACAAGGTGCACGTTAAGACCTTCCCCATTCATTCACAGTCGTTCAAATATGCATATACCATCGAAGATAAGGACACTTCGTATTTCAATGATGCACGTATTCTATATTCTACGCTACTTCCGATGGAACTGTCACATCCCAGCTCCACCACGGAATCGCGCTGTTAGTGCTCGCCAGCGCCACCAGAGGTCTAACCCTTCAAACTCTTTCTCGCAAGTCCTAAGTTCCAGTCTCGTTTGTATATATACAAGTTCCAAGTTTATTCCTCTCGGTCCTCATGCGTCTAAGACAGGGTCTGTCGGCTGTAGCTCTATTGATGGATGATCCCTTCTCGCCCAGGAGGAAGGAGCGGTTCCGGACGTTTACAAAAATAAAATAAATAAAAAAGGGTAGTAAAAATATTATCCCACAAGCTTTGTTTGAATCTATGTTTGAAGGTTAGGTGGGGTCCATTGGTGTAACGTGTTAAAGAAGACGACACATACATACACACACTCACATCATCATTACAACAGTTTAACTCCACTAATAAAAGTAATATAATAAAAGTCTCCCCTAATTCCACATATGCCTCGTTTCTACGACACCCGCGGACCCCACAAAAATCGTCGATCCTCTGCGCACAGGTGTGACATCGTGACCGGGAGGGGAGAGAGAGGGGTAGGGGTTAGGGGTCCATTGCTCCATCCACACTGCTGAGCCTGGAGGCACAGTAGGAGGATCGTATTTAGAATGCCAAGTTCGCGCTGGCTGGGGCTTTTGGCAGCGTTTCCGTCTGGCTCATCTCCACCGGGCTGATCGCCCTGCGAGATGCATAAGTCACTGTCACCAGAGACATATTTATACTGCCACCGCGCCGGTGTATTCTCCATTTATCATGGCGCGGAAAACCGTCACCGTTTTAAATATTACGCGCTCGTAGGGAACAGGGATAGTGAAATATCAGGCGGCGACACTCGAAGGGGAACGATGACGGAACAGGTTGCTACGTTTAGCAGCTGCCATGCTGGGGCTTCACCGAATTGATGCGTTCATTTGTTGAGGGGAAGGGGTGGGAGGTGTGATTTCAGTGCTTAGGCTGAGTTTTCGGGGAGATTTATACGTGATCGGCTCACCCGCGGCGAACCCCCTGTGGACGGAGGCCTGTCTTGGGGGAAGAATGAAGTTATTAACCCTACTAAAACTAAGTTCCTCGTATCTTTTTTCACCCCACTAGCAAACGCTGGTGCCTTTGCATCTCCAGAGGACACTTCTAAATTTCACAGAGCTGTTACAATATGTGTGTTTCTGGTTTTTCGACATTTTGCAAAAAAAAACTAATAATAATAAAAGATTTATTGGTTGCACACGATGTGTATAGCTGAGATGAGGATTGTAGCCGAGTTGATAGTGTAAGTAATGTGGTTTTTGAAGGAATAAGAAATAAGAAAGAATGTCACACAAACTAGGGCTTACAGATGATTTATTACAAAGTCACAATACGGATGTATCAAAGTTTATGTTTATTCATACAGTTTACGGTTTAATTACTAACGTTGAAACAACTTGACGGCAGATAGCTAGCGCCTCCCCCACAGCTGTCTCTTATTTCGAATTGAAGATTTGCCAATGAGGCTGTTTATTGAGATGCTAATTCTAAATTCGAGACGGTATTGCAAAACTTGCTTTCGCCCACACGCTTACGTGATCTCCTACAGCCACTTCAACTTGCAATCCAGAAACTCTTTCATCCTCCTCCACCCAACATTCCCCATTAATCTTTCCAATAAAATTGATCAGAATTTATATTAAAACGTCCACAAAAATTCATCCCCGATAACCACTTTTCTTCCACCCAGTAGGCCAAGCAGAATTACATTGTGTAGCAATGAAAGATGCCCGGTCGCTCGGCCGACAGGCGTCGAGATAAATTCACGTCGAAAATGGCGGCCCCGTTTGAATAATGCGCGCCACGGCGTGGAGGATAAATCGATGGTCCCTCGCCAATAACAAACGCCACGCGCGCTCATTACATAGAGGGTACTAAATTTCACACGCGAAATGCGTTTAGACGTGAACGCCGTGCACCTGCCGAGACAAAATTCTCGCCACGGGTTAAAAGCGACACTTAGGCTGATGGGGCGACGCCTAAACGCTCCCAGCTGGAACAAATTTCATTTCGCACCGCTCGTCGTGCCGATCCTCACGATCGAGAGTGGCCGCGCGCCGGCCAGCCATCCATTACGCGAAATTTCACGGAATTATAGTTCGCGGGAGAAGCATTGTCTTTATTGCTTGGCGAAGGGAGAATACACAATCAATCTCGGATGAAAAAGTGCGAGGCCATTCGATTTATTTCTTACCCTCCGCGGCGGTTGAAAGCTACTCGACGGTTCCGTTGAAATTAAAGAGTTAAGATTCGTTTCCACGTGGCAATTAGTTACATACAATTTTAAATTCCGGGACACAGAGATACACGCGATTAAAGTTTCAACGCCGCAGACGTAATTAATCCTTCCCAATGTGTCGCCGCCCAAAACGAATCACTGTCACATATTAAACAGAATCCTTTGCGGAAACCATTACAGCAAAGCTAATTTATCAGGAAGCTTTAATTTCAACTGTTTAAAAAGTTCGAATAGTATTACCCTGTCGTGCATCCCATGTATTCGTGATTTATCGTCGCCGCGCTTTTCCATAATCCGCAAACTCGCCGCCGCACCGAGCTGCGGGCGAATCGACGAAAATTCCCGGCTCGGTCCCGTGCAAAGATCTTTCCATCACCCGACGTGACAGCCGTTGCAGCTGCAACAACTCGCAGAGAGCAGAGTGACTGTCGACGGGCACACCCTGAGCGAGTCCACACGTTTCCATTCGTCTTCGTTCCCAGCGGGCGCGGAGTTTCTCCTTGAGCGCCTGTGGAGGAGCGTTTTTACGTGTCGGCCCCGTCAAATTATCTCGAAATTTCGCCACGGGATGCATTAAACCGCCTGGAGATCTAGCGATGGCCGTAAAACGCTCCCAGTCGCTGCGGGAGCAAAGACTGGCCGAAGAAAAGAGAGGGGCCTCTTCGCTAGAAGCTTAATTCCTTGGGGATCACAGAGGGCGACACTGTACATACTACTCCAAATAACTTAACTGGTCGCAATATTATGTATTAAAGTCAGTGAGAGTGTAAGAGTTGATGGAGGTGTGGATTTGGTTAGAGATATGGTCTATTTCTTTTTGTTTCTTATTTCTCGCGCTCGTGCATTTTAGTTAATTATTCTGCGCGTGGCGCTGTTGCTGCTTCTCTGTTTGTTCTTACGTTTGCCGGCCCTGTGCCTTACTTCACTTCGTAGACTTCGCGTTGCGTGTTGCGAGCGTCATTTGCATGCGAAGTCGCGTTCGCCATGTGCAGCTTTCAATCCCACCTATTTAGTCTTAATTTAGTTATTTCTCGTCCTTTTCTTTGTATTGGGATTGGCAAAGCTACGATACGCTACCTGGTGGCGACCTACTCTATCAGGTTCCGATTTTCGCCACCAGGTAGCGTATCGCAGCTTAGCCAATATTGGGCATCCAATTGGGATTGGTTAAGCTGCGATACGCTACCTAGCGGCGAAAATCAGAAGCTGAAAGAGTAGGTCGCCACCAGGTAGCGTATCGCAGCTTTGCCAATCCCAATATACAGTGTGGGAATATACTCTGCAGTGGTAGTTTTATTCCCAATGGTGAGATATCGGTAGGTGAATAGACGAATCGTCTCGTGGCAGCCGGAGGAATTTCTATTTTGGATGATGCAAGTAGTTTAAGTACATTTAAGATGCGATCGATTTGCTTGAGAGCTCGCGCGGCACGGAGTATGACAGCCATCACTACTGGCAGCCTTGACAGCCGTCGAAAATTGCCGGAAAAATTACATACGACATCAATCTCTTGCATCTCAGCCGCGTGTAATTTGTCTGCCGCGATAATTGACTGTACTTAAACGCATTATTACGGTACGAATGCCGAATGGGAGCGAAAGTTACCGGGCGAGACCGCAGAGTTTTTGCGTGATGCGCTCCGCGATTATCCTTATTCTTATGCCATTCGCTCCGATCACGATCTGACATCGTCTGTCGACCTTTATTTCGCCGTTGTACGTGCATACGTTACGAACACCGTTGCCGTTGGACAAGGAAGCTGCTTCGGCTTCCATTTGCAGTAAGTTGGCGGTAAAAAGTGTTTTACTGTCGAGGTACATACATGGCAAGTGAGAGATCCATAATGTATGTCGTGCGGATTTGGTTTATAAATGGTTGGAATACTTTTATCGGAGGTGTGTTAGATTGTTCGAAAAAGGTGACTTCAGAAGACAAGCATTTTGTTAACGAAATTTTATCTCTGCAGTACCTATTACGTAACAATGTATCTCAGCAAAAGTTCTTCTCTGTCAAGACAGTCTCGAGTTGAGTCTTCAGGAGACAGAAGATTCAATGGCAAGTGCACTTATTAATGAAACCGTTCGGTGACTGCACAAATTGGTTCAATTCTCCTCGAGTTCCATTGACGTTTCTTACTAATTCAAAAAGTGTGGTTAGGTATTTTCTCCACTCGAATAAACAACTCGAGACATTCTAACTTTTTTTTTTATCAGAATCGATAACATAAATTCACGTTACACTATCGTAAAGTTCACGAATGTTATAAAGATTCTGGAGGAATGGACAGCTGTGGAGATGAAAAGTTACGTAGGATAAATCGGGGAAAACGCGAGCCACGCTCGCAGATTGAAATAATTCTCAGACATGGCGCGGTACGCCGCAGTGACTTCACGCGTCCCACGAACATTTTGTTTTCTGCAGTTGTATCAAAATACTCGCTTAATAAATGCCTCGTAAAACACGTTCCCAGGCGACGACCTAAAAATACAAAACCTACAGAATCCTAGTGGTCGCGTGCAAACGATTGCAACGACGCGAGCGCCAAATACTTGGCGGCGTGAATTTCAGAAATTTTCGAAAGCTTTGTTCGCCTACTAACAGTAGCATTATCCATCTGGCGCTTCTCATATTTGAAATGGGGTGCATTAAGCACATAACATTCTTTATGCAAAGTATCAGGGTGCACGGTCCAAGCTAACGTTCAAACATTCATGGTGCATTTCTCAGAATGAATGAATCTAGAACCGTCTACGTTCACATTTCTAACCACCATCACGTTTAACTTCTCGCGTTGCACGATTATTCCTACTCTTCTACCTCCTTTCCATCTCTTTAATTCTTTAACATCGGTATCAAGCACTTGAGTACCCTCAGCCAAACGAATTCTCTCCTGCCTAACCATATCAGCTGGGAGTTCCCAAAACCCATCCAAGTATATTCCCTTTTATAAGAGCTCAGATAATCTACGGTCAACAGTGGTCATTATTAAATCAGACAAGATCGATCTCCACTGTGAACACCTGTCACATTCAAAGTGTTAGGGCCTTTTCACAAGAGATACTCTCACAGGAAAAAAAACAATACAATACAATCTACTATATGATTCATAAAATGATTCGTATCCAAATTATTTTGGCCGAGACAGTGAGCCACAAATTTTTGCAATAATATTTTCCTAGTATTAATAATAAGAGAGATATAAGTGATAACGAGTGATGCAATAAATATTTCCAGCACCGTATTACAACCACGTGTCTCCGCTGAAAAGGCCCTGACAGAAAAATGCCCAAAATTCGTGACTCCTTCACGTTGTTAGGCTCCCCAGGGGTTAGTCGAAAACGCCGGCGCGTTCTTTCCCACTCACCGTTCTCCACGTTCAGCTCCGCGGCGGTTCTGTAGGACATAGGCCTGCCGATGTCGCTGGCATCGCTCGGATGCAGCAACAATTGGTGGGACGCCCTGGAATTGTGCCTGGTGGTGGATGCGCGATGCAAGTGAACACTGTTCAGGACGGTATTGCTGGAGGCGCGGCTGAGCGCCTCCTTCTGGCGCACGGCCTCCTTGTAGATCTTGCAGTACATGATGATCATCACGATGCCGGGGATCCAGAAGGACACCGAGGAGCTCACCACGGCGTACACTCGGTTCACCACGAACATGCACACCTGATTCAGCGAGGTTCAACGGTGAATGGCTGAGCCCTTTCATGAGACGCACTTGTCACTTTTCGTAATTTACGAGGGGGCACACGCGAAGCGTAGCTCACCGATTTCGACGAAACGTTGCGCAATATACAATGACTCGGCTTCTCAAGATGTTAACAATGGAGATCGTGTAACAAGGCTACACTCTGTTTCCCGTACAAACGATGAAAATGTCAATGTGAATGCAAGGAGAATAACCGTAGCATTCTGTTTACCGTACAAATTCAAACGAAGCAAAGGAAAGGGACGATTGTCGTGCTTAAAGGAACTTCGAATTTCAGATTCTTAGATTAAAAAATGCTTCAACCCTATACATTGCGCTGCACAGGACGCACTCGTTATAAGCCCGTTTCTACCATGCGTTGTACGCCCGGCGACTATCCCCACCATTTCTTGGAATCATTCGGACGAGAGTGGGAGAACCCGAGAACGAGCGAGAGGCTCTTTCGTTTCCGCTCGCTCGCTCTTGGGGTTTCTCACTCGCGCCATTGGCCGCGCGGAATAGCATCCACAACGCGCCGTACGCTCGCCGCCAGCCCCGTTCGTCGGGCTTATAACGAGTGCGTATTGTATCGGCTTGCTCGAGAGAAATATCTTAACGGAGCTAAGTACTTCTGTACTTCGCCATCTGTATTGTTAAGTATCTATCGATGTATAGTGACGTTAAAATCGGTGCGTTAGACTTGGCGCGTTCCCATCGTTAGGTGTACTCATTGAGTGGAGACAGCATTGCTTTGAAGAAGATATCAAATCGGTTCCATTTGGACGTTAATCGCGATCTGGATCAAGTTAGCTTTCAAATTGAACTGGGTGACTTGATTGTTTGTGGGTTTCTGGGAGTTATTCGTAAGCATTTGGAGGAAGTCTTAAGTCTGTAGTTTGTACTCTGAGATTTTGTTCCTTTGAAGTTGTTCGAGCTTCTTGTTTTAAAATTTTAATTATAACTTTTTCTACACCTTTCGAGACTATTATAAATTTTGAGTTTATTTTCTATGGATTTTGAAGCGTCTTAGAATATTATAAATGTGTGCAAAAATGTTTTTCTAAAGGCAGATCTGCAGTGCCCCCTGATTCTTTTGATTCTTCAGTTTACTAAAATTTTCAAGTTCCTTCTGATTCTCTATTTACCTTAATTCTGGTTCTTTGTCCAAGCCTGTTGCCCTAATTTCCTGTTCATTTGGAGATTTTAGATACTCTCATTGGGATCTGATCAATGTTTTCGATTGGGTGACTGAAATTTTCCCTGCCTCGTGGATCTTTCCGTTGTTCAGTTGCTTCTTTCATTCTCGTCCTACTTTTTCCTTTGAAAGCCGAAGAAATATGTAAGTCGAAGGCACGCGTAGAATTTCGAATAACGGAGAACATCCACGATACGAACGTCCATTGTGCCAGTGGTGTATTATAGGTTCAATATATTTCCTTTGTGTGCCCCTTTGTTCGTTTTCTGATTGGTATTTGTAGCAGAAGCTCGATTAATCGCGCACTTATTAACTGCGTCGATTATTGGGAAATGGTGAACAACTGGTAATTGTTTGCAACTTCTCATGGAGCTAGTTACACGCTCCATTTTTAAGATTTATTAGGACAGCCTTGCAATGTTATCGAAGTTTCATAATTTCTTGAAAGATTGACGCTTTGAGTGGAACACAGTTTTGAAAAACACCACTTTAAGGAGAGAATCCTATTTTTGCGGCTAGAAACAGCAAAATTTGGGAATTTTTTTTTTAAGAAAGTAGCGATTCGATTCATCTGAAATTTCGACCATGTTTTTATGCATCTTTGAATAAGTTGCAATTTTATTTTTATTAATTTTTAATAATGAATACCTATACTAATAATAATAAAAAAAAATGCCACTCCTTCAGAGATGCATAAAAAATATAGTCCAATTTTCAGATGAACCGAATAGTTAGTGTCTTAAAAAAAAAACCAAATTTTCACATGTTTTTAGCCGCAAAAATAGGATTCCCCCTTAAGTCATTCAGACCTTTCTAGCAATCGCTTCTACTGGGAAACTTTTGTAAAACGCGAACTCCGAGCTTGATTTGTTTCCAGATTAAAATTCGGGGACTCTTGGACAATGCTTTTTAAACTTTCCCGAAAATATGAACATGAAATCACGCCGACGTCACTCAGTGTTAAAAAGAAAACTGCAATGTTACAGTGGAACCAATCGATCCAAGGAAGTAAGTAAACAAAATGCTATTAGCGACAAAATGAAGGCTAAATAAAATGTAACAGCACCAACAAACAAACTAAAACATAAACTTTGAAAATACTTTTAAAAATGGTAACCGTTGTGTGCCATTATTGTCTAAAATAGTCCAAAGTAATGCTGTTCGAGGAACGCGCAAGGAAATTCCCGACATGAAAAAGCAATAAATTTACCAGCATCTTTCTTCGGTCCCGGGTTCCGTTTCGTTTGAAATTTCCTCCGGGAGGATTACAAGAATGTGTGCGCGCGAGTGTGAGCGTCCGAACAAAGTTATAAGTGCTTGAATACCGGACGAGAAGCTATAAAACAACGGATTATGGCTTCGGATATAATAACGTAGCGGGATGTTTGGAAACTATGCTGACTGAATTCCAGCAAGAAGCATCGTGCAGTTTCAGCTTCGAGAAGACGTCCCCCCCACCCCCACCCCCCACCCGTTTTGAAGCATGGTAATGCCGCGAGAATATGGCGATATTTCAACCACCGTAAAGTTTCTTCAATCATTTTTGCTCTGGTATTCTGTAACTCTTTTCGTTTTCTTTCTTCCCCTTATTGCTTGGTACATTAACTCTCATTATAATTTGCTGCTGTTGTACTTGTTTCAAATGTACGGCCGGAAGAAATAGTATCCCTTTCCTCTTTCACTTTCTGTCGCTTTTATTCTTCTTCTTGTTGGGAGTATTAATTTGCTCGTATCGCTGTGGTTGTTTTAAAGTCTGAGAAAAGGAAGGGTATTCACTTGCATCCTTTACTTTTTATCCTTCCCTCGTTTACTTTGTATAATTTGCTAGTGGTTGTGCACATGTTTCTAAGGGATGAGTGGGAGAAATAGACACTGATTTTTAAGGCACGTTAGGTTTGCTTTTAAGAGATTTTTTAGAATAGGGCTTCTTTTGACAATGGCAACAAATTTGAGTTTTCGTTCAGTGGCGTTAAAGCTTGGCAAGGAAAGTTTGAAGAGTAATAATTAATTCTATACTACTCTACTGCTTCATTGTTTCGTTTTGAAGAACTGAGAACCAGGGGAAGCTTGTTTAATAACTCGCTTAAAAACATCCCTCATAAAATCGTAATTCACGTTTCAAATGTATTGTATTTCACTCACATTCCACAACTCGTGAGACTTCGCAATATTTTTTACGGATTTTTATAAAATACTTTACCACAGCATCAATATTTCAGTTTCATAAGCTAGTATTATAGATTATTCTTTTGTAACTCTACCATTAGAATTTTATATTTAAACAAACAAGTGATGGAATTATTGGGCACAGCGAAATACAGGCAAGAAATATGAATAAATGATGTATTAAAAGTAAACGAGATGACGGAGCTAAGCTGGCCAAGAATGAGACCATAGAATTGGAAAAGCAATGTAATTTGAGGAGGCACGCTATATGAGTGCCCAACGTGGGATTATTAAAGCCATTAATGCCAAGTTTCTGTTTATAGTACGCTCGAACAACTGGCCGGATACTAAATCATCTCTATGCAAATTCTCGAAGGCTGTCCATTTTGCCCCATCGCCTACTTTCGTTCTCCGCCCTTCGCTTCAATTTTCCGCGGATTGAAATTCTGTCTTGCCACGATTGAAGTGTAAATATCCGATAAAATATTCTATTAACTGGGACGAGAAAATTGAACGCCGCTTATTGCGTGCCTCGCTGACGAGATTAACGCAGGGACGAGATCGAATTATCATCTCCATTTGGCGACGCAATAAATGCGAGTAAATCGAATAAATTTTTATAGGATTCTTGGGAAACCAAGGGATGCGTTGAATGTGAGTGAAATGCATTAAAAAGTAAGTAGAGTCGTTGAAATATTATCTTAAATGTTTCTTCGTCAAATATTTGTACCTTTTTATTCATCAATTAGTTTACCACCATAACCTCTTTCGTAGAATAATCTTCTTCGTGAAACCAAAATTTTATATTTTCGATATATGTACTTGTTACCATGCGCTTGGGGCTACTAGCACCGTAAAAAAAAGGATACTAAGTAATTTGCAAAGAGTCAGTGAATGCAGGTCTATTTGTAAAATTCTTCAATATTGACGGGATGTAACTCATGAGTAATTTATAGAAACAATTGTTTGAAATAAATCATTAACACGGCTTAAGGAAAGAAAGTGAAGGATACAGTAAGAAATGTAGAAAGGTACAAATATCCATTATTGAGGATCAAAAGAGATGTGACCAGTGGAGCAGGACATGAATAAACAATGAAAACAAAGCTGATCGGCAAGTATTGCAGCCCAAGTGAATATTGCCTCCCTACCAACGCGGATAACTAAATACAGAAACTTTTTACATATTCACACATTTTCAATCTCCCGCCATTCGTTTTAAATTAGCGCTGCCTCTGCCAAGTGGACATAACCTAAATGCCAGTCACGTCCAGCAGCAGTGTCGCGCAGAAAAATCCCTTAATCCAATTACTTCTTCCAAACAACATCTCAGTTACCACCTGTCATCAATTCCCCTCAGCCACTCCCAAATGCCACCTACTCCCAGAGTATCCCAGCGATTTTGTGCGCCGATTTCTGTGTGGTTCCTCCGGCCGTCGCGAGAGGCGTCGTGATAAGAAATCCATGTACGCATGCCCAGATGTCACAGGACGTCTTTAAGATGTCTTCCAGACATTCAAGACGTCTTAAAGACGGTTTTTAGACGCCGTGTGCTACCTGGGTGCATTTATGTGATTGGAGTAGTAGAGCTTTTAATCGTATTATGCGGAAAACGTCCGCCTTTTTAGCGATCCTCCTGGGAGTGATCGGTATAAACGCAGACATTTGTGGCAAAACCGGAAATAAACATAACCTAAACATTCATTAAACTGCCTGCTTTCCAAGCTGCTTGTTTATCTATCTCTGTCTATCCGTATTTCTATCTCTTTCTTTCTTACAGTTTCTTTCTCTGTCTACTTCCGCTTTTGCCACAAATGGCGGCAAACAATCAGCGACGATGCAGGTTGTTCCGATCACTCCCTAGAGGATCACTAAGCCTTTTCTCCTTGAGCGCCAATCTAGCGGCCGCCAGGGGAACTAGGACGAAAAAGCCACACATTCTGAACAGGAGTCGGAACTAGGGCTGCCATCGGTCCGGGTTTCCCCGGATTTGTCTTCTTTTTTTAGGGCGTCCGGGGGGATTTTCTGTAGTGATCCAGGTTTGTCGATGCTGCTTGCTCAAAAGGTCATAAATATTTTATCTTTATTTCTTGATTCCGATTACAGTCTAGAATTTACAGAAAGTTTTGTCTTCGGATATCGTACTTAATATGAGGCAGGGAGAGCGACAACGGAACAACCCACATTAAAAAAAAATTTCCCTGTTTTATATGATTAGTAGAGTCTATTGGAATACGTTATTGCTACTAACTCAATTTCGAAAAAAAATGTGGGTTAGTCCGTTATTGCTCTCGCTGCCTCATATAAGAAATAGTTAAAAGTGTCCGGGTTTCAAGTGGAAATGTCCGGGGTTTTAATGCTCTCTGTCCTAGATTAATGATTTTACGGATGGCAGCCCTAGTCGGAACACATGTCTATTACACCGTGACCCACAGCAGCCACCCACTCCAAGCAAGAGCCCAACTAGTCCGTCCAAAGCACACCGATCGGTCCCCCCAAAAGAAGCTCATCCACCGTCTGCTCTCTACCTGAGGGTTCTTCCGGAGGAACTCCAAGTGTTCGTCGGTGGTGTACCACCCCAGGAAGATGGGTATGAAGCTGATGAGTGCCGGCAGCAGCCACGCGCTGCCCAGCATGCAGGTGACGGTGATCCTCCTCATGATCACCGGATACTCCAGCGGCCTGACGATCGCGTAGTACCTGTCCACGCTGATGCAGCAGAGATGGAGGATCGAGGCCGTGGAGAAGTAAACGTCCAGGGAGCTCCACAAGTCGCACATGACCCAGCCGAAGTTCCATCGGCCGGTCAGCTCCACGGAGGCGTTGAAGCTCATCGCGCACACCGCCACGAGGAAGTCCGCGGCTGCCAGGCTGACCACGTAGCGGTTGGTGGGCACGCGTAGCTTCCTGTGACGCCTGACGCTGGCGATGACCAGCGCGTTCCCTATCAGCGCCGTCACGATGATGCTGACGATCACCACGCCCTTCGCCACCGTCCACACCACGCTCTGCTGGTGGTAAGAGTCCCCGGAGACGGCGGCCGCTTGCAGCGTGTCGCCGACGGTCGTGTTCAGCGACTCCGCGAAACGATCGATGCCGGAAGTCGTGCCAATCCTGCCCGGCGATAGGTCCACGTCCTCCTCTGGTGGCTCACTGACTTCCATTCCAGCGCACACTGCCCGGGCGCATGTTAGACGCCGGAGAACGAGTCAAGGTATAGTCTGTCGGTCCCGAAACGCGGCCTTGAAGTTCTTCAAGCTGTTGGGGAGGATCGAGCAGAGACGGGGTCGGCTGACGGCGGGCATGTTGGCGCGGATTGTTCGAGAGTTGCTTCACATCGGCACTTGGAAGACGTTGGTGGTCGAGGGTGTTTAGTTCACTGAAAGGTACACTCTAAGTCGACGGTGGTTCAAGTTTCATGATCTTCCGGAGGGGCTACGAATAGCGGGCTCTGTTGCTCGACCTTCCGCAGATGCCGGTGCACGCGCACGTAGCTGAAGGATTCTTGATGGAAGTTATTCAGGTGAACGCCACAAAGTTTGACGATGCCCGCGTGTATTGTCTATCCTGTCTGCGTAGGCAATGCACGTTTAATTAATGCGGGGCTAGGAAAGTTTCTGTATGCTGGATTGTGGAAATAAATTGGACTTGGAACCTGCGTGGCGTGTTATTGAAATTAATTACTTGCCGCTGACGGAAAACAGTTCGAGTGTTTGCCGACTTTTAAATGGCAAAGGCGCTTTTCCCTATTGCACGTTGCTGCTGTAATCAAGGGTATAGAAAGGGCTACTTGAATCCGGTGAAAGTGGCGAGCGTGCGCGCAAAGTTTCCACCTAAACGCAACCCGCCTTGCAGCCGACGGGGCGTACTTTTTAACATTAAGGCAAACAGTCGCCCGAGTGCCAAGCGAGACAAGTTGTATGCATATTTAGCTTGCCCGAAAAACGACTTCCTCTCGGGCATTCCAAGTAAAATGCAAACAGACGACGAGGCAGACGTAACGTTCAAACACTCGTACGAGCTGAAACTACGCGGAGGGAATGATGGAGTCGTTCCAAAAGTTTGATGAACACAGGCTTGCGTTTCCTGGGCCCAAAAGTCTGGCGACGTCTAATGAAATGTTGCCTGAGAGTTTTCTTCAACTTCTCAGAGGTTTAATATGTGTATTTGTAATCGGGTTGTTTCACCCAACTTTGCCAGTATGCTGCGCACTGTTTGCTTTGAATCGAATTGCAAACATCCTATTCTTAAAGTCCCCAAAATCAAGAACAGCATTGACCTAAGATGTCTTCCATCGAGTAGGAAAGACAGTTCCCTGATGCCTGAACTTTCGTCAGCTGACACTTCAAAATGGAAGACTTCCGAACCCCAGACGCCAAATGCAAAAGCAGAGTGAGCATCTGTCAGCTAGTAGACACAGCCAGTTGCTGGCAAAATACCTGCGGGGGTAAATTCGAAGATCCTCGAAGCCAACGTGGACTGGAAGTCACCTGAAGAGGACTGACACTTTCGTGAACGCGAAATGGATGACCCAAAGATTTGTTTTCCCTCGTGAAAAATCGTATAAAAGGAAAGTGCGGATCTTGATGGATGCTTCAGCGATAGAGGGATCATTCTGCATAGCATCGATCATTATTTGCACTCAACGTCAGGGATTTGGGTGAAAGTGAAATATGATGTAGTTTATGTAAAATTAGGGAGGGTTTAAGTCATCATTTTGACGGTGTCGAATTTGTTTAAAAAATACAGTTTTGTTTTCCTATTTTCACGATAAACAGGATTTTTTGCTCTTCGCATTAAGGATTCTGATGAGATTGAAATATGATGTAATTCAGGTAAAATTAGGGGGGGTTTAAGTCATCCTTTTGCTGATTTTGAATTTGTTTAAAAGATACAGATATGCACTGTATTTTTCAAAAAAATTCAAAACCAGTAGAGTGATGACTTAAACCCCACCCCATTTCAGATGAACTACATGATATTCTAGTTTCGTGAGAATCCGTAACATCAGGTGCAAGGAGTACCTAATCGATTTGACGTGAAATGACCCGGAGATCCATCTTGGCGGGAATTCTATTTTGAAGCTCGTGGAACGGGTCCAGAGAGTCGGAACGAGGCTCGCACATTTAAACTTTAAATACTGGCGAAAAACAATTTACTACGAAAGGGAACTGGGTCTGTGGTTATTATGTTAATATCGCGGACATTTTGCCGAACTAGAAACAGCTAACGCGCGCGCACGTGTGTTTTGTTGCTGGCATCTGATGTTATGCTCAGCTTTGTTTCGTGTTAATACGTCCCCCCTTTGGACTCGTATTTTTCGTCTACTCCGGCTCTCCTTTCTCTTTCACTCTTTGCTATTTCCACTCGGCGGCGTCGTTTGCTTAATTACGGGACAGTTCTCTGCGGCGCAGTTAATGATTCAGCGCTGGAGAATCTTGCGTCTCGTGTGACAAATGAAACGAAAAAATCCAATTTAATTCTGCTGCAATTGTTGGGGAATTTAAGATGACCGAGAATTCTTTCTGCGACTTTGCGTATGTAACGCGAGAATATTTTGCAAACCTCCAGTTTCTTATTCTGTTACACTTATAGATTTTTTGTTAAAAATGTGCTGTTAAAATTTGGTCAAATATTTTGGGAGCAAATTACTTTTCTTCATTTTATATATTTTTTTACAGGTCACCTTTAAGATGGAAACGGCTCAGATTCTAGAAAACGTCTGTCATCGGTTCCACGTAAGTCTTCTCGTTATTCAATTAAAAAGAGTTATTAAAGAGGTTCGATTTTTTGAAAATCCCAGTGGTCCCGAGTAACTGCACGTGGCGCAGTGTTTTGCAATGGAAACTGTAAACGAGAGAGCTCTAGCAGGTCTCCTTTATGCGTTAAACACTTCGTTACACTGTCCCCGTTCCACCCACGCGAGTATCTATTCCAAGGTCCAGCTTAACGACGCCGATGATGTCCAAATCGCGAGCGATCCGAGGTTTCCCGATTCTTTGGCGGCCGTAAATTCGAGACGCTCCGTGTCAGGGTCATTCCAGATGCATCTAAACCCCGGTGCTATCCGATTTAAGCTCCCAGGACTTGGAGACCGTGGAAAGTGTCTCGTTGCATGCACAGCTCCTTGCAGGAGTATAATGGGGAATCAGAGTTTCAGTTCAAAAATGTGCAAAACGGTATCAAAGCATTGAAATCATAAAGTATTAATGTCAAAAAGTATGCCAAATACTTCCTGGGCTTTGGGCCCTACCAGCTTAAGGAGGAATTCTCGTCTAACAGCCCCGAAAGTAACTGATATTTAAGAATCTTTTTTAAAAAAAACTGTTGGTCATAAATAATAAGAAAGATCGACATAAAAAAAATTCTACAAGTTTAAAGATGCCTCCTTATATCCCAAAAGAGTTTAATGCAATATTAACAACAATTTAAAAAAAAAAAATCATAAATTTCGTGGTTTGTTACACGAGAATCCCCCCTTAAGGTGCGCCGATCGCGAACAGCATCGCCGAGGTCACTGTCCTCCAAACTCCACTTACAATTAAGGGGCCATTCTACTTTGATCGGCCGAAAAATGAAGCTATTTTTAAAGATTTGTTTCTCAATAAATACAACACATAATGAAATAAATCTTTCTGGAATTTATTAAGCTACTCTTATATTATACAAAAAAAAATTAAAAAGATTTTTTTCAATTTGGTTCAAATGTTTTTTTATAGCATCAATGTAACCCCTTAAACATACGTCCTTCACTTTGCCTTCATCTCCACTGCACGGTGCGCGACACCCGTGGGCACCCAGCTTAAGCTGCGCCATTCGTGGCCAGCGCTGGCCTAAATCGTGGCGCAGCGGCGCATCCGTCCACTTAGTCGGCGTGGCGCGAGCGTTACTAATAAGTCCACTAGAGCCAAGGTCTAGATCACTCGGACGTCAGAGACCGCGTGCCGCTCACGCGGTCCAGAATTTAGAGGTGAAACTTCAATGGCCGAAATGAATGGCACCCGAAAGGCCGTGGTTCCGGCGGATACGTGAATAGGCCACGCTCGCCGTGGACGCTGCGAGCTGACTTGATTTCCTGTGGACGAGCGTTTCGCGATGACGGAATGCTATGCGCTACCTACCACTCGTAACTATTGCGTTCAATTTCCCGCGGCAATGTTTAGCGTCGCGATAAATTCACGCGAGGTGTCAATACAGATATAAATAGTGGCGCGGGTGTTAATTACAACTGCGGATATCTGGCGTTCTAACGAATCGGGATAAAGTTGGGTGATGAAAAGTACCAGCATAGTGGAAATTCGTGGTTAGGGTTAGGGTTAGGGTTTACGAAAAATACTGTAGAAATTATAAATGATTTGTGAGTTAATTAAAGCAGAATCGGAACACTCGTCATGCTTTGGAAAGGAGACTGAGTACGTGGGCAGGGGAAAAATGCGTGGGAGTGACATTATACGTGATACCTTTGATAGAGGAACATTACATTCAGGTTTATCGATGTGGTTGACTGATATTTCGATTTATTGGCAACGCATGCCATTTTGTCCGAGAAACGTTGATATGGGCTAGCACGATATGAGGTGAATATATTGGACAGAATGTGGTAGGCGAATGTGGGAATCGATAAACGTGTCTAGGCATTTATTTTGATTACTTCGTATCGCAGAACTGCAGTTGTTGTTGTTTTTTTTTTCTAAAAATATTAGCAATTGCTCCTTCAACTGTTTCCTCCTGCATGCTGTGTGCAGTTAGCTCCACTATCAGTTTCAATTTCCTTCTGAGAAAGAATCCATGTATTTGTTAATCGTACGACGGATACTTCTGCTACAACTAATTGTGCTAATGACAGCTAATCAAGATTGTCTAATAGTAGCATTTTAATGAATACTGATGTTGTTTTAACGAGTGGAGTAAATACAGCGTGGAAAGCATTAACCCGAGCGCAAATATGACTCTGTTAAAAGATACATATTTGCGTTCGCCATTTCAACACAGAAAATAATTGCCTCGCCGAGAATACCGGACGTGTGAAGTTTAGTTATCCAGAAATAGCTAGGAACAGTTGCTCGGAGGATTTCAACATCCACTTTGTGAAGGGTATCAGGTGGATGGAAATGTCGCATGGTTGAAGAGAAGCACGTAACTCTTATTCTGTTGTGCCCAACAGTCTCTTCGTTGGAAATTTTAGACAGCTATAAAACATGATTACGATATAAAAAGATTAGTAGGGGAGACCGGGGCCAAGTGAAGGGGTAAAATGAGCTTCCTTAATTTATTCTTTAACAATAGAATATATTTACAAATTTTGGTGACGTAATACATGTGTGTAATACCACAATGATAATTATGCATATTCAGATATCGAAAAATGGAAATTCATTTAAAAAATTAAAAATGAAGTTTTAGACACTTCCAATTGGTTTTCTTTTCAATTTAGCTTTTTGGATAAACGAGTCTTAAATGTGTTATTTTAACTCCAAATTTTTTCTACGTGTTTATAACAAGCTTACAAACACACATGTGCACGCGTTTGAGAAAACATTAATCCTAACATTATTAAATAATTATTTTTCCACTGAGTACACATTCGGCGTAAAGTGACCGGGGTAAACTGAGCTGCAAATGGCTGCTAAGAACCAATGCGCAAGTGATGTGCGCAATATACTAACCTGTCAGCTGGCTAGAAAATCACGCGGCGTGATAGGACAGAATCTAACCTCAAAAAAATGAACAATCTGCCACAGTTTTTGACAACCACGGTGCAAAAAAGCCAGAAACTGCCGTGCTGCACACGTCATTCCAACGAAAGGGGTTAATATTTACCTATATCCTTAATTAAAGTTCTTATTTTGTTGCACCTCACTTCACCCCGGATAGTAGCTCACTTTACCCCATATATGGGATAAAGTGGTCGTTTTGGCATTTTCTTTTCAAGTTGAATTTTAATATACTTTAAGTTTATTTTAAGTATTCCTATTCGTCATTTATCAATAGTAATGTTCAAATTATATTATAAATCTATTACCACACATTTTTATTGAAAGGGAAAAATTTTATTCGACTTCAAACTTTTTTCCCCCCACTTTGCCCCGGTCTCCCCTAAATGCAAGAGTTTCTTACTGAAAGTTTTGCCACTCGCTATTACGCAGCAAATGCACGAGTTTCCCTAACGAAAATATAAAATAAAATACACACTATTGTAACACTATTGCAGTCATTCTCAACCGGTGGGTCTTCAAGTGTTCTCTGGAGGGTCGCCACGGTTTTTTTTTTTTAATATTATTAAGTTGAAATTATATTCTGAAGTACCTATTTTTAATGTGTTTTTTTTTACCGTGTGGAATTTACCTTACCTTATCTATTGGGAACATTAAAACGAAGGTGCAATTACTTCTTTGAAACTATTGAAATATGATAAAAATATCTCGCTAAATTTATCGTTCCTCAAATTTGTACACGTCTCAACTCCACTTTCTAACACCCTTCAGATTCCTTCGAAATACACGATGATACTGCGAGTGTGCTACTCTTGGCGTCACGACGAGACGAAACGTGGCCCTCGTTACTCAGAGTCTAGTTATTATTACCGTCCGTGGAGCAACCGCTCGTTATCTTAAGATGTACCATCAACGATTTCTCCTTTACTTTCGCGGTACCGCCTCGTTCTATATTCATGATCGCGGGTATAATTTAAAGGCAGTCGCCTCAACGGTGAAGGTTCAACGGCCCTCAACGTCGCGATCGGTTTCTGCTTCTGTTTCAACGAATCTCTTTTTTTTATCACGATCCGCTCGGTCGATGGCGTGAAATATGAACCCGGGGGACTTTTGCGCAGGAGTAGAAGTTCGTCTCCTTTTGAGAGACTAGTAGTAGTATAGTATATTATATTTTTTCCTGTTAAACAGGATGGCGGCTTCAAGCTTTTTTTTGCTTATATTGCCCAACGAACCTATTTATATAGTCCTATCCTTTTTCCTCCTCTCTCTCCTTCGGAGTCCCAGCAGCAGCGGCATACCGGGAGAAAGGTGGTTACCCATCTTTCCCCAGTACCCGCCCCGTGATGCTTAACTTCGGTGATCTAACGAGAACCGGTGTTTTCCATCACGGCTACGGCCGCTGGTCTTTTGAGAGTATTTGGATGGCTTTAGAAATGAACATTAAGTTCGATAAGGCCAGTGAGTGTGAATTTAGGTGAACTTGACAGGGAAATTAGATAGATAGAGATTAGTCAGGCAAGGTGTTGAATGTAGTGTAAACACAAAGACGACTAAGGGTACATTCTCGTTAAAAATTTAGGATTTTTTTTAAAGAACACTGTAACACATAGGGTTAAAAGTCTTTTTGGTATTGATTTATACATATTTTAAGATGACAAAATATTTTTTTAATTGTTTCTTCTCCCACGTAATCTTGAATAAATAGCTATAACTCTGAAGGTGATGAAGGATGTGCCTTTAATGAGAAATTTTGTTTTTTAAATCAAACGTTTTTATTTAAAATGCACTAAAAACTAAAAAATAGTTCTTCTCTTGTACTACAATTTCGATGGGGCTTTTTCACTTTGAATAAAATCGTGGGGCAGGGTATCTCACAACAAATTAATTTCGACGCTTGATTCTGTATTAAATTGATTCATATTCTGTTATGAAACATCCTGCTTTACGATCTTATTTAAAGTGAAAAAACACAATCAAAACTGTAGTACAAGAAAATTATTATTTTTTAGTTTTTACTGCATTTTAAATAAAATCGTTTATTTTAAATAAAATATTTTTTTATTATTTACTTTTGCACTTTTTATTATTAAGTTTTGATTTGTGGTTACATGCTGATTTCAAGTCGTTTGGATTTGTGGTTATGGCTTATATTTATTGATGACTCGGTAATTTTTTAAACCCCTCGGTTTTTTTCATAATTTTGTATTGTCATCAAAACTACGTACGCCTGCAAAGTTTCAAGTCTATTGGATAGTTAGAAGTGGGTTAAAATTGAGTTTCTACATTTCAACCAAACAAATATACATACAAGAAACAAAAAGAGGATCGAAACTGAACGAAAACGTTTAATATTTTACAAGTATTCGAATGCTACGAATAAACTTCGGACAAGTATTCGAATACTTAAATATTCGAATAGTATTTGGATACTTGGATATTCGAATTATATTCGCCAAATAATTGAGCAACCGAAGTATTCGAATATTCGAATACCGAAAAATTCGACAAATAGTCCCAGCCCTACTCGTCACAAGCAGAGACAGACTGTACATTACAATCTTAAATAACAATCCATGTACCATTTCCCTTATTTTTCTCCGGCACAATTCCAAATCTTCAATCTCGATTTTCATTTCGATCTGGAACCACTCCACATATATATGTCTCTCCGAAACTAAATCTGATCACCCTAACTCCCCAGAGAATTTTCCCAAAAATTGAACGCGTTCGAAACGCCCGAAACAATCACAATCGAATCTCATCAGACCCCTCAAGAAGCCTCCCAAGTCTTTCCAATCTCCCAGCGACCTTTGACTCGAAGAAATCCTGATTTTCGAAGCAGCTCGACTCTCCAATCAAATCAGGCCCGTGTAGTGCGCTCACGGCGGAGGTTGCAACCTCCCATCGTCAGCCTCGAATTGCACGACGGTACCCCGCGCGACCTCGTACGTTCGAATCGCGAGCGGAGGAACAACCGCACCGAAAAGAAAATCCCCGTATAATGAGCTTGGTTTCGAGAGCTGTCGCTCGTAAATCGCGGCCCCACGTCAAGAGGAGACCGTGGGCGAGCGGTTACGTGATCCCTGGCCGGCAATCATCTCCATGGTTCCCAGGAATTAAAGGAGAAACCAGCGGCGTTGTTATTCAAATTGAAGTCGACCGTTGAAGATGACTGAAAGCGAAGGCGCGCACGTTCTTCCTGGCGGTGAGCGGAGGCGACGCTGCTCTATCAGAGAGAATTGAAGTCAACTGGGGGGACCCAGCGCAGGCGAGAGCTTGCCAGGCTTCGTGAGGCCAACATGTTCACTGATCCGGAACGCGGCACTCATATTTTCTCTCGAGATTAGGGAAGATTGGTGGAAGAGCCTGGGGAACGAAGAATTTGCTTGATTCTCTGCGGACACCGTGGTGGTAGCTTCTGGTGAAGATGCAAAGAAGAAAGAGTGGTAGAAAAATCGGAAATTGAAGTCTGAAGTGGTTTCAAAGGTATAGCTGATTTTCCTAGGTAATTACGTTATTCTTGATCGATGAAGGCTCTTTGTAATCCAAGAACCTATCCTGAAGAATCCAAGCAATCAAGTGCAATTGAAGAATTTTGAGGGTTTATCCCCTTGGTCCGCGATGCAATGTTGAATAGGGGTGAAATTTGTCGTTCAATTCTTTGCTACGATCCAAATAACATTTTTTCATTCATCTTGTATGTATTTTCTCAAGTTTTCGCTTACTATATATTACAGAGGAAAGACCAAAGTATGTTTCGGCATATTTTTTATTACATAATTAATTCAAATAAAATATGAAAAAAATTGGAAACAGAATAATGTATCAACTAGCCCCGCAGTGGGGTAAATTGATACACTTTGCCTTCGTCCTAATAACATTTTTTCATTCATTTTGTATGTATTTTCTCAAGTTTTCGCTTACTATATATTACAGTGGAAAGACCAAAGTATATTTTGGCATATTTTTTATTAAGTAATTAATTCAAATAAAAATGAAAAAAAATTGGAAACAGAATAATGTATCAACTAGCCCCGCAGTTGGATAAATTGACACACTTTGCCTTCGTCCTAATAACATTTTTTCATTCATTTTGTATGTATTTTCTCAAGTTTTCGCTTAGTATATATTACAGAGGAAAGACCAAAGTATGTTTCGGCATATTTTTTATTACGTAATTAATTCAAATAAAATATGAAAAAAATTGGAAACAAAATAATGTATCAACTAGCCCCGCAGTTGGATAAATTGATACACTTTGCCTTCGTCCTAATAACATTTTTTCATTCATTTTGTATGTATTTTCTCAAGTTTTCGCTTAGTATATATTACAGAGGAAAGACCAAAGTATATTTTGGCATATTTTTTATTAAGTAATTAATTCAAATAAAAATGAAAAAAATTGAAAACATAGGAACGTATCAACTAGCCTCGGTCTCCCCTAAGTCAGGGCATAATTGAGATTCACAGATGTAACGAAGCTGCAAGGAAGATGAAGCAAACGCGAAGGAATAGGAGAGTGCAGCTGGAGGAAATGGCCCCTACTCGCCGAATCGCTCGTTCTCAAAACTTCTTTGGAGGAGGGAACGGTAACATATTCGTTCTCGTCAACAACGGCCACGCTCCAGATAAAAATAGTGCTCCATGGTGAAACAGGAGGCGACACAGGAGCGAAGCAAACAAAGTTACTCAACGTGGGATAAAAATATTTGGCAAGATTGGACACGCTCGTGGGAAAGTCATATTTCTTGCTCCTGCTAAAACAACAAAAAACAAATCGATAGCAGTGATACCTGAATCCAATGAAAACACCTATGGACAGTGTTTTCAAATATAAGATGACATTGGGGATAATAAAGTGAAGAAGAAATGAAAACTTTCGTCGTCTTGAAATTTCGCAAAAACTCATTTAAGGGGTCTGGGTTATTCCACTGTAAAGACGTGAGAAATTGTCATTTTTTAGGATTTATTTTTTAGTAAACGGAATGTTCAACGCAAATAATATTTTGTCCACTTATTAATACACTTATTGGCAGTATAAAAAAATCTGTTTTAAAATTTTAACAGTGTTTTTTTTAAATATACATCGCACTGATGTGAACGCCTTGAAAAAGCGATGTGGTGCTGATGCAGGCGATTCCTGGAGAACGACGCAAGTAAAACCAAAAATTCAAAGTGTGTTGTAGTCAATATGAGTGTGGTTATCGTTCGGAGCAGAATTATTTTGACTGATAAAAAATAAAAAAAAATGGCGAAGGTTTGAAATTTAAGTGTCGAAATACGGTGAACTTGTCAATCATTTTGCCTAGTAAAAAGTATGAAATTGTTAATCTAAAAAGGTTTCCGAGGTCCCTGCGATACCCACTGATGTACTGAATAACGTGTGAAAATTTGGGACTGATAGGTTGAATAGTTTTTCTGCGATCACCTGCGCCAGTTGAAAAAATGTCGTTTAGAGATAATCGTGTTTAAAGTTCTACAGCAAATGAAAAAAATTCTTTTATATTTTTTTGTATAATACAAGAGTAGCTTAATAAATACCAAAAAGATTTATTGCATTACATGTTGCATCTACGGAGAAAAAAATCTTTAAAAATATTTTAATTTTTCGGCCGGTCAAAGTAGAATGACCCTCAACAATAAATACTAATAAATAAAGCTTTTAAATCTGAAGAAATCCTCTGGGAGCTTAAAATAATCGAAGAGCCATTATCAGCTAATAAAACGAATACCACCTGTTGACCAATTATCAATCAGTCGTGGAGAAACACGGGGTTTAATTATTCTAATGGGATTCATCGACAGCTCGCCAGCGCGATAGAACCCTCAATTAGAAAATCGAATGACGCGAATGATGCAGTGCATCGGACAAATGGGTGGAACTCCCAATGTGGTTGGCCCAGAAATCTATCTGCCAGACTCCGCTGTGTTAAATAGCAATAGAACGTTTAATGAAGCCAAAGGTGGGCCACCTACAAGCTCGAGGAAAACTTACGTCCCGCTCTCTAGAGTTTGACGGGGTGAAACATGCGGGCAACTAATTTCGCGCGGACAGACAATTTCCTGGCAAAGCGAGGCGTCCCAGCGGAAACGTAAATATCGGGCAATCAGTCAAGTAAAAGTTAGAGTATATCGCGTTTAAACTCGAGCTGGAAATTGGCCCCGCTGCTCCTTCCACTTTTCGGTCATCGATCAGTAACCGTTCTGAAAAATAATCGCTCCATGAAAACGTTTCGCGCGCATTGTATTACACTGATTGTATGCTAGGTGAATTACGAGGAACTTCCTTCGCGCGTTCTGCTGTTGTTTAACTGCGCTCCCTATGACGTAAACGGAAAATGAATTTGTAAATAGCTTGTAATCGAGAGACTTAATTTAAATTTCTTATTTGGTGACGGCTGTAATATTTCTTGCGGCTTCGTGGAAGTGCAGAACTTAGACTGGAGGGTCTGTGTAAAAATACATGGAAATCACGTTTCCTCGTCGTCAGGAGGAAAGTTTCAGTTCCTGAGAGTGGCTCGCTTTGAAAGAAATCGCGTTTGCACGTTTCAGTTGTGGCAGAATCGTAATGGGATCGCCGGGAGAGTTAAAGGTACTCGATTCGTTAACACTTGGGAAGAAGTAGCCGCGTTTCTCTGCCTAGCAAACGATGAAAATAGGACAAACTTTAGAAAGCAAACTCTTTTCTGTGTATCACAGTATTCTACAATAATTACGAGATCCTATTTAAAATAATGCAATCACGCATGTCCTTCGCGAGAGACAAAAGACGAAACTCATTTCGTGACATTTTCCTGGGGCGAATTTTTTTAAGGGGAAACACCACTGTGGCGGCCGAAAAAATAAGCCGTTTTTAAATTTTTTTTTCAGGAATAATTTACAGTTTGCATAGAATTTTTGTTTACCTACATTTAGTAAAATGTCTTAAGAGATTGTAAAAAAATATAAATAGAAAAAATTGTAAAAATTTGGTAAGAATGGTGCGCTTTAGAAGAAAAGTTTGAAAAATCCGCTAATAAGATGGACAGATGGAATGTGTTTTCAATCAAAGAATCCGTACGTGCAACGGAAACTACACTCGTATAGTTTATAAAAAAAAAATTAAATTTGATTTCAGATCTGCTGTTCCGTAGTTACACGTTCGACCAGCGCGCGTGTGGCGTCTAGAAGATTAATTAATATATTAAAATTTATGCATATTTTTCTATTTATTAATTTTTTTTATAGTCTCTTAAGACATTGCACTAAAGGTAGGTAATAAAAATTTTCTATGAAAACTGTAAATTATTCCTGAAAAAAATTCTTAAAAATGGCTTACTTTTCTGGCCGCCACAGCGGTGTTCCCGCTTAAGAAAACTTTTCCTTGCAATTTTCTCTAAATGCCTTCCAACGACATCAGCAATTATTAAAATCCCCTACGTTCAATTCCACTTAAGGGGGTAGGTCACCCTCGATAGCCCTAAAACAGGCCTTTTTTCAAACGCAAATTGTAAAGTGATAAATAACAGTAGAGACAAGGTTTTCCTCTAGTTTTAATCGTCATTCTATGAGCTTTAACACAAAAAAAGAAAAGTCTAAATATCTCTATGTATATAAAAGTTGTGAGTAAAAACGTAAAGGCGTGTGCGCGGTGCACCGTTTAATGGTGTACATAAAATCTCGAAAACCGCTCCAATGATTTGGATAAAAATTTAATGAGACATGCAGAAAACCATTCCCTAAGATGTGTCGGGAGCAGATTTTCGAAAAAAAAAAATAATACACTGTTTATGTTGAAAAATACGATTTTATCGATTTCTTGTATGAAAAATATTTTTTATCATTTTTTTAAGAATTCATCTCGAAATTCTGCTTCCGACACATCTTAGGGAATGGTTTTCTGCATGTCTCATTAAATTTTCATCCAAATCATTGGAGCGGTTTTCGAGATTTTATGTACACCATCAAACGGTGCACCGCGCACACGCCTTTACGTTTTTACTCACAACTTTTATATACATAGAGATATTTAGACTTTTCTTATTTTGTGTTAAAGCTCATAGAATAGCGATTAAAACTAGGAAAAAACCTTGTCTCTACTGTGATTTATCACTTTACAATTTGCGTTTGAAAAAAGGCCTGTTTTAGGGCTATCGAGGGTGGCCTACCCCCTTAAGGAGCCTGCGAACAACGTCGTCCCTCTGTTACAAAACGTCCACCCGCATCAGAAAATGCGGCAATTTTCCATAAAGCCGAATTCAAGCCACACCACCACCAAGCTTCACCCCCTCTCCTTTACTCTTCACTGAGAAATCGACCACATTCCTCCGCAACTAAGCTCGGACAATTATTCCGCCTTTGGAGAGGAAATTTACGAAACAAGCTGCCTGTTGCCCCAATCCTAACCTAATCCTAACTCCCATAAAACAGCGCCAGAATTACAGTGACGTGGCCCACGATCGTTAGAGCTCCACCCGTTCCGCCAGCACTTGGGAAGAGCACAAACACTTCCGCTGTCAAACAGAGCCCCAGCTCCTCAGAGCCAGTTTCCTCGGCGAGACTGCTTCTTCAACGGTACATTACGCTCCGAGGGCCCGGAGAACTTTCCCCGGACCTGGTCGGGATCGGAAGGCCAGCGCGGCCTTCGCCGAGCGCAGGGTACGGCGAGGCGCGATGAGGACGCGGCGCGGAGAGAAAATAGCGCTGACAGTGGAGCAAGTTCAAGAGGGCTAGATTTACATACTGCAATATTCATAGAGACGACTCGGTGGCCGCGATCGGGCGCCAACAGTTGCTGGACGTTTGCGTATGCAAATAGTCGGGAAGAGGTTAGGGGCGATGGGCAGAAAATGGCGGCTCGAGGAGCGATGAGCTGTGGCATAGAAGACTACGGTGGTAGGATATGTACAGTAGCGGACAGAAAAGTTACCACTTCTTCGATCCACTCTACGTCTATTATTTTTTTAGCATCAACTCAAAACTACTGCATGTGCCCAATATACACATTCTGATAGAGAATTGCAAAATGTATAAAACCCAGTTAAAGTTGAATTTATTTAACTAATAAACAAAATCCTTACATAACATTAAACACGGCGACACCCTTTTAAAGCTGTTAAAAAGTTACCACTTTTGAAAAGTAATAAAAAATCTGATATTTCGTGAGGGCACCTTGTGCTTTTAGGACGATCTAAAAAAATACCAAAAGTGCCAGCTCCTTTATCCGCCCCAAAAATGTGTTATAAAATGTCATATTTCTTTTTGTTAGTTACATAAATTCAATTTTAACTGGGTTTTATACAGCTTTCAATTATCCATCAGAATATGCATATTAAATACATACCACAGTTCCAAGTTGATGTTAAAAAATAACAAAAATAAAGGAAATCGAAAAAGTGGTAACTATTTTGTCTGCTACTTTGAAGCCGTTTTTCTCGAAACGCCATTTTCAGACACGCTGTACATTAGGGTGGCCCTTGTTTATACGTGTCGATTTTGTTTTTGTATTTCTTTCCTCTCACCCCCCTAGAACCGTGCCGTTTGATAAAAAAATAGTCCCTGAAAAAGTTTATTGCAATCGGGCAACAGGAAAGGGTGCCGACCAGGCCTTAAAGTTTAGAATTCATCAATAGTTTGGATTTAAAGAATTTCTGAAAAAATGGTAAGCCCTATCGAAATTTTCTTCAAACAACATTAAAAGAGCATTCAATTTTCTACAATTACTGTATATATCATTTTTTCGTGCTTCCAACCATTTTTTAAATAATAGCGTTTGAATATAGACAATACGTCACACTGTACAGGTGGAATGCGCGAAGTGCGGAAATCTCTATATTCAAACGCTATTACCTAAAAAATGGTTGGAAGCACGGAAAACTGATAAATTTATATATATATTTTAAAGTTTTAGGTACCGTTTTTTTAATTAATTTTTTTTAAATGTTGCCTAAATATGTACAAATATAGGCACGAAGTTTTCAATTAATATAATTTTAGGGTTTCTCTGAAAGAAAATCCCAAATATCGCGCTCCTTTTCAGGCCGTCAAAGCAGGGAGACCCCTTAATATCCCTCGATGTAGACACGGGTTCAGTATTCTAAAGTCCGGAATAACGAACTGAAATTGAATATTGTGATCAAGAACCACATAAGAGGGAGCCCGGAATAAGAGACCGCGGAGGATCGGTTTTGGCGGAGTTGGTTAGGCGCCTGCCCAGTACTCCGAGGATCGCGGGTTCGAGTCCCATCTCCCGAGGTCCGTTTTTTTCCGTTACTCCCGAACCCATAGGAATTACAAAACCTATTCCTACAATACGAATTTGAAAAATCAGCGTTGTTTTCAGAGTCAGAAAAAAAAACCCACTTGCTTTATTCTTCGAATTGCTAAGTACAGCACTCTAACACCTCCCATAAAAAATTCCCTAGTACTCATGATGCACTCCATATCCCATCACTAAACCTCGAAACTCTATGTATAATAAAATGCTTATCCGTCTAACAAACCCCTCCAGCGTCCATTACCAAAACGAGGGAGGAGAAACAAACAAGTGTCCAAAAAAAAAATTCCCACGTATAATTTGGTAAACGTTCTGAAATACGAACAAAAAAGCCCCACTTTCGAGATAGAGTAGTAGAGAATCCTCTTGCAGCTGAGAAGAGTCACATTAACAGCGTAGGCCATGAGGCATAAGAATTGCCATCCAGCTGACTACTAGAGAAGGTCAATCGGACGCGAAACGGCTCGCCAATAAAAAGGTTAACGAATGGGTTCGCGGGGTCCGTTTCCTCGTACGTACCAGTTCCTCCTGTGGTTGTTGTCGACGAATTAAGAACGTCCTTGTCCACGATCAACCAGCGAACTTTGAGGAAGCTGGAGCGCGCAGTTTGCGTAACCGTGTAGCCTCGAATGGCGTAGCGGCAAAGCTGTCGAGTGGAAGAGAGGAACGTGGTTGTTCCTTGACGAGCACACTGAGCGCCCCCCGTTGAATCGTGAGTTTCTCGCGAGGCAAAAGAAAGAGGAGGAGTTTTTTACGCAACACAATATGACGATCCCTTATGTTTGCAAGCCACGACGATATTCCTTTATAGTCTTATTTACTGGGGGGGCTGCGGTAACGTTCATATTCGCGCGGCACATGTCGGCGTTCGTTGGACCCTCGCGCGTAAAAAGGGAATTGAATATGATTCTCGAAGGTCTGTGCCTTTATGAATATGGGGAGTAGCTTCTGAGAGAGAGAGAGAGAGAGGAGTAATTTGGTTTTCTCGGAAAAGGGATAAGGTTTCTTTTATTGTTATTCGTTTATTTTTGCCCGCTGGGGGGCAGCTGTACAATTCCTGACCCAGGTTAAAAATGAAATTGTATTCCTCGATGAATTGAATGAAGTAGTACTATCCCTGCGTTTAATAAGAGGCATAAAGCTTGGCTTCTGTTGGACTCCTTCTTTCACTGTGATCACAGAGTTTATTCAGACTAGGATGGATAGGGGAATAAATACGATGTAGCATTACTGCCTTTGGCAAATGGATGGTAATTCTTTTCCATTGTTTATACTCCTTGAGGCTGTGATTTGGATGTCTGTAATAAGTTTCTATTACGAGGAATTTAGATAAATGCATTTGTTTTATCGTTCATGTAAGGCAACTGTACCAATACCCGGACGCTTAAGGGGCTTAAGGAATAGCGGCAAAGTTTGTCTCCTAATTTAATTTGTAAAACCATACATGAAATAAAAAGATGTTGTTGAAATGTGGAAGATAACACAATATTATACTTAAATAATATAATTTAAATTTCGACCGTAAAGAATTTTTAAATTATTTACCGAAATCATTTACTTCTAATTTAACAATATTATACTATCGGAAAATGAAGAAAAAAGTTTGTGTATTATAATAGACGTATTTATTAATGAAAATACGAAAGCATGCAGATGTCCCAGTAAGCGGACAACCTAAAAATGCATCTCCCGATATGTGAATTATATCGTCCCAGTAGCCGAACATACATGCAGTAAATAAACTTAGACTTGTTTAAAAAAAATATTAATTTTCTTGCAAGTTTAACCATCTTAAAACTAAATTTAAATCTATTTACTATTATAATAATGTATTATTAGAATATATAAATAAGAAATGCAGTCAATATTTTCTTAGTAAATGACAGAAGTGTCTTGACAGAAGCTTAAGAAATTTCTCGAAATCTGCTATGCGTACGAAGTGTATTACAAAATAATTATTTCTATCTAACGATTTTTGCTGTTCTATAATAATGATTTTAATTAATATTGCTAAACACTTATGCATTATGGTACTATTTTTTGTTTTCAATTACATTAAAAATTAAGCTTAAAAATAAATCAAACTCGCATTACTGTTCAGGTACTGGGACATAGCTGGGCACTGGTACATTTACTTTAGCATCAGAAATAAGACGATCATATTTTTCTCTCGCTCCCAAGCCTGCTAAAAATACAGCTTCCTATTTTTCTAAGTCCGACCTGACCAATCACAAAATAGCGAGAAAAAGAAACAGAGACACTCTCGAAGAAACTGAAGTCACAGAAACATGGACCGCGTTGTGCCATCTTCCTTTATTTCCAACTGAAATCGAAATACCAGCCACATCAATTACCTTGGCCCATTTATCAACGAAAAACCACCTGTCCAAAAATTTGACGACCACCCATGAAGACCAGAGGACCTCGAATAATCCACAGAGGAGTGCCTCGTTAAAGTATCATGCGTCCAACGCGTTCACGATTATTCGCGGCCCTACTTTATCGTCAAACTTTCACGCGCGAGCTTATCTCCAAAATCTCCTCGAACTTCATTCTCAAACCAGCCCTCCATCAAATGCAGAAATATACCCTCCGAACCAAAAAAGGATGGAACGCGCTTTTGTTTCGTCGTCTCGCGCTCCGTGCCCGAGGCAGCCGGCTGCAAATATCCGCGGGGTAACGTACGAGTTTTTCCGCGAATCACGCGACAAATGGGCAGTTTTATTGGCTCAGTTGCGCCAGCGGGGTCTCCGCCAGGTTTGCGCGTTGGCATCGGTGCCGTCTCGAGCCACGATGCCAGCAGGGGACCAGCGGGAACCAGAGGGAAATGGCGTTCTTCCCGCGGGGGAAAACGGCGAGAGCTCGCGAAACAATTCCCGTGAACCGACCTGTGAATCGAGTTCACTGCCTTCCGGTTGGCGTGGAAGGGCCGAGCTTCCGTCACGAACGATTTCCCCCCGATTTGGCGCGCGATTTCGAGTCCATGAATTCGCGGCCCGGGGCACGGGCGTCCCTTTTCGAACGGTTCGTTGGCTGGCGCACGAAATATCGCGGCATTTTCAGAACCGTCGAACGGAAAGCTCGCGGATTTTCGTTGGAAAATGCTTGTATGAGGGTGCCCGCTGCGAGGGGGGGGTGGAAAAATTATTTGCACTTTCGATGGAAACTGGCATTGCTGAGAGGAATGCCACGTTTGCAGACGTTTCAATGAGTTGTGTTCTTTTTTAATCGGATGGGGAGGTTGAAATTCTTATTTTAGGGGTGGAAGTTTTGTTCTTAGAAGTAAGAGGTTGCAGTACCGTCTTAACATTGAGGCTCCGGGGCTGAGGGGACCCCGAAAAATTGAAGCATTAAAAAAAATGAGTTGTGTTCTTTTTTAATCGGATGGGGAGGTTGAAATTCTTATTTTAGGGGTGGAAGTTTTGTTCTTAGAAGTAAGAGGTTGCAGTACCGTCTTAACATTGAGGCTCCGGGGCTGAGGGGACCCCGAAAAATTGAAGCATTAAAAAAAATGAGTTGTGTTCTTTTTTAATCGGATGGGGAGGTTGAAATTCTTATTTTAGGGGTGGAAGTTTTGTTCTTAGAAGTAAGAGGTTGCAGTACCGTCTTAACATGGAGGCTCCGGGGACCCCGAAAAATTGAAGCATTAAAAAAAATGGGTTTGTAAAAGCTAGAAAAAAAATGGATATGGGTCCTCTAACTGTGGCGGAAAGAAAATAATGAATACACCAAAATTTGGATTTTAAAATGAGGCACTTTATCGTGGAATGGACCCCACGTTTAATCTGATTTATTTAATTGTTTTAATACTGTTAGCGCGGTATTTTTTATTTTATTTAATTTAGAATAATTTAGAGGACCACATATGGAACTCGCCTCAGGGCCCCCGAAAACGATAAGATGGAACTGAGAAATAGTGTACGGAGACACTTTCGATTTATGGATCGTGAGGATATTACCATTATTCGGGCCATTATGCTTAAGGTGGACATCGAGATGCGCTTGGTTTGGGGCTGAAAAAGATTCTCAGATCTTGAGTCGGGTGTAATTTTTATAATTCTTGGATGAAGGAAAATGTGTTGTTTAGGGGAGACCGGGGCTAGTTGATACGTTATTCTGTTTTCAATTTTTTTTCATATTTATTTGAATTAATTACTTAATAACAAATATGCCAAAATATACTTTGGTCCTTCCTCTTTGATATATAGTAAGCGAAAACTTGAGAAAACACATACAAAATGAATGAAAAAATGCTACTTGGACGAAGGCAAAATGTATCAATTTATCTAGTTGATAGGTTATTCTGTTTTCCAATTTTTTTTAATTTTTATTTGAATTAATTACTAACTAACAAATATGCCAGAATATACTTTGCTCCTTCCTCTTTGATATATAGTAAGCGAAAACTTGAGAAAACACATACAAAATGAATGAAAAAATGCTACTTGGACGAAGGCAAAATGTATCAATTTATCTAGTTGATAGGTTATTCTGTTTTCCAATTTTTTTAATTTTTATTTGAATTAATTACTAACTAACAAATATGTCAAAATATACTTTGGTCCTTCCTCTGTAATATGTAGTTAGCGAAAACTTGAGGAAATACATACAAAACGAATGAAAAAAATGTTATTTGGACGAAGGAAAAATGTATCGATTTACCCCATTGCGAGGCTAGTTGATACATTATTCTGTTTTCAATTTTTTCATTTTCTATTTGAATTAATTACTAAATAACAAATATGCCAAAATATACTTTGGTCCTTCCTCTTTAATATATAGTAAGTGAAAACTTGAGAAAATACATACAAAATGGATGAAAAAATGTTATTTGGACGAAGGCAAAGTGTATCAATTTACCCCACTGCGGGGCTAGTTGATACATTATTCTGTTTTCAATTTTTTCATTTTCTATTTGAATTAATTACTAAATAACAAATATGCCAAAATATACTTTGGTCCTTCCTCTTTAATATGTAGTAAGCGAAAACTTGAGAAAATACATACAAAACGAATGAAAAAATGTTATTTGGATGTATCAAAAATATTTACTTTTTCTCTATATAAACGAAAACAGTTTAAAAACGATTGTTAACATCAAGGTACACAAATGTACGCTGGATCGTAGTAAAGAATTGGACAACAAACTTCACACATCTCGTTGAAATAGAGCTACATATATACGGTATCGAGATAATTCGTCTGTATCAACTAGCCTCGGTCTCCCCTACCTAATGGAAAGAATGAGAATTGCTGGGTTGATCTCCTTGTATCTGAAATAACCTACAGTCAGGTTCTCTTTAATTAAATATTGCTTATCGATTTGTAAAGTGTCACAGAAATAACTGCAAATTCCTCTTTTAATAATTAACGACCATCGATTCACGCAGTAAATTCGACATTCTGATGTCGGAAGGAAGGAAGCATTACCAGACATAGCATCTCATCAATTAGTAACACGTTAAGTGGAATTTTGTATACGCGACTTTAAAAGAATTCTGCTCCCATGCCAAATTCCGAATAACATGTGAATTTCGACGAAAATGTTTCCAGAAAATTTCGACATTTTTCCACTATGAAATTTCATTATGAAAGTGGCGACCATTTAAGGATCACAAGCTCAAGGCAACCTAAGCTGCGAGCTTCCATTGACGAAGGATTTCTTAGTCGTCTTCACTTTCCTTCGGTCCTTCCTATGAAAACTTCAACCTGTCAGAAGAAATTTGAGTCACGGCGCAGGTTGCCTCACCACCTGTCATTTCATCCCCTGTAATATTCAGACTTCCCCAATTACCTCGTGGTCTCTACGATTCTAACAGAGCAGCTTGAAATTCCATCGAAATCACACACGTGTAACCATATCAGCGGCCATTAAGTGCTCAAACTCTGAACAGCATTGACTACTCACTTCATTGCCACGGAAACTATCCCTGCAGAAAAACTTTAATCTATTTGGAATTATTCTTGAAGAATTTTCAACCCCTTCGAGCGCAATTTTTCGTCATTCTGACTGCTCAAAAGAAGGAAATAATTTTGAGTACTTATTCGTCGCCTCACAGAGTAAATGTACTAGCAGAAATTTCGCAGAAGGATTTAATGCTATTTGCAACTTGATTTCTCAAAATTCTTGGAACTCTATGAGGGAGTTACTTTGCAGTCCCTTTTTTGAGCATGAAGGCGATATCTAGTTTGATATTTTTTTAAGCAGATCGTTAATTCCTCCATCAAATATTTCCACGATCCTTGTGATCTCAAAGATCGAAAGAGTTTCGAGTACCTCTGACGATATTAAGTCAGTACTAAGAAGAAATAGCTACTACTTTGAGCAGGGGCTTTCACGATTCTTAGACCAGAATTTTCAGTCCACTTCCAGACGCAAAGTCGAAGTCCTGTTTAAATATTGCATGCGACCACTCACTTCTACTTTGAGCGCGGTGATTCGCAACTTTCGAGGCTCAAAATATACGCAAATTCCGGGCTCCCTGCGCAGCACTAATAAGGAACATTATTCAGTTCGTACGCTCGGATTTTAATCAAACTTTGCACACAAGTAGAACTTTCGAAAACTGCATGTGACGTTCCGACTCCGGTCGCGGCTAATTTATACTTTTTTCCACTATAATAATATTTGACGAAATTGAGAATAAAGTAGGTATATTTATCTTTCCGCCGCGTTGTTTAAACTCACCAGTCGTCAGCAGAAACTATTATATGCTACAAAAACATAACAAAAGCTACACTGACGCCACCTACGATTTCTCAGAAATTCTACTCACGCCACCTCATTGCTCGTAAAAGCAACAAATAACTTTCGTTTCGTATGTTCAGTAATTCAAAAGGAATTCAACGAAATAGATATTTCAGCCTCTTAATTTGAGCAGCTGCAGAGAAACACGTGTGAAATATTTTCGACCGCTCTACCTGTGTGCAAATTTTGATGAAAATCTGAGCGCACGAACTGGGTGATGCTCCTTATAAGCCGTAAGTCCTGGTGAACGCCTATTTTGAGCGGAACACTTCATGATTCATGTAACTCACTACACATGCACAATTACGTGTCTCTCTCACAACACTAAATCGAGGGTCTAATAAACATTTTCCAAAGTAACTCACTGCTGTTTTGAGCGCGACGGTTCACAATACTCGTGACTCGCAGGGAAGCGAACTTTTTAGCGCTCTCGCAAACCTGAACTCGACCGTTCAGGAGCACTCACGGTTAGTTTGAGCACGAGTTTTCGCAGATTTTCCGATGGAAACAGGGCGAGGATTCCGATCGCTCCGCGTCACAATCGCGACAGCTCGACTTTAATTCTTGGTTGTCGCGACACGGCTAGATCCTGATCGAGAGACGAGGATCCACGCGATTTCAACCGGCAAGGCGGTAAGTCGACGCGTTTGCTCGGACGACGCCGGTAGACTGAGCGTCGCGACGGACTGTGGCGCCGCGATTCTCCCCCTCGTGCTCGCCACGGCTCCTCTTTCTCCCTCATTTTCTCATTCTTTTCCTCGGAGACTCACTCCACTCCGTAGCGCTTCTTTTGAGAGCCTCGGCCTCCTTGAGCGCCTCTAGATTTTATGAGTACTAATTCTTCAACCTTCGAGGTCTGGGTGTCCTTATCTGTTTCGAATGGTCCTTTGTCTGCGTTTTGTTTTCATAGTTTGAGTGGAATATTTTGAGCTCCATTTCATGGTTTGAGGGGAAGTTTCATTGAGTGCCTTTATTCCTTTCTGAGCAATCATTCTTTGGCTCATTGAGCCTGTGACGTGTGTTCTGAGTCTAGCGTTTAAATGTGAGTCATTCAATTTTTGAGCACCTGTTCGGTTAGATTTCTATTTCTTTTTTTAGTTTAACTGCTTCTTCTCCAGTATCTGTTTCTCTGGGCTTGTATAGTTTAAGTGTCTTCGCAATCTCTGCCATCGATTACGCGATTGCATGAATATTCAAAAGCGGGGAATACCATACCGCGATATTTAAGCATCCGGAATGTAAATGCGCAAGGTTCCGTACACTAAAACCCACCTGTCCACATTGCAAATTTGTGAAACTCATTATCGTTCCTACGGAAGAGAGTTTGACCTTGAATAATTCAGAACTTTGGCATCTTTATGCGAAATAGTAGAACATGGACCGTGGATTTTCAGAATTTGGGACACGTTCAATTTTCAATTTTGGAAGCAAAATATTCAGCTTGAAATAAAACAGTAATTCTATTATTTCCAAATTGAAGACATTTATAGCTGAACATCTACTAAAGGAGTGAAGATACAGAAATTTATATTCACTGTTATTGGTAAATAATTATTAATAATTCCTCTGTAATTTGTGGATTTTTGACAGAATATTCCTATAAAGAACCGGGCCTTCGTTTATCGTCATTTATTCATCCTCCACCTTATGTGGAAATAAACGCGTGTACGATTCAACTCCGCCGTGACGGAAATAACTTCTTATTAATAATAAAACGGATTAAATTAATCTTTAATGAGGCATTCAGGCAGTATTGCCTCGCTGTCACATTTCTCCGTTCTTCGAGGAGTGACAGCACTAGTTGCTTCGTGAGTCTGAACAGCCGCGAATCGTGTTTGCTAGGGAATTCAGAATTTAATGGCTACCTCGGAATGTTTTTCCACAAACAAAACGGAGAAACAGAAACGATGAGCACTTCGAAAGAATGAACATTTACGTTTGGACGATGACCCCCCGTGATTTATTGCTCTAAATATTAATTAGAATATATGTTCAAGTTTAATATTTAACAATTTTGAAAAGTGTTCAGGCTACACGAAAAAGAAGTCAGTAAAAATTCTGATTTTGGACGCACTGGAGATTAGCTCCAGGAAGATTAATTAGATGGACTTTTCTTCCGAGCGAGAAATGTGTAATTAATGTGAAATCGGAGCAAAAATGTTGTGTTGCATATTTGTTTTAAAGCTCACAACTCCTTCTTTGATCATTATTTTCCATAGTGGCATTATTTTCACGTGCAAGGTGACTTTTCAATTTTGCAATCTTCTACTATAATTGCTTACTAGAACGAAATTATTAATAATACACGAGGCTCTCCGTGCAATAGTGTGTTAAACCGAAAACTTTCGTTTCTAAAGTCATTGCTTTAATTTCTATTTTTAGGTACATAGGTATGATTTTTTTAAAAAATATAATTCCTGAGGTGTATAAAATAAGGACCAATGCTGCATGACAAAATGCTCAGTGCAAATACATGTTTTTCGTGCTGCCATTTTGTGGGTGTTTTTAGAAGGTTGGCCAGGCTACTATAGAATTAAAATTTTGCTGCATAAAAGGTGGTTTAGGCTGAAATGTAAATTCACCTAAAATTGTGGGTTAAGCCACTTTTGCGCCGATGGCCTCGCATAATAGTATTGTTAGAGAATTAGTTTTCAAAGTAATTTGACTACCAAACTTTCGCGTTCGGCAGTCAATCAATTTTCTATAAACAGTGGAGTTCAACGGCCCTTTATATTATTCATTTCAATTAAATTTCTCCCGACGCTGACCACTTTCATTATGCCTCCACCATTTACTAATCGACGAATCGATAATCCCTCTTCTTCGCACAAATCATGGCAGCAATCATTCCTCATAATTGAGGTTCCACAATCTCCGAGCGTGAAATCTTCTGTTAGCGGTGAGAATTATTCGAGAGATCCCCAAACACCGCGACGAATCCCAGCGTCTTCGATTAACGCCACCAGCGCCCCACTTAAAAGCCCGAGCGAGTGCGATCAATCATCGATAAACCCCCGTGGCCGTCAGACACCTCTGCGGCGGCGTAATTGCTAAATAAAGGGACGATAAAAGCAAAGACGCGGTCGGATTCCTCCGCCAACAGAGGCAACCGAGGCTTCCTTGCCGCCCATTCCAGCGCTCCTCCCGTTTAACAATTATGTTACCCTCGAAACGGGACACCCAGCGGCGTCCAATATCCTCGGAGGCTGGCCCTGGCAAAGTAAATCGCCACGGCACGTTAGCGTGGCGAATCCTCTGCTGAAGACCGAGGCGAAACTGGCGAAAGTGGGAACCTGCGCCGCCGTGAGTCAACGGAATTGAAAATTACGAAAATGAAAAGGACGCTAGGGGTTTGCAGAGTGACTTACCGAATCGTGGCAAGATTCTGTTTAATTCCCCTGTAATTTTTTAGACAAAATTTTCGTGCAGAGTCTATCTTGCAGGCTGAATTATATTTATCTGGGAGTATGAGACTCCTTTGGAATGATAAGAAAACTCTGCTCCAATTGGTGTAAGTGTAGTGAGTAGCTTCTGAAAGATGTGTGACTTTGAAGTGAGCTGGATGGCAATATTGTGCCATTTAGAATTTTAATAACTGGTTCGGCTGAGTCTTCTGCCATAGAATTTGCAGGGGTGTGTGGTGGTTTCGAGTTGGGAAATTCAGAAATATTTTGGTGGGGCTCAGGAGCTGAGAATATGGGGCTGCAAAGTAGAGGATAATAGGTACTTTGTTCACGATGAGCGATCCATGATTAACACACTTATACTTGAGTGTCAAAGCCGAATTTACGGTGCCATTATACGGAGATTGAACTTCGGCGAAGTTTCCCCCAGTTTCAGCTGCTTTTCCCCCTCGTTTCACTTTACTGTCGAATCCAAGAGTGTCCTTACTCCCTTTGATGGCAGATTTGCCAGTGAATGACCTTTCGGTTGACCAAAGATAATTTCCTGTAACATCACCTTAATTTTCAGCTTAAGCCCTCAGAGTCTCCTCAACCAAATCAATCTTCCCAATGGCGACCTATTCAATCTAACCCACAGCATCCAGTGAAACCAGCCAATAAAATTCGGGATTAGTTGAAGGGAAGATGTAACTCGCGGGGAAATTGTTCCGCGCTAGACAATTATCGCGAACGTTGGGATTTCCTAGACACTGATAAATGACGGCAGACAGCGTTGTTGTCGACGCTATGACGGCCGACCTTGTGCGGTTTCCAGATTCTCCTTGACCTGAACTTGGAACAGATCCCTAGCAGACGAGCTGGCGTCGACTGCGTCCATGTCTCTGACCATTCCAAGGCCCTCGTTCACGAGCGACGAGAGAATCTGATCGCGTCCTCGACGACAAGCTTTCATAAAGGCAACTTCGCTCACTTCGTTACATTAGAAGCAGAATTCGGTAAGTGATTTCTCCGAATTGCACGTACTTCTGTTTTCTTTCTTGATATTGGAAAATTTTGGGGAAGGCAAACGTGTCTGTGCTCTTGGAAAAAAAAAAGTCCTCTAAGTGTTCAGTCAGTTTAGGGTTGGTGACAAGTAGCGCAGCTCCACGTTTAAGCAGACTATTGTAATTCTTTATGGAAGCTTGAAATTTTAAAGCTTGTTTGTATTGATTATATTCCTTGACTAGGAAGGATCTTTTTGAATATATAATTAACCAAAAAGAATTGCAGTGTTCAGAGGAGTGGGACGAAAGGCCTTTCAAGCGACTTGCTAGTGATACTACTTAATAATAGAGAAGACGAGCTCAAAAGTGCCACCTACTTCGACTTTAATGGATTAGAAAAATTCCGTGAATGCATTATGCGTAACAGAAACTTCGTCCAGCTAAATGTTACGCTTGATCTGTGAGTGTCAGTACAGTTAATGCTTTCAAAGTCTTCCAAGTGCATTATTAAGCAATAGGTCTATAACCCAGATGGTAGTAAACACTCGTCACATGGAATAATCTATACCCATCAGTTTCGTTTACTACGAACTCTTTTCCAAACGTTTCGTTAGCAGGCAGAATCCTGATTCAGTGACATAATTCTGTGATAAAGAAGTGAGGCTGTCTGAACTGTTGCCCCGAGTGTATTCTCAGGTAAAATAGTATGATCCAACTCCTAAAACTCAACATCACTGCAGATCAGGCACCATAGGTGCTATGTCTTTAATTTTCATTCGCCGAAAATTTTTGCAATCGTTAAGTAGCAGCCATTCCTCCCAAATTATACTTACCAGAACACCTAAGACAGCAAAAAAAAATAAAATTTCAAACCCTCTGCCAACGAAGCAGTCGCAGCTCCAGTAGTAGAAGTCAATGTAAAACCAGCCTTCCGTTCGAACGACCTGAAAAATATTTTCCAACCACATCGTTACTACAAAAAACTCCCATTACATGGTGCGAGACTTCGAAATATCAGAGATCCCTTTCACATCACAGTTTCCAGTAGTATGAACACCGAAAGCGCCTCCCTGATGGTCAGCCAGCAGAAGAACCATCAGCTGAAACATGCCTCGATATGAAAACGGCCACCGCGTCCAAGCCGCTGTCTCTCGGCCATGGAGAGTTTCCCAAGTGGCTTATTAGCGGAAGTAAGTCTGGCGAAGCTCCGGGGCTTGTTGAAAAAAGGAGACGAAACGTGCGAATCGTAAATCTCGGTGGAATCGGTGGCCCGCGAAGGTCCTCGAGGAACCCAGTTGTCGTTAAAAGGAACATTACTGTAGGTGATGGAACTCGATAGCAGGGTTAGAGAGGGGGAGCGGAGAACGCGTCCAACTCGCAGTGCTTGGTCAGTGGGAGGTAGAAAAAAAGTTGCAAACGCGTTGCCAGAGAGGAAAAGTTTACCGGAGCGTTGCAACTCGTCTGCTTGATCATCCAGCGCACCGATGTAACTCTCGATGGGATGGGCTGGGAAAAGTATTCGGAACGGCCTGCCTGGGAGAGAATGTTCCAGGAAGTAGTATAACTCGGTTACGGAACAGACGGTTTAATTCGAAGTGGGGGTTTCTAATTGTCAATGTTCGTGATGCTGCTTTTTGATTTCTTAATGAGAGACTACTTTAGTCTCTCAGTGGGGGAAGGTATAACGGGTGATTGTTGAGTGGGAAGATTTCATGGGTATACAGTAGGTACATATGTATGACTTTGAAAATTGTGGTAGAAAGTATTCGCAGGCATTTGGTTTTTTATTTCGTTTTTGATGGGAAAATAGCGATGATGGATGTTGGCAATGTGTTCGAGAAAGTGGTGAATATATTATGTAGAATACAAATGGATGTGTAACTGGGTTGAAGTAGTATACCTCAACGATAGATGTATGTTTAATCAGAGCTCAAGTAGTATAAGCAACAACATGTACATAGGTACTTGAATAATCGTGGCAGAAGTAGTGTAACTCAACAACAAATCTGCATATGATCAACTAGAGCTTAATCACTAGGGTGGCCCGTATTTTCAACTTGCAATTTCTTTTACTCTAACCCCCTAATATGGTTCCATGTCATAAAAAAATAGTTCCTGAAAAAGATTATTGCAATTGGACAACAGGAAAGGGTGCCGACCAGGCCTTAAAGTTTAGAATTCATCAATGGTTTGATTTTGAAGAATTTCTCAAAAATGGTAAGCCCTATCGAAATTTTGTTGAAATAACATTGAAAGAGCCTTCAATTTTCTACAATTACTGTATACATAATTTTTTCGTGCGGCCAACCGTTTTTTAGATAATAGCGTTTGAATATAGAGAGGTGGGCGCTACGCGCGTATAGACAATACGTCACGCCGCACAGGTGCTCTATATTCAAACGCTATTATCTAAAAAATGGGTGAACGCACGAAAAACTTATATATACAGTAATTGTGGAAAATTGAAGGCTCTTTTAATTTTATTTGAACAAAATTTCGATAGGACTTACCATTTTTTAGAAATTCTTCGAATTCTAAACTTTAAGGCCTCCTCGGCACCCTTGTCCGGTTGCAATAAACTTTTTCAGGGACTATTTTTTTATTAAATAGCACGGTTCTAGGGGGTGAGAGGAAATAAATAAAAAACAAAATTTCGTACTCGTATAAATAAGGGCCACCCTAATAATTACGAGTTAGAGTTCAAGTAGTAGAACTCAACGACAGATGCCGGAACAAGTATGGATCAAGTAGTAGAACTCAATCATATTTTAGCCTGTGCTCTTACAGGACCCAATGATACAGTGAAGCATCCCCAATAATTTCCCCCAATTACAAAATTATTTTACACTATTCTAACACGATAAGTTTCCCATACATGTCACTGCGAAACAATGGAACTTTGCAGTTCAACTTTTACTATCACGAAGGACAGACATAAAACGCTTATTGCTAAGAAGAATAATGGATAAATGTACTCAAAATTATTCACTTAAATCCTCAACTTTGTATTTCCACCATGAAGCCTGAAACCACAGGGCTTCTGCGCAAAATTCACGCCGATCGAACGTTTCGAGCGCGTTAATTATGTCCCTGGCCCACCTGGAGATAACGATGCCACTTTCACGGTGGCAGGGGAGACAATGAGTGCAACAAGATTCGTGGAGGTATCCTTGATTAATGGCCACGATAACGGTGACAATAAGTACGATCGATTTGAATTGTCTGCGTTGGAAATGGAACGGGCTGGCTACGTTCCGCAGTTCCCCTCTATCAAAGGGGCGGCTGGAGATTATTCTACTCGAGAGTCGAAGAAGGGAGTCGAAAGAACCCACATCAAGCTTCTTTGAAAGAGACATCTGCTTCTGATTAAAATAAACGCTTGCTCGTTCCATGTTGCGAGAACTCCAAAGTTCAGTTACTTCTTGCCTTCTATTTTTTTAGCACTATTATTATTAAGTAATTATTAGTAATTTCTTGGAAATTAGAGTGAAAGCCGAGGCTGCAGCGTAAACTCTGTTAATAAGCGTAACTGTTATATAATTACACAATTAACGTGAAACACGAATTGAACTTAAACTGATCTCAACTAGAACGCCAAAACTTTAAGCACCAAAAGTGTATAACGCTCCTGGCCCTTAATGTTTCGATGGAAGTGTTTCATCCGTAACAATTTCAGTTAAAAAGTTCAAAGGGAGAAGTGGAGGAGAGTTGAGACTCTCGCTCACATTCGCGAGGAGATCGAAAACGTGTTGACCGTTACCACGCTTTTTTTTTCGATACTCGATTCGCCCAGATTCCTCCTCGACGTGCCACTGCACAGTGCTGTGTCAAGTTCGTCTGGATGTTAATCGATACATCGCGAGTTCTTGTCTGGTACGCTTCCAACTGTTTCTCCACCCCCTCATTCGAGATAACCTTTGTGCAAAGCGTCACGGTTCCTTTCGAGATTTCATCGATTCTCACACCACGATAGTTAAAAAGATGCTGCAACTGTTCCATCGCGTTCCAATATTCTTCGACATCCACACAATATCCCTGTCGTTTACAGAAAATTCGTGGATAAATTGAAAATATCTGCAGACCACTGCGAGGAAATGCTGTGGCAGTTAAGGGAGAAATCCTAATCTTTGGATTAAAAACATAGCAAAATTTGGGATTTTTTTTTTAAGAAACCAGCGTTTCGATTTATTTGCAATTTGGACGACGCTTCGATGCATCTTTGAGGAAGCTGCAGTTTTTTTTTTATTAATTTTTAACCATAAATATTGTAGTTATGCATGATTGACCATCGCGCCGCGCAAAATTCGCCGGCCGTTGGTGTGCATGATATTTATCTACCAGGTAATCTGAGACAGAAAAATGAAACGGCGTTTCATTTTATACATATGTACCTTGAAATTGATGAACCAGCAAAAAACAAAAAAAATTATTAAGCAGTGTGGAGAGTTTCCAAGCTGAAAGGTCTGAACCTTTAATTTTTCCAATCCAATTTTGCGCCAATTTTCTTATGTAACAAAAGAAGTGTAGAATTTAGCGGTATTCTGGTTCAACAAATTGAGGCTATATATGTGCAATGTAAAATGCCGTTTCATTTTTCTGTTTCAGATTACCTGGAAGGTAAATATCATGCACACCAGCGAACGACGAATTTTGCGCGGCGTGATAGTCGATCATGCATAACTACTATATTTATGGTTAAAAATTAATAAAAAAAAAAAACTGCAGCTTTCTCAAAGATGCACAAAAACATGGTCCAAATTTCAGATGAATCGAAATGCTAGTTTCTTAAAAAAAAATTCCTAAATTTTGTTACGTTTTTAGCCCATAAAATAAGATTCCCCCTTAAAAGAAATGTTGATAGTTTCATATTATTGTTCCTAATAGATTTCAGTTATCACATTGGTATCGCTGTTCCACTCTGGTTCCTTCTTGTTAAATTATTTCTTCCTTTGGAATCTATCTGTAAACCAGGCTAGGCACTGGAAGTCCAAAATGTGTTTAATTAGCAATCTAAATTAGAGGTCATCTAGAATTCCCACATCCACGATTCAAATCTTCCAATCTGTCTCCGAGCACCGCAACTGAGATACTACAACGCTGCAAGAACTTCAAGAATGGTTCAAAATAGATAAATAATCAAATTGAAAGTGACCTCGCAACTTCTCCAAAAATCCTAAATCGATATCTAGAGAATAAATACAACTTAATCGTCCCAAGAAACCCTTAGCACCCTCGGCCACCATCCCAAATATAAATCCCCATTATCTATACTACCGATCCAAAAATAATCAATCATCTCTCGAGAGTTTCCTGACCTGCTGATCGACACGTGTGAGCTGCCCCAGCAAGCCACAGACCCCCATAAATTATTGAAGCTCGCCCGCGAATCCGGAGAATCCGTGCTCCCTGCGTCAGTGAAACACCCGCTCTGCGCTCCCGGGTCACTCGCTCGCGTCAGAATCCTCGGGGCGCGGTGGGAAAAATTTATGAGGAACGTCCATTGTGCTCCTCGTTAGACAGTTCGTTGTCGCGTATCTCGCGCGAACGGATTTCCGTGAATCCCTGACGCCCAGCCGCGCCTCGCCGCCCACGCAATAACGATGGGGACGTGAATAAGCCATGAGACAATGGGCGAAGATAAACCGTGACATATAAATGGCAGATTTAGAATGCGGAAGCTGCCGGTTGTTTCTCTACTTGTAGTATTCGAATCATTCTGTGAATTTAGAAACTCTGCACGTAGGAGTATTGCCTACTCTGGCTTCTTAATTTTTCGTAAACTGGTGGTGGAGTTGAATTAAATGGGGGAGGATTTAGGAGTGCTTAGTGTATAGTGATTGTAATTTTTTTTTTTTTTTGAGTTTCTAAACAACCATCGGCGTTGTACATTTCTTTCAAATTAGAAAAATGGAAGGTCATTGCCTTTTTCGTGAAGATGTCGAGGATTCGTGAGGACTCATGAGGGTATACAACATCTTGAAATTGGATGGAAGGATCCGGTCGCTGTTCTGGTTCGATATCTCGATGCTAACTGAGTAGTTTCGACTGGGCTTCGAATGTGCATCGTGCCCAGCTAAAGTGTATTGCGCTTGCTTTCAGTAAATTTAATGGTACACTGGAATATTAGTCCTTTTTATTCTACGCGTTACAATCCTGTACGTGTGTCAAGATAGAAAAAGTACCTGATAATTTCTATTAATTCCTGCAGAGACATTTTTAAAAAATCACTACTCTGCTCCTGACAATTGTTGCACGCAGACAATTTGATTCCATTTTACCCAAATTTCACTCGCCTAAAGAAAAGGTGGCTCTAATATTAAATTTTAATACTTGAATTTTACTACTGATATTCCAACCAAAATACCCTATACTCGCTACAGTGCCGAACAAAAGTATCGGGAAGGATTAGTTTATTAGGTGAAGTGTTTTAAAAAAAAAAAATTGCCATTGGTCGGAATAGCGACGAAAATAGTGAAGGTCCCTTTTCCAACTTTTTCTCCGAGCCTGTAATGAGCATTTTATTTTAAGATCCTGTTTGTAAACCAGCACCACAACTACGGTGCAGTTCAAAAGAAAGTTCACCACTCACACTATTAAATATCTGCATAACAAACTTAACACTAGCTTTTACCTATTAAAACGTTAAAAGCACTGGTCTATTTTACAACCCCCAAATCTATCGGCCATGAATTTTAATATATACCTGGCATCCATCACCGTTCAAACTCTCCTTTGGCCACCACTGTGTCTTCATCGACTATCCAACGATCCATTTCCCTTCCTCCAATGAGCCATAGCCCTTCGCTATTAGCAGCATTCCGCGAAGAGGGGGTGAATCCAGGTCTCGGAAGGTGAAAGCCCGCGAAAGGTGAAGAGCCACAACATTTTCGATCGATCGATGAACCACCCACAATCTCACCTCTCCCCAGCCGATCGTTCGTTTCGCAACGCTGGCGTACTGCGAGCCAACCGTGGCGATGCCCGCGGGTGATCGGTGCTTTGACGAGACAATTAGGTATTAGGTAGCTACGGGGCGCAATAACGCGACCAGGGAGATCGTGCACGCGCCCGAATCGCTCGATAATGATAATCCGATGATTCGCATTAATATTGCTCGCCACCGGCAGGCGTGACTTCGGGCCGCAAACACCGAAATCGTGCTCCACCGAAGATTGATGCATCCCTTCGCGCTCACTCCCGATGTGGCGACTTGTTGAAAGTTATTGACGAGCATGACTGGCGGCGCGAACCTTCGAATTTCTATTCAAGTGGGTGATGAAGAATGAAGATTCCAAAAAAGTGTTACTGCTTTACGAAGTTTCGTTGGTTAAAAGGATCGATTTATTTGTGTTATTTACTTTTTAACTGATTAGAATTCGTGGGTGGGTGATGAAGAATAATAAGAGTCGATTATGTGGCAAACAAGGGTTCCATTTTCACCCGTTACGTAATTTATTTCGAAGATATCCTAGGGCTAGCTTTTGATCGTATCATGATCTAAAGTCTCTATTATTTTTAGAGGTAGGTAATAGAGCTGGGACTATTTGTCAAATTTTTCGGTATTCGAATATTCGAATACTTTAGGTGCTCAATTATTTGGCGAATATAATTCGAATATCCAAGTATTCGAATACTTAAATATCAGTCGAATACTATTCGAATATTTCAGTATTTGAATACTTAAATATTCGAATACTTATATTAAATATTCGAATATTTCAGTATTCGAATACTGAAATATTAAAATATTCGAATATTTCAGTATTCGAATACTTATATTAAATATTCGAATATTTCAGTATTCGAATACTTATATTAAATATTCGAATATTTCAGTATTCGAATACTTATATTAAATATTCGAATATTTCAGTATTCGAATACTTATATTAAATATTCGAATATTTCAGTATTCGAATATTAAAATATTCGAATATTTCAGTATTCGAATATTAAAATATTCGAATATTTCAGTATTCGAATACTTATATTAAATATTCGAATATTTCAGTATTCGAATACTTATATTAAATATTCGAATATTTCAGTATTCGAATACTTATATTACATATTCGAATATATCAGTATTCAAATACTTAAATATTCGAATATTTCAGTATTCGAATACTTATATTAAATATTCGAATATTTCAGTATTCGAATACTTATATTAAGTATTCGAATATTTCAGTATTCGAATACTAAAATATTCGAATATTTAAGTATTCGAATACTTATATTAAATATTCGAATATATCAGTATTCAAATACTTAAATATTCGAATATTTCAGTATTCGAATACTTATATTAAATATTCGAATATTTCAGTATTCGAATACTTATATTAAATATTCGAATATATCAGTATTCAAATACTTATATTAAATATTCGAATATTTCAGTATTCGATACTTATATTAAATATTCGAATATATCAGTATTCAAATACTCAAATATTCGAAGTTTATTCGTAGCATTCGAATACTTGCAAAATATTCGAATATTAAATTATTCGAATAGTCCCAGCCCTAGTAGGTAATACCAATGTAAACTGACAGCTTCTGAACAGATTTCACTGCAAACCTTGTTGGTACCAACTCCAAGTGACACAGGAGTCAAATTGACTGATTGACGAATCGTTGAATAATTATATCTGGTAGCTCGTTTGAAATAGTCAGTTAGTGCTAACTCCTAAACGATTTAACACACCTGGCAACGCATACCAATCTCTCTTCATCTAAATAACGTAATTAATCGCCAATTTACGACGCAGCCAACTAAATTAATTATTAAATGAAGTCTGGAAGTATCATTCTCTCTCTCTGATAACGTCAAACCCACAAAGTGTAGCCCGATGCTTCAAAGCCACTTTAATTCCACTGTATCTTTGCCAACCCCAGCCATTGAAACTGGATTCACGAGTTACAATGCAATCTCAATTGTACTCCTTAGTTCTTACTGGATTCAGAAATAGATTCCAGTTCTCTGACGACTAATTCGAGAACGACGGGGATGGCAAGTGGAATCGAAAAGGAATAATGAATGAAGGCTCCGAACTAACCTTGGTCCATTTGGCTCTTTGAGATTGCTGTTAATCGAGAAACGCTATCGTCAGGTTCATTGTAATGAGCAATCCTGACGCTTATCGATTTATTCCTAATTACAAGTTTCGGCGAATCGACCGGGCGAGAATTGCCGGTACAGGGTGGCTGCGCAATGGCAAGTTACCCAATTGAAGGAAAGACCGATTCGATTCAGTAGCTTCATGATTAATCAACGAGAATCCTCAAACCATCCACTCGCGAATGTCAAAGGAAGCTTAAAAGTTATGCTGATGGAGTGGAAAGTGGTATTAAAATACATTCTTTCCTTTCATCTTATTATTCTATTGGGAAGTGGAATTCCCAGAATTTATTTCAGCCGTCAGTAGGCTCATACGACATTTCCCAAGCATCAAAAAATTCTAACAGCCTAATACACCTGCGGCGTCAAATTAGAAGCTTTCAGGAAAAACACTTCTCCGGAAGCAACGCGAGCACACAACGAATGAAGACGTTGCAGCCGGTGGGATCGCTCCTGACCGAGGTTACGTTGATTTTCCTGGTGGATGCAACGTTACGAAACTTAAATACCCACTTAAGGCGGAGTTTCGTAACTCGTTAAGGTGCCTGGTACTCGCGATCGATTTTCGGCGGTTAAATTCATTACCGCGGCAAGAATGCACGCCTTCCACCTTTAATTAAACGTCGAAGCTCTAATAATAGACACGAAGTTACGTAATACGTAGAGCCAGTCGGCGAAATTCGGCCACACTTCGACTGCACTCGCTTCGGAATAGAGTCGAACGGTTCGCGGCTTGCGCCCCCGCGGAGGATTTCTAATTATAAGCTGGCAGGCCCTAAGGTCACGCCTTTGGCTCCCTTCAGTCGTCCGAATCAACCCATCGGGGGACAATTCGCGCCTTCGTCGACTCGTGCCTCGCGAGTCTCGAGTTTCGTAAATAGCAGGCACCACGTGACGAACTTAGCACGATGGGTGAGTCTGTGCAGCAAATTACTTGCTATTAATTAGCTAGCGAGGCCATTGGTGGTTGCTGAATTGTGGAAGGGTGTTCGGGTGCTCGTAGCAGGCCTTGATTAATCTTTGGAAATTTATGAAGAAACATTTGTGGTTGCAAACATTTTTATACCTATTTAGTTCAATAGCATCCCTGTATTTTTATGTTTGCATTGATGCTGTCTCTAAAGAAGCTTGATGTTGTCACAGACTCAGTTGATGACTTACTTTTTCAAATCCTCGTGCTCCAACATCCCTGCCTTCGTCAACGAGCTTCTGTACTCTGATATTTTCATTAATAGACCTTTGTAGCACAGCATAAGTCTTTCGTCGATAAAGTTCTAGGTCTTGTTATCTTCATCAGAACTGTATACTAGGGTGACCCTTATTTTCAACCCTAATATGGTTCCATTTCATAAACAAAATAATCCCTGAAAAAGATTATTGCAATCGGACAAAAGGAAAGGGTGCCGACCAGGCCTTAAAGTTTAGAATTCATCAATGGTTTGATTTTGAAGAATTTCTCAAAAATGGTAAGCCCTATCGAAATTTTGTTGAAATAACATTAAAAGAGCCTTCAATTTTCTACAATTACTGTATACATAATTTTTTCGTGCGGCCAACCGTTTTTTAGATAATAGCGTTTGAATATAGAGAGGTGGGCGCTACGCGCGTATAGACAATACGTCACGCCGCACAGGTGCTCTATATTCAAACGCTATTATCTAAAAAATGGGTGAACGCACGAAAAACTTATATATACAGTAATTGTGGAAAATTGAAGGCTCTTTTAATTTTATTTGAACAAAATTTCGATAGGACTTACCATTTTTTAGAAATTCTTCGAATTCTAAACTTTAAGGCCTCCTCGGCACCCTTGTCCGGTTGCAATAAACTTTTTCAGGGACTATTTTTTTATTAAATAGCACGGTTCTAGGGGGTGAGAGGAAATAAATAAAAAACAAAATTTCGTACTCGTATAAATAAGGGCCACCCTAATAATCATGAGTCAGAGTTCAAGTAGTACAACTCAACGACAGATGCCGGAACAAGTATGGATCAAGTAGTGGAACTCAATCATATTGCAGCCTGTGCTCTTACAGGATACAATACAATGAAGCATCTCCAATAATTTCCCCCCATTACAAGACTATTTTTTTATCAAATGGCGCGGTTCTAGGGGGTGAGAGGAAAGAAATAAAAAAAAATCGGCATGTATAAATAAGGGCCACTCTACTAGGGCTGGGACTATTTGTCGAATTTTTCGGTATTCGACTATTCGAATACTTCAGTTGCTTAATTATTTGACGAATATAATTCGAATATCCAAATATCTAAATACAATTCAATTATTTAAGTATTCGAATACTATTCGACTATTTAAGTATTCGAATACTATTCGACTATTTAAATATTCGAATAGTATGGTGTGAATTATAAATCAAGTTCTTTAAGTTGTATTAATTAAATATTATTCGAACACTAAAATATTCGAATACTCAAATATTCGAAGTTTATTCGTAGCATTCGAATACTTGTAAAATATTCGAATAGTCCCAGCCCTACACTCTACTGTATACTCCGACAATACCACCTCCACATTCCAACGTCACTGTTTTCGCTAAAAACCTCTCAACTCCACAACTTCTTCATCTAACATTGCAGCTTCAACAACCAATCTCTGCACACTAACATTACTGCCTTCATCCACAGAGTTTTATATTCCACCCTTGTTGTCTTCGTCAACAGAGTTCTAGATTCTAACAAGAGGTCTCCATGCCCTGGCACTGTTATCTTCCTCAACATCTCTGCCTCCAATAACAGAACCTGCTTGTCAATGCCACAACAACTACCCTCGCCCCTAAACTCGAGAAGCCTGATCTTCATCAACGAATATCCCTGGAATGGATTTAAAGCGGCTGCAGGATGGAAGTCTACCTTCTCCCTGGGGTGCCTTAGAAGCTTCCCTGTAGATCAAGAAATCTATAACGAGCGACAAGGAAAGTCGAAAGTCCGCACAGAGGGTGGTGCAGAGAAGGGATGGTCACGCTGCACGTGCATAGATTCACCATTTTCGTTGGAGGACATTTTGCTTTCTCTTGCTATCGATTCGCTAAGCGGCTCGTAAGGAAGAGCAAAGCAGCCTTAAAGGCGCACGCTCAATGCTGCTAACCTATTTACCTATGTAGGAAAGAGCGTGGCTGACTCATTTCCATCGATCGGCTCACGTGCGCTCCCAAAGAGGCCAGAATTCTTTCGAATCACAAAGGACTCCCATAAGAGCTGAAAAAGGTGGGTGCACTGTTCCTTAACCGTGTTAGGACCAAAATCTAGCTCGTCTTTGGCTGGCTCTCCGAGGGGATGAATTTTTCATCGCGATGGGGCGCAGGATCCTCCTTTTGCTTCTGTTTAAGGGAAATTGGCAAAGGCCACTTACCTCGTCTGTGGAGGCAGAAAGGACGAAGGAGGTCCTTTCACGTTGCTTAATAAGACGAGAAGGCAATTGAGGACGAGAGCTGACTTTCTCAACGCGAAGGCACGAAAAAGAATGAATTCTTCAAACGATGAATTGATCGGTCATGCATTCATCTTTCTAGAGGGATATTTCAATGGGACAGCGAGAATTTCGCGAAAAAGCAATGGTCGTTACGTCTCGACGATCTTATAGAGAAACATCTTCGACGAAATTTTTCTCTGCTCTATAAAGTCTGCCTTGAAAACCATTTCCATCGCGAGCACCCATTGCAAAAATCAGATGTTATTTTAATTAAACCAAGAACTTATCATTATCAGTGACCAGCTAACCTTCGCTTCGAAGCAGCAAATAAATATTCTCGAGTTTCCGCTTCGATGTAAAAGAGGATTTGTTTCTGAATGAAGCTGGGCAGCCCACGATGTATCGCGAGAAATTTCCAGTTGCCAGTAACGGAACGTCTGGCCTCGCAAAAGTACGCGGATACCGTTCCTGATAGCGGTGGCGAGGAATCACGATGAAAGCGAAGTAGAAAAGTTACTTGGCTATGCTCCAAATGCAGCCGCCATTCAGGGGTGAAAGAAAGCGACCTCATCGTGGGACTATTTCTATGCGACGGAAGCATCGCGCCATTGCAGAATACGTTCTATTCCATCGGCTCTCCTCCTTCGATCCCCCATTGAACGGGGGAATTTCCTTCCCAGTGGCCTGCGAGGGAAAGCCCTTGTTTCGCGACGGACAGTTCTCAGCGCGATAATAGCGAATTCCGAGCTACTTCTGGAAACGCTGGAAATAGAGTGACAATGATACTTTCCCTTGGGGGATGTCGACGACCATTTGCAGGGGATGTGGAGGTTTAACAGCTGGGACTAGGATGTGGAGTTTGGTAGAACTGGGGTTCAAGGTGGTGGTGTTTTCAGTGAGTCTTCTGGCACTGCAGCGTGTGGAGTGTAATTCGTCAAATGATGTTGAGATCAGAGATGGGCAAACATTTTATTTAAAGAAAACTTCGAATAACGAATGAAAGTCAAAAAAATTGTTCGACGAATTTTTTATTCGCCGAGCGCATCAACTTCAGCGTTGAATAAATTTTTCAGCCTTAATTTTAAATTCAACTATAACCTCAACATCAACTTCAATTTCAACTTTAACTTCGAATCAATTTTTCAGCCTCAACTTTAACTTTAAGGTTAAGCTTAAGTTTAACTTGAACTTGAACTTGAACATAGACTTTAACTTATACTTTAACTTTAACTTATACTTTAACTTATACTTTGACTTTAACTTATACTTTGACTTTAACTTATACTTTAACTTTAACAAAAACGTTAACTTTATTCGTCAAGTAATCTAAAGTTAAAGTAACTTTTATTTGATCCGTTATTTAAATAATTTTTTATTTAGCTAATACCCAACTCTGGTTGAAATCAGCTTGGGATGATTCAGGTGCAAGTTTGATCACTGAGTTTCGAAGATACTTTGGAGAAAGTACGTGTCGAAGATAAAGTTAAGGGGATTCTCTGCGATTGGCGGATTCCTCGATGAGACATTGTGGGGTTGCTCAGTGATCCTCAGTTCAATGATCCGCCGACTGACTTTGAGATCACTGTGTAGGGTCATTCATTGCGAGTGATTGGTTACTCCATCTACTATGAAATTGCTGTGGCATGCTCAATTGAATGTAGAATATTGCTCAAGATCTTTTTAAAGTAGAGGATCGTTCACTGAGCTTAAAATCCCTCATCGACTGATAGCCTAATTAAGTTTGAACTTTGACTCAATGCAAACAAGCGGAGCAAAATCCTTGAAACTCTCTCGAAATTCTTATTGAATATAAACAATAAATGAATAACAAACAAGAGATCGTTTCTGTGCACTACCAATGAGAAGTTACTCTTATATTCCTTCTTACAAAGTCTCCAGCTGTTCTTTCACCCCTTAAAAATAACATCATTTATTTACATTTACCATGTTCAAGCATTAAATCATCACCGAACACGTCCAACATGATCGAGACACCGTCACGTGACGCCGTCAGTATTTGCCCGCATTATCAGACCCTGCACTTAGGACACAGTCATAATTTGATTGCTTGTATATTACTGGGATTGCATTATAGATACAGCACTATTACACAGAGTATCCCGGAAACGCATTAGCATAGTCCCGTCACATTAATTAGCAGTACTGAGCGAATTCCGTGCGATTGCGTTGCCTTTGTGCCCCGTGCACTCGCGTCTCCATATTTGAGCAAACTTTTCCGACAGAGCGGCTGGTAATTGGAGACTGTTGCTATTGGAAATTAGGCGTGTGGACGTAGGAATGGTATCAGCGGGGATCAGGGAAAAGCTGCGCCGTCCCGCAGTAATTAATACACTAGAACACTGCTATCAAACATTATAATCCCTACCTCAATATTATTACCAATATATGCATTATCACTGCATTAATTCCTACTCGTGATTTAAAGCATAAATATTCTCAATACCACTTAACCCTCTATACGCCTTCCTTAAGGCGGAAACCTGTTTAATCCAGGGGTTGGGAATTTTCATTTGCCGGCCATAAAAGTAGTGCCACAGCGCACATATTGGTCGAAGGAACATTTCAATCTGACGTTTCGATTTGACAGAAATTTAGTTTGAAGTGCATTTTTGAGCTACGCACGCTGCGAAAATTATTATTATTATTATTATTATTTCCTCCAGATTGAAAACAGACATCGGATTCGGTCTTTTCATCCCCAAATTAGAGTAGTCTAATTTTTCCAACTGAATTAAAAATCTATGCACTAGAGGGTTAATACAATACTACTGTAGCGATACTTGAGAATCCGCCGCCAGATGGCCTCTCGACCGTTCCGCTCTCTCGCTAGTTCTCCCTAGTCTACTCCTTCATATATATACTCGTTTCGTCCTAACATCCCAGTAGGCAAACCTTGAGCCTGGTTCACATTAGTCAAGTAACTTGACTTCAAGTCGCTTGAACTCTCAAGTATATGGGCTTCAAGTCGCTTGAACTGAAGTTATATGGACTTCGAGTCGCTTGAACTGAAATATTATGGACTTCAAGTCGCTTGAACTCAAGTTTTATTGACTTCAAGTCGCTTGAACACTCAAGTATATTGACTGCAAGTCGCTTGAACTGAAATATTATGGACTTCAAGTCGCTTGAACTCAAGTTTTATTGACTTCAAGTCGCTTGAACACTCAAGTATATTGACTGCAAGTCGCTTGAACTCAAGTATATTGACTTTAAGTTTGTGTTCAGTAGTGCCAAGCTGCCTTCAAGTTACTTTCAAGAATACTTGAAGCAAGTAGATATCTAAAATGGTGTCAAAGGAGGTGTTCTCCTCCGTTTTTCCATAAATATCATACTCCGCCTATTCTTAGTTATTGTTTTATGATTATAACCTCACTTTTCAAAAACAATCGGCCGCCAACTTACTTCAAGTGACTTCAAGTTCACACTTGTACGTGCGTTCGCATTAGTCAAGTTGTATTTCAAGGCAACTAGTGTTGAAAGACTCTCTACTTCCCTTGAAACTTGAAAGAAACTTGAAAGGATAGTTCGAGCCAAGTGAATAACTGGTTCACATTGGTAAAGTAGTTTCAAGTTACTCGAAGTCAAGCAGCTTCCTGTTCGTTTCTTCGATCCTACCTTTCACCCTCACTCAACCCCCGCCAAAAACTACCATCGACAATCATATATTCCCCACACAAGTGCGCCGATTAATTAAACTTCCCTCCCAATTAAGAAATCCTTGGTGTGAAATGATTTACCCCAGTTTCCAACCAGCGCAAGGAACAATCCGTAGGTGCCGGTGGTTCAAGGTTAAGGTCGTTCCTTCCATCCTGAATTTCACGGTCCTGACCACGCTTGGCAGCCGTTAAACGGAGCCGCGGTAATAACAATAAATAATCGCTGGAAATAATCTCGAGTCTGGCAAGTGGGATCGCGTTTCCAATTTCGCGGCGCGATCATTTATCATCGTAGCGACGAAACGGCCACCAGACACAGGGTGGGGGGGGGGGGGCATCCCAAGATGATTCCGTGTTGCCCCATCATGCTTTCCCCACCGCTTTGACGCAAATAAATTGAAGACACTCGCGATCACCACCGCGATTCTGTTTATTCTTGGGAATCAACACTCATCCGAGTATCCTCCGAGCTTCTCAAGCATCATAAGTTTCTGCTTACCGCATCTTCTACACAGAAAACGCCCGAAATCAGTTTTCCCAACACACTACACCGTTATCAGGAATAGGTACAGACTGAGATGATAGATGGAATGCTGCGAAGTGGTGCTTAGGGAGTAGTCAACGAGCTCCTGCATGAAACACCCAGCGATATTTATTGCATACATTCGAGTCGGAATTAGCTCCAATTTCTGCAACACAAATCTCCCTAATAATTGAAAGCAAGACGAGCTCGCGCTTCTGTATGAATTTCTATGACCGTTAAGTGTTAAATTTATCTTTGAAATGAGCCCCATTTTTCCAAAAAATTTTAGGTACCAAAGAAGTACTTTATTCTTCTGAGGTTAGGTGTGTGGGGAGTTCATGTATCTTCTCCAACTAGAAATTTTAACGTAATCGATTAAAATAGAAGTTAATTTCAACTAAATTTACGAAAAATTTAGCTCCTCCAACTAGAAGTTTTAATGTAATCAATTAAAATAGAAGTTAATTTCAACTAAATTTACGAAAAATTTAGCTCCTCCAACTAGAATTTTTAAAGAAATTAATTAGAATAGAATTTAATTTCAACAAAAATTACGAAAAATTTAGCTCCTCCAATTAGAAACATTCACAAGATGAAATTAAATCCTACTCTAATTCATTTCCTTAAAATTTCTAGTTGGAGGAGTTAAATTTCTCGAAAATTTTGTTGAAATTAACTTCTATTTTAATTGGTTACTTTAAAATTTCTAGTTGGAGGAGTTAAATTTTTCGTAAATTTAGTTGAAATTAACTTCTATTTTAATTGATAACATTAAAATTTCTAGTTGGAGCAGATACATTTTTCAAAAATTTTGTAGAAATCAACTTCTACTGTAATTGGTTACGTTAAAATTTCTAGTTGGAGGAGCAAAATTTTTCATAAATTTTATTAAAATTAAATTCTACTTTAATACATTCCGTTAAAATTCCTAGTTGGAGGAACTACATTTTTTGTAAATTTAGTTGAATTTAACTTCTATTATTTGATTACGTTAATGTTCCTAGTAGGATTCTTCAAGGTCAGCTGAATTTTTTTAAACCGAACCACACGCTTTTATTCGCAGAGGCGTGTAGCTTATAATTAGAAGGGTTTAGTGACCCGTAATATGTGTGTCGTCTAAGGTCGTTCAAGGTTATTTAATAGGCATTCTCCAATGTGTGTTACACTGCTTTTAATGGGGAGTTTACTGTCTAACGAACAGAGCACCATGTTGAACCCTATATGTTCATCTATTATGAGTAAACAAGCTGTTCCACTCGATTATCGTTCGTCCAGTTCCCACGACCGTCTCCGATTCCTCGAACGGGAGGAAGGAATGGAGAACAGTGAATACGAATCTCAGTTTTGACCAGGCATATCGATCCTCGCCCGGCGCGAGAATTTCACATATCTTCGCGTCTCGAAGCACCGAGAAACATGAAAGGGGTGGCGAGGTCTACATGCAATTTCTCTCTCCTTCAGAAACTTTTCCATTATTCCCATTCACTTTGCATATTGGTTTGCTTCTGGCTCCGCGCGGGCAGATTCCCACCCGAGGAAATTATTAGGGATATTTCTTCTGGGTCGAGGGGGTGCGTCTCCGGGGGGTGTTCTATGCACATTTTCTAATCGCCCCGGCCCTTCAGCCGTGAAGTACCACGTCTGGAACAGACGAGGGGCAAACGACGATGAGAATGAGAACACCTTGGCTGGGATTCTTATGAATGAAGCTAATATTGGTCACGTTTCTGTGACGGTCGATAGCAGCAGCTCGAACGAGAGGTAAAGTAACAAGTACGAGAAATTCTTGGAAATTAGGGGCGGACTTGTTCCACGCGCTTTTTATGTGTGACCGTGTGCTCTCGTTTGCCTTTCGGTTCTGAGAAAGGGAAAATTAAATAACAGGAGTTTGACAGGAGATAATAGATAATAGGCTGAGGTGTGTTGATGATTTATCATTCTTGAAACTTCTCTGGATAGTTGAGAGGAAATATTGCTCTGCTTCGGACGCAAATGGAATTTGATTGCTGATCAATTTCTAAATCTTAACAAAATTGGTAATAGTCCGAGCCACTTCTGCTGTTGATAATTTATAGAACACTGCATTTACTAACCAGAGATCGGCAAGATTTTTATTTAAATATAATTTCGAATAACGAATAAAAGGTAAAAAAATTATTCGTCATATGTCGAATAAAGTTAACTCGGGTTAACGAACGAATGACAAATTTTTTTCTAAGTTTCATTAGTTGTTCGAAATTTTATTTAAATAAAAATTATCCCCATCTCTGGCACTGACAGGATTCAATCGCGAGGTACCACCGGGGCGCAAGCAGAGTTCGGCATTTCCAAATAAATTTACTCGAATTAAGAATAATTCGTTATACTCGAATAACTTCATTTTAACCCTTTAGTGTTCGCACTTAGATCCCGTTAAAGGAAAATATCCCGTTTTCTTTTTATCGGTAAAAATGACCTGAATTTATATATTTTTTTAAAAAAAAAAAAATTTCAGTGGTTAAAATGCATAAAACCAATGAATACAGGGTTCAGGTAAGTCCAGCTTTCATTCGCTAAACATGTACTATTTAAACCGTTGCAAACAGCGAATTGCGAATGCAAACGGCAAAAAAAAAAAGGAATGTATCATATATGATACGTTTGGCACTAAACGGTTAATCGAATAATATAAAAATTTATTCCAATAATGTTCGACTCCGAGCGCAAGGGAAAGAGCAGAGAGGGAGCAAGTGAAATAGGAGCGTATATAGCCAGACACGCTCCGAACTAATATGCCTGGAAGTACATCTCCCTGTCGGACTATTTTAAGAATTGTTCCGAGTAAAAGTTATCCAAGTGGCTGAGAACTATCGACAAGTGTCTAACTTTCTTAACAACTCCACTTCCGATCCCCAGTTTACCCCTTCAAGCTTCCCCCTCTACAAATGTCCCTTAATTTCACGAGGCTTGACAAGTCAATAATTCCAATATCATTAATCTCGTCGAATTGATCGCAGCAGAATTACCGAAGCACCCTGCATTAAACGTAGAAAATTATTCGCCAGTGACTACACTCGAGAAAAAGAGCGAACGATAACGGATGCATTCAAGCCAGTTTATATCTCCAACCACATTGCACTGGTCCCGGTGGATCAGGCGCTGGTTGAAGAATTCATTCCAACTGGAATCAGGGGTAAGGCAACGAATGCCGCGAACAGCGGGATACATAAATAATTAACAAGCGCCGAGAAGCCCCGGGCCGCAGTTTCGTAACCCAGAAAAACCACTCGTGCCTGTATTTTGAATTTGAAACAACTCGGCTCCTTTAAGGCCGCGCCGCGGACGGGCAGTGCACTCATTAAAATGTATGACATTCGTCGTCTCTTTAACGACTCAGTCGAACAGCGCTTCTATTAATTCAAGCAAAAATATTCCCATCGATCCGCGTCGAAAATGCTAAAAGCGCCCTCGCCACCCCTCCTCGGTTAATCCCCGTCGTTAACGAACCATCGGGGAACGGAGCACGATACCATTCGGAGCACACCGTAATGAATCCCCGAGCCTGGAGCGATCGTTGCACAACATTTGCAACAACTATTTGGGCGGCTGCCGCATTAATTGTTCAGCTGCAACGGATGCTCGCGTACGACCCAATTTCCAGCACGTACATCTCGATCTAGAGTTCTACGTCGGCGATCCCGCCCGCACTGCCGTCGGATTCTGGAGCCCTGGCACGGCCGCGAGACCGTAGACTTTGGGCCGGTGCCAACGGCCCTATTACACGATTCACCAGCTCGATAGTCGGAGAAATCCGCTGCGCGGAGTTCTAGGCTCTCTGGTGAACTTGATCCCCGAAACTTCTCCCCCAAGCTTCGACCATGGACGACACTCGCCAAGTACTTAACGCGCGGTTCGTATTAAAGCTCGGTGAATTGAAATTCGCTTGTTAAGAGTACTTGCGGTGACGTCTGGTATGTATGAGGAAAGAGTTCGCAGATGTTCAGGGCGATCTACAGGTACGGGGGATGACTGAGTTTGGGGGTACGAAGGTGTAGAATGTGGGTCGGGGCTTTTGGAGAATGTACTTGGTGAAACACTGGTCTTCGGGGTTGGGATTCTGGGAAAGGGTTGAGGTGGTGTTTTCAGTGAGGATTCGAGAGTTGAAGGGGATTGTTATTAGTTTAATAAATGCAGTAGACAGTGCAAGAGCTAGGCAAGAAGGTATTAAGGGGTTAGGGTTATACCTAGGCCGAGAAGAGGCGAGTGTTTGTGAATTTTTTTTGAAAAAGCGGAGGCATATATTTTTACAGAACTTTCTTCACTTAAAAGAGCAACATTCAAGGAACATTTGGAAATTTTTTCGTGGAGAAATATTTACGTTTATAATAAAGTAACAACCGTGCAGAAATCACGCGAAGAATTCAGAACCTCAACATTAAATAGTCGCTATTTTGTTTCAAATTAATATTTCGGAAATTCCCTCCGTTAATCAGAGGATACATTAATATACTAACGAAATCGTTTTTGTTTTTTTTTTTATTTTAGATAATCTAGTTCCGAATGGCAGTGCTCGCCGCAGAACCAAATTTTTAAAAAGGCTTCTCGGATATCGGTTGTTACTTTATTATAAACGTAAATATTTTTCTACAAAAAAATTACCAAATTTTCTTTAAATGTCGCACTTTTAAGTGCAAAAAGTTCTGTAAAAATATATGCTTCCGTTTTGTCAAAAAAAATTCAGAAAAAGAACCCTTAATTATTATCACTAGATTGATGAAACACTATTTAATTAGTGAAGAAGCTGAAGCTCCCTTAATTTGGAATAACAGCGAACTTCAGGTCTGCTTACAACAGAATTAGAATCTTTCGAAATTGTCAGGATTGTTAACACGTTGAGAGGATGGGAGTTTTTAATTTTTTTTTTTGGTGTTTCTTATTGTGTAATATTTCGTTTGAATGACTGTAGCTCTTTTCCTTTAATTGGAATACTATGGTCACGTCAGGGTGAGGGAACAAATTTGAGGATTGTATGAGGGGGTAGCATGACTGTCAAGGGACGTAGACCCTTGTCATGGATAGCAGAATGTATCAGGATCGTCGCTAACCTATCGAGTAAGAGAATGTTAAAGGTGACACGTGGATTTGCCCGGAGTGTGGTGCTTGCCCTTAAGAAGGGTGGCTGGCTCGAACCCCTCGAATTCGGCGAGTGTTGCCAGTACGAATTACAAAAGCAAATTTTATGGATGACATAAGGGGGACAAAAAGTGGTCGTGTAACAGTGGCGAATTCGTGCGAATTTCAAGGGTGATTCTTGGAGGGTTTACTATCGAGGGGTTGAAAGTGAAACCAATTTTCCTTTAATGCCACGTTATCTGTCCATTTCGTCGCGTAAAGCGAGATTTCGGGAGCAGATTTAACGAGCACTGGTTTATTCGAGAAATTAAATGTGACTTTAAATTTAAAAATTACGAAAAGGGTTCATCGGGCGGTTTCTAATGGAGGGTAATTAAAACCTTCGGAACCGCAATTTTTAATTATTCTAGTTCTTTCTGAAGAGTTATATATCGAAATGGAATTTTGCAAATTAAAAAGAGAAACATGCACCTACTTTTGTAAAGTATAACTTTATTTAGGGATGAGTAATTTACACAGAGAATTCTTTCTTGTCTAAGAACAAGCATTTTGCTTAACAATGTGAATTTTTTAAATATCATACTCTTAAAAGTACCCCCCAGTCAAAACGCTCGCAAAATAAATAGGTGATTTTTATGAATTTTTTACCAGAAGGGGTTACACAACATATTCTGAAAAATGTTTTTGGCTATTATTAATACACTCGTTAGGGTGCAAAAATATTTTTCCTCCGTGCTTTCGGTCTTGCTAATTATTAATAAATGCCAAAAACTATTTTTAAAATATGTTATAACCTCTTTTTTAAAAAATTCGTAAAAATCACCTATTTGTCGAGCGTTTCGATCGAATTTTAACGGATTTTACAAATATAGCTTAGCTTGGCATTAGTTTGATAATGTATCCTTGGGTGCCTACTCCGAAAGCATTACTCCTGCGAAATGGAACTCGTAAATATTTCTCAACCCCCCCCCGAGCAGCTTCCACGTGAAAACAATGCGTCCCGTTCATTTTTAAAGCATCAGCAGTGAAGGTGGAAACGAGAAGCCAGCCTTGAGAATATTCTCACTCCTCGTCGGAACTCCCTTCCCAACGCCCACGGAACTACTCATCCGATCCTCGTCACGATTCACGCCAAGCAGCAACAACACTCGCGTACAAATTATGATCGAGTCATAACCCCTCGGCCACAATCCTCGAAGATCCCCCTCGGCAAATCTCCATATCTTGACTCCCCAGCGATCTACGTCCCACCCAGGGCGGGTTGAAATAAGGTCAGCCCGCCGCCGCAGGGAAAAGGGCGAATATATTAGCGACAAAGGGGGCGCGGGGAAAGGGAATTTCGAATTCCAGCAGCGCGCGGTGTCGATGATCCCCGGGACGATCGAGCCCGGTGAAACGACAACCATGTCAGCCCATTTTACAACAGCTTTGCAATCGCTCCTCGAGCCTCCACGGAGATCCTGACCTCTATTCTCCCCTTCCTTCGCCCAGTTCCTCGCATTTTGTCGATATCAGCGTAGAAACGAGTCTCCCCCTCCCCCCAACCCGCCCGGACCCGATTCGGAACCGTATCTCCGCGGCGGAGGCACAATTTCTGCCGATGGGCACGTCACAAGGGAGGGGGATCGATAGTGTATCAAGGCAAATCCTTTTCAGGATAGCGCGAGGTGGTTATCACGGGACTGCGCCACCCTTTTGACACTTGTTTCGGGGTATTTTGCACACTAGTTTCGGGGTTTCCGTCTACTTTTTTCATCGCTCTATCTTCTTGTCCAGCAACCTGACTGCTCGGGGCTGTTAGTTCCGTGTCAGTTCGTGGACCTGAATATTGAATGATGGCTTTGTGCTGCGGAGGGGCTGGGGGCTTCGAATTATCGATTTGCTTGAAATTCTGCGCGCAGTTAATGCACAGCAGGTGTAATAATATGCTAAATGCATAGGGCGTTCTACTGGAAACTTTCAGAGGAAATCGAGTTCAAAGTTCTGCCTTTTGTAGACCCTCGATATATGCAATCGTACGTTTTCGCGAATTCGGGACACGGAGCGGGGGGGACTTAAACTCCTCGTAATGTGACGTGGGCTGCATTACGTTTCAATTTCATGGAAACGCTGTTTAATCAGCTATTCGACGAAACGTAAACCATTACCACTGCACTGTCAGACCTTGGTGCAGCTGCAATGCTGATTATGCAAACTAAAATCGGAAAATGAAAAGTGACGTCAGGTGGATGTCACAATTTCTGCTCGTTTAAGAGGTTACTCGTCATAAAGGAGGTGGGAAAAATTTGTTTGTGGTTAAAAGTAATTGAGTAATTCTTTAATAATAAATCAACCAATTCAAAAACTATTTAAGAAAGATATTTCAAGATATTTAACTATTAGTAATTTGCAATTAAATACAATGCTCTAAATGTCCACATTTCTGCTCACGAAAAATAGCGAAGTACGTATTACCTACTACTCACCATTTGTACCAATTTCTGCTCACATAATATGTTGCCTTTTCAGGTTAAAATAAGTTACATCTTTTATGGAGAGGTTTTATAACACAATAGTAAAGCATAAAATAATGATAAATAAAAAATAAAATGCCTCCGAATAGAAATAGAGGTTACAGCATACATTGAATTTTGAGGTTATGTTACTAAAATTTTGGTGAGGCGAAATGCGGACATGACGGTGACTCACGTGACCCTAAACCTACTCACTTGTTTTCTGTTTGAAAAAATTAAAAATAGTAAAAAACTCTAAATCCAGAGCACAATACGGTATCAGTATACATTGAATTTTGAGGTTATGTTACTAAAATTTTAGTGAGGCGAAATGCGGACATGACGGTAATTCACTTAACCCTAAACCTACTCGTTTTCTACGTGAAAAAATTAAAAATAGTAAAAAACTCTAAATCCAGAGCACAATACAGTATCAGTATTCATTGAATTTTGAGGTTATGTTACTAAAATTTTGGTGAGGCGAAATGCGGACATGACGGTGACTCACGTGACCCTAAACCTACTCACTTGTTTTCTGTTTGAAAAAATTAAAAATGGTAAAAAAAATCTAAATCCAGAGCACAATACGGTATCAGCATACATTGAATTTTGAGGTTATGTTACTAAAATTTTGGTGAGGCGAAATGCGGACATGACGGTGACTCACGTGACCCTAAACCTACTCACTTGTTTTCTGTTTGAAAAAATTAAAAATGGTAAAAAAATCTAAATCCAGAGCCAATATGGTATCTGTTTTTGTTATTAAATAAGAACTTTTACTGCAAAAACTATTTTGAAAAATCATGAATCTCTTGCTTTAAAAGTTTTTCGTCGCTTATGCTGCACTTCGATTAGCCCCAAGCTCGTGCAACACTCGCGTAAATGTTGAAATAATTTAGAATTATTTTGTTGCAACTATACTACAAACGTAACGCTTATAATATTAAGAAAAATACGAAATGAGTAGAAATGGGGAGGTCATTTACCTTATTCAAGAAACAAAAATTCACTGTCACATACTAAAAAGAAACCATAAATGTCCTTTGGACGTTTCTAACCTCTCTAACCGTCATCTAAATAAATCCAAATTTACGGATAACCTGAAACTTCTTAGAGTGAACGTCCCACCACAAACTGCACAAACGTCTACCTTAATTATTCGAAAGAAAAGCTACATGAACTTATCCAGTTAAATAGTCCAGAAGCAGTGGCGGATTCGGGAGCATTTTTTGGAGGGGGGGGAAATATGTAAAAGTACATAAGTACATTTTTTAGCCTTCTTTTACAAGATTTAAAATTTGCTTGCAATTTATATTTTAATATCTCTATCTGATACTGTAGCCTAAATAATTAAATTCACATTAATTATTTATACAGAATAGTACACAGTGCCATAATATTTTTCTATTTTATTACTCGCCCCTATCGCCACCCTCTGGATCCGCCCTTGTCCAGAAGCACCGCGCAATTTCGCGTGACTTTTAACATTCTTAGCAATTACTGTGACATTTTTCCCGTTAATCCGAAGTTTGCGCATAGGACGAGGCAGCGTAAATGAAAGGTGGTCAAGCGTCTCATTCGTACAATCGAAAGAAACAAGTGCCTGGAAGTCGTCGGCTGGTGTCCCCTTCGTTCCCAGTTATAGGCTCGTTAGTACAAGCGTTGGCGACACCCACGCGGTTGTCCTCGAAGTTGACACTTTCTTCGCGTCGCCCACCGCGGCACGTGGCCACACTTTTAGACCAGTAGACACGGTTTCCCGCGTTGGATTCTTCTGCACGCTGGCCCAATGTCGTCATGTCCATCCCATGCCAATACCACGATAACACAGAGACCGAGGTCTGAATTTAAACCTAACGCCCACCTCGTCAGCAACAAGCGCGCTGCTGTTGCGTCATCGGGGGTCTCATTCACGCTTTCATTTCACCGCCTTCCGATTCTCCTCATCGCGTGGATGCTGTTTCGCAGAACAATTCATCTTCCACGCCACGTTTCCATTGAAATGTCTTTTTTTGCTGGCTATCCCTGCGGGTCTTTCACGTTCGTTCGGTTGCTTCTTCTTGAGATTCTTCGACTTTTATTGTTGTATATTGGATAGTATGAGTACGGTAACATGATCATCGCTATTGCTTCTACTTAGTTTTATTATCCACTTGAAGGGGTATAACCGTTTGAAAGTGTCAAGAAACGGATTTTTCCTTCTTACACATTTTCATAGATTGATGTTTTAGAAATAGTATAAAACAAGTCTGATGTAAAAATTCGGGAAATTGACGAAGTTATAGGCATCTGAGTGAAACATCCCAGGTAGCACGGGGCGGCGCGGCGCGGCGGCTCGACCGATCGCAGCGGAACTATATTTTTCATTACGGTGGGCCTGAAAACTCGCGCTACGTTCAACCAATTCGCTTCCAATTTTGCATGCAGGATCGTAATAAGATTCCACATCGTCCAACGAGGACTTTTTTTATTCCGATTCCCCGTTTATTATTTATAAAGAAAAAAGGTGGCCTTTTCTCTTAGAAAAATGTAACTTTACCTTTGATCTCTCGCCATTTCTTTATTTTTCAAAATTTTAAAAATCGGCCCCGTTGGACGATAGCTATTTATATACTTTATAAGATTTTATTGTTTTTGATTTCAGACACGACATACAGCTGTTTTCAGGCCCACCGTTTAGCCGTCTAAAATCGAGAGACTTTCGGATATGTATCCATAACTTCCGAAAAACAATAGTTTTTTAACTGAAACTTTTTTTTTAAGTAGTTCATAATACTATGTAAAGATAGTAAAAAAACGGGAAATCTGCATCGAACCGTTGACTTGTAAAGAAATCCACAATATGTACACATTTTCCGAGGGTTCAGACGGGTATTCTCGTCTAGAGGGACGAGATCCTCTATTCTCTTTAGGGACGACCCACAAAAAAGCTACGCAAATTTTACCGATAAGCATTATCCACACGTATTTACTAACATTTCAGTAAGTTGTAAAAAAAAAGATCAGTCGTATATAATAATAATTAATCGGAGATTATGGGTTTTTCTCAAAACGGTGTTTTTCATGACGGTGCCCACGATATCACAACTTCTAGTGGGCCAATCTGGTGCATCTTTTTCGTACACCTTCAGAAAACATATAATTCTAGCCGGTAGCAGAATCAAGGCGAAATAATTTTTTTTCACAAGTTTAAGGCCGTTTAAAGACGAAAAATAAACACGGAATAGATGAGTTTAAATTCAAAGTCCCGCCATTTTGTGAATTTTTAATTTCGTTTCATAAATCTGCTACCGGCTGTAGCCACACTCTTACTGATTAAGAATCCTTTTGGTTCCTTTCTTTTGGATCAGCGGAACAGCCGGAATCGTATGCACCATGAGGCAACTTTATTTTGCACACGCTTTACGAGATGACCCATATCTCCATTAATTATTATTATATGTGGCTGGAATTTTTTTTACAACCAAGTGAAATGTTAATAAATACGTGTGGGTAATACTCATCGATGAAGACTGTACAGTTTTTTTGTGCATCGTCCCTAAAGAAAGGCAACAAATTGGATTCTAGACCCCTCCTTAAGGGGTCTTCCTAGTGTGGTGGCTGAAGAAACTAAATTTTTCGGGAATTAAAATAACGAACAAGCATTGCACGTATCGGTTTGCACGTTTGTAGCTTCATTCTGTCGCCCTTTAAGAATATAAGAAAAAATTTGTAAGTAAAAATATCTATTTACAGCGGAATAGGAGCACCGTGAAGAGAACAACGATAGTTCTCTTCACGATGACGTCTGAGGAAAAACTTAAGCTTTCGGGAATTAAAAAAAAAGAGACAGGTTTTGCTCTCAATGCCTCGATTGTTTACCTGCTCAAGTGCTACCGTCACAGAGCCCGCGGAACAGTACACACCCGCTATCATCATTGCAATTTCACGGTCGTCAGGAAGAGCCGCGTTACTCGCCTGATGACCTAATACAATCCTATTAGCCCCGAAGGGGCGCTGGTCTCTTTTTCCTTCTTCGCGGCAATGGAACTGGGTCAGTGGGCGAAAATATCCATGTTCCGTAATCTCGTAGGTGAAAAGGCTTCGCCGTCGTGTGTATACACGGCCTCTCTCGCCCCGTTCCCTGGCTCCCTCACCACCACGTGCTGAAAGCTTTCCGCAGCTTTTGCAGAAAGTCGATCGTCCTTGACTGGCTCGAGCCAGCCACGGGCATTTGTCGTTCCCGTTCACGGCCAAAGATCGCCGACTCTCGAGTGCATCCCCGTTGGTGCTTGAAAACACTCGGGGATCTGCTCGCTCGAACATCCCCCGGCAGCCTTCCGCGGGCAGCGGCGTGTACACGTTTCAAGGGGAAATGGAGCAGCGACAGAAGAAGAAGAAAGAAGACTACATCCGCGCGAATCATCCGCCCGGGAATGAGCAATTTTCATAATCTCGAAGGAAGTCCAACGGTTCTGATCTAATTTCCTTGCAATTAGATTGGTCGGTGTGGAAGATCGGAAAAGGGAGTTGTGTTTGTTCTGCGATGGGTCGTGCTAGACCTGGGGTGAGTTTTACTTTCCCAATTGTGACAGTGGAATTAATTTTGAGGACGTAGGGTGGTTTGGTGCTGGATTGCTGGTTCTGCAACTGTGGTAGGAGTGTAACACTGTACTGTGAACTTCTAACCTCGAACGCTCGCTTACAATAAATGACCCTTCACATTTGCAACTGCTGAACTATATTAGGTGGTTAGAAATAAGTGCATCGTTGAACTGGAATCGATGACGTAATATTCCTAGGTTTTTGGGAACCTCGGAAAAAAAGAACCACGGGTGCCGGGAATCGAACCCGAGCCGCCCGCGTGCTAATCAGCAGCGTTAACCATCACGGCTACGCCGACTCTCCCGTGGTCCCTCAGTCCGGGCCTCCTCTTACGGCACGAGAGTTCCTGATCCCACAAAACTATGATACCTCTTCGTTTCGGACGTTCAACTGGATTGAATGCGAGCGAGCGAAAGACAAACCTCCCGTCGAGTCATAGAGTTAGAGACACGTTCAGTCATGAGAGCAACCGTGAAGGCAGCAATGGTTGGGAAACGGCGGAAACCTAGCGCGTTCAATTCAAATGGCGTGTGTCGAGGGGAACGCGATAACTCATAATAACGCGTACCGTATTGTCGGCCCTGTCGATATATTTAAGTTGGGTCACGCGCCTCGGAACGCCTCTGCCGGCGGTACGCGACCGAAATTCATATCGACGCTTTTTCGATAACGGCGGGGTGGGGGAGGGGGCACCGATACGCGTTCCGTGCCCTGGAATCCGCGATATCAGCGTACACACGTAACATCCTGTCGAGGTATTTCTCTGCTCCCCGTTGCAATCGCGAACGCAGAATCGTGGAAAAATGTTAACCTCCATTCGCCTATTCTGTCTCGTCGCCTCGCTCGGCCGTCCCGTTTCGGATTCGGCGGGCGTAGTGAACGATGAAATGGAAATTCCGATGGAACATATGTTGCATTTTAATTGGCATCGCGTGACTTCGCTGGGGATGTTGCGCGGCAGCACTGGGCGCTGGGGATTTCTGATTGGAGACGTTGATGCACGAGATTGGGTCTTACAAGGGAACACCCGCGAACCCGCACTCACCGATTCGAACGCAACTTTGTGGGTTCATAGAGTGACCCGAGACGAGGACAACGGTGTGTTTCATTCGGGCCCTATCGTCCTCTAAGTGGGTGAAAACTAACCTCAAAGCGCTTCCACTTTTTCGCGTATAACTCCCAAACTATAACAGACAGAAATAATGTTTCAGAACAAAAGTTTAATGGTGCAATGAGCACTGCAAACTTGCGTTAACAAAATTTTGAAAAGAGTTTTTTAAAAAAAAGTAGCTGAACGAAAAAGAACTTTTTTCAAAATTTTGTTAACGCAAGTTTGCAGTGCTCGTTGCACCATTAAACTTTTGTTTGAAACATTTTTTTCTGTCTGCTGTAGTTTGGGAGTTATACGCGAAAAAAGTGGAAGTGCCTATTTGACTTTGAGGTTAGTTTTCATTCCCTTCAAGGGCGCTAGGGCCCGAATGAAACACACCCATTGTTCTTGTCTTGAGTCACTCTATAAACCCACAGAGGTGGGAGGGTTTTCTGGTGCTGACTCTCCGAAGTGTCAGTGAAGGTGTTTTTTAGATTCTTACGAAATTGTGGATCTTTTCATTTTTACCAATTTTTTTCGAAGCTCCGAATAATTGCACAGTAATTTTTATCATACCACTACGATGAAAATGAGTTCTGATATTTTTAGGAAAGTTTTGTAGGACTAGGTTTTGTAATTCCTGTGTTCGGGTGTGAAGGAAAAATGGAATCGGAGGCGACGGGATTCGAACCCGCGATCTGCGGATCCCGGCGTACTGGCCAGGCGCCTAACCAACTCCACCGACGCCGACTCCTGATTCCACAGTGTCAAATTCAGGCATACTTTGCTATTTAGACCTGTACACTACACCTCCAGATTTGGCATCCCTGATCCCATTAACAGGATCTGTAACCTGGCTAATTTTTACTGTAAAGATGTTGATTTTCTTTACGGATCCCCTCAGTGGCGGATTTAAGAAAAAAGGCCAAGGTGGCAAATGTTCTGAAATTTTTCGGAAAATAAGGCTGTAGTTTACTAAAAACAGGTTCAGTGTAATAATACAGAAAAAAATATGCGTTGGATATAATCATACTTTTTTTTTAAGGATGGGGCCCTGGGGGCCTTCTGGGCAGGCGCCCATTTTTCGGGAAAATAAAGCTGTAGTTTATTAAAAGCAGGCTTAGTGTAATAATATAGAAAAAAAATATGCTTTGGATATAATGATAATTTTTTTTAAGAATGGGGCACTGAGGGCCTTCTGTGTAGGGACCCAGGTGGCAACTACTCATCGGCCGCCTTGTTAAATCCGCCACTGGATCCCCTACTTTTAAGACAAGCGTCTACAGAGCGGTAGTTTTCCATGATATTTCTGGTTAGCCATACACTCTTTTCGATTGCCCATGTTTATTGTACTCAGTTGTGTTTTTAGAAGTAACGTGTGTCTCTGCGATGTTCGATTTACTCTTTTTTTGTTACCAAATGGGTTTTACCCGTACAATTGAAATAAATAAATAAATAAATAAATAAATTCTGTGCCTCACATCGAGGACATATTTCGAAGACGCCTTCCTATCCTCCACTTTGATACTTGATCGTCAATTTTGCGTCCTAGCTACACCTAACCTCTTTTCTCTCTTCGGATCTAACCTAAAAATTAGCCGCGCTGTTCTGTACAACAGAATGGAAAACTCGAACGCCACCTCTCAGCGACGTATGGAGAATCGAAATGTGGCATTTTCTGAAAACGTGAAACGGAGGATCGGGTGTCCATAGATGTGAGGCAAGGTCTCCCAGCGAGCAGACGGGGAACCCTCCGGTTGCGTCAAGTTCAATCGGTTTACGTGTGGCTTGCCAGAACGGTCAGCCAAGCTGTATAAAAATTCACCCGGTGGCCTTAACCCTCGGGCGAGGATCGTCGTTATCCTGGCGATCGCATCGCGAGACGGACGCCCGTCGAATTTATCGTTATTACTTTCGAAACTCGCGAGCACGCTTTCCATCGGTCGATCCCAACGCCCTCTATGCCCCTCTCGCTCCCTATATTTCGAAGTGACCCTGGGTAAGAACCAGAGATGGCAATTTCGCGGGGATCGATACGAATAGCGACGAGTAGAAAGCTCGCTTCAGCTTTGATTGCCAATCGCGGGCCGACTGACGACGGATTTCTTTGTTTGACCAGCTGCCAGCGCAGTTTGACAACTGACCTCCTTCCGCGCGCGGCTGAAAACTGCTCGCCCTAGTGCTTCCGCGAGTGAAAACGATTTTGCAGTAGTCCTGATAATTTATTTGTTGTGCTTTAGAATGTTATGATGCACATATCTCATCCAGACCTTTCAGCACCAAGGTGAACAACTTCTGTCATCTTCAGTGAGCCCTAATGCGTGAGAATGGCGTTTTTATCGCGCGTTTACTGTTTCCCTGCGGCGTTAAAGGTGCCTGTAAATTGTCTTTACTGCTAAGCGTTATTTTTAGTGCCAATTTGTCGCTTTATGGCTCGGGAATTATTATCCTGTATTGTCTGATCTATGACTGGTGTAATCCACTGGCGGTGGGAAAGTTCCTTCCAGCTTTTCTCCTCCCTGCAGTCGTTTGGAATAGATTTGGGGAAAATTTCATAATACTTCTAGATTTCTTTTTGCTTGTTTTCACTGCTATGAAGAAGCTTGGCGGCGGGAAAGAAGTTTTTAAGTAAATGAAACTTAATCCTTAATGGATGAGTCAAACGGTTTCTGCTGTTATTAATTTTTAAATACAATCTTTGAAGAAGAAATTCAGGGTTGCAAATAGCAAGTGCGAATACAGTTTCTTTAGTATTCGCAGGAATTAGAAAGCGGCAGACGATGTGTTTAAATAAAAACTACAGCAAAGAAACGAGTACTTTGAATACAAATTAAAAGGAATTATTTACAGTTGCTTTCGACCAAAAGACGTGTTGATTTCTCATTCTCATCTAATTAAAAATAACCGTACTACACAGACTACAAATGTCTCAAAACGTAACATAAATTCGCTATAGCACAGTTGAAAAAAAACCACACCAATGATCTAACCATTCGTTATCTCCTCGGCAACAGAGGAGACGATTTATTCGTCTGCTAAGATGAAAAAAGGTTCGCGTTGCGAAAAACTTCTATTGACAAGATAATACATTAAGGTCGTGTACTTTAACCTTTGGATAGCTTGCCAATAAATCACATAGCGAATAGATGGTCCATTTCGATAGAGAGAAATTCCAGAACAAGCTTCTGTAATGGATTTCGATTTTCGCAAAATTAACCCAGTATTCACGGATCAATTTCACCCCCTTGGAGTGAAATTGGGCAGCAAAATAAAATTGCTCGATACATAACTATAATCCCCAAAGTTTCATAAATTTTTTAATTTAAGGGTTGGGGATCTTCGGAAGATACTCAAGTGCTGCCAGTTAATAAACTTATTTCGTTTCCACTTATTCCCCTTTAAGGGGAGGTTCCGATCTAGAGCCCAAAAAATGTGATTTTTAGGAAATAATTAAAGGAAAACTACTATATATAATTCAATGGGACTTTTTGCATTGTATTAAGGATGTCTTGAATTATAGAAATATATTTTTTGTTTTATAATTAATCATTGCAGACGGCACTGGGGAGTCGTTAAAGTCAAGGCGTCCAAAAAATTCATCCAAATCGGTGGGACCTGTATCTTCAAAAGTTATTATCCGATTCGACTGAAACTTTTTTTATTTTGAAGAATATACTTCTGGCTAGGGAGGAAACTAGACAAAATTACAAAAATGATATTTTTTTTAGAAAATAACGACACTCGAAGTTTGAAATCACTTTTTCCCTATATTTTTCGTCCTCTCAACGCCTTCGAAAATTATAAATTTTCAATTTTTTGTAATTTTTTCTCGTTACCCCCCTAGCCAGAAGTATATTCTTCAAAATAAAAAAAGTTTCAGTCGAATCGGATGATAACTTTTGGAGATACAGGTCCCACCGTTTTGAGATCACTGTTTCGAGAAAAACGCGTTTAAAGTTTTACGTGAGCGCCGAGTGGCCCATGCATTTCCCGATACTCAAATGCCTATAACTTCAGGAATTTTGCGAATTTCAACAAATTCTTTTAATCACGTATTCCTAAAAGGTTGAACAATCGAAAAATGAAATAAAAAAAAAATCGACTTTTAGACCGGAACCACCCCTTAAGTTAACAACGGGGATTTCGATTCCCTCGAAGGGGGACGTTTTCATTATTAAATACAGCTTACAGAAACTGTTGATTAGGGAATATCTGATTGTCTGGTAATTGCAAGTTAGCCGTAATCCAACGGTAATCTTCTCGCGGCAGTTAAATAAGTATCTGCCATCGGATCGCGTAAAGCCACTCGGCGATAAATAAATATCGGCTGCTACCTTACCAGACGATTAATCGCGGAAATTGCTACCATAGCTGCGGCTAACAACGGTATTTTTGATTTTCAATTTTTGCCGTAACATCGAACGTGCGCGGTGAAGAGAATAGACACCCAATGGACGAGGGGTGGTTCAACCCCTGCCGCCGTAAAATTGGAAATCCATTATTAACCGCATCTCGCGTCGACAGGCTATATTCCGTGAAAGCAATACAATCGACAAATCCGTTCTGACGGAACACTTGGCGTTGTGGCATTGTTAGCCAGCCAAGGGTTCGAATTCATTTCCCTCAACTAGAAAGCCTCGGCGTCATACTGTAAGTAATCTTGTCTTTCTATAAACAAAGTCATTTATCCACTTAATAAAGATATTAAGTTAGTGTTTGTAAAGTGCCATTTCGCAGATGGAAGTTTGAATGAAAATATTTTTTCCTTCTCAACTATTTTATTTTTTTGAATTCCTGTGACTCTTTTGCTGTCCTAAGGTAGCCTTAAAAATTGAAGGACCCAGTGGGAAACAGGCACGTGCCACCGTTTTATTATTTCAGAGGAAAGCAAGTTGAAAGAAAAATTATTTTCACAGGAAATGCGGAAGAAAATTGTAATTACTTGAATTAGATGTTAAGTGGCAAGTATTATAAAATTTTAGCCGAGAAATTAATTTTATTAGGTCACACGTTTCCCCAAGTATCTACCATTTTTTTCTCAGCAAATTAGCAGCTCCCCGATATTTGAAGCCCCCCAAAATTTACCACTCTCCAAAATTTGCCACACCCTAAAATTTGCCACCCCCCAAAATTTGAGGCTCCGCAAATGGTACAAAATTGTAATTACTTGAATTAGATGTTAAGTGGCAACTATTATAAAATTTTAGCCGAGAAATTAATTTTACTAGGTCACGTGTCCCCAAGTATCTACCACTTTCTTTCTCAGCTTGAAGAAAATTTAATAGGTATGATTCTGTTCGGTGAAACGTACATGAATTAGACTAAATTGCAGGAACAAATGAATGTTTCAAGAAACAAAAATTGATGCATACGTGCCCGTTTTCCACTGGGCCCCTAAATTGTTATCGTATGCCCCAGCATAAACAAAGGAAAGCAATTTCACGCACACCACCCCAATACTAACTTAAGGACCTTCTCGCAAAGCGCTATCAAAAATTGACGAGCGTGAGTCAGTTCGGACCTCTAAATCTATCTCCAGCTACACATCTACGCACTGTTATCGAGCAATCCATGTAGCGACATATCGCCGCAAACCGGCCGCCTTGTAAAGATAACAACAGTATCAATCCACCCATACTTCCTTTTATTACCCTGTCAGTGATAAAAAGCCGCGGGCAAAGCGAGTACGAAACGGCCGCAGAAATAAAATGCGACAGTAAATCCCCGGAATCGCTGGCGTGAAACGGGCAGCTTCGGTGTCACCGTGGAAAGTGAAAACACGGAAGCGGTCTGTCAAAAAGCCCGCGGAAACGGCCTGCTTGTCGTGACAGAATCATATATACCAGTCGCGCTTCAGCAACCGGCAAAAAGCCACGGCGATAAAACGATTTACCCAGCAGCGATTTATCCGCCAACAAATCGCCCAATGTAATCCCCGCCCGCGCGGCGAGAAAAATACACGAAATGCAGCGTGAGACGCGAGCCTCGTTACGCGGGGCAGACCCGACGGAATCTCCCTTGGAAATCGTTCGAAGGGGACGAAGATAAACGCGCAGGCATATTTCACGGGGGCGATAATGCGTTCCGCAAATGTCGCGGCGACGTTGACGCGAAGGTTAAACGGCGATTGTACGCTCGGCCCGTGGGGCAACGGAATGTGGCCGAGGAAAAAATCAATTTCGTTTGTCGCGGGCTTGCCCGTGCTCTCAAACGTTCCGCGCGAATTTCGCGGCGGATTCGGGAATCTCGGGGGGATTTTGGTGTTTCGGACCGCCCAGCCTCTCGGCGCATTCGTTGCTGGACCCTTCTGTCGTTCTGCCTCGGAGAACACGCGGCCACGGGGAAATTCATTACAGGATAAGAGGGGTTTCGGGGGCAAAAAAAGAAGGGAAGGAAGACGACCTGGAAAGCGGAGAAAGGTGGAAATGGTCGATCTCGTGTAAAATATCGCCGGCGGTTGGCGCCGTCGTTGCAAACGCACTTTTCCGTGCTGGGATGCAATTGCAGGCAGGGGCGGATTTTGGTGCAGGCTAAGTAGGCTGCTGCCTAGGGCGGCAAGTTTTGGGGAGTGAGAAATTTTGGGGAATGAGAAATTTTGGGGGACGGCAAATTTCGGAGAGTGGTAAATTTTGGGGAGCGGCAAATTTTGGGAAGCCTCACATTTTGGGGGGGGGGGCGGCAAATTTTAAGGAGTGGCAAATTTTAGGGAATCGTAAATTTTGGGGAGCGGCAAATTTTTGGAGGGTCTCAAATTTTGAGGAGCTGCAAATTTTGAGGCGTGGCAAATGTTACGGAGCGGCAAATTTTGGGGAGCCTCAAATTTTGGGGAGCGGCTAATTTTGCGGAGCCTCAAATTTGGGGGAGGGAGGAGGGGGGAGGGCGGCAAATTTTAGGGTGTGGCAAATTTTTGAGAGTGGTCAATTTTTGGGAGCGGCAAATTTTAGAAAGTGGTTAATTTTGGGGAGCGGCAAATTTTAGAGAGTGGTCAATTTTGAGGAGCGGTAAATTTTGAGGGTCTCAAATTTTGACGAGTGGCAAATTTTGGGGAGTGATAAATTTTGGGGAATGGTCAATTTTGGGGGAGCGGTAATTTTTAGAGAGTGGTAAATTTTGGGGAGCGGTAAATTTTGGGGAGTGACAAATTTCGGGGGGTGAGAAATTTTGGGGAGCGGCAATGGGAGAGCAAAAATTTTGGAGAGTGGCATATTTTTGAGAGTGGAAAATTTTGGGGAGCAGAAAATTTTGAGTAGTCAAATTTTGGGGAGCGGCAACTTTTGGGAAGTGGTAAATTTTGGGACGTGGCAAATTTGGGACGTGGCAAATTTTGGGGAGCGGCAAATTTTGAGCGAAAGATATTAGAAAAAGATTAAACACAAAGGCTTGAGGCAGGTTTAAAAACAATTTACTTTTTTTCATATAGTGAATTAGCAATGACTCATATGCGAGTTGCCATATTGAATTAATTTTGAAATTGTCTCAACTCTTTTAAATTCAAATATTTGATGATATTTCGCGGAAAGGGCGGCGGACGCTTGTTACCCTAGGGGCGTCAAAACTTCAAATCTGCCCCTGATTGCAGTTGGGTAACGACGTTTGCGGTTGTTTTTATCGTTTGTTTGCTTGGAGAGTGCAGGATATGAGACGTGGCTGTTTTTCTAGGGAAATATAATTCTTGGTAATGCTAGGTTGCTTTATAAATTGAAAGCTCTGAATCTTGAGGCAAAATAAGTATTATTAAGTGTCTAGCAAAAGAAGGCACTATTGCTAAACGTCTAATAAAAGAAGAAATAAATATCGAATGCTTTAGACAAGCGAGATTTCTAGTGATTCTGTGATACGTTTTACATACAGGATGGTGGTGAGCTGCATGCCAACGCTTCGGGCAGTAAATCTGAAGAATAAAACAGAACAAAGTGGTATATGAATGTGGGAAGTTTAGACGAGCGTTTCTGAATCACGGCGAATTAAATAATTTTGCTGACTATATTTATCAAATACGCGTGCACTATTTTTGCATTAGTGTGTTCTAATTTTTCTGCGGTTTTGAGGAACCTTCAGGCGCGAGAATTGTAAGTCATTAACTCATGGACAACTAAAAAGAAATTTCAATGGTAACGAAAGTCCAATCGCTCGAAAATCAAGTATTCTTTGCGAATTAATTACAAGGATACGAAAGCAAGCAAAGACTTTTCCTTTTACACAATGTTTATTACTATCACATAGAATACAAAAATATTTTTTTTGGCTAGATATCTATTTTACGAATGGCGCCACACGAGATTGATTAGACAGTGTTTTAGAAAAAGCGTCAAAATCATTAAAATAGCGACTGACAAAAGGCGATTTTTTACGATAAATGTCGATTTTCGTAGTGTCCATATGGATGTTTCTTTTTTTATCTGAGAAACTAGTAGCTTTTACATTTTAATGTCGAGGTTCGGGGCAGAAAAGAATATATTTTGAACAGGCTGTAAAAATATAAAGTCGATCTGAACCTCCGCCTTTTTGCAATCACTGCAAAACCGCCGAAAAAGAACGCCTACACATCAGACGACTGTAGCGCCGTCATATAAATGTATACACCATCAAAAAAAAAAAATTTTACAGTTCCCAGTATTAATAAACATTGCCCGAAAGTACTAATCATAATTTCTATTCATCTCCTCGTAATTAATTAGCAAAAAATATGTGAGCTTCGAGCGATTTCACTACCCTTCACCCCCTATAACTCAACAAGTACCACGCTAACAATTCCTACTCACTTACTACAAATTCACCCTAGCAACTATTGACACACAACCGCAGAACCATTTACGCTGACCCTAATTACCATTTCTCGTAATTGCAATTACTCGCTCCTTGTTCGATCAAGTAGTTTTCTTTACTCCGCGCGTGTAAGTGAATAAGTGAAACCGCACGCCTCGAGAATATTCCATACTTTCCTCTGTTCCAGTGGAGGCAAAACAGAGCCGCTCGATTCCGCGAAGTATGAGGAAAAGGGACGCTCGAACATCTCTGCCCACGGCTCGTTTAAATTGTACTAATTAGTCTCTCAGTGTGCACGACGGGGCCGTAATCGGGCAACGAGACCCTTCCCTCGCAGTTGTGTAATTTCCAATTAAACAAAATGCGATGGGGCTGACGGACCGTCCAATGCAACCGGCATAAATACACAGCGGTTGCTGGGGGGTGTGCACTCGAAGAGGACCCGCGACAATGGCCAACTTATAAATTAATTGCATTGCGATTGACCGTGCTCTGTGCACACTGCCGGCCATAATTGCATGCTGTTGCTGTCGGAATATCCAGGAATAATTAATTAGTTAGGCAATTGATTTAATTGTTTCATCTTGTAATTTTTGTACCACTGCCGCCTGACTTGTCGTTATCCAGACATATTTTATTAATTAAATCAGGTTACAATTTATTTACATTGGACACCATTTTGTCCCGAGGAAATATTTATCTGAAGTGACTTTTATTTTGCTGTGCCTACTTATTTTATGTGTAACTTACTTCGAAGATCTGTGTGAGCTATTTAAAAGAATTGGAAAAGGGTGGTGAAGTTGAAATCGTGTCCATGAAAAATAAAAAAATATGCCCCAAATCGAAGGAGTTGTGGAATAGATTAGAATATTTGAAGATTGGGAAGAAATTGATTCAGAAATGTTAGAAAAATTAATCCAAAGATATCAGATTATTTACTACCTTTTTGGTAGGATTTTTAATACACAAGTTTGGAACATGTGTGCCTCTAAAATGTAAGCAATTATTGCTTGTGAACTTTATATCGTAATGCAGGTCATTTTATATCGTTCTGTTACCAACTTTTCTAAGGATCCGTTGACTCGCGAACGGGGGTGCAATTATACTTTGAGAATTTATGCGAAATGTTTGAAACCCCCTTTATACATTTACAGTGAAAATAGTTTTAAAGTTTTGAATAATCTTATGACTTTAAAGGGTGGTTTTTCGTGATCTCGTTACACGTTTTATTTAGTTAGATGCTTGTTTTCCCTGTTTACTTTTAAGGGTTCGTTTTAGTTTCATTAAATTTTGTATCATGCCGCTTGCAACTGCGGAATTTTTCATTTTAGTGGACCTCGTTTCATTCTACTCGTGGTTGCCCAAGAATTCGTTTTGCTTCTATTAAATTTCCGTGGTGCCGTTTTGGAATTTCCCAGACCCATATTAAATTCACTTTTACTTTATTTGTAACAGCTGGGGAATTCGACTCGAATTTATAGAATTTTCTATCCTGTTAATATTTAGCTTAAAAAATTTCGTGCTTCATTTCATAATTATATTTACACAAATACTTATTCTGCATGCGCAGATATTTTCACAGTTTAAACTTTATTCTTCAGCGGTGAATAATTTTCATCGGAACATTAAAATTTCCCATAAATTCCCTTTCACCCCATTGCCAGTGCAGACAACCTCTCGCCCAAATAATGTTAATTGAGCACTTGGAATCCCTTTCGTTAATTAATTATGTGTTGTTTAAACCATTTGCCCACGGGATTTAATTGAAGCTCCCGAAACTTAATTGATAGTGCTCCCATTCAAACAAACATTAAATAAACTTTACTGCTACCTGAATTTTGCTCGAACAATATCAAACAAAACCCCAGCATAATAATACACTGCTGCCACAAAAGCCTCGCAGCTTCGTGTAAGCAAATATTATTACGCAAACAATGTTGCATGGAAACACTATTAAAAAATACAACGATCCACTATGCAAAGAACACGTGTTCTACAATTTTTCCTTGTAATTTTCCACATGAGTCAAATCCGCCGCATTCGTGTTTGAATGAACGATGATAAAGTTGCAAATTTGTTAAGTTAAATACGTTGTATTAAACAGAGATAACTAATTTTACATAGCGTGTTAGGAGAAGTTTGTTTATGGTTGTTATTGTACAAATTAATCTATGCGAAAGTTGAAAGCCTATGTGCCTGATTATCCATTGAGCTGTACTACTGGCTAATCTCATTTCACTTGTACAGTCACAATTATTTAACAAGCAACTGTACTATAATACTTTTGTGGCTTAGGAGAATGTAAATCAATTAGACTTTGTGCATTTATTTCAATATTTTGTTTATGTCAATTTTTGGTGAATATTTAAAGAACCTTCAGAAAACACATACGTAATTGTAATACCTGCTGTCAGAAAATTTTCCTTTCAAAGTATCATTATTAAACTATTCACAACAGAATGCAAAATTATATGTCTGTTTCGATACCACAGAGAGATATTTTTCGAACAATTGAACGTTTATAATTACACAAATAAATACGAACTTCCTTGTCAGACAACTACTGCATCCCCGAGCTGTCTGACGAAGCGCTGACCCCGTCTACTGGCTGCCAGTCCGCGAGTGCGACGGCGCATAATTTTTGAAAAGCTTTTAATTCCTCGAACTGCAAATATAAAAACTGCGAGCATCGAGTCTTCCCTGCCTCTGAATTACGTAGCGAGTATTTTCCACGAGGTGCAGTGACAGCAAACTTTCCCGATCCCCCGCCGTAAACTTTCATTAACACTTTCGAAAATCCATTGGCTCATGAAAAATGCATGCGCCCGCCGGCAGCCAGGTGGGGTAAAGGAATCCCCGAAATCCGCGGGAAACCCGCAGGTATAATCTCAGGCACGCGGTACTCCCGAAATTTAAATCCCGGAATATAGAAATAATTATTTTCCTACGCAGCTAAATGGATGAAAGACCAGAGAGACGTATGAATTATTTTTCTCAACACTTCGCAGCTGAATTCTTCAAGATCGGAACTTGCAAAATATTCCGTGGCCTCGCCGTAGGACGGCAAGGGGGGGGGGGGGAGGGGGGACTACGTGACTGTCGTCGAAAAGGTACAGGCAATAAATCCCAGCGGGGATGGCAAAGAGGTTTCTCGATTAGGAAAGATATATGTTATCGAGGAATAATCTTTTAGAGTGCCCTATCGTCATCTTCCTCCGTCCCTTTCTTCTCCCTTCTACACTTGATCTGCTCGAGCGCGGCGTATGACTTTCGAGTAATAGATCGACGCCGCCGATCCCTATCGCCGCGGCTTCCACGGAGAAGACGAGTCGAGCTCCGTCGTCGTTCAGGGTTGCCTTTGAACGATGACCCACGCAATCCTCCTCTCGATTTCCTTTCAGGGCCAACGGCGTTCGAGAGACTCGACGGCGTACCAAGATCGAGATAAAAGTCGAAGTCTACTTTGTATCACTTAGATATCAACTATCTGGTGGAGTTAGAAGAAACACCTTCGTCATTCTGCATCCTTCGGGGTGTCAGAAGTTTCTGGCGATTTTTGGGAAGGACGCCGTGCGTGGAGTTCAACTCAAATGGATGGAAAATTATTGAAAGAGTTCCGGATCCCAAGTGGAACCCGGAATAGATTGCGAGAATGAAGCATGTTTGCCCAGAGATGGGCGAAAATTTTTATTTAAATACAATTTCGAATAATCGATAAAAGTTCAAAAAAAAATTACTCGACATTCGTTTGATAACCCGAGTTAACTTTATTCGACACGTGACAAATAATACCTCTGGGCTATAGTGCGATTGGCACACAGATGGCGCCCCGGTAGTTCGGTATATGTAGAGTTCGGAAACGACTAACAGCGGGGAGTCGGCGTTGGGGGAATTGGTAACGCGCTGGGCCAGTACCCGCAAGATCGTGGGTTCGAGTCCCGTCGCCCGAGGTTCCGTTTTTTTCGGCTAAAAATTATAGGAATTCAAGTTAACAGGTCCTCCAATAAACTTCAAGAACTATCGGACTCCTTCCTTCGACGCGCCATTCAAAATAAATAATATAATTACTCCTCTAAATACAGACAACCGAATTCTTCGAAATTCTCTTCAAAAAACAACACCGCTAAGGAACCTCGCCCCTCTCCTTCCTTCAACTCCGCCATTCAAAATAAAATATATAAAATTTAAACTCCTCTAAATAAACAGACCAGCCGAATTCTTCAAAAAAAAACAACACCGCTAAGGAACCTCAAGAAAAAAGTGCCTTTTCAAGAAACGATTTTCAAACCACACTCCAGCAAACAGGGAGGCCTTCCATTCTCCGCGCTTCCACGGAGGTGTCCCTCGGAATGCAGAAGTCAGTTCCGAAACGGGTGGGGATCCATTGTGACCGTTAGCTTCACAGCTTCGACGGGGCACAATCCGTTAAATTCCCAGAAGCAAGAACCAACGCCGCGAGGTGTTGAGAGCGGATGGATCGATCCGTTTAATCGTATTACGGAACCGACTATGGAATCCCCACTGTCCCTCCAATTCCGGCTCGATCCACGGAGACACGATACCTCAGGATGCAGGCTTCGTCACCTGTAGAGGGCAGATCGATCGACCAGAAAGTCGCGCGAGCAACGCCGTCGTCTCAGATTTAAGGCGGCTTATCGTCGCGGCACGCGACAAACTCCCTCTTCTTTCGTCGCCGTTACATGATATTCCCAAGGTCGCACGAAGCAACACGAAGAAGTCCTTCCCACCGCGAGGGGACCTTGACTCCCGAATCGGTAGGCGACGTTTTCGGCGCACGTGCCGCGGTAAATCCTCCCTTAGAGACGCGCTACCGCGACAGAGGACACTCTATCCACGAAAAACGCGAGATTAAACACGACCACTCGGTACAGTACGCGGAGGGCCGAGTTTTCCGTCGGAACGAACGTCGTCGATTCACAGAGGGGATGTTAATTAGGGAGTTTCCAGGAAGCCTGGCTCCGGGGGACGAGATTATCAGCTGGAAGTTTTTGCCGAACCGTGGAACCGTTCTGATGGTAGCAGGAAGCCGATTTCAGGGTGACGATTATGGTGGACAGGAGTCGTCGATTTTTCTCCAGGGGTGGATGATTTTGCGGGAGCTTTCCCCTTGGAGCGTCCGCGGTTGGACGAATTTTATTTCAAAGGCAATGGGGCACGCGCTCGAATTTGAAAATACTGACGAGTCTGGAATTCGATTAGCTGAGGAGTAGGGGCAATCGAATTCTCGCGACTGCAAATGTATTCGTACTGTTTAATTTCCTATGAGAATGAATTACCAACGGCTCTGCGATCGTGCGCGGCGTTCGAAACGATTACGCCGAGTTCACTGCCAATCGGCCAACCGATTGATTAACCACGCGCCGCTGCGTACGAGGAAACACTTTATTAGCGGGGCTCGTTGCTGCGGTCGTTGGCCGTATTATTTTATTCGCCGATCGGGTTCACGGCTGTTGAGTCGGGAAATTGTTCGGCAGAGACTCCATATTTCGCGGGCAAACACGATTACGCGTGTTGCGAGCGTTTAACCCCTTGACGCACGTGGGCTTATCGGTGTTTCGGGCTTTTATACTTTTCCCTGTTCCTCCATGTGGGGGGTGTGCGACTCGCGTTTCCGGGAAACTTTCGTGGAAATGCGGAATACTGGTTTTAGGGGATCTCTCGCGATAGAGGTGAGTGAAGGTTTAGGGCCGAAAGTGACGGACTGACGGGGACGTTTGCTGCCAAGTGGATGTAGAGAGAACCTCCTAATTTTGGGAACTGTAAACGTGTTCTTTTGAGGGATACAGTCATTCACAGGGTTCGTGAATAAATACAAATGAATAAATTGAATATTGCGTTGCTTTTGTGTAGGGTTTATACAAAAACCGACTCTTGAAAAAACCGGTTTTCGAATTCCACTATTCCCCAAAAACCGGTTAAACCGGTTTTCGAATTGTCACAAAAACAATATAATTAAAATAGTAAATAAATATTTGTACTTATTTTAAAATATTCAGTTTCCTTAATATTATGGAATTACAAAAATATAAGAGAATAAAATATACTCTATCTATACAAAACCAAATAAAAAAAATTAAAATATCTGGAATCCGTACAAATACGTACAATTTTTGAGCTCATTTAATAATTATGGATCTAGAAAAACATAACACAATAAAATAGACTGCATACAAAACCAAATGAAAAAAATTAAAATAACTAAAATCCGTAGAAAATATAAATCTTTTGAAAGGTGGTACCAAATTATAAGTTTTTATTCCATTTAGTATTTTTTTTCTGAAAATATGAACTCATGATGATTAGTTTTACAGTAAAATGTTACCTACTACAATATGCTTGTGTCCGATTTCTGCATATTAATTCTAGTATATAAACCGGTTTTTAAAACCCAACAGACCCTACTTTTGTGCTTTTATCTGTGTCATAGTTTCTGTACTGTTAACCAGTTTCTCAAATTCAAACAGTAGCCCTTCGTGAACAAAGCGGGACACTGTATGTATTGTAGTATCTACCACGAGATGCTCTGAAAATACTTTGCCAATGCAGCGTTTAAGGGGGTAGGTTACCCTCAAAATTTTCGAAAATTGGTTCTTAGAATGTTTGCATATTCCGCTAGCTACGTATTTTAAGCGCAATCGGGCCCCGAAATTCCAAAAATTGAAGGAATTACAGTAAAAAATGTAGGAGGGGATCGGATAACGATGTCCAACTTTAAACGCGATTTCCCAGAAACTACGTTTCCCAAAACGGTGAACATAAAATTCTCGAAAACCGCTCCAACGATTTGAATGAAAATTTACAGGGAGCTGCAGAAAACTATTCCCCTTCGTGTATTGGGAGCACATTTTTAATATAAATTCTTAAAAAAGAGATAAAAATATTTTTCCTACAAAAAAGGGATAAAATCGAATACGTCAACATAAAAATTGTATTAAATTGTTTATCAAAATGTTGCTTCCTGCACAAGATGTCGACTGTCTTACAGATTATAAAAATGCCTTTACTTTGTGTTTTAGGTGATTCACCTGTCTGGAATCGTGTTCACCATCAAACGATGCATCGCGTACACGCTCTCACATTTATATTTATAACTTTTTTTCCTATAAACATATTTAAAATTTTCTTTTTGCACATTGAACTCAGCGAAACGACGCTTAAAAATTAAAACAAAAATTATATCAATATTCATTTATTAACTTCAGAATATGCATTTAAAGACGGGCCTGATTTTGGACTGTTATGGGTAACCTACCCCCTTAAAGACAACTATGAACCTCATTATGAAGTTTAATACCACAGCATTTAAGAACCCTTTAACAAAGACCAGAGAGATACTTGGATTCATCCAAACACTGAAATCCTTCAGTTCGAAACTTCACTTAATATCTATCTCCCCCTGCATTTCTCACTCTCACCCTCACACAATTCTATATATACTCCTGAAGCACGATGAGATGTGTCAAGGTTCCCTTATATTACAAATCACAGCACATGATTAATTATGAACACATTCCGTGCCACTGTGAAAATTCAGATGTTCAGCAATAGATGAGAAAATTATTAAACGATATTGTGGGAATAGGTTTTGTAGTTCCTATGTGTTCGGGAGCCACGGAAAAACGGACACCTCGGGGCGATGGGATTCGAACCCGCGATCCTCAGATTACTGGTCAGCCGCCTTAACAACTCCACCAATGCCGATCCTCCGATCACAATAGTTTATTATACAAATATAGTAAATAATGAAATTATAGTTTCGACCGTAAAATTCTTTTTTTTAAATTTTAAAACATGATTTCGGCGCACAGTTTCGGTCAATTAAAAAAAAAAATAAAAGCTAATTTGCAAATATAAGAAGTATCATCTTCCGACGTTTCGGTCAATGTTTAGACCTTTATCAAGGAAAGTTTGAATAACCAGATACTGCGTATGCTTTTATGTAACACGCATAATAAAAGCGTGCGACGTGCGAGTCGGTTGGACGTTGACAAATATAGTAGCTGTGTTCTTATCTCCACAATTTCAATTCTCCTTTATTCCGTTTTGATTTCGACGCTGAATTTAGAAACCCTTCTTCTTCTTTTTTAAATCAATGTCTCACTTCCCGTATACATATATCGTGTGCCACCATGACCCACGTGGAACAGGGCGCGTCAACATTCCCCGTGATCTCAATAGCTTCCCTATGAATAATCGCATAAGAGCAGCACGAAAATTTACGTTCCCTTCCGGGTAATTGGTTCGTTGCGGCACGTCGAACGGAATAAATGGAAACTAGTCCCGCCACTGGTCTACCTATTGATCAATTGCCACGTGTATTTACGGTAACGTATCAATGCACGAAAGCAGCGGCAGTCGGTGCAAATGTAGGAACGCTGGGAACGCGTGGAATGAGTGTCGAAGTGTAAATGTGTTATACATAGATCAAAAGCATCGAACGGGGTAGTGGGAGCCTGTGGATCGCAGGAATGCACCACTCTCGTGGAGGGATCACGTGAATCGTGGTACCTATCCCCTTGTCACAACCGCAACGTTAACGTTATAATATACCCGTTACGCTTCTTAACAGAATTTCCATGCTGGGAAATGCAATGCCGATTGCAGACAGCGGTTTGCCGATGGAACTCGTAGATTAGCTACAAATTTGGCTCCGTCTATGACTATTTCGTGGCGTTCTTTAGCCATGCCTGATTCATTCGGTTCGCGTATTATTGGAGCAATGGTACGAGTATTGCAAATTGTGTAATAAGAGCAGAGGGTAAAATAATTGGGTACAAAATGGGGCTGGGACTATTCGAATAATTTAATATTCGAATATTTTACAAGTATTCGAATGCTACGAATAAACTCTGAATACTGGAGTATTCGAATATTTTTATTCGAATATTTCAGTATTCGAATATTTAAATATTCGAATATTTCAGTATTCGAATATTTAAGTATTCGAATATTTCAGTATTCGAATATTTCAGTATTCGAATATTTCAGTATTCGAATATTTCAGTATTCGAATATTTAAGTATTCGAATATTTCAGTATTCGAATACTATTCGAATATTTAAGTATTCGAATATTTCAGTATTCGAATACTATTCATATATTTAAGTATTCGAATATTTAAGTATTCGAATATTTCAGTATTCGAATATTTCAGTATTCGAATACTATTCGAATATTTCAGTATTCGAATACTATTCGAATATTTAAGTATTCGAATACTATTCGAATATTTCAGTATTCGAATATTTAAGTATTCGAATATTTAAGTATTCGAATATTTCAGTATTCGAATATTTAAGTATTCGAATATTTAAGTATTCGAATATTTCAGTATTCGAATATTTCAGTATTCGAATATTTAAGTATTCGAATATTTAAGTATTCGAATACTATTCGAATATTTCAGTATTCGAATATTTAAGTATTCGAATATTTTATTGGAATATTTAAGTATTCGAATATCTCAGTATTCGAATACTATTCGAATATTTCAGTATTCGAATATTTAAATATTCGAATATTTAAGTATTCGAATATTTCAGTATTCGAATATTTCAGTATTCGAATATTTAAGTATTCGAATATTTCAGTATTCGAATACTATTCGAATATTTAAGTATTCGAATATTTCAGTATTCGAATACTATTCGAATATTTAAGTATTCGAATATTTCAGTATTCGAATACTATTCGAATATTTAAGTATTCGAATATTTAAGTATTCGAAAATTTCAGTATTCGAATACTATTCGAATATTTAAGTATTCGAATATTTAAGTATTCGAATATTTAAGTATTCGAATATTTAAGTATTCGAATATTTAAGTATTCGAATATTTCAGTATTCGAATACTATTCGAATATTTAAGTATTCGAATACTATTCGAATATTTAAGTATTCGAATACTATTCGAATACATCAATATTCGAATACTTAAATATTCGAATAGTATTTGGATACTTGGATATTCGAATTATATTCGTCAAAAACTTAAGCAACTGAAGTATTCGAATATTCGAATACCGAAAAATTCGACAAATATTCCCAGCCCTAGTACAAAGTAGTTACTGTCTTCTATTTCTAGAGTACGGGTAACCCAGTTATTATTATTATTATTATCATTGCGACTTTATTACTGATTCTACTTCCTACTAATATAATAAATGCGAAAGTGTGTTTGGACGTTTGTCACTCAATCATGTCGCAACTACGCAACGGATCTTTCTGAAAATTTGTATACAGGTAGTCTAGGGCCAGGAATAACATATATCGCTCATTTGCTGCAACAATGACACAACTCAAAATTTGCAGTTTTTGAGTTATTAGTATAAAAAAAGCGGTTGTTGTCAAACAAAACTTTTGAACCCGTTTCCCCAAAAAATCGTGAATTTTTAGTTATGTCGTTGTTGGAGCAAATGAGCGATATCTAGAATAATTTTTATCCCCATTTTGTTAACCGATCTGGACCAAATTTTGCATAATTACTCTCTAGATCCCTGCGGAAAATATGGACTACCGTGAAATCTGGGCATCCCGCCCCTTCCCCCTTATTTCAACCCCTGAACACTCTGTGGCAATCAAAGTTTTACCCGGGGCAACGCCATGTGCCTGAGCTAGTAGAAAATAAATGAAATAATACACATAGGTGAGTAATAGTAAAATAAATCTAGAGTAAATGCAAGGATGCAGTAAGAATATTGTTGATAATCCTAGCCACCAGTTATCTTTATTCGATGAATACCAAATAAACTTTTATCCAAATAATTTTCCCCTTCTAATAAAAATTTTATTAATATATATCTGCATTCCAAATTCTCATCTAAAATAATTTTTTGGTCCATTTCTGCTCTCTAAATGATGCTTAAAAAGGGAGGAAGAGGGGGGAAGGTCGATTACCCGAGGTATTTATTAGGGAAGCGAAACCCGGGTCACTTTGCTGCCTTCAGTGCGTCATAAATCTCCTACACAGACGATGAAAACATTATACCTCTACAGATTGTTTATGTACACACTCCACCATTCGAGGTGAGCTCTTTTGAATTTACTCTCATGTGTTTAGTATTATTCTAGCCGTTGCAGCGTGAGGATCTCCTCCAAGGATTACCCCGCGCAGCTTGTTATTGTTAATCGAAGTTCCAGTGATTTAATCATCGAAGCGAAACTCGTTTGCATTCGAACAACAACGTGCCACCGTGATGTAAGTTTAATTCTCCAGGGACGAAGAGAGATTTCCACGTTATTTGCTCTGCATGCAAACGTTACGATTCACTGACTCCCGCCCTGCTAATTGTATTTCTGTTTCCATTCAACATTACGTAAAACACAAAGACTTCCACCACCGGGCTTGTAAATAATATACACTCGTTATTAGGTAATAAATGCGCGTCACGGATTTGTATAATACTTTGGAAACTTTACTGTAAACTGTGGGCGTGCATTTCCACGTATATTTAAAGAACGCGCTCTTTGAAGTGGAGCCTCGAAAGTGCAATTATTTGTACTTCTGAAACGAAGCATCAGGTTACAAAAAAAAAGAAAAACAATTTCGTGTCAAGCAAGTTTCAATTTTAAGACACCCAATTATTTTCTCCGTTCCTTTCCCAAAGTGGTCTAAAAATTCTATAAATTTGAATATTAATAATAGGGTGGTAAAATTAAACTTTTAATAATATTTTAAGACTATTTTTAAAAATTTCTGGTTCACGAATTTACTTGGTAATAATATTCCAGTGTTAAACAAATGTGTTTAAAATATATAATACGTCGAAAAGAAAATTGCATTTTTATTTTCAGAAAGCAGAAAATTCAATGCCTGTTAGCAACCCTTAATATGTAATTGAAAAAAAATAAAATTAACACCACATTACTTACTCATAAAAGGTGGCCCGTGAAAAAATACAAAAATAATTTTTTGTGGTCCAATAAGCATCACCCTAATTAGTAATATTAATCTAAGTGGTACAAGACTGAATTGTAGGAATCAGAATTTTGATTTCTAATTTTAGTTCTAAAAATTCTATAAAATTCAACTTTTAATACTATTCTAAGACTATTTTTAAAAATTTCTGGCTCACAAATTGACTTAATAATAATATTCCAGTGTTAAACAAATGTGTTTAAAAAATATAATACGTCGAAAAGAAAATTGCATTTTTATTTTCAGAAAGCAGAAAATTCAATGCCTGTTAGCAACCCTTAATATGTAATTGAAAAAAAATAAAATTAACACCACATTACTTACTCATAAAAGGTGGCCCGTGAAAAAATACAAAAATAATTTTTTGTGGTCCAATAAGCATCACCCTAATTAGTAATATTAATCTAAGTGGTACAAGACTGAATTGTAGGAATTAGAATTTTGATTTCTAATTTTAGTTCTAAAAATTTTATAAATTTCAACTTTTAATACTATTCTAAGACTATTTTTAAAAATTTCTGGCTCATAAATTGACTTAATAATAATATTCCAGTGTTAAACAAATGTGTTTAAAATATATAATACGTCGAAAAGAAAATTGCATTTTTATTTTCAGAAAGCAGAAAATTCAATGCCTGTTAGCAACCCTTAATATGTAATTGAAAAAAAATAAAATTAACACCACATTACTTACTCATAAAAGGTGGCCCGTGAAAAAATACAAAAATAATTTTTTGTGGTCCAATAAGCATCACCCTAATTAGTAATATTAATCTAAGTGGTACAAGACTGAATTGTAGGAATTAGAATTTTGATTTCTAATTTTAGTTCTAAAAATTCTATAAATTTCAACTTTTAATACTATTCTAAGACTATTTTTAAAAATTTCTGGCTCACAAATTGACTTAATAATAATATTCCAGTGTTAAACAAATGTGTTTAAAAAATATAATACGTCGAAAAGAAAATTGCATTTTTATTTTCAGAAAGCAGAAAATTCAATGCCTGTTAGCAACCCTTAATATGTAATTGAAAAAAAATAAAATTAACACCACATTACTTACTCATAAAAGGTGGCCCGTGAAAAAATACAAAAATAATTTTTTGTGGTCCAATAAGCATCACCCTAATTAGTAATATTAATCTAAGTGGTACAAGACTGAATTGTAGGAATTAAAATTTTGATTTCTTTAGTTTAAAAGTTCAGGTAATCTGGATACGCCGATCGTTCGTGTAAAATTCGAATCCCTAAGTGCTTGTTTATTCAGCAGTGTATGTGCAGCTAGCGGTGTTCATTATTTATAGTCTAGTATAAAGACATGATAGCGCCCAAGAGTCTGAAGGTCGCGTTAAACGGATCGAATTTCCTTGGGAACACGCGAAACTATCCGCAGGGTTAACCGAACCGCGCTCGACACCGATCCAGCCCTGATCGAACTGGATTCAATCGAGTTCGATCAAACGTACCCACCAGTCACTAGTTAACGAAGTTAAACGTCATCAAGGGACGCTCGATTCAATTAGTTTAACCGGTTGTTCCCATCCCGAACCACCTTGAGGTCGATTTCACTTCGCGTCGACCTCGTGCAAGCTCGTCGAATTTCTCAGTCGATTTTAAATCATTTTTCGGCAGTTAAATAATTTTTAAACAATTCGGCTGAATTTAGTAGTGATGCAAAAGGGGTAAATTGTAGCTCTTATATATGCGAGGGTGCAAAATATTGAGGAAGAGAAAACTTGTAACATAATTCATTTTTGGGGTGCAATATGCATATTTTTTTATCGTGACTTTTAAATTTTTCTTCTATTGTTTGCATTTTCAGGTAGAAGTGAGCTACAGATTCCGGAATCGCCCATAGATTGCAATCAGTTGCTTATCGTTTGACTTTTTTTTTGTAATACTGATTGGAGTATTTTTCATTCGAGTGGGATTTTTTTTTTTTTATTCAGATTAGATTGATTCGGTTTGAATAAATAGAATTTCTCAGGTGATTTTGAATTATTTTTAAGTCAAGACCAGTTGCTTTTAGTTAAATATATTGTATAGATTGCAGGTGGGTTCTTGTGATTTGATTTTTTGTTATTTATTGAAGTGTTTCTTTGAGTGAAGTTACTGCATTGCATGGCTACACTTCCTTTGGGAGATATTTTCTAGATAGGATAAACCAACCATTAATTAACCGCATACCAGTGAATGACCATTGGGCAAAGAAATGTCAATTATAAATTTAAAAATTATTATATGTTTATAAATGGAGTGTAGTTGCACTTTTAATATCCTATATTTTTAGTTATGCGTATTAAGCAAACATTAATAAGTACAATTCTTATTAAAAGTATTCGGTCATTTACTGGGCTCCTACACGTTTTGCATTTTATAATTGTTTTTTTAAAAATTACAATAATAAGTAATTATTTTTATAGAAATTTCGAGAAAAATAAATTTGAGTTGTTTTGTTGTTATACATAAATATATTCAAGTATTAATCTCCAATTTTAAATAATTTTTCGGCAGATTCCATAGATTCAACAATTCTGTCATTCACTGGTTGGTTTACCCTAATTCGATACAAGCACTTCGATTAAAATCGCAATCAATTTATCTCAATTCCATTTCAACTTTATTTGCTCCTAGTCAACACTGTACAACACTCGATATCGTCATCAACAGAAACTTTAATCCACTTCAATTCAGTTCTATCTACCACAATATTCACATTATTTTTCATTTAATTCGACCTGGCCTACCATGACACTTCTAAATAATTACAATTATATTCCGTTAGATTCGATTCGTTTTCAATGCTATACAGTATTTTCAATTAGAGCCACCTCCACTTCAATTCAATTTCATACACCATAACACCGCTAATTCGTTCCACCTCAATTTCGGTGATTATAATATCCCTAATTAGACTTCTTTTCCGTTCGACTCAGCATTTTCAATTAGACCCGCCTTCACTTTAATTCAATACTCCCGTACCAGAACACCTCGAATTCATATTACCATCCACCCACCAGAATTTCGCTGATTACATCCCCAATTAGACTTCTTCCATTCGATTCAGTATTATTCACAGCACACCCATCGATCCACCTGAAAATTCATCTGATTATGATACCCCTAATTAGACTTCCTTCCGGTTCGATTCGATCCGATATGATATACACTGCTCCCAATTACACCCGCTCTCGCTCGAATTCAATTTTACCTATCACAACACCCCCAATTTACAGCTGTGATCGATCCACCCCCACCCCCCTCCCCCCACGATTTACCCCGCTATACCGCCCCTAATCACACCTCTTTCAACTTCCACGTGTTTCGATTCGACAGACTCGATCCTGACACTCTCAATTACGGTTACCTCGGACTCAATCCCATTCGGCACGAATCCGCGCACCTCGGAAACCCATCGAATTCGATCGCACCCGACGCCGGTGCCGCGTACCGTGTAATCTCGAATCATCTTCCGCCGGCTTCGATCCCCCTGTTCTCGTGCGAGTACGCCACTAGCCCGGGAACAGCTTAAGGTCGACCCTGCCGCCCGGCGTTGCATGCTTATAAAAACCGCGGCCAGGATACGAATCTCGAAAGTCGATGGCGAAAGTGGTGGCAAGGTCCGAACCCGGTGGCGTGCTCCCCTCGTGTACGTAAGCGTGCTCGCAAGCTCTCGCGTCTAATAAGTTCGAAAACGGTCGCGACCGAGACCTCGCCCTCATCCTCCTAGTTCCCCTCTCGCCGGCAATGCTGATGCAGATCTGCCCGAGTGTTAAATCGCACCCTCGCCACACCCGCTGGAGGCCCCGCACCTTCGGTGGGTCCCTTGTATTCGCGTGTAATTATACAGTCGCCTGTATATGCTGGTTTATTTATTCGTGAATGGACGGAGCCTACTTCGACGCACGCTGTGCCGGTTAAGTGAAAGGAAAACGCCACATCATGCTGCGATGGGAATGTATTCACCTGTCCCTTGAATTCTCCTTCTCCGGATCTGTGGCTCGGAACCCTCGGACGTTGGTACTTGGGTCGTTTCTGACCCACCTTAAGGGGGGGATTCTCGTCTAACAGAATGAAAATTTCACAAAAAAACAGCGACACTTTTTTCACCGAAGAACGATGTATCGATTTATTTCCTTTCGCTACCCACACAGCACACTTCGTGGCGGCAAACGTTGCAGTAACCTTGCAGCGTTGCATGGTTGCAGCGCAATGTCGATGTAACGTTGCTGCGACGTTGCCGTGCAACATTGCACGGGGCGGACATAGAATTATTGCTGCATGGTTGCATCAATGTTGCGTTGCAATATTGCACGGCAACGTTCCTGCAATATTTCTGCGACGTTACGGCAACGTTTGGCAACGTTTCCACAATGTTGATGCAACGTTGCGCCAGTATTGCGGCAACGTTCCTGCAATGTTGCCGCAACATTCCTGTAATGTTGCTGCAATGATCCTGCAATGTTGCGCAACGTTGCTTAACCTAAAATATTCCCGTTGTTTTTAATGATACGAGAAAATGTCTAAGGAAAAAAATGTTTGCTTCAGGGAGACAATTATTCTGACGGAGACTTTGGGGGGGGGGGGGGGAACTTTCTGTGAGAAAAAGCAACACGGTCTTTGTACTTCTATGATTCTGCACACATTCAATATCGTCGCCGTCCGTCACGAACGTTATTTATATTTTTGGCCCCACTGCCCGAAACGTTGCAGGCGGCGGGCGTAGCAATATTGCTGCAACGTTGCGACAACGTTGCAGTGCAATCTTGCACTGCAACGATCCTGCAATTTTGCTGCAACGAGAGTGTGCTGTATGGGTAGTAGCTGTCGAATGATGTAAGAGACTTATGTTCCTGCGACTCGAGCAAGTGCACAAACAGAGGGTGAAATGGTAGCGAAGCTATAGAGATCCGAAAGTAAATTTCTTCGTACCACCTGTAAACGTCTTTCTGAAATTCACTCGATAACATGGCCCCGGGAATTTCGCCCGGCATCCGCGCTGGAACAACAGAAACAATAAACTTGCCAGCGAAACGAAGCTGGCGAACTCCAGCTGCAACCAACGGCTGGAGCGTGGGATCCGATAAAACATCGGTTCCCTCGGTTAGAAATATTCCCCCCTGGCTTTCAAGATCGCAATCTGATTATGGCGCCCCTTTAAACAACGTTTCATCCACTTGCCAGAGTGTTCGTTAATAATTTATTTGCCAATTTCCGCGATCTTCTTGGAAACGAGGGACTGCTTCATGGCGACGATAACAATAACCGCATTACTGCACGGGGAAACGTTGCACAGGTAGCTAATAAGGGGAATGGAAGCGGCTTGAAATCGCTCAGTCCACTTTGGAAAGTTTCAGTCGCTGCTGGGAGGTAGGGATATTATGTTTGAGGCTGGTTTGCAGTTGTTAGGAGAGTATAATGTTTTTATTAGTAGTGTATTAAGTTTCGTGAAGTTTTTGCCAGTTTTCTGCGGTCACTCATTTTCATTAGCAATGCTAAACAGCGTTAACTTGGGATATTAACGGTAATTAATACTGGCCACTTAATTATTATTCCTCGACTGTTATTCCAAAGAATTATTTTCATACTCGTTTTATTTTTCTTGCGTTAGTTATTCATTTATGTGGCGTTACGAATTCTTTGCTTGCCAGAAGTTAAATATAGTAAAGGGGGCGAAGAAATACGAGGGGAAGGAAAAGTGGAAGAAAAATAAATTTGCAGAAGCGACAGGCTTCGTGGAAGACAATTTTATCGAATCATATTTCTAACATATTGCACGGAGTTTTGAAGAGAAAGCTCGTGATAGAAAAATAGAGTACCTTATCTGAGAAACTAAAGCGCTATTTTAATAATGGTGATTCAATTTCTCACTTCAAAATAAAGCGAAGAACGTCTCACTCCGCTTACATTTCGATCAAGTTTCGTCTGCATCTCGAAAAATATTTTCGATTTTATAGCCTCTGTAAATTTCACGCGACCACAGATGGAGCCGTCTGATTCATCCGCCTGACGGGGGACGATGAAAAATTCATAAATTCCGAAGCATAATTGATTACAGCCTGCAACGCCGCTGATTACGTTCCTTTGCTGTTTGCACGCAATCAATATTATTGATTTAAACTGCGCGCGGCTGGCGCAAATATTGAAAGTATCGAATGTATCGACGGCGACGCCTCGAACGCGCCCAAAATCACGTACGCTTCTGGTATATGCGGTGAAGCGCAGTCACTCGATTCTTTTACCAACCCGCTGTCCGTGGAAAACGGTTACGATTGAAGGTATTTTGCCAATGTTCCGGTTCAACCGGGAATAAAATATTGTTTCACCGTATTCAACAGTGGAACGAGATTCCAGAATTTCATTGCCCACGTTTGTACGCGTTTCTAGCACTAAAGGAAAACGAAATTTGAGAAAAAACTTCGATTTACAAAAACAATTTAGAAAACTTAGTTCGTCGTGGGCAACTGCAATTTAATGAGTTATTAATGAAAGGGCATAGCCGGTTAAGATTCGAAAGCTTATAAAAAAAAATCATTTGTGGCAAGTTTCTACTTTGTTTGTCTGCAAAAATAGAAAATCAGTTTTTTTTTTCGAATTTCTACTAAACTCTCTAAAGACTTGTTCCATAAAGTATGTACGAAAGTTCGACCTATAAGTTACTCTGGCACGGAAAAACCCGCGAAAGAATCGATTTTTAATTTTTTCAACTGCGGCGCACCAAAGTGAAAAATCTGAAAAAAAATCCAGGACAATAGTAACAATGATGCGGACTTAGAGTAGAAATATAATTATAGTACTGAGACTGTTTCGATACACAACCGGCATTTTTCAGAATTTTTTGGCGATTTTTATTTTTCACAGCTTGGATCTTCATTTTAAAAATCTGAAACGATTCCCTAATATGTGCCTCGGTAACAGCAATGCCTCTGATTTTTTTCAAAATTTTTCATGCACTAGTATAGTAGAAATTCGGCGAACACCTGATTTTCTACTTTTGCCTTTTACTACCCCCCGAGGCGAGATACAAAATTTGAAACTTGCCACGAAGGGTTCTTTTATTATAAGCTTTCGAATAAGTCATCGCGAGCCCAATTCGGTTCAGGGGCACACTTAACATTTAGGGGACAGTCAAAACCCCTTTTGGAGTTTTGAGTAAGCACACTATTTAAAAATGATTTAAACTATAAATATATATGTGTGTTAGTGCTCGACTGTGTTTGTATGTATGTTCGACTATAAATTCGTTCTGTTCAAAAGAGCACGAAATAAAATAATTCCTGAAACAACACAAAAATACCGAAAGTAATAGATAAATAAAAACATGGAAAAAAGAAAAAGAAACATAAAAAGAGAAGCTGATACAAAAAATTTCTACGTCTACGTCGTTAGCTCTGAGTAACGCTAAAAGAAAGTTCTCTGAATTTCGGTATGTGTTCATTCGTTTAGGTCAGTAAAACTGCCATGTAGGTGAAATAGTTTTATAATCCGACTACAGATTCGCGAGCAGCGGTATCAAAAACACCCAGACATACTGCAGTCTTAAAATTAAAATATGTTAAAAATTTTATTACCGTTCCAGACCGGCAAAGCCCCTTTTAGGGTCTCTGTGTTATATATGTATAAAAAAAAAATTGGAAACTGAAAACCACTATTTTTACGATAAAAAAAAATCCGGTCCTCTAAAGGTTAACCATCTTAACCGGTTATACCCTTTTAATCCTAAATTCGGAATAAAATATTACACCTTATTGCAAAAAGAAGCCCACCTTTACACATCAAAATAAATACTCAAAATCCTCCATTTTCTCGGCAGTCACTTGCAATTTTCCCATCCCTCCCTTTTCCAAAATTACACAGCACAAATTTCCCACAAAATTCCTCCAGAGAAAAGCAAGCACCACTCAAGAAATCTTCCCTGGAGACATTCCGAAAAATCCCGCGCAAATTCACCCCCACACGAAACTCCTTACTTCTCATTTCGATCGATGATCACCGGCGCCTATCATCGAGCTCGTAAAAAGAAGGCGTCCACTGTTCGATTAGCGTGAACCAATGGGACTAACGAACCCCCGTTAAGCGTCCGCAGGGCGTGCAGTCGATAAGGGGTGGTCGATTTCCTTGCCGCGGAGGCAGCTGGAAATCACTAATTCGTTGAGCGATCACTTATTTCCATTTAGCGCCGGGGCTCGTTGGTTTTCAGCGCGTACTTCGCGGCGTTCGGCTGCAGAGCCGTCGACTGCACAAAGAGAAGTAGGGGAGGTTTGGCGAGGCGGTGGGGGGGGGGGGCGCGCGGTGGGTGCACCACCGCCGAATATCGATCGTCCCACTTGTCAATTCGAGTATAAAGCGATATACATATTTGAAAACAGAGTCCGCTGCAAATATCAAGAGCGTTCCTTGTCGGCACTAAGCAACCCCCTTTTTGCCCGCCCAACTGACGGGGCTGGGAGCGGGGCACGGCAACCGCGGTCTTAATTGTCTGGCGCAACGTCTGTCGTTTAATTCGAACGAGCTGGGCATTCATTATCTTCGTTTCCCACCGCTCGAACCTTCTGCTGCCCGATTAGACCGGGACTTTGAGGAGTATTCCTCTTTCGGGGGGAGCGAAGCTTAATGAGTCGAACCTCGATTAGTGGTCGGAGTTTGTGGCCGGAGTAAGAGGGTTGGGAAAATTTTCGGGGAGAGGGGAGCAGAGAAGTTTCAGTCGTTTCGCAGATTTTTTTCTGGGGCTGCTGATGTAGGAGAGTCTGAGAAGCTGCGGGGGTGGGTTTTGGGAAACTTTAGTGATCGTTTTTGGAATTGCGGTGAGGCCGCTTAATTAGTTTGCTGATTGTAGGCAACTTTGCGATGCGTTCTTTATGTTTAATGTGATATTATAATCAAATACTTGATATTTTCTAGAATTTATAATATATTCGTGGTTTTTAAATACAATAAATATTTTGATAGAATTTGAGCTTTTATTCTTAAGTGAAGGGTCTTGAGACTATTTCAATTAATTGTTACACTATGTTACACTTATTGTTAGATGTAAGAAGTTGTATAGAAAAATGAAATGATGAGGATGTAGCAGAATGTTATTAATAAAACATAAAACAGCTTTCTTATATTATACACTGCTGGCCAAAATTAAAGGAACACTATAATTTCCCGAAAATTTTGGTCATTTTCGAATGGTCATTTTCGCAAAAAATATTTTTAAAAAAAAACATTTTAATGCTGGTAGTTTCTAGTTTTTGCATCAAGGACTCAATTTTTTTATCCATTATGACACTGTTTTATTAAGATGCAGCACAGGAAACGAAGTTTCAAAAATTGTTGCCCAGTTTGAAGTTCAATTTTGAGTCCTTGATTCAAAAACTAGAAACTTCAAGCGTAAAAATGCTTTTTTTTAATACTTTTTTGCGACCATTTTTCGCGGAGATACAGCCATTCGAAAATGACCAAAATTTTCGGAAAATTACAGTGTTCCTTTAATTTTTACCAGCAGTGTATATTATTTACGTTTACTGGAGAAAAAAGTAGGCCCTCTAATTTTACATGGTTCAAGGGAAATTCGAGGATTCCGTTTATTTTGCCATTCTTACGTTAGGTGCTCCTAATTTTTATAAACAAAATAATACGTCATTAGTGCTTTAGAAAAATACTTTGTGTATAACTAAGATTCAAAGCACACAATAATTAACAACACATAACTTCAGTTTCACACATAACATCCAGTTTGCTATTTACATTTGACAATTCATCCCCCATTTCTATTTGACAGTTAATTGAAAGTGCGCGCTCGAAAGATGCCCTGAAAAATTGCCGTTAAAAGAAGCGACGACTGTCCCCTATCGCCTTTTTTTTCGCTCGAGCCATGACAAATCGCGAGAGACTGTCCAATTTATTGCGAAAATGAATGAATAATTCAACAATGCCATTCCCCCGTGGCTGCTGAACCATAATTCATCAACGTCCGCTGAGGACTGCTAATTGCGTGGAATCTAGAATTCTCCGTTGCTTCACTATTTCCTTTCCCAACCCCGTAGATCAAGCAGCAGCCCGAATACTTCTTCCAACTTCTCGCATCCATGCAAATATCTCAACTATTGCATTCTTGAAATTCTTTGCCGTTGCTCGAAAATTGGAACTAGCGCATTGCTTCACAATTCCGAATGCAAACCAGGCATTCTTTTCCTCGTCGCCAGGCTTGCCCACAAAGTGATAACTTTCCTATTTTACCGTGAGAGAGGAAATTGCGAACTACACGAGCTGATATTCAAATGGACTGCTACATCGCCCGAAGATATTATTGCTAAATAATTATTTAAAGAACAGACAACATAAACAGCTTTTAACACCATCGCGATACTATTTTATATTATTAATTACAGAAGATACGAGACAATGGACAAAATATCCGTAATTTATTATTTTACAAGTTAAAATTGCCGTGCAAACATTTGCTTATTGTTAATTCTATGAGATAGAAAATAAACGAGGATTGTATTTAGAGAAAGAAATTTTCCAACCGAAGTAGCGGTAATTAATTCATTTCATTCGAAGGAGATTTTTCGCGAGAAATCCAGTGAATTGTCGGTGATATAAACCCCTCGTGGATAACGTCGGAGCATTATTCCATATGCTGGTCGCGTAAGCGTGGGAGGCTGCTTGTTTCCATAACAGAATCGCGAAATCCTGTTTGCGTAACGCGAAAGAGGTTGTCGACGGTGGGACTGCATCCGCAGCGATTCAAGGACAAAAATACCTCTTGGGTAACTGTCACCCTGACCTTCCACGGCCACCCAACCCTTCGTTTTCGTTCGGCTAACCGCCATTCAGCCCGAATGCCGGCGATGATGTGGGATCGAGCGAGGTCAAGGCCACTGCTCGAGACACAGGAAATCTTATGGCTGATCCATGCGATGCGTTACTACTGGCGGCCTCCGGCGCCGCTAGTGACGGCTTCGAGCCGCCCCGAATCAATTTCAACGAAAAATCGGATCCCCTCGGAAAGTTATATTGGAGACCATAGAATTTCTGAGACGTCGAAAGTGTTTTTCGTGGAGATTCAGGGGCGTTTATATTTCTTTTTTTTTTTTCTATCGTGAGGCACAAATCTCAGCAACAACGAAATGTACATAATGGAAATGAGATGAGAGATGAGATTTTTGAAAATATTTTGGCACAACTGTGTGTGTGGTACTCTTTTCAGAATTTAGAGTTATTTTGCCAAATTTATTTAAAAATTATTTTGATGTTTCTACAGTTTATAAATTAAGGGAGGTTCGAGCGTTGTTTAAAACAGAATCAGAATTTTGTGAATAATTTGGCACAACTGTGTGTGTGGCACTCTTTTAAGAATTTAGAGTTATTTTGCCAAATTTATTTAAAAATTATTTTGGTGTTTCTACAGTTTATAAATTAAGGGAGGTTCGAGCGTTGTTTAAAACAGAATCAGAATTTTGTGAGTAATTTGGCACAACTGTATGTGCAGCACTCTTTTAAGAATTTAGAGTTATTTTGCCAAATTTATTTAAAAATTATTTTGGTGTTTCTACAGTTTATAAATTAAGGGAGGTTCGAGCGTTGTTTAAAACAGAATCAGAATTTTGTGAGTAATTTGGCACAACTGTGTGTGTAGCACTCTTTTAAGAATTTAGAGGAATTTTGCCAGAATTAATTTAAAATTATTTTGGTGTTTCTACAGTTTATAAATTAAGGGGAGGTTCGAACGTTGTTTGAAAAAGAATCAGAATTTTGTGAGTAATTTGGCGAGAGTTAAATATTGAGAGGTTTAATAGATTTGTTATATCATCTCACCCCTCATCTGTGGTGCGACAAAATAACAGGAATGTTAGGGCACAGACTTGCTATATCTTCAAATAGTTTCCAACTGCAGTGGCATTTGGAATCATTCGGACCTCCGCGGGAAAAGTAAGTTGCTCGAGAACTTGTGGAGAGGAGAAAAGTCGGACACTCACCTCCACTTGCACCCTTTTACCTCACCCCTTTATTTTATCAACTTCCCTGATCTACCAAAAACCTTAGAGTACCAACTTAAAAGTCACTACTGATGCCTACCAGGGGACAAAAAAAGTGCAAAGAATTATATTTCCATCCGCAGCTGAACACTTCCACCTAGGGTTGCCAACTCTTTTCCGGGAAAATATAGTACTTTACGGCCAAATGTGATAAAAAATATAGTATGTACATTGTGAAAAAATATAGCACTTTTCAGAGGAAAGTGGTACAAAATCAAACTACATTAAAACATCTTATTTTTTAAATGTATATTTTTTTATGCATTTTAGATTATTAATTAAATGATTGTTTTTAATAAATATATTAAAGGTTTGATTGCACTGAAAGTTCAAATTTACATTTTTTACGAGAGATAGACTGGCCCTGTTTCTCTCTTCTCGCCACTTCATAATAATTATAAAAAAACATCCTCTCTGTTGAAGTTTAATTTCGTAAATTAAAGTGTTGATGTTGCCATAAAATAAAGAAATAAGTAAAAAATTGTAGAATTTTATCGTCGTATCGGAAATATAGAATTTTTGCGTACTAGGGTAACTGTACTCGTAGTTGACAGTGTACCAATAGTTGACACTTTTATTTTCAGTCACGAATAATAAGCTTTCTATTAAAAAAATGTTTTTGACTAATACCTACTTTTTCCAACAGCGTATTAGTCAAAAACATTTTTTTAATAGAAAGCTTATTATCCATGACTGGAAATAAAAGTGTCAACTATTGGTACACTGTCAACTACGAGTACAATTACCCTAAATGCCTAAAACCAAATTTCAGGATTTTTCCCTAACCAACCCCTAAGGGGGTGAAAAGGGGTGAAATGTATTTTCACGGATTCTTCAAAATCTCTTAGGCCCGATTAGATATTAACTTGGTTTTTACTTCGAAAGGTTACTCACATAGGGTAACTGTACTCGTAGTTGACAGTGTACCAATAGTTGACACTTTTATTGTCAGTCACGAATAATAAGCTTCCTATTAAAAAAATATTTTTGGCTACTACGTTTTCAAACAGCGTATTAGTCAAAAACATTTTTTTAATAGAAAGCTTATTATCCGTGACTGAAAATAAATGTGTCAACTATTGGTACACTGTCAACTACGAGTACAGTTACCCTATATCTTTTCCTAACAGTATGTAGTACTCTAGACAAAAATATAGTACATTACCATATATTATAGTCCAGTTGGCAACCCTTCTTCCACCCCTCCCACTTTTTAATTTATCAACTTAGACTATCGCTCAAGCTCGAGCAACATCTGGAAGAAATCTGGTCACTGCAGAAGAACTCTTTCGAAATTTACGGGAGGGACAAAAAACTGAGTACCCATCGCTATTGAAAATCCCCCCCCCCCCCTCCCCTCTATCCCCGTTCGATTCGTCGTCCTTGCCAGAACAAAATGCCAGCGATGACAGGGTACGTGTAAGGGTCAAGGTCAGCTGGCTGGCGAGTCCTCTGCGCACTGGATGAGGGATGAATGGAGGGGGGGGGGCGTAGGGGGAGGGAAAGCTTGCAGTCGATTCGTAATTTCGTTGCAACTGCAGTTGAACAGGCGCGCTCGTAAATTTCCCGCACGTACCGCGCTGTTATTAATGACTGGTCATTAAAGGCGACGCAGAATCGAGCATGGCCCCTTCACTGTTTACCATTTTCAGCTGTTCTCCCTTATTCGCGCAGTACGTTTCGCGACGGCGTCTGTTCGTTGTGAAGATCTTGGGGAAAGGGAATAGGGGCTTTGGTAAACATAGTCACTGCGGTCAGAAAAGTCTGGGACGCGAGGGATGATAATAAGATATTTTTGAATAATTATTGCGTCGAGTAAGTCTGAAAGGAGTCGAAGAAGATTAATCTCTATGCGCCTATTGTTTCTCTCAGATCGCCTTCTCTTTTTTACTTATCGAGACACAACAATTCGTTTGATACGAATAACTCTATTAACAGAATATGTAAATTAGCGAATCTTTATAGCGAACATGTCGACTTTTTTAATGGTACATTGGCCACTTTTAAATTTCGTTTGCGGGCTTTGCCTCGCAATAATGTCTCTGTACACGTCCGTTAATTCTAATTTTAATTTTATTAGTTCATAAGTTCTATTATTTTATTGTATTATTGTTTGTTTATGTGTGCTTTCCTTCTCTTTTCTTTTTTTTTTAAGTTGTTTCTCTGTTAACTTTATGAACTGTTCAATATAATTATGAATTGTGAACTAAAGGATCTTTACCCCTGGAATAAATAATAATTATATAAAGCGAAAGCTACTTATCAGTAAAATTCCTCGAGGATTATTACAGTAAATTCTAAAAAGAAAAAAATGGTAGGTACCTGTGATGTCACTCTACATTTTAAGAACACCCCCAGAGAAGTTCTACGGATCTAATTAAAATTCACCAAAGTGTGTCGATTGTTCCCCAACAATGACACTAATTTTCAATAAAATCCCTTCAAACTACCAAACTAACTACGAATTCCTAAAGAAGAATCGAACAGTTACAACACTGCGAATTTAAATTCCAATTAAACATCCCCCGCGTCGAATTAAAATTTGTACCAAACAAAACCCTAATCCTAACCTAAGCTCCGAGAGAAATCCCCGGGAATCACGCGGCGAATATTTCTGTGCCAGAAGCATAGCGCGCGAGGGAATAAAATCTGTAAAATTGCTGGAACGGAAATGTTCGGGAAAAGGGGGTCGCGGGGAGGCGCGTGCGGCAATAAAACGAACATTTCGACAACGGCTTTCTGCAGTCTCGCCTTCGATAGTCGCGCGCGAGCTAGCCCGCCGTGTTTACACTAATGCTTCTTTTCCCCATCGATCGACCTTCCCGCGCCACGAACGGTATCACAGTTTGATCAGCGAATATTTGATACGGCTCGTTCGATTGTGCCAGTCGATGGCTGCCTTTCGAGCGCGCTCAGTCACGACTCTCGCTTTCCACGTCGAAAACAAAACAATCCGCTCTGAAAGCGATTTGCACGCGTCTATTCTGGCGCGGCGACGTTGTTTCAAAGCTTGATTCGAGCGCCTTGACTGCTAAGCGTGAATCGATTGCTCGGGTTACGTTTGATGATTTTATAGGCTTTTAGCTGCAAACATCTGGCAGAAATTGAACATTCGTTTTTTATGGCATTCGCGAGTCAGGACTGCTTGGATTTTTTTAATATGGTGTAGGAAAGATGCTTGGGGCTAGAATTCTTCCATGTGCTTGACGAAGAGTTTGTAAAGGAAACGTAAATTCGTGAGAGCAAATGTAGAACGATTCTTGATAGCTTTTAGAATTTAAAGAGGAAGGCCTTATCAGGCACTTCTAGGTATAAAATGATTATTGACAGCTGTATAGGTTTTTATAAATTAACCGCGTTTCGTGTTAATGAAAAATAGCTTGTTGCATTCGAACACTCGGTTCCATGGTGTATTGCGGAGAGGATGGCACAGTGGAAACTGTGCGAATGGATTTTCCAATAGCCTTTGATGAGTAATGGACTGCTACCATGAAACAGGTAAAAGTAATTACGAGAGGGCTTTGTAATTAGAAATCGATTGTTTTTTATTCATGAGTGATTGTTGCACCCCACGTGTGAATGTTGCTTGAATGTTTTGTCGTTAAATATGCGAAAAGTTATAGTCGGTCTCTAATTACAAGGCAACCATGTTAATTTTGACTGAAAGAAGTCAGGATTTACTCCAATTCCCCACATTTCAATAGCATCTCTTCGTGGACTAAATACAAGCAGAAACTCCGTTGCGATTTCTACTTCTTCCATACAATACATCTAATTACCATTCATTTTTCAATCAACCCCATTAAAATCACTTTTTAATGCAACGAACAAGGCTTTTTCACCAGCCTCCAATAACTGAACAGTCTATTATCCTTCCTACAATGTGTGCTTAAATTCTCCCTCACCTTTCTCAGCCATCCCACATCAAAGAATCAAGAACCACTTTCCACCTCCACTGTTAACCATCTCGCTACTACATGGTCGCCAGCTGCGAGCGAGCATTTTATTCTTGATAAAATCAAAATCAATTACCTTGTCAATTTATTGGCCCTTCTACTGAAATTAATTTCAACATTTTAAACCGATGAAAACGGATCCGCTGGCATTAAAATTCAAACATTTCTGCAGGTATAAGTGCACAGAGTTACACTGACTCACAGGTCCGTTCACATAAATTGAGAAGAATACCTAAATTCGAAAGCTACTACATTACTTTTTATTCTCGATGCCTGGATTAACATTGCTTGTTAACATAATTATTATTTTAATATTAAAAATAAAATTACAGTAATACTGTGCTCGAACGAACGTGGCAGTCTTCCGTGAACAAAGCAGGGACTTCTACCGAAACTAAAAATACCGGTATGATGCCGGTATTTTTCGGTTACATCTTCGAAACCTTTACAGAAACCGAAATACGCAAACGCCGGTATGACGTCATACCGATATATGCAAATACCGGTATATTTACCTATATTTACCGGTAATTTCTTCGGTTTTCGAATTTTATTACAGTTTTCAAAATATTATTAGACACGAATTTATACGCTAAACGTATACTAATATATTGGTATTTTTATGAAAAGATATTGCGTTATGTCGGTGTTTTTACAGCTCGAATTAATAAGGGCTATGAAGATATTACTTTAATCTACCATGTCACCGAAAGAAGAACCGGAAAATACCGGTATTTATTTCGGTTTCGGTACTTCAATGATTTCGGTATTCGCCTATTTCGGTTCTATAACGGTTTCGGTACTCGTCTGTTTTGGTACGATATCGGTTTCGGTATAGCTTTGTTGACGTAATACCGGTATGAAAATCACACCGGTTTAAAGTCCCTGGAACAAAGTGACTATATACCTGTTGGTCCAATATACTGAAAATACAGTTTCCTAACTGTGGCGAAAGGGCTAAACCCTCCATACAAAAAAAGGATCCACCACAGAGGATATTGCAGTTCCTCCGCCCCTTATACCCTTCATCCCGAAAGCGCCGATTGCATCCCCAGCGGAAGTACATCCGCGCAGCATTCGTAATATAGCGGATCGACTCGTGGATTACGGAAACGCGAATCTCCATGTCGCGTTTAACATCCTCTCGCTCGATCGTGACCCAGCGCGCCGCGGTTCTCCCTCGAAATCGATCAGTTTTTCCATTCGGCTGTAATTGTCGGAAGCCATACGAAACCGATTATCGCTCCCGACCGTGGCCGGGCGAAAATAGCCCGACGACCGCGATTTTATCGCGGGACCGCGGAACCCCATTTAATCGGCTCGGCCTGCTCGACCGCTTTCAATCGGCGCCCTTAATTGTAAACCGCAATTGCCACCGATCAAAACGCGGCTGAACGTCAACGTTCGGCGCCTTTTTCCTCGATGGTCGCTGAAACCGTGCACAGACCGTTTGAGACTCAACCGCGCTGAGTGGAACGTCGAACAAAACTATCCTCTTCTCCATTCGACGGTGGACACATACGTGGAAATCGAAGCTTTTCGACACTGGAGCGAAGGACATTTTCCGAATTGGACACGCTCGATGCAAGCCCGCCCCCTCTCTTGGGGCTTTTTGTTGAGGACACAGGGGGGATCTTTATGCTGGCAAACTTTCACACTTGGCAAACTTGTTCTTGGCGTAAGTACTCGCGGTAATATTTATGGTATTTTTAAGAAACTGCGGTAGACCAAGTGTTTTTATATGGGGATACTACAGTGGTAAGGTAAGGCTTCTTCTTCTGGGCGAATTTTGAAGGCATTTGGAAGAATGGAAATGGAAGATTTAGTGATGAAGTTCGAAGAAGAATCAACACATTTTTGACTTGTAGAATCAATCCAATCTCATATTGGTGTCTTTCTTTCAACAGTCATTTTAGTAGAAGGGGCCTTTCTAATTTGTCTGCAATGGAAGCTATTTTTTTTTATCGTTAAAACTTAAGAGCACTCATTTTAGAGTTAAAGCAATTATTATTATTCCTCCTGTAGGCGAAAAAAACAACTTCGGGAGACGAGACTCGAACCCAAGATCTTGCGAGTACTGGCCAGACGCGTTACCAATTACCCCAAAGGCGATTCTCCCAAGTCACTCTGTTCCGAACTTATATAAGGTAAATGACCTCCCCATTTCTACTCATTTCGTATTTTTCTTATTATTATAAGCGCCACGTTTGTACTATAGTTGCAACAAGATAATTCTAAATTATTTGAACATTTACGCGAGTGTCGCACGAGCTTCGGGCTAATCAAAGTCCAGCATAAGCAACGAAAAACTTTTAAAACAAGAGCTGTTTGTACTAAGGAACTGCATCACTATGGGTATTCGATAATTGGGCAGAAAATAGTTTATGCGGTAAAAGTTCCTATTTAATAACAAAAACAGATACCGCATCGTGCTTTGGATTTAGATTCTTTTACTATTTTTAATTTTTTCAAGTAGAAAACAGGTGAGTAGGTTTATAGTCAAGTGAATCACCGTCATGTCCGCATTTCGACTCACCAAAATTGTAGTAACATAACCTCAAAATTCAATGTATGCTGATACAGTTTTGTGCTCTGGATTTAGATTTTTTTTACTATTTTTAATTTTTTCAAATAGAAAACAGGTGAGTAGGTTTATAGTCAAGTGAATCACCGTCATGTCCGCATTTTGACTCACCAAAATTGTAGTAACATAACCTCAAAATTCAATGTATGCTGATACCGTATTGTGCTCTGAATTTAAATTTTTTTACTATTTTTAATTTTTTCAAATAGAAAACAGGTGAGTAGGTTTATAGTCAAGTGAATCACCGTCATGTCCGCATTTCGACTCACCAAAATTGTAGTAACATAACCTCAAAATTCAATGTATGCTGATACAGTTTTGTGCTCTGGATTTAGATTTTTTTTACTATTTTTAATTTTTTCAAATAGAAAACAGGTGAGTAGGTTTATAGTCAAGTGAATCACCGTCATGTCCGCATTTTGACTCACCAAAATTGTAGTAACATAACCTCAAAATTCAATGTATGCTGTAACCTCTATTTCTATTCGAAGGCATTTTATTTTTAATTTATCATTATTTTATGCTTTACTATTGTGTTATAAAGTCTCTCCATAAAAGATATAACTTATTTTAACCCGAAGAGGTAACATATTATGTGAGCAGCAATTGGTACAAGTGGTGAGTAGAAATACCTACATCGCTATTTTTCGTGAGCAGAAATACGGGCATTTAGAGCATTGTATTTAATTACAAATTACTAATAGTTAAACATCTTGAAATATCTTTCTTAAATAGTTTTTGAATTGGTTGATTTATTATTAAAGATATAATCAATTACTCTGCAAGTTTTGATCGCAAACAAATTTTTTTCACCTTCTTTATGACGAGTAACCTCATAAATGAGCAGAAATTGGGTCATTCCCAAACGCCTGTTTCAATATTTCCAATGTTCCTTTTCTCAAAAGCAGAAGCTCGTTTGTGAAACCATGGGTGTACTTCTGCAGAAAAACCTAACCTCCCAGATGCCGATTATGTCTGCCGCCTAATCCCGCGCGTGCCTTCGTCAGGTCTTAACTTTTCCAAAAAAAAAAAAAAAAAAAAAAAGAACGGACTGTTTTATAAGAAGCACGATACTTGGACCCTTTCACAAGCGACGTTACAAGGTCCCCGTTAACCTTTATCGAACCAATCCATTATCTGCTTAACTCCCCTCCCGCCTTCTTCCACCAGCGGCTGCAGCCACGATTCTTGGCCCGAGGCAGCCATCAGATTACAGGCTTCAAAGCTGATTACATCGCTTTTCGGCTACAGTCCCTGCAGCCAACAATAGCGCGGCTCTAGAAAGGAACACCCCCCGCCCCCGCCCCCCGCCCGTCGCAAGTATCCAGCCCACCCCTTGCTATTCTGGGACTATTCATCCATCGCGATGACGAGGGACGAATCAATTAGACGTGCCGAAAGCAGTCCCGACGAAGCGAACGGTATCAGCGCGCTGGAAATATTCTAGCAAGGTTTAAAAACAGAAGCGCAAGGAGGGGGCGGGGGGGGGGAGGGGATGGCCCCCAGTGGACCAGAAAGGATTCCAGAGAGCGTCGGGTCCCGTTGCTGCGCAAGGTCGACGCGGCGGACATAGAACGGCACGGGGCGGGTTCCGGAGCTCGCAAAAGTGACCGGAGGCTGAATTTTCCTTGGCATTCCTGGCACGATGCGACGTAAGAGGATTTCGCGGGAGCGTTCACCGCTTCCGCGTTCCTCTTCGCGGCGGCAACGGTATTAGAAATAACTGCGGTGGGTATTAGCTCGGACGAGGAACGCGGGCGAAGACCGTCACGGCGACACGCGGCGCGTAAGACGATTAAGGATTACGTCTTCTGTAATCGAGTTATGCGCGTGGACAATGGCGGTAAGGAGCCACCATCGGCCGTCACGTTACCCGCCGCTTGCGGGACTGTCGAGAAGCACGATTTCGGGGGGTGGGTTGGGAAGAGGGGGGGGTGTGGAACCTGGCTGAGTTAAAAATTCACGAGATTTAGCAAATTGTCTTCGTCGTGTTTCGCTGTCCCACGGGAAAAATGCAATTTCCCCGCGGGACATATTACGACACGGTCCCCACATCTTTAATTAACTCTTTGAAAAAGCAGACCACGGTTAAGTGAAAATTCCACGGACTACTTTATCGCGCGAGAGTCCGTAATCAACTTTAATTAACACCGCCGCCAGGGTTTCAGCGTCGGAAACGTCGTCCATCATTCGATACTGCTCTCATGGCGAAGAAAATAAATAGATTTGCGGGATTATCAGAAGTTAGTCGCACGAGGGACCGAAATAATTATCCGTTATTGCCTGAGCGATATTTCGGATAATTTAAGCGGCTGGTTAAATGTAGCCAGAGTCGAGTATTTATAAAATTTCGGTATGTTACGGGATGTCTCTAAGTTGGCTGGTAAAATTCCAGATGAAATGATTTCTTCTGGCGGAGACAGTCGGACGTGTTGTAGGGAATTTAGCTGTGAGAGGAATAAAATTCTTCCTGACAGAATGTGAGATGTGGCACAGATAGGTATGAGAAAGTTTTGATCAAGTCCAGTAGCAATTCGAAGGTGTCGTGTTAACATGGATAGTTGTTGTCTGTATTAAACATATTCAGCGAGTAATTAATTTCTGGGAACGTTGGGTTCCTATAGCCTGGGAGGCTGTAGTCAGACCAAAATCTTTTGGCAACTCAGGGCTACTGAAGAGCTATCTCTATCTACTAGACTCTTCATAGTGGAGAAAAGGATCTCGATCCACTCACTTTTATACCAATTCTACAGTCACCACCTTCTCATTTAAGGGGTCATTCTACTTTGATCGGCCGAAAAATTAAACTATTTGTAAAGATTTTTTTCTCATTAAATACAACGTATAATGAAATAAATCTTTTTGGTATTTATTAAGCTACTCTTATATTACAGAAAAAAAATTAAAAAGAATTTTTTTAATTAGTTTTAATGTTTTTTTTTACAGTCATAATATTTTTTACAAAAATAACCGAGATTTTTCTCATGGAACACCCGGGAATACATCCTTTTGGGTGTTTTGTCAAACTTTTTTTTCAAACTGGCGCCATTTTATTACTTTTCAACAAAAATTGTTAATTGAACTAGGAGCTATAGCGACACCCATACAGATTAAGATTCTTTTGGAATTTTTTATTTCGGATAAGCCTGAGCCGGGAAATCACCTCCGCCATGAACATATCCATTTTTGGGGGTGCCATATTGACATTGTAAAAAAAACAATTAAAACAAATTGCAAAAATTCTTTTTAAATTTTTTTTGTGTAATTTAAGAGTAGCTTAATTAATACCAACAAGATTTATCTCATTATACGTTGCATTTACTGAGAAAAATATCTTTAAAAATAGCTTAATTTTTGGGCGGTTCAAACTAGAATGACCCCTTAAATAACAGCTGCAAGTCTGAATCTCACTCCACAACCATTTTTATACTTCTATCGGCACCTTCCACAAATGCTACCAACCACAATCTGAACCTCCACTAATCAGAATATTTTCCTCGTTAAAAAAAATCACTCCCACCCAAAATTCGACCCCTATTTCAAACTTCCACCTGACAATAACGCAAAAGCCTTCGAAGGCTAAAATAGCTGAAGTAACCGCCCATAACAGGTGAAAGGAATCTAAGTAGTTAGATACTCTTGGCAGACTCAACTGATCCTTGACCACATAGTGCCTTACATATCTTAAAACCTCTTTCCAACTCGACGTACTCAGACCCTTAACGCACACCTCCCCAAAAACGTTACAAAAACCCTCCCTCCCAGTGTTCCGAGGCCTCAGTGTTCAATCATCTCCGCCAACCCCACTGCCTCCAACCACCCGACTACATTCCTTCCAGCCACTCGCGCCAGTGCCCCGAAAGGAATGGCTTCTCGGAGGCAAGGCCAGTAGGGGTTGCACTCGAACGACACGGTACAGTCACAGAGACACGGCAAAGCTCTCTACGTATGCGGTGCAAGCTCACCAGTTTCCGCCGCCGCTTGCAGCAGCATCTGCTGATGGTGGTGTTGCCTCGTGGAGGACCTGTGGTGGTGGACGCTATTCAGGACGATGTTACTTGACGTCCTGCTGAGCGCCTTCCTCTGCCTGACCGCCTCCTTGTAGATCTTACAGTACATGACGATCATCACCAGGCCGGGGATCCAGAAGGAGACGCACGAGCTGATCACCGCGTACGGCCTGTTCACCACAAAGGAGCAGACCTGCAACGACAGGGAGCCCATTGGTCCGGGCCTTTGTTCGCCCGCGATTTTCCAGCTGATCGATAAGTGATTCGGGGGGGAGCCAGGAAGCTGGGCAAAGGAGCGGCCCGATCACTTTCTGGGCCACTTGGCCGAATGCGCTGTGCGGCGAGAAGGCGGCTATAGTGGAGGATACTTTGCCCGTTTCCGCCGGGACTGTCCATTCCGGGGGAGTTGGTACATCGTTTAGGGGATTTAGAAAGATGGAGGAGACTTTGGAAGTCGTGGAAGTTGAATAGGGTTAGGGCTAGGTTTGGATTAGGGGAAGGGGGATAGGTTCGCCTGGGTGTTGGATGCAAGTGGAGAAGTGGTGATTTGGTTTCTCGTTTCGGTTCGAGGAGGGGACTAGGTCAGGGGAATCTAGGGTACTAGTAACTAGGGTATACTAATAAGTAGACTGCGGATGTTTATGCAAATATACATTTTTATAGGAAAGGACTAAACAAGTGAAACTTTGACAGAAATATGTTTCGTCATTAGAGGGTTTTCAAGGTATATATTTTTTATTTTAAAAAATGTTATGTTTATTTATTTCTAACACATACAGAACTTACTTAGCTCGAGTGTAGTAGCGGCCGGGATATAGTGTATTCGATTTTCTTATAATAGCGAGGTCGTAATTATCGTACTAAATGTCATATTTGTATAAACTTCCGCAGTCTACTAATAAGTGTTATTTTGCAAATTTCATATCGTCGGTTTACTTAAACTCATTTTTGCGTTGTGCATGATGAAAAAAAATGACGTTTTGGTCTCAACTTTGAGGAGGGGTTAGATAGCATTACCACGAGATACCTGGGTACAGTAATAATTTTCAAAGACCACAGGTTTATTTCTTAAATTTTGTATCGTCAGTTCAATTAACTTTATTTTGAAGAAATTAACACTTTAGTACTATGCGTCAATTTTCTAGTTTCAAAACGTTGCTAAATCAGGGAAATACCACGTATCCACTGTGTACATCTGTCCGAAGCAAACACGACTTTCAAATTTGCAAGTCTTCGGTACACTTTCCATAATCCGTTGTAAATATTTGCTCAGGTTGTTAATTTAGCCCCATTGCCTTCTTACCACACTGTGCGATGCCTCTGAATTTACTACCTTCGGCAAACATTCAACTGTGCAATAACAAGCTGGGACAAATTTTTTACTGTCCAATCGGAATCTGTGTCTTCGTTTTATTCTGCGCTAATGAATATCGTGTTTTCGGTGTGCCCAAAGTGTGCCCGGCACGTTTCCATCCGCGGGTCTAAATTTGAAACACGATTGTGCCCCGCGGAAATTCGTTTAATAATTGAATCCCGATTTTCGACGCGGGAGCAGCCAGGGATTTTTAATCCAATTTCTCCTGTCGGTTCTGTCGCGCATGCAGAATTTATATTAAACCTCCGGCATAATGAGATGAAGCCCTTTCCCAGGCTTACGTAAACTTCATTTTGAGACAACGTACAATATTATTCTTCATTTGCATTAAATCCCGTTCAGTTACACCGTGTACCAACGGGACGAGGCTTGTCGTGCTACGAGATAACATAAATTAACTGCAACACGATGTAAAAGATGGCGCGAAAGTCATCATCCAATTTTCTTAGCTTGTAACGTTGGTTTTAATTGAAATAAAGTGGCGTTTTTTTTTTTTTTGTAGCACAATTTATTGAGACTTATAAATTTTATGCCATGGTATTGTGAAGATTTGTGGGGTTAGATTTTCGATTTCGTGCTGAATATTGTCATTTAATTTTTGTAAAGTCTGCGGGTTAGTCATGTAAACCAATGCCTCCAAATGGCCCCAAAGAAAAAAGTCTTTAAACATTCGTCTAAATTTACGTACCACCGACGAATTATTACGTAAAAATATCGACACAATTTTTCCGCGTTCTTGAAGGGTTACATATTCACCTTTATGGAAATTAAATTTCGTGAGTCTCTTCTATTGCAATGTCGAAACATCGCGGACATATACCTGTAATTAAAAAAATTAGGAGCTTCAACATCGGATGATGACTTTTGAACCGACCACGTCCACTATGAATAGATTACTGACAATTGAAATATTTTCTAAAATTCTCAATTTTGTGGTGAATACAATCACAGAACAATTTCCACTGGCAGAACATCACAATCCCCTTGAGTAACCAAAATGTAATACAATGGCTTTAAGAGTCATCCTCAGAAATTGAGCAGAGAGCTGAGAAATTTGCATCGAAAATTTAAGAGAGACCTCTGTGCACGATTATAATTCGTATGGGGAAAACGTCAAGGGAATTAAAATATTTTAATTGCCAGACTTCTGCGAACGTCACGGAGCATTATTTCTCAGAGAGTCGGATACGTAGGCGAGCAGAATATTTAATTTTCTGTACGACTTAATAGTGACATTTTTATTGAATATTAATGCTTGCTTTCAGCTGGCACTGCTTTCATTGGAAAATATTGACGTTATAACTTACAAAGCCAGTGGATTCTTACGAGCAGCAGTGTGGGTTGCAGCTATCTAAAAACGCAATTTACTGCCGCGTCACTGGGTATAATTACAAAAGTCACGGAACTTTAATGGGGTTGAGAATTAAAACTACAATTTGATGCCCGCGATAGCCGGTTTTCCGTTTCTATTCTGCTCCACGGGCGAATGCAGCATCGACTTGGCCCTGTCTCGACCGTTTATTTTTATTACAACCGGCTGAGGATGCGTTCAAATTGGATTTGTCCGGCGAAAAAGGTCACAGAGTGGACACAGAGGCACGATGTTTTTAGCTTCTGCAGATACAAGGCAATCATGTGCAAACGACACGGTGCTTGGCGTAAATAAATTGTGATACATTGCACTGTCATGTGGCAACCTTTACAGTAATCCCCTTTAAGGGTAATGGACAGTCGTTGTTGTCGAAAATGGAACATTTCTTTTCCAATTGATTACAAAGAAATAAATTGAAATCGAGACTCATTCTTTGACACAAAGATTATTAACATCATAAGCTTCGAAAAAACATATTTGTTCAGTTAAAAATGTGCATTGTAAATGACTTTTTGACATTTTTTGAAAAAGTTTCTTTTGTTTTGCAGGGAGCAGTAGCACCCAATTTATATAAAATGGAATATAAAAAGTATAAAAGGTTATCGAAATAGTAGCAACATAATTAAAATGTTTTAATGTTATAAAATAAATAGCCAATGTTTTAAAATGTTTTACAACCGAAAATAGTTTTCAAAGTGTTTAACAGAAATGGGAATAAGTTGATCCCCAGTGATGGAATTTTACTTTTAATTATTAAAACGTGCTAAAACTGTTTACTTCAGTTTTAGTTTTGGAGCCTGAAATGTTTGTTGAAGTATATTTAGCAAGCACGACGGGGATTTCATTTTCCAGCGTGGAAATTACCGTTACAGCAGAATGTACAATGCGCCACGCCGTTCACGACGACGTTCCCGTGATGCGACGGGCACTATGCATAACCAAATTAGCCAATCGAGGAAACAATAGTGCAAGTCACGTGGACGACGCAAGGGGATGTGATTGGTCAATTTCGCCCGTAACGCGTGCGTATGCAAATGATTGGAAATCCTTCCGCAAATCCTATTATCCCTGAGGATTATCGCCGACATTCACAATTCAGAATGCTGGTTAAGTAGCTCGCGTAACGTGCCCAGTTATTTAGCAGAAAGTCATGAATGCTACCTCATGAAACCGTTGCTGATTAAAATATACGAAATCAACATAAACAGCCCCCTAGTAAACTACTGACAGTCACAAAAAATCACAGACATGCGAGGGGGTACCCAAAAGAAACAGGAATTTATTTATAAAAAATCATGTATTTAATTTTACTTGTTCAAACTTCAGTCGCCTTCAATGTACAGTAGATTCTCGTTATAAGCTCATTTCGACTATGCGTTGTATGCTCGGTCGAGAGTGAGAGAACCCGAGAGTGAGCTAGTGGGGACGAAAGAGTTCTCTCACTCGCGCAACACTCTGGCGGCTCGGAATAGTCGACGCTATGCGTTGTAAGCTCGCCGCCAGCCCCGAGCGTGGAGCCTATAACGAGAAATTAGAGTACTCTCCTTGTGATGCAGCACACTTATCGCAACTTTTTTCCTACTGCTCAAAACAGTTTGAGAACTCGTCGAGTTTGACACCTTTTAGTGCTTTTAGTACTGCAGAATATAATTCCGGATTCTTTTGGGTCACCCCTAGTAAGCAAACTTTCTGCGAAATTAAGAAACCAGCACTCAATATTCTCGATGCAGAATATTAAGGGGGTATACCCGTTTGAACGCTCGGCAAATTTTGTGTACAGACAAACTTGTCTATCCCTTAAGGGGGAATCCTATTTTTTGGGCTAAAAACATAGCGAAACTTTAGATTTTTTTTTAAGAAACCATCGAGAAATAATTCGAATAATCTGACATTTGGACCATGTTTTTATGCATCTTTGAAGAGGTTGTAGTTTTTTTTAATTAATTTTTAATAATAAATATAAGAGTTCATGTATAACTCCTATATTTGTAATTAAAAATTCATAAAAGAAACTATCGCTTCCTCAAAGATGCATCAAAATATAGTCCAAATTTCAGATGAATCAAATCGCTACTTAGTTTCTTAAAAAAAATCTCCAATTTTGCTATGTTTTTAGTCCAAAGAATGGGATTCCCCCTTAAGGCACAAAATAAATGTCCCCTCAAAATAAACTTCCCCACCGTCCACCCGCATCCACCCCCAGAGTTACCCTTTCACAGCCAGAGCTAATCGCGTGAACCTTCCTCTGAATTCTTCGCCATGTAATCCGAGTGTCTGTTGGTGCTGCACCGGCCCACGAAGTTCATTATGAAGCTGACGAGGGCGGACGCGAGCCACCCACGGAACTACCCTTCTACATCCGCAGCTAACGCGCAGCTGACCGTTTCTACTACTGGCCCGTCGCGTGAACCTACCTCTGGATTCTTCGTCATGTAATCCAAGTGCTCCTGAGTGGTGTACCATCCCATGAAGATCGGCATGAAGCTGATGAGGGCGGGCAGCAGCCACGCGCTGCCCAGCATGCATCCGACGGTGCCCTGCCGCATGATCACCGTGTACTCCAGGGGGCTGACGATCGCGTAGTACCTGTCAACGCTGATGCAGCACAGATGGAGGATCGAGGCCGTGGAGAAGTACACGTCAAGGGAGTTCCAGACGTCGCACATGAACCTGCCGAACAGCCACTTGCCGCCGGACAGCTCCGCGGACGCGTTGAACGTCATCGCGCACATCGCCACTAGCAGGTCGGCCGCCGCCAGGCTCACCACGTAACAGTTCGTCACTACGCGCAGCCTCCTGTGCCTCCTCACGCTGGCTATCACCAGAGCGTTGCCCAGCACCGCGGTCGTGATTATGCTGCCCATGATTATCCCCTTGATTACCACCACGAACACGTTCACGTTCTCCGGCAGATTCTCCACCGTGGGATTCTCCACGGGGACCGAGGTCACGTTGTTCGCTGATGTGCTGGACGTGGCGCTGGCGTTGCTCGGTGGCGTCGGAGTTGGGTCCACTCGGCTCGGCAGGCTCGTCGACACCGCCGCCATTACGTTCAACATGGTGGACGAGGTCTGTGGTAATCCACGGCTGCTTTACTCTGTCATGTCTGCTGGGGAAACTTGTCCACGATCATGCTTGGCACTGATTAGGTTAGGATTAGGTTACTGGAGAGCTCGTGGTACCCACACCTTGGAACCCTTTGCACAGTCGAGGGTGTCGAAGTGTGGTTGTTTAAATTACTCGGGATACTCTTTGCTGATGAGGAAGTGCTCGTGTTGGGCCCCCGGGTGGGACCGTTTCTTCAAGATGGATGGCTTGATGCGTTTATTGAAACGATTGGGAAGCCTGGATGAGGGCTGCGTGATCCTCTCGCTGGACCGTGGTGGTTGCGTGTCCATTTTTCTTGCCGGAATGTGTCCCTTGAGTTTGTTTGATTGAGTGTCCGTCACTGAAACCTCGTTTAGAGCCCGCTGTTCATTCCCGCGACGCACAACGCAGAGTCCCAGTCCCGCCTCAGGGATGACGCTCAGCTCGTGTTAAACCGGCGCGGTAGTTTGTCGGTTCAAACGAAAGCCATCGAAGGCATTAGCCTAATTCCACTTGCCTCTGATCCCGTGTAGCCCCTATAATTCAGAGATACAGGCAATCGATAGATTACGAAGAAGACTCGTCCCTCGGTTTATTTACGCGAATCCGGGTAATTCGATTTGCGCGGTACTTGCTCGGTCGGATTCACTACGTTGCGTAGGCTTATCGAGGGGAACGGAATTCAATCGCTGGCAACTATTCTTTTAACCGGAGATAATTAAATGAGCGAGTTTGGCAGTTTATAGGGAACTCGGAAAGGACAATCGAAGCTTGCTAAGAGGAATATTCCATATAAAAATCTTAATATATCTCATCCCAAAATTATCTTACTCTTCCTAAAATACGGTCTTTCAAAATCTGACCCCTTCTGATAAGAAACACCTACTGAATAACGCTTAACCAATACACAAGTGTTTCCCAACCTTTTTTGAGTCGCGATCACCTTTTATAATTAAACGATTTTATACAGCTTCACCTCCTCTGTCCGTTTATTCCTTTGGGTCAAATCTTGTAACTCAATTTTAAGTATTTTAACCCACTTCCATCAATCCAATAGACTTGAAACTTTGCAGGCGTGCGTGGTTATGATGACAATACAAAATTTAAAAAAAAAAACTTGCCCCGAGGGTTTCATAGCAAGATATGAATCAGTTTAATACAGAATCAAGCATCGAAATGACAGATGAAAAGCAATGAAATATCCTGCCCCACGATTTTATTTAAAGTGACATGTCACCGTCGTAATTGTAGTACAAGAGAAGAATTATTTTTCACTTTGTAGCACATTTTTGATCAAATTAAATAAAATCGTTTAATTTAAGAATTTGGTTTTATATATTTTTATTCAAATAACCTGCGACCTCCCCTCTCCCATATAAGCTAAGGTAAATATTTCCTTCCCTTCGTTTCTAAAAAATCGGCGTTACGTCATTAACAGATTATATCAATGTAACCATATTAAAATAAATACAGTGGCGAACGAAAGAAAGTCTACACCTTTTAAAATCGTATAACTTTTTTAGAATTGGTCCAAACGACTTGAGATTTTTTGAGAAGCTAGAAGTATTAGTTTGCTAAGTGACGTGTTTCGTCGTTTTGAAAAAAATTGCAATTGGTCGGAATAGCGAAAAAAAAAATAGTAAAGGTCGTTTTCTCAACTTTCTTTTCTGAGCCGGTAATGAAAATTCAAAAATCCCGTTTACTTTGCAACCGATTTTGATGCAATTTTCAGCACGTATACAACTTACTTAAATCTACAAACGGGATTTTTTAATTTTCATTATCGGCTCAGAAAAAAAGTTGAAAAAACAACCTTTACTATTTTTTTTCGCCATTCCGACAAATTGCAATTTTTTTCAAAACGAGGAAACACGCCACTTAGCAAACTAATTCTTCTAGCTTCTAAAAAAAAACTCAAGTCGTTTGGACCAATTCCAAAAAAAAGTTATGCGATTTTAAAATATGTAAACTTTCTTCCGTGCCAAAAATCGTCAACTAAAAATAACCGTGGCGATCCTCAAAAACCACTGCCATACACACTCCAGGCAGAAGCAAATTACAATTTTTTGAAAACTCCTAGGACCCGAAGCACTGCCATTAACAGGAAACGCAACAATGTCCATGGTTCAGAAACTCAACCAGCCCTAAGCAGAACGTCCAAAGATTCCCAACTAAGTCACGCAGAATATTAATTCGAAGACGCTGTTAACCCCCTTTTCCGCTTTGACGTACCCTGCTCCACAGTGTCGTAATTAACGAGTGGAGAACAGGGGTGGGGGGTGCGGCCCCAGAATTCGCTGGTTCTTTCATTATAACCGTTGACATGCAGCGACGCGGCCACTCGACTGTTCCTCGGCGACGTCGGCGAAGAAAAGTATTTCATCGTCACGCCGCGTAATTCAGAACCTGGGTGGAGAAGGAGGAGGGGGGGGGGGCAGGAGGGGGTGCCACCCTTGTAATCTCCTTCGCAAATAGCTTCATCTTCGTGCAATCACTTTCTAAGTAGAAACTACGGCGCATCGTTGAGCGGCGAAGTTTTCCACGCGGGGGCACGGGATTGCGCGGAAGGAGGGGGGCACGATGAGAGGCAAGAACGGCGTCGAGATGGGACGATTTGTCATCGATGTAATTTGCAACGGAAATCCTCCGAGAATTAACTTGTCGCGCCGTCGGACGACGCATTTGTTTCGTGGCTGTTGCCGCGGAGATTATGATTTCTTTTTTTTTTTTTTTTTTTTTTAAGGGGAAGAGGGTGGGTGAGGGGTAGGTTATTTGGTTGGGGAGGGGGGACGTGGTTGCTTAAGAATTCTTTTTTTAGTCTGTGGGGAATGGTATTTACTTTCTGGGTGTTTGTATTTTTTTAAACAAAACAACTGTTTGATTACCAAACAGTGAATACAGTAGGTAGGGGTTGAACCTATAATCAGTGTGGATAATTGCACGTGCGGAAGAAGAAGAATTTCACTGAATGACCAAGCAAATTCGTTGGAAATTGTAGGGTGAAGGACCCAATTACTGTCACCCTAAGCTGTTTTACATAAAATAACGAATACACCTTGTGAAATGATACATGGAAAAAATTTAGCATACCACTGAAACTGTTATTTATACGATAGAAAAAACAGCGCTTAATTTATTCTTCGTTAATTTGGATAAGTTGATCGAAAATTCTAAGCGGATATTAGGAGAATATATATTCACTCGAAAACGATGAATTTCTAGCAACGAATTTGAACATAGATTTTCAAAATTCACGGGAAAAAATCCAAATCAAAAAATAGAAATGTCCGTGTAGTGGGTGCTTTTTTTGGTGAGTTTTGCTGACTGCTAACATCGAATTTGAACTTAGAAGAAATATAAATGTCTGTGTAGTGGGTGCTTTTTTTAATATATCGTCCACCATGTTGAATAGACCATTGTGAATTTTGAAAATCTAAGTCCAAATTCGTTGTTAGCAGTCAGCAAAACTCATCAAAAAATCACCCACTACACGGACATTTCTATTTTTTGATTTTGATTTTTTTTCCGTGAATTTTGAAAATCTAAGTTCAAATTCGTTGTTAGCAGTCAGCAAAACTCCTGGAAAGAATTGTTTAAATTATCGGACTGACATAAAAGTCCGTGCATGGTCGGGCGCGTTAACAAATTTTCAATTCTTTGACCTCCCTTTGACCTCAACTTCAAAAATTTCGTGTGATTGATGTCTCACCATAAGGTATCGTTTCGCATAAAAATCCGTCCCAAAATCGTGGGACCAAAAAGAGACTATTTCTTGGGGTCACTCTTTCACGCAACTTATAGTCAGACATTCTGATTACCCTGACTAGAGAACAACAGAGCTATAAAGTCTGTCAAATGCAAGAGAAGTAGACTCGTCCGAAACTTTCAACCCCGCTTCGTCATCGCTTATGCAAACTCCCACCGAAATTCCCCCCAACCACTGGTCCCAGTCGGCCTGAATAGTCCTGGAAATGGAAGCACTACCCTCATAGTCAAGCCTTTAATCGTTACAGACTAAATCGCGGAAAGTCCAATCTCCCGGTTGAAGGATTACGCCGAGGTGGAGTCCCCAGGCCGAGGAGAACTCGTCGGCCACACGCCACGTGGCCGTCGGTAAACCGAAGGAGGAATGTGTGCCGATCGATATAGCCGTTATTCGGTGTATAAAACACGCTGGGATGGATGTGGGACAATTTCACCGACGGCCACGTTTCCGCGTTACCATTCCCTCGAACTTGCCCCGGGCCACCTCGTCCGCGAAGTCCTCGATTCATCCCCCCCACCCCCACCCCGCTACGCCGCATTCATTCCGCCCAGCAACCTTCCTGTTTACGCTCCTTCGAGGGCAATTTCCTCGGCCATCCCCATCGAATCGGATCGCCGAGGCATCGTGCTTGATTTTTAGGAAACTGGATTTTCCGCGGCGCTGAATTTCCTGTCCGTTCCCGTCATTGCAATCTCCCCGGCCGACGAGCTAATTTTTGCCCGGAACGAGCCTTTGACTCGCTCGGATATCTCGCGGCCCTCCTTCATCGGACGCGGAATCGAGGGGAAATGGCTGGATCCCGAGCCGACCGATTACGCGACCGCGCTGAAATGGGAAGGAAAATTGAAAAGTGCCGTCGCAGCGGGACTCGAAACTCGCTACGCAGAGGACCAACGGTGATAGGAGGCCACATTATTCCTCGTTCTTAATCTACACTCGATCCCCGATTTCTGTCGAAGCTTTTGGATAGGGTTAGTTATTTTAATTTGACGCCATTGAAGAGCGAAATAGTTCGCAAATTCTTCGCATCAGTAATACAAGAAATTCTACACCGTTTGGTGCAACTTGATGCAACAAAGAGAAATAGAAATATCAATATTAATATGAATATTCTCGCCAAAAATAAAAATAAAAACTTAGCTTAATAAAGTTTTCAATATTAGTGTTCTTTTTTTACTCTTAAGTCGAAGCAATAATTTTATAAACATTTTTTTCTAATTTCACCCTTCTTCCTGCAAGGTCCTCGATTTATTCTGATATATTTGATAAATTTTTACGGCAAATAATTTTTCCTAATTTTCCAACGACCTCCTGATTTTGCGTAATATATCCCTCGTTCACATTCTTCACAGGAATTCTTGTATCCGCGAAAGCGTGTTGTGCTCGTTCGGTTAGCACCGGCACGATGTTAATTAACGTCGATCTAGCGAGATTCAATTTCAATTTTACAGGATTTAAGCCCGAGGCAATTTGCTGGTGTGAATGGGAACGACGGGTGCAACAGTTCCGTTTAATTAATTCAGGATAAGCGAAATTAATTACAGCGTCTTTTGCTTCCATCTTCCTTTTTTTTTTTTCGGGGCTGCAGAGAGAACGGGGGCGAATTCGAAGCTGAAACAGCGACCGATAGAACGGCTCCCGAGAAAATGGAATTTTTCCCCACAAGGATACCCTTTTTCTTTCACTTAATCGCGTGGCGCTTTAGCGTGACTTTCGAGTTTTAATGGCGCTGCATTTACATGCATGAATTTAAATAAATGCTCGAAGAAACGGGCAAGTCCGCGGCGTCTAATAACCGCGTGCGTTGAAACTGCGACTTCTTTCTACCTTCCCGCGCGACTCTCGCGCGGATTCGTTTAAAAGCCAAGGTTCCCGTGTTCTTTGAAAATCGCAACTTTCTACGCCAGCGGGTTTTAATGCCCGAGGCTTCTCTGGAAAATATATCTGCGATTCTGCTGGCTCGCCGACTCGCGTTTTTGATAGAGTTCGAGGTCCGAGTCGTTTCCAAGGAATATTCTTAGGGGTTGCGGGGGAAATTGTGAAGTCCGTTCGACCAGAGAAATATGGCTCGCTTCGAATTGTAGAAGGAAATAATAATTCCGCTGGGTAGATCGGTACGAAGCTGTTCCTGCAATGTTCAACGGAGAATGTTATGCTAATGGCTGGCATCATGTAAAATGCAACGGCGGTTTGCGTGAATTCCCGTGTGACAGATGGTATGTAATTTCGGGCCGAGCTGAATTCCTGTTTTTCTGTTGCTCCGAGGTCCCTGGTTAATTTAGGAAACACCGGAAACGCGAGCTGCTATTACAACGCATTATAAAAATAGAGACTCTCGCTTTTTATTCTGAACCGCAGTGATTGCAAACTTCCGAGCCGTGCTTGCATTTTCTCCGCGGTCGTTTCTAAATGCAAGCTTTTACAGAAAACTAGTCGGACCAAGTTTTATAATACACAGGATGTTTAATTTTATTGTTAAACTTTGCTCGAATCGCGTGGGAAACATTATTTCTGTTCTCCTTAAAATGGCAAATAAATTGGCAAGTAAATTGAAAATTAGGAAGCAGAATTTTGGTGTGTATCAACAGTTCTTATTAATTTCAGTAAATTTTGCTGCAAGCAATTTTTGGGAATAATCCAGGTGTGAAAAAGTTATGAAGGGATATGCAGAATTTCAGCAGCGTTGGTTTGCAGAGTGCGTCTGACCACGGACAGACCTAATTCCCTTATGCGCTTATCCGCTGCCGTCTCGCACTCTACTCATATGGATTGCCACTTTGCTACGTGCAACGTTGACTATAGGCATTACTTCAAATACCGCATTTAATAAATGATGCTGAGATTAAGAAAAGCTTCACAATGCCGTGGAAATTCCTCAACAATTTGTTGAGAATCGTTTGAAAAGGAGGACGTTGTAAGAGAAAAGGAAATTTTAGATATCAACTTTTATTATGTAAGAAAACATTAATGTTTACATTAGAATAATCTTGTAGCTACTACATATTCGGGCCCTAAATAGGTAGTACATAATATAAAGTATGAAAATTTTTGACAAAAGCTCTTCATTTCTTAAGATATAGTAATTATAAAAATCGAAACAAGTCGTATATTTGAAATTGTATTGAGTCAGTATTTAATAACTGACCCAGACCTATTTAGGGCCTGAATATGTAGCAGCTGCAAGATTATTCTAACGTAAACATTAATGTTCTCTGACATAATAAAAGTTGATATCTAAAAATTGGTTTTATTTTACAAAGTTCTCCTTTTTAAACGACTTCAGACTAGACTGTCCTCTCCTCTTTCATTTTTGCATCTGGTAAATCGTGCGAGACGAAATTGAGGTTCACACGAAGGTAATTATCTAAATGTTTAAATGCCACCGAAATTCATTTTATTGGCTAGAATTATTTCCATCGTTTCCCAGTAATCATCACAACTATTCCAACCCTTACGTCAAGGATCTATTCAATAATAATTTTAACAATCTACACAGTACCCAAGATGCAGTTCAAATTGTTCCAAAATTGTAAAAGACTATGAAAATCAAATTCGCAAAAGAATTATTATTAGAGCAGATAACACAACAGTTTCCTTAAAAGTAGCCTCCGATCAAAATTCCTGAAAAATGCCTTATTTTCCTGAATTAAAAAAAGAAGAAACTGCACAACATACAGTAAAAAAGCTTTTTGGGCTTTACTACTACATATTCGAGGAACAAACGAAAAATTATTGTTTGAGTTTTATTAATTTTTGCATTAGATATGCAGCATTCATTGCACCACTGTAGAAATTAGAGCTGTTGACAGGCGCCATTGTAAAAAGATTAATTATGGACCGATTTCAAAAACTCTTACGGCATTCTATTCACAATTAGACTCGCTATCGCCTTGTCCGCAAAGAGTAATTTTGGATCACCCATTTTTTTTTTACCGACAGATTTATGCGTAGAAAAACTGCTTTTTTGCAACATTGTGTTTGAACATGTGCTAAAAATCGCCGAATTGTTTGTTGGCAATGAAGAGGGATAAAACGTTAACCATTCACATATATTTTAAAAATATTTTGAGCTTTTTTATGTCAAACGATCCTGTCAAGAGTTTCGATGGCGCCCGTCAAGAGCTTTAATTTCTACAGTGGCAAATGAATTTCGTATATCCAATGCAAAAATTGATAAAATTCAAACAATAATTTTTTTTTTGCTCTTCAAATATGTAGCAATAAAGTCCGAAAAGTTTTTTTTACTGTATGTTGTTCAGTTTCTTTTTTTTTAATTCATGAAAATCACGTATTTTTCAAGCGTTTTGACCGGAGGGTGGGAGAGACCGGAGCTAGTTGATACGTTATTCTGTTTTCAATTTTTTTTCATTTTTATTTGAATTAGATACTTAATAACAAATATGCCAAAATATACTTTGGTCCTTCCTCTTTAATATATAGTAAGCGAAAACTTGAGAAAATACATACAAAATGAATGAAAAATGTTATTTGGACGAAGGCAAAGTGTATCAATTTACCCCACTGCGGGGCTAGTTGATACATTATTCTGTTTCCAATTTTTTTCATCTTTTATTTGAATTAATTACGTAATAAAAAATATGCCGAAACATACTTTGGTCTTTCCTCTGTAATATATAGTAAGCGAAAACTTGAGAAAATACATACAAAATGAATGAAAAAACTGTTATAAAAACTAACAACTTTTTCTTTTTCTTTCTTTTCCAAAACTATTTACTTTTTCTCTATATAAACGAAAACAGTTAAAAAACGATTGGTAGCGGCAAGGTGCACAGACCTACGCTGGATCGTAGTAAAAAATTGAACAACAAACTTCACATATCTCGCTGAAATGGTGCTACATATATACGGTGTCGAGATAATTCGTCTGTACCAACTAGCCTCGGTCTCCTCTACCTATAATTATTTATTATTCCCATTACATCTGCAGTTACAACAAAACAGCAAATCCACCATGCCGGACTATTTCACCCCCACCACTACATCAACGATTGTTTCGGCTACACTACCTTCATCACTAACGCAACGCCCACTTCAATAACTGTGCCACCAATTACTCTAATAATTCGCCCCATTTCGCAAAACAATCGTCCTCGCAATTATTCAAACAATTCCTTTGCGCGTCCCTGTTACCAGTTCGCCAGAGTGGCGTGCGTTCTAACGACACGGCAAAGATTTGTGGGCTCTTCGTTCGGCGAACGTTTATTGCCTACGCTAATTACCACCAGCAATTAGCACACTCGCCGCCGCACTGGTGCGTAACGCCTCCGAGCAACGAGAAATGAACTGGAACAATTACCGATTGGATTGATACCGCCCCCCTCCTTCTGCCTCGTGTATCCTTTATCCTTGATTGCGCTCGCTAACTAATCGGAGTCTGGCCGGTGCTAGACAGAATATCATGAAACCCATCGATATTATATTTTGGGTTAGGTGCCATTTCTCGTGGGATTATTGATTAGGGTGGTCCTTATTTTTCAGCTTTAAAATTTGTAATGTCTGACCCCCCTAAAATCTTCTATTCGACAAAAAAAATATCTTCCTGCTTTTCATTCGTATATTTTGATATATAAAGGTCGCTCAAGGACTTTATATTTCGCGTGTACCACAAGTTTGGCAACTGCGACTTTCCATAATTGTCACTTGTCAATTTTAATGAAACGGGGTCCATGTTTATATATGAGAATCCGAAACCATGCTATTCCATGCATGATTCGAGAGCTGCTGATGAGAGAAATTTAAATGTGCATATAAAGCCTTATGCCACAACACAATACAGCGCGCACTCGTTATAAGCCCGTTTCGTCTATGCGATGTGTGACCGAATTTTAATATTACACTCTCACTTAAAAGTTAATAAAATTATCTCGTCCTTATTGCAAAAATTTCTATCAATTTATACCAAAATAGTAATATTTTATTGCCATTGAGCGACCTATAATCCTTAATATATTTTAACAAAATTTTAGACGAAATTCTTTTAAACTATTTGGAAGCTTCTGAGAGGGTCAGAAGAAATTTGTAAAAACTTTGATTTTTTACCATACATATAAGGACCACACTAGTGCACACTCGTTATAAGCCCGTTTCGTCTATGCGATGTGTGCCCGAATTTTAATGTTATACTCTCGCTTAAAAGTTAATAAAATTATCTCGTCCTTATTGCAAAAATTTCTATCAATTTATACCAAAATAGTAATATTTTATTGCCATTGAGCGACCTATAATCCTTAATATATTTTAACAAAATTTTAGACGAAATTCTTTTAAACTATTTGGAAGCTTCTGAGAGGGTCAGAAGAAATTTGTAAAAACTTTGATTTTTTACCATACATATAAGGACCACACTATTATTGATGAACGTTATTCTGCGTGTCACTGGATTGAACATAAATTTCCTTTTAGTTAGTAAAAAGGGACGGCAGTTGGCCAGGAATATGCTTGTGAAACGCTCGACGATAAAATGTTAATGGCGACGGATATATACGTCCGTTCGAACGAGCTTCGTGGAATATATGTATTAAGAAGAGTCGAGGAACAATGACACTTGACCCCGAAACATGCACCAGACGTAGACTATTGCTAATGAAAAGTCTCGGTGACAACCTTGCTCGTCGATAACTGAATCGTCGGTGCATGTTTTCTATACAGCTGTAGAGCAATGTAGGGTTTATTCTGGAGGGTTGCAGTTTGGGGAGGGCGTGAAGTGTCGGGGAAGTTGACGATGAAATGAAGTCAGAAATATCTGAAGGGTAAGGGGAAAAATCCAGGCATGGCCATTTTTCGTGATTTTGCGATTTATAGCAGATGGGGTTGTAAAGTTCACGAAGGGTTGTAAGGTTCAAATACCCCCGTAAGATGACGTCAAAGATTTGATACACCTACTGGTTAAAAACCGGGAAATGTCCACTCTGCACTGGAATAAAATACGGAAAGCCCCTACTGTTTGCAAAAGCATAAGAAAATTAAATACATTGAACCTTGTTTCTTTACTAGTGGACTAAAATATCGAAACTTAATTTTCTCGATTACGCTGCGTTGTGACATTCCCTGCTTTTCCCCTTACCTTTCATTTAGTGTAGTGTGTAAAATCTAGAGCATCGTGCTTCGAATCGAAAACAGTTTTTTTCTTGAGAGCAGCTCGATAAAATGTAAAATATATTTTTTTTTAAATATAGACGATACAAAATTTATTCATATTTCTTTCATGAGAAGAGTTCGAAATGGAAAGATTTTATATTTCTCCAAAAAGTACATATTGTGTCAGAATAGAAAGAATAGAAATATAGAAAAGAATTATTTCGCACTTCGAGGGTGCAGAAAGAAAAATTACGAAAAGGGACGACGATTCGGATAGTGAATTTTCCACATTTTTACTCGAACGCGAAGGGTCCGACGAATAGATATTTCACACTGCGCAATGCAAGAGAAAGAGGTTTCGTGTTTCGTCCGGCACGAGGCGCAGAATTCTCAACCAACAATCAACTCATATTTCATATGCATCCCTTCAGAAAAGAAAGATAAGTATGTCATGCCTCGCGTCCACTGAGAAGCAAAAACCAGAAGACGAGTGGTTTTCTACATTCGCAAAATTGAAAATCTGAAAAATCCCATTTCACACTCATGCCCTCCTCCATTAATAATATACAATCATTGCAGTCACCAAAGTTCTCAAACTACTAATTATAATAATCATTAAAATTCACCCCCTCTTGAATAAAACTATACCCCAACTTTCATAACATCTTTCAACAAAATAATTTACAAATCGAGCGTCCTAAATAATAAGGAAATCAGTCAGACTTTTAATCAACCCCTAAACCAACATACCCTTAAATACCAGAAACTCCTACAATCACCCCGAAGCACAAACTTCCCAGAAGAGCACGTTTACGATTCCCTGAGCTAGCAGATACAGGAATCAGAATAATCCTCGCAACATCCACTTCCTTCGCCGCAATCATCCCCGTCACTTTCGCCCCGAAACCTTCCTCCGCGTCCAGCACAAGATCTCCCAGAAACCAGCACTCCACAATTTCCACAGAAGAGCATTAAAACAAGCCCCAAGAAACGAGCAACCCCACCGCCGAGCAAAACACCAAAATCACCGATCACCCTAAATCCACCCTCCCCGAAGCGCAACGAACCATCCGCCAAGTGTTCCCACCAGGCCCTGCAATTTCTCAGGCATCGCAGAGTCGCCGAGTCCCAACCGAGGCCCGTTGAAGGTAACCCTGAAAATCCACCCTCTGCCGTAACAAACACCCCCCCGGACACTTTCGCCCCGTTGCGTCCGCAACCGTTCCGCACACCCCCGGACTGACCTTCGCGCCGTCGATGAGCATCGGCTTGAACGAGAGCTCCGTGGCGCGCGTTCAACCCCTCGAGCAGGGGTCGCTGACGAGAGAACCCTCGCGGGCCACCCTAGGACGTCCAAGTATCCGTTTCCTCTGCGAGGCGCAACGCACCGCTCGTAAACACTGGCTCTCGAACGGTCCCGGAAGGAAACTCAGGCCCCCAACCCCCCCCCCCCGCCCGCCCCCCTACCCCGATGAAACGCGACTACTCGACGATGATCGGGCTCGCCGGCGGAGCGCGTCACCGTTCACCCCACGTGGTCCTGATCTAAGGGCGAGTCGCGCGTATCGGGGCACATTTTCATTCATGATTTCGAGGCACACCGTGTAGAAGACGCGATCGCGAGTGCAGCCGCGGGTGGCAGGCGCACGTTTCAGCGGTGTAAGGCGCACTGTCCGCCACGGGGAGGCACGGATCGCTTCCACCAGCCGCCGCGGATGGCGGCAGCGTCGTGGAAAACAATCGCCCACCGACGGGGGCGGCAGGTGCGTTGCACCAAGTACACGGTGGTGGTGGTGGGGAACGGGGTGGGTGGGGTGGGGTGGGGGGTGGGGTGGGGGGGTGGGGGAGACGCGAGAAGGGCCGCAGGGGTTGGTCCCCCTCTCCTCCGCGGCTTATCACGTCGCGCTGGCAAGTGCAAGGTTAATTGGTAGAAGGGGGATGATTTTTCTTGGGCGCGCTCCTGCCCGTCCCGCTCGCGGGCTGTATGCCGCTGGGAACGGAGCATAGGGGATTGATTTTTCTGGGGGTCCATCCAGGGGTACTTGTTCGGGAGCTGGTTCGCCAGATTCGGGGTGCCGCTTTAGGGAGAAGGGGAAGCTGTCGCGAAAGTGGAGGGGTGTGTTCGTGTGCTCGGCTGAGATTTCTTGTCTGTGGGAGGGTTGGGGAGGTTTAGGGGAGGGGGCAGGTGAGGGGGCTGGGTTGGTTGGAGATTAGGAGTGTTTAGAGTTGTCCCTCCTGGGTTGTTTCAAGTTGAAGAAGTAAACTCAAGGGTTTTGTTAAGGGGTTATACCTAGTCAGGAAGCCGAAAAGAGGTGCATAATTGTGATTTTTTTTTTGAAAAAGCGGAAGCATATATTTTTACAGAACTTTTTGCACTTAAAAGAGCAACATTTAAAGAACACTTGGTAATTTTTTTGTAGAAAAATATTTACGTTTATAATAAAAATATAACGACATCCAAGAAGCCTTTCTGATATGCGGTGAGGAAGATATCTAAAAAATTACTGCACCAATCTTTCTGAAATTTTGTGGGCTTATTGTAGATATAAAAATCTAGTGGTCGATCGAAGGATTTTTTTTTCAATATATACTTTCGATTTTATGACCGAAAAACAGCCGTTTTTTTTTTTTGCAAAAATCGGAACCTTAAATTTAAACAGCCGCCATTTTGCTTTAACTTAATATTTCGGAAATTCCATCGATTAATCAGAGGGTAAACTAATATACTAACGAAATCTTTCTGGTTTTTTGATTTTAGATAACCTGATTCCGAATGGCAGTGCTCACCGCAAAACTACTTTTCAAAAAGTGCTTATCAGACATCGATCGTAACTTTCCTATAAATGAATACTTTTACACGAAAATATTACTGAATGTTCCTCAAATGTTACTCTTTTATATGCAAAAAGTTCTGTGCCAATATATGCTTATACTTTTTTAAAAAAAAATCTCAAATTCGCTTTATTTCGGTCTCCTGACTAGGTATAACCCCTTAAGGGGTACATGTACCCGTTTGAATATACATTTTTTTACAAGTCAACGGCTTGATGAAGATTTTCCGTTTTTGTATTATGTTTACATAGTATTATGAACTACTTAAAAAAAAAGTTTCAGTTAAAAAACTATTGTTTTCCGGAAGTTAAGTATACATATCCGAAACTCTCACGATTTTACATGGCTACACGGTGGCCCTGAAAAAAAGAACTGTATGTTGTGTCTGAAATCAGAAACAGTAAATTTTTTTTTATAAAATATGTTAACAGCTATCGATCGACGGCGCCGATTTTGAAAATTTTGAAAAATAAAGAAATGGTGAGATCAAAGCTAAAGTTAGATTTTTCTAAGAGAAAAGTCCACGCTTTTTCTTTGTAAACAATAAACGGGGAATCGGATTAAAAAAAGATTCTGCATGCAAAATTGGTTGAATGTAGCGCGGGTTTTAGAGCCACCATAATGAAAAATATAGTTCCGCCGCGCCGCGCCGCCCCATGCTACCTGGGTTGTTTCACTCAAATGCCTATAACTTCGTCAATTTTCCGGATTTTTACATCGGACTTGATTTATAATATTTCTAAAACACCAATCTATGAAAATACGTAAAAAGAAATAATCCGATATTTGACACTTTTAAACGGTTATACCCCCTTAAGTAGCGCGTATTAATAGTGTTGGAATTGGAGAGGGGGTGAGGATGTTTGGGGGTGGTCTGAGTTGGGATGGGAGAAGTAGAATTCTGAGGGCACTCGGAATACTAAGTACGCGAGAAAAGTAATGAGCGCTGAAGTTGATAACAGTTTGGAAAGTTCTGGGGACACTGAGAAGCCTGAGAAAATTATGGGAGGGCAGAGAAAATTGAAACAAACTTTGTCGTTGAAGAAAGACGGAAGTCGCAAACGTGAGTGGTATGAAATTCACAATCAGTTATGAACACTACGATTAGTATGATAATTTGGATAAATAATACTTGAACACCCCCAGCCCTTCGTTGGCACACCTCTTTTCTCGATCAACTTTAACACACCTGGGTGGGCTCACACCCGGAACAATTTTTCAACGACTGCCATTCTCATCTGAAGAATCCAATCGTTATGAAAAAAAATCGTGGGTCAACTTCATGGTCTGTAGAATGTATTCCAATAGTTTTTTGATTGAAATTTCATCACGGTTCTTGTAAAAAAAAATCTAGATTACCATGTGTCGAGAAAGCAGGAAGAAAATCTTCAAAAAACTGTAACTTTTACAAATTTAAATATTAGAAGCTAAAAATCTACAGAGTTATTGCTCACGTATAATATTTTCAGAGAAAAAAATAGTTTGTAAGTCGGCTTTGGAAAAAAGGTATTTATTTTGCATATAAAATTTACAGCCAAACTCACACCCGGAGTGTCAACGAAGGGCCAGACACCGATCTAACCAATTTCACGGAAACTTAATGGAACTCGACGACTCGCGTTTCTCGTCAGTAATTAATGTAGAATGAATAGTACCAGCCTCTGCAAAGAAATAATAACGCTTTGTCCAGAGCCCTGTCCGTTGCGTTCGTGGGTGGAATATTAATCGTCTCTCTGTAAATTGATTTCAATCGAATCGGCTTTCCGGACGGTTTACCTGGTATTTAAAGCGAATTACCATTTAGTGGTATAAACTGTATACATTAATGCTACAAAACGCCGATAAAATGACGTTATTAATGCGACAAATCCTCGTGGATCGCGGTTAATTACGTAATGGACCACGATTATTGGTTATTATACTCCTGTTTGGAAGGAAAATATTCTAATGAGAAATACAGGTATCAATTATACCGTGAGGGTACTCAATTAAACGACACTGAATATATGCATTAATACGAAAGTATTATATTTCATAGCCAATACTAATAATATACTTTAATGCTGAAATTTAAAGCTGACACGTTAGAGCTTTAATATACTAGTATTAATGTTAAAATGATAAATGGTGCCAATACTGCTGACATTATTAGTAAAATTAGCAATAATAATAAATAAGTCTTCCAGTAATATCTTTACTAAAATTGGTACCAGTAAGCAGACTTAAAACTATTTCACAACTATCACGAATCTAATTAAAGCATGGATGTAGTGTATTTTGAACTGAACAAGGGAAGATCCCGAACCTGATAATTCAAAAAATTCTGAAACTTCGTGAATATGTAGGGGATTTCCTCCTGATTACAACGCAATTTTTGTTTGCTGCCCAAATTCACTCTAAGGGGGTGGAATTGACCCCTGAAAATCCTGTTATTTTCCGATTTTGTGTTATAATTCGTGAACTGTTAAATAATTTTTTTTACCTAAATATAGATCTAATTAAAAGAAGTAACTTTTGTCTTGAAACTTTTTTCCTATCTCTTACAGTTCGCGAGTTATAAGACAAAATCGGAAAATAGCCGAATCTTCAGGGGTTAATTTCACCCCCTTCGAGTGAATTTGGGCAGCAAACAGAAATTGCGTTGTAATCAGGAAGAAATCCCCTGCATGTTCACAAAGTTTCCCTTGTTAGCTTTTAATAAGTTCTAGCTACTAGCTTTCAGTTTCAGTTCTTGGATTTAGTTTTGGTCTTTAGTTTTAGTTTTGTGTTCAATATTGCTTGGACTCCTACACTATACGGAGGTTAGGCCTAATAACAGCTCTAGCTGGGCCTCGCATTTTCATCATCCTATGTATTAAATTGGTGAAATAAAAACGAAAAATAAAATAAAAAAACTTAGACCTAGTAGTCATATTAGCCAACTGCTATCATAGAGATACGCATCTGAATGACCCTGAGTGGTTAATCGATTCTAGATCGATCACAACAAACGCATAGAAGGAGTAAACTTACCCTGCTCATCGAATTTCCACCACTTTTCCAGGAAATCAGGCTGGCCCGACTAATCGCTGACTTGTACTACTGAAACACTCAGGAAAACAGGAATTGCGTGACCTATGATTACAATTATTGCTTTTTCTCGTCAATCTACGTCCTTTCAACATATTTGGCACACATCTGATTAATTGTTTATGACAAATCTAACACATACAACGAGACGTTTCACGGGACAAAACATTAAATATGGGGTATAAGTGATTCTCGCGTTAAGCAGTTTGTGAATATTTTACGATAAGAAGGATCGCGTATATTAACTTTAAAGTATTTATTTTAGATAGTTTCCTAGAGTTTTAAAAACTCTGCAATATTTAATATAACATTGGGCTTCCTTACGTTCCATTTCTGGGTACAATTATATTGCACTGTGAAAATTAAAAATACTCCCTAAATAATTCTAGCGTTCTACATATACGAATTTCCAATTAAATTTCTCCCCCCAAAAGCATTTAAATCTTCCATACCAAGATATCAGAGAAAATATTAGTGCCATTAATAATTCTGAACGAACGATGGGGGCAAGATCGCTGCCATTATTTCAAACATTTTCCACATTCAGTGCCCTAATAAGAACCCAACAAATTTCTCAAATTCAGTGTATCTCTTTCACTGAACCGCGCATAATTCAATTCGAAATCCAAGGTGCCTTGGGAGATTCAACTCCCATCCCCTGTTTCCCAACGGTCAGAATTTCTCTACCACAATTCTGCATTTTATTCGAAGGCCTTCTCGAAGGGTCGGCCGATCTGTCGCCAAGTGAAAACTCTTTAGACCCGCGGCTGGCTATTTTTTCACCGCCCACGAAGCGGTTTAACCTTTAGTTTCATAAACCCCCCCCCCCCCCCCCCCCCCCCGACGTCTACCCTTTCCATCGGCCGCGGAATTTTCGAAACTTCGTAGCTCACAACAACGGGAAAAGTCGAGCAACTCGCCTTAAACGGGCCCCGAGTGACAGAGGAAGGCAGTGTCGATTTATATCTTAGGGGAAGTTTCTTATTGCCTTCCTTTGATAAATTAAAGGGCAAATGGCAAGTGGATCTTCCACAAGCAATACGTTAGTTTAAACCTGATTTTCCACCTTGGACCTCTCATTGTTTGCTTCCCCGTTACCCATTTGAAAAACAGATTAACAACCTTGTTCACTCCGGAAACACTGTGGAAAACAGTTCTGTGCACAACGTTCATCCTTAAGGGGGGAACCTGGTGTAGCGGGTTGAAGAAATCGATTTTTTTTTTCGCATAAATCAATGGTTAAACATCACGTTAATATGCTCCCAAAGCCGCGAAACGAAATTCGAAAAATTAAAGCTGCTATAGCCGGTTTTGCTACGGAGCGCCAGGTTACCAGAAAACTTGAAACGACAGTTTTACAATTTGCGGGCAACGTAACTCCAAAAATATTCGACCGATCGACTTGGCCTTGTGCACGGATATTTGTGAACATTTTCTGCACAGATCTAAGCTATGGGTATAATGATATTGTTTAAATAAATAACTTTTTTTACACATTTAAGGCAAAATTTCGTTGGAAAGAGGGACCTTTTTTTTCAAGAGGCCGCCATTTGTTCAATTTTGCATCCTTTAAGAAATAAATTGATACGATTCATCCGTACACTCATAAACTAAATGAAAATTGTTCGATTTTCGGTTTCAAATGAAACCAAAAGACGCTACGTTGCCCGCAGTGGACCAATTGCGTCGCCAACGGACTGGGCATAAGTCCTTATAACTTTGTTATTTGTAGCTCTTTTTTAATAAAATTTTTTTTTTATCTACCTTAACCTGTTAATACAATATCCCGAAAGTTTCAGAAAGATCGATTAAGTACTTTCTTTAAAAAGAATTCCGGAAAAATGCCTCGATTTTCAGCTAGTTAACCCTATTCTTTGGACTAAAAGCATAGCGAAATTTGGGATTTTTTTTCTAAGAAACCAGCGTTTCGATTTATCTGCAATTTGCACCATGTTTTGATGCATCTTTGAGGAAGCTGCAGTTTTTTTTTCATTAATTTTTAACCATAAATATTGTAGTTATGCTCGATCGACCATCGCGCCGCGAGAAATTCGCCGGCCGTTGGTGTGCATGATATTTATCTACCAGGTAATCTGAAATAGAAAAATGAAACGGCGGTTTATTTTATACATATGTAGCTTGAAATTGGGGAACCAGCAAAAAACAAAAAAAATTATTTAGCAGTGTGGAGAGTTTTCAAGCTGGAAGGTAGGAACCTTTAATTTTTGCTATCCAATTTTATGCCAATTTACTTGTGTAACAAAAGAAGTATAGAACTTAGCGGTGTTCTGGTTCATCAAATTCAAGCTACATACGTACAAAGTAAAACGCCGTTTCATTTTTCTGTTTCAGATTACCTGGGAGGTAAATATCATGCACACCAACGGACAACAAGTTTTGCGCGGCGCGATGCATAACTCCTATATTTATTATTAAAAATTAATAATAAAAAAACTGCAACTTCTTCAAGGATGCATAAAAACATGCTCCAAATTTCAGATTATTCAAATCGCTAGTTTCTTAAAAAAAAAATCCTACATTTTGCTATGCTTTTAGCCAATAAAATAGGATTCCCCCCCTTAAATACATTCTTCAATATTTTCAAATACAAAAGTGATATTTGAGTATGTATTACGTCCCTCAGCAATCTCCCCGTAAAACAGGAATCAGTAAATTCTGGACCTACGAGTAGAATGGTGTGAAATTTGAAGAAACTTATTCTGCCCTGTTTATTTAAAATATCCTATAATGCCATTTCGAAACATCCGAGGTAACTGAAGTTTTATCATTTCCTTGTGTCCTTGTGAACAAGTAAATAAATTACACTGCTTCTAGACCTTTACGAAGCACGTATGGCTTCCTAACTTTACTTAAAAGCTACCTAAATGACGTGTGGAACTTATTAAATATTTCAACATTTATTGAAAATGGGAAAAATGCTAAATTGGACATTTTAACTAAGGAGGTCAGTATTTTGCATCTACAAAATTCGTGGACTTCCATCAGGAATAATAATTAACAAAGGACACAATGTGAGATAAAACGGTTTCGCGGTTAAACGGCACATTGGACAACAATCAAACCCAATGTAGACACGTGGTAGCTTGGATTTTCGACAAGCACGCGTGCACCAGCCTTTGTTTCAACCTCGACAAAGCAATGTGACATAAACAAGGGAGGTAAAGTTCTACTGAAGTGGAGGGTAGGATTCACGTGCAAACAGAGGCAATGATAATTTTCACCTCGAACGTTGCTCGCCACAAATAATCCCCCTTAACGGTGGCACATCAAATCGGGAAACACGAACGGGACCTGAAATATGCGCCACTGTGGCTGAGCACACCAACATCTGTTAACGAAATTTCGCTTTACTAAAGGGAACCCATCTGCTGCTCAAGCTAATCGAGATATTAATAAAGAAATTATAAAGCTGGGAGATGAAGACGAACTTAACCGTTCGACGGTTTAATAAAATTTCGTATTCCGGTTCAAAGAATGCATATTTCTCTTGGGTTCTAAAATAAAGGGTAAGGGGGGGGGCAGGGATTATCACAAAACAGCTATAGAGAAAATTAAGGTTTAATATTTTACTCCACCAGCAAAGAAAAAAGGTTCAATGAATTTAGTTTTCTTATATAATTTTCTTCCTAAATAATTTCTTGCTTTACCAAGGCGACAGAAGCTTATGCTTAGACAAATCTTTAACGTTGTCTTAGGGGAGTATTTGAACTTTATAGCACTTTTTGATTCGACAGTTCTGTAATCGCAGTTGCCACCAGGGTTCGAAAGAGTCCTGGAACTTTTCAATAGGTTCTATTTGAAACATGGACCGTGGAACTTTTTTAAAAATGTTCCCATGAGAACTGATGAAGAAAAAGTTCTTGAAAATAAAAGCTCTAGTTGGAATGGAACTTATAAAATATAAAAATAAAAATTTCTCTACGACAGGAACAGATATTTTGTTCATCAATATTAAAAAAAAATCTCAATTGTTGTAATAAATAATTATTACAGTTAAATTGATATTCTGAATGTGTTATTTATTTGTAATATTTACTTACGTAGATAATTTCTACGCAGATATTATAGAATTGTGTATTTTGGTTCATGTAAGTTATAAGAAAATATTATTTAGATATTATTCTTTACAAGTTCTCTTTTCTGTTCAATACTTCTTATGAAACTATTAAGTACTTGTGTTATGATTTTCATACCTTTTATTAAATAAACGCGAAGAATATGATATTATAATAGTTTAGTATTTATCTTAAGGAACCTTTTTTAATAAACGTTCTAATATAACTCTTTCCATGAAACTTTTATTATATAGCTTCTAAAATATCTGTTCCATGAGAACACTTTCTAAAGAGGTTCCTAAGGGTAACATTTCTTTCAATAAAAATTCCACAGGAACAGATATTTTCTTAAACGAAATATATACAGTGGCGTGCAAAAGTATTCGACCACCATTTAAAATCGCATAACTTTTTTAAAATTAATCCAAACGACTTGAGTTTTCTTGAGAAGCTAGAAGGATTAGTTTGCTAAATGATGTGATACGTCGTTTTGAAAAAAAAAAATGCACTTGGTCGGAATAGCAAAAAAAATAGTATGGGTCGTTTTTTAAAATTTTTTTGTGAGCTTGTAATGAAAATTCAAAAAACCTGTTTGTAGATTTAAGTAAGTTATATGCGTGCCTAAAATTTCATCAAAATCGGTTAACGTTGCTCTGAGTTATAAATCGCGAAATTCCGGAAATCAGCGATTTTCGACCTTATTCTGCGATCTTTAAGCGTTTATAGCTCAGAAAATTGTTAACCGATTTTGATGAAATTTTAGGCACGCATATAACTTACTTAAATCTACAAACGGGTTTTTTGAATTTTCATTTGGGGCTCACAAAAAAAAGTTTAAAAACTACCTTTACTATTTCTTTTTTTGCTATTTCGACCAAATGCATTTTTTTCAAAACGACGAGTCACGTCCCTTAGCAAACTAATCCTTCTAGCTTCCCAAAAAAACTAAAGTCGTTTGGATTAATTTTAAAAAAGTTATGCGATTTTAAAAGGTGGCCGAATACTTTTGCACGCCACTGTAAGTTCTAACAGAATTTTTTTTTTTAAAAATAAGAGTTCCAGAACTTTTTCGATCCCTGGGTTGCCACCAACAAAATATGCTATAAATCGCAAAATCACGAAAAATTGACATTCCCAGTGTTTTCCGCTTACCAACCAAAAATGCTACTAGGGGCTTTAGTCAACATTCCTATCCACCGTATAAACGAAATTTGTGTCATCGTGAAATCGAAGAGAAATGAATGGGGGTGCCACGAATGCCACTCAAAGTGTCCCGTTCAAGGTCTCGGGACAACCCCAAAAAATTTCCAAGTTCCACACACGTAGTGCCGTTGGTATTCGCGACGAGGAGCCGTCGGCAAATAGGAAATGGGCCAGGAGTCGTGTACGAGGGAAACTCGGTGGAATTTCTGTGCCCAAACAGGCTCGGGCAATGCAGCCTACTTCCGATTAGCCTCGCCATTGGCAAAGTCGGCGCGGCTTGCAGCGGAATGAGGGTCACAAATGCTTAATCGATGCACCGTCGGCTGCGACCCACCCTGGTGCTGGCGTCGACCTTGTCATCTCGGCTCGAAAAACACGCCGGATCGGGGCCGGCGAGCGGCAGGGAAACTGGGTATCTTTCTAGTTAGCAGGCTGCACTCAGCAACATCTATTTTGTCGCTCGATCTCGCGAGGCGAATGTCATTAATTCAAAGGCAAGTAGTTCGAACTATGTAGTTAGAGGTGTGGAGTTATTTTTTGCCTGGTAGCTGGAACAGTATTCGTGTGACGTTTGAAATTGTTTGCAGTCGATTTGTGCCAAGGCCTAGGTCTGATCTGACGAGGATTTAATGACATCGATCTTTCGTGAGTTGGGGATCTGAATCTATTATATTTATTTCGACATTCGAGTTTGTCGAGTGAATGCAAATAAAACGAAAGGGGATGTTTGGACAACAGATAAGTGACGTGTGTGGTGATTGGAGGCTGTAGTAATTTTTGCGGAGAATTAGCTTGGAATAGATTGAAGACATTTGAAGTTGTTTGAAATGCAGGGCTATCTTGATAGATTTAAATGAATTTTAATAATGCGCGAGATTTCAGATGGTTTTGGAGAAATTCAAATTTATTCTGATAGCAGTATTATTGCTTGTCCAAAGTTCAGGTAACCAGTAGCTATCGATTTATTATTCACGAATGGTACAAGTTAAATTTTCAATGCAACATATTCAGTAACGAAATGTACCATCTCTTGGTCATAGAGGATGAAACAGCAGCTGATATTTCAGATTTCTAAATGAATCAACAACCATCGATGGAATTCAGTCTGAAGACGTCTTGAGACTTTCATAACACGTCTGAGACTCTCGAATACTCCGGGACACTCCGCTAACAAATTATTATACCCTTATTCGAACGTGTAAAGAATTTCACAGAAACTTCGTGCGAGACTTTAAAGAACTCGTTGTTACTGTCTGAGTCGCGTTTAACTGCGATTTAATTCCAGAAATATTATACAAAGTTTCTAACGCACTGTTTAATCATTCTAGTGAAGCAGTAATAATTGGATCCTATTTGCCCCGAGCATTAGTTTACCGCCAACACTGAAATTTACAGTGAAATCTAATTGTTTAAAGCCTCGCAGAAAGTTGCATGGGTGCAACTGCAGATCGAGTTACTTTTGAAACCCGCATTGCGAGATAAAATTTTGTCCAGCCCTGAGAAATGTCACTCAGTGTCAGAATTATTCTTCGAAATGTTTCTCCAAATATTCCCGCAACTATTCATTTACACGAAGTTCAATTAAAACGACCAAAGCGAAATCACAGACCAGGTATAGGATAGACTTATCATCCAATGTAATTTTGTGTCGCACACCCTTACCATTTTCGTGTCACATCCAACGTTATCGACTCAGTCTAAAATAAGATTACAATGCTAGAGTAAAGAGTACAATGGTTGGCCATTTAGGCTTCAGCTTGATACCGTTTTGCAAGTCGCAATGCTTGGGAAACGTTACCAATTAACCGAGCACACCAACATGGAGATACCTAGGAAAGTGACCCATTTCTACGAAATATTTCTGGTCCATGTTCGACCAATGCTTTGTGCATTTTGAAAAATTTGGGAAAAGTCTTACGACTGAAGTTCTTAAACTAAGACTTATTGCTAGGACTATACCTAGTTAAAACTAAGCACGCGTGCAAGTTCTTCCGCGATGTATAAAATTTTAGGTTTAGTAGCTTAAAATTATTTTAATGCAAGGGGGAAAGAAATTTAAGTCTATATAGCAGCCACTTTGGCAGCTGTCATTTATTATTATATGGTAAATGTGGCATTTTTGATTTCTCCTAATATCGCCACTAGTGTCTCTTTATATTTAGCAGAGGCAACGGTCAAGCAAAAGTAGCGAGCATACTGAGCAGGTAGTACCAACAATGACTGTCATTGTTAATTATTGTACCAAATTAATGCTTTCTATTCGCGCCTTATTAAGAGAATCTAATGACTCGAATGTAATTACTGTTAAGAGAGAAGATTTGAAAGATCTCACACGGAAGAGTTCAACTTCAGAAATTGAACTCGTATTCGATACATTAAGCATCCCAAATGATTGGGAAATTAAGAAATCTAGTTTAGAATGTTTGAAACGCGATATTAAAACTTCTATCGCGAATTTAAAATTTATTTATTGTATATTTCTACGCGTATTAAACATCTGGAAGCACACGCATTAATGTTTCTATTCACGAGTACTAAGTATGTATTCGTGGTCACTGTGCTCGCTACAGCAATCATTTTGTTCGATGGCATGCAGAAAGTTTGAAAGAATGAAAAAGTATTTATCACTCACCGTTCGTTGCAAACAGTCTCACTGCTATCCATGCAGACAAGCATCCCCCTTCAGCAGTAGCTATTCGGTCTGCAGCTGCAGGGTCAGTACCGAGTAGAACGTGTCACAAATATGTCGCATTAAGTTCGCGATGAAGAAGCAATAAGAGCACCGGTGCTCTGAATTAATTCTGAATGCGTTAAAACACTGATTCTACGGTCGCGTTCACGTTACTAACACGCAGGGCCACTGTGCACTACGAAATACTTTATCGCGAAATAAGCACTGACTCTACAATCGCATTGCACACGATTACAAAAGCACTTCACGCTTTTAAACATCTCTCAACAGTGGAAAGATGTGTTCGGGCTCGAGTAAAGTGTTTCCAAAACAGTCCTCTAGATACTGAGTATAACGTAATAGAATTTTGTTAAAGGGCCTTCCACATAGTCCAATAATTGATGGAATTGATGCAGGAATCGTAAAACGACGAAATGATATCCACTGTGACTGCACAGATATTCAGTGATCCGATTACCGTTGCGGACAAAGTCGAACTGTTAGGGCACACCGTTCGGCGATGTAGTGACTTTGGTAGAGGTTGTTGATGTTTTTGTCGCGCTCGGCCGACTCCCAGCTAACTTGAAACTCGTCAAGGCCAGACATAATATTATATAGCAATGTCCATTGCAAAATTTTCACTTTTCACAACTACAGTCGTGCACCCCGCACCTTCTACACGTATTTTTATCACTACGAGATGTGACCAAAGACTAGGTAACTCTTTGTCAAAAAGTCTACTAGATGATAGGTATATTCTAGTGAAATCTTGTTAAACGGTGTTCTATTTAATCCAGTAGTCGAACGAATTGATGTAGGCATCGAGAAATCAGGAAATAATATGCACTGTAACATTCACAGATATTCACCGATCCGATCACTATCACGGATAAAGTCCAGCTGATAACTCACACCTTTCGTCAATGTTGTCACATTGGTAGAGGTTGCCGTCGACCTCAACTGTTTCCCATGCAAGTTGAAATTTCTCAATTTCTAAGGACTCGAATGTAATTACTGTTAAGAGAGAAGATTTGAAAGAACTCGCACGAAAGTGTTCAACTTCAGAAGTGTAACTCGTATTCGATACATTAAGCATCCCGTATGATTGTGAAATTAATGAAAAGTAGTTTAGAATGTTTGAAACGCGACGTTAAAACTTCTATCGCGAATTTAAAATTTATATATTGTATTTTTCTACGCGTATTAAACATTTGGAAGCACACGCATTAATGTTACTATTCACGAGTACTAAGTATGTATTCGTGGTAACTGTGCTCGCTACAACAATCATTTTGCTCGATAGCATGCAAAAAGATTGATAGAATGAAAAAGCATCACTCACCGTTCGTTGAAAACAGTCTCACTGCTATCCATGCAGACGAGCATCTCCCTTCAGCAGTAGCTATTCGATCTGCAGGCCAATATCCCGCAGCTGCAGGGTCAGTGCCGAATAGAACGTGTCACACTCACAAATATGTCGCATTAAGTTCGCGATGAAGAAGTAATAAGAGCACCGCTGCTCTGAATTAATTCTAGATGCACTAAAGCACTGATTCTACGATCGCGTGCACGTTACCAACACGCAGGGCCATTGTGCACTACGAAATACTTTATCACGAAATATGCATTAACTCTTTAATCGCATTGCACACGATCACAAAAGCACTTGTTGTTTTTAAACGTCCTTCAGTTTCTTAAAAATGATTCTAGGTAACGGGTTTTGAGCGCCATAGTGTCTTGATCTCCGAAATGGATTTTCGGAGAGAAATCCGCGTGAGTCGTTGAAAAACCGAGCTAAAGCATAGCGTTGCAAAAGCCTGCCTTCTATGTCAAACTCTCTCACTCTAAACAAGTCACACGTATAGAAGCACGCACGCACCTTTCAGAATTTCAACGCATTTCAAAGTAGTTGCTGAGTTGGACGCTGTTCACGAGCAGATGCCACTACATTCAGTCCTCAAATTATGGGTCGGTAACACAGTTTGGGTGGCGACACGACATCCATAAGGTGATAGGTCTATCCTATACCTCGTCTGTGGTAATAATTGGATCCTATTTGCCCCGAGCATTAATTTACCGCCAACACTGAAATTTACAGTGAAATCTAATTCTTTAAAGCCTCGCAGAAAGTTGCATGGGTGCAACTGCAAATCGAGTTACTTTTGAAACCCGCATTGCGAGATAATATTTTGTCCCATCCTGAGAGATGTCACTGATTGTCAGAATTATTCTTCGAAATATTTCTCGAAATATTCCTGCAACTATTCATTTACACCAAGTTCAACTAAAACGACCAAAGCGAAATGTTCGTCGCCACTGTTCTGTCATATGAGCGATGCTTGGTCGCCGCGCTTCAGTCTACTTCTGGTTAAATTCGTTAATACATTAAATTCGTAGTTTATCAACGCCACCTACTTTACCAACAGCGTTCCAAATAGCCACCTACAGTGGCGCTACTAACTAAAAATCCTAGTTACATAAATGCAAGGTTACAAACCATTCCTCTTTTACATATTTGCCTGCAGCCTCAATATATCCTTATTCCTTCACACTGTGTGACTCATTGTGCAACGTTCTTGACCCTCAATATAATCAATTCGTTGCTCTCCGAAGCGCATTACGTGCTAATGTATTTCTAACGATAGAATCATCTCTCGCCATTCAAATATAACCCGTTCGTCAGTAACAACGCGTCCATCCAGCATTCACTCCACAAGTAAACTATTTCTAACCGTTCGATTAAAGCAATCTTTCCCGAAACCCGCCACACAATTTTCACTCCCATCAATCCCTAATAACCAGATACCCGTTTAATTGCGTCGGGGCAATGTGCGGTAATCGCCCCATATAGAAACCATATCAGCCGCACTCGTCACGCGTGACTTTTTCCTCTCGCCGATTTGAATATCACAGACGGTTGCGCGCGCGCCCCGCGATACCTAAGGCCAGTTCGTGCACCTCCGCGGAGCGTGGTGCTCTCAGCTCGCTCGAACTCTAACCCCGCCTTAACCTACAAAAATAAAGGAGAAATGTGGCACGCCGAGCACGCCGTGGAGCAGTTCTATTCATAACTCGGCGCGCGTTAACCGTCCTGCGATGCAGTGATACCGCGAGAGGTTATTGCAAGGCCTTCCATTCCAGAGGGGAGCTCTTGACAACCGAGCGCGTCTCGTGGGCTCTCCACGGATGCCGATTGCGAACGTCGTCCCGTGCTCGTATTTATCAAGCCGATTATCTTGGCCCGCGAACGTCGCTCGGCCGCCAGATAAAGCAGAAACACAGGCGACGATAGTTTCCACTCGCCGAACGGCACGCGAGATGCACTGACCCGCCACGGGACGTGGGCTTCGACTTTCAACTTTCCAACAGAATCTCGTGGGGAAAAATGGCGGGCAGTTACACGAAGAAGGAATTCGGCGTGGGCACCGAGGAGCAGACCCTGCTGAAAGACTCGAACGGCAGCCGCATCGTACCCGCCAAAGGTATAAGACACCATCATCCCGCGTTACTCGTCTTTTCCATTCGGGCGCCGCTCATTTCAGCCCTCGACACGACATTTCAAATAACCGGGGGCACTACCCCCTTCTCGGAAGCCCGCATTTTTATTTCTTCTCATTCGGGATACTTTACCAAACCGGTCTCCGCTTAGACACCACTTAAACCGGCATGCCGTTCAACAACAGGCTACCATAGGAGTCGATTGGTAGTTCGTATAAATCGCTTCTTGCAAGGGCAGCGGTGTTTTCCGATTTATTACGAAACGTTGAGTACCCCTTTCGTTAATGTAGTTATATAATACACTTAGGGATAGGAGTAAAGAAATCTTCTTGCCAGGGGATGTTGCATCGCAAGGAATCGTTGTTTGCTTAAGCGGACGGCTTTTGTTTGAATGTATTCCTCTTAATCTCGAGGACTTTGTAGTCGAGTAGCTACTTCCATGTGTACGTGTGATTGATTGCGTAGAGTTTATTAGTGTTTAGATACACGATTGTTGAGGGTACGAAGATAAAAATTCTGGAAGAAGATAGGCCAAAGATGTGCGAGCACTGTTTGCGATAAACTAATACTCCGTGTTCTTAAGGAATTGAGATAGTACGAAGGAAGTATGTACTAAAGGAATGAAAATTGAAAAGGTTTTCCATAGAATTTTGCTAAATTGATTAACTGGCTTAAGGACGGCTCTCACTTGGCCTCGCCTCGGCTCAGTTTATTCCTCCTACGCTTTTCTTATGTATTTTGACAATTTCACTCACACTGCGCCTCGCCTCGGTGCGACTCGGAGCCGTGGATTCTTCCTCGAGAATATTTTGAGGAAGAGGCGAGCCGAGGCGAGGCGAAGTGCGAATGGATGCAACGCCACCACTTTCGGTGATCCCTAAATGAGGAAGGAAGAGGTTCTATGAAGCTCAGATAACTTCAGGTATGGAAAACCCCAGGCATTGCGAGCTTAGAGTGCGAAAAGAAGTTGCGCCGAGGCGAGGCGTAGTGAGAGCCTACCGTTAAAGTGCCCAGCGTTGCTTAGACTTCTTATATGTGTCGATAACATCGGCATTAATATTTCAAAATTGATCTCTATTAATCACCGGCAGGCGTCTGTTTGTTTGGGTCAATCTTGAGAACCACTGGACGGACTGCGACGCAGCCCCCTCAAAGCATTCTCGAGGAATGCTTCGCTAAAATCGTCACTGCTTGGGCTTCCTCTTGTTAATGTCTCGTACACCTAAACCTTCCTCGAGAAGTGCTCTATTAAACAGTGAAAACCGCATTACAATCCGTCCAGTGGTTCACGTCCACGCAGAGATAACTATAAAAGTAAGTTTCTGTAAGAGGAGATACCCTGTACGCACAAGTGTCTCGTTTCATCTAGAAAGCAATTCTTCGCTGACAGAGCAAGCGAGGAGTTCTATTATAAAGTCAAGCATGCATGCTTAAGGAATCTAAGTTTCTTGCAATTATAATCACCTTCGTCGTCGCTATTGTTCACTTGAAATTATAATCACACTTCTCTGACTTGCGAGCGATGCATTCGATCATCTCATCCCCTTAATTCCATAACATTTAGCATCGTTCTACTGTATTACATGCTCGCAGTATAATGTTGTGTATGTTATACAGGGGTATTATTTAAACCGAAATGGAATAGAAGTAAAAAAAACCCTCGTAAGAATGTCTGTCCTGCAGATAGCATTAAGGCTTCCTATAATACTTTTAGAGTTCACGTTCCAACTGGTAATTAATATTTCCTTTCTTTTAAAGTACGAAAATAATGCTTACGTTACTCCTCTTAATGTTACTCGTCGTCGCGTTGTGCAAACCTAAGATACCGATGCGAAGTCATACGAGTATATATGTACTTATATCGAATGTTTGCGCCGTGTTCATTGAATTAATAAATTGCTTTAAATTGGAGCATTATTAGGGTATCGTCAGGATAGCTCTGACCGACGCTGCATTAAATTTCTGCCTGCACCGTATCAATCGTATTACAGAATTGGATTTCTTTTATTTTAGGTACCGAGCCTGTTCGCCTCTCCCCTGGATGGGAGGGCACAGGTAGGCCTGACGATGAATTGAATTTCAAAGGAGTCACGATGGATCAAGCGGATCTTGAATTAAATCCACCCAGAGATAGGTATAACGCAATCGTACGCTTTTACTGCGCGTCAATTTAGGCTGCTCGTAATAAATATTCTTAAATCTAGATTAAACATAGTCTTCTATATAATGATACTTCATGGAATCGGTGCCTTGATGCCGTGGAATATGTTCATAACGGCGAAGCATGTAAGAATCTTCGAAGCGTGTTCTTCGATCTCCGATCGTTAACTTAAGGGGAGGTTCCGGTCTGGAGCCCATAAAAGTAGGTGGCCTTTAGGAATTAATTAAAGGAGAACTAATGTATGTAATTTAATGGGACTTCTTGCATTTTATTAAGGATGTCTTAAGTTATAGAAATATATTTTTTGTTTTATAATTAATCATTGCAGACGGCACTGGGGAGTCGTTAAAGTCGAGGCGTCAAAAAATTCATCCAAATCGGTGGGACCTGTATCTCCAAAAGTTATTATCCGAGTCGACTGAAACTTTTTTTTATTTTGAAGAATATACTTCTGGCTAGGGGGAACCAGAAAAAATTACAAAAATGACTTTTTTTTTTAAAAAATAACGAAACTTGAAGTTTGAAATCACTTTTTTCCTATATTTTTCGTCCATTCAACGCCTTTAAAAATGATACATTTTCTTTTTTTTTGTATTTTTTCTGGTTTCCCCCTAGCCAGAAGTATATTCTTCAAAATAAAAAAAGTTTCAGTCGAATCGGATAATAACTTTTGGAGATACAGGTCCTTACCGATTTTGAGAACACTGTTTCGAGAAAAACGCGCTTAAAGTTATACGTGAGTGCCGAGTGGCCGGTTGTTACCCATGCATTTGCCGCTACTCAAGTGCCTATAACTTCGGGAATTTGAGGAATTTCAAAAAATCCTTTTAAACACCTATTCCTAAAGGGCTGAACATTCGAAAAATGAAATAAAAAAAAATCGATGCTTAGACCGGAACCTCCCCTTAATAAAGATCGCATGTTTCTAATCGAATCTTCTTTCAGTATTTCGTTCATTACAAATTATCCAAAGAATACACAGGGATTGACACGAACTATGCCACGTATTTTCTTGGATACTTGGGATTTGCCGCACAAATACCAAATCTGCTGTTTAATTGGTTGAATATCTTTATACAGCTGGGGTACGTATTAGATTTGATTTCTAACGATGCTTGTTGATATCTTATGGCTTTTAATGCTCCCAGCAGAGCTAGACTCTACGAATGTCTTCATTGTACTGCGGCCGCAGTGTTCTGATGAAATTCAGTGGTAAAGAAGCAAGATATCGAAGTTTAAAATGTATATGATTCTTTTAGTGGCAATTTGACAACGCGTATAGTATGGGGCATCTTCATACAAGTTTTAATATTTGTGTGTACTGTTATTTTGGCAATGACTGACAGCTCCGGCTGGCCTGGTGCCTTTTTCTGGATCACCATGGTCTCTGTTGTTATATTAAACAGTAAGACGTTAAACGTTTTGTTTCCTCGAAATTCTCAGAACAAAAGTCACACGACTCATTAAGTTTCACTCCATAAAAGCTGATTCATACACGTCCAGTAATTTAGCCGAGTAGCGAGTAATTTAGTAATTTACTTTTGCTTTACTAAACTACTCGATGAGATTTAATTGTCCACACACGGTGAATTATTAAATTACTCGCTACTCGACGTGTCTGAATCAGCCTTTATGGATAAATTCTATTACCTCCGATACACCATCCTTTACTTTCTAATTACTATCGTATCGGTGTTGCGTGCGCCTATCTTCATTCACGATATCTCTTTCAGCTGCGAACGGAATTTACCAAAACTCCGTGTTCGGCATGGCCGCGAAGCTGCCCACAAAGTACACAGGGGCTGTTGTCTTAGGCGCGGTAAGCGCGAGCCCACGATTCTTGCGTAAAGTGTGCACAAACAGATATAATACCCTTGTACTGTTTTCAGAATCTAAGCGGAACGTTCACAGCCTTAATCAGCTTCTTCTCTCAATGCATGGCGCCGAATGCCCGAACTGCTGCGATATACTACTTCATAACGGCTCTTTTCATTCTCCTCGCCTGCTTCGACACATACTTCGCACTTCCCATAAACGTAAGTCCTGCAGCTTTCCTATACGCTGGACTGAAGAATCGCGCATTAATGCGTTGCCGTTTGCAGAGGTTTTACCGGTACCGCGAGCTGTTGCACCAGAAAGGAGTGAGCAAGAGGCAGCTGGAGAACAAAGCGACAGGCAAACAGGACACGCCGCCCTATTGGAAGATATTCAGGCAATGCTTCCCGCAATTGTTTAACACGTTCTTCGTATTCTTCGTCACGCTAACTCTCTTCCCGGCCGTTCAATCAGACATACAGCGCGCGGACCCTGACTTCGTGATCTCGAAGGAATATTACACTACCGTCATGTGTTTCCTCACGTTCAACACCACCGCTCTGATCGGCAGCTCTATCGCATCGTTAATTCAGTGGGTGGGTAGAATGCTCTGGTCGGAGAAACTTATTAAGGATGTATCGGACGTACAATATTAGACAAAAGTATATGAAACGACAGTTGGAGTCTTATTTTTAATCCTAGAACGGTATTTTTCACTTTACAAATGCTTTCTCAAGCATTATTTGCTGAGCTTTTGGCAGTGAAAATGCTCTGAATTCACAATTTTCTCAAGTTATAATTTATTTCTTTAAAACGGTGTAGTGAAAACAATTGAAATTCGGCAGATATTTTTTTCTATCCATATTCTACATGTACAAAAAAAAAATGAAAACATTGGTATCATTTCTTCAACATTTTTTCAGCGGATTTATCTGTCAAGATCGTGTATTTCCATAAGAGTACGTGTAAAATCAGTGAAAAGTAAAATCGTTATAACTCAGCAACCGTTTAGTGAATTTGTTTAAAATTTTTGGAGCACATCAGGAAGATTGAAAAGAACAATCTCACAAATTTTCATCAACTTGGTAGCAATTTGAAGATAGGTCCGATACATTCTTAAGGCCGTCGCGAATTTTGACGAAACGCCGCGAATCGAAGAATTTATTAATAATTAATTGATTGTCGCTGCGCTTCGGTCTAGCGTGCGCGGCTCCATAAAGGCAGGCTCTCACTACGCTTTGCCTCGGATCATTTTATTCTTCCTATGCTTTTCTTAGATAGTTTGACAATTTCACTCACACTGCGCCTCGTCTCGGCGCGACTCCGAGCCGCGGATTCTTCCTCGAGAATATTTTGAGAAAGAGAGGCGAGGCGTAGTCTGAGTGTATGCATTGCAGAGATGGGCAAAATTTTTATTTAAATAAAATTTCGAATAAGGAATAAAAGTTAAAAAAAATTATTCATCGTTTGTTCGTTAACCCGAGTTAACTTTATTCGACACACGACGAATAATTTTTTTAACTTTCATTCGTTATTTGAAATTTTATTTAAATAAAAATTTTGCCCTTCTCTGATGCAATGCCACCGCACAGGAAGAGGTTCTCTGAGCAACTGACCAAACACATGAACCGTGGCAAGCTCAGATAATTTCAGGTACGAAAAAACCGAGGCGAGGCGAGGTGTAGTGAGAGTCTACCTTGAGCGAATTCCACTTACGGCCAAATCGCCCGCAACGCCCGTGTTTTTCGTCTCAAAATTTATGAAAATCTCCTGAAATGTAGATGAGAAATCTGTGAAAGGGTCATTATCGGAAAATACAGGTTTTTAAATATAAATTACGACTCGAAAATAGGGCTGGGACTATTCGAATATTTTACAAGTATTCGAATGCTACGAATAAACTTCGAATATTTTGAGTATCCGAATGTTATTATTCGAATACTTGGATATTCGAATTATATTCGCCAAATAATTGAGCAACTGAAGTATTCGAATACCGATAAATTCGACGAATAGTCGCAGCCCTACTCGAAAACAGGAACACGTAATTTATGATATTCATTTGATTACAAAAACGGAAAATTCTTACAGTCTTGGGCGCGGGCGATTTGGGACGTAAGCTTAATTCGCCCCTCAAGAATCCAACTGTTTACAAACTTTTCTCTTCGTATCGCCAAAATTCGCGACGGCTTTTAAGCGACGAACACAGGAATTAATTATTGTTTCCCCTTTACGCAGCCTAGTAAAAAGTATTTGATGATCCCAGTTGTTTTACGCGTCCTGTACATACCATTGTTTTTATTGTGCAACTACCAACCGAACAATATTGCGAGAGTATTGCCAGTGTACATTAATAACGACTGGGTGTATTTCGTGATCGCTGTTACGATGGGCATCACTAGCGGCTACTTTTCGTCGTTGTCCCTGATGTACTGTCCCAGGTAAGGCCAATCGATCTCGCGAACGGGATATCTGCCTCCTTCGAGACTCCTTCGTAATCACGTTTCATGATTTCAGAATGGTGGAGTCGCAACACAGCGCGACGGCCGGCATGTTCGGCGCAGCCTCGTTAATTACAGGGATCTTCACCGGATTAATGTTCTCCATGGTCATGCCCAGCGTGGTAGCAAACGTGTCGCTCGGCTTGTCTTAACGCGCACGCCGCTCGTTTGCAAGGCACTAGCGCGTTTTTGAGAACCGTTTATCGAGTAGGAGAACGAGAAAAGAGCAGGAGGGAAGCGATGAGAAAAGAGAGTTCATTAATGCAAGGTACAATCTAATTTCGACGTTACTCTATTTATAACGAGAAGCAGGTTTAATGGATCTCTCGTCGTAGCAACAGATGGGACTCGGAATAAGTTATAATTAATTGCGAGGCAACTTTGTCGGACAGGCCACGAACGATTTTAATTTATTCGTTTGCGTATAAGCTAACACGAAGCTGCGAGGAAGGAGGAATAGAAAGTATTAACGTTGAATGAAAGATTAAACAACTACCTGAAATTATCGAGCTCCAATTGTAAAAAAAAAATCATCTCGCGACTAACCGTTTCAGATTCGAAACAGCAAAATCGAGAAACCTGTTATTGCCCTGAACTCGTATTAATCATCTTAATGTTTAATCACTGCCCCCCTCCCCTCACCACAATGAAATTATCGCTACTAGATCGGACCAATGAGCCTTAATAGCCACGTACATCAGGTTTTTCACACGCATAAGTTGATTCAGAGCCGCTAAAACAAAAGCACATTCAATGGTTGTTACTTATATAGACCAAATTTGAGATAAGACTGTGCTTTCTTAACATTTTTCTTACTAACAACGTGACTAATTCAGAATTGAGCTATATGGAATTTAGACGACGAAGATGTCGGAAATGATAAGTAACTTTCTTCGTTGTTGAATTTTCGCTAGCTCGAGATGTTCGCGTGCGTTCGAAAAACACGTCGCGATACTTCCCGTCGAAATGCATGGAGACTTTGCATAGACAGATTAACGTTTGTCGATGTATGAATCATTGTTTCGTTTTATTTATACGGGCGTGTCCTTACTTTTTTGCTAATCATCAGGTTTATTACTTTTATAAGTGTTACTTTAGCCTGTTGATTTTATGCGACTTACAAGGCGAACTTCTAACTAATGATTTTGGACTGTTTACGACGAACATTTACAGTAACCAAATCATCGGATCTGTAGAGCTTATTGTTTCATTTCATAGGTAATAAAAATAGGCAGGGGTGGGTTCGAACCTGATTTCCGAATCCTCGAAACTCGAAACATTCTTCGGTTTCGACGCTTCGAGCAACCCAGCCCTGGAATTAATCACGGAATGATCTGATTGCCGCTAGTCCCAATGCAGATCATGACAAACAAAAATCTGTTTTATTTGTTAGACATATTATTTTACGTACTTTGATAACCACTAGTTCTTTTTCCTGCATTTAAGAACATTCTTACGGTATATGAATATTATATACTTACTATATACTTCTCTTTAATTAATATACTGCGCGCTGAAAATTAACTAAGACAGTATGCATGTGCGAATATGTCGGCACGAAACTGCGCGATGTGTAAGAAGCTCAATAAGACTCTGCTACGATATTTTCTGTACATTTACAAAAAATATTGTATTTATTTACACACATATATATATATATATATATATATATGTATGTATGTATGTATGTATGTATGTATGTTTATGTATACTAAGAATTCGACTCGGACGCGTGAAATGCCACGGATTTTACATTGTTTAGTAGGGCTATTCTCCTGAAATATTTTGTAAATGACGGACCCTATTCAATTAGTTTGTTACTACGTTTATACTTAGTTGGAGCGAAATTCCGCTCGGGCGACGAGGAATTAGCGGGCGTTAATTGAAATTGTAAATGATTATTTTAGATAAATTCTACGACCGTACGTTAGAAGTATTTTACTTTCGTTACGAAAAGAAATAGGAAACAGTATATATCGCTGAGATGTGAACTTCTGTTCAAGCAGGGCCCGATCTAGCTGTTCCGCCGCTCCGGGCAGAAATGATTTTTGCCACCCTTTATATAAATAATTATTGTAAAATATAATTTTTCACGCGGACTGAAATTTTTTGTAGGTATTTTTTGAATAACAAAATCCTTTTGGTGGATAAGAAATGTGATTTAAAACACTTTATAAGTTCGATACTAAATTCAAACATGCATTACCTATTTTTTTTTTACCGATTTTTCGGGAACTTTTACTGTTTTATCGATCGTAATTTTCTCTTTGTACCAAATTTGCCCTGCTTGCGCCCCCCTAGATCGGACCCTGCGTTCAAGTACAATTAACAGGATCTGTAAATACTGTCTAAGTGCTTCCACATGTTGGGACATGTGATGATTACAAATTTGCATTTTTCTTATATACATACGTTACTTGTAAGCTATACCGTTTCACTATTTATAATACTATTTGTCATCTATTTCCATCACACAATTATAATGCTCTCTCTCTCACACACACACACATATTTTTGAAATTATAATCAACTAACTTCGTTATCATAATCATACACACACACACACACACACACACATATATATATATATATATATATATATATATAACAAATCTTACTGATAAAAAAAGACATAAATTACCTCAAATGTTATATCCCAAGTTGACCACAAATTTTATTCTAAAAACATAGAATCCGAATTCCTAGAAGGACAATCCTCCGCATAAAGCAATTCAGACAATAAATTATAAATAAAATTCAATGAAGCCACGAGTAATGAAAGATCATTGAACTTAAAGCAGATAGAGCATAGAAGGGATATTTTTATATTGATTCAGTCGTGGACATGTTTCATCCAAAATTGCTTGATGCGCGTCACATTATCTAGATTAGACGTTCTCCGAGTAAAAATTCGTACACTCAATATAATCGACTAGCAAAAGGAAGAAATGCAAGCGGCAGACCTGCCCCCCCCCCCCCCCCCCGCGTAAGAATGGTGTTGCGATACAATCGTGTGACGATCGGATTACAGTAATGGTACCGTAAGTCTTGCCACTATTATGTTGAAATGCTTGGGCATACATAGTATAAATACAAGTACGAACTACTGTAATATACTTACGCAAGTTCATGGTTACAGCTACGTCTTAAAATGTAGATTTATGGAATCGTTTTGACCGTTCAATTTATTGTAGAAATGATGTTAAATAAATGAGTAAGGACAAGTTGGATTTATTGTTTAATAGCCAACGTCGCACAGTGGGGTATTTTGCCACTTCAGTCGGTTCCAAACATGCTGTTAGGCTAATCCAATTAATATAAGGCATAAAAAAACAATATTATAAGGGATAAAAAAATTCCTTTTTTTTCAGTCCACCTTCGTTTCATTTCGGACTTGAAACGCGAAAAATTATGCTTCATTTCCTTCGTATGCTCGTCAAAGAAATTATCCGATTGTAGTAGATATTTTTTCATAAAATTCAACGAAAAAAAACAAATACCTGTTTTTCTTCATCTGCACTCATTCTCAAAGAGTGTTATTTTGAAAAATCGCAAAAAAAAATGAAGTATCCTAAAGAATAAGACCTCAGCTTTCTATTAAGCCCAAATTCAATGTCGAGAAACGTCGGGAAGTACAACTATTGGGCTCAAATTTGAAAAAGAAAATAGGAAACAATACTAGAAAATTGCATTTAGTCGAAACGCTATATTTTAGTTAATATCAGAGCTATCGCAACAAAAAGCCATGGAAAGTAGGGTCGGACTATTCGAATAATTTAATATTCAAATATTTTATAAGTATTCGAATGCTACGAAACTTCGCTATGCTAATAAACTTCGAATGTTATTATTCGAATATTTAAGTATTTGAATACTACTCGAATATTGAAGTATTCGAATACTACTCGAATATTTAAGTATTCGAATATTGAAGTATTCGAATACTACTCGAGTATTTAAGTATTCAAATACTTGGATATTCGATTTATATTCGCCAAATAATTGAGAAACTGAAGTATTCGAATATTCGAATACCGAAAAATTCGACAAATAGTCCGAGCCCTAATGGAAAGTAGACACGCTTACCTGTTTTTATCAGAATCCACGGCTTACATCTCTAATGGTACACCAAACATAAACAATAATGACGTTCAAATATACGTACACTAAACGTACGCCGAAAACGAATTGTGTACTCACATTCGCGACCAAGTTTCGGCTGCTCGCACGGGCACTAGGGTTGTGCGAGAGAAATGTTGAACGTCATTGGCACACGAATCTTTTATTTTGATCTGCGTTAAAGTTTTTATAATCTACTTTTGGCCCACCAGATCGGCAAAATACCACACTGTGCGTCGCCTCGCATTGAAAAGCTAGGACGTTTACATAATCTCTTCGTATCATTTCTGAGGTGATCGCAAAGAAAGTTCACACAAAAATGCTTCCTTAAAAATAGATGTTATTCCCTTTGTTAGTATCGGTATACAGTATTAAACAGTAAATATTCATAGTTAAAGTAAGATAAAGATGCACTGTATATAATACAAGTTCTGTCTGAATCCGTGGGCCTTACATAACGTAAACTTTCTCTATTTTTTTGTATGGAAACACTTCTTTGGTTTTCGGGCAAATCACAGCACCATTGTTCTCTTGAGCCATCTTCTCCAACGCCTGAAATAAAACACAGTGCGTTCCTTTAATATAACAGAAGAGCCTGGCCTTTCGTAAACCTACAAATGCGTCTATTTACTTGTTCACCGTATACGTATCCGTTCGGCATCATCATTGGCTGATTATACTCGTTCAATGGTTTCCCGCTGATACTGCAAACGAGCCTGGACTGCGAGCAGTGGGCGAAAGGCAGTGGGGCAGCTAGTTCGTTAAGAGATTCGTTGCACACCGGGCAATTCGGATTCCTGCCCTCTTTATTCGCGCTGTAACACTGAGGCGTCTTCAGTGCTGACAAGCCCGCCTGCAGGGCCACCGTGAAGACACTTTGACTCGCCAATTGGAAGAGTCTATAATTCTCGTGTCTGAACTGCTCGATTAATCTGTCCCACCTGCAGAAATTCAACATCCTAAATTTCAAGCGTAACGACGATTCGTATTTAAATGATCAAGTAACCGATGGACTTACCTCTTCTCGTCCAACAGGTCTTTGTAAGGGCTAAGGGACGTATTAGCCGGGAACGCTAGCTGCCCCATGCAACACTGTATTTCTTGCAGCTGGTGATCGTCGTAATTGGCGAAGCATTTCCTGGCGTGCTTAACAGCGTCCAGCCTTCTGTCCGCTCTCACCAGCTCTATGAACTCCTGCACCCGTAAATTGAACTCCATAGTGCTTCCTAGTTTCCTGAGCTTAGATCGATTGTCGTGGCACCATCCGACGCACCTCGCTGTCTCGTGATTCGCTAGGGACTTCTCGACCTCTCTCGAAACCATAAAAACATCTACAAACATCGGAGCAGGTATTAATAAAAATCTTTCGTTCGAATAAAAGCCATTAACGCCGGTGTATGAACCAAAAGGAACAAGAAAGATCCACGCGTTCGGTCCAGACTAGTGTACAGACGCACCTATGTTTGTTAGATCTCTAAGCTCGCTACCCTCCGCCAACTTAGTCGCAGTTTTATAATAGCCTTTACGAAGGAAGTATTCTATCAACATTCTATCGAGTCTCTGCCGCCGCCACTGATTCACGACACTCGGCGCTGTGTTAGCGTGCTCCTTCAGGTGATCCAATCGCCTCTTGCATACCATGCCGGCCTGCAATTCTTCGGCGATAGACTCCTCCGCCTTTCTCTTCAAAACCTGCAGCCTGGCCACCACTCCTCCTAGGAGTCTGCTTATTTCTCCGGCGGGGACTCCCGTCCCGTCGCCTTTTAGCAACTCGTTCGCTGCCGCCTGCACGTGCGAGACCTCCCTGTCCAAGGTTTTCTGAGCCGAGCGAAACTTTTTGTTGAGCAGCTCGTAAGGGACCTGAGAATGAAGGAGGCTGTTAACTTGGTCCCTTCGAGTCCCAATGAGAATTGGAGAATTACGAAAGAGTTCGGAGCTGCGGTGGAGAGAAACGAAGTACCTTTAACGTCGGGTGCTCGAGGCTTTTAACGTCTGACATATTGGTTATCCTCGAACTACGCGTGAAGTTATGTTTAAAAATTGGTGGATAGTTATTTCTATTTTACCGTGGTGAGTATACTTTTGCGATTATGTGACGCAGTCGTCCATCTCGTTTCGTGTAAATATCGCACCCAGAGAACAACGAGTAGAGGAACTTTGACACGAGACCAACTTTAAGATTCGCAAAATCTCTTGCTTCGTTTCGAGGAAGATTATCAGCGCGTTTGTTTACGCATGGTGAAAACGTTAGTGTTATAATGTAAATGTAGATGGCTCCATTAACGAAAGAAATAAGGGATGATCCTCAGATCGAGCCATGTGACGCGGCTACTTATTAATAATTAGAAGCATTCGTGAGAGAACGGGCTCTCGGAGTAGTCGTGATAATCGATGAAAAAGAATTGACAGACATGTGAGAGGATCGTTATTATGAAACACAGTCTGGTATTGAGAATCTCATTTCGCCTACGTGTTGCGTCTCGCTCCTGCCCAATAATTTTTAGCGCTTTTCATTGGTCCCTGGAACGGATTAATTTTTAGCTCCAACCAATCGCGAAATTCGAGCCAGTGCCTCTAGTGCGGTGCAGCCGAATAGAAAACGCTAATAATGCTCGCGTGCTCGTGCGTTTTGAGAGGTAAACATCAACACAATTTTATAAAAAACTTTTTATTATAATACCAGGTTCCCTCCGAACGAACCAATCTCGATAATATTCGAACACTTTTATTATTCCTATACATTCAATTTTAATTACGAGATTTCTATACTTTCTCTGAACAACATAAATTCAATCGAAAGCGTTAGCCATTGGAATGGACGATATTAGGCTCGCAGGATCCAGTGCATCATACTTGTAAATTAAAAAATAAATCATCCCCTTTATTGCATGTGAAATGAGTAGAAATACAAATATTAAGCAAAGCGTAAGTTCCGACGCAGTTTTCAAATATATGTTTCCGAAATCCGTGCGACGTTGAACCGTTCGTTCGCGGCGAGTCGAGGGCGATCGGCGATGCTCGGCGGCGCTCGGCCGGTGACGGAGAGTATCGGTGGCGCGCGCGAGTCACTCGGATGGCCGGGGGCCGCCATTTTCCTCCAGCGAGGGAGACAGTCGCGAGCGTAGTTCCGCGCATTGTCGACCAATTTTTTCGTGGAATCGAGGGATTCTCGCGACTAGCTGGGGCGTCGGGCGGGCGCGCGTGACCCCAGTGCCCGTATCCGTGTGAGTATCGTTCCACGGGAGGCTCGAAAGTCACCCGTGGACGCCGGGAGAAGCCAGCCGTGCGAGTCCGGGGGGGAGCACACCAGAGCCGAGGCGCCGCGCGTATACTCCCGAGAGCGAGGGCACCCGCCGCGAGAAACGCCGTTGCGGGACGGACAGAGACGGAGGTGGAGAGAGATACAAGTGAAATACAGTTTTTTGGTGATCGGGGCAAGTGTGGCCGGGTGATAAATACAACCCCGGGGGCACCGCGGAGGAAGTAACCGTCGGCCGGAGGGAAACACAGGGGAGAATCGCCTCCGACAGGTTAGTGGGATAAAAGTAGAGCCGGGGGGGGTCCCTACACGCGCAGTTTTTCTCGCGGTAGGATCGCGCCGCCGAGAGAGCTCCAGCGTGACGCCGTGTGCGTCGCTCGCGCGGTGCATGCGTGCACACACGCACCGCGGAGAATTCCGCGGGTTCCCGTGCGTGTGCATTCGTCCCCTCCTTCACCCTCCACCCATCCCCCTTCTCCCCCTCCTTCACCGCCCCCCTCTACGCCCCTATGCGCGCCCGAAGTATATACCCAGCGCACGGTGCATGTGTAGTTCCCCGTTTAACCGTTCCACGTCTCTCTGTGCGTATGCGTGCGCGACGCACGGTGTGCGCGCGAGTATGCTAACTAGTGTGATATGGCGGGAGACGCCGCGCCAGCACACCGCGCCACGCGCCTTTCTTTTTTATCCGGCCCTCCACCTCGGTTCGTTCTCTCGCTCGTCCTCGCCACTTGCCACGATAATCGGATCCTCGCTTGCCGTCGTCGTGAACTTGTGCCACGCCGCCGGACACTTGCGGCCGAAATTCGGTGTGGGAGACGCGCAGCGAACCATCCACTTTGTACTACTTTGTAGTAACATGTGCAATCGTATCTTGACGTTGGCGAAGGTCAATGTTTATGGAGTTTACGGCGGAAGGCGGTCTTGTTTGCAAGTTTCGTTGCAATATGTTGACGTTCTCGAGTTTGGTAATTCTAGTGGCTCCGAGTCGTACGTGGTGACGCTGGTTTTGGGGGAAGTGTGTTTGATAGAAGGGACTGGGTTGCGAGTCCCCCAAGTTCACGTTTCCCCATCGGGAAGCGCACGTGCAAGCGTGGCGGTGAAATTTCTGACGTATTATCGCTCGGGTGTGCAGGCAATTGTTATGGAATATTGTTAGATGGCAGCACTTCGGTAATTTTGTTATTTGCAGAGGGAATTACCTGCGTGCATTTGCAATTATTGTTCCACTAGCGGTATGTAGGGCTCGCGCGGAGGTTCGCGCGGAAGCCGCTCCGATTTTTGTGTATCGCGTTGGCGGAGAGGTGTTTGATTCGTTGGGAGAGGAGGCACGGCCGAGCGGGGCACTGTATCGGTCGCCGTGAATCATTCGCTTGGACAAAGTGTACGTGTCATGTGGCTGACCGCCATTTGGAGATAGACGCTTCTGGAATATCATTCATCTGTATCTCCCACTTCTTCCCCTGTCTTCCTCCGCGCCTGCCTCGCGGCACGTGCCGTATTTGAATGCGCGATGACTTTTTACACGTTAGGGAAATTTTCTTTGGACGGCCACACGATTTGAGGTCGCGTTAACATGCGGCGCGGCGAGTCGCCACGTGATCGGTCGTTTTATGAATTAACAGTCCCCGCGTGCCCCGGCGAAATTTGCGAAAACGATTATTGTGTTGTGCTCGCGGCTGACACTGCGTAACGCACCCAATGGTTCTCAACTCTTTCCCCCGGCTGGCTAGATGGCCTGCAGTGGCGCGTGAATCTTTTATGAGGCTTCGTATGGCCCGCATCTTTTCGTTTCATGTCACGTGGCCCTGCGTCTCATAGCGTTGCTTCTCGTTCTTTCAAGAAAATTTTTTACCTTTATATTACTTCGGTATTTTAAATATTTTCAATTCTTTACCATTTAGATATATGTATGCAGTGCAAATTATATTTCGTTAGTATGCATTAATAATAATTTTAGTTCAATATTATATATTTTACTGCGTGTAGGGAAGGTTAAGTACCGCAACAATCAGAAATTAATCACTTAATTTCAAGAAAGGGTGTCGCCTAACTCGACTACGTTAAATTACTTGTAAAATTAAATTACAGCGTTCAATAATATATGGAATTTCGCGGGCAACCAAAAAGCATATAATTTCTGTTTGAAACATTTCTTCGCATAACAAACAGTTTCCAAGTAATTTAAGATGGTAGAGTTGAGTGACCCACCCTGTATATATCAGCACATCTACAGTTTGGTTCCATAAACTAGAAGGGGTGGGGAGGGTGGCGCCAACGCACCGTTTGAAATTCGTCTGCGCCTGCAAGTGGCATTAAAAATTTAGATCGTCCCAGGAATCTTGACAACGCTTCAGTTTTAATGCGCGCGTAAGGTTAGGTTTTGCTGGAGTTCGATGTTCTCGTCGGACTCGGGTAACAAGCTTCCGTTTGACGCGATAAACCATGCTATCGACCTACTGATCTGAAACGTTAGGGTCTGAGCTCACGAAAAACACGCGCGCCACCGCGCCAAAACAGCTTTCGATATTAAAAATCGATTCTTAGCCGTTTGAGTGCTGACAATTTCCACGCTCAACATACACCGCGTGCGGGACTCCTCTAGCCCCATCTCTTAACCATAGTCGCTGAACGCCTGTGGGCGTTCCCCGTACTTAAGGATTAAAAACATTCGAGCACCTCCCAAAAACCCAATATCCCAAACCCATTGGCGTACACCCTAAAAAAATCGTCACAGTCGTCGATCGGCGGATCGCCATGTCGCCTAACTTTCCCCGAATTTACCCGCGAATATGGAACGAACGGCGGCCGAGTACATGCATTTCTCTTGTTTCGCCCGTGTCAGCGTGCACGCGCGTAGCTCGCTCACCCGCCCCGTTGATTGTGTCGGTATTTAAACGAGCTCCCGTTCTGGCCTTACGTAATTCGCTGAACGCTGGTGGAGAGGAACGGCGGTGCACGCTCGGCTGCTTATTCAGCGATGTTGTGACCTGTATTCACGTCGCGACACTTCTCGTTTCTTTTTACTAGAAACCCACTCACGGCCGGGGCTGCGCGCGTGTATTTACGTTTACCACGGTCGGCGCCGCGTAAATCCATCCGTCGCGGGAGAAAGGGAGCCGAGCAGAAGGCGTTATCCTTTGAGAAAGTTCGGTTGCTGGGAATCACGAAGTTGGCCGTCCCGCGTCGCTGCCAACTGACCAGCCGAGTCGGTTCGTTCGTTTTGGGCCCCTTCGATCGGGAAGGGTCCCTTCGTTGCCGACTGGCCCCGTTCTCTGAACGATTGCATGGAACCATCACCGTGTTCAGTCGCGCACAGAAACTTTGCGTGTAGACTCGCTAATACAGCGTTGTCTCGTTATAAACCACGGTCCCGTGTTTCGATATAAGTGTATTTCTATCCCCACCACTGCTTTTCTGGTGGAAACAAAGAAGCGAACATGCACTTAATATTCACTTCCGCCTGGGCGAGTATAATGATCTTCTCGCGGCGCTCATGCCCCCACCAGATCGAGTTAAATAATGTAGTATCGACGGGTCGTGAGACGTTGAGCCGAGAATTTTCGTTGCGGTAAGGTTCGTCGTCGCTTATCGATGATTCACGGTTCACGCCGAACGACGAGGTCGCTCCAGGGATCTGTTATTGTTTCTCGAGTCTAGCTTGCACGGAAAGATACAAGCTTACGATTCCAAGTGTCGCGCGAAAGCAGCGTTATCGCCTGAGCAGTAAGCTGATCGTTGAAAACTGTAACAATAGCGACAGCCCGCCGATAAAAGCGTTACACGAGTACGTTGTTAATCCTCCGTGGTATATCCGCGGTCAACGATTTCCACGCCCAGGAATCGGCTTTGGGGAGGTGTCGGCCCTTGGTTATTGAGATAACGGGATGTGGACGCGCGCTCTTAGAACTCGTTCGATTATATTTTCATCTGTTTAGGGACGGTGACGCGCCGGGCGAAAATTAATTCCGTTCGTAAGACTTGCATAAGCCTTCGGATGGGGCACAGATGTGCCGCGAGCAGACACGTAACCGTCTATTTAGAAATGTTATCGCGTGCACTGATAATGGAACGATAATGCGAAAAATGTACGATCGCCTACTTCGCGATCTTGCGTTTCTGAAATGCCTGCGGCGTGGAAGATTAATCGCCTCGGGCAATCAGTTCGCCGTGCTCCTTTCGATTTTCCATTAGCAATGCCCGTATGGAGTACAGGGTCAAAATTGACCCACCCTAAATATCAAACTCCACGCGTCACTTATTACTATTATTCCTCGAAGAAGATGGGAATGTTTAGAGTCTCTAATAAACGGTTACCATAAGGTTAAGGGTCAAAGTGGACCCAGCGTCCTCCGAGCAGGAAACAATCCGCCGTCCAAGTGTTCACTTCCTCCACTGAAATCGGAGATTGAATAACACATCGAAGGCCGTTATAAGTGCTCGATTTGCAGTCTTTTAATTTACACAACAGCATCTATAAACTCCTGTCGAATTCATTGCTAAGACGTACTCGCGATAAGCCAGAAGGACAACTGGAGGGGAGGTGTAGAAACACAGAAAGAAGCAAATATAAACATGGATGCAGAAGCTAGGAAACTTTCCGCTGGCTTTGTTTCTCCATCGTCGTCTTCTGTCAGTTTTTTTGTCGCGTAATTGAACCGTGAAATCCCCACGAGAACGAAAGAAGAGGTGGCGAGGGCCGGGCGCGCAGTTAAAGATGGTGATGCTGAAAATGGAGGGGTCGAGGGGGGGGAAGTGTCCCTGTCTCGTTCGTACGAGGCTCGGGTGGAACCAAACCGCGCGGCGGTTATTATCGATCTCTCGGCATCGTTACATTTCGTCCGGGATCCGTACAAGTGCGGTAAAAGACATGGTAGAGAGAGAGAAAGAGGGAGCGGTTACGTCGATTGTCCACGGGAGGAGCGATGCTCTACAGGCTGTTTCTAAAACGAGTGGCCGAACTTTCCGGGAGGGCGAATCGAGGTTGCAAGGTCCCATAGTCGTAGGCACGGGGGGGGGGGGCACCTTTCTAAACTGCCACGTAAACTTGCCACACTTCCTTCGCCGCAGAGATTTCCTTATCGACCTGAGCTTCATCATACCCCTCCTTACCACATACAGGTTATTTATGAGGTCTGTTGTGGCTCGAAGCACTCGATTTAGTTAAGTTATTCCATTCTTTTTGAAGTTCACTCCCGAAGGTTGCGTTTAAGATTACATTGCCAGCCGACGTGACAGAGCTCGATACGCCTTGGAAGCGCAAGAAAGCTGTTCCCCCTAACAGTTTATGAGGAACACCCGTTCTAGCATTAAGCTCTTGCAAACTTGCCGGGTATCCTTGTAAACTTCTGTCGTGGACAAAAGGCGGCTATAACTCAGGAGGGAAGCGCTCCCCGCGCCCCCCCCCCCCCCTGTCCGTGGGACCTTTTTCATCGTAAAGATGAATACAGTTAGGGGGCCCGGGAGTCGTTCCAAGCAATGAATGCGGCTGCTTATCGTCCGACGCTTAACTGCATTCACACCCCCGAGTGTCCTTAAAACTTTGTCGCCTCACTTGTTTCGGTGGATTACGCTCGTTCGAAATGTGTCAGTTGCCTTTCGGTAACTCCCATCCGCGGATACCGATCGCAAGGTAAACCTTAGCCTCGCGTAAGCAGCTGGAATGCCTCGGAGAATTTTGGTTGCATACTTTGAGGAGCACTTGTACAGCGAACCGCTCCGTAGAAATGTCGATGTAACGGCCTAAGTGGCATGTGGAGATGGGTGCTCGACAAAGAGGGAAAGGGAGAGCGAAAGAACGGTCTGGACGTTTAACAGGTGCCCGCCCCCCCCCCACACACCTCCTCTTGCCCCCTCCCCTTCTCCTTGCTTGGTTGCCTCTCTTCCCCGCACTGTTCTCTTCGGCTTCGTTTCGTCCGTGTGTACCTATATCTTATAACGTCTCCTATCCTTTTTCCCTCCGTCGTTACTTAGCCTCTTTTATGTAAGGCTAGCAAACTGACCTGACTCAACTATCGGGAATGCTACAACCTACGGTCGGCTCCCTCCTCTCTCCTCCCAGAGAAAGACGCCTCGAGTTTCAAAGAGGACAAAGTTTCCGTTAGGGACGACGATTTCTGACACTTTCGGTCCTTATGATTTCGTATTGTGGCGGCCGGAAGGAAGTTTAAGAGTCGATGTAAACTCTAAGTACCGCGTCACTTGTGTATTCTGGAAACCTCTCGTTTGAAGTTTTGGAGAGTAGCTTATTTTCGTTACCGCTTGCTGTGGGTTATAGTTGCTTGAAAGCTGTTGCCATTTTTTAGTAGTTACTGAAAGGCTAAAAAAATTTACTACAAGTTTAGTCCGATTTTTGTATAAACTTAAGCTTTAATATTCGGTTTGAAGAATTGCTGGTGACAGTGGTCTGTTCCGGAGCGCCCATATTTCAAACCCTTTCACTGACCGCCGCTATGTATGACAGTTTCTACGTAGCCACTCTGCGGAACGATCAAACTGTTTTACCTGCATCCTGATTTCTTTTCTAGAATAGGGAAGCGTAATTACTGGCGTATGCTATTCGGGTTACAGGCCTGATCGATTTCCACAATGGCCCCCTGCACAATAGAATGAAAATATAGATATCGCCATTCGTCTCTGCCAGCCTTGCGGAAGACGAGTGTGAATAGCTATAATGGTGGATAAATGCGCGTGCATAATGTAAATAACAACGCGTTTGAAACATTTTTAATACTCTTGGGAATCACGCGGCGCGCATACCGCCACCATTACGAGCTGCCATTATTTTATACAGATACGCATTTCAAAAATTCATGCCGTTTAAAAATTGTAACACTAAAAAGTTATCTTCGAGATACCAGCCCCGCATTTATTGCCCGCCCAAACGCCCCGTCACTACGTAAAACTGGAGTATCCTACACACGCATCCAAAAGCATTCAAGCTGTCTCATTCGCTGCCGATAACCTTGCCCACCAAAGACACAAACAAGCATTCCCTACCGGAGCAAAAAGAGAAAAGTGACAGTTTCCCAAGGAACCGCTGGTGTCCCTGAAAAAAAAAATGGCTTCCGCAACCGCGGTGTGTACTCCAAATGGCGAAGTACGACCCCCAGGATAATGGGGGGTAGCGCATCGCCATTGTAAACAGACTTGGAAGCAGTAAGCAGCTCCGGGATTTAGTTCGATGTGTCGGAGGATGAGAACATCAGGAGGTGGTTGCGCGAGTTGAGGGCCAGATGGGGAGGGAAGTTGGGGGATGAGGAGAAACCTGTAATAGGGCAGTGGAAGGGTGGAAGGGGGGACGTGTCGCGAAGAGAGGGGCAGAGCGTCGAGGGTGGGAAGTTGCCGAGACATCGATCGAGCCGACCATTGCTTGCCACACTCCACTACTAGGAGTCAAGATGCCATATCCACTAGGAGGAACTAAACTCCATGAAACTACTCTCTGCCGCCTCTCTCTCTCTACGCACTTGTCCTAACCGCGCTCTGCAACACTGTATAGGTGTGCGCCGCGCGCGCATAGGTCGAGCCGTCGAGCGAACCGTGCTGCCGGCGGGGGAACGAGACCGTAGAGCGGTAAAGGGAGACGGATAGGTGTGCTGGGCCAAGGGGTGGGGGGGCATGGAAGACGCGGGTTTTTTTTTGTCCACCGCGTACGTATTACGCGAGGCAAGCATAGGCGTAGGTGTGCGGGGAAACAAGTGTACGCGGGGCTGCTCGCTCCCGCTCATCGCCGTTTCCACGAGAGTCGACGCGCGAGAGAGAAAATCGTTTGTATACACTTGCGGCCTCCGCGAGGTCGGCTATGTGCGTGCGTGCGCGCATACACTCCCGTGCATAAGCCGGCGGACACTTGCTCTCTTTTTTGGGGAACTGATTGTTTCTCTGGTCTCATTTGTCAGTGGGACTCGAGGGACGCTTAAAGGATTAGAAAACTTAACCCGATCGAGAAGTTGTGGGGAAATAAGGAAACCTTCCCCAAAAATAAAAGGAGTTGTGGGGAAGGTTAGAAGAGGATTGGAAAATTGAAATACATATTTACTTTCTGTTAACTTAATTGTAGGTCATTGCATATTTCTAAATTTTTTCTCTATAAACTTTACTAAGTGTCCCGTGACTTGTGGTCGGGAGTGTACGCTTACGCGGTGGCTCGCGTATAAAATCCCTCCACCCATACCTTTTTATTTTTCTCCGGAAGATGCAATACACAGGGTGAATAACGGTAGAGATCTATATACCCCTGTTGTGTTTGATGACTCGAGGTGGACTGCTGCTGTGTGTACACTTGCCGCGTACGTTTTTGCGAACCTTAATGAGCGTAAAGTAAGTTATAAATTGGCCTAGTAATACCCGGACAAACTTGTTCTCCATTGCAACCGCCGTCGTGGTTAATGGTTTTACTGCTCGTTACGCGTTACCAACGGATTATCATTCCCGCTATGACTTATTCGCCTTCCTGCTTCATTTGAAATGTAACCTCAGTAATCGGCGTTCCGTAGTGGTGGTTAGCTTTTCCTCTCGAATTCTCTCTCTCCGTGGATGTAAAGCGTATTGCAGTGCCCATAGGCGCAGGCTTAACTAGTGTTTGCCTATGTAAACATGTTGGCGAAAAAGAGAGCCTCGGGCGATGGGACTCGAACCCAAGATCTGCGGGTTCTCGGCGTGCTGGCCAGCCGCGTTACCAATTCCCCCAACGCCGACTCTCCGATGTTACTCGCTTCCGAACTCTACAAATACCGAAACCAATGGGGGCGCCACCTGCGTGCCAATCGCGCCACAGGCCGTTCCCAAATGCCTACAGACGCGAGCGAATTTTCTATCAGGACTCTTCAACGAACTTGCGATCGTTACCTTTCCTACACCCCGTACATGGAGTCTCCGAGAGTCGTTCGCTCCGTTGGACGCATCCCGCATGGGAAAATTATGTGGACTGGCGTTCGTGCTCGAATTAATGCCCGTTGAGTTTCTTCCTAACCGGGATCGGAGTGTTTCTCCGTTCATCGGCGCATCAGAGGGGCCCCGTGGAAACAGAAGTCCATCGTCTGAAAAATATCAGCCCGCCGCCTTCTAAAAAATAGAGACTCGCGTCGAAACGTGGCGGTGTAAGTTCCGCGGGCGACTCCCCCTTTGTTTCTTCAGCAGTGATTTATTCCGCGAAGCACGCCCAGAACGGGCGCGGAAACAATAAGAAAAGTTGGCTCTGCCGGTTTATGTGGAAAATTCTGATTCAGAGCGGAAGAGGATATAGGGAACCGTAAAGAGGGGAGAGGCTGGCGAAGTCGACGGAGTGTATGTAACTTTGAAACTTAACAAGGGTATATTCATCGCGTTCCCTTCCCATGAATAGAGGGGACATGAGCTGGCACATGTCTTGGACGTACCGTAGCATTGTTCTTTTAGCGCGTGCTTCGGTATCGAGCCTTCCCTCGCCTATAGAGCCACGCGAATTGAACGGTAGCTACAGGCATACGGTGAGATCGTAAATAATACGAGGCGCGAAGAATTCACTTAACTCCCCGTTAATCCTTTACGTACGATGAACCCACGTATACCCGTCCAATCAGTGCGGACAACGCCGGATAGGCGTCCACCGAGCGCAGCGAACAAATGGGACTGGGCGATATCCGCACGCGATCTACGGGCCGAGCGTTTCAACCTCCGCCCGCAAAGGGTTAAGTGGCACTCGCTGCGTTCAGTAGCCCACGTAACCGTTTCAGGTTTCGCATTAACCGACCTTCGAGTTCACTGTATTATAAACGCATGAGTTTATCGTAATTCCTCTTACACTTTCCTCACCGCGCTTAAAACTCCGCGCTGCCGCGGCAGGCTATAATTAAAACTTTCTATAGGCTTCTAAATCTTGAACGCCGAGCTTTTTTCCAAGCATTACGATCCTCAAGTGGGTCGTAACCGACGTGAGGGCGCGCGGAGGGGGATATACTTTTTAAGTTAACCAGCCGAAGCCGATTGGATACTTCGGCGCAGCGCGATGAGTCATTTCGTGAGAGCTGTTTGACCAAGTGTCACGACGCCAAGCCGCCGAGGTATCGCTGCGTGCACCTATATCGATCAGTGCGTGAGAGGGAAGGGACAGCCGCGTTGGGAGCGCGCTTTGCATGTGCATCGACGTTTGTGCAAGCGGGTGCGATCTCACGGCCGACACATCAACTGAATTCACGAAGCTGGACGACGAGTCCTTTGCTACTGCCACTTTACTTTCTCTTCTCCCTCCACTCCCGTCGCTCTATCTTTACGACGCCACGGGAATCGACTTGCAAGGGGTGTTCGGCAACTCGGAAATTCCAAAAGATTTAGAACTTTGCTGAAACGTAGTTCGCGGTTGAAAATATCCAAGATAAAAAAAGGTACTTCTTCATTCTTAGATTCTTTTGGACTTGGATGATTGGGATTAGTAGCGGTTCGAGGTTAAGTTCCTCTGGACGTTTCTACGGTAGAACGGTGCAAGCTTATTTTTTCCCTCGTGGGAGAACTCTCGTAACTTCTTTCCGAACCACCTATACACGCGAATCCTGAAAGATAAACCTCATCGCAAGTACCGACTCGACCGGTTTCTTTTTTTGCCCTGGCGTGCCATCAAAGGAGGGACAGTACTCGGCCGTGCTGACTGGTATCTGTTACAAAACGATGCTTATAAGCTTCGGTACACACGGTACGCGTAAAGAAGGGCAACGACGAGCGTCGAAGCGGGCTCGCGCTTTCCACGGAATCCCCCCCGAACTTTCGTCCTGGAATTTCGATCGCCGCTCGAGCGACGGAGCAGGGGGGTGGGTGAGAGCGAACGCTTTAAAGAGGGAGGGATATCCTTCTTCCCGAAACGTTTCGTCCAAGTTCACGGGTTTCACCTAGCCGTTTCACTTTTACTTTTTGCGGTTCACGCGTGCTTTCGTTCCGAGAACTTCTATCAGTGCTACCACGCTGCAGCGGGGATCGATATTTGACCGACCCTAATAGAATCCCGAAACGACTCGTCCGCGGAATCCAGGGGGAAACCAGTGGCAGCCGATGATCTGCTAAATTCTTCTCCAGCGCGCTGTCCAGGGAAAGATACATGCCCCCCTCCGCTATATCTGCGCGTATAGTCGAAAGAGGTGGTTCCAGGCCACAAACCGTTTCCCGCCCCTCGGCCGGGTCACAGATTGACGCGTGCATAGGCGTAGCCGAACAAGCGCTGCCGATGCTCCGCGCGCTAAAGTCAATGGCGATCGATTTGCCGGTGCCCGCGCGGGGAGGGCCACGCGGAAAAGCGGTAATTCCAAAACACATTGCTTATTCCTGCGAGTGCCGGAGGAAGAACGAGGCGTAGGACAGGCAGGACTGCGCGGGGCACGCGAGTCGGCGGGAGGAAGAGGGACGCGGTAGCGTCGGGGCGGGAATGGGCGAGGAGAAAGGAGGGCAGGCGGGGCAGGCCAGGCGTTGGAGAACCGAAGTTTCGCTTTAGGAGCGGAGAACTTAACTGAGTTAACTTTGCTGCCGAACCAAACTTTCCGCCAACTTTAAGTAGTCGCCTCTCCTCCTCTCCCCGCCCTCTCCCTTCCTACGCCCATGGCCGTTCGCTCTCTCGCCGGCTGGCCGCTGGAGAGGAGACGGAACGTGGAGGCGGAAGGTACGGAGCAACAGCCCCTCTCTCTTTACCCCTTTCCCGGGCCATTCCGTCGTCGTGGCCGAGGATGAGAATGCCCGAACGCCGACACCGATACTCGTCATCATAATTGGACGAGTTTCTTCCCCCCCCTCTCCGCCTCACTGTTCCTCCTTTTTTCCCTGTCTCCCGGCGAGTTACAGCAAGCTCCCCCTTTTGTACGGGCGTTTTGTTTAGGCCCGGCTGTTTGTTGTACCTGTTTAACAGATTTTCGTCCCCCGGGAGCCCGTGTTTCCTCCGCCTCTGTTCCTGGCGACACCGAAGCGAGGCGGGCGGCAGCCTGCGAGGCGCACCGAGATTTATCATCGTAATTGGATGGATTTCTTTAACGTCCCTTTTCTTCCGTTCTTTCTTCGCTCAAGGAATTCTTGCCGTTTGTACATTTAGGTTAGGTTCACGGGAGAGCATTAATTGCAGTAGTTTTCAGGCGGGTGGAGGTCGATGAATGAATGGAGCGTGACTCTCGGGAATTAGATTTATGTAGCGTTTGTAGGTAGCTGAGGATTTAGACTTAAAAACGTAGATTGTATTTTCGAGTCGGTTACGTGCCAGAAACGTAACGTGTTATCGTACCCTTCGACGTTTCACATTGAAAAAGTTTCACGGCCGTATTATTAACGAGCTTCCAACTTAATTTACAGCCCCTTCACAAGTTTCGAATCCCCCCTCCTATCGCTTACGGCGGAAAAAAAAACAGAAAGGAAAACTTGTCGCGATTATTATCGCAACGGAGGGTCGTTTGAATTTCACGTGTCACTAACAAAAACCTAGTCACCTCTCCGCGCGGCAAGTTTTGAAACAAACTTTACTTTATCGTGGCTCGATTGTAGAAAAGGAGGGGTGGGAAAGAGGGAGAGAGATAGCCGGGGTAGGGCGGGTTTACCTCCCTCCAACGGTTCTCCGCCAAGTAAAGTTGCTCGCAGGTTAGACAATAATTGGATAACTTCGCCCTCATAGCTCCCCATCCCACCCAACAGCTTCACCGTCCCGTCCTCTCGGCACTGTGCCCCTCCCCCTTCCCTCGTGCCACCCTTCGTCACTGTATCTGCAACTCGAAAAACTCTGTTGCACACCGAGATTAAGCTAAAGAGTTAGATTCCGCCGCTTAGCCGAAACGTTCGCTCTAAAAGCTCGGTGAATTTTTAACTCGCTCCTAAACGCCTCGATAGCTTCCTAGAATCCTCCTATAGTCTAATAAACATTGCTGTTGTACTTCAGATTTATCGTTCCAAAATTTGGTACACCATGATTAACACTAAGTGGCGCAGGGTTTCGAAAAGCGAGACAATTCAAGCAAAGTAGAAAAAAATCGACGTGAAAATACGCCAATGCGCGAGGTGCAAGTGCCTCGGCGTGAGGACACGCCAACGCCAGTGGAAGTGTTAGCCCGAGTGGGGGGAAGAAATTCGATTGCTTTCTCTAAGCTCTAATACGCGATACTAAAATCTCAATTTCAATTTGAAGTGGACTATGATATCGGTTTTCCCCTGGACTTCTTCAATTACGCAACGCCAGGCGTGCTCTCTAGTTGCAGTTAGTTAACCGCGGTTTAGCGTACAGTAAACACCCAGCGCAGTGACTGTCTTTCTACGCGAGCTTCCTCGAAGCATCGCGCTCCCCGCTGTTAACCGTGTATTACGCATGATATACGCTGCCAGCTGTCGAACAAGGGCTTAATCTCGCCTCCTTGCCTCTCCTCCTTTTGATGATATGAGCTTGCATTTTCGCTGAGTTGGCACAACATGTGCCCAAGTCAAAGTGCTTGGGTTTGCACTCCGCGTTAGTATCGCATCCTCGCTTTCGCTGAGGCCAGCAGCGATCTCATTTTGTAGCCTTCTCCGCGGTCCCTCTGTTTCCGATTCCCCCGTGTGTATTGACCGGCGGATCAGGCATTCCTCTTTCTCCGCCTCCCCCCCTCCCCCTCGGTCGCGGCCGTGCACGAACGAATCTTAATGCGTATCATTTATCTCGTATTAACCCAATCACATGGAATGCTCCCGCCTCGGTGGGCCAGACTGCCGCCGACGAAATCTCGGCGGTTAGATCTCTCGATCCCCGCGTCACGCGTGCAGGCCACAACGCCCAGGGACAATTTTTTAGGTTATTCGATCGAATCGGACTCCTCGTCGAAATGTAACAATAGGATCGACCACGGATTCGCCGGGCGCAAAGTCGCGAAATTTATGTGGGAACGGAGAAAGTTTTCTTAAGTTCCATTCGATCGATGAGCGCTTTATACGAGGTCCGTGGGAAATGTTATAGTTTAGACTCCAGGTTATTTGGGTCGCGAGGAGCGTCGGTGGCCCGAAGTACACTTTTTTCTTTTTTCAACAAGTTTCGTTTATCCTCTTTCTTCCTTTCTCCCTTTCGTTTCGATAATCCTTTGACGAGGCATCGCGTGTGACGGCGTCTGACGAGGGCGCCACGTGTCAGTTTCTCCACTTTCTTATGGAACTTCGCTGGTTCAGCATTTTTCCGTTCCGCCATATAAAGGCGCCGGCCACTAAATCGACTGCGATCCAGCGTAATTCTCCGCTTTCGTATTAGTCGCCCGCCCGGTAGACGCTTTATCGCCGGCAGATCCGCTGGATACCGCGTATTTATAGATCCGTTTGGCGGTTAATCGTAATATCAGCCGCGCGAATGCACTATGATTGGTTTACAATTGCTGCCGAAAATGGGCTGAAAATGTCGACCCACTAACCAACGCCAGCCACCTCTATTAACTGTTCCGAAAACATTTGCCCCAGCTAGTAATTCCGTTCTCAATGTACGGTGTGTTCGGTGCGATTGCTTTTTCCCTCTGTTTAGGGGCCGAAGTGTAGGCAGCTCGCATGCATTTCTCGTTGGTGCGAACACGGGCATCGTGCTCCTAGATTTACTCGCATTTCCCGTGCGTTTCTTTCGCCGTGCTGAACACGACGCAGTGCGCAGGTTAAGCCGGCGCGTTTCAAGGTAACCTAAAACGTTCAGTCCCCGTACACGCTGCTGAGTGTTTCGCTTTACCTCGCGCAAGCCAACAGTAATATTCCCAACTCCGATCCGGCCGCGGGCATACGTGGATCTCGTTTGGTCCCGGCGTATATCGCGTTCGTGCGTGGAATAATCGTAACCATGCGTGTCGCGTGAATTTCTCTTCCATGAAGAAATTCATGAAGGCGTCGAAATGTACGTTTGTTGACCGATGCTCGCAACTTTCGTGCGTACTGCGTTTCCTCCTCCGTAAAAATCTCGCTGGCCCGATAACCGAGTGAACATACATTTGCACGAACCACGTCGGATTATTCGTTTCTTTATTTATACTCGAGTTAGGGTGGGAATTCTTATAGAGCATTCTGCCTTTTCAGTTTCTAATGTTTACATCGATCCCAGGCTACCTTCGGTGTTCGAATGTTGCCACCGCCTGGCTTGCCAGTGTACAAATGATAATTTCCGCTCCGACCGGCTCGACACGCTTTGTCGTCATCCGCCGTCGAGGCAGCTTTCGAGAGCCGCTTCTCTAATAGTGGCCTATCGTTTGGAATTTTCTAGGAGACGGTGTTCAACAAGTCGTGATGCGTTGGAGGTTCGGCGGTCCTTGCCCAAAAACCGACCAGGAATCAGTGCTGCGAAAGCGATCCGTGTGACAAATCATAAAAGCGCAGAATTGTACTTCTGGGCGTACGAAGAGGCTTCCTTACCAGTGGACTGTAGGACTTCCTTGGAAGGGATTAAACATTTTTAGTGACACTGAGAGTACAAGTGAAAGACATAAAAATTGGGGGGGCTGTTTGACCGATGGACAAACGGAAGATGATGCCCAAACGCCCTCGAATGGAGAACCTGAGGGGTCCTATCGCAAACGGACCCATTCAGACACGACCGTTAGTGGCTTTGTTGGATGGCCGGGACTGTTCGATCGAAATGCCTATCCTGAAAGACGTAGCGACTGTGGCTTTCTGCGATGCGCAGTCCACGTCTGAAATTCATGAAAAGGTAAATGGCCCCCGTTAATCGATCTCCATTCCCTTCCGAAAGAAACAGATTCCCCTCTCCTTTAACGTCTAGCAAAGAGAGACGCTATTGTAATCTTCTCGCAGGTACTAAACGAAGCGGTAGGAGCGCTAATGTGGCACACCATAATTTTGACGAAAGAAGATCTCGAGAAATTCAAAACTTTACGGATCATTGTGAGAATCGGCTCCGGGGTAGATAACATCGATGTCAAAGCGGCAGGAGAACTTGGCATCGCCGTGTGCAATGTGCCTGGCTATGGCGTCGAAGAAGTAGCTGATACCACCCTCTGCCTCATTCTAAATTTATATCGACGTACGTATTGGTTGGCAAACATGGTACGCGAAGGAAAGAAATTCACAGGTCCGGAACAGGTGAGAGCTTCGGGGGCGCAACTGTTAGTTCACCCTTCGTCTTACTCCAAGCCGATTAAAACTATGACGTTCGGTGTGTGTTCCAGGTCAGGGAAGCTGCGACAGGGTGTGCAAGGATACGGGGCGATACCCTTGGAATAGTTGGCTTGGGTAGGATTGGCTCGGCAGTAGCCCTGCGCGCCAAAGCTTTCGGCTTTACTGTCATCTTTTACGATCCCTACCTACCAGATGGAATTGAAAAGTCTCTTGGTCTCAACAGGGTCTACACATTACAGGTAGAACATCCTCTGCGGCTTCTATAACATTAATGGGTCATGGCAGGAGAAAGGAAAACGTGATTTTCAGGAATTCTTTGTGGAAAATCTAATGTATATATTTTACAACTATTTGCTTGTTTTAAGAGTACATATATTCAGCAACTCTCAGTAATTTTGTTATAGGAAAATAATAAAAAGTGAACGAATAACAGCCACTCTCCCGGAAGCTATTTTTTTTTTTTCAGCGGTGAGCACGATTTCTCCGAGTTGGGTCATCTGAAATCGAAAAGTGAAGAAGATTCTGTTAGTATGTGAATTTATCTAGTTCGTGAACGAAGGACTTTTGTTTTTGATGCAAACTCTATTTTTAATTCACGAAGAACGAACAATTCAGACATCGAAAAATCATGATTTTGCGTTAAACGGCCGTCATTTTATCTGAAATAATTTCGTTGAAAAATCCTTCGCTCACGAACGACATAAACTCGTATATTAACGGAATCTTCTTCACTTTCTGATTTCAGATGATCCGGCTCGGAGAAATTGTGCTCACCGTGCAGCGCCTTTATAAAAACAGCTTCCGCGAGAATGGCTGTTATTCCTTCGTTATTTAATATTTTCCTATAACAAAATTCCCGAGGGTCGCTGAATATATGTGCTTCTAAAATAAGGAAATAGTTGTAAGAAACATACATCAGATTTTTCACAAAAAAATTCCCGAAAATCACGTTCTTTTTCGTTTGCCCACTAGGCATGACCACTTAATATTAAATAAAGTTCACTCGTAACACGTGCAATTATTTTTCACAGGATTTGCTATTCCAGTCAGACTGCGTATCCTTGCATTGTACCTTGAACGAGCACAACCACCATCTAATTAACGAATTCACTATCAAACAGGTATTACAAAACGACTATGAAAAGCTATCCTTCTTTATAATGCATAGATCTTTGCTTCGTTATTTCCAGATTTCGTTGAAACGATTTAGACGCCTGTGATGTTAACCACGCTTTAATTCTGTGTTATAGATGAGACCTGGCGCCTTTTTAGTCAATACAGCAAGAGGTGGTCTGGTAGACGATGATGCATTAGCAGCGGCGCTGAAACAGGGCAGAATCCGCGCGGCAGCACTAGACGTGCACGAAAATGAGCCATACAACGTCTTTCAGGGTCAGTCCTCACAGTGTGAGTTTTGTCTGTCCATACCTAACATCCCCACGCGTTAACTAACATCTCCCTTCATCATCCTGGTCCCTTCTTCACTGCTGGATAATATATCTGACGTATGCATCGGAGGTAACGTGGCATGGCTTTCGGGGAAATGAATGAAGATGATTAAGAGGAGATTCCGGTCTAAAAATCCATTTTTTTTTTCTCTTCATTTTTCGAATGTTCAACCTTTTAGGAATACGTGTTTAAAACGATTTGTTGAAATTCGTAAAATTCCCGAGGTTATAGGCATTTGAGTAGCGGCAAATACATGGATAACAACCAGCCACTCGGCACTCACGTAAAACTTTAAACGCGTTTTTCTCGAAACAGTGTTCTCAAAATCGATGGGACCCGTACTTCCAAAAGTTATTATTCGATTCGACTGAATTTTTTTTTATTTTGAAGAATATACTTCTGGCTAGAGGGGAAACCAGAACAATTACAAAAAATTGAACATTTATAATTTTTAAAGGCGTTGAAAGGACGAAAAATATAGGAAAAAAGTGATTTCAAACTTCAAGTGTCGTTATTTTCTAAAAAAAAAATGTAATTTTTGTAATTTTTTCTGCCCCCCTCCCAGCCAGAAGTATATTCTTCAAAATAAAAAAGGTTTCAGTCGAATCGGATAATAACTTTTCGAGATACAGGTCCCACCGATTTGGATGATTTTTTTGACGCCTCAACATTAACGACTCCCCAGTGCCGTCTGCAGTGATCAATTATAAAACAAAAAATATATTTCTATAATTCAAGACATCCTTAATACAATGCAAAAAGTCCCATTAAATTACACATAGTAGTTTCCCTTTAATTAATTCCTAAAGATCGCCTATTTTTATGGGCTCTACACCGGAACCTCCCCTTAAAGCTCTTTTTCCTTCTACGAACTCTGCCACCTCATTTACATCTGTAATTCCGAGACGCTCCGAATATTTTTATCGCGTGGCCGTGAAAGGAGAATCCAGAGACCTTGCGAAGCGATCTGTAACGTGCATGAATTATTCTAGAACAGTACGACAAAGTGATTATACACTCCGCGGATTATTCTCTGTTACACTATGATGATTAATGCAGCCGCTTAATCGAACGTCTCAGGATTTTGTTTCTCAACTGATAAGATATTAAACGGCGTAAAAATTATCGCCGTGTAAATATCGCAGCAGGAAACTAGTTTCATTCACAAGAGGGGGCGGGAGGGGGAGAGCTGATAAATTTTACTCGATATCGGCGAATAAATAGTATCCTCTTTATTCTGCTTCGTGTACATTGAATTACGATACCATCTTTCAAACTTTGTAACGTGTTTGTAAATAACGAGTCGACCGCGTTCTCGCAATGATTCATTAACGGCGTACCTTGTCCGATACTAATGAGCCTCGTTAATGAGTCACTCGCGCTATTGTGTACAGAGAATTGCACATGGGCACGGTTATGTAAACTAATATCGAATTTGCTTGCCGTGCAAACGATGCTCTCCGCGAAAGTCTATTTACCTCCCTGAACATTATCGAGAACCCGACAGTAACGAATCGTTGTGGGTGTGTTCCCGTTCTTTTCTGTTCGCCGCCGCAGGTCCTTTGAAAGATGCACCCAATCTGTTGTGCACACCGCACGCGGCGTTCTACAGTGACGCAAGTTGCACCGAACTTCGTGAGATGGCAGCCAGTGAGATACGAAGAGCTATCGTCGGTCGCATACCCGACTGCTTGCGAAACTGTGTGAACAAGGAATACTTCCTGTCCTCGACCGGGTAAGCCTCGTTCACGTTAACAACAAGAACAAGAACTATTCAGCTTATATTTTTTTTTTTTAAAAAAAAAACAAAAGAAAAAACAAGCATAGGGTATACTGGGTGATTCTAGAAACTGGGCCGGGCTGTAGCACTTTTCATACGTGAAGATAGAGAGAAAACAAAAAAAAAAAAAGATTCTTAGCAGGGGGAAACGTTGCACTGTCTCGTGTGTACTATCCGCCCATGACCGTACCTTTTCTTTCCGAAAACGCTGCACCAATGCACCTGCAAGATGCAACTATTGTTTTTCTTTTCAAAGGAATAAAGCCGCATATCTTCTTTCTTTCTTCTCTATTTTTTTTTTCTTTTTTTTTTCTTGTACATACGAATCGATATCTATTCCGTTGCTCTCCATGTAAAAGTATTAAGGTATAGGTACGCAAGAGAAACGAAAATACTGTACCCGGATTCTCGAAAATTACTTTATTACAGCGAGTGTTCGAAACGTTACCACCATTACGCTCTAAGCATAGTTTCTAACACGGTCGTTTTCTGTACTCTGTTTTAACTCCGCCCGTACGCCAATACTTTGTGATTGGACGGTCCTCTCTACCACTGCTTCTTGCGAAATCTCCAATTTTTTTCTTCCTTGGTATCAAAAATGAGTCGTACCTTCTTAAGTTTTTTTTCCAGTTTTCGAAAGTATGTTCGCTCCGGTTGCGCTGGCCGAGGATGTTTCTGACGATACATTGCTACAGCAGCCACTGATTTTCTTTTATAGTGACAATCACACGAGTATACCATTATGAGCCGATTTAAGATATGTTTCCCCAAGCGGAATGACGAATGGCGTTACGAGACGTTCCCTAGATCCTCGCACGGGACGTTCGAGCACTTGTTACAATAAAGTAATTTTCTGACATCGCATGCGAAATACATTTGTGTGAAGTATTAATCTTTCGACACCTATACCTTGATACGTTTTACACGCGAACGGCAGGGAGCGTGTTAAAGAGAGAAAGAGGGGGGGGGGGGGAAGAGAGTGAGAGAGAGAGAGTGAGTGAGAGAGCGAGAGAGAGAGAGAGAGAGAGAAAAAGAAACAATGCAGTTGCATCTTACAGGTTCGCCAGTGAATCGTTTGAAAAGCAACGCGGTGATGAGGGAATAGAGCCCTCTAGACGGCGAAGCGTGTCTCCCTCCGCACCGATGGTCCCCTGCCTTCGCGCAGGAAAGAGCTCGAGCTTGGCCCAGCCTCCGCTATCGCCCCGTATATGATAACACAAATTGAGTAATCGTTCGCCATTTGTTTCTCTTACACCGGGGGAAAAAGATATCGTAATTTTTACAGAAACAGATTTTCAAGCAGATGTTAACTCGTATTACACGGAAAGAGAAAATCGAGTGTGTAAAAGTAACGTTGGTTAGAAGCGTTCGAAAACCGTTTGGATATCCTAAGATCCGATTGGGCACTTTGTAAAAGGCATTTATCGAAGTGGCCAATTTCTTTTCGCTTTCTCCAGCAGCTACCCTGAGGGGATCAACGGCGGATACTATTCCGGGGGGCTGCCCGTTCAACAGGCCCACTCAACGACTCCTCACGATTCTGCGCCCCCACCTCCCGGTGGGCATTCGGTCGTCGGCGGCGGTGGTGGTGGGGGTGGTGGTGGCGGACCGAACTCCTCTGCAGGCGGTGCAGGCGCCGGGGGTCCGACAGGCCCCACGGGTCCAACGGTAGGCGGCGGCGGGGCCGGGGGCCCCGCTTCAGCTCCTCCTACTGCTGGATTAACCGGTATACCACACAGCATAGTGAGCGAGCCTGACCCCCGGCCAAGCCCACCTGCACCGAGCCCTCGTTGACCTTGAACCCCCGATCGTCCACTCCAGCACCACCCTCCGATCTAATTTCCCTTAGCCATTCACACACGATCCTCCGACGGCAAATGGCCGCGATCGAACGACTAGAGCGTTGTGTCGTTGCACGATGTGTGCCCCCCAAAAAAACGAGAGAGATAAAAGGAAACAAAAAAAAATATTGAAAAGAAAAATGAAAAATAATATGTCCGCTGCTTCCGAGGAACTCTCGAGGGAATCCATCCTTCGGAGTGAGATAAATAGAATGAACGAGAGAACGGGGGGTAGGCGGGAAGGGAGAGAGAGAGAGAAAGAGAGAGAGAATGAGAGAAAAAGATAGAGGCAGAGAGAGAGAGAGTAATGGGAAGAGAGGGAGAGAATGAGAGGGAGAGAAAGAACGAGGTCGACTGGTCCGTTGCGTGCGTGCGCGACGCGTAACACACGCGTGTTTCTGCGCACGTACGTCGGTGTGTGTGCGCGTGCGTGAGCCCGGTATGTGTGCGGCGTAAATGTATGAATGTACGTTGAAAGGCAGAGTCCTGCGTTTGGTGGGCTCCTGGAATAGTGCATTTGATGTAACACTGTGACCAAACCAAATACAGTTGGGCAGCAATGATGTGACGGCTTACGTATCGTAACGGCGTCGTGGCTAATCGGGGGAATAGCAAAGCGGCGGTGGCTAAGGATTTCTCTGTGTCGTAATTTTGTATAAATCACTTCGTATATTTAACCGCACGTGACTTTAGGGCAACGGGGAACCGGGGGAATGGATATTTCTATATCTTTCGCGTAGCTCTTCTTCTCATTTTCCCTTCTTCATCTTTCTTTCTTTCTTTCTTTCTTTCTTTCTTTCTTTCTTTCTTTCTTTCTTCGCTCCGACAAAGCCCCAGCGAAGCTTTCGCGAGAACATTGGCGTCAGTTCCTCGAGCCCACGGGGTCAGTTCTTCCTTCTAACAATCCGCAGCATCGGGAAGTACGTCGGCTAGTCATAGAGTACAAATCAAACCGTGGCTGGCGTTGCAGCATCTGGGCTAGTTGAAAAGCGAGTTTCTTTTTAGCCTAAACGTTCGCGTCAGTTTTAAGGGCGATAGCCTCTTCCAGTCGACAGGCTGCTCAGGAGCTTTTATTTTGCACTCGAGTGTTAGACCCGCGCCGTTGTTTCTCCGCTGTGACGACTCTTAGTACTCTGTGCGCTTCGGATCCGAGAGCGCCATTGCTCGTTCGATACAGGCGCGCGGCCGATGCTTCAGCTCGTACCCTCCTTTCGCTCGGAACACGCGGGACATGTTTAATCGGCGAGTCATGCATTATTTCGCCACACTGTATTTGGGTTAGCGCATGCTATTTTAGTTTTTTTTTTTTTTTTTTTTTCTTTTGTTTCTAAACAGAATCATACTCCCGAGAACATATGTGTATATGATTTTTGGCAACTTGGATAACAGTGACGAATTTTGTTTCTTTCGTGGACGTTGTAACTCTCAGTGTTGGTATATACATATATTATATTATTATTAAAACAGAAATGTAGCTGCTCACGAATACATTTTTACGTTCTTAAACTCGAGATCATGGAAATGCTGCGTATATGAAAAATATCGTGATAGGAGGGAAAGGGAGGAAAGATGTGAGAACTGTCGGGGTGGTACATCTTGTCTGTGGTAAAGTGGACGAAGGTAACGATAATAAACGAAAAGCCGTGGGCAGGGCGGGGGGGGGGGGAATAGTGAACTGTGAAAAGGAGTATGTAATCGTTGGGGCATTCTCGAGCGTGGTACTTCATCACTGTGTCGTTGGTAGTACTGAGTAGGAACTTGGTAAATTGAATGCCTTCTTTATCGTATTTTTAAATGTCGATATCAATGCAGTAGACGCATTTCAATTGCCTTACTACATATTCGTGTATAATTAAAGTAAGGTTTGTTTGTCTTCAGATACCGGTCGGTCAATGAAATGTACTAACAAACTTCGAGCGGCGAGAAACAGTGTTCGTGGAAAAGGAAGGAAAAAGTCCCGGGTAAACGTGATCTAACGAATCTTGATTATTATAAAACTGTCGTAAGTCTTTCCACCGTGCTTTTCCAAACGAATTTCAGGTGTACATTACGAGGGGTGGGGCGGGGGGGGGGGGGCACGAGAGGGTGTTCTCTTTCTTGTTTTCAGTTACAGAAATATAATCTTTCTTGCGTCGAGCGATATTTTTTTACTTGCGCGTAATAGAATCGTTGATAAAAAAAAATAAGAGAGAGAGAGAAAGAAAGGGATATATTTCTGAATGCGGCGACCATGTGTTTACCAAGACCGATCTTCCTTCTTTTTGCAAATACTATTTACCCCGAAAGTTTCTTGGTATCGATTGGTACTTTATGCGCGAGTGTATAGTAAAAAGGAATGGAAAAAAAAAACAAAGTTGCTTTGAGTAAAATTGAAGGATGTGTCCATCTTTGATTTCTTTGCGGCATCTATTTTTGTATATCATTCGAGTTACATTATTCATGAATGCCTTAACGTTCTGTCAAAGTGTGCAGCATCTTCATCGGACAGTTTTGAATCGGGCAATGCGGCGCAATAGGTATCTCTTCTTCCTTTTTTTGTTTTGCGCCTCCGAGCGGGGACAGAGAGAGGAGCCACTTTATTGTTTCAGTGAAGATATAATACCTATCCGGTTACGAGAAGCGGCGTTTAAGCGAGCGAGATTTGTGTACGGAAGAGAGAGCGAGAGAGAGAGAGAGCGAGAGAGAGATAGAAAGGACACACGAGCGAACGGTAGAACGAACAGAAACAAGTTTTATTAATTGATAATTATATTATGATTAATTATTGTATTAAGTAAAGTAATGCGATGTTACGAATACTTGAATATATTATCGAGAGATAAATCAATTAAAAAAAAAAAGAAAAATGGAAGAAGAAACAAATGAAAGGAAAATGGAAAAATTTTTGGAAAAAAATTATTGAAAGCGATAATAATAAGTAAATAATAATAATAATAATAATAATAAAAAAACAAAGAAAGAAGAGTATGAAAGATCTATTTTAGAGACACATATCTATTTGGTTTCTTTTTACATATAATTTTCGCGGTTACGAGCAACAGGTGGTCACCGAAAACGGCGGCGGTCATTGAGTTTCAATTGTAATTCCAAAATTCGATGAGCCAGTTTCGCGGAGCGCGCCGAACTCGACCACATCGTGTGTCCGTGTTTTAGCAGGAACACAAAATTGCGAGAAAAGTGATATATATATATATACTATATATGTATAGGACAATTAATTTTCTATTCTCAGTGGTCGCGATGCACCGAGCAGAGATTTTTTCCTTTTGTTATTTAAAAAAAAAAGTTAAAATCGTTCGAATGAGAGGAAGGAAGAACATAGACTGAAATCGTTCCCCCCCTTTTTTTTTTTGGTATTCGTCGATGCCTCCGGGATTACGCAACCCTTCGAACGCGCGAGCTTCTGCTTCGGAAGCTTTCAAGCGAATGAAAAACCATTCCAACCGATATGCGTAGGGAGGTCAGTTTTACCGAGCAACAGTTGATCGTTAAAATACGAGGCGATGTGTAAGAGAGCGAGCGAGCGAGAGGCGGAAAGACAGAGAGAAAGAGAGACGAAAAGAAAACACGAAGCATCACAGACACATACAGCGTGACAGAGAGGGATGACATACATTTTTAAATAGAATACGCTACGTACACACAAAAAAAAATGCTAGAGGTACTTCCGCAGCGCGACGAGATGGTCCAGGAAAGCTGCATGCTTGTTTAGAATGGACTCTGTACAGAGGCGGGGGCCAGCTCGTCCTCGCGCAGTCGTACCGGTACATAACGTAGGAACATTATACATACGTTTTCTTTTTCTTTTTTTTTTTCAAGAATATTATTACTTATAAATACATCATTATATATATAAAGAGAGAGCGAGAGATAGAGAGAGAAAGTGTGTGTGCGAGCGCGCGCGCGCGAGAGAGAGAGAGAGAGAGAGAGAGAGCGAGAGAGAATGAGAGCGACGGAACATTTTTTGACGAGTGAAGAGGAGACACGCTACTCTAACGAAGACAGAGAGTTGTTCTTATATAGTTTTAATTGTGAAAAAGAGGCAAATTAATGCGAGGATTCATGAACCAATTATCTCTACCCACTTAATTACCATCTAGCCAGTGAACATGAAGCCTCCTTTTTCCTCCACCCCTCTTCCCCCCCACAAAAGAAACACGTGGGTCCTCCTGATTGCTGTGGGATTACGAGATAGAGATAAAGAGAGAGAGAGAGAGAGAGAGAGAGAGAAAGAAAAAAAAAGAGGAACTCCACATATTCATTCATCCGTTTTTAATCAGTTGTTCTCATATGAATATTATATATATTATATATATATATATAGAAAGGGAGAGAGAGAGAGATCGTTTTTTTTTTTTATGAAAATGGCGCCAAAACACCTTCGTTTTACAATTACAAAAGAAAGAAGCAAACTGACAAAGAAACGCCACATGATGAAAATTGAAGGTGGTGAAAACAGCAACATTAATATTATAATTAATAATAATTATAATAAATACAATATTTGTACAATAATCAACGGTGCTGTGGTGGATGCTGTAGGTCTGAAACTGCGATAATCCTCTGTTCACCCATCCCCGACCTGTTTGTAACAATTTTTTGTAGCATATACAAATCGAACGATCGAGAGATTTTGCAAGTTGACGATCTTTTTTCTTTTCTTTTTTTTTTTCGTGCGAACACGGCGTCGACGCTTCCTTTCTCTTCTTTTTGTTTGATTTCTTGCGATGTACCGTTTAAGGCGGCGTAGGCGAGTGAGGGGGAACTCCCGTAAGTTCCCAAACTGTGAGACGGTGGCGCGGGCGCGCTGCTAGCAGCGCGCGCAATTTAAAACAATACCGAAGTGGTCAAACACTTAAGCAACGAAGCTTTCGTTTCCGCGGATTCGAGTCAGTCGGGGGGGGGGGGGCAACATCCTACGAGCATCAATTGCCGCAATTAGCTTTCACTTTTTTTTTTCTTTTTTTCTCGTTTTATTTTACATTTTCTCCGGTAAGCTCGAGCCGAGTTGAATCACAGGTATTCGACAGCAGAGCGGCAGCACGCGATTGCTGTCGATGATCGAGATCGAGCTGTGTCACGTCAAAGAACCGCCGTGCACTCTCATATGCCTGTTGAGATTGCCGCTCTGGCTGAACCTCAGCAGGCACAGCTTGCACTGGTACGGCTTCTCGCCGGAGTGAATGCGCAGGTGTTTCGTTAGCGTGGAGCTGTCCGAGAATGCTTTCTTGCAGAATCGACACCTGGGGGAAAAAGAAACGAAATTTTCACCGTTGAAAAAAAGGTAAATCGATTAGTCCAGCAGGGCACGATATCAAGATTAATCTATGAACTCGTGGATGGCCGGGTAGTTCGGCGCATGTCAGATGCGGGGTCTGTTTTGACCCATTCGCACAACTCGGAATAAGCTATGTTCTTGCTACGATCTAAATTTTAAGTTTGTATATTTAAATGGGTCGAAATGGACCCTGTATCCATAAAGAATGTTAAACTTGAGATTCTTCTATTTCTTTTGCCAGTGGACGAGGAAGAAAGTTTCTCTGAATTGTCAGTGTCATATGTTTAGTCTGCTATGAGCATAAACTACCTTTGTATAGAAGTTATTTCAAGTTCATGAATTTGCATGACTGCAATGATTGGTACGTTTAAATCTGAGGCAGTTTCGCGGGCTTTACGCCAGCAGCGCGCTCTGCAGCGGGAGCGCAGGAATTAATCGGCGGCAGACATATTGGCGTGGAACGTGACGCCAAATTTGAAGTAAGGATGTGATTTGCATTATAAGATGTAGAAAATAGTTGGAGTAGGCGACGTAACGAGATTGTACTCACCTGTACGGACGTTCTCCCGAATGCGTTCTCATGTGTGTGGTCACGGAACTACTTTGCGAGAATCTTCGATCGCATACTGGACATCGAAACGGCTTTTCTCCTGAGTGAGTTCTCGCGTGGGCGGTTAAATTCGCGGCTTGGCTGAACGCCTTCGAACACGCGTGACACCTTAAAAAATATACGAACATTTAATCATTAATAATAGTAGGGGTAGCGTGTTACTGGCACTAGATAGACTTTGAATATTTCAAATTTCGCGGTTCGGGGACACGTTTCGATATATCGATCGATTTATTAGTAGAGCACTTGTTTGTCAGTCACTTTTACTTTATAATCGAAGGAATCTTTTACTATTCTTTATTCTGAGGCTTCGATTGACTGGCGCGTGAAACTCTGTTTAAATTACTGGTATTTTCTGAAACACGAGTGAATATTGAATCAGTGACTGAACGAATAGAAATAATTATTTATCAAATGTAAAATTGCGTGAAGTGTTAGTGTTACTTGTGGATTGTTGAACGTCAATCTGCCTTTATCGTGAAACCAAAGCCTGAGATTGCAAAGTGGTAAGTGACTTTTCGATTTTTTATGCTGTCAGAAATTTGCATGCTTGGTTTTGTTTTATAATTCTCTTTGAGAAATTGTTTAATCGTCATTAACACTTTACCGACCGGTAGCCTATTAATCGGTTTTTTGTCCCCGACGCTTACCTGTGTCAGGGATGTATTTGCAGCCGAGTAATCACCGGTAAGTGTCGGGGACAAAAAGCCTATTAATAGGCTACCGGTCGGTAAAGTGTTAAGAATAGAAATTAAATATTCCCATTCGGGGACTCGATTTTAAATCACTTTCCGGAATTTCTTTTTAAGAAACCATAATGCGTAGTATTTTGAAACTTTTCACTTATACTTATTTACGTTTTGTGTCTATTCGGGAATTTTTTTAGCTACCAATTGTTAACAATAATCGAGACAAAACAAGACGAAAATGAAGAGCTAGGAAATTGCGACGGAGGCTTCGTTTTTTAGTTATTAATGTTTAAAGATTGCGCGCATCCAGTGTCAAAAAATGACGCGTTCATCATTATTTCTACGAGGGTAAGCTGATACCCATGCGTCCTTGTTTTCCGACGACTGTGCGCTGCCCTACGCGCGCCACTGACCTTCCGGGTTGCCGTGCTCCAGGCGCTCCACACTCGAATTCTTAAGAAACATTAATATCTAAGAAAAGAAGCTTCCACAGCGCTTTCTTTACTCTTCATTTTCGTCCTATTTCCTCACTCTCCTCATGTTCTACTATTTATTCCTAGTCCAGTAAGAATATCCCCGTTAAACATTAATAACTAACAAGGGAACATCTCGAACCCGCATACGCCGATTTTAATGAGACTCTGCAGATTTGCAGAATAGTGAAAAATATTTGACGTGTATTTTTTTTATCAGCAATCGTCCATGTTGAAGGGGTGAAAAGAGCCCCTAAACTTGGGGCGTCGAAAATCTATTTTCTGAAATATTTCGAGAACTATTAGGCGCAAGAAATTTTTTTTTTTTTGATGAAGAGTGAGTTTTTCATAAACGAATCCACCCCTTGCTCAGGTTTTAAAAAATTCCAGAAAATATATCTTCGAACCCAGCTTTAGAAGCTCCTTTCACCCCTTCAACTTAGATGATTACCAATAACAAAAAATACGTGTCCAGTATCTTTCCAGCCTCATCAAAATCGGCATGTGAGGGTTCGATATGTTCCCTTTAAAAAAAGAACCCTCCACCGCAATTTCTTCACTCTTAATTTTCCTCTTATCTCGCCACCCTACTGATTTTCTACCGTCATTCCACTATCCATTCCCAGCCGAGTGGGAATTAAGTGTCTCCCGGTGAAAATTCGATTAGCCGCTGCCACCGACCTAAACGGTTTCTCCCCGGAGTGCGTCCTGAGATGGGTCTTGAGGGTGCTGGGCCGCGCATACGATTTCCCGCATATTCTGCAGAGGTTGGGTCTGCCGTTGTCGTCGGGTGTGACTGGGTTGCCAGTGGCGCCTATGCAGAGCGCATGCTCGCTGGACAGCTGCAGCCTGGAATGGCCGTGCACAGGGGGATGGGAATGGGGGTGGCTGCCCACGCCGATCAGGCTATTGGCCGGGGGTTGATTCACCCTCGTCTGTTGCTCCACGGGGTTATACTGCTGGGCGGGACTTAGCAGGGGCTCCACGCCCCATGCCGACGAATAGCTCTGCTCGTACCTACGCAACAGACAGGCGAGCTTCTGAATAACTCTACTCCGACAACCCCCGAGGGCGCGTGCAACCCCTTGGCCGAGGCAAAATGGCGAGGGGTCGCGTCGCTTCTCAAAGACGGCTACTTTGGTGTCCCTGGCTGGGGGTATATTCGTGGGAATAATAATTGGATGCTGGATTTTATTATTTCCTTCGAGGGGGATGGTGGGGGGATGATTTGGTTGGTTAAATCGAGGGGCTACTTCGCTTTTAATTTATGAAGATTGATGTCAGTGGAGTATTTTACCATAGTAAGGGGCCGTCCTTAAATTACGTATGGGTAATTTTGGCGAATTCTTACCCCCTCCCACCCCCAGTATAAGAATTCGTAAGATTTTATATTCCAATCCCCTCCTTACGTAATATTTTTTTCAATTATTAAAATTCTTTACAAGGTTTATATAATTCATTTAACTTAATAATTAAGTTTAGTAAATAAGTTTTAATAAATTTAAGTTAAAACTACTTTTCTGGAACATTAATGATAGAATTTGTATTTATTGAAAATTTGGTTAAAAAATATTACGTAAGACGCTACCTGACTCTCACCCCCCCCCCCCTTGTAAGAAAACGTAAGAAATTCGCGACCCCCACCCCCAAAGTCCTTACGTAATTTAAGGACGACTCCTAATATTGGGTGTATCGTAAGTCATGGGAGAATCGAAAAGGAGCTGATGTCTCGAGCAAAAGTTTTCCAAAATTGTGGAATAAAATATGTACTGTGTTAGGAAATTGTGCAATAACTCGATTCACTTTTCCACGAGGAATTACATCCCTCTTCAGTTATACCATGAATTACGTCCCCCTTGTATAAATCAAATATCAGATACTGGAGAGAAAATTAATCATGAGAAATTGTGGAAATATTGTGCATTGAGTACAGTTTCCTGTTTCAAGCTTTTACGAAGCACACTCGACTGCGCACACAGAAGCTCTTTAATTACCCTTCTTCACATCCCCAGTTAAAATCGAAAAAAAAACCCTGTTCGTAGAAAGGCTGGGACTATTTGTCGAATTTTTCGGTATTCCAATATTCGAATATTTCAGTTGCTCAATTATTTGGCGAATATAATTCGAATATTTAAGTATCCAAATACTATTCGAATATTTAAGTATTCGAATACCATTCGAATATTTAAGTATTCGAATACCATTCGAATATTTAAGTATTCGAATACTGATGTATCCAAATTCTATTCAAATATTTAAGTATTCGAATACTGATGTATCCAAATATTAATCGAATATTTAAGTATTCGAATACTTTTCGAATATTTAAGTATTCGAATACTGATGCATTCGAATACTATTCGAATATTTAAGCATTCGAACACTATTCGAATATTTAAGTATTCGAATACTATTCAAATATTTAAGTATTCGAATACTGATGTATCCAAATACTATTCGAATATTTAAGTATTCGAATACTGATGTATCCAAATACTGTTCGAATATTTAAATATTCGAATACTGATGTATTCAAATACTATTCGAATATTTAAATATTCGAATACTGATGTATCCAAATACTATTCGAATATTTAAGTATTCGAATACTGATGTATCCAAATACTGTTCGAATATTTAAATATTCGAATACTGATGTATCCAAATACTATTCGAATATTTAAGTATTCGAATACTGATGTATTCAAATACTATTCGAATATTTAAATATTCGAATACTGATGTATCCAAATACTATTCGAATATTTAAGTATTCGAATACTGATGTATCCAAATACTGTTCGAATATTTAAATATTCGAATACTGATGTATCCAAATACTATTCGAATATTTAAGTATTCGAATACTGATGTATTCAAATACTATTCGAATATTTAAATATTCGAATACTGATGTATCCAAATACTATTCGAATATTTAAGTATTCGAATACTGATGTATCCAAATACTGTTCGAATATTTAAATATTCGAATACTGATGTATCCAAATACTATTCGAATATTTAAGTATTCGAATACTGATGTATTCAAATACTATTCGAATATTTAAATATTCGAATACTGATGTATCCAAATACTATTCGAATATTTAAGTATTCGAATACTGATGTATCCAAATACTATTCAAATATTTAAGTATTCGAATACTGATGTATCCAAATACTATTCGAATATTTAAGTATTCGAATACTGATGTATTCAAATATTATTCGAATATTTAAATATTCGAATACTGATGTATCCAAATACTATTCGAATATTTAAGTATTCGAATACTGATGTATCCAAATACTATTCGAATACTATTCAAATATTTAAGTATTCGAATATTGATGTATCCAAATACTGTTCGAATATTTAAGTATTCGAATACTTTTCGAATATTTAAGTATTCGAATACTGATGCATTCGATTAGTATTCGAATATTTAAATATTCGAACAATAACATTCGAATAGGTACTCAAATATTCGAAGTTTATTCGTAGCATTCGAATACATGTAAAATATTCGAATATTAAATTATTCGAATAGTCCCACTCCTACTTCGTAGCCCAAACGCATATTCTAGCAGCAGAAAAAAAACACCCGACCGTCAGTCAGTGTAATTAAATAGACCAGCTCTTTTATTCCCGCGATACAATCGCGAAACGGAGTATCTATTGTCTAGCGCTGCATTTCGTACGGCTTCCAATAAAGTCTTCATTTCCCGCGAACGGTTTTCCCGTGTGAAAAGAATTCAGAAAATCATAGTGTCTTCTGTGATCCACCCTAAACAAAGCTCGATACATATATCCACCGATTTCCTGCGAAACTGTGTCAAAACGTGCAGGATTTTTTGCAAAAAGAAATACTCAATTCCACTTGAAATTTTGGCTCTATAGAAGCCTGATATTTTCTGTCTTTGTTTTTTAAAAACATATTTAATATATCAAATATAAATATATTTTGAGTCAATATATTAAACATAAATATGTTTTAAATTAATATATTAATACATTAAATATATTTGAAGCATTGAAGCACTATTTGCAAACCTCAAAATGTCTCTCGGACAATGAAAAGTGAAACTAAAAGTGCACGATAATTATACTCACCCAGAGTGCATGTTCATGTTCATCGTCATGTTCATGGAAACGTTGACAGACATGGCGGGCGTGGACGCATAGTGCGTGGGCGGCACAGGTGGACCAAGGTTTTGCGCGTAGTCCTGCGAGTAATGATGCCCGGATCCCCCGGTCGGGTATAATCCTCCAGTAGGACTTCCGGGGTGGACCACGGCGTGCTTCAAAGACAGCAGGACATCCGCGACGCCTTCCCCATTCACGTTGCCCGCCCTTGGCGCGCACTCTCCTCTGGTGCAGCCCCAACTGCAAGGACACCTAATAATTACAAGGAACACCGAGCGTGCTTTCGCAGACGTTCTTGGATCTCTCAGCTGGCTTATCATATCCTCCTTCTACGAGGTCGAGTGCCGAAGAATAAATGTGTTTATTGCATTCAATTTGAGACACAAGGGAAGAAGAATATAAACAGGAGAAGGCGAAACTTAAGCCTGAAATATTGCACTTGTTAAATTGTAGGCTGTTTACTTTCTGGGAAATGAAGGGTGAATTTATTGGGGAGTTTTGGGAAAGGTGTTTTAGGAAATTGAGTTTAAGGCGTGGAGGGTTTTATTTCTTAAGGAATTGAGTTTGATTAATTTGGATATAGTCTCTAGTTTATTTAGTCAATTAAAGATGGACAAAGCTTCGTAGACTGGTTAGAGAAATAAATATTATTGTCCCTGTGGCGAGGAGTAGTCTTGTGAAACTTTTGCGGAAGATAGTATTACGATTCCAAGTAGAAAAGGCAAGCATTAGTCAGACGGAAGCGCGCCCGCGTGTTAAGCCGTCTCGTCTCGACAATTATGCATATCGCGGAAGATGGTCTGATCAGAAATTGTTGAAAAATCTTATAAGACACTTTGATAAAAGTTCCTTAGAAACTTTTAACTAAACCCTGCCGAGGTGTTCTTATAATTTCAAGACTGAAAAATTTTAAGGAACACTTAGAAAATAAAACGCAATTAAATAACTCTTCGCTCCCTTTTCAGTGCAAGAAAATCGTGTAATTCCACTTACAAGGGAAGCTACCCAACCCGGAAATTCGAAAAAATCTGAAACTTTGTGATTATGTAAGGGATTCCCTCCTGATTACAACGCAATTTTTGTTTGCTGCCCAAATTCACTCTAAGGGGGTGAAATTGATCCCTGAAAATCTGGTGATTTTCCGATTTTGTATTATAATTCGTGAACTGTAAAATAATTTTTTTACCAAATGATAGATCTATTTAAAAGAAGTAACTTTTGCCTGGAAACTTTTTTTCCATCTCTTACAGTTCGCGAGTTATAGCACAAAATAGGAAAGTAGCCGAATCTTCAGGGGTTAATTTCACCCCCTTGGAGTGAATTTGGGCAGCAAGCAAAAATTGCGTTGTAATCATGAGGAAATCCCCTACATATTCACGAAGTCTCAGATTTCTTTTGAACGTCCAGTTTCGGGATCTTTCCTTGTTAGATAAACTTAAATTTCAATTAGAACACTCAGCAAAGTATCTCAAGACCACCGTTCAATACACCCCGTTCCGATCACCACAAACGCAGAAGCCCTTCCCGAAGGCTAGCACCAGAAATAGCTCAGATCTTCGCAGAGAGGAACGGTTGAATCGCCGGCATAAGGAAACGAACCCTAACGGCGACCAGTGCCCGACCCAGCCGGTACCCATTCCCCTGCGATCCGGGAGCAAAGCGACGAGCACGAAAGGACTCACTTATAAGTCCCAGAACAGGGGCTGAAGAGGCCAGGTGGCAAAGGGTCCAGGTCCAAAGGTGGCAATGGGAATCCAGCCATGTCGTCCACCCAGAAGCTCGCCCCGAACTCGCTCACCACTTGGCTCTGGCCAGAATTCTGGATCTGTTGGCCCTGCTCGCCGCCGATGTCCTCCGGGGAGTTCTGCAGGTCCTGCAGACGAAGGGTGCCCTGAAGAGCACCCAGGGCCTCCTCGTTCTGGTTGTCCGTCAAGGTGTCCTCGCTGGTCAACACCCCCAGTGGTCCAGTGCAGAGGCTGGATGGTATAGTCGCCTCGATACTTCCCACCGAACCTTTAGGAACGAACACATCCAGTACAGCGTCTGTGCAAAGGAGCTCTAAACGGACACCGAAACGAATGAACGCGGCAGGGCCTCCATTCACAAAACGTGGAGCACTTTAAGACAGTGCGACTTGATTTAATTTTGGTAACTTTGGAGTTCATACGAAAATGCTTAGGGGGTAGTAAAAGGTAGCACTCCCTTCTGAGCTACATTTACAATCCTTTCTTTCACTGAACACAGCACACTTTGGGACAGCATAACTCAGTCAAATACCCCTGCATCTGATACTCCGAATCTGCCAGAAATTCGACACCCTAGAATATTTCCAATCACGAAGGAACAGAAGCCAAACGGTGTTCCACACACTTCCGTCGTTAACTTCCAACGTGCCACGCAAAGTGTACAGTTCCGTTAAGGGGGTTTGAATCGCGAATGCTTCATCCGAATCTCTCTCTCCTCTCTCTCTCTCTCTCTCTCCTAGACACTGTGGCTCACCTGTGCCGAGGGTGTAGGGCGATTCGGAGGTGTTCACCGCGTGATGATTCTGCAGAAACTCCATCTCTGCGAAATTTCTGCTCGCAGCAGCCCTTAGAAGCGCCCCCCTTCAGCCCGCCTCCCTGCAAAACACGCGGGATGGATCGCCTCCTCTCTCTGCGGAGATGCGGTGGTCCAGCCCCTCTGGTCGCCCTAGCAACCGCACATTTCACCGTGAGAGTGTGACCGAGTTCCTCCGACGATGTGTTCCGCGATATCAACGATACCCCGCGATCGCCCCGCAATATCCCCCGCCCCGAAAACAATTCGCTCCCCATCCCGGCAAATTGCGAGACACCCGACGCGGTTCGGCCGCTCCGAGGAAAAAAAAAAAAAAAAAAAAAAATCGCGGACCAACGTAACCCGCCGATGCTTTCGGAAAATTGAATTTCCGTGGTCCGCGTTTCGCGAGGCCCATTTCTTGCAAAGCGATCGGTTCCTGGTGGCTTTGTTTTCTACCTCGCAGTTGGTCGAGGCGATCTTCTAAATTTCAAGATTCGGAAAAATAGGAGAATTTGGTAGTGGAATTCCGCGTTTATCGTCGCGCGAATAGTCGAAGGTGTTTCGCGGTGGAATTATTTGAAGAGCATTCGGGATCAGCGGAGCCCTCGTGAATGACTGAAAGGAAAATGCACGTGCATATGGACCGAGCGTGTAGAAGTACCTTTATGGCTTGGAAGACCTGCCGGTTTCCTCTAAAGGCTTCTGTAGAAAATCTGCCAGATATTTTCATTCATAGGCTGAGAAGCATGTGCAGCCTTCCACGTGATTCGGTCTCCTCATGCCCCGCCGCTGGAAATTATTACCCACTGTCCCGACGGTCCTTATCACTCTCGCCTCCCCAGGAGGGCTCTGTTTTCAGAATGAAGTGGGCCCCTTCGAACTCCAATGAATTCCAACCGGCACTTAATATACCCCAGACGACGTGTCTGAAATCCAAGGATCGAAGTCTCCAGGTTCAAACACTGTACTAACTCATCACCTCCCTCTAACAAACACTACACATCGTCGCACGAATCCTCAGCGTTCCCTCGCGTCCTTCTTCCTGTTCTTGTAAAGATTCTTTACCTTCTTCCCAGACATCTCTGCGCCCTTTCTGGTCTCCAACTGGACACACACTCCCCTCGATCGCATCTCTCCTCCTGTCACATCTTCAAGCCGAGCCCGAGACACTGAGAGCACATCGTTGCACCGCGGGTCTTTCGACACTGTCCCCTAACTTCACCTTTAAATTGCCGCGAAGTTCGGGAAAATTTTGGGGAAACGTTCGGGGGGTTTTGTCACACTTTTTTCTTTTTTTTCTTTGGAACCGTGGTTCGGTTAATGTCGGAAGAGGCGTTCAGGGGCACCACCGCGTGCTGCTGCCATGCTGGCACGATGCCCTGCCAATGTTTCTTGGCTAACTAGAGATCCACCACCTACTATCACCCACTCTCACCCCTTGGTTACTGACTACGCGCCACACGACCCCACTCCACCGTGGCCCGGCCTCTTCTTCTTTCTCTTTTTCCCTCCACCTCGGCCGACCTCGTCCCACGTGTGCATCATCCTCTTCCTCCACGTGTGTGCCCCTACCCCCGGGCCCGTTAACCTTCCCTGGATCCTCGGCAAGGTGTCTCATAGGCAGACCCGTCATGCTTTTCCACTTGGACACAGTTGGGTGTTTAAACTTGCGCCGGGGGATTGCGATTCATGGGTTTGCAGGGATCAGCAGGCGGCTGCAGTTTCTACACACTTTTTGGTATGTATTCTACTTTGTTTAAATAAAAATTGATGTTTCGTTTGGGGGCGAAATGGAGGGAGTTGCCCTGGAAATGGTAAGTGTTACAATGAGAAGTTTCAAGCTCGTATTTTCACGCGTGACCATTGTAGTCTGGGTAGTCCTCTGATTTGGGGGATGCGTAATATTTAAGGGAGAAATCTTATTTCGGTGGCTAAACATGTAACAAAATTGGGGGATTTCTTTTTTATGATTCATCTGATATTTGGACCATATTTTTAGTCGTTTTTGAAGAAGTGGCAGGATTCTTTTTTTATTCGTTCAAAAATTGCACTGGGTGTGAGCCACACATAAGCTGATTTTGACGCATTGTATCTTCTATATGCAAAATAAATACTATATGCAAAATATTTTTTCACAAAATATTGTATCTGAGCAACAACTCTGTAGATTTTTAGCTTCCAATATTGAAATTTAGAAATGCTACAATTTTTTAAAGATCTACTTCGTTTTTTCTCGACATATGGTAATCTAGATTTTTTTTACAGAAACTGTGATAAAATCTCAATAAAAAAAACTATGGGAATACATTCTAGGGACCCTGAAATTGACCCAGGATTTTTTTCATAACGATTCGATTTTTTAGTTGAGCATGGCAGTCGTTCAAAAATTACACTGGGTGTGAGCCACCCATAAGCTGATTTTGACGCACTGTATCTTCTATATGCAAAATATTTTTTCACAAAATATTATATCTGAGCAACAACTCTGCAGATGTTTAGCTTCCAATATTAAAATTTAGAAATGCTACAATTTTTTAAAGATCTACTTCGTTTTTTCTCGACATATGGTAATCTAGATTTTTTTTACAAAGACTGTGATAAAATCTCATTAAAAAACTATGGGAGTACATTCTAGGGACCCTGAAATTGACCCACGATTTTTTTCATAACGATTCGATTTTTTAATTGAGAATGGCAGTCGTTCAAAAATTGCACTTGGTGTGAGCCACCCATAAGCTGATTTTGGCGCACTGTATCTTCTATATGAAAAATATTTTTTCACAAAATATTGTATCTGAGCAACAACTCTGTATATTTTTAGCTTCCAATATTGAAATTTAGAAGTGCTACAATTTTTTGAAGATTCTCTTCATTTTTTCTCGACATATGTCAATCTAGATTTTTTTACAAAGACTGTGATAAAATCTCATTAAAAAACTATGGGAATACATTCTACAGACCCTGAAATTGACCCACGATTTTTTTCATAACGATTCGATTTTTTAATTGAGAATGGCAGTCGTTCAAAAATTGCACTTGGTGTGAGCCACCCATAAGCTGATTTTGGCGCACTGTACCTTCTATATGAAAAATATTTTTTCACAAAATATTGTATCTGAGCAACAACTCTGTATATTTTTAGCTTCCAATATTGAAATTGACAGTTTTTTGAAGATTTTCTTCGTGTTTTCTCGACACATGGCAATCTAGATTTTTTTACAAAAACTGTGATAAAATCTCAATAAAAAAAACTATGGGAATACATTCTAGGGACCCTGAAATTGACCCACGATTTTTTTCATAACGATTCGATTTTTTAGTTCAGAATGGCAGTCGTTCAAAAATTGCACCCAGGTGTGTCAAAGTTGATCGAAGAAAGAGGTGTGTCGACTAAGGGTTAATAATGAATACACTAATAACAAAAAAAAAACTGCACCTTCTTCAAAGACGCATAAAAGCATGGTGCAAATTTCAAACAAATCGAATCGCTAGTTTCTTATAAAAAAAAAATTCCAAATGCCTCAAAAATAGGCTTCCCTTTTAAGGCACGGTATTTCCCAACGTAACTGTCTCATTTCCATCTCTTCTTTGAACCACAGCTGCCGAATATTCTACTGTGCCCTCTGCTCGCTCAAAGTCCACCTCACACTTCGCACATTTCCCGAGCATTTCTCACACCCAGTGGACGTTTTCGCGAGGCTCCGTGGCGGCTGGACGCCGCGGCGAGGGGGGCGAAGCGACGGTTTCAAAACGATATCCATGTCCACGCGAGCGTGTAAGACCCGGGACGTTGGAATACACCGGTTGCCCGCCGATGCCGACGACACGGGATACTAATCGCTCATTCGGCGATCGGTGATCGGGGGGCCCTCCTTCGTGCCCCGTTCTCTCCTACACCGATACAACCCACCCCTCCTCCCCCCCTCCCCCCCCCCCGCCCTGTACCGCGAGCGGGACGGGGAAGTAGGATATTATTTTCTTCAGATACCATTACCACGCCGATCACGGTGGTCCTGCCTCGCAGACGAGTAGCCCCGATACCCCCGAGATCACTCGCTTGTAATGCCTTCCCTTTCGTGGATTATTGACCAGTGAACGGTGAGCCCGGCTGCGAAACACCCGTACGCCTGCCCTAGGACACTCGCCAGCCCTCCTCTGCCACCCTCAGCGGCAGTCGTCACCTAAAAGTGGAATCCATCCGTTCTCGCCGGGATGTCTGTCGAGGTTTTGCCCCTTGGAATGAGCCTTGCTAGGAGACCGTCTGGGTTAATTATTGAGTAACTCAGGTGGGTGACTACGTTGGGTAAAGTTTCCTCCTGACTGAGAATTTAGAGGCCCAGTGGAAAAGGCAGATGCCACGTGTCTCGTTGATTCTCGAATCACAGTTTATTTTTATTTTATTTTATTTTTACTGATAAACGGGGATAAGTCCCCATTTTGGTGTACATAATCCTGGTCTGTAACTGTCATACTTTCACCTCACAAACTATGCCGCACCCTCTCATAGTAAATTTTCTTCGCGCTGAGAAGAAACAAATGCGTAGTGGGAAGAGCTGCTAGAATTAATTTCGTAGCTAAAATTTGACAATAGCGTTCCCTACGAGAATAATTTATTCCCGCAACTTTCTTTCCTCTGAAATAAAATTAAAAAAAAAAAAAAAACACTGGCCCTGGGTGCCTCAATTTTCAAAATCCCCAAAGTCCCGTTACTCTTCGATTATATTCTTCGAATAACCATCCACCTTTCGCTCGAATTCTTTCAATGCTGAGACGCTGGGAATAAAGTAGAGGGGGCACTGAATCAGTGCGGAGATCAGCGTGCTCTATAGAGGAAGCAAGCTCGCTGGATACTTACTTCCGGAAGGGAGAAAGTGGTCCCAATTGACGGAGGCAGGGGTGGAATTTTTTTAACGCAAAGTTGCTCGATGAGAGCGTCGCCTCTCACGGGGCCAGGGGCGCATCCGACTATCGAATGTCGGCGTAATCGCGGCCCTCAGGCCGGACACCTGACAACGTAGTTCCGACGTGGACACAGGAAGAGGAAGTCGACCGCACTGGCGGCGTTCTGGCGTCGACCGTGTGTCACCATCGAACTCGAAATACGTTAGAATGCCCGGGGATCGGGTTCGCCTATCTCTCCCTCGATAGCCACCCCCGAATCGATCGCCATGCTTCTCTCGACGAAGTAGGATGTGCGAATGACATCGCGAAAGATGGTTGGCTCTGGCCCTGGGCCAGATGTGGGTCAGGGATTTACAAGTCTCTTAACAATTGCAAGGGTAGGCAGCATATTTGATGCATTTAGCACTGTGTTTCGCAACCATTTTTGAGTCGAGATCCCCTTTTATAATATTCAAATAACTTGCACCCCCCCCCCCCCTCCTGTGTAAGGTAAATTAAATTTGATATGGTAGAGAAAACACATTAAAAATAGGTACTTCAGAATAATTCTAACTTAAGGGGCAATGCCACTGTAGAGCCCGGAAAAGCAGCCTGATTTTGAGAATTTTTTAAGCGAGTATAGTGAATGGAATACAAAATCTGTTTGGAGGCCTTTATTGTAAATACCTTGAAGTATGGTCTCAATTTTTTGTTTAATTTTTTTTAAGGAAAATGGCGGCGCCATAGCTCAACAAACGAAGCTTCTTCTGAAAAACAGTGTTCCGCGGCCGGAAAGATTTCTCCTTCAATTTTTGGCCTAGAACAAAAAATCAAAAATTGCTGAGTTCTATATAAGATTATCTCGGGAAGCACGCGAGGAAATTAAAAAATACTGTTTTTTGTAAGAATGGTACGCGATTGAACAATTTCGAGGTTGTGGCAGTTCCGTGTTTTGCTCAATCACGCACCATTCTTACAAAAATCAGTGTTTTTTAATTTCTTCGCGTACTTCCCGAGATAATCTTATATAGGACTCAAAAAATTTCGGTTCTTTGTTCCAGGCCAAAAATTGAAAGAGAAATCTTTCCGGTCGCTGTGCACTGTTTTTTTTTTTTTTTTTTTTCAGAAAAAGCTTCTTTTGCTGAGCTGTGACGTCGTCATTTTTTATTAAAAAAATTTAAAAAAAATGGTGATCATACTTCAAGGTATGTAGAATAAGGCCTTCAAACAAATTTTGTATTCCATTCACTACACTGGCCTAAAAAAATTCTCAAAATCAAGCTGCCTTTTCGGGCTCTACAGTGGCATTGCCCCTTAATAATATTAAAAAGAAAAACCGGTCAGTCAAATCGATTTAGTTACTAGATTCGAGTGTTTGGGGGAAAGCAATAGAATAATAATCATAACTAATATAATTAATAAATAATAAGAAGGACTGACATAAAAAAAAAATCGAAAAGTTTAAAGATGCCTCCTCATATCCCAAAAGAGTTTAATGCTTTATTAACAATAGTGTCTTAAAAAAAAATCTTAAATTTGGAAAAGGTGGACAGACGAATCTAGGACGGAGAGGCAAGAAATGTCCATAGAAAAGTTAAGGAAAGTGAAGAAGAATAAAATAGCGGGCTTAGACGAGGAGGGGGTTGCCAACGAATTTCCAAGAGAATAGAATTACACGAGGGTGATTTGAAAACTTCGCGGCCTAACAGAAAATGAATTTTTAATTTTTTTTTACTATTATTCTTAGTCTTAAGTCTTAATTAGTCTTAAGAATTTTCTTTATCATTATTCTTCAACATTAGCCCCCTTTCAAATTTCTACTCTTGGTAGCTACCTACCCCTCTCCATTACTATTCCAATCCCACGATCTCAGTCTGCTAAAATTTCCTCTTCCTGGTCTGCAAAATATCAAAAGTCTTCAAACCACCCTCGTAATAATAGTAAGAGGCGAATGTAATATTACGAATCGACGGGAAAGCGCGGAGGACTCGACGTGGGACGGGGGAAAGGCAGATAGATAGAGGGACAGGGATGAAAGGGGTCGGGGTGTAAAGACGAGAAGGCAGGGGGCTGATAGAAGAGAGGAGAGCTCGCTGCGCGGCGAGCGTGCACCCCGGGTATTGGCTTACACTTCCAGCCGATTGGGCCCGCGGTATTTACGCAGGTCCCCGTAGAAAACCGGACCCCGCCCTCCGCCTTTCGGCCGTAACGTGCAATTCCACGGAACTGTAACGTTTCCAGGCGACCTGGACGAAGTTCCTTGCACCGCGACATTCCTCCCCCCAGACGACGAGCGCGGAAGGGTGGACGGCTGGTGGGGTGGGCCGTGGGAGAGATTATTTCATCGGTGATATATTAACTGGGCGAACATCGGCAGTTAATTAATATACATTGGAAAAGAAACAGCACAACCATTTTATGCATTTTTACACTTTTTGTACAAACGCAAAAGAGGGGATCTTATAATAGGATACTTAACACTAAATAGAACCGATGCATCGATTATTTTTACCGTTTTTAGTTTTTTTGTCGAGATAATCTTCTTATTTTTGCAACGAAACATATGTGCGTCGGTGACTTTTCTTTAAAGTAGATCACTTTTTAGCTATGCTAATCTTAATATATGAAGCAGAAAGCTTCTATTGGGAAACCAAGTGGAGGCGTGGCTTAGATTTCAGCGCTGTGGTGGTAAATTGGCAAACTATCGAATGTAGGCTCGGATCCCACCAAACATTCCGAATAAGTATTTATTAATCGAATAAGTAAAACTTTAGTGTTCAAAAAAATTTAAAAACACTCGTTTTTCACAACATGCCTATATAAACACTGATAATCGTATGGACTTCGACGGATGTCGGCCTACTCACAGTAGTTCAACTTTCTGTCACTAGTTGGCGTATCGAAATTCTTGGTTTCCCAATATGTTTGTGTGTTTTTCTGTCGCCTAAAAACTTTCGAACGGTAAACTCTGGAATCACGAAACGTGCCTCAGCTCATTATGCCCAGCTAATTCAGATGAACGTGACTATTTTCATAAAAAAAAAATAAGTAAAATAAATTTTTTTTTATAATTAATCAGAATCTAAATTTCGGGCGAAGCCGAGTAGTAAAGCTTAGTAGTATGCTATAATGGTACTTTTCTTTAATAAATTTAAGCAAATGTATACTTACCTACATTACTTGTGCGTAAAAATTATTGAAGTAAATAGTAGAAATTTATATTATGTGTTTTAGTGCCGGTCAATTTGACCGGTATTAACGGTTTTAGGTACGGTAAACTTTCGACAGTTCTAGAGTTAACCATTAACTGGTATCCTGGGGTCGGTCATAACCTCAAGCACGCAAAGTTCGCTGCAAAATTTTTGGTTGTCTAAGTTTGCAAACGGAATTTCTAATTAATTTTATAATAACAGTTTAACTTTCTACGTTTTCTATTATTTTATACATTGCCTAAGAAGAAAATATTATTCATAGAGGTTGATCTAGTGTCGACTTTACAAATCTCTCTGTCCATTTTTATTTTGGGTCTGTCACGACCCCAGAAAAAAAAGCAGTATAGCAGTTAGGGTTAAGGTTAGGGTTAGGATTTTAATGTAAAAATCATTTATTAATGTAAGAGTCATTTATTACCCATGCTAAAATTCTCGAAATACGATCTTTCGAAGTGTTTCTCTACCAACACTTTAACGTACCACACCACTAACAGATTTTTTAAATGACAATATATATATATATATATATATATATTTCAGAATAAGTACTTGGAAGAAAAGAAAAGAAATTTGGAAGGAATAAATAATTTCTCTTAATTCGCTGTACAATATTTTTTTTGTATTCATCAAAGGGCTTCCGTTTAACTAAATAAATATTACAATCTTCTGTACAGTAACATACATAATGGCCGGGTCAAAAGTGACCCAGCATTGGACGAGGGTTGGTAGTTCAACAACTGATACTATATCCTTATCGATTCCCTCCACGAGCTATCATTGTTGCTAGGGAGACTCGAGCAGCTTTGAAACAATAGAAGCGAAAAAAAAGGACGGACTGTTTAATAAAAGTTGTCTCGTTCGAGGGAGCGCCCTTGGATTCATTTACGTTTCCAGCCAATTTACGTATCGAGAATCGTCCGCTCGATACTGCAGATTGCAACCAGCCTCTGCACCCTCTTTAAGCCAGCGTTACAGTGCAGCCACACCTGTGTTTGCTCGCACCTGAAATCAAAGAGGCGATTACATTCCCGTCGGCGTTACAAGAGAAGCAAACACGCGTCGTGCATCCGCCTTGTTCACGTGCGCGCGTTAGGTGGCCGCGCTGGCCGGGTTGCAGCGCCGGCCAACCCTGCGAATACCTCTTCCCTAAATACTTTGGGCAAACACGGTAGTCGCGGGATATGGGGGGGGGGGGGGCATTCGTTCGAGTTTCTTAAGCTAATTACAGCCGAACGGACCGAATTCGATTCACTGCTAAAGCCTAGTTCACATTAGTCAAGTTGTGTCTCAAGGCAAGGAGAGGTGAAAGAATCTCTACTTGGCTTAAAACTTGAAAGATCGAATTCCACTTACGCCCGAATCGCCGGTGATTTTTATTAAGGTAGGTTTTCCTATACGCGACTGGGCGCAACGTCAAAAATTTCAAAGCCGATTTTCTCGAAAATTAAGCGCGATATCGAAAAAAGTTACTCTTTCTTTTCTACTTATAACAAGTAAATAAGTCGAGAAAAAGGAATAAAATTTTTTGATATTGCGCTTCGTTTTCGAGAAAATCGACTTTGAAGTTCTTGATGTTGCGTCCAGGCGCGTATAGGAAAACCTACCTTAATGAAAATCGCCTTGAAGAATTTCGAAGTCGATTTTCTCAAAAATAAAGCGCGATATCAAAAAAAGTTACTCTTTCTTTTCGATTCGTAACAAGTAAATAAGTCGAGAAAAAGGAATAAAATTTTTTGATATTGCGCTTCGTTTTCGAGAAAATCGACTTTGAAGTTCTTGACGATGCGTCCAGTCGCGTCTAGGGAAACCTGCCCTAATGAAAATCACGGGCGATTTGGGCGTAAGTGGAATTCGCCCAAAAACACTTGAGGGGATGTTGATCAAGGTTCACATTGGTAATGTAGTATCAAGCGACTTGAAGTCAAGTAACTAATGTGAACAAGGCCTATAATTAGCAGCACTTGAATTTCATTTTTTTTTCAAATTTCCAGCTGTTCAATATCTCTTGTAAAGCCGGGAATCCGCGTGAAAGCTAAGCCAAGCTATGCTATGTCTATCTGTGCTCTAAAACATAAAAAAAAACGTAGCACAGCTTAGCTCAGCTTTCGGTGGAAACGGCTCCCTAAGGATGCATTGAAGCTAATTTTTTAAAACTTAGCATAGCTTACAAGGGAAAATCTCGAACCCGAAAATTCATAAAAATCTGAAACTTTGTGAATATGTAGGGGATTTCCTCCTGATTACAGCGCAATTTTTGTTTGCTGCCCAAATTCACTCTAAGGGGGTGAAATTAACCCCCAACAATTCGGCTATTTTCCGATTTTATTTTGTAACTCGCAATCTGGAGGAGATACAAAAAATTTTACAAGACAAAAGTTACTTCTTTTAATTAGGACTATCATTTGGTAACTTACAGTTGTTACAGTTCGCGAGTTATAACACAAAATCGGAAAACAGCCGGGATTTAAGGGGTCTATTTTACCCCCTTAGAATGAATTTGGGCAGCAAATAAAAATTGTGTTGTAATCTAGAGCAAAACCTCTACAAATTCGCAAAGTATCAGAATTTTTTGAATTTCCGGGATCTTTCCTTATTAGCTTATCTTTCAGGTGGACTCCCGGCTTAAGTCACTCAATCTCGCCTTAAATGAGCACATCCAGCCAAATTGAAACGCTCTTACAATTCGAATGGGACTTAATACAGTAGATTTATCCAACCTGCATTTTCCCAAATATCGTTTCAGTCGCGCCAGAATGGTGCACCCACCGTGAACGCGTCCGCAGCGGCCACGCGGGCTTGAGTGATGAGCCCCGGCGATGAGATGACAGTGACGGTATTGTTCGCGATGGAAAGTTGCACCCACCGGGTCCCATCTCCCTCTGGCAAAGTGATTGCCCATCGGATAATCTGCCGCGGCACAATAAAGCCCGCTTTGAACGATGGAGATGTTACCAAATACGTCACGGGTACTTAATTACGTTTGCGGCGTACCACCTCTTGCGGCCGGGAGCAAGGTGGACGTAATTACGAGACAGAGCCACCGAACCCCTGCGGTTTTCTCTTTCACAAGTCACACGAAAGCTGCACAGGCCCGTGGACCATTGGGACGACATCCCTCCTCGTCCTCGCGATGGTAATTAATTACTCCGCATTACTTGGCCCGCGATGGGCGAGCACCTACTTTGGCCGCACTTATTCTTAATTACCATATCTTAGCCATTTCGCACCTCCCGCTTGAATATACCGCTCGGCCAGTTCCCCAAAAGCCGCCGCAAATTCCCAGAAGAGTTTGCCAGAATGGGGGTAGCTGTTCGCAGGACGCCTTAATCGCGCAGCGGGCCGACTCGCAGGCCCGGGAGCCGCTTTGTCGCCGGGAAATCCCATCGCATGACAAGATAGCGATCATCGGCTAGTGGGTTTATTGCGCTCTTTATTCCGCAGGAGATGTTTGGCGTATGCGGCGGCCGGCTGGCACGCGCCGTCTGTAATTCAATCGGCTATTTCGACCTGGCCGGCGAGGGGGCGGCGGTGGTTTTAATCCCCACCGGGAGGAACTGTTACAAACGGCTCCTTTCGCTAATCATCCCGGCGACTCCCGCCTTATTTTCTTAGCCGGCCAGTCGGACAGATGCACCGGGCTATTCTTCGCCTTCAACCCTTCTCCAAAATAACGAAACTCGATACGAAGACGTGCCGTATTTAAATCGCTGGCTGCGACTGCGCCCGCGGGGTAGAAACAACAGCGTGGTCGTTGGCTTCTAAATAAGCAAGGGGAGGAAATCTTAGCTTCGCCCTGTGGACGAATTTAGGAAATAATGCTCGGCGCCATTTATTCCAATCCGCGAGTACTCTTAGAGATTCCGGGGGCTGTATCATCGCATCGCGATCGGTTTTAGTTTTAATATTTCGTTAGGGGATGTACAGCATCCGTTGCCGGGGTGCCGATGGAGGAGCTGCTTGGCTAGAGGCAGCTCTAATTGCGCCAGCATTCCCGAATTGCTTTAAAGCATTAGCACGAGCGTCGCAGAGAGAGGTATACAACCCTCCAAGATGGCTGCCTCCGGGGCGTATCGACGTTTGGCGTTTGGAGGGTTTCCCAGAGGTAAGCTCATCGGAAATTGCGGGTCTTCCCTCCCCCGGCATCGCCCCCCGCCGCCTTTGCTGGCCCTTCAAAACAAAGAAACACGTAATTAAATTTTTGCCCGGGCACAAATTAATGGGCGGCCACCACTCTTATAACGGCGCTTGGTCGCAGCTGTGCCACCGCCATAGCCACTTTAATCCGCCATCCAGCTTTTAATCGAGCTCCTCTTTCTAACCTTTCTTTCCCTCTCCTTTTTCAATATTCCTCTTATTCACGTTTCTTTGCTTCTTTATTCCTCCCCGACTGGGATACCCTCATTTGGATTTTGCGATTTTTTTTTAAATTCTGAGGACTTACAAGCACCCAGTGTCTGTAGGTAAAGGGTATCTCTGAAATGTATAGCGTGTTCTAAGTTTGTTGCTTGGAACAGTTTCCCTGCTCTCTGTATTAAATTTCATGCTCTTCAGTCACTTATACACGGTTCTTTAGATCTCTAATTAACTCAGTAGCTATCTCAAAGAGATTAATCAATCTTTGAGTGCAATTGGAATAAATATATTTTCACTGAGCAGTGGAAAGTTTTTCTTTTAAGTTCTGCAAGTAGGGGAAATATTTCAGGTAACGGAATCAGGTGGAGAATATTGTTTATTGAATATTATTTATCAGATCTGATACATAATCTGTTGTTTTTCGCAGACTGATGAGTGATTTTTTACATTGATTGAAATGGATATTTATTGATTATAGATTCCAGGTTTCATTCTTTCCATGTTCTTGCACTGTCCGGTTTTTAAACTGTGTGGCAGTTCTTTTTCTGAGTCATCTTGAAAGAAATGGATGGTTCTTTGCGCAGAAATGATGAGCTACTACAAATACAGGCAGATAAAAACTGGAGGAAAATATGAAACAAGGAAAATGTGAGGCCTAATTAGCAAATTGAATATTCCGTTCCCTACAAAAAAGCAATTACCTAGCTTATAAATATTCAGTAATTAATTATACTATTATCACTCTCACGGTTGTATGATTATATTTTTACAAGCTGGTGGACTATATATCCCTCTCGGCGAGTTTCCATTGTGTCCGGCTCGAATCAATAAATAAATAACACCGGGTACACATAGGTATATCCAAACACTTTTTATTTACGCTTCGTGTCATTAAATAGCAATGTCTTCCTTATACAAAAATAGATTATTTAATTAGAAACGGCTGAGAAACATCTGTACAAAATACAATTTTCAGAAACATATTTACAATCGGGCGGACCTCTACTAGAATAAAATTCACTAAAGGCAACTCGAGCGTCCCGTCGCGATCATCTCAGCTGATCCCGACTTTCGCGTCCTCTGGATGGATGTCCCGAAGCTCCTGCATCAGAAAATTAATATGTTAGAAACTGAATCCATACATTAGAAACTGTTCTAAATGCCGGGCTCGCGTTAAGCAATTTGAGAAACGTACGTGCAACATCTGACAGTGGCCTCCTTTCACCTCGCGTTGCTCGGTTGTTTCTTGGCGAGCTTGACTTATCAAAAGCGTTGCGCCGTTCGCGTCCAACGGGCCAAACATCCAGCCGCCTTCCCCGTCGAAGCGTAACAATAGCTTGTGGTATTTCCCAAGCGAGGCCACGCGATGAGTAATGGTCAACAGAGTGATGCCTTTTCTTTTGGCAGTCTCGTATATCACCGCCTCAGCTTCGAGGCTCACGGCACTGGTGCACTCGTCCAGTAACGCGTACTGCGGCGCGTGATAGAACAAACGCGTCATGGCGAGCCTCTGTTTCTCGCCGCCGGAAAGAGTGGAGTCCCAGTCGCCGAAAGCGTCTAGCCCTTCCGGTTCCCTTTCCGCCAGGCTGCGCAAATCTACCTCCTCTAGTAATTTGAGTAGCTCCTCGTCCGAACAGTTCTCTGTGTGTGACTCCGAAGGGTATATGATCTGGTCCCGCAGACAGCCAATCGTCATGTAAGGCTTTTGTGGAATATAGAATAACGCTGGTCTCCCGCTTTGGGAGGACTCTGCGGGCCTTATTAAAGTACCGCCGTACACTGGCCACAGGCCAGAGATTATGCGGAACAGCGAGCTCTTGCCACATCCGTTGGGCCCAGTGATCAATATGTGATCGCCTGGCTTTATCTGCAAATGAGAGCGATTAGTTTGTATACAGTTTTCCTGCGAAGTTTGGGCATTGGGGCTGGGACTTACACGGATGGTTAACTTGGGTACGATAACCTCGCAGTTTGGTGTGACTATTGGCACGTCGATTAAACTTATACTGCCATCTGCACTCTCTTGTACAATTCCTGGGAAGAATGATTTTTGTTTGCGATGAATGATTCAGATTTGTATCGCGGTATTTGGAATTTACCTTTTATTACCGGTGCACCATCTTGTAACTCGATTATCTTCTCTGAGGCATTATTTGCTGTACCGTTTGTTAGTCTCAGTGGGCTACTGACAATATTTCTCCTATATTTACATAGCGCTGCGTCTTTAAATACATCTAACATCTCACTGACTCGTTCCGCGTACCCTGCTAGTGCTACTAGTTCCTGTGATAGGTTAAAGTTTATTATTTCACAATGTGATTATAGATGCGTCAGTGGTTCTGGAAGGTTTCTCACTTTATAAGACGACATAAGTCTTTCTACAGCGTCTGCGCCAGAACTTAAGAGATTTTTAGAGGTTGTCAAGTATCTAGTCCTTTCGCCTACTCCACCTGTGTCACGCGTAAACAGTTTCATCAGTATTTCACTTACTTTCAATTGTTGGAAAACGATTTTATATTTATATACACATACCGTCGCCATCATCCGCAGAAGTTTTACTCCTCGATGTGACTGTAGTGTAAAGAAGGGGCATGGCGATGACGAGAAGCCCAGTTCCAGACCACACATATTTCATGAGCAGTTGCTCCAGCATCACGTACCACAATTTCAGTGCCAGAACCCTTCTTAAATGCGATATGAGGGACTTGTATGCAGTGGTTAGATATCGATGCTCCGTACAGTGCCCACCATAGAATGCAATTTCCTCTGCGTGAGCACTGATGCGAGCATGAGCCTCTCTTAATCGTCCACGTCTGGATGCTTCTTCTGCCACCAGTTGGCCAAACTTGGGTGAAGCGAGACGTAGGATCTGTCCTGTCAGAGCGATTACTGCTGACGCTAGTAAGGGGCCTGTAAGAAAACTGAGAATTATATCTCCATACCAAGGTGTGGTGTACTCACTGATCTTTAACACTTGCTTCACCTTGTATGCTTCTGGCCCCCATTTTTGATGAGAAAGAGATAAGCGCGAGGCCCACTAGAGCACAGTCTAACAGCGGCTTAGTTAAACTCGAATACAGATGCGCCACAGAACTGGCCAGTTCAGACAAGTCGTCCGTCAGTCTTTGCTCAGCGCCTCCGAGCCTATTGTCCAACGCAGCCACTCTATAGTAAGTCTGTTGACTCAGATACATGTTGTAAGCGTGCTCCACCAGACGTCCCCTTGAAAGCACAGAGAAGAGACTTATTGGTAACACCTAAATCACCTAAACTAATATTACATTCATGCAAATGTACCTAAAGCTAAGAGCCAACCGGCCTTCCAGGTATCTGATAGCTGAATTGACAAACGTCGCAGGGAGGGCTATGGCGAACCACCTCGCCATCATCATGAAGAACCCCCGCAAGTCCCTGAGTACGATCCTCTTGACGATCTGGCCCTCTAAAGTGGCCACGTAGACCGAGAGGAACGTCCTGGTGAGGAGCGTTAGAGTGGCGCAAGTCAGCAAGCCGGCCTCCCGCGTTCTCCAGCCGGGGACCATGATCTTCAGCAGCGCGATCAGCTGTTTAACAAACTCCCGGTCCAGTCCAACGCTCGGCTTCCCCGCCGCGCCAGTGGCCTTCCCATTAGCGACATCGTTTTTGCGCCGGCTCTTCGCTTTAGGAGGCTCGCTCCTCTGCTTCCTCCGCTGCTGGTACTGGGCTAAGCCGGAGGCGACCAGCGGGTAGCCTACCTTAAGGAGATAGAGCGTCGTTACCGCTCCGACAACGCCACGCGTTAGCAGCTCCTGCCTGATGCCGTATTTGGCGGACGTCTTGTCGATCAGCTTTGAGAACACCGACGACATCCTGCCAGTGGCCGCACTCTCATCGGAGTGCGCCCGTGCAGCGTGACGTAAGGAAGCGTCTGCTCGTGGCCAGTTCAATCGAACGGCGGCTCGAACGTGAATAACTCGTCAACGGAAGCTGCTCGTCATGATGCGTATGCCTACACCGCTCCTAACGTCTTCCCTCTTGCTCTGGCCGAAGCCACGCCGTTATCACGCGTGTATCCCTGTCGCTGGCACTTGGTACGCGCGGAGCGAGCGAGAAAGTGACGCCACACGCGATCCACGTACACCGGCCAGCAGCTGGCGACTGCTCGTCACGTCTCTCCTCGCAGTGTGCCTCTCCGTTCTCTTTTGGACCCTCTCCTCGACGGCAACAGGCAACTCTGTGACTGGTTGTCTGTCGCTGGACTTGGTCCCGAGCTCGTCGACCGAGTACGTCACTCCTCGTTGCCTCTGTGCCGCTGCTCCTGCCCCGTCCGCTATTGTTTCCTTTTACGCGGGCCGGCTGCGTTTGAAAATAATCGTCTGGAATGTAATCGGATTGACTAATCAGCTTTGTCGCGGGGAACGTGACTCCCGGCCGGGCGACGGAGGAGGTACAGTAGCTGGCAAAGGTACGGCAGGTCTTCAATTAAACCGTCCCAGCGGCTCCGATTCAGACCTCTCCTAGCCACCTATTTCTCTCGATTCGTGCGTGGCTACTTTAAACGCTCTACCGAGCTTAACACCTCTCGCAGCTACTGTGACGTCCACTCGAAAGCGGAGCACGGGGCGTGCTTCGTTTTGGGAACAAACGCGCTACCTGAACCGTGCGGTTCCGTGCTCTGAAATTAGTTAGAAGAAAGCACAAGGCGAGCACGGAGTCTGAAGAATGAGTATACCGCAGACGGTGCGTCATTCCTGAGGCTTCCTCGCTGCCCCCATACAGGAAGTGGGCTTCGTTCTTTCTCTGTCAGCTTGTAGATTAATTGGTCTACAAACATTCGACAAGTGTCGGTTGGACAGTCATCTGAGTCACTGGGAGCGCGGTGCTCAGGCTTTCATTGGGTTAACAAGCAAGAGCAGAAGAGAATATTAGAAGATCGCGGAGGTTGCCCAATCTCAGGCGCATTTCCATATCTTTGATTCTAAGAAATGCGGATGTGAACACGTGCAAGCTTCGGAATTCAATGAAAAACCATTGGGCTACGCCACAAGATTACTCATCAAGGCACCCATCTGTCTCACTGCCATTTTAACGGTTTCCGGTAACGAGTCCCCCCAACTGGCACCGCAGAGGAGGGGCTAAAGTCCCCAGGTTTAAATTCCTCAGTTGCCCGCTGAACTTCGGGCCGACTGATAGCCGCGATCGGCAGGCCCGCTTGAGACTTGACCACGTGGTGCATTTGTGGATCGAAGTGCCGCTACTTAACTGTATCCGCGACCTTCCTGGTCTCGCCACGGAGATAAGATTACGCGTGTCCCTCCGCCACGACCCAACACAACTCCGCCTGTTCTTTCTCCTCTCCAGGCAGCTCCACTACTCGGAGCTTTTCCCTACCCGCGACGTGACTCATTGCATTCGGCTAATTCTTATTTTAGGCCGCGTTGCGCGGGTCCAGGCCCCGAGTAAGGGGCGACCCTTGTCGCGGCTGCACGTGGGTCTAGCGCGCTTAAAGGGGCGCGTAGTGTGTAGTAAGCGGCTCGTAACGGTAACCGTTGCTCGTTTATCGTGCCTCAGGTAGAAAATAAGTCCCGAACCTCGCGAGAGATCCTAGGAGGAATGCTTTCCCTCCTGGTGTACATGGACGCTCGATGACTCTAGCGGACAGTGACCCCAGAGTTACACGGAGCGTCTTTGTCTCTCGAAGAGCTAGTCTTGCGACACCGATCAGAATCTACTGGCTGCGTAGTGAGACCTTTAATACACCTTCATAGATATTAGCCAATGTATGTCTACTTGGAAAAATCGGGGCACGTCAGAACCTCCGCGTTTGCAATTACTGTTTCAATTTTCTTCGCGGTCACTTTCTCGGCTCCAATCTTCTCCGTGGTCAGCGGAGCCAGAAAATCGTTCTGATTGCAAGCTGGATGAGTTTTCAGTGGCGCACACAAAGGGCCCGGCACCCCCAAAGAAGGGGCTTCACAAAAATAAAAGAAAACTGGATTCTATTCTTTAAAGAAACTTTTACGCAAATCAAGAGACCAAGGTTTCGCAATTAGTGCCCATAATTGCCACGTCAATCTCTGCTGGAAAGAGAGTGTCTAAAATTATACGAAGAGTTACCTACTTCGCCTCGCGCAGCTTCCTACATTGAAAGGCAACGGCACTCGTTTTGGACTATACCGGTATTTTTAGGTTGCCGCGGCGAAATTAACGCGGGGCCGCCACAGCTGACAGAAAAAGGGCTCTTTGTGACCACTCCGGTGGGAGTAATTTCAATTTTAAGCGCCTTTCTCTCGGAGGAAAAGCTGCCGTAGCAACCGTCCCGCGGAGCACGAAGAGCGGCCAAGGTCAGTGCTCCGCTCTGATTCGCGTCACGCGGCGCGCTGCTCTTCCTGCTCTCGGAGCCGTCGCTTTCTGTAATCCCCCGTTCTAACTTGCCAGTTAAAGAGCTGCCAAGAGAATCGGTTCGCTCACTCGTTATCGCGAGTTCAAGTTGATACGTATTTAGGCTGACGTAATCCCGGCGTGATGTAGATAACCAGCCAGCTCTATGCGCGTTACTTCGCTACATCGCTGCCGATCTGCATAGTGCAATATATACCACGCGCTGTAAAAAAAAATGTGACTCATCGTTAAATTGTAATTTTGAATTGCGGCAGAATCGAAGAGTTATATATGCGGTCGGTTTTAATAGCATTGCTGGAATATTTATCGCGCGTTTTATAAACATCGCAGGCTACCAATGTGGTCACGTTGAGAGATGCACGCTTGTGTTTGAATAATCTTGGAGAATTACTTTATCGCGGAAAGTGACCTCGAAATCGATTGAGAGAAACAGATTTCTGAAACAGCTTTACTGCGATAATATAATCGAGGGAAGCGTGGAAACGAAACGGAGATGACACAGCAGCTTGCTTGTTGAAATAAATATTCCGTACAGTAAACAAATTATCGAGCGACATTTACGAAAGGCATTTACGCAAATTGCAATCGTAACGCCATCGGGGCATAGTTGAATTAATAAACTACGGTGCGGAGAGTAGAGCCGTGGGTCCGGTGTGCGTGAGTTTAGGACGAGATAGAGGTCCACGCAATCTCCATGTGAAGGAAACGTTCTAATCGCGCGTTTCACAATCAGCCGTTACCCGTAAAAAAGTAATCATTTATTTCCTCGGGCTACAAAAACACCCGTTGGGAATACACTCGCAGTTGCGAAGGTACTTTAGCTTTCCGTTTCGCAATGCTCAATTGAAGCATCCATAGTTAAAGGCAACCGAGGTTGGAAAGTGTTCCCATATTCGGTGGAATATTAGAGCTATAATATTTTGAACACGAAACTTTGGAACACTCGGCGAACTTAAAGCTACTCTCCCATCAAATCACTCCAGACATAGGTAACTTTTAGAATTTTATTTAAAAAAAAAAGTAAACGTCACAGGGCCAAAAAGCATTTTGGGCTGTATTTGTACATCTTTAAAGATAATGAAAAAAAATTTTCGAAAATTTTATCTAATACTACTGGCGGCTGGTGGCTGTGACTGTCCGGGTGTCGTAGGATTATTTTTTGTCGGGACTTCCGCAGTTTTAAGAAAACGTGTTTTGAGCAGCAAAAAATCGATGTGGAAAATTTTGATGGGAGGGTACCCTTCATCATAATATTATCTTCCTAAAACACAAATCCTGAGTCACAGCCAAACAGCTGTGAAAATATTTATTGCATCACTCGAATAAACACGTTATCACTTATACCTCTCTTATTATTTCCAGCAGGCAAATATTATTGCAAAAATGTGCACCGCGTGAATTTGAGAGTGATGCAATAAATATTCCCAGTAGACTGTATCTTATCTAAAAGTACCGTTACTTTGGTTTTAGTAGTAATTTTCCCAAACTGTTTTGCAATAAAAACTGAAGAGTCTAGATAAGTTGACCACCGAGTGTGCGCTTAAGTGATGAAATGGAGAAGCAGAAAAAGTGGCGTCGATCAGTTCAGCTTCTAAGAGGCTGATATGAAAGGGAAGACATGTGGAGAGGCTCGGTGGCAGGCGACGTCGAGAGTGTTGGCTTAGCCGTGACCAGACGAATGACAAAGGATTTTTTAGAGTGGCGAGATCAGGCCCCAGGACGACGGGGAAAGTGGACCCCTTTCGGCTTTTACCGGCGGCGAAGATGCTGCCTCGCGTTTCGCGCGGAACAGAGAAAGTAAAAGTGAGACATCGGCGGGCCGGTTTCTTCCGTCGTTTTACTTTCATTCGGCGGAGAACTTAAAACGACGAGATGCCTCGTCTACATTTTGCGCTCTAACATTTGCAATATTTCAGGATCGATTTCTCGATGGAAAGTGAGCTGTTACAAATTCTTCGCGGACCCTAGTTCCTTTTCACAGACACTATGATTACTTCTATCTGAACTCTTCGAACGAGATTTCGAATTTTAACGATTTAAAGGGCCTTGAATTTGGGAGTTTAAAAGTCTCTTGACCTTTAGGGCATTGGTATTTGTCATTAATATTAATGACACTTAGAAGACTGTTAGACTCTGTACTTAGGAAGTCGTTAGAATTTAGATGTACCCGTGCAATTTTTTTTTACTTTGTGATTATAGTTTCTCACGTTTTGTTCTTTTGTGATTTTTTAAATTAAGAGTGCGACCGATAAGCCGACTTCCATTTATCTCTGTCATATTGGTAAATTGGTATCACTTGCAAATGTGTTTATCCATATCTTACTGTATAAATATTGCATGTCCACTTTTTGTGTAATCGTATATTTCACTTTAATGTACAAGGAACTTGATAGTACGACTATGAGGAGTGATACAAAATATTACTCAGCGATACTTTGAAAGTACTTTATTTCAAATCATTGAGCACTTAATTTTTTCGAGCACACTATTAATGGAACAAGAAATAGCGAATTGGGTTAATTAGACTTTTTGCCAGGTAATTAGTATTAAATGTTGCCATATTATTTTTAATCTGCTTACACCGACCTGTGCCTTTTTATTATACACTTTTTTCTTATCTCGACCATTGACGACAACTTAATCATCGGTTTCATTTCAGAGCAGCATTTCTCCTTTTTCGTTTCAACACAGATGGCGAGTAGTGTTGCACAACGTTACCGAGGAGCAATTATTCTGCCCACAGAAAGGATGGTAAATTTATTATCAATATCCATAGTAGTGTATTATAAAGGGCATATGAAAGGTGTGTATCGTGCCAGGCTTCGTTTTTGATGCTCCTTTATTGCACTCGTATCTTACACCCAGCTGACAACCAATTTACGTTCACTGATTGCAAAGCTGTTTGCGTTCACTGCTCGCAAAAAAAAAAACGGCGCAAGTAAATAAACGAAGGAATGATAAATAAATAAACTCTGTTTTGCAACTGCCAAGGTCGATACGAAACCGGATATCGAGTGGTTGCGACGATTCTGGTTTATTTTTTTCAACGAATAACATCGACTTCTTTCTAATTGTATTAATAATTTAATTAACATTAAGTGTTTCGTGTGCATAAGGAACTGAAGGTTTCAGGTTTGTTTTATTAACATCGTCACCATTTTGGTAGCAACTCCTCAGTTCTCATGCGTCTTCGAGTTCAAAAGTGGTCCAGGGGTACAATTATTTACCAGTTATTACTGTTTGTATCGCAAGAAATGATGGCGAGCCTGCGTCTGGTTATAAAGTACCCAATTCTACTGCGCGATGATACGCGAGCAGGAGGTCGAATTAGGAGCATTGTTTAAAAAGATTACGACAGTTACATAGGTTCCATAATTACAGGAACTCGTCAACTTTTGAAAAAATCTCTTGCTGTATGAATTATTCGGTCGATTATTCTTCCATGATTCATCTGTCGTTGCTTATTATAGCTTATCATTGGCTTTTTTGAAAGCAGACCGAAATCCAATATGGCCGCCAATCAATTACTGGAGCTACACCTCAGAAACTTCGATAGGTTACAATTGAGTAGCGTGGAATTTTCTCATGAATGAGGATAATAATTATGTACGTTTTTGTGGCACGAAAAGATACAGCCCAGTGGGAGAGGGGAGAGAATGAAAAGAAAAGTGATAATAGAAATAGAAAAAGCACGAAAGAGGGGATAAGTAGTCGATGTTTTCTTTCAGAGATCTCTTTTATTTAGTCTGTTGCGTTTCAACTCCTGTATAACTGCAGAGCAGGCTATATAGCTGCTCGAAAATTGACGGATGACTCATCTCCAGCATTAAGCACGAACGCAAAAGTACCATAAGCGTGTAGTGTTATTATTATCAGGGCGAATGGGTGTGATTTGCGGAGTTTCTTCTCGGCTCACGGTGTCCCCTGTTTCCACGGAAATCTGTGGAAAGTCTGCGCGTAATTTTAAGAGAGAGCCTCTCTGCTGTTAGATGAAATCGCGCGTCCAATTTCTCCGAGTAAACCTCTGCTCGAGAGTAAATGCTACTTGACCACTTCTGCACCGATATTCGATGGACTAAGTAGATAACTTAATTCCCCAGCTTTAGGTATTATTACAAACAATATATTATCTTATTTAGCTGAAAGTTCTTCCCCCACCAAGCAATTTAAATAATAAATCTATTTTGTAATATTTCACTGAAAAGTCAACGATATCAGAAATTATTACAAGTACAAGCTAAAATAATTCATACTCAAATCATGAGTATGAAATTGTTTTTTTGAATCGTGCCTGTTCATCTAAAAATACCGTCCAAATATTAAAAAAAAAATCTATCAAACACGAGAATATACGACTCGAATAAACACTCGTACGAAACTTGGCGGAAATAGTGCCCGAGTCTGTTCTCTCCGGCGTGCAGCGAGTCGTCGAACGCAATTCGCCGTGACGAGACCGAGTCTTAAATCATCCAACGAATAAAGAACAGTATGTGAAGAACGTATACAGTCTTCGTTAATGGTCAGCCGCGCTACGTTTCCCCAGGGAAGGAGGAGAACAACGCGCTACTACCGACGGAGGAGGAACTACACCGCTCTGGATCGACCTTCTTTTTATTTCACTGTATGTACACGGTAATCAAACAGCGCTTATGTACAGGAGTTACGTTACAGCTAGTATGTACAGAAACGCTAGCCGCGGACACCACGTTCCACGACTTTGGTCCTTTCTCTGGCACTTTTTTGTTTTTCAGCGAAACACGCGCGGATAGTGGATACCTTAAACCTCTCCGGGCGGGGGTTTCGCAACGATCTTCGATAGATCGGAACGTCGATGCCGATCTAACGCGCCCTGAAATATTCGGGCCAGCGATACGGTTTTTCAACATCCACCAGCTTTCCCAGCCGCGGTTTCTCTTTTGCAAAACCCTGCGGATCGCATCGCCGCTATTTTAAGCGATTTAGAAATTTCTCACGAGTCGCCACTGGCTCACTTTTTCCTTTGTCTCTTTTGTTGGTATCGTGGAAATTGGACGTTTCAGTGGTGCTCCAGGTTGGTGGCTTAAGCTATGGAATTGGAAATTGTTAGGATGCTTGGAAAATGGAACTCGTCGGGGATTGGAAGGTGGAGAATGTCGGTAAATCGTTTTTCAAGCTTTCGAGTTGATTCGAAGAGAAATTGTTGACGATTGTAAGGTTCGATCACTGTTCGGAGGCGCAAGAAGCTGAAACAGGAATGCCCCCATCAGTAGATATAATCTTCTCAGGCTGAAGATCCTCGCCACGTTGTGGACGTCGTTAACCAAATTGGGGAATGTTGCAGCATCCACCATTCCCTGCAGCTCTTACAGAAGATCTTCTCATTTCAGGCGCTGCTTGCTGCAAGAACCACAATTAGGATTCATGTCTTGCCGTCATTACAGTCATAGCTGAAGGTCGAGGGGAAAAAATTAATTAACATATTACGCTTGAAGCCAGTATCATAAAAACGTACCACGATGCAGATCGGAATGAGTGTTACAATGCTTAAGTGCCTTCAATGGACGCGCGCGATGTAATTGCAGGTGAAATTTCTGGGAATCTATACAGGTCGTGTCACAAAAAGTGGCCCTGCGTTAACCCAGCAACGTGATTGAAAAACTGTTCTTCAAAGTGCACTCGAAGTTCTAAGATGTACCTTATGGACATTCCAAAAGTCAACATCTTCCTGCTACAGTCTTCCCAATTCCCATCACTATTTAGTCGCGTCTTCAACGTCAGCACGTGGGAGAACGCGCAGGCTCGACTGGCACTTTGTCGGATATCCTGTTCGCAAACTTGATGCCTCCGTTTGTGCCCTGTGGATAGGAGGGCAGCGCTTCCAGGATTCTAGGAGGGTTCCTCTTTGCTGTATTTAATAAAGAACCTTTGTTGTTCTCCTCTGACAGCCAACTAGGATGACCAAAGCGTCCTGGCTGCATACGCTGGGTAGGCTTGTAGCTGTCCACTTCGCCTATCACTGGCGCGCTGCTCTGCAGATTCAGAGCGTTCAGCTGAAGGTAGTTGCCACCGATGGGGATCAAGTCCTCCGAGCCACCCGACTTGCTCAGCCGGTTGCTGGCTTCTGCAACAGAATTACGATATAAGCCTGTATCTTTCCACGTAAAATAGTTCTTAATGGAGTTGAATATCTCGGAATTTGCGGCGGTGGTCAGAAGGTTTTGTTTACCAAAAGTTTTCGCCTCTCTGACATGGGCCAGGAGTTTGTCGATCCTCCTGCGCCGGAAGTACGTGTCGGCGATGTCCAGCTTCTTGGTCTCCTCCTGCTCGCTGCTCTCCTCGTTGTCAGCGTCGTTGTCCACCTCGTTCTCGGTGTCTTTCGCGTTGCTATTGTTGTTGAGGTCGGGTTTGGAAGGCACTATGGAGCACTGTGTGATTTCTTTGGGCACCAAGGACGCTGGAGGAAGAGGGATGTGCGTGGACACGTCGGGAAGCCTCCAGCGAGCCAGCTCGTCGCACCAGGTCGCGGCGGACCTGACCGCGGCGACGTCGCGTAAAGGGCAGCCTGGTCGAAGGTGAGGGACCATGGCGTCGGATATTTGTGACGTGAGCAGCTCCCTGCGCAGTAGATCGCGGCGCTCTGCGTCCCAGGATGCTTGGAGGTCGCCTGCCTCCGCCTCCAGCTGCTTCACTCGCTTCAACATCCTCTTCAGGGCGTCTTCCGTGGACCTACGATTTAGAATTAGCATCTGAAGCAATGCCCAGGATCTGTCCAAGTACAACAGTGGCTCTGGAAACGTAACTTCAAGTGCTACGCATAATGCAACTTCGCCGCCCTGATTTATGAAAAAATACATTTTTATCATTCCGGGTATTCTCGCAATGAAAGTGTCTTTAACGGATCGGCGAGATTTTGCCGATTAAAATGAGTACAAACACGGCATAAATCGGACCACATTCAGGTTTATTATTTAAATATTAATTATCCTAAAAATTCTCCAAAGTATGCCGTGTTTGTACTCGTTTTAATCGGAAGAATCTCAGCAATTCATTAGCAATATTTACACAGCTGTAAAATAATAATTATATCAATCTCAGTCCAGAGTGAAAATCCAAATCCAGTCGCGTCTCGAGAGACACTGCTGTACCACGGCGTTTCATGACCAACCTAAGCTGACCGTAGACCTGGAAGACGCTCCCGTTGCCCTCCTGGGCGCTTGATTCCAGCGCCGCGGCCAGGGCTTCCAGTTTCTTGCGCCTTTTCTCTCTGCGCCTCCTCAATTCTGCGTTCCCCTGCTCTTCGCCCCCGATGGTCAGCTTCCCCAGCCGCTTCAGCACTTCCTGCATGGCTGCTTCCCGTTTCTTTTTTCGCCTCTCCTCCCGTTCCAGGTCCTGCTCGTCCATGGGCTGCTGAGCGACTGGTTTGAAGCTCGTGATCACGCCTACCTCGTGACGAGACTTCAGGGCCTCCAGTTCCTCCCGAAGCTTCTGAGCGGACAGGTTCGAGTGCTCGCATTCCTTCTTCAGCCTCTCGACTTCGTCCGCGTATTCCCTCTGCCTGACGCCATCCTCGTCGTCCTCGCCACCCTCATTCACAATCTGTTTCAAGATCGACTGATCGCCTGATTCTAACACTTTACGCAGACGCTGCAGTTCCAATTGGTACTGCCTGAGCAAGGCATCCTTCGGGTCCTCGTTGACCACAGGTTTATTCTTGATGCATCGGGCCCTCGCTGCGTAACGCAGCGTGCTCAGGGTCTCGTCAGCGTCAACATCGCTGGGACTTACGCAGGCTATCATCAAAGTTCTTGCGTTGCCACCTAGACTGTCCCTTAGGAGCCTCGTCAGCTTGCTGTCTCTGCAAGAAGATTTCAGAGAAGCTCTTCAGTACATAATCCACGATCCATCCACATCAAGACAACCATCCCAAGCTACCTGTATGGCACATGTCGCCCATGTCCGGCAGCCAATGCGCTGATCACGTTCCCCAGCGCGGAAAGGCTCAGATTGATGTTAGCCGCCTCCTTCAACCGATCCCCCGTTGCCCCAGTCCTCGCCTGCCTCTCGGAACCAGCCAGGTCCACCAAGTGTAGCCTCCCCCTTTTCACAGTGTTCTCCGTTTTACTATCGTCGTTAATCGCCAGCGTTTCCAGGGATATCGTCAGCACAGCGTGGCTCCTGGAGCTGGCAGCGTTCATCTTGGTGGCCGCCAGGGCCCTCCTTCTATCACCCTGTGCCACCAAACGGGCGCACTCCGTGGCGTCCTTGACAGTAACCTCCCTCAACCCTCCAGCCACGTAGGTCCCTCGGTTTGGGTCCTCCTTCAGGGTCAGTTGATCGCTGGTGTCGTCTTGCAGCAGGTCCCGTAACCGTTCGTTGTAAATCTCCAGGTAGCTTAGCAATGCCAGGTACCTCATCTCCGAGCTGGCCGTCGACGTGGCCTCGAATATGTGGTCCAAGGTGCGCTCGATGAAGGCGCGCATCGTGTACGACTTGCCGCAGCCAGTTTGCCCGTAGGCGAACACGGTGCCGTTGTAACCGTCCAGGACAGCCTCGACGATCACCGAGCCCACGTTCTCGTACACCGATTCTGTGCTGGCCTCGGCGCCGAACGCTGCGTCGAACTGGTACACCTTCCCGTTTCCAGGCCCAGCAGCCGCTGGACACTCCAGGGTGCAGCATTTCGAGAGGCTGTCGATGGTCACCACGTTCTGAGGAGGGTGATGTTAGTTGATGTAGGTTCGCGGACTTTCGGGGGGTGAATTTGTAGGTGTTGGGGCGGTTTGGAGGAAGGTCAAGGTGGGTGACTTGATAAGGGTATGACGCAGGGGTAGTTCTAAGTTGTTTAATACAATATATTGCCTTTCATAAGTTTTGGGAAACTGAAGTTAATCTTATTATGAGTTTGCTGAGGCCAGAAGTGGTATTCGGCAGTAGATAGTAGAACATAAAGGACCTGATTCTACGTAAAAAAATAAGACGAAAATCAAGAATAGTAAAATTGCGGTGGAAGCATCGTTTCATAGTTATTAGGGTTTGAAGATCCAGGAATGGGGCGGCTGGAGGACAGCAACTCGGCGACCAACGGCGCGCGCAGCGCAGTAGCGCTGCGCAGTAGACCCATGCGCGCCACTGACTGCCGAGTTGCCGTGCTCCAGGCGCCCCACACCCGAATCTTTAAACACTAATAATTACGAAACGTAGAATCACTCATTTCATTTTCTACTATCTCTTACCGAGCACACTGTATAATACAGTTCTGCTGTTTGAATATTGAAACAAGAAAATATTTTCATAATTCATCGAGAATTACCGTCCGCAGATAGCATTCTAATTTTAATATCGAAGCGCGAGTGCAGACACACGCAAATGTCTCCTATTTCTAGGAACATTAACTTTTCATCCTTCCCTCCGCTCACCTAAATACCGGGGGAACATAAAAGTCACGGTAAATGAAGGAGTGTCGTAGAATAATTCATAGGAACGATAAAAATATGCCCGCTTCTAGCACACTAGTCTCCCGGTCTACGAAACTAGCCGATCGATCGGTTTCTGAGAAGCTTGTGCAACATTGCAACAACGCATTAGCGGAACATGCCCATTAACCGTGACAACACCGGTTTAGCGACAGTTCTGACACCTATCGATTCGGTTTCGCGGACGTAGCAACAAATTCGATAAAAATGTAGGTTCCTTAAACGAAAAACTATGTCGAAGTTTGCAATCTCTGGTGCAAAGCTGTGTTCCGAAAGATGTTAAAGACACCGCTTACACTTGGAAGATCATGAGACCTAAGATCGCGAGCATAGTGACAAAATTTTGCAATAATATTCGTAGGGGATCTTTCTCGAACTGTTTCACCTTGGTGCACACGGCGGAGGGGCGCGCTGCCGTCGAATGTCCATCACCGTTTCACGCGGCTACGTATCACGGGGTGTCGTGTGCCGGGTAGACGTCATTAAATTTACCATTCCATAATATATTCAACGGGCTAGGAAGAACGCTAAACACGCCAGCGAATCAGTGATCGGTGCATGCACCGGTGCATAGATAGTAGCCGCCGCTGCACACGTCTACCGTACGTGCACGTGCTTATCGATGCCACGAAATATATGCCAAATCGATAGGAGCACAGTCGCACTGTCACCTTTCCCTACGCTCACGCGTGACGACACACGCGGTTGACACAGTGGCACGCTAGCACACGTGTGCAAACCCCCCCTCGCGTAGATTTGACTGTGTGACTATCTGAGAGAGTAATAGGTGTACCAAGTAATAGTGAGATTTGCAGAGGAGGTTATGGGACGCGGTCAGAAATAGAGCTCTTACTTTTTGACCCGTCGGGTACCCGTCTACCCGAAACAACTTCAAGCCATTGAATGTTGTATTGTTCGATCATTTTTGGCTAACATCAAACAATACCACAGACAATACAACATTCAATTGCTTGAAGATGTTCCGGGTAGCCGGGTACCCGACGGGTCAAAAAGTAAGAGCTCTAGTCAGAAACAGTAGAATCGATATGAAGTGTTCGATAGGTTAGAATTGGAGCTGTAGATCGCGGAATGGAAAATGCTCTTGCATCTTCGGTTTACGCATGCGCACTGCAGATGACACTACTGCTTGCTGTGCGTGTAGAAGTTTTAATGAGAATTGCTGTGAGATAGAGTAATGGAAGGTAGTTTTGATCGGCTAGTTTGTAAAGCAACTATGTACACGCAGTAGCTTGAAACTAGTGGAAAGTTACAGTCTAAATCCAATGAAAAATTCAGTCCTTCAGACGACTTCTTATAATATTGTGATTTGTTGGAATTTCAAGGGGAAACGTGGAAAAATGAAGTTTCTTTTACCAACCACTTCTGTTCAGGTGCAGTAGGCTATACACTGGAAGTATGATAGACTATTATATGAGGTTCACTCTGAAGGCCTAGTCTGATAAACTAGTGTTCTATGTCAACACCCCCTTAGTATTCTCTATTACTCCATGGTAATCCCTTGGTTCATACCCTCTACTATTAACCCAGTAATCCCATAGTACAGTTTACTATGCCCTAGTAATCCCTTGGTACTCTCAACTACTCCGTAGTAATTTCTTAGTATTCTCTACTATAAACTAGTAATGCTCTAGTGCTCTCTACTATTTCCCAATAATCCCTCAGTACCCTCTCCCACATCCTAGTTATCCCTTAGTACTGTTTACAATTCCCCAGTAACCCCCAATACCCCCTGCACCAGCCAAGTAATTCCCCCGCACCAGAAATTCAGCCAGAAAAATGCGGCGGGATTCGTAGGTGCAGAGAGCCCGGCGAAAAATCGTCCGCAGGAAAATTGCAGCGGCCGGTGAATGCAAGCCCGCGTGTTTTGCTATGCCAGTCGCTAGGCTACAACGCGCTCGATATTAACGATGACGAGTTTTCCGCGTACTTAACCGGATAAACAAAACGGGAAAGAAGGGAGGGGGGCGCGTTTCCCCTCTAATCAGGGTGCACGCGGCGAACTACCAAGCGCATCACGTTCATTCCTCCCCGACGTACCCTGCATCCCTGCTGCAGTTCCCTGGCGTTCATCGGCCGACATCTCACGGCCACCTTCACGGACTCGCTCATCTGAAAGCAGAGTAGTTAGACTCCGCGGGCCCCTGCAAGGGAAGGCCGCCGGGTGGTCGCCTAGGATTTTTTCCATTCTTTGATATATCGTAGTGTAGGTACACTACTTTTGTAGATAATTTTATCTCCAACGTTTAAAGTTCAATTTAATTTAAATGTTTAAATAAAATTAGAATATTGCCGAACGGAATTAGAGGATTAAATGAAATACAGAAATACACTTTCACTAGTTCTTTAGCAAAAAAAAAAAAATATTAAATATATCGGGAATCGAACCCGCGACTTTTAGTGCGGTAAACTTTTTCCTTTTTCCGAAGGTATTCGTTTCCTCTGACGCGACAAACTTTGAACCAATATTATACACAAACGGCTGAGCGTTGGAGCTTAATTAAAAGTAGTTCACGCTGCCAAATCCCAAAGTACGAAATTAATTCGAGGTGGTCACTTGACCGCCTTCCCTTTTAGAATTCAAATGGCCGTGCCTCCCTACTCCCCAACAGGTGGATTGACCTTGAAAAAGAGAATCCTCAAGCGCGAAGGTGAATACGATCGAATTATACAGGGTGGGCAGATTTCAAGTGAAGAAACAATTGAGAAGAATAAAAATAGAAGTACTCAAGAAAATTGTTTGCCCCTTTTACCACTTTCCCCGTAAATATTATGCATTACCACATATTTCTAAAAACTCTGAAGCAAGTAAACTAGCATTGTAAAACAGAGTAGACCGAGGTAAACGAAGTCAAAACACGTCTCATCTGATTATGATGGTATCGATAAATCAATGGCTGCCGCGGGCACAAAGTTTCCACGATTCCTATCACATACCGAGTGAACCAATTCTTTCCTATCGCCCTTAGTTGGCGACACTACTGATTATCGTGCTTTCCAAGACCACGTTCTTTCTTCTCGCCCATCAAGTATTCCATTCTTGTGACTGGGCAATGCGTGGGACACCCTTGAAACCTTTTACGCGTTGAATCATCCCAAATTATGGCGAACAATATTGTGCGTCAGTGTTGGATTCGTCAGATATGACTCGACTGCAGAGAACTATAGTCAGCTACAAAAAAAGTTGAGTGCACTAGTAGAAGTAGCACTACAAAAACGTCGACGATCATTTTTATACCACTTGTAAGTGTACTAGGAAGACTCCAGGAATTTATTACAACGTTCTCGTGCAATTTCTTTCGAAATTTATAAATAAGTTTGTATGAGTGGAAGCTTAGAAGCTTGCGCTCACGCGTGTTTAAGTAGCAACTATCGATGTTAAGATCACGCGCGGAAAATTTGTGGAAACCCCCGCACGCTTGAATGTCGGGGCAGCCAGTCGCGTCGTGCAGAAATAGGTCAAGTGTAAGTACAGGGTTCGCACGAGTGTAATAACCGTGCAGACGTCGTTAATATCCGCTCGTGACAGAAGTCACGCGTCGCAGAGAAGTTAAGAGCAATTTGCATTCCTGTGCAACAAGAATAGCCGCCTCAGGTATAAGCGAAAGGGGTGGAACGGGTGCAGCGTTCACCCCTACATTCTTTACATCGCGTTAACGCCTGATAGGTAGACGAATTATGATCGCGAAGGGTAGATAAGGAGACGGCACCCTAACCGAGTAAACTCCGCCGTTTGACCTTCTAGATGAAACTTTTATGTCGACTGAACTTCTGTTCGTAACTGTCAATCGAGCTCCACTATTAAAGATATTGAAAATATCTCCCGAATCTGTGAAGAAGCCTCCTTAATCATCGAGTGGCATTATTATCGCCTGGCACCCACCAAAGAAAAAGGAAAAAGGAGATTAATGTAACCACGACTGAAGTAATTCAAGAGCTTTGTAAATATAAAAGAAAACTGGATTTTATTTTTTAAATAAATTTTTAAAACCACCTAATGAATTTTACTGAATTTGCATTGAAAATATTTTTATCCGTTCAACTCGGCTCAACCCAAGATTAAATCCTGAGTGCGCCACTGATTTAACGTGAAGCGCGAATTCATTTATTTTTGCATATTTTATTGTGTACTAACTTGGTACTTTCATTAACATAATAATAATAAAATCATTTGAATATTCTCGTTATCTAGATTCAAGGAAGGGCTGCAAACTTTTGGCGGGAAATGTGCGCGCTGCTTTTTCAAATAATAAATGTGTCAACGCGACACGTATTCCTTTCCAATCTACATTTACATTCGCCACGATCGTTCAGCTTCCCTATCGAAGCTTAAAATTGCCACATTGTCCAGCAATATTTAACCAAGCGCTGTGAATGGAACAGCTGTTGGGCAACCCAGGAGCCCGTTTGCGATCGTTCAATTTCTCAGGAAAAATCGATTCCTCTCTCCTTCGACAAGGCGAGGGCTCCAGAAAAATGTAACGTTGCTTCCAAAATGCAGCTTCTTAAGAGCAGTGACTTAAAAAAAATCCCAACAAACTAAATGATTCCAGGGAAAGTTACTTTGCAGAATGAATAAATAAGGGAGTTTCAATTGCGTATGATTAATAATTAGGTGATCGAACAGAGCCATGAAATACACGAGCGTAGCTGTCATTTCCGTTACTTACTTCAACGAATTTTCTTTCGCACAGACATACGAGTTGCTTTCGCGATCGCAGGGATACGTGTTCGCATGTGTTGCGAGGGAATAATCCGCGGAGTGCCCTGAGCTATAAGCACGCTAGAACTGGCATGCAAGTTTCAGGTTTAGCGTGAATTATCGCGCACCTCGACTTGCGCTCGTTCGAAAAATCACAGGCTTGCGCGCGCACGCGCCTCCGCCGTTCGATTAGTCGCTTCTGATTTGTGATCGAAAGCACGTGCTCTCGGGCCTGCCCCTCTTGCACCCTCCTGCCTCGATTCGATGCACGAATCGTAATAAATATTTGCCAATTGGCTGCTTAACATGGCGGGGTATAATCTGAAAAGCCCCGAAGAGGTGAAGGAGTACCTGAAAAACCTTCACATCGAATACAAATTCGGCTGTTACAGCGAGAAAAAGCCTGAAGGTGAGCTTGTGCGTCGACGACGATCCTAACCTCTTAGCTGAAGCATTTCCTGTTTTTCGACAGTCTGCCATCTGCTGGGCGACTATGCGGAGAGTATAAAGTCAGATTACAAGGAGGCGACGGAAATATATAAAAAGAACTGCGATGAAATGAATTATAATAAAAGCTGCACCAAGTATGGAGATTACAGCTTGATCGGTAAGTAGGGTTTCCCTAGCGCGCGCCCAGAGGGCGCGTACGTCGCGGCGCTAAATTTGAAACGAATTAACCTCACTTTCTGTGTATTTTTTTAACTTTCTTTAGTTTATGTTTTCGGGTGTTGTGTAGGCTGGCTTCTGAGAAGCTTCTATGTTTATTTAAAGTGTAATGTACGTTCGTGCAGGAAGGGGATGCGAGAAGAACGTGATGGAGGCGTACAAGTACATGAAAAGGGGCTGCGATCTTAATGATGAGAAGGGTTGCCATCACGCAGGTGCGTTCGCAGTGAGCAATGAGAAGCTCGAAGCAGACAGAGCTACCCAGGTCGCAAATGGGGTAAGGATGTTGAAGAAGGCTTGCGACGCCAACGTGGAGAAGGCTTGCTTCCATTTATCAGGCATCTACTTGAGCGGGATAGAGGGACACGTGGAGAAGAATTTGAGGGAGGCGTACAAGGTCTCTTTGAAGTGTTGCGAGATGGGAAATCCGTACGCCTGCGCCAATGTGTCTTTGATGCATAAACAGGGCGACGGGGTGCAGAAGAATCCGGAAATAGCGGACGCCTTTAAAAAACGAGCGGACCTGTTGATGCATGAAATGAAGACTCAAAAGAAGCAATTAAAATTTCATGCAGGCATTGGTTCGTGATCGCGTTTCAACCGCTGGAACTATTGTGTATAGTAAATAAATATTATTATCCATTGTTGCCGTTTTAAATTCGTCTCGTCTTCGTTCGGCGACAAAATGAAATACCGTGATCAATGTTTGTGCAGGAATATGTAAGTTTCTTTATTTCTTATATTTATTTATAATCCGAGGTTCCAGGCTTCTTATATAGGCTCTGTATTATTTATTAAATTTGTTTAGCTTGTGAAATGAGGATCTGGGTTTGGAAAGGAACGTAAGAAAAAGTAGTCTGTACTGTGTGACGGTAAAATATATTCAGAAAAAATGTTGCCAATCATTCAGTAACAAAATATTTGCATAGTAACCAATGATATAACAGATTGCGAAATTATTAACAAGAGAAACATTCGACCGACCAAATCCACACATTCCATAAATTCAAATAGCGTGCGCACACAAATCGCGCAAGCGCACACCACGCATACAAAAGAGCAGGGTTGCCAGATGGTTTTAATGTCGAGCCGCCAGATCTCGCGTAGGAAAAGTAGCTCAAAAGTGCCAAAATTCAAATATCTTAAATGAAAAGGATGTTTAAATATTTTCTTAATATTTTCTGGAACTGTTTTCTTTATTTCTTTTAGATACAACAAATAATCTTTATTTGAACAAAAACGAATTCAAATAAAACTGATGTGAAAATTAAAATTAACGTTTTAACACAGCAATGATAATCTATTTTACAACATGTTTGAATGCCATTTGGTGTTGGGCAGCCCACATATCGAAATTTCGGCCAAAGCAACCCTGGTCGATATTGGGTCGGTTTTCCTATACGCGACTAGACTCAACGTCAAGAATTTCAAAGTCGATTTCCTCGAAAATGAAGCGCGATATCAAAAAATTGTATTCCTTTTTCGCGACTTATTTAATTCTTATAAGTCGAAAAGAAACAGTAACTTTTTTTGATATCGTGCTTCATTTTCGAGAAAATCGACTTTGTAATTCTTGACGTTGAAGAAAACCTACTTTAATGAAAATCACGGGCGATTAGGGCGTAAGTGGAATTCTCCCAGTCCAATTCAGGCGCCAATTTCAATTTTTGAGCGCCAGTTGGTTTTGAAAAGTAGCCTAAATGGCGGAATTCCGCCCAATCTGGCAACCCTGCAAAAGAGTAAAGACACGAACGCTAGCGTCACATAACGGTTAAAGCATGAAACTAAGTGGACTTTTAAAATTGAAACCATGGCCGTGCCATTGTCCATCAGTATCCATGGTGAATCTCTGTCCGCTATTGATTTTTACTGTAGCGCAATAAAAGCTATTGCATTACTTGTGTGATTCAACTCACATTTCATTAGAGGTGGCAAAATGTCCGACGGTATGTAATTTATACAGTTTATACTGCAAAGAGATAACCTGCTGTAGTATTTAAGTTTCTCAGAACGTACACACAAAGCTTCTACCAAAATCCAATCAAGTCCCAACCTTCCCCATTCATCTGTTCTTAGAAGAAGTAATACGCAGGAGACTGCTGATAGACGGAGATGGAACCGGAGACGATCGCAGGATAACCATACTTCTGAAATCATTTATAAAATGGGTTAATAGCTCGGACGTGGACAACACACTCCACGAGCGAATGCTGTCGCAGCTAGCTCAATGCGAATTCGCCCAGCGAAAGTCCAGACTCGTCTCGACTATGAGCCAAGAGGAATTAAAAAGCTACGAGCAATTGTCCAAGGAGATCGAAATCCAAATAGAAGAGGCGAAGAGGGACATAGAGAAGACAAAGGCAGAGCTGCAGGACGCCAAGCGTGTGAGGAAGAACAGAATCGAGTACGACGTGCTGGCGAAAGTGATAAACGAGCAACCAGATAGAGTAGAAACTAATCTGAAGCTCGCTACCTTGCGCGAGGAGCTGGGCAGACTAAAGGTACCAGTCCGCTACATGGTCGTACGGCTAGTATAGAAAGTAAAAGACGAAATATATAAATATTCTTATGCATAGGAGAAGTCTGAACAGCTGGAGCACAAACTGGAGATGAGAAGGAAACAGTTCCACGTTCTGATATCTTCCATACATTCTTTGCAAGGAATGTTAGACGAGGGAGATGAAGAAATAATGGACGTAAGTTTAGAGAACTACGAAGACACAGTCGCGCCTGTTAAAACCGATGCATCTTGAATTATCGGTACTGTGTAAATAAGCATTTGTACATTTTCTAATTTAATACAGAATAAAACGATCACCCACCATCTTTCAAGTCACATTCGTCGCATTTAATTGCCCCTGGAATCGCTTACATTACAACAAAGAAGGAATAACGCGTAGATAACAAAAGGCACTATCCAATTTTCAGTTTTAATTTACTAGTTTTGGGAACGTGCCTGATCGTCAGAGACAATCGGACATCCCGCTTCAACGTTTCCCCTCCTGAGAACTCTCCTCTGCACATGGCCAAGTTTTTTATCAGATATCTCGAGATTACGTCGGTATCTCTTTCTGCGATTGAATGCAAATAATTATGGTACAGGTCTCCTTGGAGAATTAGTAGGCTTCGACGTTCCAATAGGAAACTAAATTTCAGCTTAAGTTGTTGCGGCTGAGAAAGAAACTTGTGTTAGAAACACTCGGAGGATGTTCAAGCAGTAGCTTCACATGGTACAGTTGTTCAAACCTGCGAATTATCCAGTCGCTTATAAAAGTCTAGAAGCGTGTGAGACCCGCAATTGATGGTCGTTACGATAGGGTGGAAAAGAGGGCCGTCTGTGTGCGCCTGGTAAATGTATGTATTAGAAGACGGGATAAGAAAATTGTATATAAATTTGCTGCGCACCATTATCCCCTGGCCAGGTAAATACTCATTAATCAGAACATGATTGGGTAGCTTCCCCTTCTCGAATACATCGAGGGACGATATTTTGTCGACGTACTTCTGGAGCCACTGTAAACTTATTGTTAGTAAACACTTTAATGTCGCATTGTGTAAATCGCGAAGAATGATTTAAAACAGACAGACGTATTCCGAGACACTTACTCTCGGTATCGCTTCTCCTATCATACCCTTTGGGTGAGGAATACCGCCCCAATTCTGCAATCTACGATGGCTCAGTTGCGTCCACTTTGGTAGCGGAGCGTTGTTCACGTGTTTCGTAATCTCCGACTCTTCTTCTTCTGTAATAAAATTTGGTACATAGGTGGCCAAGTGAGGCACCTGCGGCAAATCATTCGGAAATCAGAATCCTTTTTATACCAGAGGGACATAACATAACCATTGGGTTAAAAGAATTATATACCTCTGGAATCATGTTTTCTATACAAATAGAATTATATCCCTCCATTCTGTGGTGGAAATAGAAAAGGGCAGTGGAGAAATATTCCGTTAAGCTCCTATTTATGGAAGAGCAGAGATCTCAATTTTTATTACAACAATAATCATACATAGGGCACAGACGAGGTATAGGATAGACCTATCACCTTATGGATTTTCGTGTCGCCAGCCAACTGTGTTACCGACCCATAATTTTAGGACTGAATGTAGTGGCATCTGCTCACCCGTAGCTCAATTACATGCTTACCCGTAGCTCAATTACATGCTCACCCGTAGTCTTTCCTTCTTTGCTGAATTTATTTTAACACTTTACCGGCCGGTAGCCTATTAATCGGTTTTTCGTCCTCGACGCTTACCTGTGTCAGGGATGTATTTGCAGCCGAGTAATCACCGGTAAGCGTCGGGGACAAAAAGCCTATTAATAGGCTACCGGTCGGTAAAGTGTTAATCGAGTGATTGCTTGACAGTTCCCTAGATTCTATATCTAAACCGAAGGGATCGATGGAACTTTGTTTCCATCCATCTCTTTGGTTAGTAGGCTAAAGGTTTCATGTACAGGGAGATCGTCGGAACTTTGATTCCATCTATCTCTCTATGGGTCTCGAAACGCAGCAACCTCCACGTGGTGAGACCTGGTAATCGGTAAGAACCGAGCCAATAGCTGCGATTGTCAAATATTCTAGTCGGATATAAGAATTTCTCTAACTTACGATACTATGGTAGAATGTCAGAATAAAATATGTAACGTGAACGTATAGGTTACACTTCACACGCCGCACTTCATGAATCACACTTCACACACTACACATCACATATCACACACCACCCAAATACACTTCACACATCACACTCTCCATACATTTTAGGAAAGTCGTCTCACGATATGGGCACAATGTGGTAAGTATTCAGGTAAGTTATTCAGCTTCTCGCGAAAACGCAACAAAGTTGCAAAGGGCAATTTTTTTTCAACAATGTTGCAAATGAAATTGGGGTGTTCGAGGCATAAAATTCCGGGTTGCAACTTTGTGCATTTTTCGCAGAAAGCAAAATTTCGGTTTGCAACTTTGTTGAGGCTCGCGAAAACGCAACAAAGTTGCAAAGGACAAATTTTTTCAACAATGTTGCAAACGAAATTGGGGCGTTCGAGGCATAAAATTCCGGTTTGCAACTTTGTGCATTTTTCGCAGAAAGCAAAATTTCGGTTTGCAACTTTGTTGAGGCTCGGGAAAACGCAACAAAGTTGCAAAGGACAAATTATTTCAACAAAGTTGCAAACGAAATTGGGGTGTTCGAGGCATAAAATTCCGGTTTGCAACTTTGTGCATTTTTCGCAGAAAGCACAATTTCGGTTTGCAACTTTGTTGAGGCTCACGAAAATGCAACAAAGTTGCAAAGGACAAATTTTTTCAACAATGTTGCAAACGAAATTGGGGCGTTCGAGGCATAAAATTCCGGTTTGCAACTTTGTGCATTTTTCGCAGAAAGCAAAATTTCGGTTTGCAACTTTGTTGAGGCTCGCGAAAACGCAACAAAGTTGCAAAGGACAAATTTTTTCAACAATGTTGCAAATGAAATTGGGCTGTTCGAGGCATAAAATTCCGGTTTGCAACTTTGTGCATTTTTCGCAGAAAGCACAATTTCGGTTTGCAACTTTGTTGAGGCTCACGAAAATGCAACAAAGTTGCAAAGGACAAATTTTTTCAACAATGTTGCAAATGAAATTGGGCTGTTCGAGGCATAAAATTCCGGTTTGCAACTTTGTGCATTTTTCGCAGAAAGCACAATTTCGGTTTGCCACTTTGTTGCAGCTGCACGAGAAGCAAAATTTCGGTTTGCAAGTTTGTTCAGGCTCGCGGGAAGGCAACAATGTTGCAAAGCGGGCCTTTGATTCGCGAACAGCTAAATTTTATTTGCAACATTGTTGAAAAAAATTTGTCTTTGCAACTTTGTTGTTTTCGCGGCAAGCTTAAAACCAGTATGCACACTTATCAACTATTATGTGTGTTGTGTGTTGTGTTTTGTGTGTTGTGTGTTGTGTGTTGTGTGTTGTGTGTTGTGTGTTGTTTGTTGTCTGAAGTGTAAGATGATAAATAAACCGGAATAGGACAGTAAGGTTAAAAGGCGAATGTGATATCGTTTTATTTTCATCCTCCTTTCTCTTCTGTTGAACGGAACATGTTCATTAGACGATCTTTAAATTGTTACTCTAACAGAAACATTTGTAAATCGCGGGCTCCGATTCTCAAAAAGTTACCTACTTTTACCTGTGCTGAATTCTAATTCCTACCACGCGCAGCGTTACAATCTGTTTCGAGACCTCACCGGTAACGTTGCATGCGACACTAAAATGGTAAGGGGGTCCTAGGACCCCACAAACCGGTGACAGAAAAATACATTGGTTGATAGGTCCATCCTATACCTCGACTGTGATTTAAAGAAGCCGTAAAAAAATCTTGCATAAATAAATACGGGGAGAATTTTTTTTATTTAATTTGAACTATTAATGTATGTGTTACAAACGAGGAGGTTTGTATTTTTAAACAATTAAAGCATAATTAAAAAAATTTCAAAAATGCATATGAAAATTTCGATGGATTTAGGTATCTAAATCCTTATCGGAAACGGTAAGGAACACGTACTTTACAGAAATGAATAAATTGATAATTATCATGATTCGCAATTATGTAAAGTGTTTATTATATCATAAAGGGTTCAAATTTTATGAAGAAATAGCAAAATGAGCACTTTTGAAACGTTTTCGTATTTTTAAAGTGAATTCGGTAATAGGGACAGGAATTTAACGCCCCTCGGTGCCCATTGGCTCCTTCCGTAACTGCTAAACCTAACCTTACTTTCGTTTCTCAGAACGGGTGAACAGAAATTTATATTTGCATATTTTGCTTTTGTAATGAAAAGGTCGTATTAAAATTATATAAAAACACCTCTCGTAGAGCAAAAAAATGTTTTGAACAGTTAAAAGTTGAAAGACATAACCTAACCGCGGGAACGCTATTCAAAAAGGGCACGGTAATTGGGACAAAAACATGTATTTTTATTTCAATTAAAAAAATATGAAGAATTAACATTTTCAACCCAGAAAAATGCCTTAATAAAGAGAAAAGTTCAAAACACCAATATAAATTTTCATCAAGCAAAATTAAAGTAAGAGAAGTCAGTAATTAATTCCTTCGTGAACAAGTCGGCGTCGAAGCACGGTAAACGGGACATCCACCCTACAGGGTGTTTCAAAGCTGAAAGCTTTCTGAATAACTTGAATCGACTCGATTTAATCGAGTATCCGTGAATGAAGATCTATCGAGTTTTGTAACTTTTTTACACCATTTGTAATGAACGAGCAATTTTTATTAGTAATGCTGTCGATTCTTTTAAAATTTCTCAAAATTAATATTTATCTAAACCCTTATCATCTTATCTTGTGGTATTTCGAGAACTGACAACTCGATCTTCTGGTTGAATTAACGCGCTGCAATTTAATCAAATTCAACGCGGTTAAATGCGCCCTGGATGCGTTAATGAAGTCGCTAGAAATCAGCAATGCGTTTGCGTAAAATCAATTTTATGGAAGGGGACATCCTTCGCGGGCCTGTGCGCGAGACGCAAGTTCTTACGTAGACGTTCGTAATATTTGCTATGTTAAATTTATGTAATATTTCATGAATATTTGACAACGACAAAGCGGGCAAAATGGAGAAAAATCCAAAGCAGATCACGATAGACCAAATGGACAACAAGGACCTGCAATTTGTCCATCAGGTATACTCTGTAAATCTATTCTACAAAAACAGTTTTAAGTTTCACTAAAACACCATTCCTCTCATTGGTATAAATCTCTTCCAGTTCCTCGTAGAGCACAATTTCGCGAATACTGCTGGAACATTAATAGCAGAAGCTGTGGGAAAGGGCTTCCAAAATCTTCACAATGATTCGGAAGCAGCTAGCAAATCATATGCGAATTCCTACGAGCGCGTGATGTCGAGCTACAAGTCGGGAGATTGGAGACAATTCTTTACAGTACGGTAAAAGTGTCTTATTTAATTAATCGAACGATATGGTTCTGAAGGAAAGGATTATTTATTTCCAGCTGTGGAACTTATTGCTACCCGAAGATGCTAAACAAACAAGAGCCTATAAGATCCTTACGTTAAATTTACACGTGTATTTTACTATGTTACCCAAGCGCATGTTGCTTTCGCACTGGCAAAAAGATAGAGGTGAAAATAATGCGAAATTACTGTCGGCTTCGTCCTCTCTATTCTATTAACTTTTCTTTGCAATTGCTTAGGTAAAGTGCAGGCAGATTCGGTTAATTCTACGGTGTCTTTAAATCAACAAGACTCCGAGTACGAAGAGGTAATTTCAGTTGCTCTTAATGGGGAGCATTTTAATCTATGGTACTAAGTTATTAAACTTTTTCTGTTAAAGGAACTTCGAGTACGGTGATACGTTTAAAAAGTTACTTTATGTGATTTCATTTTTTTTATTTCACTTGTTACGTAAATGTATGTATTTCGTTGAGGCTCTAAGATTAACTACACACGAGAGCGATGAACTTTTAATAATTTATTTAACACCGCACACAGAGCTTTATGATCGAAGTAGAGAAGAATATGAACGATAGCATGGAACAGCTGCGCGAATTTCTAAACACGACTGGTAAAGAATTGGAGAACAACCCAGAACTGCGACCGTTCTTCGCGCTACCTTTCATGGAAGATCCGTATGCAGAGCCGTTCCTGTCTAAAGTGTTCGAAAGAAGTTGGATAGACGAACTGACGGAGAGCTTGCATATGTTTCTCGAGAAATATAAGGAAGAAGTAAGCGAAGTATATGTCGAAACGGAGATGATAGTTAATAACGAAAGCTTCCGGCATTGTAAAATATTTCATAAAGGTTTATAAAATTTTAAGGTATCCTACAATATGAAGCGGAGCGATGCGGAATCGAATAAGATTCCTCCGAATGGGGGATTTCTGTCGGAGGACTCGAAGAGTGATTCTAATAGTAAGAAAAAGGCTAGGAATGATAATGTACCGATCATACCGAATGAGAGGAACGTTCCGATGCTTTTGGAAGACGACGAAGACGGAGAGCAGTTGAGTTTATACGATGACGCGAAATACAGCCAGAGGTCCATGTAAGAAATCTTTTGAATGTCTCTTTGGTACTCGTTAAGGGGTCATGCCTAGTTGGCAAACGAAAAAGAACGTGATTTTCGGGAATTTTTTTGTGAAAAGGCCTACGTGCTTTTTTTTACAGAAATATACAAACCACGTTGCCGAATCCCACAGAAGACATAGATTCATTGCATCTCGCCAGAAGCAGCAAAAGACTAGTGCAGTGTACTCAGGAATTAGCAGTAACGAAATCTCATTTATACACCGTTCATTCTAATTACGAGAAGTTGAAAGTGAGATTCCACAAATTGCACGCCGACTATCACAAATTAATGAGCATCGCGAGGGTGCTAACCACCGCTTTAGAAAACTCGGTGAAAGGCCAAGCCGTTGATTTCCAAACTATGCTGGAGACCTGCATCAAAATATTTCCGGATTTGTTCAATCAAAACATAAGAGACAGTTCGCATATAAGCAACAGCATTTCGGAGCTGCAATTAGACAAATCCCTTTGCGACATAAAGGTCGTTAAACCCTTCGCGCCGTACGTTACTTCTGTCCCTCCAAAGTTATTGGATTTCAAGAAGATCAAGCTGCACCTCATAAATGGAAGCATCAAAATGAAATTGTTCCTCCTGCAAGCGTTGCGAAGGGTAAGATGAATTGTCTGCGGAGTTAATGCTCCCTGTAACTTAACACTGTCACGCTTCAGAAAGTAACGTTCGGCCAACCTGGGGAAAGAGACGAAGCAGTGCACGAGTACATAAGCAGAGATCTGCTGGGGCTACATGGGCAAATCGCTAGTTACAAAGGCAAATCTATTCTGCCGTATTTATTAACTCCGGAGAACATTGTCATGCCGCATCCTTTGCAACAGTCAACCGCAAGGTTGCTAAACGCTTTGGCGTCGTTCAGATGTGGGCGAGACTACTTGTCGTTTGATTCCACTGTCGTTGACATGGTACGTGAAACTAGGGCTGGAACTATTTGTCGAATTTTTCGATATTTCGGACTTCAGTTGCTCAATTATTTGGCGAATTTAATTCGAATATCCAAGTATTCGAATACTGTTCAAATATTCAAATATTCGAATACTATTCGAATATTTAAGTATTCGAATACTAATCGAATATTTAAGTATTCGAATAGTATGGTGTGAATTATAAATCAAGTTCCTTATGTTCATTTTTTTACAAGCTTTTATTTAGTTTCAGTTGTGAGTTCGTTAGTTTGTCAGGGCAAAGTCTTGTAAGCTAATAACTTGATTTATAATTCACACCATACTATTCGAATACTACAATATTCGAGTAGTATTAGAATACTTAAATATCCGAGTAGCATTCGAATACTTAAATATTCGAGTAGTATTCGAATACTTAAATATTCGAGTAGTATTTGAATACTTAAATATTCGAGTAGTATTCGAATACTTAAATATTCGAGTAGTATTCGAATACTTAAATATTCCAGTAGTATTCGAATACTTAAATATTCGAATACTGAAATCTTCGAGTAGTATTCGAATACTTAAATATTCGAATACTGAAATATTCGAGTAGTATTCGAGTACTTAAATATTCGAATACTCCAATATTCGAGTAGAATTCGAATACTCCAATATTCGAGTAGCATTCGAATACTTAAATATTCGAGTAGTATTCGAATACTTAAATATTCGAGTAGTATTCGAATACTTAAATATTCGAGTAGTATTCGAATACTGAAATATTCGAGTAGTTTTCGAATACTTAAATATTCGATTACTGAAATATTCGAGTAGTATTCGAATACTTAAATATTCGAATACTCCAATATTCGAGTAGTATTCGAATACTTAAATATTCGATTACTGAAATATTCGAGTAGTATTCGAATACTTAAATATTCGAATACTCCAATATTCGAGTAGTATTCAAATACTCCAATATTCGAGTAGTATTCGAATACTTAAATATTCGAGTAGTATTCGAATACTTAAATATTCGAGTAGTATTCGAATACTTAAATATTCGAGTAGTATTCCAATAAATATTGGAATCCTTAAATATTCGAATACTGAAATATTCGAATACTTAAATATTCGAGTAGTATTCGAATACTTAAATATTCGAATATTAAATTATTCGAGTAGTCCCAGCCCTACGTGAAACATTTTACGTACACTGTAAGATTATGCAGCTAACGGAAGCAATTTGTAGGTATACAAGTGCCTGAATAGCACCTCTGACAACGATGTAGACACGTTCACTTGCAACATGATGATCGCGATGCTGCAGAAATTATCGCTGCGCAAGCAACAGAGGATATACATGATAGAAAATGGTTTAATGGAGTGGTTGATCCGTCATCTGCACGATCAGAGTCGCATCATGGACTCTTATCGATTGGAATATGCTACTGCCCTTTTAATGAATCTGTCGTTGCATCAAATAGCTCAAAGGAGAGCGTCCACGATGGCTACGTTACTTATTTCGACTCTGATCACGTTGCTTTTGATGGATCATGTATCTGTAAGTGGACAATGCTCGATTGTTCACTGTATAATTCAGTGGAGTATAGATTTTATCGTTCTGTATATTCGCCAGGCATTACCGTACGTTAATGGAGCACTGAATAATTTCTTGACCAATTCTGCGATCAACGAGGAAGCGAAGAAGATGAAATTCTCGTGCATAGTGGAGCAGTATAGTAAGCATAAATCTGGGGAAATGAGGAAGCACATGGACCATATTCTGCAAATACATCGAGGCGAGATTTCTATTAAAACAGAAACTGAGGAAACGGCGGATAATGACAACGTAAGTAATGATTTATTAATTACTTTATTCGGTACTTCTTAACACCGACTCTTCCCTGCAGGAAGAATTCGACGTGCTGGAGCACCAGTTGGAAGAAAACGATCCAGTGAAAAATAGTTGCGGAGAATTATGCGGAGAATCGTTACTCGAATCGTGCTACACTATTTTGCCGAAGGCTTCTCGGGAGAAAGAAATGATTTCGGATCAGGAGTCATCGTCTAAACAATTTAAAACGGATATGGTGGACGCTGCTGTGTACGTTAATCAAGAACAAGTTAAAGATTCGCGTCTTGAATCAGCATCGCACTTGAAAATTATACCGAGGTATAGTTCTATTCGCATCAAAGAGTTTTTCAATCGTGTAATGAAAAATCATTTTTTCAAGAAGACTAGAAAATAAGAACCGCGCTGTGAAGGATAAAAATAATACCAAGGCACTGCAGGATTCTACGAAAGAAATTAATTCAAGCTTCCATTCGAACACTGCCAGAAATCATTACGAAAATGTAGTACCCAATGCTCAAACAAAATTGCAGCAGATTAATATAAATTCGCTGAACAATAAAAGGAGTAAACATAAGAGATCAGAGGCCTATAACGAAAGTGCTGTGTATTTGTACGAGAATCAACCTTCCAAGTAAGTTGCGATATTAAAAAAAAAAGCTACACGATTGCGCATTAAGAATTTTATGAAATTAATGAAAACCTTTTCGCAGTAATAGTAGCAAAACCAATATAACTTCCTCGATGATCCTGGGACTCGGTAGCGAAGCAGAATCAACGCGTGAGTATCTCAACTTTTATTACAACTTCTCTTTCATAAATATAAAAAATACATAACAATTAATCGGCGCGGTTGAAAACAATTCCAAGCGTCCGGGATTCTCGCCACGTTTGTCGCGTCGCTCGTAAAACTCGTTTGTAAGATCAGTCGCGAGCAGCGTGCAGTGAAAGCTCTGCAACTTTCTCTGCACATGCACTTGGCCGTGATCTTCGGAGAACTGGAGCACCGAATGAAAGTGATGTTGCCTCGAACGACACATATTCGTGTAATCTTCTTCTCGGCCAGAACGCGCGCGCGCGTCATCACTTTCTTAATCGTTAACACAGTGTCGTGAATAACGCTCTCGAATTTATTTTTTTTTTTTGCAGTAATGGAGAGGCTCAGCAGCATAGCGTCGCTGTGAGTGAAGATTTTAGAGTTGGCACATTGGCACCGTGTGATTTGAAAATTCGTGCACGCTGTTTTGCACCGTTGTTGCAGGATTTAAACCAAATCTCAGAATCAGAGTGTCTTTTTTTAGGGACATCGATAATAAAGCAATAAGCGATAACAGTGCATCGCCTCAAGAGACAGAGCTTGATCTGGAGGAGGCATTTCGGGCCAGGCCAAAGCTTCCGCGAACTCCGCCGTAGTTTCTAATTACACGAGGAGACACGACTTTCGCGCGGCTTTCTTAACGATTTCATTTCGAACAGCACGTAAACGATAACGCCTTTAATTAACTTTAAATATTCATACGATAAATATGTACAAAATGTAACATGTCCAGTCGCGCGAAGGGTGTTAGTAATAACCGGAGTACATACTGCTATGACTAGGAATGTATCCGCTACTACTGCTTCGATACCTTCTAAGCATAGGCCCATCTGCGTAGCTGTTACCGCTGTAACTGCTATGTAAACTGGACATCGGAGGGTAACTGATCGCAGGGCTGCTTGGGTAGCTGACGTAGCTTGGTTTGTGGCTCTTGTGGCTCGCAGACATTTTATTCAGATACGATGGCCCACCTAGGTAAGCCTGGCTACCGTAGCTGCTACTTGGCCTGCTGTCTTTAAACGCCACTACCTTCCCACCCTTCCCATAGTTGCCAAGCGCATAATCCACATCCTGGTCCTTCGAAACATAATTCAAGCCCCCGTTGGAGGTATAATCGCCCAAGTACTTGTTATATTTACTAAATTTCCCCGAAGCGTATGGCCCAGAGCCTTGTCGAATGCTGCCAAGGTGGCTGCTCGCAGAGCTTGGCAGATACACGGGGGACCCATAATCGCGGCCCAAGTTCCCGTGGTTCCCTCTCACGTAACGCGTGTCAGGGTGAACCGAATACACGTCAGGCGTGTATTTGTTGCTGCCAGCTGCTGCGAAGGCGGCCTCCTTGTGTTTTCTGTACGGGTAGTCGCTGCCAGGGCTGTTGAACAGGCTGGAGGGTTCTCTGCTGAAAGCCTCGGCCCCTTCCATGTAAGCGTCCGACACGTGGCCCTTGAAAACGTCTCCAGAGAATTCTCTGAAAGAACCTTCGGGAGCTATGTCGGGGAAGCTCGCTGCGCTGGAGGCTCCTGGCAAATTGTCCGCGTATCTCATGTACCCGGGGCTCTTGGGCTTGCTGTTGGAGAACTGAGTGAACTCGGAGCCTGCTTGATCGGCCCCGTGAGCGAATCCCTCGAAAGCGGAGTCCCCGTTGCTGTTGCTGTTGGTGAAACCCTCGAAGGAGGACTGCCCAGCATCGTTCATGAAGTATGGACTCGCGGCGAGGCTCTCACGTGTGCCACCAGCGTACGCCTGGAAGCCACCGTTGTGGGAGCTTGGGGAGAATCCACTGTACGAACTGGACCTCAGGCTTTCCTCCAAGCTCCCTTGACTCCTGACTCCAGAAGCCAAGGAATGACCGGTATTCCCCGCGGCGTAGAAGTCTGTGCTCTCTCTGTGACCCTCTTTGCCTGCCATGTAGGCCCCGTTGATGACGTTGCTGTTGAATTCGTAGCCATTGCTGTCCCCAGTGATCGAGTACGCTGCTTCAGGTAAAATGAAACTGTTACACCTAGGGCTGGGACTATTTGAGTAATTTAATATTCGAATATTTTACAAGTATTCGAATGCTACGAATAAACTTCGAATATTTGAGTATTCGAATGTTATTGTTCGAATATTTAAGTATTCGAATACTATTTGAATATTTAAGTATTCAAATACTACTCGAATATTTCAGTATTCGAATACTACTCGAATATTTCAGTATTCGAATACTACTCGAATATTTCAGTATTCGAATACTACTCGAATATTTAAGTATTCGAATACTACTCGAATATTTCAGTATTCGAATACTACTCGAATATTTAAGTATTCGAATACTACTCGAATATTTAAGTATTCGAATACTAGAATATTGAAGTATTCGAGTATTTGAGTAGTATTCGAATACTTAAATATTCGAGTAGTATTAAATAAATATTCGATTCTTGAACTTAAATATTCGAAAACTTAAATATTTGAATACTTCAATATTCTAGTATTCGAATACTTAAATATTCGAGTAGTATTCGAATACTTAAATATTCAAGTAGTATTCGAATACTTAAATATTCGAGTAGTATTCGGATACTTAAATATTCGAATACTGAAATATTCGAGTAATATACGAATAATTAAATATTCGAATACTGAAATATTCGAGTAGTATTCGAATACTTAAATATTCGAATAGTATTCGAATACTTAAATATTCGAGTAGTATTCGAATACTACTTGAATATTTAAGTCTTCGAATACTACTCGAATATTTAAGTATTTGAAAATTTAAGTATTCGAATACTAGAATATTGAAGTATTCGAATATTTAAGTATTCGAATACTACTCAAATATTTAGGTATTCGAATACTACTCGAATATTTAAGTATTCGAATATTTAGGGATTCGAATACTACTCGAATATTTCAGTATTCGAATACTTAAATATTCGAATAGTATTGGAATACTTGGATATTCGAATTATATTTGCCAAATGATTGAGCAACTGAAGTATTCGAATATTCGAGTACCGAAAAATTGGAGAAATAGTCCCAGCCCTAGTTACACCACGTATATACCGAGAAGCTTTTACTTGAAACGTCGTCCATAGAATTTCTGCCGAAAGAGATTTGAAAGCCGGTACGAAATTTTTTAAAGACGCGCGCAAAGTGTGGCGGCATTTTTGGCTGTGATTTTGCTCCGGGATAAATAATTTCCATGGAATTGAATTTCACTTCGCGAGCAGTTTCAAGTAAAATAACGATGATGATAATAATACGCACTTGTAACAGGTGGATCTGCGCGCGTTAGCGAGATGCAGCCGAGAATAACTGCGCTCTGAAAGTAGAACAGTTTTCACCATAAATTTAGTAATCACGTTCCAATAGGCAATAACATTAAATTACTCTTTTCAGGTAGATAAAACAGCCATCAAGAAATTGCTGTCGAGGGACACCAAGATTGCAATAAAAAAAGGGGAAAAAATAAGGAATACTGTTATCTGTTACTTCAGACGAAATCCAAATCTCGTGAATTAAACGTGGAACGGAATTTTGGAAGCCGATGGTGGTACTCACGAGCGAAACGATCTTCGCCATGGCGAGGAATGAGGTATTGCGCACTTGGTCTAGGGTACCGTGGATCTCCGTCGTCCCTCCACTAAATTCAAACTACACACATACTGGCATGGAAATCTGCTCCTTACGGTTTTATACTCCTAGGTAATCCCTCCTCGCTGACAAAAAGGTAAAAGCGATCTTGATGCGCACATACTGATAGGACATTGGTTGGTACCCGACCATACAGAGCAGGGAGAAAGAGTCAACCTGATTTAACTCTTCACTTTTACGGGGAAAGCAATGGGTCACTTGCGCGGCTGGCTGCTATTCAGTGAACTACGAGGAGCATGACCTACCTAGCGTAATTAGACTTTTTAATAGACATGGAAAAGTGTCCCTTTCACGGAATTCTACAGGCCGCCACAGAATCGGACCAGCGACTTGTCGTTGCGCTTTATAGCAGCCAGCAGCCTTGCCTGCGAGGACAGTTACCAATTTCGTGCCAACATTATCGTAATCAGGCACCGTTAATAAAATGGCCCATTTCGCGGGCACTTTCGAATATTCCGTTTTCAATTATCTCGATCGAGAGATCCTAGCGCATCGAGAGCTTTCGTTAAAATGCTGACCCGATTTCTATGCATCACTATTGCCCGGGTTAACAGATGTTTGTCACGGCGGGTGGGTAACTTTCCTTCGCCGGGAAGGGAGGGCGAATTTAATTGCGTTGTAATTGGTGGTAACTCAATTAAATTGTAGATTCTAGGGATGGGTTTCTCGAATGGTCGAAGCATGGACGATACCTGGAAACCCAAGAAAGTTTCGGATTCGAATTTAAAAATCAGCCTCGAACCCCTCCCTGGTAAATAGATGGAGCATTCGAAGAAGAAGAAGAGAATCGAGAAGAAAACTTATTATAGTATCCTATGACTCCTTAATCAATAATTTTCCAACGTGGGTGCATATAAACTGTATTACCAAGGTAAATATGAGTCTAGTGTCTCGCGAGACAGCATATTTCGCATAGTAGATGGTTTATTAACCCACGAAGCATGCATAAATTCGTGTAAACTGTTAACTAATCCTCATTAATCAACTCCATTGTTACAGCGACCTTGGAGCCTCTATCATCTCGTCTTTCGCTCGCTGGGAACTTCGCATTTTTAAGGCCAGCCTACATAAAACCCGACGTGCCTCTGGTTCGAAGTGCCCCGATAGAAAATGCCCGAGAAGATCTCTCTTATAGCTCGAAATTCGTGAACGCAGGGAAAGAGTAGAGTTTGCTCGGTTTACATCCCGCATGAAATGCGCGAGTTTCTTGAATACCAATCGCCTTTCGTCCGAATGAAAGTTTCTTCAGGATTCCCTCAAAAGCGAAGGAAAAAAAAATCGCGGGATTTCGGTGTGACCCGAATCTGGATGTCGCGGGGTCGATCCTCTTCCCGTGTCACGAGGATTCCTGTACAGAAGAAGAAGAAACGGCGGCTAACTACGGGACACTAGAGCTACAATGACGACTCTATGCACGTCTGCCACGCACCCTTGTCATTATCTTTCGCAATGCTTTCTACTTTCCGCGCACGCACATTCAGTACAGCTGTACTTCATTAAAAGGTACATCGACCGTGCCTCGGTTGGCTGAATTTAAATGCGTTAATGACAATGACCTAGGGCACTAGCTGCCCATCCTGATAGCGCGTGTTTATCGAGTCAGCGGGCCGCTTCGGTATTTTCCCCTTTCGCGGATAGCTATTCAATTTTTATAATCGTTAACTCGGAGAAGTAACACTTTATTACTTAGTCTGTAATATTTTTTGTATTTTTCTATGGTTGCTCATTTACGATAGCTTTTACTATTGCTTAACTTGCCTCCGTGCTCGATCTTTCCTCGCGCCTGTGTAAAATCGATTTTATGAGAATGGGAAATGTTGCGAGCGGGTAACGTCGCGAGGAAAGTAAAATGAAAATGGAAAGTGGAGACTAAACTAATTCCAAACGGACGTTTCTTTGATGTCGCGTCGCTGCATATCAATCATGACGTCTCCTTCGTGCACGGCGGCAGAGATTCGTGCCGTGCATACGATTTCCGCTTTTCAGTTACTTTGCCCAGTAACTGGAATGGAATCGCTCGGGTTTACAATGAGCATGGGCCGGCATGGGCCTTAGGAAGTCGAACGGTGAACTCGGGCTTCCGAGGAATCAGAAACTCCTATTCTAGGGCATTCTCTGTTTCAATCCCTGTACTTTACCGGGCTTCGATTATTGTAGTTTTAACTTGCTGGTTGGACAAGTGTTTTCTCTTTATACTTGTAATAAAGGCTCCGGCTTGCTAGGATACTCTCGAGACAGTAGTGGAAATTATTTTATGGGTACAATTAGTTGCCACGAACTTGTATCCTATACCTACAATTGCCCACACTTACATTACTCTAAGCGTAACAATAACAGTTTGATTTTGGGATTATCAAAGAAGAATTAATCAGGTGGAAACTATCGAGTAAGAATTAATCAAGTGGGAATTCTCAAATCAGAATTCATCAAGTGAGAATTCTCAAATAAGAATTATTAATTCAATAGGAATTCTCAAATAAGAATTATTACTCAAATAGGAATTCTCAAATAAAAATGAATCAAATTATAAGAATTGATCAAGTTATAAAAATTCTGAACCAAGAATTAATCAAGTAGGAATTCTCAAATAATAATGACTAATTAAATAGGAATTCTCAAATAATAATGACTAATTAAATAGGAATTCTCAAATAAGAATTATTACTCAAATAGGAATTCCCAAATAAAAATTAATCAAATTATAGGAATTCTCAACTAAGAATTAATCAAATTATAAAAATTCTCAACTAAGAATTAATCAAGTGGGAATTCTCAAATAAGAATGACTAATTAAATAGGAATGCTCAAATAAGAATTATTACTCAAATAGGAATTCTCAAATAAAAATGAATCAAATTATAAGAATTGATCAAGTTATAAAAATTCTCAACCAAGAATTAATCAAGTAGGAATTCTCAAATAATAATGACTAATTAAATAGGAATTCCCAAATAAGAATTATTACTCAAATAGGAATTCCCAAATAAAAATGAATCAAATTATAGGAATTCTCAACTAAGAATTAATCAAATTATAAAAATTCTCAACTAAAAATTAATCAAGTGGGAATTCTCAAATAAGAATAACTAATTAAATAGGAATTCTCAAATAAGAATTATTACTCAAATAGGAATTCTCAAATAAGAATTATTATTCAAATAGGAATTCTCAAATAAAAATTAATCAAATTATAGGAATTCTCAACTAAGAATTAATCAAGTGGGAATTCTCAAACAAGAATGACTAATTAAATAGGAATTCTCAAATAAGAATTATTACTCAAATAGTAGTTCTCAAATAAAAATTAATCAAATCATAGGAATTCTCAAACAAAAATTACTCAAACATAGGAATTCTCAAATAAGAATTAATCAAATAGGAATTCTCACATAAGAAGTACATTACAAACACCTAAACTCAACCTAGAAACAGAATCTAATAAAGGGATAGTAGGCCGCCCTTTCAAATCCACAGATTTCTACCACAAAATTGGTACAAGAATGTAATACCATTCGCGGTTCTCCACGATCCAGCTATTCCTCCAAAACTACCAATAAACATCTCTGAAATCATAATTACTCGCACCGTAAGCTCACTCCCCCCAGAAAAGAAACACTCGACCCAAAGAAAGAGGTTAGGTTTCCCACTTTTCCCGCCATCGAGTTTGAATCGACGCGCGGAAACCATATCGCGCAATTGCGAATGCGCGCGATTATTCCGCCAAAGCGCCAATTAAAGGTTCGATTCTGGTCCTAGAACGCGGAATGAGGCGAATCGGCTTTCCGCGATGGGATCGCCACGGTTGACGCAACCGCCGCCCTAAATCGAGAAACCAGAACATTCGGCCGAATGTTTTAACCCTGTCGCTTTCAATCACGACCGCTTCGTGACACCATACACGAAGCCGTCCAGCCGATTGAACGACAATGAACTCCCGTGAGTATATTTATGAACTGACAGCGCGTCGACTTCGCGCGACCTGTCCTTTAATCATGACAGCTCGGCCCATGGCAGGCTGCGCGGGTACCCAGAGTTTTCCCACGGAGCTCCGTCTCCTACGGATTCACCTCGATTAGCCTCTCCAATGCATCCGCTAAATTAAGGCAGTTTTCATGAAGTAGCTCACTTCTCCGGAACAGATTACCCTTAGAATCTAACAGCGTTGGCATTGCATTCGCATTTTGAACGTTTATTTTGTTCGAGAGGAGGTAACCAGAGCTGCTTTTGTAGTTAGAATCATCACGCCGGGCTGCTTGGAGTATCGCTACTTCCCCACCACAAAGTCACGCCTGAATCTGAGCGTCCAGGCCCCTCACGATGCGAGGATTTCGTTGCGCAGCCACTTGGGCGGAGATTCCAACGTTTACGAGGTACAGCTCGGTTCCTAAGCGATTATCTAGAGTTCGCCTGGGTTCTGTGCACTGTATCTTGTTTCTGTAGATTATTATCGGAGGCTGGGGGAACACGATGTCTGTGATAAAGAGGAATAACGAGGAGCCTGACGTTGCGGTGGCCGAGACCAGAGACATATTGCACAGGCATCATATGTGCCACCTTTGGATACAGTACGACGTCGCAGCTCAGTTTAGATACAGAGTCGCAAGAGCTAATTAATTCGCCTCCGATGCTTGCAGGTGGTCGTGCGACGGATTGCTGAGCGTCGGCCTCGTGAATGGCGACTGTATAATGTCCTACAAAGACAGAAGCCCGTTCGTTATAAACTACATTGGACTGAGCACAGACCGTGGTGCCATTGGCAAGTTCTCGATACAAGGCAAGTTGCGGAGATGCGGCGCAGATAGACTGCGACTATAACCGTTGATTTCTGCTGGATTCTAGAATCCCAGTGCACGTCCGCGGGTATTAGACAGCAACTGGTGGACACTTGCCACTTCTGGGTGGACTACAACGAGTCGTTCGGACTTCCAGAAAATGCCATAATGGCGTCAGACGATGGTTTGTACGTGGGCCGTACGCGTTACAAGAACTCGGTCACACCCGGGGGTATTAGGAGCAATGTGTGCAAGATCGCATGGGGCGGAGCTTCTCACGATAGGAAAGAATTTCAAGTACTCTGCGGCAAGAGCGTCGGCTGGAAGGAGTCGTGGGACGGCAGCGTCCCGCTGAACGCGCTTCCGGCCGGCGAAACGGAAGACGGGTACGCGCTTTTCGTAGGCAGAGTTCTGCGCGAGGGTGTCTATTACATAGGGAAAATACAACCGAATCATCAAGTCTGTTACATACCTGTTAACGGGGAGGAGAAATCTTATATGGACTACGAGGCGTTGGTTATCTGCGACTACCACGTCGCGGACCACGTTGGCAGATAGAAAATCAGTCTTCTGTGGAAAGATATTTATTTTTATTACGAAATATGATGTATTTTTTTATGCTGTACATGTGTATATGAGGCCGAAAGTAATTTAATAGAAACGATGCAAAGTATTGTTATTGTAAGATAACTGTTCCTAAGTTTACTTTATTTTTACACTGATTGTTTATTAGGATCTGTAATTTATTGAATAAAATGAGTGTTTACTAAAGATCGCGTTGGATTTTACATGCATCTCCCTACGAAATGTTAATGATTAATTAAATATAACGGAAGAGATTGCGAATGTTACGTGGGAAAGTAGTAACTGCAAAATTATGCAAAATTAATTGCAGAAAATCAATAATTTATTCATTTTCTGCGGTAGTTCGGTTCGCTGAAAAAAGGTTATGTTCTCGAACACGCAAAAGGTTTGAGCATTTATTTATTTACAATCCGAGGGCGTGGGCATCTTTCGGGGGCTTCATAGATTATTATGCAATTAATTTGTATAATAAAATTGTTTATTTATTGCTCGGAAAAGCTGTTTGAAAATTTAACAGCGCGGTAAAACAGAACACCCCCTCCGCGGAAGCGACGCTGCGCGCCATCTATCGGAACGTGACCAAAAGTGGCGCCCCCAATTGAAAAAATCCTAACTTCTTCCCATGTAATGGAAAGCAACTTTGCCAGGCTGTAACTCTGTTCCAAGTGCAGATAGAAAAAAATCGTAGAGGAAAATTTTGCACTGTTTAATAAGCTCTAGCTTCCTACGTAGTTACTTTTTTCGTAGGTGCAGCGGTACGCTTGAAAAGTGCACTTAAACTCTTTTTTTTAAATGGAACCATACAATTTTCATTACATGAATTGATTCCTTGCGTTATTCTGCGTATAAAAAGTATAAGGTAAGATAGTCGAAAACTCAATAGTTTACAAGATATTTAATTTTATATATGAAAAAATATTAGTACGAAGTTTCACCGTTTGGGGGCGCCACTTTTGGCCAGTTCCGATAGATGGCGCGCACCATCAAATTTTTATAGCAGGTATTCTGTTTTACCCCGCTGTCAAATTTTTAAAAGGCTTCTTCGAGCAATAAATAAATAATTTTCCTATCAATATTGATTGCAAAAAATTTTCTGGTGCCCACAGAAGAATCCTATGGCCTCCGCTTGCAAATAAACGAATAAATAAAGATTTCGCGTGTTCGTGAACATAACCTCTTTCTCAGCGAATTGAACTTCTTCTAAAGGCCTCTTCACGCAACAAAAAATAACTTTTATTATTGGAAATGATTGCATAATGATCTACAGAACCTTTAGAAGAGACCTATTCCCTCAGACTGCAAATAAATAAAACAAAAATTATATACTCCGATGTATATATTTACATGATTGTTGCAGTAAGTTAACCTATTATATTCATAAAATTATTTTACCCACTTTTAGCGTTGCAATTGAAAGTATAGACACCTGTTATCTCCTACAAGCTTCGCAAAATATTCTTTCTAGATCGAATTATTATTAACGATCATTGGAGCCGACGACCAAAAAAAAAAAAAAAATGACTACATTCCGTGATTAACGGAAATATTCATTACCGAATAATGTGAATTCTGTAGACTTTCAGTTATCGTTGCAGTTTGTACATAAACCTCTTCTAACAGCACAGAAAGCGAGCGCATAATGTCGCAGAGTACCGTTTGCTTGGACACAGAATTACGAAAGTTGAGGCCCGCAGAGTTGTACATGCTGGGTCAGATTCTAAACATATCAGACTCGTGGAAGAAGTTAATGGCAATCGTGCCGAAGGACAGATGCCCCGATCTTCCTAAATTCAACGCCGAGCATTTCAGGTATAGAAACGCTGTATCTAATACCCAACTAACTAACAAACGAATCTTCGTAAATTCCGACAGCATGATCGAGCAAGCCGCCCAGCAGCAGAGGCGGAGCGCGGCTGAAATATTTTTAGCCGAATGGGGAACAATGGGAAAACACCGGCCAACGTTACGCATCCTGCTAAACCTTTTGGTGGAAGCAGAATTGTTTAGGGCAGCCGATTACGTCGCGGGCGATATATTAAAAGGTTCGACGGACGTGAAACCGCGAACCAATTCCTTTGCCCGTTACCTTCTCGTTATTTGCAGATCATTAATTTTCTGCTCCCTTTAACAGAAGAACTTCCAAAACGGCCGAAGTGTGGGCCAGCGGCTCCTGTAGATATTTCGGACGAGGTGATACGGCAATTGTTGGAAGAGAATATGGGGCAACAGGATATCAGCTTCAAGGAGTCTCTGATATTTGGGTTACCTTCCGAGTCGAATGATAATCAGGCAACGAATCCCACGGAAAGAGGGATGAATAATAGTTCTTCGGAGAGGAACATGCAGTCGACGAAGCTGGTGTCCGTCCAGGGCGAGAGATCTTTGGGAAACGTTCAGAATGTTAATATCCAATGGAAGCGCGTGGAAGCGACGAACGTGGAGGTCTCCGATCTGATGAAGTTTAGCAGCGAACGAAGCCTAGAAGACTGCAGAACGCAGGATAATCCTTGCGGCGCACGTATACCTAGCTCGATAGGTAATCAGTTACCTGCTTGCGCCTTCGAAAAGCATGAAATGTCCTCCAAGGAGCTGCCCGCAGTTTTACACGAATTTGGCCAGAGTGCGGAGCAAAGGAAGCAGGATGTGCCGTCGGATTATCTGCCAGTATTCTTTGACGACAGCGTGGTCGAGTCGAGTAACGCTACCACTGAAAGTCTTGCTAGTGATTCGCTGAACATATCTAATCTGAATATCAATCAGAGCGAAATCACTTCTTTCGAACTACCAGAGTGTATCGTCGAGCTCAATGGGAAATCTGCAACTGATCAGAATAATATTGTTATTACGAGAATCGAAGAGAACGTAATGCAGAATGCATTGTGCTCGCAAGAATTACCAATTACGGTAGTGGAATACAACGAATAAGATATTTCACGGCTGCGATCGATAATCGTACATTCCGTATATCCTGCGATGTAACTTTCCCAAACACGAATCGCTGTTTCCGGATCAAATACTTTGATGAAAGGACAGTTATACTTTCTACGCTTTGTCGAAGTAACTTCGCGCTTATGTAAATTTATTGAGAATGTTAATTAGATCTCTATGGATTTCTATGTAAATAAGGATTGTAAAGATTTATTTCGTAATACACACGTGATTTAAATATAAATCTTGTATGAAAATATGATATATTTCCTTTAGCGTCGTAATATACAAGAGTAGATATATTTTTATTCGACATAGAGGAACCCTTGAAATGTATCACATTGTGCACTAATAAAGCGGATGTGTGAAACTTTAGACACGATTGAAAGATTTATTAAGTCTTATTAAATTTCATAGGAAATACAATTTTACCTAGTAAAAAATGCAACCGCCACTGCGCCTCTATCCATCGCTGTTGCTGCTCTGTTTCATAGTGAAGTAGAGGCTTTGGAGCTCTTTGAGATTGCTCTCCAAGGTGGCCACTTCGTCGTACCTGCAATCATCTCGAGCTTGTTTAATATAAGCGCGAAGATTACTCATTTGTTCGATTACGGGATCCATAGACGAAGGCATTTTAGGAGCAACATTGGAAGGTCCCCAGCCGTGCGATTGGTTCATTATCACCACAGTCTGTACAAAAGATGCCGATTAATTAAGCTGAAGTTCAACTCTCCTTAAGGGGTCATGCCTAATTGGCAGGCGAAAAAGAACGTGATTTACGGGAAATAAGCAAATAGTTGCAAAAAATATACATTAGATTTTCCGCAAAAAATTCTCGAAAATCACGTTTTTTTTCGCCTGCCGAGTAAGGATGACCCCTTAAGGGGGGATTCTCGTGTAACAGCTCCCGAAATTTGATTTTTTTTTTTTAAAAAGGTACTGTTAGTATTGCATTAAATTCTTTTGTGATATAAGGAGGCATCTTTAAACTTGCGGAAAATATTTTTTTTATATCGATCCTTCTCATTATTTATTAATTATTGTGGAATCTCTTCGACGATGTTGGCGTCTCGGATAACTCAAAAACTAATTGACTGATCTATTTCAAATAAATCTCATTTTATTCGTTACACATTTCTCCAGATTTAATTTTAGTTTTTATTTATAATACTTTTTTCGGCGATATAAAGAATGAAAATGAAAAATTTGTCTCAGGAAAAAAGTTACTTTCTCTTTCAAACACTATGACTCTCTCCATTTTTCATTTTTTTTTTTCTTTAAAGTGGACCAATATCAGCGCAAACTATCTAACTTTAAGAAACTTCTATTTGTTTTTCCGCCGACAGGAGTTACATCGTCGAAGAGGTGGACAAGATTCCACAATAATTAATAAATACTAAGGATGGACATAAAAAAAAATATTTTCTACAAGTTTAAAGATGCCTCGTTATATCCCAAAAGAGTTTAATCCAATATGACCAACAGTTTTTTCAAAAAAAATTCTTAAATATCAGTTACTTTTGGGGCTGTTAGACGAGAATCCCTCCTTAAACGAGTCTTACCTGATTTTCTTTTACCGCAGATCTAGCCTCGGCGTTCCACGTTTCTCTCTTACGTTGCTCTTTCGATCTGTCTCTCTGCTCTTCCTCCAGCTGCCTCTCGTACGCTATCCTGGCTTCCAATCGCCTCTGACGCTCTGCCTGCAACTCTGCGTATCCCTCCGCAGCAGGTAAAGGTTGAACGCTCAGCAGCTCCTCCTTCAGGAATATCATTGCGGATACCCTGACCATGTGGTGCAGTCGAAGCTCCTGTTCTTGCGGAGGGTTCTCTACGCATCTCGTTCCCAATACAGAAATCCTTTTACTAATCAGATCTATATTCTCACCCAACTTCGCGATCTTCACCCTCAACGCCTGCGCATCCTCCAAATTGTACGTAGACTCTCCCTCGCTGAGAAATAGATTACTCGTAACGGGGTAGAAATAAACTCGCAGCCCAGGGAATACGAACTCTGGCGTACCTTAGAGACTCCCACATTTTGTTATACATCTTCACGTGCTGCGAAGCCTCCTCCATGTACGCTCTCATCTTCTCGTAGAACTGACACACGATTGGCTTGTCGAAGTGCTTCGCTTTCTGCTTCTCCCTTGCATCCAGCAGACTCGCACAGTGCGTACAGATTCTGAAGTGTTGCTCGCTACCTGCTGGGTCGTTAACCAATGCTAGAACACTGTTTAAACTACCGCTAGAAGGTGACCTCGCCAATTTTGTTAGACCAATACCAGCACGTACTATACGTTCTGCAAATGGTCGTTCGGAAGTGGGGGATATCGCTGAATCGTCTTGAACCGGCACGGGGCTCGTCATTTTTCCTATAAAGATAGAAATCACGTTTATTTTAACAAAATGCTGTCGTCGACTCCTCCTTCGGGAAGCTTTTAAATAGAAAATTTGCAATGGGAAACTTTGAAATAGAAACTTTGCAGTGGGAAACTTTGAAATAAAAATTTTGCACTGGGAAACTCTCAAATAATAATTTTGCAATGGGAAACTCTCAAATAGATATTTTGCAATGGGAAACTCTCAAATAAAAATTTTGCAATGGGAAACCTTGAAATATAAATTTTGCTGAAATTTGCCGCGGGAAACTTTGAAATATAAATTTTGCAACGGGGAACTCTCAAATCAAAATTTTGCAATGGGAAACTCTCAAATAAAAATTTCGCAATGGGAAACTCTCAAATAAAAATTTCGCGATGGGAAACTTTGAAATAGAAATTTTGCAGTGAGAAAATTTGAAATAGAAATTTTGCCGCGGGAAACTATGAAATATAAATTTTGCAACGGGGAACTCTCAAATAAATATTTTGCAATGGGAAACTCTCAAATATAAATTTTGCAATGGGAAACTTTGAAATAGAAATTTTGCAGTGGGAAACCTTGAAATATAAATTTTGCAGTGAGAAAATTTGAAATAGAAATTTTGCCGCGGGAAACTTTGAAATAAAAATTTTGCACTGGGAAACTCTCAAATAATAATTTTGCAATGGGAAACTCTCAAATAGATATTTTGCAATGGGAAACTCTCAAATAAAAATTTTGCAATGGGAAACCTTGAAATATAAATTTTGCCGCGGGAAACTTTGAAATATAAATTTTGCAACGGGGAACTCTCAAATCAAAATTTTGCAATGGGAAACTCTCAAATAAAAATTTCGCAATGGGAAACTTTGAAATATACATTTTGCAGTGGGAAACTTTGAAATATAAATTTTGCAGTGGGAAAATTTGAAATAGAAACTTTGCAGTGGGAAACTTTGAAATAAAAATTTTGCACTGGGAAACTCTCAAATAATAATTTTGCAATGGGAAACTCTCAAATAGATATTTTGCAATGGGAAACTCTCAAATAAAAATTTTGCAATGGGAAACCTTGAAATATAAATTTTGCCGCGGGAAACTTTGAAATATAAATTTTGCAACGGGGAACTCTCAAATCAAAATTTTGCAATGGGAAACTCTCAAATAAAAATTTCGCAATGGGAAACTCTCAAATAAAAATTTCGCGATGGGAAACTTTGAAATAGAAATTTGAACAAAATGCTGTCTTCGACTCCTCTTTATACTTACGAGCTTCTTGTAACGACAGAAACACTGTGCAAGTGTGACACATAACAGCTCCGCAGAGTCTGCAGTGATGTTTCCTCCTTGCGACGTGGAAGCTCTTCGCACAAGTGGGGCACAACTTCACATCCTTCTCGTCTATCCACGGGACAATGGCCCTCTCGTGAACTGTTTCAACAAGAATATTAATCCACTCTCCTTTAAGAAACGCCGCTGAAACTCTTTCCAATTTCCCCTACCTTTTCTATCGACCGGATCCGATGGTAAATTATTCAGTAACTTGTCTAATCTTATGAGCAGTTTATTCGTCTCCGTAGAATATCTTTCCAGCCTCGCGTTTCTTACTTCTTTAAAGTAAGCTGTATGCGATCTCATCGCACCTGAAGCAATTTCCGATAATTTAATTCTTAAGGCAAAACTTTCATAGTTACTCTCAGTATCGTTACCTATTTCTTGGGGTCCCCAATTGAGTCCTGGACTAGGTTGCTTGGCACTTGGCAAAGCTCTCGTAAATGCCTCCGAGATTTCATCTTGCTTCAAGATCTTCTTCTTGGCTTTACCAAAGAGATCTAGAAACGCGAAACACTTTGATTTAGTTCGCTGAAATCAGTGCACGCGTCTCTAATGTCAGCGTACAAACAGGATCCTCGGACTTTAGGTTTCACAAAGATTATCGCTGAATCGTTAAAGCTCGCACCTTTAAGAGACCTCAAGATCTCCGGATCGTCGTTATGAAAATCCTCGAAATGCTTAGTTAATTGATTGGGTGCTTTGAACTCTGTCATGCATATCGGACAGATGAAGCCCTCCAACACCTTCTCGCTGTCAGCCATCGTGGAACGAGGTGCACAAGAAAGCTTCTCGGTAATTTATTTTACGAATCCTCTCTACCTCCAGCGCGGCATCAATTATTTGTAGGCGTCTCGTCGGCGACGGGCAGGCAACGTGTTTTGGCCAGCGGCCATATTGGATCGTATCAGCTGATAGAAACGTCAAACTTTCTCAAACTCAAAGATAAGAGTACACGAGATTACAAACATCGTTTATTCGACAAATGTACAAATCCCTGCTGAAAACGTAAAAAACAATGCGTTCGTTTCGGGGCATCTAATAATATGCAAATGCGATCATTGAATTTCTAGTTCAAGATGGCAGTTTTCACTGGAATTACATTTCCATGAAGGTCTGTTAGAAGATAAAACTGCGATCCAATATTATTCTGTTACAGTTGATAGTGCCTTTCCTCCGTGAAATTGTGGGCGAATTCCACTTGCGCCTAAATCGCCTGTGAGTTTTATTAGGGTAGGTTTCCTTGTACGCGACGGGACGCATTGTCAAGAATTTCCAAGTCGATTTTCTCGAAAATGAAGCGCAATATCAAAAAATTTTATTCCTTTTTCTCGACTTATTTAGTTGTTACGAATCGAAAAGAAAGAGTAACTTTTCTCGATATCGCGCTTAATTTTCGAGAAAATCGGCTTTGAAATTCTTCAAGGCGATTTTCATTAATGTAGGTTTTCCTATACGCGACTGGACGCAACATCAAGAATTTCAAAGCCGCTTTTCTCGAAAATGAAGCGCAATATCAAAAAATTTTATTCCTTTTTCTCAACTTATTTACTTGTTACGAGTCGAAAAGAAAGAGTAACTTTTTTTCACATCGCGCTTCATTTTCGAGAAAATCGACTTCGAAATTCTTGACGGTGCGTCCCGTCGCGTACAGGAAAACCTAGCTTAATGAAAGTCACGGTCGATTTGGGCGTAAGTGGAATTCGCCTTGAGAGATCGAAGTTCCTATTGTACCGCCACTGCGTCGAACAATTGGTTCGCTAAAGTTCTAAATTCTTCTGAGGCCTCGCAGTGTTTCAAAAGATTCGAATTAATCTTCTCCTCGCCGTAAAATGCGCCCGCGATTGCGCCCGTCATGCTGCCAATAGTATCTGTATCGCCACCTAAACTAATCTGGAAATAAAGGAACATTTGAAGACCAATATCTACTGTCTTTCATTTTCTCATTAGTCCAATAAATGATTTTATCGCAGTAGACAGAACTCACTGCGTATTGAATTGCCCTTCTAAAGGGATTGTCAGTTTCAATGCCAGTAATTGGCTTCTGAGCCCTCAAGAAGCAAAATATTGCAGTAGGTACCGAATACAGAGCTGTGACGCTGTTCCCTAATTTCTGCACAACCTTTTCAGCGTGTGGCCCTTCCCCATCCTCCGAGATCAAAGTCTTTATCGTGCTTAACTGTATTTTATAGGGCTGCGGCTCTGATATACCCAAACTGCAAAAGAGAAAGAATTTGTCAGAGAAATTAACTCCGATAGCCAATTTAAATATACTTCTAGACCATACCCTTCCTCGTCTTTCTCTATTTTGTCCATCTTATCGATTAAATCATCAATAAAATTCATTACATTTAACTTTTCTTTGGGATTCAAAAGAAGACTCTGATGGACCGCTACTGCCTGAGAATAATCACGCAAGAACCCTCGATAAGAAACACGTTTCCCTTCGAATATCCCAATCATTAACACCTCCCTAAAGTTCCATTACTTGCAAAATAGCCCCGTCCATCCCAACTTTATGGGTGTGCGTAATCTGAGTCGCCTTCCGAACCGTCTCCAACAGTTTATCGTAGTTCTGGTAGCTAAATAACGCGATAGGAGTGATTCTCATTGCTCCGCCGTTCCCCAGCGAGCCTTGCCCATTAAACTGCTCCTTCGCAGGACCCACGACGTCCGCGAACCTGTTGCCACGCAACTTCTCGAACACGGTCACGACGGCGAGGCCGTAGCCGCGATTGGGCTCCGTGTAGTAACTCTTAACGAATCTCTTCGCCAAGTCGACCATGTCCACGTCCTTCACCTTGACCAGCGATTGGGCGAACGAGTAAGTCATTGCAGAATCATCTGTAAACTGCATGACGGGTGCTATATACAGTTAAAAAATACTCTATGTCAAAACCACCGACAGGGAAAGGGTATTGCTCGTGCAGCCTCGTGCTCAAGCGCTACCTTTGTACATAGGGCCCTCCAATTTATCCAGCGAGCGTTGCAAGATTATCTTCATGCCAGTTGTCAGTAGTTCCTCGTTCTCGTAGGGGCTGCCCAGACAATCGCCTATTAGAACGCCGAGCATCGAGCCGCGGAATTTGCTTCTGAGCAGTGACAAATCCATCTTCGCCATAACCTTCCTGGTCCACGAATTTATCGTCGCTGTTCTATCACTGGATCGAAAAGTTCGTGATTAGAAGGTTTCTGAATTGGTGTTAACGGCGCATAAACAAGTGGCGTAGCATATGAAGCGGAGGCGTATATCTGCGAATGAATATATAAATACCGCTCGAGTCATAAATGCTTGATTATAGCTAGAATTATTTGCCGATTCGTTTAGATGTCTCTGCGGTAAATTCGCAATGAAGATTCGAAAATAAAGCTCGATCAATGCAAGTAGAATGGCTTAACTGGACGCGTCCACCACCTGGTTTATCGATCGCCGATTTTTGTAGAAATTTCGGAGCAGCTGGAGAAAAGAAAGCTTACGTAAGTAGATTTGCGAAGCTGCGCACATGTGATTAGCTTTTTTTAATTGCGATGAAAGGAGCTGTAATTCGGAATGAAGAGATTAGGGAGGATTGAGGGCTGTAGATTTTTCTGATTGATAGAGCGAAGAATATTAGGGGCGCTTTGAGGGATTTGATAGAATTGTTATTTTTGAATTAAGCAAACCGGAAGTTCAAGATTCCCACGCAATTTCGTAAGAGATATTCATAGCACTGGAGGCGCCAATGTAATTCTGCTTTTAGTGTAATTCCGTTTTAAATAATCTTCTACTATTAGCCGAGAGATTATTTTAACAATATAATACTATTTACTCCCATGGAAAGAAAAATTAGGGTTTGATAACGCGTGCGTGGGAATTTTTTTCTTATTCAATTTCTAATTAATCGATTCGAATTTCCAGTTCCAAAACCGGAAGGGTAACTTTCAAATAGAATTCTACTTTACCGTAGTGGCGAATTTCTATGGGTTTCCGGGTGTCTCGCGCTTATTTCAAATTTACATCCAAGACAGAGGTCGGTGGGAGAAAGTAACCGAGTTTAATGAGCGCATTATTAGTCAGGGGGGTTTAAAAATCGTGCCGCGAGAAATTTCGGTCAAGTTCCAGTATTTAATGGGACGTAGCGGGTGGCGGGAAGGGAATCACTTTCCGATATCTGTTTAATTTATTAATCGAGGAGTCGGCCACTTGTGCGTGCGCTGCATGCTCCACTTGCATCGAGGTGGAACGTTTTTCGAGGTCGCCCGTAAATAAGCAACGCGACGCTGTGGAAAATTATTAGGTTACTCGCGGGAGTTTCAGCATGAAAAATCTTTCCCATGCCGTTGCTTTATGGGCAAACATTTACCCTCATAAAATAATTACTCTCATAATCGTCATTATTCTGGACGTGGTCCCAGTTTTGAAATTAAAGGAGCACATCGGCGTATTTAAAATAATAGTAATTTCCATTGTTTAAATAATGTCGTCGCTTTAAATATCGACGAGGACGTGGTGGCTCGGGTTCCTCGAAATGTTTCGAATTTACATTGGTCATTTTGATTGCGTGCCAATCGGAACCGTTGATATATAGTTACGTATGCAGTACGAGATACGTCATTGTTATTTTTGAAGTAGTCGCTCGGGAGAAAAAAACAGCAACTGCGTTAATAGAGAATAGGAATAATCCAGAGCTAAGTTAGACTTGACCGAAGCTCAAGCATTACTGCAATTGAAATTAGTGACCCATCTGTGCACGATAAGGGAAATGATTAAAAAAAAAAAAGATATTTCCACTCGATGGCTGTTTTGAAAATAATTTCTTGGCGCGAGAGGGGAAGGAGAGATCACCAATTGTTTCTGCTCAAAAATAGAACCTTACGAAACTTTTATAACAGGCTACCTTTACTAAATTGCAACCACATGCCCCTGAAAGTAGGCGAAACCTGTACTCCCAAGTATTTTCCCATCCTCCCAAGCTTTAACCCTTTAACAACTACTCGAAACCCTTAATGCCATATCAAGCATCAAATAGAACCTATTGATCCTCAAATCAAAGGCATCATTCCCTCCCGAAGGAATCCAAAGCAGAGATGGGCAACAAAATTATTTGAAATAAAAATTTGTGTATAAAATCAAAGGCATCATTCCCTCCCAGAGGAACCCAAAGCAGAGATGGGTAAAAAATTATTTGAAATAGAAATTTGTGTGCGAAATTTTTAATTTCAAATAATTTTTTGCCCATCTCTGCTTCGGGTTCCTTTGACGCGAAAAATTATTTGAAATAGAAATTTGTGTGCGAAATTTTGAATTTCAAATAATTTTTTGCCCATCTCTGCTTCGGGTTCCTTTGACGCGAAAAATTATTTGAAATAGAAATTTGTGTGCTAAATTTTTAATTTTAAATAATATTTTGCCCATCTCTGCTTCGGGTTCCTTTGATGTGAAAAATTATTTGAAATAGAAATTTGTGTGCTAAGTTTTTAATTTCAAATAATTTTTTGCCCATCTCTGCTTCGGGTTCCTTTGACGCGAAAAATTATTTGAAATAGAAATTTGTGTGCTAAATTTTTAATTTTAAATAATATTTTGCCCATCTCTGCTTCGGGTTCCTTTGACGCGAAAAATTATTTGAAATAGAAATTTGTGTGCGAAATTTTGAATTTCAAATAATTTTTTGCCCATCTCTGCTTCGGGTTCCTTTGACGCGAAAAATTATTTGAAATAGAAATTTGTGTGCGAAATTTTGAATTTCAAATAATTTTTTGCCCATCTCTGTTTCGGGTTCCTTCGGGAGGAAATGATGCCTTTGATTTCGTACACAAATTATTATTTCAAATAATTTTGTTGCCCATCTCTGCTTTGGGTTCCTTCGGGAGGGAACGATGGCCTTCGATTTCGTACACAAATTTTTATTTCAAATAATCGCTCGCCCATCTCTGACCGAAAGTAACCCCCCGAAACTCCCTCACTTTCCCTTCAACCAAGAAGGGAGTAATTCCACCCTCTACCCCACCCCGAACAGAGCGCAATTACCAATCACCCTTTCCCCCAAAACAGAAACCCTTCCCAGTCACCAAAATCTCCCCCAAAGGAACCACCCCCGATTTGAAACCGTGGAAGGACCTCCCCCGTTCGCGGGCTTCTCGAAGGAAGCCGAGAAGCGGCGGCCCCGGTGCGCCCCCCCCCCCCCCGTTTAAGGGTGGTTTTCGCCGTAAGGATCGAGGAGGCGAAGTGGCGCGAGGGCGTTCGGCGATTGGTCGGCGCCAGAGGATGCGTGCTCCGCTCGACCCGGGCATGTTCCAGTCTGCCGCCGACTGCGTAGTTGCGCGGGTCCGTCCTCTGTCCCATTCGCTTCCGGTTATCGCGGCGACCGATGCCAGGGGAACGTCGCCGTCGCGCGTACGCCACCGACATGACATAAACTACCACGGTGATCCCCCGGTCTCGTGAGGAAGCGGCGGCCAGGACGGAGAGCCGGATCACACGGTACGCTCGCCGACAGCCTCGACTCTACCCACCTTCCTAGCCTCTTTGATCCTCCGCGGAACGTGGACGGTGCGCGGCCGCCCCTGCCCACCCCCCCCCCCCCCCGCGCCCGCCCATAGACCACTGTCACCCGCTCGACAGAGACGCATCCAGGGTCATCCACCCGGTGCGTTGCGAGCCGCTCTTGCCCCTCGAATCGCGCAACCCGACGGCGCTGTCCGTTGCTCCGGGCCCCGCACGCAACCTTGTCCGCGGCTATCGAATTTCCACGGCGAGGAGGCTCGAGGGCCTTCTGCCGGAACGCGGGGGAATCCCACGGCTGGCTCGCGGGGAGGGACGCCCCGGCCTCCTTCGCTGGGGGAATGACTAATCGCTAAGCGGGGCGATCCTCTCGGAGGATGCGACGCGTTGGTGGACAGTGCCGGTGAGCTATGTGCCTTGGCAGGATCCGGGGAGCTCTGCTCTTCTCTCCCAGAGATTTTAAGCTCCCATTCACCAGGAAGCTTGCTTCCAGCGTCGACACTGTTAAAGGTAATAAAGATCGCTAGGGAGGAGCTGGATAGAGCAATGACTTCGTAGTAAATATTCGCCAACGGTGTTGATATTATTTTTAGCAATTAAAGCAGCAAACCGAGCCTCTCGGCGGCGTGGTTTCGTCGATTGTCCGCTCGTCTCCTCTTCCATTCTCCAGGAGCACCGGCGTCTTCCAACCGAAACTCGCGCACCCTTTGTTTTCAGTCCCGAGCAAAATTTGGACAGAAAGGGAGACGCTTATCGAGGCTCATCCTAGCGAACAGTGAAGCTCTTTCGGTCTCGTTTTTATTCTTTTTTTTTTTTCCTAACTAAGGAAGCAAAGTGGGGGTAACGTCTGCCGTGGCACGTCCAGCGCTCCGATTCTATTATTTTTTTTTTTTTCTAAGTTTCACGGGGCAGGTGCGAACGCGAGGTGTTACGTAATCCCCCGTCGTGTATATCATTTCCCGGTAAATTACCCCCCGGTTCGTTATCCCCGGCGCGAGATAATGTCCCGTAATCGGTGGGGTTGCTGCTGCTCGAGTAACGAGTAATTAACTTCCGCACGACTTCTCGATATCGCCGTTCAATATCTCAAGAATCGTAGGGCGAAGTAAACAGTCCAGCCGGGGAAGCGTGATTGCTAAAAATAAGCCGCTCGGAAGATTAGATTAGCTTCCAAAAATTAATTATTCCCACGAATTTTAATGTGAGAGAACAATTAGACAATTCTTCTTCCCCTGCAATACTCTTGTCAGTGTTGGGGGAAAAATAATCGGAGACCTACTCTCGTCTCGTTAGGAGAAACGTCGGCGCTGAATCATCGCGGGTGAGCGATTCGATGGGAGATTTAAGGCGTTGTGCCTAATTCTTGCGCGGACGGTATTCGGTTTACTTCGCGATCTATTTCTGATGGCACCTAGAGCCGATCCTCGCGTTTACTCCTGACAATGAATCGACGCCCCATCGTCGACCAGTGGAGACGTCGCTTTGCCCCGGCGATAAATAAATATCGCCGGTGGCGTGTTTAATAAAAATTCCTTAGGGTCCCCAGGATTTTCTCCATCGGCATTCGCCTCCTTCATTTATTTATCCTCGGCCAGCCGTGGCAGGCAGCTCGAAATGCAATCGATACTGTGCAGAATTTCTCCGGAATCCACCCTCAAATATTTACTGGCAGACCGATAGCGGCGATATTTCCGCGAAATTCTCCTCTATTTGGGGAACACTCGTGGCAAACGAATCTGTTGCAGTGGCGGTTTTATTATTTCGCCGATCCACCATTCGGGCCGATCGATGGCTACGTGTTTCCTCGGTAAATGCTACTTTCCCCATTGCGAGACAGCGCAGGCTCGCGCTCTTACCTTAATTAATTCGTTTCCATCAGCGGAAAGTACCCGTACACACGTTTACAAGCACTCGGCTTACTCGCGCAACGAGCCGAGTCGTCTAAAAGTAGGTAACGAGAACCGCAATTAGCGATTTCCGTAATTCATATTTATAAGAATTCCCCGGAGGAAACGTAACGAACAAAGTGTCGCCGTAAAATTCCGCCGTTCTTGTCGTTCCCTCGACCATAGAGCTCCACGATTTCGGAATAATCGTATCGAGATGGCAGTGCCCGATTTAAAAGTTTTCGTGTGAAATTTGGAGTAGGGACGTTGTGTAATTAAAAAGGGTTCGTTGTCTTTTTTAATTTCGTGATTTGTGTGGTCACCTCGTTAAATGGGAATGCAGATTTTAAATAGTTTGAGGGAGATGGTGGCTTCTTTCAAAGTTGGATATCAATTGCTTTGGAGGAAAGTTCCTTGAGAATAGGTATTTCAGGGGAATTGTTTATTTTTTTTGAAGTATGAAAGCTTGAAAGAAATCAGCCATGCCAGACGAGTTTATTATTTTTCTCTGTTTGCGGGTGGTGGTGACACTGTATTTGTTTTAATAGGCGTTAACCGAGTGACCCGGATCTTCCCCAACCGATCCTTACGTAATTTCCCACGTGAAAATAATTTGAAGCTCGCTGGCTCGCTGGTTGCTACTTATACTGGATATTTACTCGCTTATCGCAGCAGTGGTCAGTCAATCGAGGTCGAAAGCCACGCAATTCTGAGCTGAACGGCCACGTGGCAGCTCACTCGAAGTTTCTACTTTTCTTTTTCAGAAATTTACGAAGTAGAAATTTTAGAAGATATCTTTAATCGGATATTTTGCAGTAGGAAACTCTCAAATAGAAATTTTGCAATGGGAAATCTTGAAATAGAAATTTTGCAATGGAAAACTCCCAAATAGAAATTAAAAATGGGAAACTTTCGAATAAAATTTTTGCAGTGGGAAATCTACGAATAGAAATTTTGCAGTGGGAAACTCTGAAATAGAAATTTTGCAATGGGAAACCTTCGAATAAAAATTTTGCAGTGGGAAACATTCGAATAGAAATTTTGCAATGGAAAAAACCCAAATAGAAATATTGCAGTAAAATACTTTGAAATAGAAATTTTGCAATGGGAAACTTTGAAATAGAAATTTTGCAATGGGAAACTTTGAAATAGAAATTTTGCAGTGGGAAACTCTCAAATATAAATTTTGCAATGGGAAACTTTGAAATATAAATTTTGCAGTAGGAAACTTTGAAATAGAAATTTTGCAATGGGAAATCTTCAAATAGAAATTTTGCAATGAGAAATTCCCGAATAGAAATTTTGCAATGGAAAACCCCCAAATAGAAATTTTGCAATGGGAAACTTTGAAATAGAAATTTTGCAATGAGAAATTCCCGAATAGAAATTTTGCAATGGAAAACCCCCAAATAGAAATTTTGCAGTAGGAAACTTTGAAATAGAAATTTTACAGTGGGAAATTCCCAAATAGAAATTTTGCAATGGAAAACCCCCAAATAGAAATTTTGCAGTAGGAAACTTTGAAATAGAAATTTTGCAATGAGAAATTCCCGAATAGAAATTTTGCAATGGAAAACCCCCAAATAGAAATTTTGCAGTAGGAAACTTTGAAATGGAAATTTTGCAATGGGAAATCTTCAAATAGAAATTTTGCAGTGGGAAACCCCCAAATAGAAATTTTGCAGTAGGAAACTTTGAAATGGAAATTTTGCAATGAGAAATTCCCGAATAGAAATTTTGCAATGGAAAACCCCCAAATAGAAATTTTGCAATGGGAAACTTTGAAATAGAAATTTTGCAATGAGAAATTCCCGAATAGAAATTTTGCAATGGAAAACCCCCAAATAGAAATTTTGCAGTAGGAAACTTTGAAATGGAAATTTTGCAATGGGAAATCTTCAAATAGAAATTTTGCAGTGGGAAACCCCCAAATAGAAATTTTGCAGTAGGAAACTTTGAAATGGAAATTTTGCAATGGGAAATTCCCGAATAGAAATTTTGCAATGGAAAACCCCCAAATAGAAATTTTGCAATGGGAAACTTTGAAATAGAAATTTTGCAATGAGAAATTCCCGAATAGAAATTTTGCAATGGAAAACCCCCAAATAGAAATTTTGCAGTAGGAAACTTTGAAATGGAAATTTTGCAATGGGAAATCTTCAAATAGAAATTTTGCAGTGGGAAACCCCCAAATAGAAATTTTGCAGTAGGAAACTTTGAAATAGAAATTTTGCAATGAGAAATTCCCGAATAGAAATTTTGCAATGGAAAACCCCCAAATAGAAATTTTGCAATGGGAAACTTTGAAATAGAAATTTTGCAATGAGAAGTTCCCGAATATAAATTTTGCAATGGAAAACCCCCAAATAGAAATTTTGCAGTAGGAAACTTTGAAATAGAAATTTTACAGTGGGAAATTCCCAAATAGAAATTTTGCAATGGAAAACCCCCAAATAGAAATTTTGCAATGGGAAACTCTGATATAGAAATGTTGCCATGGGAAACCTTGAAATAGAAATTTTGCAATGGAAAACCCCCAAATAGAAATTTTGCAATGGGAAACTCTGATATAGAAATGTTGCCATGGGAAACCTTGAAATAGAAATTTTGCAACGGAAAACTCCCAAATAGAAATTTTGCCGCGGGAAACTTTGAAATATAAATTTTTGCAATGGGAAACTCAAATAGATATTTTGCAATGGGAAACCTAGAAATAAAAATTTTGCCGTGGGAAACTCTCAAATAAAAATTTTGCAATGGGGAACTCTCAAATAAAAATTTTGCAATGTGTAAACATTGAAATATAAATTTTCCTGTGAGATTATATCTATATCTTTGAAATAGAAATTTTTGCAGTGGGAAACATTCGAATGGAAACTTTCAAATATAAATTTTACAACAAGATATGTTCAAATATAAATTTTTCCCCCACTTGTGTAAACCCTCTAATGTCCCATTATTTATTAAGATTTAGGTGTTGTTCCTTCCCATGTTAGTAGTCAATGGATCGAAACTATAGCTGCAACACGTGGTTTTGCGAACATTCGATTGGTCAAAAGGTCGATCCACCGTGATCTGGTTATGCCAGAGGTTTCGTTGTAAATTCGCTTTAATACACACTCGTAGCACAAATATTTGATCGGCCGTCCGGCACGCCGTTCCATCGCGCTTACGTGTACAAAGCCAGGCACGTACAGGCTTTAAATCCGTCATTTCACGAGCGGTTCGCGCCAGTTTTACTTATCACCGGGCCGCGGATGTTTATACAGGCCCACGGTCCAGCCAAATATGCAAAATGCCAAAAATGTGTCTCATATACTCCCACAACTTATACACATCCACAGAAAAGAAAGAATCACTACAATTGCAACATTATTTCCATAATAATCGTCGTTTCTATAAATTCTTACAAAATTCAGGAGGAATAGACATATTTATATAGCTTGCAATATTGAATACATGTAAATGTAATATGTGTGATAAATTACGTAGAAAAATCCTTTGTTAAAAACCGAATCGAAAAGTCCTTTACCACTTTTCGATTCGATGGCTCGTTCCCGAGGCAGAAGTGTTTAAAGTTGAGAATAGGTGGGGTGGCTCCCCTCGACATGAAATTATTTATATCTCGAAAACGGGGCGTCGGATTGAAAACCGATAAAGGACCTTCAGGCTCGTTTTTTAACGAGGAATTTACACGCTCTTACTCGTTATTCTCTCACCAGCTTGAGGAACGATAACGCCCACGGCCTTGGCTGACTAATGACGCACCGTATCTACTTAAAACGACACCTCCCAATCTTGTTTCGCACCAGACACTTGGGCAATCCAGTTCCATCGAAATCAGAAGACCCAGAAATCCCTCTTTATCCCATCTGCAGACCACAGGCCTGGCCATTATTCTAATCGCCTTCACTCAGTCCACTTCCCCATCCGCAAGAAAAATACTTAAAAAGCTTCATTGCACCCTGAGGTGAAAAATAAACAAAAAAAAAATCAGAAAAAAATGCTAAGCGAATTTGCTTTTTTCTTGTGCAGCCACCAGCCAACCCTTGCCTCCCCCCTCTATCCAAGAGAAAGTGGAGGAACGTGGAGACTTCGAGGGTGGGCGGGGAAACGAACGGGCCAGGTGAGGATGAAACTGAGGGATGAGTTAGTCGCGGCGTGGCTGTGAAAGTGTCGCGAAAGAGCGAGGGGAAGGTCGTCCAAAGGGATCGCAGTCCTCTGAGGGAAGGGCAGACCAGGAATGGCGACACCGCCGGACTCGCCGGGACCGGAAGATGCACTTTTCGACTTCGAGAGCACGAGGACCAGGCAACAGACTACCAGGCCAGTCGCCCTCGAGGAGCTCCTCAGGCAGACCAAGTTCTCCAGGCAGGAAATCCGGGTTATGTACCGCGGCTTCAAACAGGTGAGCGACCCATCCAATATGTAACGTAAAATCTCCGCCATATTTTAAGCGGTCGGAAACGGGGTGGGTCCCTGGGGAATGGGGGAGCGATAGAAAGAAGCTCGGAAAGCAGAGTCTGCAGAGTATAGACCAAAATGGTCCCCACTGCGCTGAATACAATATAAATATTTTAGAAATAATACTGGGGGCAATGGTGATCCTTAAAAAGCTTCAACAAAAAAGGAAAACATACATTTGCATAGGGAACGAGTCTCTCCTCTCTTAAGACCCAAGTCTAGGTCCGCCTGGAACTTAACATAGCCTTCAGCTAACATCGCCTCGTCAGATTGCAGGGAGACTACCTCTCTCAATAACACATTGCCACGTTAGCCAGGCTAGGTCTCAGCCTTCGAATTAAACTCTGGAAAGCGTTGAACGCCCGTTGTATTGACCTGGACACCTCCGACCTTTCGCGCGGAACGGGACCCGAGCGTGCATGCGACCTTGAGGCAACCCCCGTTGGTTAGCGGGCGAGCGCAACCACCGCCGCCCTCGAAACGCTTCGTAAATATTTCACGAGTGGCGGGGGCAGTTAGCGTAGGTAGCTCCACTCGTTCTTCTAGGGCTCTACAATTCATTCGCGTCCGGAAAAATGACGCGGGCGGCACCCGAGACCGACGAGCCGACCCCTCCACAAGGACAGGTTCGTCACGGAAATCTTGGCCGTTCCCGATTGCTCCCCTGGGCGCATGCGCAGGGTGGCCCGCTCGAAGGCGGGCCGAGCACCTTCCCCTGGGCAGACGTCTGCGGTCAGAATGCCACGAATGTTGCCAAATGCGCGGGGTTTAATGATTTTAAAGTTGGGGTGGATTTCTGGCCCATTCTCAAGCTGCTTCCTCTTCGTGCGATCTCCTTCGGCTGGGAAACGAACTCCAAGCGGTGATTGGTTGGAAGGGGCAGGGGGTTTTGGTGTTGTTTGCTGTTTTTGAAAATAATTTAGGAGAAGGAACCTTAGTGGGCAAATGTCCCAAATTGCTGCCAGTGTCCCTGTTAGTATCACTTTATTTATTTTACCTAATGAAAACGTTACGTATAAAGAATAGTGTACAATAATAATAAGAACAGTCTGAATTTAATAATAAATTGTTTGTACATTACGCTTTATACTTTACGTTTTTATTAACCCTTCGTTGGCACTCTGGGTGTGAGCCACCCATAAGCTGATTTTGACGCTCTGTACCTTTTATATGCAACATAAATACCTTTTTTCCAAAGCCAATTTACAAACTATTTTTTCTCTCAAAATATTATATCTGAGCAATAACTCTGTAGATTTTTAGCTTCTAATATTTAAATTTGTAAAAGTTACAGCTTTTTGAAGATTTTCTTCGTGTTTTCTCGACATATGGTAATTTACATTTTTTTTTACAAGAACTGTGATGAAATTTCAATCAAAAAACTATTGGAATACATTCTACAGACCATGAAGTTGACCCATGATTTTTTTCATAACGATTGGATTCTTCAGATGAGAATGTCAGTCGTTCAAAAATTGTTCCGGGTGTGAGCCACCCAGGTGTGTTAAAGTTGATAAAAAAAAGAGGTGTGTCAACGAAGGGTTAAGTAAAATAAATAGAGCGGTAGTAATAGGGACGGGCACTGGCAGTAATTGGGGCATCGACCCTTTTTAGAGTAGGTATTTGTTTCGAATAAAATAGTAGAGGATCTTAACAGGGCCATTCTGTTTCAAACACTTCATTCAAAGGAAGATAAAGATTCGATTGATTAGTGACTAAATAATTCAGAGAAGAATTATTTGTTCCTTCGAATAAAGTAGCTAATGTCCACTTGAAAGTAACTCTCAGTTTACTAAGATAGTGTAGGATCAGGAACCCCATAAGAGGGAGTCCAGAACACGGAGATCTCGGGGACCGGTTTTGGCGGAGTTGGTTAGGCGGCTGACCAGTATTCCGCAGGTCGTGGGTTCAAATCCCGTCACCCCGAGGGTTTTTTTTCACAGCTCCCGAGAAACGTAGGAATTGCAAAACCTATTTCTATAATAACATTTAGGTATTTATTACTTAAATAATAATTCTAAAATAATACCCAAATGTGAAAGTAAATAAATCCCCCCCCCTCTCTTCTTCTTCCCCATCCATTCCCTTCTACATCAAAGAATTCTATCTACTCTATCCCTCTTCAAACCCCCCCTCCACCCTCTTCTTCCCCAATCAAGTCTTTCAGCAACAAACTCGAAGAAACCAAACAAAAAACCTCTCCCCCGGAACCAGGATTCACCGAAAACTTTATCCCAGCCCCAAAAGTCGCAAAGTTTCGACAGGGAGCGGCGAGTTTAATCGACAGCGGACGGACAAAACAGAAGTCGTTGACGGTGCAAAGCGGCGACACTGGGATATGGGGTTATCGATAAAGATCGCTGACAGAAACGGGACAGTGAAACGCGATGGCCCCGCGTAGCCTTGCGCGCAGTCCGATATCAACCGGGGACGACCCTTGGGGAGATCCTCTGTTTCCAGACTTTTCATAGCGATAAAGCCACGCGAGCCCACCCACCTCTGTGTTGCGTCACGGATCGTGCAAAAGCGTTTGTAACGAGATTGTAAATCAATAAGCACGAGCGATCGAACGGCAACCGTTTGTACACGGCCCGCCGGCAGGTGGGGATGGATATCAGGATCCTGAATCATGGCGCAAGCCTTTCCTCCCCGCTGTTTTTACGCAGCTAGGCATACCCGGTTAGATATCGATCCGCCGTTTATGCTCTCGCCAGCCTAAATCTGTGTCACGCCAATCGCCGTTTCGCAAATCCTCGCCGCGGAAAGCCTTGCGAAAGCTTCGCGGGTCCTTTCCGCGACAGTTTATTCGCTAGGACATCGCTGAATCTCTTTCTTACGCTCCTACTTCGAAGCACCCGGATCACCTTCTTCGGCGAAGCTTCGTTAAGCTCCCGAGTGTAGTTTCTCCGAATACTTTCTTGCGAATATAATTCCACGTTCTTAGAAGCAGTTCTGCCGAGCGGTCCCCACAGATTTGGTATAATATTCGAGCCCGAAGGTCGTGGCAATTGAAACTGCTACGTGTCCAATCTCCAAGTAGATTCCGCGTGTACTTCTGCTTACCTTTTATTCTCCATTTCTTCTACATTTAATGACAGAATTTCCTTTACTCCACGCGACTCTAGACTTCCTCCAACCCTTTTATTCGCGCTCGTTGTCCGAGATCGCGGGACAGTCCCATTTACACTCAAGCTACTCGCGCCGGGATCTAAAAACTGACGCTGGGATGACTCCCAGACTTTTAAGGAGTTCTTCAGGTGTTTTAATTCCGCTATTTCGCCGGCTCTACACTCGCCCACTCCGCGCCTGGCAATTGTGCCAAGAGCGTGCGTTTATGCTGGTAGGAAATGGACGTGGAGCCGCGCGACGCATTTCGCTAGCTGGGTCAGGCGCGACGGCAAAAACCATCCCTTAACTGAGAATGTATTGAGAAAAATAACGATCCTCTTGTGTCCCTGTACACACTATACATCTCCCCGCTGCTCGCCCGCGTAGATGCTCCTCCTGGATGCAACCAGTTCCACCGAAATGCATGAAGGTACCTACATCTTCATCCACGAGCTTTCTTATTAATAATAATTCTTATTAATAATTTATTGACACACATAGTGAATTAAAATATGTAAAGGATAAAGGAAAGAAGAATAGAGATCGTGGCACCCCAGTTCACCCTTCGTGGTCACGCCTTCTTATAATCAGAAATTGGTCATTTTTTTAATTACCATTTTCGTATTTCTGAATCTTTCAACTTCTAAGTGATAATTGTAGATTCGTAATACTCATATAATCATGCTCCAATAGTCTTTTTCTCGAAATATAAATTTCGATATTTTTGCGCGGCAAGTCCCGTTTGTATTTCGTAAAGGGGCGACATTTGAACCCGAAAATTGCTCTTGGGATGCGATACAGTGCCGCCTTAACCTGGAGGCGAAAGAGGCAGCCGCCTCAGGGCCCCCCGAAAAATTGGAAAATTAAAAAAAAGGGGTTGTAAAAGTTAGAGAAAAAAATTGGAAATGGGCCCTCCAACTGTGATGGCAAGAAAATGGCGAATACACCAAAATTTAGGATTTTAAAATGAGGCCCTTTGTTCGCTGAATGGACCCCTCACGTGTAATCTTATTTATTTAATTGTTTTAATACTTATTCCCTTCGCGTGTTAGCGCGGTATTTTTTATTCCATTTAATTTCGAATAATTTGGAGGGCCACGTATGGGCACTGGAGCGATACACCCCGCGTGACCACGAAGGGTTAACCCCTTCTGTTTCCAAAAAAGAATCCAACAATAAGCCATTGCATTCGCTCTTCTAACCAACAGCAAGAAAAGAAGCGGCTCGGTGTCCTGCATTCTCTTAAAGATGCACTCCACCACCCCCATTGTCTCCCTTCATCCCTTTCACGCAGTACCTCGGCCGTCCTCCAGCTTGTAAAAGTCTCTTTCCCCTACGAAAAGCGCGGAAAGTTGGACAGGGGTTCGCCCTATTGGACTCGATTCTATTTAAGGGCGCCGGAGAGCGTATCCGGCGAAAATCGAAGGAGGCCCGGGGCCGGGACCTTGACGTTTAGGAGCGATCAGGGGAACCCCCTGGCCCGCTCCGGGGTGATTAGTTCGCGGATAGCCGAGCGGAAAGGTCGACGGGGTGAATAAGTCGCGGACTCCGACCCTGGGAGCCCCCTGCCGGCCGCGAATGGACCTTCGAACTTTCACGCACCGCGGGTTGCCGTTCGTCAGGGGCCTTCATAAGCATAAAGCGTTCCCGGCTATAGACGATACGATTGTTTAGTATCCGGGGGCTCTTCGAAGCTTCTGCGAAGCGTTAACGTTATGGAACTAGTTTCTGATCAGTTTAGAGGGCTTCCCGCTTTAATATTTATTTTTAACCTAATAAAGCTTTAAACCATAGACTTTTTTTTATACTAAAAGATGAATTGAGGTTTAAACTTCAAGGAAAAATTTTAAAAAGTTGAAAATAAGTAGAATTTAATTATTTATAAGGTACGGAATAATAAGGTGACTAGGAACTAGTTTTTCATCATCTAAAATACATGGGAACTAATTTCTTATCAGGTAAGGAATTAATATTTCATCAGATACTAATTAAAAAGATAATTGAATTCCGTTCCGACGTTGATGAGATAATTATAATTATTATTATAAGAATTAAGAATACTATAAAAAATTTTAAGGTGAATGAGATACTAATTAAAAAGAAAGTATCAAATAAACTTATTTCTAGCATTATACCATCTAAATTTAATATTTTTTTATAATTCTATAATGCCGTAACCTATTTTTTATTCAGGTGATCAAAAATTAATTCCACAAGAAAAAATTGGAACTAAATACTGATCACTGACTTTTAAAGCAAAGTGATACACATAATACTGAAATTCTTGCGCTACATTGTAAAGTAAATTATTATAAGCAAAATGTATGAAAATTAATACCGCAACAACCTGCAAAGAAATCGACTGTGGCGTCGATAGTGATCTCTTACTTCGAACAGGGGCTTCCTTACACATTTATTTTCACGAAAACTAACAATACCAACTGCTCTCACAGACAACACATATATTGTTGAATGATCAATTTTTATGTTAGTAATTATTTCAAACAATTATTTATCGACACAAACTTAAAAGAACGATTTATTTCATGAACTGATCGTCTTGGAGAAATTCAATGAATTCATTTCACGTTTAAAGTCAAAAATGGCAACCTCGAATCGCAGAATGCAATACACGGAGGATGAATTTTGCGAACACACCACGCTCCGGGGTAAATCTCGAGCGGAATCGCTCTCCCGCGACTAAACGATGGGACGCGAACGCGTTCCAGATAGAGCGGATAAAACGTAACATCCCTGTGAGGCGATAAAATTTTACGATCCTCAGATACCGCGATCGGTTGCAGGAAACTCGATCCCCCCCACCCACCCCCCCCCCGGTGCTATTTTACCGAAACATTAAATTTCGATCGCTCGATTATTGGCCGTTTTAAAGCTTCAGCTGTGAACGATAAAGAAAAGTTTGGCAATAATTGGTAAAGCTCCTACTTTCCATTGAACAGTACCAGGCCTCTGTTTCCGCGAATTCCGATGTAGCAGAAATAATTATACCGACTCGGTGGAAGCGATATTTTTAGAAACTCGATTGTGGGAACGATGGCAGTTGGATGGAATCTTTTTACAACGACGAAGGAAATGATACGGGGTGGTGCTCCCGAGATTGCGCGAAACCTAACGTTGTTTTTCCTCCGCCCCCGTTCCTACGGTATTAATAATGGAAAAAGTCTTACCTCTGGCCTACTTCCGCCGCCATTTACCGTCCCCTCACGGCTCTCGCATAAGTTTCTTCAAGTGGTCCCCGCGTTTCTGCACCCCAGTTGCGCGGCTCTTTTGTTGCCGAGTCCTTTCATTAGTCCTTCTCCATTACTGATGGCCATTTCCCGCCGCTCCTCCCGCGATCCTCGCGACAGAAACGCCGTCGCCCGACGATTACGCGGAAAATATTAATCGCCCCCGCTCGCCTCTAGCGGTATTTAATTAGCCGCCGGCGAGCATCGCTCTTTACTTAACGCCGCTGAGTGCAGTTTAAAGGAGAAGGAATTTCCGGGCGCGATGAATTATACGAAACGGTCAAATTCGCCTGAACATGGAAATTATTCAAACTCGATTATTATTAGAGCTTGAAAATGGTCCCGGGCTTCCGTGGAAATGTTTGAAAGGACCGGAGACACTTTGGGTTGGATCTGGGTTTGACGCAAGATACATTTCTCCTGTACTCCCGCTGGTATTATTCTTCGCAGTGCTCTTCGCTTACAAATCCAGAGGACGCTCCCTCCGCCATTAAATTTATAACCAGACGCGTCGTTACGAGATCGCAATCAATTCCTGCAAGCTGCAAATTCGATCCAGCATCCTACCCGCCACCTCCTTCTTCCTTCTCTCTTTGTTCCTGGAACACAACAGGACGCGTACACGAGTTATTCCTGGAGGCGGCGCAGCCTCTCCCTTTACCTGAGCCTGCTCTCGTAAATGGAGTATTCCGATTGTCCGGAGAAATTGCACATTCGAGCGTCGAAATCGTCGATGAACGGAGCGGACTTCAACGCGGCCTCGAACGCCTCGCCCACTGAAACAGAGTATTGTTTATCATTAACAGCTGTCCTACTATTCGTCAGCAATATCGATCGGCCACGTATGTATATGGGAGAGGCGATAGGGAATTTTGAATCCGTTTGAACGCACCCTAGAACTTTAATTCTCAGGGTTGGGCCTGAGGGGTGTGTAATGTGGGTTAAAAAAATTAATGGTAATTTAAGCTCACCTGCTTCCCCAAAATCGTTATTGGAAACGTCGAGGACCAAGGTCTCGAACTCGACGCAGCCTGAGCTTAACACCTCCGCGAGCGCTGCACCCCCTTCGGATGTTATTCCGCAACCACTTATGTTAAGTACTTCCAAGCTGTCGATCCGAACCAAGTCTAGAACCAAGTATCGACAGGTTTTTCGATATTAATTTAACGTGGCTGCGTTTTGCGGGAGGGGGTTGTGTCTGTTTGGAGGATTCTAGGCTGGCGTTATTGAAACACAAGGTAGACTTACAAGCGCATACGTGAGCAGCACCGGCGTCCAGTAAGGGGTTCAGTCTTAGGTTTAGGTGCGTTAGGATTGATCGCTCCCTTTTTAGCAATCCGTATATTACGCCTGCCACCCCGTCGGGGCCGATGTCGTTGTTCGTTAAATGTAAGATCTTCAAGGCCTCGTGCATGGAGAGGAACTCGCCGACGGCGTGGGCGCCCGTGTCGCCCAACTTGCAGTGGGAGAAGTCTATCTCCTCCAGCTGGGTTTGCGCACAGCGTTTGGTAGTTAATTTTTTGGGGGCGAAATGTTTTTTAAATGGTAGATAGTTGGGGCGACTGAAAATTGTGATGTTTGAATTTGAGGGGATGGATATTTTTGGAGATGGGGATTTGTGGTGATTGAAATTTATGGGGGGGGGGGTGGAAATTTGAGGGGGTTAAGGATTGTGATAATGTAATTTGAGGTGGAAATTTTCGGCAATGGGGATTTGTGGTGATTGAGAATATATTGAAATTTGGGGGATAGATATTTTTGGAGATTGGGATTTGTGGTGGAAATTTTCGGCGATGGGAATTTGTGGTGATTGAAGATTGTGATATTGAAATTTAAGGGGGTGAAAATTTTTCGGAGATTGGGATTTGTGGTGACTGAAGATTGTGATATTGAAATTTGAGGGGGTGGAAATTTTCGGCGATGGGGTTTTGTGGTGATTGAAGATTCTGATACTGAAATTTGTGGCAATTGAAGATTGTGATGTTGAAATTCCCTTCATAACTCTGGTAATGGGAATTTCTGACGACGGGACTCGGTGTCGCTAGAAATTGACGGTGGTGGAAATTGTTAGCGATGGGAGTTCAAGTTTCATGCTCTGTCGCAACAGAAACTTCACATTTTTCAATCCCCCAATCCCTCCCGAAACGAAACGAATCTACCACCGACACTGTGATTATCCGCGACCCCCTGAAGAAGAGCAGCAGCACGTGGTTGGTCGAGATTACTCCGAGAGAGCACAAATTTCTTCAGCATCTTGCAACTCTTAATCCCCTTTCCAAGACCCATGCAATCCTCCACGGAGAACCTTTTTCAAAGCAGACCTCAAGAACAACGAAAAGCCACCCTCCCGAATCCCAGCTAAGAAACTCACTCGAAGTCCCGCCACTGGAACCCGTCGTCCATATAAATAAGCCCAAAAGTGATACGAATCTCTAGCAAATTGGGGAACTGTGGCAGAATAACTTCCATTGGAATGTGATGTACGACGTCGTCCTCGACAGCACACGGATCATCACTCTCCAACGACTTCTGCTGTTTCCTACAAAATTCCAGATGACCCTTAAGCTGCCTGGACTAATGCCGCATTCTCGAACAATCCCTCACTTGGTGGGCAAAAGGGAACGAAGCCTTATCGCCTCGACATAATTGCGCACCAGCCCTATAATCGCCTCGCACTCCTCCATCTGAGATTCCATGTAGCTTGGCTCCAAGCTTTCCAAATACTCGGCGAGTTGACCCTCGCAGTACCTCTGTCGCCAAGAATCCCCGTGATCGGCTGGATCGTTGTTCGTCCACCTACGTCCACGAATTTAAAGTTCGAGGCCACCCATCGCGACTGACAACTCAGAGGGAGGGTTGTTTCATGGAAATTCGATAGCCCGTCCACGCGGGGGATATTTCTTGAAAGGTGGCCAAGAATGGCTCCCTCTCTACCAAGGAATTAATAAGACACGCGGTAAGTAACGGCCAAATAGTTCGAAATGGCTGCTTAGCTATTCCATTGGAGATTTGCAAAGTTTAGTTCTCAAGGATTCTTGCTCGAGGTTTTGAAACCACCCGTTTGGTCGGTCGAAGGTAATTCTGTTTCAAAATAAATGAATAGCTAGTGTGTTGTATTTGCCTGTCCTTGGAGCAACGCTCCCAGTAATGTTCGTCCTCGATGACCTTTATAGTCAGCTCGAGGGGCAGATCGGTGGGTAGGATCTCGATTAATTCGACTCTGTCCTCGCAGGTGGGCAGTTCGTCGAGTATAGGGTAGTCCTTCCACGCAGCAGCTATCGTCCGAAGGGCAAGGGTCCTCAGGCTTGGAAGCCTCCCCTCGTCCCAAAAAGCATCCTCCGATCGAATAGTCCTGTCGCGCTCGAGCGACAGCCGCGTGGTCTCGTAGGAGCATCTGCCAAACAGAAGTCATTTTTAATTATTTCTCGTCTGCTCGGGTGACTTTTGCGAATTTTTATAAAGTAGCTTCGTCGATGTGGATTATCAGCGATCAATCGCAGCAGATATTTGTTACTAGAGTGAATAAGCAAGCTAAGGGGCTCGTAGTTTCCGCCCCGCGATTATTCCTATCTAAGAAAACGAGTCCCGAGAAAGGAGCAATCGAATAGGAGCTGCAGAAGCGTAAGAGGGCATTACCTGTAAGCCTCAAAGACGTTCCTCGGCACGGTGTACGGAATCCTCATTTTCGGGTATTCCTTTGCTCGTCACGTTCGCAAACACGCAAACACGAGCGTCCCTTCTATCTCCTCTCCGCGTTCCTCGAATTTTCTACCATTTCACGACCCACTTCAGGCTGTGCTCTTCTGACGCCGCACGGAAGCCACAAGCTTCTGTCTTCAGCGAATTAACGTGCTGTAAATAGGAAATTACGTACTCAGAACTTTCTGTGCCACTTGGCCTACTACTATATTTCAATATTATTATTATTATTATTATATTCAATAGCGAGTGAAGTCAGTAGCGGGACACATAGCGTGGGTCGAAATTGACCCAGTACTCTCCATGCGTAGGTTATGCGAGAATAATTGTCTAAGGAAACTCGGTCGGTAACTTGTCGGCAACCAGTCGTTCGAGTGTCGCGGAGCTTTTTAAATGCCCCCCAATTTTTATTAAATCATCCTCAGTCCCGTTGAACTATTCCAAACAGTTTTCAACCTCTCTCGACCCTCACGGATGCTCTGTGGTTTCAGGAGTGCCCGGAGGGCGTAGTGCACGAGGACTCGTTCAAGGACATCTACGCGAAATTCTTCCCCCATGGCAGTGAGTTGCACTTAGATAAGAGACCCGCGATTTCTCCCCGCCCCCCCACCCCCCGTAGATTAGATAACGGCCACCCGTACGAATTCCAGACTCCAGCCTCTACGCCCATTACGTGTTCAAGGCGTTCGACGTCAACTGCAACGGCGCCATCAGCTTCAGGGTAATGGCCTATTTTCTTATCGCCGCCGTCAAAGGCGCGCCCGTAAACGTTACGCGTCACGTGATATACGATCGCCGCAGGATCTCCTCGTCACCCTGTCGACGTTGCTGCGCGGCAGCATCTACGAGAAGCTACGATGGACGTTCAAGCTCTACGACATCAACGGCGACGGTTGCATCACCAGGGGCGAGCTAGGGGAAGTGGTGACGGCCGTGCACGAGCTGATGGGCAGGCGGCACGGGCACCACGCTGAAGAGGAGAGGAAAGCGCGGGAGCAGCTGGACAGGGTGTTCAAGAAGCTCGACCTGAACCAGGATGGCGTGATAACCATCGAGGAGTTCATCGAGAGCTGTCTAAAGGTAGGACGAGTCTTGTTCCTAAAGTGGCGAGAGTCTGGTGTGCGCAGTGGGTGGGTGGGTGGGGGGGGGGGGGGGGAGGAAGTACAGCGGGGCATGTTTCGCGCGAAAATTATTAACAAGAATTTAAGAAGATCGATTTTCCAGGACGACGTGATCACACGGTCGCTGACGATGTTCGATTGCGCGCTTTGATCTCCGGCGAAGGAGGAGCCCGCGGCAGTGGCCAGCACGCCGCCTACGCCGCTCTCCGCAACGACGACATTCTCGCAGTCCCAGTCGCCGTCGCCGCCGCCGCCGTCCTACTCTCTGCTGCCACCGATTCCACCGCCTTTGCCTTCACAACCGCCTCCGGGGTACACCGTTCAGGACCAGGAGCTCTACATGCTCCTCGCGGCCCACTGGTGGAATCAACCGGAGGCTCCGCTCTTTTGCTAAGGGTACATACAGCTCCGCCACTAGATTCCCTCATAAAAAGTGTCTTGGAGGGCCTCGGAATCCATAAACATTGATTTTGAGGAAGATGGTATAGCGGCGGTAAATTAGTCGACTTCTTTACCGACAGTAGGTTTTATTCTCCCTGGGATAGCGGTGTCTGGGTCTATTCTGACCCTCGCCATCAATAGTTCTATCGAACTTGAGCTCATCAAACGATCTCTAGACTTTGAAGTATCAGTAGAATGACGATCCTAAGTGATAGAGAGAGGAAGAAAGGTGCGTACGCGTCGAAAGTGACCCAGAGACCGTCTGCCCTGCGACTGCTCCAAGCGTTGATTCTCCAAGTGCCCTTAGTCAAGATAAATCATCCTATTACCTTAAAATTTATTCAAATTCTTCTGGAATGAGTTAATCAAAAGACCTGTGCCTCTTTTCCAGGATGTCAAGAAACGCGAGCCCCGACGAGCTCCAATTACTGTGGAGCTTCTGAAGAAAGGGGAAACCCAGGCGAGTTTAAGAATTCTGCCACGAATGTGCTAGACGCGTGTCGCTGGAGGCGTTCCCTCCAGAGAACTCTGCTTACGTAGCGCGCGTGAACCAAACTAAGTGTCCAGGACTAATCAAGTGCTCCTGGGGAAGGGTAACGATTTTGTCAATTGAGGGACCGACCGGTTCGCGTCGTTCAGAGACGTTAGGAACCGACTTATCACAGAGGAAAGACTATAGAAGATAGGGACGTACCAGTAAGAATTAGGAAGAAAGTAAATCGAGTGGAGCTCCGGGAGAGCGACTTTTCTTATCCACGAGTCCCGTGGGCCCGTTTCGAGGTTAGGAACGTCGAGGATTTAAGGTGCTTGACGCTCTATCGGCATTCCATGACGTCGCCGAAGAGGGGATTCGATGCGAACGAGATACTCGATCTTAGTTGACTTCCGTGCCAAACTCCTGTAAAGATTATGGTACTTGCCACTCGTGAGCGACGATAGGTCGCCAGGAGGAACTTTGTTTAAGGGGATTAAGTATGAGGAACGTTAGAGAGTACAGAGTATCGGGCTGAAGCGATAGATAATAGTACAGGAAGTCTCTAAAGACGTGGCGCAATTGGGGGTGGTTCTTCCGGGGAAATATGAATTGAATAAAATTTTCTTTTATTGAACAGAAACTCGAGTATCGAAGTCGAAGTTAATTTCCATTCAACTGTTTCGAAAAGAATTACCAAGTTTCGGTTGAGTCACGAATTTAGAGACACCCTGTAGCGAATCAGAAACGGATTGAATTCGTACACTTGGTTTCAAGAGAAGGAACGCTTTCTTTTGTCCCATAAAAAAAAAACGAGCAGATTCGCTTTCCTTTCCGAGACAATCGCGCGTTACCGCCAGTTTCCTTAAATAAGAAGTGTCTTTGTTCGTCGGCAGAACATTCCACGAGGGTATACGAAAACGAGCACACCTAGTTCAGCTCCGAGCCTGACGAATCCAAAGATCTTTCGAGTCAGCCGTTTTTTCGAGATCGTTCGTAGAAATATCGTAGAATTTTAAGGGGAACCGCGAATCAATTTTCTAAGAAAAAATGGGGGAAAAAGTCGATCGTTGAAGGTATAATAAAGTAGACGCTAAGCGAAACGTTCGACCTAGTCGAGAATTAGTCTCGTTTTACCATTAAACGCTCGCCCGGCGGCAATGAAACACCAAAACTGCAATAATTAACCTAAACTTAAGCGACGAAAAGAGCGCGGGACAGTTTTTCCATTGAATTTTCTAGGTTATGGGACACGATCGACTCTGGACCGCCATAGGCGTAGACAGCTTGTCGATCATAGGAGCTTTAGGAACTAACGACGTTACAAACGTTCGCACGTGCACTTGAGATCTCGCGATTTAAAAAATATGCCGAATAGGAGAAGTTTTAGAACCATTAGGGTCCCACGGTCATTTTGGTACCAAGGAAAATGTCGAGTAAAATAAATCTTGAAACCCCTAGATGGCGCTTTCATAGTTTTTCTAATATTTAGTTTGCGGCAGTCGGTTATTAGCATTCCTCTGATTTCAATTGAGCAAGTACCGAGGTTTCCTGCTTGAACACGAGCGAATGGGAAACTCGAGCGATAGTTACCTTCGGAAATGTTGCAGATTGTTAAACAATCGACGCTTTTCGTGTCTGTCCCCAGGTCCCTCGGAAATAGCGAATGAAACGAATTAGGATCGTCGATCTAGGACGATAAGGATTTGTTAACCGTTGTTGTCTCTTTGTAGCACTGTCACTGGTCGATATACCTACCTATCCCTCTGGCCACCGCGTTTTAATAGGGATCGAAGACGCGGAATAGGTTGCTAGGCGCGTCTCTATAACGACTGGTAGTAAATAACCACACTCGCTGAATCACCCATTTAAATTCACTTCTATTATAATATACAAGACCACGACAAGGGAAGACTTTCCTTCCATTTCTTTCACACAGCAGTGTCTCCTCCTCCATCACTTATTGTCAACACTTTACACAGTGGACGATGGGATTGATACTCGACTCGAGTTTTGATAAGAATTGAATGACTCATTTTTTATTTATTCAAAGTGATTGGCAATGTATAGTAGAAAATGGAGTAGGTGATTCTACGTGAAAAAAGAAGACGAAAATTAAGAGTAAAGAAATTGTGGTGGAGGCTTCGTTTCTTAGTTATTAAAGTTTAAAGATGTGGGTCCGGGGCGCCTGGAGCGCGGCAACTCGGCGATCAGCCGCGCGCGTTGGGCCCCACTGGGGGCCTTTGACGGCGACTGTGCGCAGCCCTACGCGCAGCGCTGACCCCCTGAGTTGCCGTGCTTCAGGCGCCCCAGACCCAAACCTTTAAAGAGTAATAACTGAACAACGAAGCCTCCAGCGCAATTTCTTTACTCTTCATTTTCGTCTTATTTTCTCATCCCCTTCATTTTCTACTACCTGAGAACCTTGTATATGTCACTCCCATCACCCTTTGCGATCCTAATACCACCAGCAAGGTTGAATGTATGCTACAATGGAGAACCGTTGTTCCTAAACCGAGTGAAAGCGTAAATGAAAATGGGCGAGTACATGACGAGTACTAAAACAACCAATTCCTGCGTTCGGTCAGTGAGTCGGTTGAAACGATGAATCACAGTTGGATATAAGAAAACCTGTAAACGGTCACATAAAAAAAATGATGAATTTCTCGTGTACCTTCTGGCACATTCTGAAAACGGAAGCATCCCTCGTCGTTAAAAGGGAGACCGATCCAAAAGCGTTGAACGCTTTCCGGACACCCCGTATTCGATCTAATGGTAAACGATTTTTATATGTTTTCTAAGAAACGAACAAAAAGCTGACTCTGCGAGGAGAAACAACGAACGTTACTGTTAAAACTTTTCTACGATGATCGAACGAGGACAGCTGGAAGCAAAAAAGTAGATAAACAGATTACCGACTGGAGGAAAGGTGGAGTTCGTTGTAATTTTTCGGCGATTACGAGGACTTAGGGTTTCTGCGTAAGAGTTTCGTCGGTACTTCGACTAGCCCCTTCGATTCGATCGGAGACACTTCGGGAGGGTGAGGACTTATATTTTCGTAGGCAGACCATGCGCGGCTTGTTCCTCGTAATTTAGAATACATATCGTGCTTGTTGGTCGCTCGGTGTCGAGGGCGGCCATTGGTATCCGGAACTTTTAAGTTTAAGGGTGTCCATGTTCCCGGTGTCTGAGAAACAAACGCGCCGGTTGCATTCTGCGCAGGGGCTACTGGCTGTTCCAAGTTACCAGGCCCCTTTAAAGGAGCTCCAAGCTTTTGAACAGTCAGTACATTCTGATCAGAGTTTAATGCAAAACAGTGGCGACCGTAGAAGAGGAATCTAGTCAATTGATGAACGTTAGAAGTAGCATACATTAATATCGTAATTAACTCGCTGGACAATAGGTCCAAATCGTTTAGCTATTGTAACCCAAAAGTTTCTCATTAGGTCCATTTATTTCTTTAACCCTTCGCAGAGGATGAACCTATACATAGTACGTACCTCGTGCGGGAAACGCCCGCGGGGCGTTCAGTGTGCACGGCGAACGAATGAGACCGGAGGATCCCCGCACGCGACAAAGGGTTAAAGGATGTCAACTTGTCAACTTGTTTCCAACCGATTATGCCTCTTGCTACTTCTTTAAATTTCCATCAGAAGCACGCGATATGTTTGTTGGTGCATTTAGAAACTCTTGGTGTAATTAAGTGAACGATGAATTAATTGGTAGGCACTTAGTTGGTTCGATTTGCCTCTCTATTCGATACTGTTTAGCGCAATCTGGTTTAGCTGACAAGCCCCAACGCGTCAAGGATATCAAAATGATTTAGATTACGTAACACTTAGATTGTAAATGTCTCGTCGAAGAGCACAGACGGCGAATCAAAATTTGTTACGATAGTTAAGTAGCGATTGGAGGTATCGGTTAGTACGTAGCTGGTGCGATACAATTGTTAAGCTTAAAGGCACTTTTTTTATGACGGAATTAATAACTAGTATTAATGTAAAATGTGTCGCGAAAGTTTTCCAACCATTGCAGGCAAAACACTTTTTACAAACGTCAACGATACTCTTCCTCGAGTACCTGCTAACAATTAATAAACGGACCCTCGGGCTAATTAATTAGTCGAGGTAGCTTAAAATCTTGAAGAGTACTAACAATTGCTGTTTAAAATTTTAAACTACCACATTCTAAAATGATTAATTGCGGACGAAAAATCATTTTGCTTTTTTCTCCATCAGGATTTTGTTAATTCTTGATATTTTTTTATTCACAATTTGTTCGCAAATAGTACTATATAGGATTTTGTCTGCAGAGGTGCGGAGATTTTTCTGACCCATCATGTTTAGCACGTTATATTCCGTATAGTACGTTAATTAATTCTCGTACTGCCAACTTCTCTGCGATATCGAGGAGTAATCGGTCCAAGGTAGGCATTCTGCACGCGAAAATCTCCATTGGTACAGTATTCTCACGGGGTTAAGAAGAACACTGAACAAGCATCGGTTCGTAGATCACCGAGTCGTCCTTTCTCCAGGCCTTCTCTCTATTACTATTAAATAGTGGCATCCATACTCTCGACCCTTGCCCTTTAGATCCAAGGGAGGAGATTGTAACGGCGAGAATTGTAATTTATCTTCAGGTCGGAATGATCCTCGCCACACCACTTGTATATCTCGCGACAATTGAATTGTAAATTCTCGACGAATAAAGGAGGAACGTCGTTATTGTTACCCGCCGATTTCATTTATCTTCCCTTGAGCAAGGGGGTTGAGACTTGAGACTCGAGGGAATTATGAAGATCCATTACATATTTGATAATTCAAATAGAATGGTAAAAAGTCTCTGCACTTCAATGAAATAATTTAAACACTTTTTGAATGCGAAGAAATAAATGGCAACGCAAGTATAATTTTCACAAACAATTTTTTAGTAATTCTTATAACGAACTTTTATTTAAAAACCTGTGAAAATATCTTTCCTAAGATATTTTCTTTTTTAAACACAAGTTTCACCTTGAATTACCAAAGACACATTAGAACATAATCGGAATGCATTTCATCCACCAGGAATTGGTCATCATTGAACTCGATCTTCCACACATCCCATAATAATCCACTCCACCCCTTTGAAGACATTGACAGTTGTTCACAATTCTAATGTCACTCATCCGAAAGTAAGTGGACCTCCCCCATTCACCACCCTTCAACACGGACTACCCCCTTTGGTGCTTGGTACCCCCCAGAGATGGGCAAAAAATTATTTGAAATAAAAATTTGTATACGAAATTTTTATTTCAAATAATTTTTTGCCCATCTCTGGTACCCCCTACGTCCATTTATATTCCAGTCAATGCCCCTGCTGCAAAATAATACCGAATAGCGTTTGGGTCTTCGCCAAAATCGCTTAAAGAGCCAGAGAACCGAGCCGTTCGACGTCCAAAGCGACAATGGGGCGGCTGGAGCCACGCGGAAATCGATCCGCAGCAACAAGTATCGTTCTCGCAACGTAAAAAAGGGAAAGCTAGGACCGTATAATTTGATCGGTTCCACCCGAAGCAGGAAAATAAAATTTTCCTCTAAAACGATACTTCCTTCCAACTCTACTGTGGAAAAAAGAGTGTTCGAAAATGCAGGGAGTGAACAATGAAAAATAATAAATTCATTAGAAAACGTTCATTTGGTCCAAAAAATTCCCACGTTATTATTCCCAAATATTTCATCAAACTCGATTCACAAAAATCGAAGAATTTTCACTAGCTCTGTCGTTATATGAAAACCAGTGAACCTGTTTAGATAACTTTTTGAGACACGTTGGAATATTTTAAGTTCCACGCGTCTTTTACCTTTTAATTAAAGTTAGAAGACTCTACTTGCTTCGTAAAGATTTATAAACAGCCAAATGTATTTAACCTAACTTCTTTCCAAATAGTTAAAATATCCTATATAAAACAATTAATTAATTGGTACGTTAATAATACATCACCTACCGGTATACATATTACAAAAAATTATATTAGGCTGTTACGAAATAACGACACGTTTTAATTTGAATGGAGAAAAATAAGGACGGTACAAAGTAAATGATAAAACTTCAGTTTTCTCGGTTGTTTCAAACAGCTAGATAGGACATTTTAACTGAAGAGGGTAGTATTCATAACGATTAACATCTCCAAGCAGTATTTAAATCCATAATAATTCTAATTATCATTTTACACTGCAATGTAATTACCACTACTATTTATATTGTAATCGAGCACATGTAAATATTTCACAAGAATCACATATTATCAATTTTAACTAACATACCCACTCGCAGTTAGATGTTCGTTTATAAAACGCGCTACAAATGCGGAGAGAAGCTAAAACACGTGCGTTCACCATGGAAGTCGACGCAACAGTGCAACGTATTCCCAACAATCGATCGCTCGTCGGCTTTTCTACGCGTGCGTGAAATCCCCCTCGGGTAAAGTTTCCCATAAAAGTCACAATAATCGAGCAATGTCACGCGTGTCGCGCGAATTTCCGTGATATTCAACCCCTCGCAGCTGCAACCCCTACGCACTGTGTACCTTCAAACCACAGGTGATATTTCTCCCCTTTTTCCTTCGGCGAAGAAAATTACCTCCGAAGTTGCAAACTTTTCCTCCGACCTCGAATTTCTTCCCAGTCTGAGTGACAATCGTAAAATGAAAATGCAGGAAATATAGAATAATATGAAAACTCGAGGGAGAGCTCGATGGAAATAAATGTACCTCCGCGCAGTCGTGTCTCGAACGGGGAAAGATGAACTTCGAGGGCGGTCGTCATTGTAAAATCATTCGATCGATAGGTGTGCCATTGGGTCTGTGGCCTTATCGTCGCACAATTTTTCGCAAAGTTACCGGCGCTATCGTTCTAACAATTATTGTTCTCTGCATACTCGCGCAGGTACCAAGCGTTCGTTTAGTTTTTGGCTCGTTCGAACTGGAATGCTAACAGCTGTACTCCGGCCAGCTTACTGATTACTCGAGATACTGTATTCGAATTGAATCGAGATACCATTGTGATTCTGAATTGTGATCCTTACCGTTCACTTATTTATTTTCTATTTATAAAATTCAATTGCTAGCACTACACTTGCACAACGATTTATCAGGAACGGTTAAAGGAGTGTTTGATAGCGGAGGATACTTGCAGCTAGCAGCGTTTGTCACGCACGAGTTCAGTATGGATCTGTTTCTTAAGATCGTGACTGGTATCATACCGCTAACGGTGTACATAGTGAAGTATTACACTTTCACGTGGAATGTGGACGAGGTAGGCTTCTCTAGATTCTCTAACGAAATGTGGATGCTTAGAATTGAAGGAATACTGGCATGTGGTGTAAAAACAAATTCATTTTATAGAATCGTATTGAATATAATTAAGTTACATTTTCCCTAGCACAGTAGGGTGGTCCATATATGTATGGTGAAAAATCAAAGTTTTCACAAATTTCTTCTGACCCTCTCAGAAGCTTCCAAATAGTTTAAAAGAATTTCGTCGAAAATTTTGTTAAAATATATTAAGGATTAAAGGTCGCTCAATGGCAATAAAATATTAATATTTTGGTATAAATTAATAGAAATTTTTGCAATAAGGACAAAATAATTTTATTAACTTTTTAGTGAGAGTATAACATTAAAATTCGGGCACACATCGCATAGACGAAACGGGCTTATAACGAGTGTGCACTGGTGTGGTGCATATATGTATGGTGAAAAATCAAAGTTTTTAAAATTTTCTTCTGACCCTCTCAGAAGCTTCCAAATAGTTTAAAAGAATTTCGTCGAAAATTTTGTTAAAATATATTAAGGATTAAAGGTCGCTCAATGGCAATAAAATATTAATATTTTGGTATAAATTAATAGAAATTTTTGCAATAAGGACAAAATAATTTTATTAACTTTTTAGTGAGAGTATAACATTAAAATTCGGGCACACATCGCATAGACGAAACGGGCTTATAACGAGTGTGCACTGGTGTGGTGCATATATGTATGGTGAAAAATCAAAGTTTTTACAAATTTCTTCTGACCCACTCAGAAGCTTCCAAATAGTTTAAAAGAATTTCGTCGAAAATTTTGTTAAAATATATTAAGGATTAAAGGTCGCTCAATGGCTTTGAAATAAGACTATTTTGTTATAAATTAATAGAAATTTTTGCAATAAGGACAAAATAATTTTATTAACTTTTTAGTGAGAGTATAACATTAAAATTCGGGCACACATCGCATAGACGAAACGGGCTTATAACGAGTGTGCACTGGTGTGGTGCATATATGTATGGTGAAAAATCAAAGTTTTTACAAATTTCTTCTGACCCACTCAGAAGCTTCCAAATAGTTTAAAAGAATTTCGTCGAAAATTTTGTTAAAATATATTAAGGATTAAAGGTCGCTCAATGGCAATAAAATATTAATATTTTGGTATAAATTAATAGAAATTTTTGCAATAAGGACAAAATAATTTTATTAACTTTTTAGTGAGAGTATAACATTAAAATTCGGGTACACATCGCATAGACGAAACGGGCTTATAACGAGTGTGGACTAGTCTGGTCCTTATATGTATGGTAAAAAATCAAAATTTTTACAAATTTCTTCTGAACCTCTCAGAAGCTTCCAAATAGTTTAAAAGAATTTCGTCGAAAATTTTGTTAAAATATATTAAGGATTAAAGGTCGCTCAATGGCAATAAAATATTAATATTTTGGTATAAATTAATAGAAATTTTTGCAATAAGGACATAATAATTTTATTAACTTTTTAGTGAGAGTATAACATTAAAATTCGGGCACACATCGCATAGACGAAACGGGCTTATAACGAGTGTGCACTGTATTGTGTTGTGGCATAAGGCTTTATAGCAAATTTAAATTTCTCTCATAAGCAGCTCTCGAATCAGATGCAGACGCAAACTTTCACGTACATTCTATTCAGGTTGTTGAACGCATAGATAAATGCATGGTTTCGGATTCTGATATATAAATATGGGCCCCGTTTCATTAAAATTGGCAAGTGACAATTATGGAAAGTCGCAGTTGCCAAACTTGTGGTACACACGAAATATAAAGTCCTTGAGCGACCTTTATATATCAAAATATACAAATAAAAAACACAAGGATATTTTTTTGTCGAATAGAAGATTTTAAGAGGGTCAGACAATACAAATTTTAAAGTTGAAAAATAAGGACCACCCTATAGCACAGTGTTTTATAAGTTTCTGTATTTTTAAGCGAATGGAGACAGTTTAATTACTTTAAACGCGATCATCCAGGTAAAGTACATATTCGAGTGGATCCAAAGTGACTATGATTCATTGACGAACGAGAGGGAGCTTCGATTGATAGAAAAGTTTGCTGACCGAGGAGCATCCTTGAGCAAGTTGGTTTTGTGTGAGTACCAAAATTATTTTCTGCCTAGCTAACTAAGGGAAAATATTGAGGGCCATTTCTGGGACAGGAACTACGGAATTAAGGGGTCATTCTGATAATCATGCCGCAAAATTCGGCAACATTCAGGTTTTTTTTTCTCAGTGAATACAATGAATAACAATGTCAAGCTTTTTTTTCATTTATTAAGCTACTTATAATGTATACGGAACAATTTTTTAAATACACTTTTAATTGTGTTTTTGCAATGTTGTCTGGAGTTAAAAATCGCGACTTTGAAAAGGCGGCGGGTGTGTTTTCAGCTCACAGACTCATCGAAAAGAAAACACAAAACTGATTCTTAATCATTATGAGTCAGTTTGGTTTTTTGTTTCAGACGAGTCTATGAGATTAAATCACTCCCGCCAGGGAGGTATTACTTTTCAAAGTCGCGATTTTTAACTCCGGGTAACATTGAAAAAAAAAACACAATTAAAAGTGTATTTAAAAAATTGTTTCGTATACGTTACAAGTATCTCAATAAATGAAAAGAACGTTTGACATTGTTATTCATTGTATTCACTGAGAAAAAAACCTGAATTTTGCGGTGTGATTAATTTTTTAACTTTACACTACTGCCCAAACATTAATCTAGCCTTTTTAATTATTCATATTATAAAATATATATTAAAAAAAAAATGGATCAATTAACCAAACTGTTATTGATAATAATAAAATCTACCCCTTAAACATTTTCTTTAAAGATACAATTTATATTCGGCTGATTTAGAAAAGTCTCGGTGATCGTAGCAGAAGCAACAGTTTTAGACTCTATACATTCAGAACAAAAACGGATTAATGCACATTTTTTTCGAAATTCAGTTAGTAGCAATAAACGTTCTACTAATCATATAAAATAGGAAAAAAAAAAATTTTTCAATGTGCGTTAGCCCTTCAATGCCTCAAATCATTTTTACATACCTAACTAGAACGAAATAATTGACAAAATCTCTTAGACCCACTTCACTTGCCAAATATATCTGCATTGTTTCAGATGGTTTGTCAATTGTATTGATATTTATCATATTTACGTTCCTGCCTGAAGTCTTCAACATAGGTGCACCTCTTAATGATTCTCGTTCGCTGAAAATGCCCATCAGCATCGAGTACTTCGTGGATCACGATCGATACTTCTACTGGATTATATTGCACATCGACGCTGTCACGGTCCTGGGTGTTTCCATCCTGTTTGTCACAGAGTCCACGTTCATATATTTCACCATCCACGCTTGCGGATTATTCGAAATTATCGGGTAATGAATTTTAATCACAAATTCTCAGAAATGTTACAAACGACCGGTAGCTATATTTTTACAAGGAATTACTGTAATTGTAACGAAACCAAGTGACCAGCAAGACCACTAGGTTCTGTTATTTCTTGTGCAAAATGATCCGTTGAAATATGTGGGGAATTCGGCACCAGATAAAGGAGCTGATTCCACGTGAGAGAATTGGACGAAAATCATGAGCGACGAAATTGTGGAAGAAGCTTGGCATCTTAGTTATTAACATTATAAGTATCCCGGCGAGGCGCCCCTGAAGTAGGGCAACTATCCTGCTCCACGCGCAGAGCTGACCGCCAAGTTGCCATCCTCCACACGCCCCAGATCTGAATCTTTAAAGCTAAATGACAGAAAAATTATAGCCTCCACGGCATTCCATTACTTTCGATTTTCGTCTTATTTTGCCACGTACAGTGGCGTGCAAAAGTATTCGGCCGCCCTTTAAAATCGCGTAACTTTTTTAAAATTAATCCAAACGACTGGAGTTTTTTTGAGAAGCTACAAGGATTAGTTTGCTAAATGATGTGATTCGTCGTTTTGAAAAAAATGCACTTGGTCGGAATAACAAAAAAAAAAATAGTAAAGGTCGTTTTTTAAACTTTTTTTTGTGAGCCCTTAATGAAAATTCAAAAAACCCGTTTGTAGATTTAAGTAAGTTATATACGTGCCTAAAATTTCATCAAAATCGGTTAACGTTGCTCTGAGCTACACACGTTTAAAGATCGCAGGGCGAAGTCGCTGATTTCGGGGATTCCCGTGATTTTCGCCCTTATTCTGCGATCTTTAAACGCGTGTAGCTCAGAGCAACGTTAACCGATTTTGATGAAATTTTAGGCACGTATACAACTTACTTCAATCTACAAACGGGTTTTTTGAATTTTCATTACAGGCTCACAAAAAAAAGTTTAAAAAACGAACTTTATTATTTTTTTTTTGCTATTCCGACCAAGCGCATTTTTTTCAAAACGACGAATCACATCATTTAGCAAACTAATCCCTGTAGCTTCTAAAAAAAACTCAAGTCGTTTGGATTAATTTGGAAAAAGTTATGCGATTTTAAAGTGTGGCCCAATATTTTTGAACCCCACTGTAGAATCACTCCTTTCATTTTTTGCTACCTGTTGCCATCGCACATTTATAGGGATCGCGTGGAACGAGTGTTGGAAAGTAGTATTCTAAATTTTCTTCGTGGTAAAACGTACTTGTCGATACATGGTCAGCTAACAGCCACCATTCAACTGCATCAGCGAGTACTCACGTGGGTATAGCTCGATTCAAATTTGAAAACCGTATTTTACAGAGATCTGATAAAAATCTTAAATCTGTTAAAGGTTCATTGCAAACTTGAATGCCTGCTTCCTTTCACATTATTTTATACTAACTGCTATCGGAGTGGTTTCGTTGAGTATCAACCTCTACATCGTGAGTAATATATTTATGCAAATGATTCTCACGAACACTAGGTTGCTGAGGAGATACTCTCAATCTGATTTCCTGTTCAACGTGAAGTAATATAAAAAGCCGAACTCGTCTTCTTCCAACTAGCATCTGTCTCCCGAAAAATTCCCGTGAATTCTGACAGCAACCTAGCGCGTACGCACTACGTTTACTTTGTTCAAGCAAAGGTGCCTCGGGTAACTCTTGTTCATTATTAACCGTCGCTAGCTGGCCAAAGAAATGTTGCTGATGAAAGCCACTTCCGAAATGTTAACCGCACTAGTACTGGTCATAAGCCATTTCTTTTACATGGGCTATGGTAATTACATTGGCCAAATTCTGCTAGACAAGGGCGATGAACTGTTCACGAAAACGTGAGTACTAGTATTCATCCCCGTTATCAGTACTCGGTGGAATTATTTATTACTAAATTTTTAAAAATTCTCTCTCCATTTATATTGGAAATCAGTAGTATTGAAAGGTAGTTCTTCTTAGCATGTTTAGTACTAGAAACTACTGTAACTAGTATTCGAAATTTTTCGTACTGAAATGTTTAGGAAAACTGTTTGCAATCTATAGATACTACGCGAGATGGCACGAATCACCCTTGCCAGTACAAAAAATGTTGCTGTGCATTCGACAAAGAAGCATGCAACCTACTGGCCTCGAGCTTGGTGGCTTTTACACTTGTTCATTGGAATTCTTCTCCAAGGTAAACGTTTTACAAGCAACAGTACACAGATGAGAGACGAGAAAGAACAAGACGCGATCTCTGACTTCCAGCTAGTGAACACATCGATGTCGTATTTCACGGTACTATACTCAACGGCTTAACGTTTCGAATGGAAGGAAGCGTTATCACTCTGCGTTGTCACTTAAGATATTTATGATAAGTTACTGAACCGCTGTACTGACTGTAATTGAAGGGTTGGATGCAATAAGGGGACTAGCGCTCGAAAATGCGAAAAAGTATTGTCCAAACGCTAAGGAATATTGGAAAATTAAATGTTGTTAAACTGTGTTTTAAAAAATATAATGTTATAAAGCTCGTCACGACACACATTTTTTCTATTAACAGTTTTTTTTTATCGAATCATTAGTATTCGAGATAAAAATTATAAACAAAAAAAATTTCTTCGACCAAAATCATTATTTCTTTAAACATAAATTGCGATAACTTGAGTAAATATTAACGGATCGTTATGAGACTTGAAACATAAAACTCAGAAAACTCCAGCGAAGCCGTAAAATGTATGCGCAAAGCCCTTATGTTAAAAAATGTAATCATATTTCATTTAAAAGTAATACTGGACATAACCCATGTCTTTCAACGTTCGCCGTTAAAAAGTATCGAGGGAATTTTGAGATACATATAACTTGCAGCGACAAAGTTGTTCCTTAATATACAAGGAAGTTTTTCACCAATTTTCACACTGATTAATAAATAATTATAGAAGATATGACGATATGTATAATTCTCGCTCGGCGCCAACTGTCAACGCGAGTGCTAAAACTGCTAAGTAGCGCATTATACGCGGCTGCTGACTGCTGGTAGCGATCGACATTATTGCATCCAACCCTTCAATTGATCTAGATATACAATGCTGACTGACTTCTACTTTCTAATAACTGATATTTATCATTGTCACTTATATTAGCCACAGTAAACCTATTTATCATTTTACACAGCAACACAAGTACCATTTATATTGTAATCAAACACATGTAAATATCTCACAAGATTCACATATTATCAATTTCAACTAACATACCCACTCGCACTTAGATGTTCGTTTATAAAACGCGCTACAAATGCGGAGAGAAGCTAAAACACGTCCGTTCACCATGGAAGTCGGCGCAACAGTGCAACGTATTCCCAACAATCGATCGCTCGTCGGCTTTTCTACGCGTGCGTGAAATCCCCCTCGGTCAGAATTCTCCATAAAAGTCACAATAGCACTGTCGCGCGTGTCGCGCGAATTTCCGTAATATTCAACCCCTCGCACCTGCAACCCCTACGCACTGTGTACCTTCAAACCACAGGTGATATTTCTCCCCTTTTTCCTTCGGGGAAGAAAATTACCTCCGAAGTTGCAAACTTTTCCTCCGACCTCGAATTTCTTCCCAGTCTGAGTGACAATCGTAAAACGAAAATGCAGGGAATAAAGAATAATATGAAAACTCGAGGGAAAGCTCGATGGAAATAAATGTACCTCCGCGCAGTCGTGTCTCGAACGGGGAAAGATGAACTTCGAGGGCGGTCGTCATTGTAAAATCAGTCGATCGATAGGTGTGCCACTGGGTCTGTGGCCTTATAGATGCACAATTCTTGGCAAAATGAACGGTGCAATCGCCGTAACAATTATCGTTCTCTTCATGGTTGCGCAGGTACCAAGTTCTCGTTTTCTTTTCAGTTCGTTAAAACTGGAATGTCGTCAGCTGCATTCAGCCCGCCTTACTTACTCGTTGCTTTACATATTGAATTCGAATTTAATCGAGATACCCACTGGCATCATTGAGATCGTTGAATCTGAGAGATCGAATTCAGAATCCTTTCTTGCTGTATCTTACTTTTCACTTATTTCTTGTCTTTTTACAAAATTCAATTGCTAGCATTCCCTTTGCACAACGATTTATCAGGCACGGTTAATGGAATGTTCAATAGCGGAGGATATTTGCAGCTGGCAGTGTTTACCACGCACGAGTTCAGTGTGGATCTGTTTTTGAAGATTATGATTGGTATGGTACCGTGTATAGCCTACGTAGTGAAGTACTATTTTTTTATGCGGAATATGGACCAGGTATGCATTGGGATACTTAAATTAAAATTAGAAGAATACTGGCATGTCGTATAAAAAGAAATTCATTTCATAAGATCGGTTTGAATCTAATTAACATGAGAACATCGGTAACTGGAAAATTCGATTTTTTTTTAAGTTTCTCAGGCCTGTAGGGAATCGCAATATTCTTCAGAGTGGAAACGCTTCTCATAGGTTAATGTGCATTTTCCTATTTTCCTGTAAATCTTGGAATCCATAGTAAATATAAACAAAATTGGTAATATGAGAATTTTTGTATGTTACACGAAACTGTGCAATGAAATTGTTTGAAATTTGGAGTATAAAAAAGGAAACGTCCCCCGCCGCAAACAAGTAAATAACTTGGCAGCGCAGTTTTATAGAGCTTAGAAAAGAATTGAATTTTAATTTCAACAATTTTTTTTTAAATCTACAGTGGTTTTCAAGACATACAGGAAAATAGGAAAGCGCACGTTAACCTTTAACAAGGGGAGGCCGCGACATCTGGAACACGGATTTTGATGACTCTCGTATATGTTGTAGTGTAGGCGTAGTAGACCAATATATGTGTCACATGTTGGGTCCACTACCCCATAGTTTCCGAAATATTAATAAAAAAAGATGTTTATGCCTTGAAGAACAGAAGCGATAGCGTTGTTCATTGTAATGATGAATAGCGACGCGTGTAAAGGGCAGGTCTCGTACCAAAACTTTCACCGGTTCGATTCTCACTCGAATCATTTTTTTTATAAATTTATTTTATATGTTTTATTCCTCAAAAGATAAAGTATTGCCAAGATTTATGTCCGAAATATTTAACAAGTCGGAATTGTCCGAGCTTGTTGAAGCAAACGTGCTTACACTCATCGCACTAATTGTAAACTTTAACGTTTTGCACTTGCAGTAAATAATAAAATAATAATCCGGAACGTATAGAAAAAAATTGGATATTCACAATTATACTCTCGAACATCAACCAACGACGCATGAAATAGAACTGACACGGTACAAAGTAACGTGCACGAAATGCTGCAACCATTTCTTATGTTTATATGAAACGACGAGTCTGGCTCGTGTCTGTCAACGGACCTTATCGGTGCCGAAAGTGCTCGCTATAGCGGGTCTTTTATAAGCAAGCTTATAAGCCGTGTAGGCGACGTATTTTCTTTTAAATTAAATCAAATGTCATGTCCACTAGAAACTAATTGTACAATTAAAAAATGTACCTGTGGCCATACATCTTTTATTAGATGTGCATGGTGTCGTAAATTTTATTGTTTCATTTGTTTTTACGATAAATGTCACATTTTAGAATGTAAAAAATAATACTTTATCTTTTGAGGAATAAAACATATAAAATAAATTTATAAGAAAAAATGATTCCAGTGAGAATCGAACCGGTGAAAGTTTTGGTACGAGACCTGCCCTTTACACGCGTCGCTATTCATCATTACAATGAACAACGCTATCGCTTCTGTTCTTCAACGCATAAACATCTTTTTTTATTAATATTTCGGAAACTATGGGGTAGTGGACCCAACATGTGACACATATATTGGTCTACTACGCCTACACTACAACATATATGAGAGTCATCAAAATCCGTGTTCCAGATGTCGCGGCCTCCCCTTGTAAGGGGTGTTTCATCCGCAAAAACCAACAAGTAGCGGAAAATAAAAATTGCTTGATACTTCTATTGAGATTCCCTACAAATCCGCGAAGTTAAAAACAATCAAAATTTTTGGGTTATCAAAGTTCCGTTGTAAGTTGGATTTACCCGAACACAATATTTTATAATTGTTCCTTTTTTGCGCAAATAGAGACACTTTAATTAATTTACACAGAATCATCCAGGTAAAGCACACCTTCGAATGGATCCAATGCGATTATGATTCATTGACGAACGAGAAGGAGCTTCGATTGATAGAAAAGTTTGCTGACCGAGGAACAGGCATAATGAAGTCCATCTTGTGTGAGCATCGACATTATTACCTGCCTAGCTAAATATCATAATCATTGCGGGCTATTTTTGGTAGAAAAACAACGAAGTAAAGTAATTTCCTTAAAGTTAGACGAGTCTTCAAAGAAATGAAAATGCGTGCGGTTAAAAAAAGAACCGGGGTTGTATTAGAGGGAACAGTTTCAGACTCTAGATTTTTAGAGCAATAAGCAGAACAATATGTCTTTACCTATCAAGTACAATTTATTTGTCAAAAACGAATCTATTGTTCCAGATTTTATGACGTTTATGTTCTTACCTCTCGGTTACCCGTTCCTGCCAGTACTCTCCAACCTAGGGGGATCCCCTAATCAGTCCCGTTCGGTGTCAATACCCTTCAACGTTGAGTACTTCGTCGATCAAGATCGATGCTTCTACTGGATCATGTTTCACATCGACGCTACCACGATCCTGGGTGCTTTCATCCTGTTTGTCACAGAGTCTACATTCGTACTTATCACTACACACGCGTGCGGATTACTCCAAATTGTCGGGTAATGAATTTTAATCAAATATTCTTAGAAACGTTGCAAACGACCGATAGTTATATTTTTACAAGGAATTACCGTAGTTGTGACGAAACCAAGTGACCAGCAAGACCACTAGGTCCTATTGCTTCCATTGTAACTTAATCCGTTGAAATGTTTGGGGTGCACGGCAACAGGTTGTAGAAAATGAAATTGGTGATTCTGCGTAACAAATTATGACGAAAACGAAGAGTAAGTTTTATTGTTACTAATATTTAAACATTTAGTTTGGGGCGTCTGGAGCAGGGCTACACGGCAGTCCTGACCAGTGTTCACAGGAAACTCCCACGGAGTCCGGACTCCGGTCGTAGGGTGGGGGGAACGCATGCGCGCCATGACGCGGGTGACGTCAAACCAATCAACGCCAAGATGGGAAACGAAACGGCGCCACCGTCGAGTCAAGCCAAGCGACGTCGATTGGTTTGACGTCACCCGCGTCATCGTGCGCATGCGTTCCCCCCATCCTACGACCGGAGTCCGGACTCCGCGGGAATTTCCTGTGAACACTGGTCAGGACTGCGCGCAGTTGCCAAAGGCCCCACTCCGAAACGCGCGCCTCTGACCGCCGAGGTAACAGCCTCCAGGCGCCACAGTGCCAAATCTTTAAACATTAATAACAGAAAACCGAAGCCCCCATCGCAATTTCGTTACTTTTCATTTTCGTCTTATTTTGTCGCGCAGAATCACTCATCTTATTTTCTACTTCCTGTTGTCGGTCACCTTGTATATTTATGCATATTCAGCAGGAAACTAATCGCACATTTATAGAGATCGCGTAGAACGGACGTTGGAAAGTAGTGGTCCAACTGCTCTTTGTGATAAAACGTATTTGTCGATGAATGGTCAACTAGTAGCCACGATTAAACTGCATCAACGCGTACTCGAGTAAGTATAACTTGCATTAAAATCGAAAACCGTGTTCTGAAGCGATTTGACAAAAAATCTTAAATTTCTTAAAGTTTCATTGAATACGTCAATACCTCATTGCTACCACATTACTGCCTACTAATTCCTATCGGTGTGGTTTCGTTGAGCATAAACCTCTGCATCGTGAGTAATAGATTTATGGAAACAATTCTCATGAACACTAGGTTGCTGAGGAGATTCTCTCGATTGGATATCTTGTTAAATGTGAAGTAATATACAAAGGAACTTTGATTTTCTTCCTGCTAGCATTTGTCTCTCGTAAATTTGAACCCCTTCGATATGTTTGCCACGGAGAATCCTTACAACAATCTAGCGCCTGCGCAATTTGTTCACTAGGTTCAAGCAATGATGCCTCGAGTAACTCTTGTCCATTATTCACCGTCGCTAGGTAGCCAATGCAATGTTGCTGAGGAAAATCACTAGCGAAACGTTAGCTGCACTTATGCTAGTTGCAATTCAATTCTTTTACATGGGCTGTGGTAACTACGTTGCCCAGATTCTGTTAGACACGGGCAATTATCTGTTCATGAAAACGTGAGTGCTGCTAGTTCTCATCCCCCTTATCAGTACTCGGTGTGACTATGTATTAATAAATTTTTAAAAATTTCATTTCTATTTATATTGAAAATCAGTAATATTAAAAACAGTTAGTTCTTAGAATGTTTAGTACTAGAAACTCTTATAAATAATACTCGAACCTGTTCATACTGAAATGTGTAAAGAAGCTGTTTGCAATCTGCAGATACTACGCAAGATGGCACGAATCACCCTTGCCAGTACAAAAGATGTTGCTGTACATTCGACAAAGAAGCATGCAACCTACGGGACTCGTGCTTGGTGGCCTTTACACTGGTTCATTCGAATTCTTTACTAAGGTAAACGTTTTGCAAGCTGCAGTAGATCAGGGAAGACGAAGAAGAAGACGCGATCTTTTACTTTCAGCTAGTGAACGCGTCGATGTCGTATTTTACGATACTATACTCTACGGCATAACAATTCGATTGGAAGGAAGCGTGGACACTTTTAGGTGACACTTAAGATATTTATCAGAAGTTATAAAACGATTGTTCTAGCTGTAACTGATTCAGATATAGAATGCTTACTCACTGTTACTTTCTTACAGTTGTAGGCTGAAAGTATTAAGCGGGCTATTAGTAAAAAATCGCGATTACAATCTGAGACTGTTGTAACGAGGGACATTAAAAAAACGCAATTTTTTAATTTCGAATTTCTACCTGCACCAACGGTGTCGCATATATATTGCGCAAAATACATTATAGACCCTCGCCTTTGAGGGGAATTTCACTCCCTTTGTGTATCGAATATTTTTTACAATTCTACGCAAGCTTTTAACAAAATCGGCGAGTGGCATTTAAGGGATGTCCCTTGTTATCACGTTTCATAAATTTTGACCTTGTAGCATGTTCTTTAATTGGATTGTTTAGTGTTATTTTATTTTTTCATGAAAAACACTTTTTACAAGTATGTAGAACCACGATTAAAATATCAAATCCGATACTCATAAAATTAACTGTATATTCATTTTTATATGTTTATTACAAAATATATGTTTTGGCACAAAGAGCCTTAATTACATTCACCCTACAATTTTCTAATTATTATTGTCCCTATATAAAACATTTTATGGAGGATATATAATATGATGTGAGAATTTCAATTCAAAGCTTTGATAAACCTCTACTTTCTTGAAATATACATTCCATTTCAAATTCTTGATAGAAGTGTTGGTCTTGTGTATTTAACAAAATTTATAAACGGAAATTAAATCAGTGTCATTATGTGTATCTTCCACGCAAAATTCGCTGCCTCCAAAAACCGCATTGCGTGTCCATCGCCATTAATTACAGATTGAAACCCCTTCAGAATCCTAATTTCATTCATATAAAACAAACAACAAGTGAGGCTCCCGCATCCACCACTTTTCAAAATCCATAACCCTATTTGGATACTTGGTAGCCCCTACTTTTACTAATATTTCAGTTAATATCCCCAACCAATGGTTCCAAGCCCGGCTTCTCCTGTAATATAGCGTTTTGATTTTCACCAAAAATCGCGTAAAGATCCAGAGAACCGAGTCGTTCGACGTTCACAGCGATAGCGTGGCGACTGGGCCCACGTGGAAACGGACTCACAGAGAAATCGATCCGCAGCAACAAGTAGGTATCGTTCTCGCAAGGGAATAGGGAAAGCACGGCCCGCAAAATTTGAGCGATTCCCGCGAAGCGAGAAAATAAAATTTTCTTTGAAACGACACTTTCTGCCCTACCCTGCCGTGGAAACAAAGAGTTCGGGACAGAGAAAGTGGATGATAAAATATGAACAAAGACAATGTCAAATTTGGTGAATATCTGGACAGACCGAATGAGCTACGATTTGATTTAAATTTTTAAAGCTCGTGCCCTCGAGTATCCATTGAAAGTTCCTTTAAAAGAAAAGCATTCAGGAATGAAAAACGATAAATCAATTGGAACACAATCAGGTGGTACAAGTAAGGCAGTCACATTCCACGTTATTCCTCCCAAAAGTTTCTTCAATTTGCCTTCACGAAAATCGAATAATTTTCAGCAGCTCTATCGTTATATGAACACGCGTTGAACATTCTTTGAGGATTCTACACACGCTTGATTAATATCTGCTAGCAGTATTCTTACAGGCAAATTAATTGAATTTGCAATAAAATATGAACTAAGCCATAATAATCATAATTATCATTTTACACAGCAACACAATTACCACTAGTATTTATATTGTAATCGAACACATGTAAATATTTCACAAGATTCACATATTACCAATTTTAACTAACATACCCACTCGCAGTTAGACGTTCGTTTATAAAACGCACTACAAATGCGGAGAGAAGCTAAAACACGTGCGTTCACCATGGAAGTCGGCGGAACAGTGCAACGTATTCCCAACAATCGATCGGCTGTCGGCTCCTCTACGCGTGCGTAAAATCCCCCTCGGGTAAAGTTCCCCATAAAAGTCACAATAATCGAGCAATGTCGCGCGTGTCGCGCGAATTTCCGTAATATTCAACCCCTCGCACCTGCAACCCCTACGCACTGTGTACCTTCAAACCACAGGTGATATTTCTCCCCTTTTTCCTTCGGGGAAGAAAATTACCTCCGAAGTTGCAAACTTTTCCTCCGACCTCGAATTTCTTCCCAGTCTGAGTGACAATCGTAAAACGAAAATGCAGGGAATAAAGAATAATATGAAAACTCGAGGGAAAGGTCGATGGAAATAATGTACCTCCGCGCAGTCGTGTCTCGAACGGGGAAAAATGAACTTCGAGGGCGGTCGTCATTGTAAAATCATTCGATCGATAGGTGTGCCACTGGGTCTGTGGCCTTATAGATGCACAATTCTTGGCAAAATAAACGGTGCTATCGCCCTAACAATTATCGTTCTCTTCATGGTTGCGCAGGTACCAAGTTCTCGTTTTCTTTTCAGTTCGTTAAAACTGGAATGTCGTCAGCTGCATTCAGCCCGCCTTACTTACTCGTTGCTTTACATATTGAATTCGAATTTAATCGAGATACCACTGGCATCATTGAGATCGTTGAATTTGAGAGATCGAATTCAGAATCCTTTCTTGCTGTATCTTACTTTTCACTTATTTCTTCTCTTTTTACAAAATTCAATTGCTAGCATTCCCTTTGCACAACGATTTATCAGGCACGGTTAATAGCGGAGGATATTTGCAGCTGGCAGTGTTTACCACGCACGAGTTCAGTGTGGATCTGCTTTTTAAAATGATGAATGGTATCACACCGTGTATAGTCTACGTACTGAAGTACTTCTTTTTTATGCGGAATATGGACCAGGTATGCATTGGGATACTTAAATTAAAATTAGAAGAATACTGGCATGTCGTATAAAAAGAAATTCATTTCATAAGATCGGTTTGAATCTAATTAACATGAGAACATCGGTAACTGGAAAATTCGATTTTTTTTTAAGTTTCTCAGGCCTGTAGGGAATCGCAATATTCTTCAGAGTGGAAACGCTTCTCATAGGTTAATGTGCATTTTCCTATTTTCCTGTAAATCTTGGAATCCATAGTAAATATAAACAAAATTGGTAATATGAGAATTTTTGTATGTTACACGAAACTGTGCAATGAAATTGTTTGAAATTTGGAGTATAAAAAAGGAAACGTCCCCCGCCGCAAACAAGTAAATAACTTGGCAGCGCAGTTTTATAGAGCTTAGAAAAGAATTGAATTTTAATTTCAACAATTTTTTTTTAAATCTACAGTGGTTTTCAAGACATACAGGAAAATAGGAAAGCGCACGTTAACCTTTAAGGGGTGTTTCACCCGCAAAACCCAACAAGTAGCGGAAAATAAAAATTGCTTGATACTTCTATTGAGATTCCCTACAAATCCGCGAAGTTAAAAACAATCAAAATTTTTGGGTTATCAAAGTTCCGTTGTAAGTTGGATTTACCCGAACACAATATTTTATAATTGTCCCTTTTTTGCGCAAAAAGAGACACTTTAATTAATTTACACAGAATCATCCAGGTAAGGCACACCTTCGAATGGATCCAATGCGATTATGATTCATTGACGAACGAGAAGGAGCTTCGATTGATAGAAAAGTTTGCTGACCGAGGAACAGGCATAATGAAGTCCATCTTGTGTGAGCATCGACATTATTACCTGCCTAGCTAAATATCATAATCATTGCGGGCTATTTTTGGTAGAAAAACAACGAAGTAAAGTAATTTCCTTAAAGTTAGACGAGTCTTCAAAGAAATGAAAATGCGTGCGGTTAAAAAAAGAACCGGGGTTGTATTAGAGGGAACAGTTTCAGACTCTAGATTTTTAGAGCAATAAGCAGAACAATATGTCTTTACCTATCAAGTACAATTTATATGTCAAATACGAATCTATTGTTCCAGATTGTTCGACGTTTATATTCTTACCTCTCGGTTGCCCGTTCCTGTCAGTACTCTTCAACCTAGGGGGATCCCCTAATCACACCCGTTCGGTGTCAATACCCTTCAACGTTGAGTACTTCGTCGATCAAGATCGATGCTTCTACTGGATCATGTTTCACATCGACGCTACCACGATCCTGGGTGCTTTCATCCTGTTTGTCACAGAGTCTACATTCGTACTTATCACTACACACGCGTGCGGATTACTCCAAATTGTCGGGTAATGAATTTTAATCAAATATTCTTAGAAACGTTGCAAACGACCGATAGTTATATTTCTACAAGGAATTACCGTAGCTGTGACGAAACCAAGTGACCAGCAAGACCACTAGGTTCTATTACTTCCATTGCAACTTAATCCGTTGAAATGTTTAGGGTGCACGGCAACAGGTTGTAGAAAATGAAATTGGTGATTCTGCGTAACAAATTATGACGAACACGAAGAGTAAGTTTTTTAGTTATTAATGTTTAAACATTTAGTTTGGGGCGTCTGGAGAAGGGCCACTCGGTAGTCAGGACCAGTGTTCACAGGAAATTCTCACGGAGTCCGGACTCCGGTCGTAGGGTGGGGGGGACGCATGCGGCGCCACCGTCGAGTCAAGCCAAACGACGTCGATTGGTTTGACGTCACCCGCGTCATCGTGCGCATGCGATCCCCCCATCCTACGACAGGAGTCCGGACTCCGTGGGAGTTTCCTGTGAACACTGGTCAGGACTGCGCGCAGTTGCCAAAGGCCCCTCTCCGAAACGCGCGCCACTGACCGCCAAGGCACCAGCCTCCAGGCGCCACACTGCCATACCTTTAAACATTAATAACAGAAAACCGAAGCCCCCATCGCAATTTCGTTACTTTTCATTTTCGTCTTATTTTGTCGCGCAGAATCACTCATCTTATTTTCTACTTCCTGTTGCCGGTCACCTTGTATATTTATGCATATTCAGGAGGAAACTAATCGCACATTTATAGAGATCGCGTAGAACGGACGTTGGAAAGTAGTGGTCCAAATGCTCTTTGTGATAAAACGTATATGTCGATGAATGGTCAACTAGTAGCCACGATTAAACTGCATCAACGCGTACTCGAGTGGGTATATCTTGCTTTAAAATCCAAAACCGTGCTTTGAAGCGATTTGACAGGAATTTTAAATTTCTTAAAGGTTCATTGAAAACATCAATAACTCTTTTCTACCACATTACTGTATACTACTTGGGATCGGTGTGGTAACTTTGAGCATAAACCTCTGCATCGTGAGTAATAGATTTATGGAAACAATTCTCATGAACACTAGGTTGCTGAGGAGATTCTCTCGATTGGATATCTTGTTAAATGTGAAGTAATATACAAAGGAACTTTGATTTTCTTCCTGCTAGCATTTGTCTCTCGTAAATTTGAACCCCTTCGATATGTTTGCCACGGAGAATCCTTACAACAATCTAGCGCCTGCGCAATTTGTTCACTAGGTTCAAGCAATGATGCCTCGAGTAACTCTTGTCCATTATTCACCGTCGCTAGGTAGCCAATGCAATGTTGCTGAGGAAAATCACTAGCGAAACGTTAGCTGCACTTATGCTAGTTGCAATTCAATTCTTTTACATGGGCTGTGGTAACTACGTTGCCCAGATTCTGTTAGACACGGGCAATTATCTGTTCATGAAAACGTGAGTGCTGCTAGTTCTCATCCCCCTTATCAGTACTCGGTGTGACTATGTATTAATAAATTTTTAAAAATTTCATTTCTATTTATATTGAAAATCAGTAATATTAAAAACAGTTAGTTCTTAGAATGTTTAGTACTAGAAACTCTTATAAATAATACTCGAACCTGTTCATACTGAAATGTGTAAAGAAGCTGTTTGCAATCTATAGATACTATGCAAGATGGCACGAATCACCCTTGCCAGTACAAAAAATGTTGCTGTACATGCGACAAAGAAGCATGCAACCCACTGGACTCGTGTTTGGTGGCCTTTACACCGGTTCACTCCAATTCTTTTCTAAGGTAAACGTTTTGCAAGCTGCAGTAGATCAGGGAAAACGAAGAACAAGACGCGATCTTTTACTTTCAGCTAGTGAACACATCGATGTCGTACTTCACGGTACTCTACTCTACGGCTTAACATTTCGATTGGAAGGATGCGTTGACACTTTTAGTTGACACTTAAGATATTTATGAAAAGTTATCAAATTTCTCACTGTTACTTTCTTACAGTTGTAGGCTGAAAGTAATCGCGATTACAATCTGAGACTGTTGTAACGAGGGACATTAAAAAAACGCAATTTTTTAATTTCGAATTTCTACCTGCACCAACGGTGTCGCATATATATTGCGCAAAATACATTATAGACCCTCGCCTTTGAGGGGAATTTCACTCCCTTTGTGTATCGAATATTTTTTACAATTCTACGCAAGCTTTTAACAAAATCGGCGAGTGGCATTTAAGGGATGTCCCTTGTTATCACGTTTCATAAATTTTGACCTTGTAGCATGTTCTTTAATTGGATTGTTTAGTGTTATTTTATTTTTTCATGAAAAACACTTTTTACAAGTATGTAGAACCACGATTAAAATATCAAATCCGATACTCATAAAATTAACTGTATATTCATTTTTATATGTTTATTACAAAATATATGTTTTGGCACAAAGAGCCTTAATTACATTCACCCTACAATTTTCTAATTATTATTGTCCCTATATAAAACATTTTATGGAGGATATATAATATGATGTGAGAATTTCAATTCAAAGCTTTGATAAACCTCTACTTTCTTGAAATATACATTCCATTTCAAATTCTTGATAGAAGTGTTGGTCTTGTGTATTTAACAAAATTTATAAACGGAAATTAAATCAGTGTCATTATGTGTATCTTCCACGCAAAATTCGCTGCCTCCAAAAACCGCATTGCGTGTCCATCGCCATTAATTACAGATTGAAACCCCTTCAGAATCCTAATTTCACTCATATAAAAGAAACAACAAGTGAAGCTCCCTCATCCACCACTTTTCAAAATCCACAACCCTATTTGGATACTTCGTAGCCCCTACCTTCACTAATATTTCAGTTAATATCCCCGACCAATGGTTCCAAGCCCGCCTTTTCCTGTAATATCGTGTGCAGTACAAAATAATACCAAATAGCGTTTTGATCTTCGCCAAAAATCGCGCAAAGATCCAGAGAACCGAGTCGTTTAACGTTCACAGCGATAGCGTGGCGACTGGGCCCACGTGGAAACGGAATCACAGAGAAATCGATCCGCAGCAACAAGTAGGTATCGTTCTCGCAAGGGAAAAACGGAAAAAAGGGAATAGGGAAAGCACGGCCCGCAAAATTTGAGCGATTCCCGCGAAGCGAAAAAATAAAATGTTCTTTCAAACGACACTTGCTGCCCTAACCTGTCATGGAAACAAAGAGTTCGGAACAGAGAAAGTGGATGATAAAATATGAACAAAGATAATGTCAAATTTGGTGAATTTCTGGACAGACCGAATGTGCTACGATTTGATTTAAATTTTTAAAGCTCGTGCCCTCGAGTATCCATTGAAAGTTCCTTTAAAAGAAAAGCATTCAGGAATGAAAAACGATAAATGAATTAGAACACAATCAGTTGGTACACATTCCACGTTATTCCTCCCAAAAATTTATTCAATTTGGCTTCACGAAAATCGAATAATTTTCATCAGCTCTATCGTTATATGAACACGCGTTGAACATGTTTAGATAACGATTCGCGACGATAGATAACTGATGAATGTAAGGGAGGATTCGACACACACTTCATTAATATCTGCAAGCAGTATTCTTACAGGCAAATTAATTGAATTTCCAATATAATATGAACTAAGCCATAATAATCATAATTATCATTTTACACAGCAACACAATTACCACTACTTAGTACTTATATTGTAATCGAACACATGTAAATATTTCACAAGATTCACATATTATCAATTTTAACTGACATACCGACTCGCAGTTAGATGTTCGTTTATAAAACGCGCTACAAATGCGGAGAGAAGCTAAAACACGTGCGTTCACCATGGAAGGCGGCGCAACAATGCAACGTATTCCCAACAATCGATCGGTTGTTGGCTCTTCTACGCATGCGTAAGATCCCCCTCGGGCAGAATTCTCCATAAAAGTCACAATAATCCAGCACTGTCACGCGTGTCGCGCGAATTTCCGTGATATTCAACCCCTCGCACCTGCAACACCTACGCACTGTGTACATACAAACCACAGGTGATATTTCTCTCCTTTTTCTTTCGGCGAAGAAAATTACCTCCGAAGTTGCAAACTTTTCCTCCGACCTCGAATTTCTTCCCAGTCTGAGTGACAATCGTAAAATGAAAATGCAGGAAATATAGAATAATATGAAAACTCGAGGGAAAGCTCGATGGAAATAATGTACCTCCGCGCAGTCGTGTCTCGAACGGGGAAAGATGAACTTCGAGGGTGGTCGTCATTGTAAAATCATTCGATCGATAGGTGTGCCACTGGGTCTGTGGCCTTATCGACGCACAATCCTTGGCAAAACGAACGGTGCTATCGCTGCAACAATTATCGTTCTCTGCATGGTCGCGCAGGTACCAAGTTCGCGTTTTCTTTTCAGTTCGTTAAAGCTGGAATGCCAACAGCTGTATTCAACCCGCCTTACTTACTCGTTGCTTTGCATATTGAATTCGAATTGACTCGAGACATCACTGACGTCATTGAGATCGTTGAATTTGAGATATCGAATTCAGAATCCTTACTAGCTGTATCCTACTTTTCACGTATTTCTGCTCATTATACAAAATTCAATTGCTAGCATTCCCGTTGCACAACGATTTATCAGGCACGGTTAATGGAATGTTCAATAGCGGAGGATATTTGCAGCTGGCAGTGTTTACCACGCACGAGTTCAGTGTGGATCTGTTTTTTAAGATTATGACTGGTATGGTACCGTGTATAGTCTACATAGTGAAGTACTTGTTTTTTATGCGGAATATGGACCAGGTATGTTTTCCTAGATCCTCTAACGAAACGACTGCATTGGGATACTTAAATTAATATTAGAAGAATACTGGCATGTGGTATAAAAAGAAATTAATTTCATAAGATCGGTTTGAATCTAATAAACATGAGCACATCGGTAACTCGAAAATTCGATTTTTTTTTAAGTTTCGCAGGCTGGTAGGGAAACGGAATAGAAGTGTGGGGCGAATTTTGTTTTCAGCTACTTGCTTATTCTTCACGGTGGAAACACTTCTCAAAGGTTAATATGCATTTTCCTATTATCCTGTATATCTTGGAATCTATAGTAGATATAAAGAAAATTGGTAATATGAGAATTTAATGGTTTTGTATGCTATACGAAACTGTGCAATGAAATTGTTTGAAATTTGAAGTTTAAAAAAGGAAACGTCCCTGACTGCAAAGAATTAAGAGGAGGTTCCAGTCTAGAGCCCTAAAAAATACGTGATCTTTAGGAATTAATTAGAGGAAAACTATTATATGTAATATAATGGGACTTTTTGCACTATATTAAGGATGTCTTAAATTATAGATATAAATTTTTTGTCTTATAATTAATCATTGCAGACGGCACTGGGGAGTCGTTAAAGTCAAGGAGTCAAAAAATTCATACAAATCGGTGGGACCTGTATCTCCAAAAGTTATTATCCGATTCGAGTGAAACTTTTTTTGTTCTCGTTTAAAATTACAAAAATGACATTTTTTTTAGAAAATAACGACACTCGAAGTTTGAAATCACTTTTCCCTACATTTTTCGTCCTTTCAAAGACTTTGAAAATTATAAATTTTCAATTTTTTGTAATTTTTTCTGGTTTCCCCCCTAGCTAGAAGTTTATTCTTCAAAAGAAAAAAGTTTCAGTCGAATCGGATAATAAAAGGTTGAACATTCGAAAAATGAAATAAAAAAATCGACTTTTAGACCGGAACCTCCCTTTAAATAACTTGGCAGCGCAGTTTTATAGAGCTTAGAAAGCGATTGAATTTTAATTTCAACAATTTTTTTATACTCACAGTGGTTTTCAAGATATACAGGAAAATAGAAAAGCGCACATTAACCTTTAAGGGTTTTTCCACCCGCAAAAATCAACAAGCAGCGGGAAATGAAAATTGTCTGAAAATTCTATTGAACCTCCCTACAAACCTGTGATGTTGAAAAAAAAAACAGAATTTTCGGCTTGTCAGATTTCCTTGTAACTTGCACTTGTCCTAGGACAGTGTTTTGTAATTTTCCCTATTTTGCGCAAATAGAGACACTTTAATTAATTTACACAGAATCATCCAGGTAAGGCACACCTTCGAATGGATCCAATGCGACTATGATTCATTGACGAACAAGAGGGAGCTTCGATTGATAGAAAAGTTTGCTGACCAAGGAACAGGCATAATCAAGTCCATCTTGTGTGAGTACCGACATTATTAACTGCCTAGCTAACTATCCTAAACATTGCGGGCTATTTTTGGTAGAGAAACTACGAAGTAAAGTAATTTCCTTAAAGTTAGACGAGTCCTCAAAGAAATGAAAATGCGTGCGGTTAAAAAAAGAACCGGGGTTGTAGTAGAGGCAAGAGTTTCAGACTCTAGACTTGTAGAGCAATAACCAGAACGATATTGTCTTCACCTCTCAAGTACACTTTATATGTCAAATACGAATCTATTGTTCCAGATTGTACGACGTTTATATTCTTACCTCTCGGTTTCCCGTTCCTGTCAATACTCTTCAACCTAGGGGGATCCCTTAATCAGTCCCGTTCGGTGCTAACACCAATCGACGTTGAGTACTTCGTCGATCAAGATCGATGCTTCTACTGGATCATGTTTCACATCGACGCTACCACGATCCTGGGTATTTCCATCCTGTTTGTCACAGAGTCTACATTCGTACTTATCACTACACACGCGTGCGGATTACTCCAAATTGTCGGGTAATGAATTTTAATTAAATATTCTTAGAAACGTTGCAAACGACCGATAGTTATATTTTTACAAGGAATTACCGTAGTTGTGACGAAACCAAGTGACCAGCAAGACCACTAGGTCCTATTGCTTCCATTGTAACTTAATCCGTTGAAATGTTTAGGGTGCACGGCAACAGGTTGTAGAAAATGAAATTGGTGATTCTGCGTAACAAATTATGACGAAAACGAAGAGTAAGTTTTATTGTTACTAATGTTTAAACATTTAGTTTGGGGCGTCTGGAGCAGGGCTACACGGCAGTCCTGACCAGTGTTCACAGGAAACTCCCACGGAGTCCGGACTCCGGTCGTAGGGTGGGGGGAACGCATGCGCGCCATGACGCGGGTGACGTCAAACCAATCAACGCCAAGATGGGAAACGAAACGGCGCCACCGTCGAGTCAAGCCCAGCGACGTCGATTGGTTTGACGTCACCCGCGTCATCGTGCGCATGCGATCCCCCCATCCTACGACAGGAGTCCGTACTCCGTGGAAGTTTCCTGTGAACACTGGTCAGGACTGCGCGCAGTTGCCAAAGGCCCCTCTCCGAAACGCGGGCCACTGACCGCCAAGGCACCAGCCTCCAGGCGCCACAGTGCCAAATCTTTAAACATTAATAACAGAAAAACGAAGCCCCCACCGCAATTTCGTTACTCTTCATATTCGTATTATTTTGTCGCATAGAATCACTCACTTTATTTTCTACTTCCTGTTGCCGGTCACCTTGTATATTTATGCATATTCATGGGGAAACTAATCGCACATTTATAGAGATCGCGTAGAACGGACGTTGGAAAGTAGTGGTCCAAATGCTCTTTGTGATAAAACGTATTTGTCGATGAATGGTCAACTAGTAGCCACGATTAAACTGCATCAACGCGTACTCGAGTGGGTATATCTTGCTTTAAAATCCAAAACCGTGCTTTGAAGCGATTTGACAGGAATCTTAAATTTGTTAAAGGTTCATTGAAAACATCAATACCTCTTTGCTACCACATTACTGCATACTACTTGGTATCGGTGTGGTAACTTTGAGCATACACCTCTACATCGTGAGTAATATATTTATGGAAATAATTCTCATGAACATTAGGTTGCTGAGGAGATTCTCTCGATTGGATTTCTTGTTAAATGTGACATAATATAAAAAGGAAATTTTGATTTTCTTCCTGGTAGCATTTGTCCCACGAAAAATTCAACACCTTCGACATGTTTCCCACGAAGAAGCGATACACTTTACAGCAACCTAGTGTATGCGCACAACGTTCGTTTTGTTAAAGGAAAAATGCGTCGAGTAACTCTTGTTCATTAATTCACCCTCGCTAGCTGGCCAGAGCAATGTTGCTGAGGAAAATCACTGCCGAATTGCTCACTGCTTTTTCAGTGGTTATAATTCAATTCTTTTACTTGGGCTGTGGTAATTACATTAGCCAGATTCTCTTAGACCAGGGCAATGAACTCTTCATGAACACGTGAGTACCTGTGTTCATCCCCCTTAAATCGGTGTGACTATTCGTTGCTAAATTTTTGAAAATTCCTATACTGGACGTCAGTAATATTGAAGTGGTAGTTCTTAGAAAGTTTAGTACTAGAAAGTCTTATAAATAATACTGCAAAATGTTCATACTGAAAAATGTAGGAAAAACTGTTTGCAATCTATAGATACTACGCAAAATGGCACGAAGCACCCCTGCCAGTACAAAAGATGTTGCTGTACATTCGACAAAGAAGCATGGATCCTGCTGGCCTCGAGTTTGGTGGCCTTTACACTGGTTCATTCGAATTCTTCTCCAAGGTAAAGGTTTTACAAGCTACAGTAGCTTAGGGAAGAGGAAGAGCAAGACCCGATCTTTTTCTTTCAGTTATTGAACGCATCAATGTCGTATTTCACGGTACTCTACTCTACGGCTTAACATTTCGATTGGAAGGAGGCTTCGTCACTTTTCAACTAAAAAGCTGACACTTAAGATATTTACGATATGTTACTAAACCACTATTGTATTGACTGTAACTGATTCAGACAGGCAATGCAGACTGACTGTTACTTTCTTATGGTTTGTATTTATCATTGTCACTATAATATATAAAGTTTTATCAAGTCTCTATTTCCATGCTATATAAGTATACACATTTTCATTCAAATTCTCAACGAAAATGTTGAACTTGTGTATCTAATAGAATTGATAAACGAAAATTTAATTTAGTGTCATTATATTTTCCACACAAAGACAAAAGAAAATTAAAACAAAAGAATATATTAAACCCGAGCGAAGATTATCCTCGAATAACGTCACAGAATCTAATCTCACGATTTAAAAATCTCTAAATCGGAGTCACTATATCTTCCACGCAAAGAACACTGGCTCTAAAACCCGCAACGCGCGTGATCACAATTAACTAGCTCTTCTGGTTGCATTGGTCGCAGTACCTGGAACAGAAGAAATTTGAATTTAAAATAATTGTCCCAAACTAAACACAATCGTATTATAATTGCAACAACTCAATTCACACATGTATCCAAAGTAAGCAAATAATTGGTAAAAAACCAAATAATTGTAACTATATGATGTAAACCATGACAATCCTAACTATCATTTTACACAGCAAAACAATTCCCATTAGAACTTATATTGCAATGAAACACAAGTAAATATTTCACAAGATACACATTATCAAGTCTAACTAACAAACTGACTCGCGCTTAGACGTTCATTTATAGAACGCACTACAAATGCGGAGAGAAGCTAAAACACGTGCGTTCACCATGGAAGTCGGCGCAACAGTGCAACGTATTCCCAACAATCGATCGCTCGTCGGCTCTTCTACGCGTGCGTGAAATCCCCCTCGGGCAGAATTCTCCATAAAAGTCACAATAGCACTGTCACGCGTGTCGCGCGAATTTCCGTAATATTCAACCCCTCGCACCTGCAACCCCTACGCACTGTGTACCTTCAAACAGCAGGTGGTATTTCTCCCCTTTTTCCTTCGGCGAAGAAAATTACCTTGGACGTTCGCAAACTTTGCCTCCGTCCTCGAATTTCTTCCCAGTCTGAGTGACAATCGTAAAATGAAAATGCAGGGAATATAGAACAATATGAGAACTCGAGGGAAGGCTGGATGGAAATAATCTACGTCCGCGCAGACGTGTCTCGAACGGGGAGAAATGAACTTCGAAAGCAGTCGTCATTGCAAAATCATGCGATCGATAGGTGTGCCACTGGGTCTGTGGCCTTTTCGACGCACAATTCTTGGAATAATCAACGGTGCACTCGCTGTAACAATTATTGTTCTCGGCATAGCCGCCCAGGTACCAAAGTTCTCGTTTCTTTTTTCTTATGGTTCGTTCGAGCTGGAATGCCGACAGCAGCATTCAGTCCGCCTTATTTATTCGTTGCTTCAGATATTGAATCGAGATATCACTGACATTATTAAGATCGTTGAATTTTAAAAAAATTCAAGCTCATAGTCCTTACTTGCTGTACCCTACGTTTCACTTGTCTTCTCTTTTTATAAAATTCAATTGCTAGCATTCCAGTTGCACGACGATTTGTCAGGTACGGTTAAAGGAGTGTTCAATAGCGGAGGATACTTGCAGCTGGCGGTGTTTACCACGCACGAGTTCAGTCTGGATCTGTTTTTGAAGATTGTGATTGGTATGGTACCGTGTGTATTCTACGTAGTGAAGTACTATTTTTTTATGCGGAATATGGACCAGGTATGTTTTTCTATTGTCGAAGTCATTTTAGAAGGAACCCATTTCGCGCATGTAGAATGAGCTCTTCAACTGTCGCGAGGTCTCTGTTCCCCCACTTTACCACCCAGGCTTCCCTCTCTCCTTGCACCGTTCCGATTCCCTTTCATATACCGGGTAACCAAATAAAACGTGTATTCTACTAAATTCGTGCCATATTACGAATTTATTTATTAGTCGTATTATAATGAACTGTTTGCGGTATTAATATTATGAAATATAACAACAAAGTATGACATATAAAAATAAATTTTATTATACAAAATATTTACCCTTATAATATTTTAATTGCTTATAATACTTCAGTTGCTTATAATACTTCAGTTACTTATAATATTTCAGTTGCTTACCTTTCCTTTTTTATTTTTTTGCGTGGGGAATTGCGTATTTATGTTAGCCGTCTTGAATATTATTTTTAACATGCATTTTGTAATCCATTTTTTTCCACATTTGTATAAAAAGAGACAATCAAATCCGATAAAAAGTTGAAACACGCGGTATATACGAAAGTGGCGCCACGCCAATGCTTACGGCGCAGAACGGATGCGCAGCCGAAAGACCATTGGTGGTGGCATAGCCAATGAGCGCCAACATGCGCAGAACCGATCTAAACTCGTCGGTCGGCAAGTTCCTTCTAAAATGACTGGGACAATAGATCCTCTAGCGAAACCACTGCATTGGGATACTTAAATTAAAATTAGAAGAATACTGGGCACGAAGTATAAAAAGAAATTCATTTCGTAAGATCGGTTTGGATCTAATTAACGCGAGAGCATCGGTAACTCGAAAATTTGATTTTTTTTTTTAATCTTTACAGGCTTGTTGAGAATCGCAATAGAAGTGTGGGGAAAATTTTATTTTTTACTACTTGTTTATCCTTCAGGGTGGGAACGCTTCTTAAAAGTTAATGTGCCCTTTCCTATTTTCACAAGCTTTTATTTAGCTTCACTTGTGAGTTCGTTAGTTCGTTATTTAGTTTGTGAGGATGGAATGTTGTAAGGTAAGTTTGACCCACTTCCACGTGTCCGATCGACTTGAAATTTTGCACACACGTTACGCATTGTGTTGTCATACGAACTGCGGTAGTTCCGACGACAATAAAATATTTTCATGCCTCCGACCTGACTATGGAATCACGAGAACAGATAAGGGGTTATCCTCTCGCTGGAGTCTTCAAGCCGTGGCTCGGAAAATTGATTTCGAATAAAAGACAAAAATTTTATTCGAGACTCACCAAATAAAAATAACCCAGAGTTATTTTTATTTTAAATAAAAAAAAGCCAGAGTTACTTTTATTTGAAACGTCACAAATAATTTTTTTCTTCGACGTGAATTTATCCGACGGCCACAAATAATTTTTATGTTTGACGGGAATTTATCCGACGGCCGCAAATAATTTTTTTTTTATTTGACGGGAATTAATTTTAACCTTCAAACAATTATGTCGTCTTTTCATTCATTTGTATTTGAAAATTATTTGAAGCTCAAATAACTCCAGGAGTAGAGAGCGAGAGAGAGAGGGTTACTTTTTTGAAAAGTGGGATGATTAATTAGTTAAAGGACAAACTTCAATATTGAGAATAAATCAATATTTGTTACTTGGTAACGTTTGTTTAATAATCTGAATTTTACCCCTCATCCCTCTCCAGTATACTCTTAAAATTTAAAAAAAAAATCCGAGGCGAGCGCTCCGCGCCGAAGATACTTACCTAGCGTATACCCCCCCCCCTCTCTTTCTAACCTCCGTTTGCGGGTTTTTCACCCGCAAAAACCAGAAAGTAGCGGAAAATAAATTTCTTCTGACATTTCTATCGAATCTCCCTACGAACCTGCAATGTTGAAAAAGAATCAGAATTGTTGGGTTATCAAAGTTCCCTTGTAAGTTGCATCTACGATAGCACAGTGTTTTATGTTTCCCCTTTTAACGCAAATAGAGACACTTTAATTAATTTACACAGAATCATCCAGGTAAAATACGCCTTCGAGTGGATACAATGCAACTACGATTCATTGACGAACGAGAGGGAGCTTCGATTGATAGAAAAGTTAGCTGACAGAGGAACAGGCATAATCAAGTCCATCTTTTGTGAGTAACGAAATTATTTACTGCCTAGCTAACTATCGCAAGGGTAAACATTGAGAGCCATTCTTGATAAAGAAACTATGAAATATGAAGTATTTTCCTTAAAGTTAGACGAGTCCTCGATGAAATGAAAACGCGGTCGGGTAAAAAAGACATTATGGTCTTTTTTTGTCTTTATTGTCTTAATCTATCAAGCACAATTTATTTGTCAAATATGTCTCTATTGTTCCAGATTGTCTGATGTTTATGATCTTACCTATCACATTCCCGATACTGGCAGCACTCTTGAATATAGAGGCAGCCGTTAATCAGTCTCGTTCGGTGCTAATTCCCTACAAAGCTGAGGTCTTCGTCGATCAAGATCGATACTTCTACTGGATTATGTTTCACATCAACGCCACCGCGATCCTGGGTATTTCCATCCTGTTTGTCACAGAGTCTACATTCGTACATTTCACCACACATGCGTGCGGATTACTCGAAGTCGTCGGGTAATGAATTTTAATCATCAATTCTTAGAAATGTTGCAAACGGCCGATAGTTATATTTTCACAAGGAATTACCGTAGCTGTGACGAAGCCACTAGGTTCTATTACTTCCATTGCAACTTAATCAGTTAAAACACGTAGGATGCACGGCAACAGGTTATAGATAAAATATTAAAACAAAAAGATTGTAAAACAAGCTTTTGTATTGTCATCCGAACTACGTATGTGTGCAAAATTTCAAGTCGATCGGACATGTGGAAGTGGGTGAAAATTAGCTCACAAGATTTCATTCTCACAAACTAACTAACGAACAAACTCACAAGTGAAGCTAAATAAAAGCTTGTAAAAATGAAATGCATGATTCTACGTAACAAAATATGGCGGAAATAAAGAGTAAAGAAATTGCGCTGGTGGCTTCGTTTTTTAGTTATTAATGGTTAAAGATTCAGTTTGGGACGCCTGGAACAGTCAGGAACTGCGCGCAGTTGCTGAAGGCTCCGCCACGCGCGCCACTGGCCGCCGAGTTGCCAAAGGCCCCACTCCGCCACGCGCGCCACTGGCCGCCGAGTTGCCAAAGGCCCTACTCCGCCACGCGCGCCACTGGCCGAGTTGCCAAAGGCCCCACTCCGCCACGCGCGCCACTGGCCGCCGAGTTGCCAAAGGCCCCACGCGCGCCACTGGCCGCCGAGTTGCCACCTTCCAGGCGCCCCAGTGCCAAATCTTTAAACATTAATAACACAAAACCGAAGCCCCCACCGCAATTTCGTTACTCTTCATTTTCGTCTTATTTTGTCACGTAGAATCACCCACTTTATTTCCTACTGCCTGTTGCCGATCACCCTGTATATGTATGCATATCGCACATTTGTAGAGATCGCGTGGAACGGGTGTTGGAAAGTGATGTTCCAAATGCTCTTTGTGGTGAAACGTATTTGTCGATACATGGTCTAGTAGCCGCGATTAAACTTCATCAACGCGTACTCGAGTGGGTATAACTTGCTACAAAAGCGAGAGCCGTGTTTCGAAGCAATTTGACAAAAATGTTAATATTTGTTAAAGGTTCATCGAATACTTGAATTCCACCTTCATGCCACATTACTGCGTACTAATTGGTATCGGTGTGTTTTCGATCAGCGTGAACCTGTACACCGTGAGTAATATATTTATGCAAATGTTTCTCATGAGCACTAGGTTGCCGAGGAGATTCTCTCGATTTGATTTCTTGTTAAATGTGAAGTAGGGTAAACCAACCAGTGAATGACCGAATTGTTGAATCTATGGACCTTTGAGATTAATACTTGAATATATTTATGTGTAACAACAAAATCTGTTGAAATTGCATTTAAATTTATTTTTCTTGAAATTTCTATAAAAATAATTACTTATTCTTATCGTAATTTTTAAAAAAAAAATTATAAAATGTAATACGTGTAGAAGTACAGTAAATGACCGCATACTTTTAATAAGAATTGTACTTATTAATGTTTGCTTAATACCCGTAACTAAAAATATACGATATTAAAAGTGCAACTACATTCCATTTATAAACATATAATAATTTTTAAATTTATAATTGACACTAGCAAAATACCCCCGCGCTTCGCTTCGGACCTAAGAGATATTGAGGGGACTCCATGAAAACACATTTCACCCCTTTTCACCACCCCGCTTGAGGGTTGATTAGGGCAAAATCCTGAAATTGGCTTTTTTTGACATTTATGTGAGTAATCTTTGTGGGTAAGAACCAAGTTGATATCTTAATCGGGCCTAAGAGATATTAGGGAATAGGGAGTCCGAGAAAATACATTTTACTCCTTTTCACCCCTTTTGCGGATGAAATTTCTAAAAATCCTTCCAGAATGGGTACCTAAGAATCGAGCCCTCCGGCACTTCTTCCCGCCGCGGTGCTATTTCGCAAGCGAGAAGCGCTCGCCCGGTCGCCACCTGGCGTTAGCGTCGCGAACTACTATTATTTAAAAATCATTATTTTAAAATAATAAAAACGTTAGAACCTTTCTCTCGTCAAGACGAACAAAGTAATGTAGCACACTTGTGGCTACAGTTCATATTCACTGAGAAACCGCATTTCAAAGTATGCAACTTCAATTTTATATAATAGTATATATATATATATATATAGTTTTTTTGCCTAATGGTCATTCACTGGTATGCGGTCAATTACTGGTTGGTTTACCCTATTATAAAAAGGAATTTTGATTTTCTTCCTAGTAGCATTTGTCTCCCAAAAAATTGAACCCCTTCGATATGTTTGACACGGAGAATTCTGACAGCAACCTAGCGTGTGCGCACTGCGTTTACTACGTTCAAGCAATGATGCCTCAAGTAACTCTTGTTCATTATTCGCCGTCGCTAGGTGGCCAGAGCAATGGTGTTGAGGAAAGTCACTAACGAATTGTTAATTGCACTTATACTGGTCATAGGTCAATTCGTTTACATGGGCTGTGGTAATTACGTTAGCCAAATTCTGATAGACAAGGGCGATGAACTGTTCACGAAGACGTGAGTACTAGTATGGGATCCCCCTTATCGGTACACGGTGTGATTTTTTTTCGGAAATTGAATTTCCTTTTACGTGGGAAACTAGTGATATCGAAAAGTGGTAGTTCTTAGAAAGCTTAGTACTAGAAAATTCTTAGAGATAATACTCGAAACTGTTCATTCTGAAAACTGTAGGGAAACTGTTTGCAATCTATAGATACTACGCAAGATGGCACGAATCACCCTTGCCAGTACAAAAGATGTTGCTGTACATGCGACAAAGAAGCATGCTACCTACTGAACTCGTGTTTGGTGGCCTCTACACCTGTTCACTCGAGTTCTATTCCAAGGTAAACGTTTTGCAACACGCAGTTGATCAGAGAAGACGAAGAACAAGACGCGATCTTTTACTTTCAGCTAGTGAACACATCGATGTCGTATTTCACGATACTCTACTCCACGGCTTAACATTTCGATTGGAAGGAAGCGTTGCCACTTTTAGTCGACACTTAAGATATTTATGAGAAGTTATCAAACGATTGTTTTAGCTGTAACAGATTCAGAAATAGAATGCTTACTCACTGTTACTTTCTGATAGTTGTAGACTGAAAGTAATTAGGGCTCTAAATAAGTCCCAATTCGAGAAATGGCGATTACTACCGGGGGCTGCTCTAACAACGGACGGGACCCAGGGATCGGTGGACGCCAGCTACCACTGATGGAGGGGGAAACACCTACGGGAGCGATGGTTATGTGTGCATGACTAGCGCAGGCGCAGTTCATGCCCGCATAACCACCGCTCGTGTAGGTGTTTCCCCCTCCATCAGTGGCAGCTGGAGTCCGCCGATCCCTGCATTAACCCTCTAACTCCCAGAGTTGCAGCGGTGCAACACTCATTTTAAAAGTGCGTAAAATTCTATCGCTTGATTAGATGTAACTTTTGTTAGCAACCATCCGTAGTTCTCCTGATGGTAAAGTAGATTTCAATGTTCTCGGTTCAGAAAATCTAACATTCTCTTCAAAAAATTATTGTGGATTATTATAAAAAATAAAAATTAAAAAATTGCTATTTTCCATTTCAAAATACTACGATACAACATATGTATCAGTCTCACAATTTTGTCAAATAACGATTCAAGGGTCTGGGCGTTAGAGGGTTAAGAAACCCACAATTTTCTAATTTCAATTTTGCACCTACCCCAACGGTGTCCGATATATTGCGCAAAATACGTTTTCGACCTTCAACTTTGAGGGCCATTTCTACTCTCTGTATGCGGAGAGTGGCTGATAAAAAAAATACCTGTCGAATATTTTTTACTATTCCATAAATTTGCAAAGTTTGAACAAGCACGTCTCATCAATTTCGACCTTGTAACATGCTCTTTAATTGGATTGCTTACTGTTATTTTATTTTTTCATGAAAAATCCTTTTTACAAGTATGCAGAAACACGATTAAAATATCAAATTCATCACTCATAAAATCAACTGTAAATTCATTCATATATTTTTATTTAAAAAATATATATTTTGGCACATAGAGGCTTAATTACTTTCAGCCTACAATTTCTATTTATCATTGTCCCTATATAAAACTTTATATGGAAGATATATATGATTTTAAAATTACAATTTAAACTTTTAACAAATCTGTACTTTCTTGCTATACATACAAATTCCCTTTTCCATTCTTGATAAAAATATTGAACTTGTGTATTTAATAATTGAAATTTAAACTTACATGCTGCAGCCGTCGAACGCCACTCGATTCCTCTTCAGTATTGCACTGATTCTAATTGCGAAACCAATATTTCACTTCCAAAAATTAAAAAAATAGTAAAACAAAAGAATATTAAACCCGAGCGAAGATTATCCTCGAATATCAGCACTGAATCTAATCTCGCGATTAAAAAATTTCTATTTCGGAGTCACTATATCTCCCACGCAAAAAGCACTGGCTCGAAAAACCGCATTGCGCGCGGTCACAATTAACTATCACCTCCGGTTGCATTGGTCGCAGCGCCTGCGACAGAAGAAATTCGAATTTGAAATAATTTCCCCAAACTAAATACAATCGCATTATAATTGCGACAACTCACTCGAAACATGTATCCAAAATATATATAAAAACAATTATTTTAAACGATTTTACTAAAAATGCACTAAAAACTAAAAAATAATTATTTTCTTGTACCTACTACAATTTCGATGGTGATATGTGACTTTAAATAAAATCATACGAACTGTGACTATCCTTTTTCTTTACAACTGATTTGAACAATTCCACAGGATAATCACAGAGTTTGTATGATTTTATTTAAAGTCACATATCACCATCGTAATTATAGTACAAGAAAAGAATTACTTTTTAGTTTTTAGTGCATTATTAGTAAAATCGTTTAACATAATTTTTTTATATTTACTAATTTTTAGTGTTTGTGGATTTTTATTTTTTTTTATATTTTTTTTAGTAAAATCGTTTAACATACATTTTCTTATTTTCTAGTTTTTAGTGTTTGTGGATTTTTTATCTATTTCTTTTCATATTTTTCATTTTTGACTTTTTTTTTTAAAAATTAATTGGCATCCAACCTACACACGCATGCAAAGTTTCAAAACATTGTATTGATGGAAGTGGGTGAAAATTGAGTTGTTAAATTTGAACCATACACCAATTCTTTTTTTTTTTAAATTCTTATTTTTTTGATGGCGGTTTTATTTATTTTTTATCTCTTTAGGGGTCATCCTTAAATTAATTACGTAAGGCTTTGGGGGGGGGGTCATGAATTTCGTATGTTTTCTTACAAGGGGGGGGAGGGTCAGGTAGCGTTTTACGTAATATTTTTCAATCAAATTTTCATTAAATACAAATTCTATCATTAATGTTCCAGAAAATTATTTTTAGTTTAAATTTCTCGAAACCGAGTTGAATGAATTATATAAATCTTTAAAAGAATTTTAATAACTGAAAAAATTAAAGGTAAAAAATATTACGCAAGGAGGGAATTGGAATATCCAATTTTACGAATTCTTATACTGGGGGAGGGAGGGGGTAAGAATTCGCCAAAATTACCCTTACGTAATTTAAGGACGGCCCCTTAAGAATTATTATTCATTCCTCTGCTGCAAAATCTGCATTAAAAACGATATAGTTACACTAACCTTAACCCTACACCAAACAAACAAACAAACATACACCAAACACACAGAGAATCGAATTAAAATCATTTTAAACTAGCAAATAATTGGTAAAAAAGCGAATAATTGTAACAGTCTATTAACAATAACTGGAGAATAGAAATGTATCGCGTAAAGTGGTTAAGTTTACCGCGATAATCAATAAATTTGCAGTGAGAAGTGAATAAATATTACACTAAAGCCATGATTAGTGTATAAACGAGAGTAATTATTGCAATGTAAATAGAATGTTTGGATAATGATAGGTGAGCTTGCGTACCTGAATTCGTGCCAGCAACAAACAAACACGTCCTACCTCTTCAGCCGCTGGAATGCAAATGGCGACCGTCGCGGCAATTGGCGCCGCCGATTCTCTCGATCTATGATCGAGATCGCCCCTCTCCAATCCTCACTCGTTTCCCGCGCAGTGTACCACTCGGCGTTATATTTCGATTAATGCTTTTAGACAGACAACAAGAACTTGTCTATTACATCACAATACTAGAATATTTTCAGGTTATCAAACGCTACATGAAAAATACAGTAATACCGTATATATTACTAAGTTTCCAATTAAACATTTCAAAGTAATCGACTATCGATTCTCGTTTCGTCCGCGAAATTTCAAACCAACCAACGTCGATTCTCGTTTCGACCGCGAAATTTCAAACTAACCAAATTCCAATTAATCAAACCAATTTCAAAAGATCAATCTCAATTTACATACATTTCCCCCAATAAATTTTGATTTCTGTATGTTCGATTGCGTTCGAGTGTTTAGAAACGAAGTGTGCCTTTTATTAAAAAATTGTTTACTATTATAATTGCCACAACGAACATAACCTTGACCTCCTAGCGGTTGTTATAAAAACTGTTTCACTGAATTGGCGGTTAAGATCTGTTCGAGTGCGTCAAGTATGAGAATTCAGTAGAATTACTTTAGCGACCTACGGTCCTGTTATTTCGAAATTGTTTAATACATCTCAGCAAAACTGTCTCACCCAGGGGAGTACGTATATTCTCGCGTAATCTTGCGCGCGACCTAACCTCTTTCGCTGTCAGAAGCATAAAGGAGTGACACTAGTTCGTCTTTACTTCTGATTTCTAGAAAGGAACGTAATCGAGCCAGCATGCCAGAGTCAGAGGCTGTGCATCACCAGATAAACGCTGCTCGTAAAACGTTCCAAACGCTCTACCAAATATCCAAATTGCTCAACACCAATTTGGACCCGACCACTTTAAGCATATGCATTAGGTTATGCGAGAACGGGGTAAACCCGTACGCTCTCGCAACTGTGGTGAAGGAGTTGCAGAGGGAGGTGAGAGCTATGAACGCTACTAACCAGTTAGAATCGCCTACGAGTAAATCGAGCTTAAATAAATAGACTTTGCGTTATATTCGGTAAACGATGCGGGTTTCTCCACACGTAAACCTCGATAGACTTTCCGCTTGGATATGATCGAAAGTAAGCTTGTATTTCGTTCAGAATAATTGTTAGTACTAATCGTTACTTTCTTCGCCAGTACGTTGCTCTGTTAGTAATGTATGTTGCGAAATAAAGCTTTTGATTTACTTACAGTGTCACGAACAGAATTACCTAACCCTTGTCATTTTTAACCGACTTCAAAAAGAAAGAGGTTCTACGTTCGATGTGTATGTATGTATGGTAGTATGTATTATGTTTGTCGCGATTTCTCCGTAGCTACTGAACCGATTTTCGTGAAACTTAATGCTTTTAGTTTAGCTTCAGTTCAGCTTGGATCGTGGAGAAAGAATTATCAAAATCGGTTAAGTAGTTTTGAAGTTACATAAAAAATAAGAAATCTGTTTCATTAACCGACTTCGTTATTATTATGAATGTAGTTATATAACTTAAATAACTGAAAAGTAAAAAATAAAAAAAATTAAAACAGACTTCAAAAGAATAAAAAATATTTTCCTTATTTAATCTACGACTCTCAATTTTTTTAAGTCGGCGCCAGATTTACACAGCGCAAATGAGGCGCCGACATAAAAAAAACTTGAGAGTCGTTGATTAAATAAGGAAAAAATTCTTATTTTTTTTAAGACGGTTTTATTTTTTTTTATCTCTTTAGGGGTCGACCTTAAATTACGTAAGGCTTTTGTGGGGGGGGGGGGGGGGTGTCGCGAATTTCTTACAAGGGCGAGGGGGGGGTCTTACGTAATATTTTTTAACCAAATTTTCATTAAATATAAATTCTATCATTAATGTTCCAGAAAATTATTTTTAGTTTAAATTTCCCGAAACTGAGTTAAATCAATTATATAAATCTTTAAAAGAATTTTAATAGCAGAAAAAATTAAATGTAAAAAATATTACGCAAGGAGGCAGTTGGAATATCCAATTTTACGAATTCTTATACTGGGGGATGGAGGGGATAAGAATTCGCCAAAATTACCTTTACGTAATTTAAGGGCAGCCGCTTAAGAATTATTATTCATTACTCTGCTGCAAAATATGCATTAAGAACGATATAGTTACACGGGGTGAACCATGTTTATTGGAAGCATATTTTACACATTCCTCTATACTTATGCTTCGATGTGATGTGTGAGAAATTACACAAAAAATATATAAACGCACATAATTTAACTTGTAAATCCCTTTCTGTAAATGGAGAAACCACTTGTATAAGAATGGTTTCGTAAAGATTTGCTTATCGCATAAGTATATACAATTTATAAAAATATACAATTTATAGATATGTACAAAAGAAAATACTTCTTAATTCGCTTTAAAGTTAACTTCAAAGAATGCGCATACAGTGGAAACTTACAATTCCACTTTCTTCTGTTTCTCATCCGCTGCGTTTTGAGCATTCGAACTCTCCTGCATTCTCATAGTATGCGCGCTCTGCAAGGAACCATTCATAAAACACACAATTCTAAGAATTTATTTCCCGGAGGCATTAATATTTACCTGCTTCTGCGGATCTCTGTAATAAATCTGCCCTTCGAGGGTGACGTGGGACAATTCTGGCTGTTCGAGTAAGAAGTTCTTGGCGTCTACAGCCTGCGAGCCCTCGCGGAATAGGAACACAGATCTTTTCGGGTCGATCGGATATCTATGAAAATTCAACGATTCGACACAATTCCTATAAGCTGATACCACGGAGAAGAGAGTACCTTTCAGCGATAATGTGGTTATTCTGAAGGCTGGTTTGCCAGATTTTCATTATCACGTCGGCCTGATCCACTGAAACATCCTTCTCGGTATCGACGAACATCATCACGCCTCTGCCTTTCTTCGTCATTTTGAGTATATTATCAGGATTGGACATATCGAGCTGGGTAAACGAATGAAATATATAATCCGTGCAAACTACATCTCGAGCGAGAGGCTTCAACCGCGTTACCTTCGATATATCAATTTGTGGACTGGGTCTAAGGTGTTCAGGTAACTCATCCGGCTCTAAAGGCTCGTCGTTTTCCTAAAAGAAGAAAAACCGACCTTTCTGTACACGATCTCCCATCTACCTGCGAACGAAACAGGGAGACGCTGCGTACCTCCCACTGATCTAACAAATGATCTAGATCAGCATCAGTCATGTCCCGTATATCTTTATCCCTCCACGATTTCTTTTTGCCAGATTTCGCGCTGATACTCGCCTCGACGTAAAACAACAACATCACACAAACAACCTCCCTTTTCATTTCTGAAACCCACAAGGACCAATTTCCCAACACCAAATTTAAAACTCCCCGATTACCCAAAAATCAGCACGCTTCGTTTTCTACGAAACTCAAAATTTGGAGTACAGTATTTTTTTATACAGTGACACAATACCGCATACGTGTATCAAGCTCGAAATTAGGGATGGCGGTACAGGTATCGATACATCGAAATATCGATATTTTTCAATCCAATTTTCGATATTTTGTATCGATACTTAATGTAGCGATATATTTCCGTATCGATACATAACCGTAAATATCGGAATTTCAATGTTCACGGAGAATTTTTATTAAAAGGTGAGTATCACATATTATTTATTTATTTATGTAATTATGAATTGTTTATCAGTTTGCCTGTCGCACACGCATGTGTTTTATTGATTTTAAACAGATTTTACTTGCGCGTTTCAGGATTGAAGATTGGTATTTTGAATAAAACTATTTTTTACAATTGTTGTATTGTTCATGGAAACCTTGTAATTTAAAAGAATTATTTACTTTTATTTTTTGATTTTATTCGCATTGCAGATAATAAATAGAAGTATCGATGCTGACGATATTGATACTTCGTTTTCGATATTTTATCTGTATCGATACTTTCTCAATCTAAAATGTTTAGTCTAAACATTTTAGAGGTTATGCGGCGATGCGGTGTTGCCAGGGTTGCCAAATCGTTTTAATGTCGAGCCGCCGAATCGCGTAGGAAAAGTAGTCCAAAAGCGCAAAAATTCAAATATCTTGAATGAAAAGGATGTTTAAATATTTTCTTAATATTTTCTGGAACTGTTTTCTTTATTTCTTTTAGATACAATAATTAAACTTTATTTGAACAAAAGCGAAATTAAATAAAACTGATGTAAAAATTAAAATTAACGTTTTAACGCAACAATGATAATCTATTTTATAAATTTTTTTAATGCCATTTGGTCTTGGGCAGCCCAAATATCGAAATTTCGGCCAAAGCAACCCTGGGCGAATTCCACTTACGCCCAAATCGCCCGCAACGCCCATAATTTTCATTAAGGTAGGTTTTCCTGTACGCGACTGGACGCATCGTCAAGAATTTCGAAGTCAATTTTCTCGAAAATGAAGCGCGATGTGAAAAAAAGTTACTCTTTCTTTTCTACTTATAACAAGTAAATAAGTCGAGAGAAAGGAATACAATTTTTTGATATTGCGCTTCATTTTCGAGAAAATCGACTTTGAAGTTCTTGACGATGCGTCCAGTCGCGTATAGGGAAACCTACCGTAATGAAACTTACGATCGATTTGGGCGTAAGTGGAATTGCAGCCCAATTCAGGCGCCAACCGTCAATTTCAATTTTTGACTGCCGGTTGGTTTTGAACAGTAGCCGAAATGGCGGAATTCCGCCCGATCTGGCAACCCAGATCTAAAAATTTTAGAGGTTATGTGGTGATGCGGTGTTGCCACCTAGCGTGATCCAACGTCTAACAATAAAAACAATAATATTTTTGCTATCGCGTGATGATGTAAATCGCTGACAGTATGTCATTTGTACCATTGTTCGACCCTTTCGAAAATCTCCGTGTTGTTATTCGTTGAGGATTCTGCTGCAAGGTACGACTCGCTCGTGACGCATTACTACGACGAAGAAGATTCAGCTGAGATTATATTTCGCCTCTATGTAGCCCAGAAACGATTTCATATTTCCACCCGTGCCTTTAGAAGCATTCCTCGATGACCGTTTAATGTACTACGCACAAACGTTCGTTATACATCGATCGTAATCAATTTTGTACGAGATGCTCGCATTGATCCTAATAGACGATGTGCTCGAGCAATTCCCCACGCGAAGGTACTCCAAAAGTAATAACGCGGAATAAGGTTATTGGATTGCATAATGATGGAGGAAATTTTTTGGTAGGATAATGGTAGACTGTACTTTATCGCTCGTTTCTGCGTCGTGTATTTGTGGTATCTAGCGAGGCTTCGGTTCTAAATCTTTCGGATAGCATTCGGTTCTCACTGTCCTTAGAAAATTGAGACGCTCGTCTTCTTTCAGGTGGCGTAAGATCGCGTGGAAATAGATCATAAGCGTCGTCGAGGTTTTGCAGCTTTGGTAAATCTCAAGATACAGAAGATGAATAACGGTCAAGGTACAGCCGATGTGCAGGAAATAGTGAAGCTCGCGAAGCTGTTGCACCAGAACGGAGATAAAGTGCTGAGCGCGTCTGGCAAGCTTTCTTTGTCGACCACAATACTTTACAATCTGAACGTGGCTTTCTCTCTGATCGTGGACGAGCCCGAAGACGTAGAATCTTCGTTTCAAGTATGCAACAGCTCGAAGTTCGACATATTTCGAGATCTGAAGTTCCTGCACGATTTCGTGCAAAAGACGGTCGGGTTGAAGGTGACCTACTGCGCGAGCAATCCCAAGATCCCGGTCGATATCACAAAATTCAGGTGCTTGAAGAATCTGGAACTGAAGAAGATCAATATCGAGCTGATAAAAGGGCTCCAAGGAGTCAGAGGTCAACTCGAGAGTGTAATCTTGGCTGGTAGAAAAGGAATTTGTACAGTGAGCCAGCTGTTAGGTAATTATAAACACGGGAGGTCTAGAATCGATTGTTTCGACGATGTAAGAAATTGTCTTATGCAGCTAGCTGCGGTAGAGACGCTGGCATCGGGTTCGTTTGGGGTTCGTTGAAGCATTTAGCGTTGCCTTACAATGCTCTCGAACGATTGGACACATCCTTGGAACTGGCGCCGTGGTTACAGATAATAGACTTGAGCCACAACTTGCTAACGTCCGCGGACGAATTGTCCTGCTTACCTAACTTGAGATACGTGAATCTGGGATACAACAAACTGGAGGCAGTACCTACGTTCAATAAGGCTGCCTCGCACTCTCTGCGCGTATTAGTTCTGAAGAACAATTACATGGAAACTCTAAATGGTAATGCGCGAAGCGGAGTTTCCGTCGAAAATATTTTCGCGAAGCGAATTTTTCGTCGAGAATATTTTCGCGAACCGCGGCGAGGCGAAATTTTCGTCGTAAATCTTCTTTGAGACCCGCACGGTTTTCTTCTGCGACAGGTTTGCAGAATCTGGAATGCTTAACGGAGTTGGATTTATCGTACAATTGCTTAACGGAGCACTCGACTTTGCGGGCTTTGAAACGAATGTCGACTTTGTTGTGGGTGTCTCTGGAAGGGAATCCATTTTATTATCGCTCGAGACACAGACGGCTGTCCATAGAATACCTGCATCCGTGTTTAATTTACACCAAGGTGACTCGTCCATGGAATACAAACCGAGCGTTATAACGTTAGCCGCGTTACAGAAATGCGAATGAAATATGATTCAGTTTGTTTTAGACCATACACCGCTGTCGAGGTCAGAGAAGCAATGCATCGCGGAGAACCGACACGTTCTAATCGGATCCGGCCAGGCTGCGTCGAATGACTTTCTTGCCTCCGTGTCAAATTCGTTGAACCCTAGCAGCCTGACCGCATCTATTAGCTCTTCTACTTACAACGAGTTCGTAGTAGGAATGCCCACGGAATTACCAAGCAACGCGGAGAAGGGTTTACCGAAGAGCAAGAGAAGATCGAACGTGAGAGAAGCTGTTATCGCGGACGAACAAGACGAGAAGGAATTGGCGACCAGTGTTTGCAGCTCTTATTTAGGTAATTAATTATCGTTGAAGAGGCACAGGCAAGCGCGCGAATATTGTCGCGTTCACTTCGGCCGTTTCTTTCGCAGAACCGGCGAAGGATTATTTAGAGATAAAGGAGCAGATTTCGGCGTTGCGGGAGAAGTATGGGGAAGATAACTGGTTGAGCAGCCACGCTGGAACCTTTGTTCAGGATATCATGGGCTTGCAATCTTCGTCGTATTCTATAGTAATACCAGACTCTTCGCCGACAAGTCTGGAGGAAGCGAATAGCGGCCAAGATTCTGCGATCGATTTAATAAAGAGGACACAGGCCGAGGCGGAAGATTCCGAATACCCGGCGAAGGGGAATAGGGAGATCGATAAAGAGAAGAAAGGGCAGACCGAGGCATCGAACGAGGAAGAGAGTGTTTCCGAAACTCTTTCGAGTAGCGACGCCGCAAGTGCTCTCGTGAATATATCTGAGCCTCCCTACGATCCAATAGAAGGTAAGATATACATACGCGTGAGAGGTACATGGATTAATTACCGCTCTTTGCAAACACGCAGAAGCAGGAGATTTGTATCTAGTTCAGAAGAAGAACGAGGACAACGAGCTAGAAGAATTGTTCTTGATAATAACATTAGAGTAAGTGTTCTACTTTGCTCTATCGATCCATACATTGCTTCTTATTTAATTGCTGACTTAATTGCAGTGATATCAAAGAAAGGGATTCGATGACTGGGAAAGTGAAGTGCTCGTGGTCCACGAGCTCCGTGCTGTCGTGCGTACTGGGAAGAAGCGAGCCAGTCACGGTGGATATAATTTTTGACACGACACGCGAAGCCCGGCAAAATAGGAAGTATTTCGTGGAATCGGACGACGCGAAGGTAAAAAGATTAGAGACTGATTTAGAAACAGATGGCAGTTAACGTGTTGTCTAATTACATCGCAGAAAATAGTAACGACGATCGGCGAGAGAATGAAGAAGCGGCCGATATCGTTGAAAGTGTTCAAGTGCATGAAATGTTCCACCCACTTCTCTCAAGACACGGAATATGTCACCGTGATTAGTTCATCCACGTCAGGTATACTTTTGATAGCGGCACGAGCCGCGAGCGAACGTGAGCTTGTGATATTAAAGTGTATCGTTTTCAGCTGGAAAGCAGCTGAAATGCCCCACTTGCAAGAGCACCCTAGTCATCGAAACGGACGAGCTATCGAGCCTGGACAAAGAAAGCGAAGCTACCGAAGAGTCTTCGAATTATTCGACTAAAGATGAATACCCTGAAAACACAGTAAAAACTACTATGCAACATTCGGAGTCCTCCTCCAGCATCGGTAAGATCGATTTTAACTCTTGCAACCCACTTTGTAACCCAGCCTCTTTTTACGTAATTGTGGTGTTCCTTTTACGATCCAGTAAGTATGGGAACAGTTAACAATGTACTTGAGTATTTACGATGCTGAATTTTTATAACACTGGTGCCTTTCAGTTCTTAATAAGAATAATACATATTCATTCATTTTCTTGAATGTGTATTATGCACTAATCGTATCGCTGCGTATCCATGCGTTTCACTATCGACTGGGACTGTAACACACTAATCCCGGTGCAGGTGGAACGGAGGGTGGATCCGGCACCACTTCTGTGGTGCACTCCGACTCTCATACTCAAGCTCAAGCCTGCTGTAAGCTTCAGCCACGATAATTTACTACAGCACTTTCTGTTTCTCTCAGGCTTCCCTACACGTTTCAAAGGCAATAGGCTACTATGTTAACTGCTTGAATATTTAGCTTCTTTTACAATTTTTGTAATAGCCTATATTTTTGTTTCTGCGCTTCAAGTAGATTTTTATACTTTTCCCTGGCGGCTGTACTCAATACCAGCGTAAAGGACGAAGCGCGGAGACTGAAGCGAAGTTTTTACCGAGAATATTTTCACGAAGTGAAGTTTTCGTCGAGAATATTTTCGCGAAGCGAAGTTTTCGTTGAGAATTTTTTCGCGAAGCGAAGTTTTCGTTGAGAATTTTTTTTTGCGATGCAAAGTTTTCGCCGAGAATTTTTTCGCGAAGCGCAGCGATACGAAGCGAAAAGTTGATAAACAATCGAATCCCGAAGCGCAGCGACAATTAATTATTATTAATTTCGTTGCTTCTCTTCACCGCGCTTCGCCAAAATGCGCGGCGACCTCTTTCGCTTCGGTTTCCGCGCTTCGGCCTAGTGAGCGACAGCCTTAACGCTGTGAGAAGCAAAAAGAAAAGTATAAGCGCCAACTACAGCACACGCACTACACTAATAAATCTGTTAAGCGTTAATATACAATAAGCGTTGAGTAATCATTAAACTATATAGAAGTGAAGATATATCACTTTATCGTCAGCAGGTTCAGCGACAAGTTTGGAAGAATCAAGAGAATCCACTCCATCCGCGAGTACTTTAAACAAGAAATACGACAGCGACATAGAGATACTTAGCAACCCGAGTCAAAGTAGCATCGAAGTTCTGGACGAAGCTTCGAGGTAAGCTAAATTTCTTTTGTACCTTCGCTTTCGCATTGCGTTCTTATACGTAGAATCAATAGACGCGCTTATTTACACCTTAAAAGTGGTTACACGTTCAGTTAATGACTAATCGATTAACTCTCGCTTGATATTATTTCCATGATCACCGTAGAACTCATCTGACACCTCATAGAAAGCGCTCTTCGGAGGAAAGGCGCACTGCCGCTGCTCCAGCCCTCTTAACAATACCAGACGCATTGCCAATTATGACTGGCTTGACTGAGAGTAGCTCTTCAGGTTTGCTGTTACAAAATTACCAGCGTCTATTTCATTGCACGCATAATTGTAAGTTAATAGTTACTAGCAGATGTTGTATTTACAGGCTCTTTGACAGATAGTATTTGTACAGTGTACGAGAATAAGGTAATCAGGCAGGTTAATGCCGACGAAAAGTCCCTTAGCAGTAGTAATGATAAAGAGACCAGACACGCTCCCGTAACTAATTTAACTTCCATGCTGGGTGGTAGGTGAAACTACGGTCTCCTATATACTCGAACCCGGGGCACCGTGACTCTGTATAACGTTCAGATTTGTAGGTTTGCTTCAAAGTATAAAGCTCGGCAGTAATAAGCCGCTGGTGCTGAAAGAGGAAGAGGAACCGAATCTCTTGGCCAGTAATATCCAGTACTCTTACACAGATTTCAGCAGCATAGATCACAGAATAAAGTTGCACATCATCTTGAACGTATTTGAGCAGGAAAACGAAGAGCTCGTCCTCCTTCTTAGGGTAATACATAGAAACCTATGGTCCCGCCACTGTTTACCGTCCAAAGCAAACATTTCTCAACTTCTAGGCGGACTTTCTCATGCCTAACACGAACTCTACGTTCCCCGGTTGCTTGGTCTTATCGACGTCGAAAGTATACGTTCTGAAAATCGACGGATTAGAAGGGTAAAAGTGACTTAGTCGCAACTCGATGTTCCACGAAACCTGTGCCTTGTTTAAAGCCATTTATATTGTAGAGAGGATCCACAGCGTTGGCTGCACAAGGAGATTAGTTGGACGATGGACAGATTGAGATCTATCGCGCCGTTGCCGTTCAAGCAAGGTGTGCTGATCGAATTAGAGCAGCCTAACAAATTGACCGACGAGCTGCAGTCCAGTATTACGTTCCTCTGTATCCTACAAGACTTTCAAAGAACCTCTAACTTCCTATTCTATATCACCGGTGAGCAAAGAGGAAAGTGTTCGGCTCGCTCGTTCGCGTACTTTTAAGTAAATAGACGTTCCAATCGCAGACCTGTCGCTGCCACCCAGCTGCGAAGTTGAATTCACCGTGCCGGAGCATTGCACCGCTTTGATGCATCGATTGCTAAAAAAGTGCATGAATTACCAGGACGGAGATCCCGTGAGGCTGCTCGCTTTATTTTCCTCCGCTTCGTTGAGACGCGAACTCCTCGTCGATCAGCACGAGATGTCAAACTTGATCGTGACCGCGTCTGTGCTGGCGATATGCAACATGCAGTGGCTTTTGCCGGGGGGTAAAGAGGAGCCGCAAGTAGTGAGGGAGCAAGCTATGAGCAATCTGATCGGAGTGGTAAGCGACAGAAATTATTCTCGATTCGCACGAGGCAGAGTCGTGGAACGATTATTTTATGTTCGCAGGAGCATTACAGCTCGTCGTTGACGTTGAACTTTCTAGACGAGGTGGCGGGTCAGGAGGACTCGTGGGTGTTAAACTTTGTGTCTGTGAGCGCCGCGGAAACGGTCATCCATTCTGTGCAAACGCCGTGGGAAGAGCTGTTCTCGATCCCTTTGCAGATTAATACTTGCAAAGCGCAGGACGCTGAGCGCGTATGAAATGATTTTTAATATCGTAGAAGGATACTCTAGTCGAAGGACGCGCGCCAGGTGACCGTCAAACGAATGCAATTCATAAAAATATATCAACGCTACTTGTATTTTGCACGTACTGTACGGTTAGTCTCTTTTTTATAAAGTCTGTATGATTCAATGACTGGACAGACGATAATAAATGCTCTTAACATTAGTAACATTCGGAGATGTAAGTACGTAGTATGAGCCGTTGTAAAAAGCATAGGAAACATTGACTAGCATAATGCGACATAAACATTTCCTTCTGATAATTACGATAGCTATCTTATAAGGGATGCTTGGATACCCGAGCACTCTGATTTTTTTAAAACTGTGCGGGTTTGTACAGGACCTCGGTAGAAGCATCGGGCAATTTTTCGTTTGCGCCCGTTTTCGGTTCTTCGGGATGAAAACACGCCTTAAAGGGTTAATGTGTGATTTTCTATTTTTATATGATTTCAAAAAGGAGTTTTTTTTTATATGTTTGTCCCCGCGTAACTCCTCAGCATATCCTACACTGCATCAATATTGGCTCAATATTTTGCCAGTTCTGATTAATAGTAAAGAATGCTGTCACCTAATTATTTTTAGTTTATTTATGTACGTACGCGCATATCTCCTCAGCATGTGGTGTCAATATATATATAAAATTAAAAAGCTGAAAATAAAAAAAAGTTAAAACCGACTTCAAAAAAATAAAAGTGCACTAAAAAGTAAAAAATAATTTTTTCCCTTAATCTACGACTCTCATATTTTGCAAGTCGGCGCTTCGTCATTCGCACTGTATAAATCTGGCGCCCACTTAAAAAAAATTGACAGTCGTAGATTAAATAAGGGAAAAAATGATTTTTTACTTTTTAGTGCATTTTCTTTTATTGAAGTCGATTTTAATTTTTTTTCCTGTACATCTTGAAAACTGTATTAGATACAACAAAATCATTCCAATAAAAACTGCACGGCTTTATGCTCTATAAAACTGTGTAATCAAATTGTTTAAAATTTGTAATTTAAACAGAAAAAGTTTCCCCGCTACAAATTTTAAATAATTCGATTACATAACTTTATGCAGTATAAAAGACCGTTAAATTTTCTGTATAACAATTTTTTTTATATCTACGATAGTTTTCAAGATATATTGGAAAATAGGAAATCACACATTAACCATTAAGGGGCGTTTTCACCGCGAAGAATCGAAAATGGTCCCGTAGAAGCCTGCACAGTTTCAAAAAATAGACCTTGTTAGTCGTTGTAACAAATGGAATTTGTAACGGTGCTATTAATACTAACAATAAGTAACAGGAGATACGAGAAGTAACCTTTTATATCACTAATTTATTCTGCACTTTAAGTAGTCAAACAGTTAACGACGCTGTAAATCTTTATTCGTAGCTCTGCTATCGAAAGTAACGTAATGATTGTTTGCTAACATATTTCCAGAGATGGGCAAAAAATTATTTGAAATAAAAATTTCGTACACAAATTTTTATTTCAAATAATTTGTTGCCCATCTCTGCATATTTCACGGATAGTTTTTATGACTCACACGTGCATGCGCACAGTCTTTGTATACTACCGTTTGTATAACAATGTTTGTAAAGAAAGAATCGCAACGATGAATAAGGGCTCCCACAGACCAACGCGAATATTCGCGGCGGCAGCGGATCCGCCGCGGTTCAGCAGTTTTTTATACGTGGCGGCTTATGGGCAGCCTTATCTGATCCGCGTCGCGAATATTCGCGTTGGTCTGTGGGAGCCCTTATACGTGGCGGCTTATGGGCAGCCTTATCTGAGCCGCGAATATTCGCGTTGGTCTGTGGGAGTCCTAATACTTGAATAACATTGTCAGTCTGTGATATATATATTTTTTAATTTGTATCGTACATGGTTGTGTGTGTAATGTACCTTCTAAAATTGTATATTTCTATTTATAACAAAGAGAAAGAAACTAGTGAGAGAGACAGTCTCGCATTAGTTTCGTCGAAGCTGGTCACACTTCGTTTCGCATTCTGTACCTCGATGCGAATTAAGCCGTTGTTTACGTATAATCCACTGATTACTAGCAAAAGTTGGCACTAAATAAGTATCGCAATGATGGCGAAAGTGGCCTGTATATATGTAAATAAATTGTTATCGTGTCTATTACACGTCTCTATATTAGAAGATTGGAAATTATATGCTTTTCTACGAAATGCTGGCGTTGGCTTGTTACACCCTCCATAAATTTCGTACGAACCGTCCCGAAGGATAACATGTGTTCGTAAGAATAGGTGTTGCGTACAGCGCGAATATCTGAATTTCGTGTTACTATGGTCCTAATTGAGATGAGACACACCGTGTGCGTATTGAAGGCAAGGTGTATTGATGGTAATAGAGAATGTAATATGTAAATGAAACAGTCGCGAGATGCTGGAAATAACTCAGTAGGTTTCTGGGAGCTGTACGTGAAACGTACTCCAAGTTCGCATAAGTAGTCTGTTGAATTCGCTTGTAATACTCTCTTAAAAGTATATTTTCGTAGAAGGAGTGGTAGCGTAAGACGATATATTTAAATAAACATGAGCGGGATTGTAAGAATAATATATTTGCTGGGATTTAGTAAGTTAATCGCACTGGCACGTTCAATATTAATCTGGATAATTTTATATTAAGTCTCCTTTTAGTATCGCTCTGCGTGGGACATTTCGGATACAGTAAACGTGGTAAGTAAAGCCGGGGAACCACCGGGAAGCTAAGCTAAACTAAGCTATGCGATGCCATGCTATGTTTTAAAAAAATTAGCTTCAATACATTCTTATAGAACCGTTTCCATCAAAAGCTAAGTTAAAACATAGCAATAGAACATAATAGCATAGCTTAGCTCCCCGGGGGATTCCCGGCTTCATATTCTCTAATATACTTTCGCTTAGAGTGTTTATATTTGACTACGATTATGTTTTAGATCAACACATATGGGTGCAGAAATTCAAATTGTGCGGTGGAAAGTTACAATCCCCTATATCCATGTCATCGTTCCGATCAATCGCCCTGCCTTTACCTGCGCTCGAGGTAATCGGTTACCACGACTTCCTTCCGGGCTCGCTAGGTTTGAAGAACAATGGCCATTCAGGTAAAGCGAGTCAAATGCTTAAGCCGGGAATCCACCGGGAAGCTAAGCTGTGCTATGCCATGCTACGTTTTAAAAAAATTAGCTTCAATACATTCTTATGGAACCGTTTCCATCAACAGCTACGTTAAAGCCGGGAATCCACCGGGAAGCTAACCTAAGCTATGCTATGCGATGCTATGTTTTAACGTAGCTTTTGGTGGAAACGGTTCCACAAGAATGTATTGAAGCTAATTTTTTTAAAACGTAGCATAGCATAGCTTAGCTTCTCGGTGGATTCCCGGCTTAAAACATAGCATCGCATAGCATAGCTTAGCTTAGCTTCCCGGGGGATTCCCGGCCTTAAGCGCGTTCAGTCCCGATTTGACTTTACGTTCTTTCAGTTGCAATGAGCATAGCCAACGTTCCAAGAAGTACACGCCTGCCCTATATATTCGGAGCTGCGCTAAAAGCGAATGGAGAGTACGAGGTAGATCATCTACATTTCCATTGGGGTGCGAAGAATAATAGAGGCTCCGAGCACATTTTAAATGGAGTCAGGTAGAAGATATACGAGCATAGTTCGTTCAGATGTTCTCTTATTTCTCTAAGTTCTTCGGGTCCATTCTGTAGGTATCCGATGGAAATGCATATAGTTCATAGGAACAGAGCGTACTCGAACTTGTCTCATGCATTGAACTACGAAGATGGTCTGGCGGTTTTAGGAATCTTTTTCCAAGTAACTTTTATGTTTGTTTAATCTGTAATTGAAAGCTTGAAAGAACCTAATTGCTTCGCGTTTAGTTGCAGGAAGAAGACAACAAGCTACTGTCTCCCATTTTGAACGATTTGATAGACGTAAAGTGGCTGCACAATGAAACGAAATTGAAAACACCTGTAATACTAGCCTCGCTATTACCCCGGAACACGGACGTGTTTTATACCTACAAAGGTTCGTTAACTACGCCCCCGTGTAGCGAAGTGGTAACGTGGATAATCTTCTCGACGCCGGTACCGATATCTTTTACTCAGGTACTCGGAATGGTTTCGGTTAACATTTCTCGATTTAGAAGCGTTGCTCGACTCTACTTTTGTATCATCTACTTCCAGCTAAACAAGTTTCGACTGCTTTCCAACGGGGAAGATGCGATGGCAGACAATTACAGGAAACTACAAGATGCAGGGCTTAGAAAAGTGTACGTTAGAAGACTGAATTCGTTGCTAATTGCTAAGCACAATGGAACGACTTTCAATTGCACGAATTTAGACTGGTTCTGGCGCTGAATCTGAAATGGTAATACGAAAAGCCCTGCGCTCGTTGGAAGGAAATCAGTTTCAACGATACGCTTCGGTAAAATAATAGAATGTAATGTATTCGATTATTGTAAGATTGAAATACGTAGTTCAGTGTCTCGATATGAAATTGAACGCATCGAAGATACTACTTGCGGTTGCGGACTATGCCCGCTTGGAGCAAGATATGTAAACTTATAGTTGATATAAACCATTGAAGTTTAGTTATTGTTCAAATATTTATCTGGTCACTTGGAAAAGAGATTTATTTCATGAATCTTGGCTTTCATAGTTTTGCAAACCATTCACCACGATAATGCACTGCAGGGTTGCCAGATTAGGCCTGATCTTTTGCCGGAGATTTCAGTTTCGTGGAGGATTGGAGTGGGGTGGGGAAAGTGAGAGAAAAAAGGGCCAATGAAAAAATAGACATCTAAAATTCATTATAATAATGACTTATAAAGGAGTAATAATAATAATAATAAAAGTTTTATGAATATTTATTAGAATTTGTTACAGATTTGAATAGTTTTCTATTTCTTATAGCATACTGCAACATATTCTCCATTCTGCCGGAGATTTTTATTTTGCCTGCCCGAGGCCGGAGACAACGGTTTAAGACCTGAGACTTCAGCTAAATGTCGAAGATCTGGCAACCCTGGACTGCACTGTAACTAATTAATTAATAAAAAAATAATTGCAAATATTATGCACGAAGGTAGTCAGGCGCCTATACTCCGAGGTGCAACTCCAAAACTGTATAAATAAATTGCAGAAAATCGATAATTAAATAATACACGTTCCCGGATACTTCGATTCACTGAAAGGGAAATTATGTGTCCGAACACGCAAAATATTTATATATTTATTTGTAATCCGAGGACATAGGCCTCTTCTATGGGTACTAGCTAACATCATGCAATCAATTTTGATCACAAAATTATTTATTTATTGGTAGAAAAAGCTAATTATTACCCCAAGAAATCGTGTTCACTCTACTACATTCGTGAACGAAAGGTGCGAACCTAGCGGTCGATAACTTAACTACTATGTATGCAAACGCTGTTATAACTCCGTTGGTAACTAAGGCAACGAGTATCTTCTGCAGTTAAAGAAGGCATTACCGACGGGGGCAAGAGTCAGGAGCATCGACCGTCGGCAACACAGGTACCAGGAAATAAAATCATCGGCCGTCGATAACACAGGTACCGTTCGATAATTATATAGCAACTATTACAACCAGTTAACAATAATTAAGCAAAAACTTGGAACCTCCAAGTTCTCCGAATGCATTCAAAATTTCTCTAGGCAAACGAAATTAATTTTAGCGGCAGTTCAGCCGCCACTTGGACTATCCACGCGCACCTTGCCCAACTAAAAATGAACTGGAATACAAAAGCAGACCGCCCACCCTCGTCTTGAACTACGAGTAAACAGCCCATGTAGCCCCCAAGAATAATCAAAGACGAGGAAGCAGTGCCCAGGTCAGGTTAATATCAGCAGAGCCTTCGCCATACTCCCTATTTTCCGCACATCCTCCTTTTCTTCTCTACCACATCACAGCTCCCTATGCCTGCCACAGGGCCCTAATCACTATCATCCAACGCACACACCCTGCGGCAGTAGGTGTACCAAGAACGCGCCGCCTCGAAACGAGATTTCCACGATGGCAGAGATGGGATAAATTTGGAACAGCCATCACACCGTCGTTTCACGTACATATCCGCGCCAGTTTCGCGTCGGGGATCGTCTCTTGAACGTCGCCATCGCGGTGGAGGGCTCTAAAAGCATCCTAGACTAGCTCCGGCACTAACTAAACCAACTCCTCCACTGGGATACCGCAGAAAAGCAATTACAAAACACTACCAATGAAGGAACCACACCCTGTGCCTCATGAGGCCGATTGAATCAAGCCCGAGAAGCTGCACGTGTCTGCCCCCCTCCGAATGAAAACAAGTGCCTTTTGGATGGGCAGAGGCGCAGCCACACGAAAGGCACCAAGAGATTGCGGCAAGGAAGGTGTGACTATGGGGGTGTGAATGCGGGCTGTTGAAAGGGCAGCGCAGGATTTAAGAAACCACCATGCCTCGCTCGCGACAGGAGGTATTCGATCTGATGGTGGAGGCTAAGAAGCCGTCCAAGTGCATCCAGTTCCTCCGTTTCCTCTGGAAGTTCTTCAGATGCGTCTTCTCCCACGTGTCGCTGGTCTCATTGGTGGTGCTCTACTGCTTGATCGGCGCGTACGCGTTCGAGGCTCTCGAGGCCAGCCACGAGAAGGAGGTATGTACCCATTTTGCGCGCACAGGATGCTTTGACATTGCCCATAAATATTGCAAACCGGAGGTGGGATCAACACACTTTGACTGACGTCGGCGTGCTCCATCCCGAGGGAAGGGATCTCGCAATCTCGATGTCTTTGCGCGTCAAAGGACCATTTCCAAGAGCCTGGCGCCACTCAAAGTGTTAATGAAGACTTTTTACAGATAAATCACAGTGTTCTTTACACACCACCCTGTTTTGTGAATAGGTAACATAGGGCGAATGAAATGCGCATGGTTTAATCAGTGTTAATTTTGTTCGTTGACTTACAATTGTGGGATCAGGAACCCCCATAGAATAAGAGGGAGCCCGGACTAAGAGACCCCGGAGAGTCGGCGTTAGCCGTGGTGGCAAGCCGTGTGTATCTCTTTTTGCGTGGCTCCCGAACACGTAGGAATTTACTACACCTATTACTACACAGTTCTCTGTGGGTCGTAGGTAAAAAAAAGTATCAAGGATGTAAGAGGCAACGTGGCGGAGCAGCTCTGGAAGATCACCAAGGAAGTGGAGGTCCTGATTCGCGAGAACTGGACGGACAAAGCGCTTCGAGAGTTAAAGGCACGTCTGTTAATTAATATCCAACCTGATCTACAACTTCTCATTGTTATAACAACGTACTCGATGGCCATTTTCTCCAGGGCTTCGAGAGCCGTCTCGTGTGGATGATGGAGAAAGAAGGTTGGGACGGGAGAGAGGGGGAGGACGACATCCAGTGGACGTTCGCTGGGGCCCTGTTCTACTCCATCGTGGTCATCACGACGATTGGTAAGTCCCCTGTTAGGAAATGAGAGAGATATGTGTGAGGGTAAGACAGACGGAAGGAAGGAAGAGGAAGTTGCGTTTCGTTCCGGGCCTGCTTTAGACGCTGGGATGTTAGGAGTAGGACGAAACGGATATATATACGAAGGAGTGGGAGAACTTGCGAGAGAGCGGAACGGCCGAGTGGCCATCTGGTGGCGGTGACGGAGGTATCGCTACAGTCCTCTTCTCCAGGGGGCGGCCCACCGCCTAAGAAGAAGCATACTTCGTGTCTCGCTCCTCTTTATTGACCATGACTTTTACAAACGTTTCGGCTGCTAGCTGCACTAGTCTTTGGTATCTCCATCAGTCAAGGCAGAGTCTCCTCGAGAATGTGCACAGAAAATAATATAAGCCTGATCACTACTTCCTAATGCTATCCGTAAAAAAATAAAACTGACGATCTTTAAGCTTTCTCGTTGGTCTCCGCCTCGGTTTGATTCTTCTTCAACGATCGACTGAAAAGGTCGAAGTCATCGTAGTCGTAGTTGGACCCGTAGAGATTGCCCTGAGGCCTTGGATAGGGATTCACGTTCTGCCCTGGGTTGGGGTAATTCCCTGGGGGATATCTGTTGCCGGGATAGAAGCTCCCCGGTGGCCTTCGATTGCCATAATAGTTGGGCGTTTGGGCGAACGACGCTGGGCCGTATTTATTCGGATATCCCTGAAACAAGCGTGGACCATCGCTGTAATTAAACCTACATATTAAAATCCTAAACTGTTCACAATATTTCGCTACATTCGATTAAAACATCAAATTAAATCTTTTATATCTTCCAACATACCGAGCTGGAGGGATAGGACCCTCCGCCATATTGGCCAGAAGCTAGGGCAGGATACTTCCTGCTACTGAAGCAGCAATACTGTTTCTCCGCCGAGCAGCTCCCCTGTGAACGTAACATCAACGAAAGTGTCATTTAATAATCATTTAACCCTTTGCGAACGAAGGTTGAGACGCTTGACGTCCGCCGCGTGCGGGAGCCCTGTAGCCCCATTTGCTCGCCGTACTCCCTCGACGCCCATCGGCGTTCCCCGCACAGGCTACGCTGACTGAACGAATATATGAGCTCCTCGTCCAGCAAAGGGTTAAAACACACCCGGGGCGGTTTCTACACCGATACTCACGAATTTCAATCCCGTGGAGGGGCAGTTGAAGCTGTACCTGCACCTGCAGACGTCGTAATCTTGATATCGCGGGTCGTCCCTGACCCAGGATGGCACCAGCCCGGAATTCAACGGGCCGTTATCGATACCGCCAGTGTACGGGGGCCTGGCAAGTGAGAAACACCATGGAGGAATGTATTTTACCGCGATTAAACCTCTGACTTCGCAAAGAAAGTTGGCGCAGCTCCCACCGGCGGGGATTGTATTGTGTAATATCGGACGCGGTGGAAGAAAGTCATCTTGTTGGATGATGAAAAGACGCGGGATACCTTTTTATAACGCCCGTTGGCCCGCCAGGTCCGACCAGCACTGGCGGAGTCCCTTTGTTGCCAGGATATGACGCGGGCACAATGGGTCTGCTGTTAGGACCGTATGGTCCGACATTTTGTGGCCTGTATCCCGGCAAAGGCCTCTCGTCGAAGTCCTCTAGGTTCTCGTTTACCAAGTACCTAGGATTTCGACACGTGAATGGGACATTATACATACACTAGGAACGGGGTTTCTTGCTACGAGGCAATGCTTCTTCCAGGCAATTAACTCATCGTCCAGGCCCGGCTCGTCCTTAAGGCAAAATTAGGCAGCTGCCTAGGGCGTAGAGTTGAAAATGGTCTTTTCATTGTTGGCATTTCTTAAAATCAAGTTTCAAATGAAATATTACAAGTTGGACTGTAAATGTTTTAAGCTACGAATAAGAAATCAGAGAAACGTCATAAAAAAGCTTAAATAAATGTATTATAAATGAGGCGTTGAGAAGAAAAAAAGGACTAACCACACACTTTTTGCGAAATTGAGTTAGTAGCAATAATGTATTCGAATGGGCTCTACTAATCACATAAAATAGGGGAAATTATTTTTTTTTCAATATGGGTTAGTCAGTTTTTGCTCTCAATGCCACGAATAAACGGCACAAAAAGACTGGACCCGGGCCTGTCGTCATCCCTTATGAAAGTCAGACGGGGGGTAAGAACGTTTGGTCTAGCAACTGTTCGTAGTTGTTCACTGATGCTTATCGATGGGTTTTTAAATTTTCAAAGCTACATTGTGGGCTCCCAGTGGGAATTAGTGAGAGTCACTATAATTTCTGATGGTGTGGCAGAATTTCCTCCTCAGTTTATGCAATCTGTAGCAGTGCAAATGAGCCAGCAGAGGCCAAGAAACATTGCTCCGTAGGATTCGACGTTGAGATGGATACTAAAATCGAAGCACACCTCTTATCAGCTCCACTCTTCTGCTCGTTGCCTTTCCAGACCCATCCATCCTTCTCAGAGTGCACCGTGGCGACTAGGCAGCAAACGAGGACCAAGGACTTCATGTCCCCAGCGGAGTAATTAGTTTTGCACGATAATAGGCAGGATTGTTATGAGAGACCGCTGGTCAGCTTCACGCCGCCGAATATCACTGGCACGCCACTAAACGAGAGTGAAAGTGAATCGCGTCTTTATATATGCACCGTTGGAAGGTGAACGCACCGCGTGGCTCGCTTCGAGGTCCCTTCGATAGCGATCTCGGATCAACAGCTTTCGTCTGGGGTGAATCACCCTTTGAAACGGGGCTGCTGGGGAATTTCGGTCAGCAGAGCCCGGGGGGGGGGGGGGAGGGGGAAAGCGAGTGTTTGCCAAATATGGTGAATCCTAGGAGACTGGTACCCCCAATATGAGGCTGGTCTAATGCAGTTGGTGTTTTAGTGGGGAGGGATTTTATGGTGAGATCGAACCCATCACTAGAATTCCAAGGGCAACTTTAGGGAATTTGCGATTAGGAATTGTAACATCGAACCCATCACTAGAATTCCAAGTATGTACAATATTAGTAAAGTTGTAAGTAGGAACTGTAATATCGAACCCATCGCTAAAAAGTCCAACTTTAACCTTATTGAAATTGTGACCGGGAACTGTAACATCGATCCCATCACTGAGAAGTGCAAGTACAACGTTAGTGAAGTTGCAACTAGAAATTCTAAAATCGAACCCATCACTAGAATTCCAAGTATGACGTTAATAAGCTTGCAAGTAGGAATTCTAACATCGAACCCATCACTAGAATTCCAAGTATGTACAATATTAGTAAAGTTGTAAGTAGAAACTATAATATCGAACCCATCGCTAAAAAGTCCAACTTCAAACTTATTGAAATTGTGACTGGGAACTGTAACATCGATCCCATCACTGAAAAGTTCAAGTACAACGTTAGTGAAGTTGCAACTAGAAATTCTAAAATCGAACCCATCACTAGAATTCCAAGTATAACATTAATAAGCTTGCATCTAGGAATTCTAACATCGAACCCATCACTAGAATTCCAAGCACAACGTTAATGAGCTTGCAACTATGAATTGTAACATCGAACCCATCACTAGAATTCCAAATATAACGTTAATAAGCTTGCAAGTAGGAATTATAACATCGAACCCATCACTAGAATTCCAAGTATGTACAATATTAGTAAAGTTGTAAGTAGAAACTATAATATCGAACCCATCGCTAAAAAGTCCAACTTCAACCTTATTGAAATTGTGACTGGGAACTGTAACATCGATCCCATCACTGAGAAGTGCAAGTACAACGTTAATAAGCTTGCAACTAGGAATTCTAACATCGAACCCATCACTAGAATTCCAAGCACAACGTTAATGAGCTTGCAACTATGAATTGTAACATCGAACCCATCACTAGAATTCCAAATATAACGTTAATAAGCTTGCAACTAGGAATTCTAACATCGAACCCATCACTAGAATTCCAAGTACAACGTTAATAAGCTTGCAACTAGGAATTCTAACATCGAACCCATCACTAGAATTTCAAGTCCACCCTTACCAAACTAGTAACCAAGAAGTATAGCATCAAACCCATCACTGGCCTCCCAACTCCAACCTCTATAAACTCGCACCTAAATAGGAACGAAGAAAACTGCAACCGCCCATCGAAATGATGAGCACAAGGAGCAGAGTGGCCATGCCCACAGCTGCAGGTGAACGACCTAGGCAGGAGAGGCTAAAAATGACCTCCAAAAAGTAAACGATCCGCTCACTGACCTTGGAGTCTAACTCCTAAGCCACTAATAAGTTCCTCTAGACCTTCCAAAGCCAAAGTTGGACATTCAGTTCCACCCAGGTGGGACGTTATACAATCATGGCCCCTAAGATGCGACCTTGGTACTCCTAAAACTTAAAGGCCAGCACCTGAACGATGACATCCTGCGCGACGCAGCAGTACCACTGACACGAATTACATTTCTCGTTCAATGGAACATGTACCAGATGGACGGATATGTAAACGAGTGAATGCAACCAGTTTGGGTTACACGGGAACGATTCTTTCTCGACGACGTCCTTCGACCTGGGAAAACCCAGCAACGTGGAAGGGGCCCCATTACACTTGCTTCTCCCTCTGACGTCTTTTACTTAAACAAAATCAAGCCAAATGACGTAACCCGCGGCTCCCCCAAGGACGCCCGCTGGCTCTTTGCACGAGGACGGTTCTTCTCCGTGAAATGGACAGACATCAGCGGTCATGCAAACTCGGTTGCATCATTTGCGCAACACCGGAGACATTAATGGCACTGAGCCATCCTTCCACTTGTGACCTGTCATTTCCTCAGCGAGGGGGCACGCTCCACGATCTGCGGGGGACCAACGAGCTACAGGGACTTGATTTTATGACGAGAAAATCCAAATCTAAATCTTTCGGGGATTTCAGGAGAAAAGCTGAAGCTTGAAGTTGCGTCGTAGTGATGTAAGGAGATTCGCAATTATATGGGTTCTGAATGTTTCTTTTATCGATAGTGTTAACTTTATGGTGGCTAGAAAGAAATTACATGATCACTACGCCACTCTATTTTCGCTACACCCACTTTTACCATAGAAATGGCAACAGGTCATAGATAGCCAAGAAAAATACTTGGATTAAAACTACTTGTGATATATTTTTATTTTTAATAGAGACTTCGATTTGATAAAGCGAACGAATTTTCGCACCGACCTAATAATAATACTTATCTGTATTGCACACGAAGCTCAGGAATAATACTAAAGAGCATTCGAATTAAGGAAGAGGAAATGGACAGAGACGTAAACAAGTTACAATGCCCACTGCAGCAGTTGGAATGTTAGAGGCAATCGTGTCAGAGGTCGGGTGTTAGATAGAGTCTCTGATCGGAAGAAGGAAATGGCCACTCCCAGCGTCCCCGTACTCGGTATAATTCCATTCCAGCCAAGAGGCACGATCAAACGGTCCTTTCGAAAGAAAATTCAATGATCAAGGTCATTTTCCCCAGCCACGGAGGAAATTCACTTTTCCCGCCGGGCGAGGAGGCCGCTACCCTCCAGTAATTCGTTTTCCCTGATTTTTATGCTCTTCGCGTCGCTGGCTGGCCACCTCGTCGATTAAGCTCCTCAAAATTGCGAGTTCTTAAAGACACAAGTTCTATTTTTTAACATATTTACATTTCTCTGGCAAAATATGTATTCTCTAAAGAAAACTGCAAAGTTTCTAAAAGGTCACCGAGACATCGGTTCGATAAAGCGAACCTTTGCTCGGACCTCGTAGAAAGCCCGCTTAAAAATTCGCGGAGCAGTCTTATCGGGGCCACAAGAAGAATCGGTGCAGCGGAGTGTACACGCAAAACGCGTGACCGAGTTGCATTCCGAAATCGGACTAGCCGCCCGAACATCCGCTCCCTTTTGTGCTGGATCGATCGATCCTCGTCCACGTCCGGCGGAAGCGGTCTATCTCTTGCCTCTGCTTTCGAGTTTTTCGAGTCGGCCGACTACTTTCCCCGCATTCGAATGGAAGGGACTCGACCGCGAGCTCCTGTACCGAGGGAGACGCTTCTCGATTAGGAGTCGTCGATAATAGGCGGACGTAAGAATATGTAAATAAGAGCTGCTCGAAAGTGGAGACGTCGTCGACCTTGACCCAGACTCGTGGATCAATCTCTGAGACGAACGATTTTTAGAGGCTATTGCGAAATCGCTGTTGGCTCGCGTGAACCTTGACGATTCTTCCGAATATTGCCTTCTTCCGATGTCTTTACACGCAGAAGGTTCTATTTGTATGGTAATCGATGCTGGAGGCTGACTATTTACCTCCCCAGCCTCAGTATTTCGCTTTCGAATTTATAGTAAGGAGGTGATTTCCAAGGGGAGTAATGGCGCTCGGTGCATGAAAAAACTTTGAGGTTTAAATTATTTCGGTTCTGAGAATAATTCTTGTTTAAATGTAGGCTTTGAGTATACCTTCTTTGGGATTAAGGTGTTCCTTGGATCAGGTGCTCTTTGGATCAGGTGTGCTTTGGATCAGGTGTGCTTTGGTTCAGGTGTGCTTGGGATCACGTGTGCTGAGGATCAGTTGTGCTTTGGATTAGTTGTGATTTGGATCAAGTGTTCTTTGGATCAGGTGTACTTGGGATCAGGTGTGCTTTGGATCAGGTGTGCTGTGAATCAGGTGTGCTTGGGATCACGTGTGCTGAGGATTAGGTGTGCTTTAAATCATGTGTGTTTTGGATCAGGTATGCTTTGAATCAAGTGTGCTTTGGTTCAGGCGTGCTTGGGATCACGTGTGCTGAGGATCAGTTGTGCTTTGGATTAGTTGTGATTTGGATCAAGTGTTCTTTCGATCAGGTGTGCTTGGGATCACGTGTGCTTAGGATCAGATGTGCTTTAAATCAGATATTCTTTGGATCAGGTGTGCTTGGAATCAGGTGTGCTTGGGATCACGTGTGCTGAGGATTAGGTGTGCTTTAAATCAGGTGTGTTTTGGATCAGGTGTGCTTTGAATCAAGTGTGCTTTGGTTCAGGTGTGCTTGGGATCACGTGTGCTGAGGATCAGTTGTGCTTTGGATTAGTTGTGATTTGGATCAAGTGTTCTTTCGATCAGGTGTGCTTGGGATCACGTGTGCTTAGGATCAGATGTGCTTTAAATCAGATATTCTTTGGATCAGGTGTGCTTGGAATCAGGTGTGCTTGGGATCACGTGTGCTGAGGATTAGGTGTGCTTTAAATCAGGTGTGTTTTGGATCAGGTGTGCTTTGAATCAAGTGTGCTTTGGTTCAGGTGTGCTTGGGATCACGTGTGCTGAGGATCAGTTGTGCTTTGGATTAGTTGTGATTTGGATCAAGTGTTCTTTCGATCAGGTGTGCTTGGGATCACGTGTGCTTAGGATCAGATGTGCTTTAAATCAGATATTCTTTGGATCAGGTGTGCTTGGAATCAGGTGTGCTTGGGATCACGTGTGCTGAGGATTAGGTGTGCTTTAAATCAGGTGTGTTTTGGATCAGGTGTGCTTTGAATCAAGTGTGCTTTGGTTCAGGTGTGCTTGGGATCACGTGTGCTGAGGATCAGTTGTGCTTTGGATTAGTTGTGATTTGGATCAAGTGTTCTTTCGATCAGGTGTGCTTGGGATCACGTGTGCTTAGGATCAGATGTGCTTTAAATCAGATATTCTTTGGATCAGGTGTGCTTTGGATCAGGTGTGCTTGGGATCACGTGTGCTGAGGATTAGGTGTGCTTTAAATCATGTGTGTTTTGGATCAGGTATGCTTTGAATCAAGTGTGCTTTGGTTCAGGCGTGCTTGGGATCACGTGTGCTGAGGATCAGATGTGCTTTGTGCTTTAAATCAGATATACTTTGGGTCAGGTGTGCTTGGGAACACGTGTGCTTTGGATCAGGTGTGCTTTAAATCAGGTATTCTTTGGATCAGGTGTGCTCTAAATCAGGCATTCTTTGAATCAGGTGTGCTTTAAATCAGGTATTCTTTGGATCAGGTGTGCTTTAAATCAGGTATTCTTTGGATCAGGTGTGCTTTAAATCAGGTATTGTTTGGATCAGGTGTGCTTTAAATCAGGTATTCTTTGGATCAGATGTGCTTTGGATCAGATGTTTTTAAACATTTAGGTGTTCCTTGAACCAACTGCTCCCCTAATTTTACAAAGTCAGCTGTCAATCCCTCACCTCTGCGTCATTCGAATCCCCCTTCAAAGTGGTAGTAATTTTACATGCTTTCCTAGTTCTAACTTCGAGTTCAACTGGAAAGGAAGCATTGCACAGACAATCCTTGTTCCAAAAAGAAAACTAACGAAGGGGTCACTGACTTGACGTAGACAATTCAATGGTATAACGAATTAAGCGTGCTTTACGCAACTGGGAAATTACGTAAAGCTAATCGAGCGTCCCTGTTCGCCAGGCTACGGCCACATAGCCCCGAAGACCAAGAACGGGAAAGTCGTGACCATATTCTACGCTATCGTCGGAATTCCCCTGATGTTGCTCTGCTTGTCGAACATCGGCGATATAATGGCGTCGAGCTTCAGGTAATCCAGATTCTGAAACTACATTTTCCTACACGGAGCAGAAAATATTGACCCTTTGAGATCACTTCCTCGACTTGTGAATCAAATAGCGACGAATATAATCCAACTAACGTATTGCTAATTGCCAGTGACACTGAACGACCAATATTTTCTGCACGAGTGTAACGGAGCTCCACTGGTGGTCAAACGAAAGTGTAACACGTGAGCGATAAAGGAAAAACCACAGTTTCGCAAGAAGCCACTGCATTCCTCGAACTTAAGATCACTGATGTGAAAATAATTTGCAAAATCTGTTATTAAACTTTTTAGACTTCCCTTTGACCACTACTGTAATTATACAGTAGGTACTGGAAATATTTATTGCGGCACTCGAATATTAAATACCTCATCACTCTATTATTGCAAAAATATTGCCAAGAAAATTGTGCTTGCAGAATTTGAGAGTGATGCAATAATTATTTCTAATACTCTGCTCCCACCACTTCCCTCACTTCAGGTTTCTGTACTGGAGGGTCTGCTGCTACGTGTGCACGAAGCCACCGAAGAAGAGGCGTCCAAGGGTTCCTCTGGGCAGATCGTACTCTATGAGACAACCAGGGTGACTATTTCTATTTTCCTGCGCAAAGATAGCCCTGTACCTAATGACAAGGGTGTAACAGATGCGAAACTCTTTGAAGGCGATACGGGGGTAACAGGGCTAGCTTTCGAAGATCCATCAGGGTGAGCCAGAGGTCCGCGGACTCAGCATTGGGCCTCTCAGAGAGTATGACGAGGTCCTCCATCTCCGACGTGGACTGCAAGTATGGCCTCTTAAAGACTTTAATTATTCAAACCGATTTACTGTGATCAAAGTGTAGCTAAGTATAGAGGGCGTCTAACTATAATTTCCCTGCTATACGAGGAAGTGACTAAAGAGGGATTATACTCGTACTAAATAACTTTACGTTGGTATATAACTGAAGCTATGCACCCCTAGGCGACGCTCTGATAATTAATTTTCATTTCCCGGAGGTACAATCCTCGAAGATACGACGACGCGGAGCAGAAGAGGCCGAGTCCCTCTTATCAGCCTCCAGGCAACCCGCATTTAGGCTTCAAATCGGCGACAGTTTGCAGATACTCGGATCTGCCATCGGAAGCTTCAAAACCTACGAGAGGTATTTAGATCCCTCAGAAGCTCCAAACAGTTACACCAAACTTAGAGTATTCTAAAGGACGATTATATCCAGCTAGCCCCAAGTTGACGACGCAATCATTAGATAGAAAGCTGTTGATGAATCGTTCTCCAAATGACACAGACCGTTCGCCAGTTCTGTGCAACAGATACGCCCTGGACGACCTGGACAACGAGCTGCTGCGGTGGCAGGCTCCCACTGGGAACAGACGTAAGCACATACCCTACCCAAGTCATCGGCAGATCCTCTTCTCCAAGTTACATATCCAAGAAACCTGTATTCACATGGTCAATATACTTTGGATGACTGACAGTGGGCATTTCGAGGAAACCAGGGGACACAGGGGCGGCAGAGAATGGCGAAAAGGCGACCCCTTACACCACAAGGCCGTTGCCCAGGCGGTGTCTGTCGGTGGAAGGCGCCACCGCCAGTTACAGAACTAATGTGCCGACAGCGTTGCGAGCACCCTCGGTCTACTTGGAGATGGATACCTCTAGGAGACCCCAGTCGGCACGGTCCAGGCGCTACAGGAGCAACTACGCCGTTGGTACGCGTGCGTCCCGCGGGAAGCATCGCGCAGGGGCCTGTCTAACGTCACGTGACGGTGTTTTCAGCTCGGTCGTACAGACGCGAGACGCTGCCGTCGGACATTATGCCGCAAACTGGGCTCCCCGTTCACAAGCAGGCCTATGGGGACGAGTTTGACTCCGATTACGAGTACTACACTACAGTGGAAGATCAGGACAGGCAGCCCATTAAGCCGGTGCCCATTTGGCTCTGCGTGTTCCTGGTGGTCAGCTATATATTTGGGGGCGCGTTCCTCTTCAGTGCCTGGGAAAATTGGCCGTTCCTCGATTCTGCCTACTTTTGCTTCATCACTCTTACCACCATTGGTGAGCGAAATCAATTTTTACCTTGTCTTTGGACAGTGCTATAGGCGGAATAAAAATAGGTGGTCAATGTGGGTTGGTTAAAGTAAGTGACCTGTTGGTTTGGAGCTGTGTAGGTTAATATTGTGGTGGGGAGTAGATTTGTGAGTAACCCACTTTGCTCCTTAACTTTGAATAGTACTATAGCAGGGACAAAATCAAGTGGTCATTTGGGGGGTTGTTTAAAGTAAGTGACGTGTTGTTTTGGATCTGTTTAGTTTAATATTGTGGTGGGGAGTAGATTTGTGAGTAACCCACTTTCCTCCTTAGTTTTTAATAGTACTACAGTAGTGACAAAGGCAGGTGGTCACTGCGAGTTGCTTGAAGTGAGTGATCCGTTGTTTGGATCTGTTTAGTTTAATGTTGTGGCTGGGAGTAGATTTGTGAATAACTCACTTTGCTCCTTAACTTTGAATAGTACTATAGTAGAGACAAAATCAAGTGGTCACTGGGAATTGCTTAAAGTGGGTGACGTATTGTCTTGGATCTGTTTAGTTTAATATTGTGGTGGGGAGTAGATTTGCGAGTAACGTCCATTTCTCCTTATCTTTGGATACTATTATAGTAGGAACAAAATCAGGTGGCCACTAGAGGTCACTTATAACCACTACCCCGCCATTTTGTCTCTGTGTGGCCCAGCACTATGGTGAGGGTTAACCTCTTTGTAGCCTTGAGCACGCATTCGATTTTGCTGTGACTATGGCTAATCTACAAACCTCCTTACCATTTTCAAGGCACAATCTAGAACGATCTTAAAATCCTACCAACTACAAGACTCTTAAAAATATTCCTTCTAACTATTCCACAATTAATTAGTAGCAAGCAACTCGTCCAAAGCGTCGACTTTTTTTCGCAATATTAACACAGACGATTGCTGGGTACGCCGATGAGAGATCGTAAGAAAGCCCGCTGGGGGTTCACCGTGTTTCAGGGTTCGGGGATTTCGTGCCTGCGTACAAGCTCGACGCGCACAAAGGGATCGCGGTTTGCTCGTTGTACTTGTTATTTGGAATTGCTTTGCTGGCGATGAGCTTTAATCTGGTGCAAGAGGAGGTCATCAGCAATGTGAAGAACGTCGCGAAGAGGCTCGGGATCATCAAAGAGAGCGACGACGAGGAAGATGCCGGCGACTACGACGCGTACGACGTTGAATACAACGACGAGGTCGACGACGAGCTCGAGGGCTACGCCCTCGATAACCCTCGATCTCACTCGATGACAAGGAACGCTCGAGGAATATCTGTCGCGTAGCCTCCTGCACGATAGCGGCCCCACCCTTCTGTTTCAAATCGCGCCACTAATTCTCAACCATTCACGCGAGAAACAGAAGCCCCACAATTCTATTTAATAAACAAACAAGCAATTAACTCCGAGCATCTCACGATCGAACTGTAACCCTGCACGCAGCCGACCCGCCGCGCACAGCGGCCACACCGGTTGCCTATGAAGGCGCGCTGCGCCCCTTAAACTCGCCTTCCATCCGTACACAGCGCACGTGGTTCTCGTCGAATCGAGCGGTGGACCTAAAACTGTCGGTACATTGCCACCCAGGCTATATCCCGGCACGATTTATACGGTAAACCAGGGGAAACCTTGCGCCAAACCGAGGTCCCACTCTTCAGAGTTCCGATTGCTCGAAAATAGCAACGTACCGCGGGGGAAGCCTCGTATATAATTCCTCGTCCGCGCGAGGTGTGGACGCCTGGAGTAATACACCAAGAGGCCTCTTGTTTGTCGGACGATAAATTCCGAGGCCCTCTTCCTGGACGGCTACCGGGTGTCCAGGAAGTGGGAATACGGTCAGGGACGGGCAGCTTGAACCCGTGTATTTTTAGCGGCGTGCTATTTTCACTCTGTGTGCCGAACGAAGTGGTACGGAACCAGTGCACGAGGGAACATCGCGGGAGCGACTCGTCTCACGCGATCGTCCGCGTATCGACACCGAAAAAGGGACTCGAAACCGCTCGGAACGTCCCGCGTGTCCAACGTAACCAGTCAAACCAGTGCCGTGACCTCCGAAACGTCCCCCCCCCCCCCCGCTCCCCAACTCCCGGCGACGAACGCGAGGAGAACAATACACCAGCGGCGACGAGTTTTAACGAGCGTCGCAGATGAAAGGGGAAAGATGATCTACAAGAAGAAACGTGGATACTGGCGGACGGAGGGTTCAGCGCGTGCCAACACGTGGCGAGTTGTCGCGGTAGAGCGTCCGACGCTGACGCAGGCATAGACGCGTCTATGTTTAGACGCGGGGAGGGGAGAGCCACCAGGGAAATCTTGCGATGAAGTTCGGTAAGGCGGGACGAAGGAACGGTGGCCTCTACCGAAAAAACTGACGCGTCCGTCTAGCTCGGCGATAAAGACCGTCACGGCTTTCTTCCTCGTGGAGGCCAACCCCTCCCCCCCCCCCCTTCTCTGCAAAACGGTTACACAATAGGTATCGTTAAGCCGTTTCGAAGGAGCGCGTTTTCGATTCTCCGCGGAGCCGTGACGAAGTCGATACCAGACCCACCGAACGATATATAATTCAGGGAAGCAGAAAGGGGCCGCGATACGACGTTTTCTATTAAACGCGGCCTACTGTAATTTTCTGTCCCGTCGGGTCAGCGGTCGCGTATAATCCGTCGCCCCTCCCCCGTTTTAGCATTCTACCTTGTCCCCCTCTGACCGTTTTGCGCGGGGGGGGGGGGGGGGGTGGATAGCCGGAGGCTGAGGTTCGCGGAGGAAGCAGCTGTTGGGTCGATCTTGGCGGAGGAGCGTATTAATCGATGTCCTTAAATACGGAGGAAGATTGGTCGCGGATTCTATCGTCAGGGGAGGTTCTTCGGTGAGTAGACGTTTCGGTGTTTGCTACCTTTTGCGACGCTGCTTGGGATACTTTGGAAAGGCTCCGTGCTGAGTGTTGTAGCTTTTATCGGGCACGTACAGGTTTGTCTCGTTATAAGCTCGACGGGGGACAGGGCGAATCTCTAACGAAGCCTTTGTTTCCACTACGAACAAAGTAGTGAGGGTAGAAATCAATTTTATTCAAATAAAAATTCGAATAACAAATGAAAGTGAAAAATATTATTCCTCACGTGTCGAATAAAGTTAACACCGGTTAACTTTGCTGGTTAAAGCTAAAGTTGAAAATATTTATTCGATGCTGAAGTTGAAACTATATCGAGGCTTAAGAAAATTAACTTTATTCGTCAAATAATCTAAAGTTAAAGTAACTTTTATTCGATCCGTTATTTCAATAATTCTTTATTTAGTTAATGCCAAACTCTGGTAGAAAATATACTTCTAACGAGACAAAGGACACGTACTTATAACGAGGCAAAAGTGTAAAAAGCGTGCTTTGTGGCTCTCCGAGTTTCTCCGTTGCATCGATTAACCCTCGGGTCACTTTTGACCCATGGTGGAATTTTTATTGTACCTGCTTTGGAACTAAGTAGGTTTTGGATACTAAATATTAGCTAACAGTGCTCGTGACAGAGAAAGGGACAATTGTGTTATATGGGTCAAAAGTGACCCACCGGGGCGAGGGTTAAAGAAGAGCCTTTCTTGGTGATTTTAGATCAGGGAAACTGCGCTACTCATGGGTTTCTTTACCGAGGCGCGCTTCTGAATACCAAGATGGTGGCGGGAAGTAGGCGGTGGGCGTGAAGAAATCGCGCGATATCTCGGGGACATCGGATGCTGGATGAAAGATGGAAGGGGATCGTTCAGGGGGTTCGACCAGGAATTGCCAGCGCGGAAGTTATCGCGGTCGTAGCGGTAGAAGGAGAAAACGGAGGCGGAAGCCATGGGGTGAGAGGATAGCGGACTGGACCAGGGCCCTGATAGCCTTCCTCTTCAGCAACGTTGGTATAGTGTGCCTGGTGGTCGGGTATACTATAGCTGGAGCCTTCCTCTTCACTCACATCGAGGGTAGATACAGCCGGGACGTTGCCGGGGACGTGATCAGGCTGAGGAACGAGACAGCTGACACCCTCTGGGAGCTCACTTCCAAGGTGACACGATGTTTCTTCCTCTTTCCTGCACCCCCTCCTTTCCCGCCCATCAGATTCACCATATCGAGGCCCATGAAAGCTAATGCTAAGTACACTCTCGTCCAGAAGTCACTGGACACCTGCTCGGCACGTCGAAAGCGTGATACTTGACCCAGATTACATACTTTTCACCAGCTTCATTACCTCATTTAGGCATAAATATACAGCCAGGGCCGGCCTCTTCTATACAGGGGCCCGGGTGCAAGAAATATTTTGGGGCCCCAAAGAATTTCTCAACGGTAAAAAAGTATAACTTCTTAAATCACGAGAAAAGGATAATAATAACAATAATAAAGAAAATAAAAAAAATTAACATTAACATATTTTCAATATATGACTTTTCTATTGCCATATCATTAATAATATTGGACTGTTATATTATTATATTACAAATTACGTTCTAATTTCTTTTTTTCTTAATTTCAATCAAATAAAAAAATTTCGTTCGCATTTTTTTTATTTCCTTTTTTCGTCATTTTTCCTTTTTCTGGGGCCCAAGTGCCTTGCACCCGTTTCACCCCCCCCCCCCCCCTGTGGCCGGCCCTCTACAGAGTACTGAAAATATTCATTGCATCACTCGAATAAATAAGTTACCTCTTTTATCTTTTTTATCACTTATACCTCTTTTATTATTATTAGTGCCTACTAGTAAAATATTATTTCAAGATTTATTCATTTCGAAAATGAGTGGCTCACCATCTTGGCCAAGATAGGGAAGACTGAGAGTGATGCAATGAATATTCTCAGCCCCTACTGTACACTAATTGTAAGCTTCAAGCTTTCGTTACAGTGGCGCGTATTATTAATTTCGTAATGACTCATCAGCTTTACTTCTAGTGACTCGTGGACAATAGCAAGGTGACGAAACGCTTTCCACCAGCACTGTACACAATCTCTACCACAAAATCCCAAGCAACGTTTCGTTAACAGAGTCTAATGCATGCATTCATTTTGTCCGCTACCACGTGACAGCGCATTACGCGCGGAGAGAAACGTCCGCAGCGAAAGGGTTAATAAATCGTCCCTTTTTCTGCTGCCTTCTCCATTCTTCATCCCGCGTTGCTTTTGGTTTCGAAAAACGCATGGCCCACTCATCATGAGCGCCACTGAACAAAATACACCCTACTGACAAAGGATAATCCGCAACCCGCAAATCCAAAAAATGGCCAATCTTTGGGGATACATTTTTTTGCTGCCCAAATTCACTGTAACAGGGTGAAATTGCCCTGTGAAAGTTCGGCTATTTTAACTCGCAAACTGTAAGAGATAGAAAAAAAAGTTTTCAGAAAAAAGTTACTTCTTTTAATTAAGACTATCATTTCGTAAAAAAGTATCTCCCACAGTTCGCGAGTTAAAGTAGCCGGATTTTTCAGGGTCAATTTCACCCCCTCAGAGTGAATTTGGGCGGCAAAAAAATTGCGCAGTACATACCTACAGTGGGGGACGAAAGAAAGTTTACACCATTTAAAATCGCATAACTATTTTAGAATTGGTCCAAACAACTTGAGTTTTTTTTATAGAGAAGCTAGAATGATTACTTTGCTAAGTGACGTGTCTCGTCGTTTTGAAAAAAATTGCAACTGGTCGGAATAGCGAAGAAAATAGTAAAGGTCGTCTTTTGACTTTTTTCCTGAACCTGTAATGACAATTAAAAAATCCCGTTTGTAAATTTAAGTAAGTTGCATACATCTTGAAAATTTCATCAAAATCGGTTAAAGTTGCTCTGAGCTCAGAAAGAAAATTAAAAAACCACCTTTACTATTTTTTTCGCTATTCCGACCAGTTACAATTTTTCTCAAAACGACGAGACACGTCACTTAGCAAACTAATCCTTCTAGCTTCTCAAAAAAAACTCAAGTAATTTGGACCGATTCTAAAAACGTTATGCGATTTTAAACGGTGTAAACTTTCTTTCGTCCGCCACTGTATATGTCCTCTACATATCCCCAAAGTTCCACAATTTTTTGAATCTCCGAGTTGGGGATCTCCCCTTGCAAGTAGCAGCCCCGCAACTATACGTATAGTAGCTAGGGTTGCCAACTTTTTCTTTCGGGTAAAATATAGTACCTACTTTACGGTCAAATGTGATAAGAAATATAGTCCAAGTTGTGAAGCTACTTACAAGGGGACCTTCAGGTTTGGAAATTTTAGAAAAATTTTATACTGTGTGTACGCGAAGGTCTTCACTTGGATATTAATTTCTCAAAACAGTAAGATGCGCTTTTTAGCTAAATTCGAGAAAATCGATTTTGTAAAATTCTATGTACAGGGTGTTCCTCTACCTAGGAGGTGATTATACAGGCAAAAATAATACGAAAATCAAGAGTGACGAAATTGCGGTTGAGGCTTCGTTTTCGAGAAAATTGACTTCGAATCTCGCCTAAATACGCGTGCATCGTAGGCGCTGGAGGGGCACGCGCTGGAGGGGCACGCGCTGGAGGGGCAGGCGCTTGAGGGGCACGCGCTTACGATGCACGCGTATTTAGGTGAGATTCAAAGTCAATTTTCTCGAAAACGAAGCCTTTACCGGAATTTCGTCACTCTTGATTTTCGTCTTATTTTTGCCCGTATAATCACCTCCTAGAGTATTGACCATAGGTAGAGGAACACCCTGTAGATAAGGGAACTCAGAATTTTTCAAAGTAGATTTTCTCGAATTTGGCTGAAAAGCGCGTCTTACTGCTTTGGGAAATTAATGCCAGAGTGAGAACCTTCGCGTACACTAAGTATCAAAATTTTCTGAAATTGCCAAACCTGAAGGTCCCCTTGTTAGTACATTACAGTACGGTTGGCATCCCCAATAGTAGCGCCAGCCTTCACGTCGCTCCGATTCCTTGCCCCAGGAGAACATCTTCTCCGAGCGGGTCTGGAAGTCGAAGGTGCGAGGGATCCTCGGCACCTATCAAAGCGAGCTGGTGAGCGCCATAAAGAGTGGCTACGATGGGTCAGAGGAGAACAAGAGATGGAGCTTCGCTGGTGCCTTCCTCTACTCCCTCACAGTGATCACAACTATCGGTGAGTGTGACCTTTATCGAGCGCCCCCGCCTCCGCTATCGCGCAAGGGGTCCTCGAAAAAAAAAAAAATTGGTGGCGTTAACGTAGACAACAGAGACTCCGCTGCCGGGAAATATACCGGGGAGATTTGCCTGCGCGCAGGGTAGCCCTAGTAGTTCCCCCGGGACAAAGCACCGCGCTCAACGAGCCTCGACTAACCGGATCGCCGAGAAATGCTCCGGGGGTTGGGAAAAGTGACGTGGACGAGGGCGTAGCGTTTCGAGGTTTTCTAGCGAGTCGGTGGCCGGCTCGTCCCCGTAACTAGGTCTCCCTGGATGAAGAATGTCGGCGGGAAGGATCCTGGAAACTACACCCGATCCCTCTTTCCCCGCCCCAGGTCCGTTTAAACGCTGATGGAGGGGGCGGGGGGGGGGGGCGGCGGGTAGTGCCGGGAAGATCTAAAAATTTAATCACGACTGGCCGACAGTTTCGTATTACACCGATATCGAATCGCAGCGAGGCTGTGTGTACATGTCGCCAGGCTGGAAAATTACTCAGGGGGGGGGAGGCGAACGGGCGACAAGCTGCGAATCATACGCGAGGGAGTTCGTTAGGCCGGAAATTAATTAACGGCCGAGTCGAGACGGCGATCGGCCGACCTCCTGAGATTACCGAAGCTGCTCGAGGGCACATTGATCGTGATCGATCTTCCGATCGACGCTGTGCTTCGTCGCCGATTAATTAATCCGTCCGTGCCCCTTATCAGAGATCGAAACAGCGCCGATTTGCTGCGCATATTTATAGGCTCTTTTTGCTACACAGGGTGTCCCGTTCTGGCTTCATCAGTTGGGATGATGCGATAATATTTCATGTGTGATTTGTGAGTGGTATTATTAAATGGCATTCCTTGCAGCGTGGTGGGCCTAAAATAGTTTAACGTAAAATAAGATTAAAATCTGTTCTTTTCAGTAAAAATAAGCGGGTAACGAGTAACTTTCTAATGTAATTTAAACATTACTAAGTAGTGACAAATATTTCTCATTTATCCAAAAATGTAATTTAAAAGAGAAAACATTCGGAGGTACCAAAAAATTTAATTTTCAATTTCATAATCGAATTTATATTATATAATTTTATTTTTATATTTGTGAATACCTATATTCCATTTTCAAATAAATAATAAGGGAAGCTTGCTTTACCCCGGCTCCCCCTATTTGCCCTTTGCCACCATTCGAATTGCATATGAAATATTTCTTGTATCGTCGTAACTGAAGAAGGTATTTAGCGGGGATTTCACTATAATTCTCTTTAAGGGCCGTTTTCTAATTGACCATTTCACCAGCGTCGACGTGCTTTCACAGCCGATGGGACGAGCCATTCCCGTTGCCATTCGGGTAAACGTTTGATTTGCGCGCCCGGCACGCTCGCCGCTCGCGATCTTGGAATATTTTTACCGTCAACACGCCTCCGGTCGGCGGCGGCGTTGGGTTAGGATAATAGTTGGACGAAACTTTGCCGGCTTAACGGCGGAGCCTGTGTACCCAAATGATCGAACGATGCGCAATTTGTATAACGAGTAACAAACTCGCGAGCAAACTCCGGGAAAATCTGCCGCGTAAGCCGCCGCCGCCGCCGCCCCCCCCCCTCCCCCCGCGTCGTTATCGATCCTCGCCCTTCAAATATAACCGACAACGATTCAAGTCCACCCGCTTTTCCGAATAATTAACGCGCTGCCGGCCAACGGGGCTGGATTAATTCTCTTTCTTGCGCACTGGCGTGCTGTTAGGAACGCCCCAGAAACTCTCTATACAATCGCAAATGCAATCCTAAACTGTAGAACGGGTGACAATCAACGCGCAAGTTACCCTAAATTTCAAAACTTTCGGATTTACGGTGGCATGTTTGAGAAGTGATTTTTCAAAGGGGCATATTTCCATTTCTGATCTTGAAGCAAATTTTGATGGCGTCGCCTGGCACAAAACACTACAAAATAGGGCTTATTTCCAAACGTTTTTTTAAATAACCATTAAAACAATGCCGCTAAATTTAAAACATTACCGCTATCAGGTGGAAGAATAAAATATACGTGTAGTTATAGAAATAATTTTTTTTTTTAATAAATGTAGGTACCAAAGTGTTTTGCGGTTATAAAATTTTTTTCTTTGTAGAAATGTGCCTTTTTGAAAATCACTCATTTGACGATACCTTATAGGGTTTATACAAAACCCGACTTTTGAAAAAATCGGTTAATCCGGTTTTTGAATTTTCACAAAAAAATATAATTAAAATGGAAAGCAAATATATGTACTTACTTTAAAAATGTTTAGTCTTTTTTTTTAATATTTATGGAATTTACAAAAATATACTCTATCTATACAAAATCAAATAAATAAAAAAAATTAAAATAACTAAAATCCGTACAATTTTTGAGTTTATTTAATATTTATGGATCTACAAAAATATAACACAATAAAATACACTGCATACAAAATCAAATAAAAAAAAACTAAAATACTAAAACCCGTACAAAATATAAATTATAAATCTTTATTTCATTTAGTAATTTTCTTCCGAAAATATGAACTCATGAAAATTAGTTTTACAGTAAACTGTTACCTACTACAATATCCTTGTGTCCGAGGCGATTTCAAGCCAAAATGTTAACGTTTTTAATTAAATAAATAATTAATTTTTACACATTAATTCTAGTATATAAAGCGGATTTTTTTTTAAATTAAAAACCGGTTTCCGAATGTTACAAATTTATAAAAAGAACCGGCTTTTAAAAACCGGCAAAACCCTAATACCTTATCAACCCTAAATTCTGAGGCTTGAAGGACTGTCGCTTCCTTCTTCCACAATACTGTTAGATAAGTGAAAAATGTTGCCAATTTATTGAAGAACTCGAACCAATTTTACTTCACATATATTTGGTATTTTAAATTAAAAGCAATGAAAATTATTCAATCCACCTCAAATATCACATTTCCCCCAAATACACCAGGTGTCCTAATAATTTTTAAACACCAGAGTATAAAATCCCCCTATAGTCAACCCCTAAAAAATCACTTAAGCTCCAGTCTAAGATCCCATCGAACCCCTAATCTTTGGGGAGACCTGTTCGGACTCACCCTCCCTTCGTCCGAACCCCCCCCCCCCCCAGTGTCCCAATCATCGCTGTTTCATAAAGAGGGATGCAATCAAGCCAGCATTTCCCGGATTCTCGTTTCCGAGAAGCTTCGAGCGGTCTAAATATTCAATTAACCGTCGATTCTGTGTAAACGATTACCTTTATCCAATTCCACCCCGTCGAGGACAGCCGGCAACTGGAGGCCACGTTAGAAGCAGCCACCGCCGGGGGTGGACCGCGGGGGTGGATCGGGGCGCTTTCATCCCAGCCGAATCCTCGTTCTCGCCGCGCATAAAAATTCCATTGTACCCTTTTCCCCTCTGACCGTCGCGTCGCTCGATATTTCTTTTTTAGACAAAGCCTCGCGAGGCGGCGATGGGAGATAGAGGGAATTAACGACGCGAACTTTCGGCACGTTAGAGGGTGCGCGCGGTAGCGACCGTTTAATTAATTCCAGGGGGGAGATGGGCGGGGGGAGGGGAGGGCACCAACACTCCTCTCTCTCCCTCGGCTCGTCCGCTCGCTCTTCCCGCCCGAGACGAGACCCGGCTACCCACTTTATCTCGACCGTGATTACAGGCCAGCAGCATCAGCCTAAAAGGGTCGGCTAGTCGACAGCCAGATCGATTCGCGGAGCCGACCCTTGCGAGTCCGCCGCGATAACCGCTTCAAGCGCATCGAAATTCGGGCCCACGAGGATTCGAGGGTCGAAAGATTTGGTGGGGGTCACTGGATATGTGTTATTACTCGAGAAACCCGAGGGGAGAGTTCTTGGGGCTCTGCGGCGTGGGTCAATAGTGGCCCAGAGTCAATTCTTTAGGTAGGATGACATAATAGATTTTAGCAGAAGACGTGGTAGCATGCCAGACTGGACTTAGATAAAGGAGTGTCTTAAACACTTTGTCAAGCGTCGGCGTGTTCAAAGTTCCTCGAATTGGTCGTAAAGGTGTGACCGATTTGACGGTGGCGTTTACTCAGAAGCTCGCGCTTAAGCGTTAAGAAATCTGGTCTCGCCGCCCTTCCGTCCGTCGAAGGTAAACCGTGAATCGAGAGAGCGTGCGAGTCTCACTTGGAGAAGTTTCCCAGAACATGCGCCCGGGGGAGGCATAAATCATCGGCGATCTTCGCGGGCTGGTAATCACTGTCGCGTGACGCCCGTTGACGGATGGAGGACATTAGCGAACGGAGTGACGCGGTAGCCAAGGAATTATTGGCGATTAACCAAAAGTACGGCAACCGATATCCCCTTGGCAGGCGGAGGGTTGCGAGGCGGGATGCACCCGCTCGTTATACTCCCCGGCTGGCAATTTCGCCGTGGACCAATCAATTATCAAGATTAATCGCGGGAGCGCTCGATGATTCGCGGCTGGACCGCTTTATTTGCCTGTAATTTATTAATAATCCTGGGATACCCGTGTAATCGAATCCTGCATCGGGGCCTTCGCGATCCGATGCCCGTTAATAATCAATCGATCCACGCATTTCGCGCTGCTGCCAGCCATTATAGCTTCTTTGGGTATCACTCGGATTTACTTAAGCCGCGATCCTACGTGGTGAATGTGGGCTGAGAGAAACGGCCCCAAAGAATAATGAAATTGCAACGTGAAATTGTACTAATTAAACTCGATCCAAGAGCAAAAATTACTCAGTCACCTAAATCCGCGTTCCTACGTGAGTAACGCGCGTGGAAATATTCAAACCCGCGTGGTTCCTAACCTAAAGCCGCGATCCTACATGGCGAAACGGGGGCTTCGAAAAGTGACCCCCAAAGAATAGTGAAATCGCAACGTGCAACCTACTAATTAAACTCAACTGAAGAGCAAAAATCTCTTAGTCACCTAAAGCCACGATCCTACATGACGAAACGTGGGCTTCGAAAAGTGACCCCCAAAGAATAGTGAAATTGCAACGTGCAACCTACTAATTAAACTCGATCCAAGAGCAAAAATTACTCAGTCACCTAAATCCGCGTTCCTACGTGAGTAACGCGCGTGGAAATATTCAAACCCGCGTGGTTCCTAACCTAAAGCCGCGATCCTACATGGCGAAACGGGGGCTTCGAAAAGTGACCCCCAAAGAATAGTGAAATCGCAACGTGCAACCTACTAATTAAACTCAACTGAAGAGCAAAAATCTCTTAGTCACCTAAAGCCACGATCCTACGTGGTGAACGTGGGCTTTGAAAAATGGCCCCAAAGAATAATGAGATTGCAACAGCCAACCTAATAATTAAACTCGATCCAAGAGCAAAAATTACTCAGTCACCTAAATCCGCGTTCCTACGTGAGTAACGCGCGTGGAAATATTCAAACCCGCGTGGTTCCTAACCTAAAGCCGCGATCCTACATGGCGAAACGGGGGCTTCGAAAAGTGACCCCCAAAGAATAGTGAAATCGCAACGTGCAACCTACTAATTAAACTCAACTGAAGAGCAAAAATCTCTTAGTCACCTAAAGCCACGATCCTACATGACGAAACGTGGGCTTCGAAAAGTGACCCCCAAAGAATAGTGAAATTGCAACGTGCAACCTACTAATTAAACCCACTGCAAGAGCAAAACTCACTTAGTTACCTAAAGCCCCATTCCCACGTGCGAAATTCGCGTGGCAATATTCAAACCTGCGTGGTTCCCAACCTAAAGCCACGACCCCACGTGGCGAAACGTGGGCTCCAAGAAGAGCCTCCAAAAAATAACCTAAACCTACCAATCAGACCTAACTCAATAATCCTCAGAAGCCAAGCATTTTCAAGATAAAACGGCTCCTACACCCATTCCGCTGGGTGAATCGACTGAAAGCCAGCAGTCAGTAGGGTTGCACTGGTTGTACGTCTGGCTGCCTTTTTCGGGCGTCAAGTGTACCTTGAAATTTCGATTCGTCAGGGGGAGGGGGGGGGGGGGATAAAAACGATGTTAAATAAATCATCGTCCCGTGAAGTCGATAAATTATAATACGTCGGGTTGAAAATAATCCAAGCGTGGGGGTTTTATTGCTGCACACGTGCCCGACACGCCTGGCGTTTCCCTGCCCCCCCCCCCTCCCCGCCCCCCGCGGGATATCGATGTTTTCGTTCGCCGGAACACACGCGCTGCGTCGGTTTTCTGACGCACGAATAGTCAACGAGAACTTGGTGGAAAAATCAGCCGAATGGGAACGCGAATGGGAGTCGCGTTTCCCCCCCCCCCCCCCCCCCCGGTTTATTAATTGCGATCACGCCAGCCGCGAATATTTAAAAATAACAGGCCTCGAGGTGAAGAATGAATATGCCGGCTGGGCGCATCGTTTATTCAACCGACGGGCACGGATTTTCAATGGGTGTACGACGAATTTCGAGCCAGTCGAGCGAGTACCTATTGTTGGCAACGCGCGTGGCGCGGGCGTGTTTTCGCGCCGAGGGTCTCGCACCTGTGCTCACTTTCTGGTGTTTCCACGTTGATATTTTTTGAAAATCGACGGGATTACCCTAATCCTTAGTTCGACCTTACAAATTTTAATCTGTCAACTGACTATTTTTTATTTGTATATTAACCAGTGTCTATGTTAACGTGAAGTAAAATTGGTAAAGTTGAATTTCGAAAAAGGAAAAAATAAATTTTAGTATCTCCCGAGAGAATCACACATGCAGATTTCACAATTGGTCTTTTGCGAGTGAACGAGGGAACATGGACGCGATAGACCTGACCTCACTCATGGTGCGAATAATAAACTACAAAATTTGGAAACTCATTTTACCTGCAATAAACCATATGTACTCACCTTTGGAGTTTTCCCATGTTCAAAACGATGTCCAGAGTGAGCCTAATTTACGGAGCGCCCATTTGCTTCCATACCTGAAGAGTATCCTTAAATTGGTGTACGTCGAGTTGATAAGTTTCAGCAAGAGCCTGCTGAAGTATTCCAAGACGCCCGTATGGAGCCACCGGAAACCGATTATCTTCGTTTCGCCTTAGTTCCATCGAGAAGGTGGCTCTCTCGGGGGTGGAGCGGCATACCCGACTAATGGAAGCTGCAATCTGGACGGGAGCCGCTTAAAGCGGGAACTCGCGTGGGGTGTAAACAATTTTTAACAGCCGCCCTTCGATATTCACGATCCATTCCCGCCCGTAATCCAGCGACTAGAATCCGTAAATCGGGGGAGTACCGTGCCCGAAGGGCGGCCTACCTCGTAAAAACCCCTCCGGCCCTCTCGCAAGAAAATCATCTCCCGCGGTATCGGGGAAACTTTTGAATCCCCGATCTTTACGATCGCCCCGAGACGTCGAACGTCGAGGGATCGATCGTGCGGTGACCGTCGACGAACTTATGGCTGATTGGGTAATTAACGCTGCGCACGGCCACGCTCCATCGGGAACCGCTGTCCCGTGGCGTGAACGGTGTGGTGATTTTTAGCATGGGGCACGATTAAATCGATGGCAATATCCCGAGTAAACAGCAGTGTTTCGGCACAAGTGGTGGTCACAGCTTCCCCAGTTTCGCGGGATTGAAATATTTGTAGGATGACATTTGATTTGCTCGACAAGAGATGGTGGAAAATAGAGTGTGCGATTCTGCGCGACAAAATAAGGCGAAAATGAAGAGCAACGAAATTACAGTGGAAGCTTCGTTTCCTAGTTATTAGTGTTTAAAGATTTGGGTCCGGGGCGCCCGGAGGATGGCAACTCGGCGCGCGTGGGCCAGTAAGGCCGCGCGCGGTCGCCATTACAGAACTACGGCGCATGCGCAGTAGCTCAGCGGAGTAGCGGTCGACGGAAAGCCTCAGTTCTGTCAGCGTTCAATGGTTAAGCTTTCTTTTCACTTAGCTCCCAATGACACTACTCTCCGCACATCAAACGTAATTTTTTTCAAGGAGAGAGGACAGGGGGTGGATTTTATTTCATGCCTGATGAAACAGTGAAGCGTGTAAAGGAGGTTTCAAGATGATTGGGTTCGCAGGTTACGGGAACATTTGCCCCAAAACGAAATGGGGCAAAGTGGTGACGATAGTGTACGCCATAATAGGCATGCCACTTTTCCTGCTCTACCTCAGCAACATCGGCGACATCCTCGCGAAGAGCTTCAAATGGACCTACGCCCGCTGCTGTCTCTGCAGGTTGGCGAGTTTCAATTCTCTCATCGGTCTCCAGGGACGGTACGAGGGTGTTGAGATCGAAGTAAAAATGTTCCTTTGTCAAGGTGCCGGAGGAGACCGCGGGAATTGGCGAGGAGGGGCAATCAGTACGATGGCGTGGATATTAGAAGAAATCATTGGCAAGTGAGTCGCCTGAGTGCCCTTAGTTCTTCCAGTTCTGGCAAACTTGACAAGTACACGGTGCGCCACGTGCGGGACTCCTTCAGCCGTATCTCTTAACCATAGGCGTTCAACGCGTATGGGCGTTTCTAAGACAGGCCCGAATTAAGATTTTTGGGGCCCGGGGCTATCAAACCTTCGAGGGCCCACCGTGGTTGAACAGCGGCGGGGGGGGGGGGGGTAAAAAAGATATTGTACAATTAACTTTTAGTTAAAATGTTTTTTTTCTTATCTTTAATTTTGCAAATTCTTGTATCAAGTCTTCACAATGGATAGATCTTAATAATTCAGATTCAATCGTTAAACGTGCTAAGGATGTTGTGGAACCCAGACAATTTATTTGATACAACATTTCCAATGAAGACTGAGTGAGCTAATCGCTTAGAACGCCCCCCCCCCCCCCCCCCCGGAAAGTGTGGCCCGCGGCTGCAGCCCCCCCCAGCCCCGCCTTTAATCCAGACCTGGTCTAAGATCATACAGTAGAGGTTTAAACTTTCTTTTGAGGTTAATAGCAGTAGATAGCTATATCTCTCCTTGAGCACCGTAACTTTTATTTTTCTTTTCTCCTCTTTTTTTCTATAGTAATATTATAGAAATTATTTAAAAGGACGAGACAGTGTTTCCCTTTGTTGGTTTCTTATGAAATGTTCCTCGACAGTTGGTGAACACGCAAGGAAGGGAGATCGAAGTGTCCAGCCTGGACAAGGAATCGTTGGAAAGCGGCGACGGGGTGAAGGAGAGCGACGAAAACGACGAGGACGACGACGAGAGTAGCACCTACGATCCGCAACGTGTCACAGTGCCTCTGACCCTCTGCGTCGCGATGATGGTCGGGTGAGTCCCCTGGCGCTCGATAAACTTTCTCGAATCGAGAGGTTTTCGAAGCAACTGGTCCCCTTCTGCATCCTCCCATTCCAATGGCCAATATTCCTCTGCCATTTCGGCGACGCCAATTCTCAAAATCCTACATTTCGAACGATCCTTCAGGTACATCTGGGGCGGGGCGATCCTGTTCTCCGAATGGGAGGAGTGGAACATGCTGGATGGGTCCTACTTCTGCTTTGTCTCCTTGTCGACCATAGGTTTCGGCGATATCGTCCCAGGTGACAAGATCTACGCGGCCCAGGGCCTGGACTTATCCTTCATCTTCTGCTCCATGTACCTGATGCTTGGTGAGTTGAAATCCTCAGGAGTAATTAAAATACTTCCACTCACCCTTCGCGAGTTGAAACCCACCGACGTCCCAACCACCCCTAATTGTAAATTCCACTACTAAAAGAAGACCTCCATCACGATTTATCCACCTACTAACCCAACTATGAAATAGAGGTATACTAAGATACAAACAATCTCTGATACAACCTCCCGCCCCTTCGTCCCCAAGATCCAATCAAATGGACCTCCGAAACCCTTGCTTCTAAAGAACCAAGTAGTTGTCCAACTTTCGCCCCGAAGTGTACGAAACTGGTAGAAGCTGCTAAAAAGCAATCGATCTCGGTAACCCCTTGACACGCTTCGCGACACTTTTGGCCCCCGGGGGGGGGGGGGAGTTATTAAGTGGGACGCGAAACTGCGCCCTCCCCCCAAAACTTTTCGTACGGACCAAGAAGCTGGCGGAGGACTCGCAGCTCCGCCGATCCCACGCTCGATACTCCAGAACAGGGGTGTCTGGAGAAGCTGTTGGAGCGATTGGCAAGGAAAAAGGTCGAGTTTGCCAGCTACTGGACGCTACCATGGAACTCGACATCACGTCGTGTCTGTTCGAAGTGGACCCGGGGACTCGTTCGACGAATCGAAGCTGTTGAGCTCTTTTGAAACGATTAAGCCCGCCCACTTTGCGCCACCCCCCCCCCCCCCCAGAAATCCACGGCAATCCGATTGTCGCTCTGGCAAAGGAACAATTACGAGCCCAGCATTTGCACGTGCAACACCTGCGCGACGCCACACCGCTTCATCGATAGTTTTTGAATCCGCGAGGGTGCCATCGATATCGATTGTCCCCTGGACGCGCGGAACGGGGTGGTTTCTGCCGGCTTTAAGGGGGTCGTTTCGCTGGACTCGCCCGCTGCTAGGGAGCCTCCTCTATTCCTACTATTTTTTCACGGGCATTGTCGATTTATTTTCGTCGCAACGCTGCTGGCTAAATTGTTCCGTATTCTGAGGAATATTACACCTCCCAGGTGTAATTGGGATGGTGGGTAATTAGAGTGTCTAGTTTCCCGTCGACCCAGGCTGAACCTGTGGTCCGCGACTAGCTGCAGCTCTCCCTGGGGATAGCAGTCGTAACTTACGACCTTCCGACCCCCTCGTTTGCGACGTCTCCGGCTCGGAGCGGCTGGAACCCTTCTAACCATGCCACCGTAACGGAATCGCGAGCGGAGCTCCCACACGCGCGTTAATAATTCTATTTAGATCGGCCCCGAGCGTGTGGGTGGCGAGGTGGCCGGCTCGCCAGCGGGCGAGACCGCTCTGCACCGTTCCCGTCGATCCGTTCTATTGAACGACTGCGTAGCCGCGATCCTGGGCTTCGCGCAGCCGGGCGGACTGTCCCGTTGCAGTCTCCAAATAGACGCGTCGCTACTGAGAATCACAAATCACAGGGTCCCGCTGTAGTCCACGGAGACGTTCGGTGACTCGATAGTACGATCGACAATCGCCAGCAGTAGCTGCGTGAAAAATTTCGCGGTTATCGCACCCTCCCCGGTTATAGTGCGCCCACGTGGCTGGCTCGGACGCGCAATAAACGAGGACTTCGTCTGATCGAGTTTCATTATTAGCATTTTTTTGTAGAACCGCTTTTAATAGAGGCATTGAACGTCGAAAGAACATCTTATGATTAACATTTCGAGCGTTATGTTGCAGGTATGGCGTTGATCGCGATGTGCTTCAACCTGATGCAGGAGGAGGTGATCGCGAAGGTGCGCGCGTTCGTGCGCACGGTCAGATATATATTCCGGTGCGACAGGTGACCGAGCCCGATCTCTCCGCGGTGCTCTGCGATCTCGCCGACGTACGGTGAGTCCGAGGCTGTTGCGTTTTATTCATGGAATATCTCGGGGAGGCGATGGCGCGAGGTCTGAGCGTTGATAGGAAGCGATGGTGAAGGCGACGAGATACGAGGGCCGGGCCTCGATTTATGCGACCGGATCGCGAGAAGTGTCCTCCGCGACGGTGAAAGAGGACCACGCGCAGCAACTCCTGCATATTTCACTGCGGCAAGTCTGTTACGGGGGCGAGGTTCGTGGATGAACGTCGAAGTATCGCGCGAGGTAAAGTCATCGCGGCTTCCCCGCGCACCCTCGGGCAGTTAAAATGATCCAGGCGTTTTACGAGAGTTCCTCCCAAGATTCCGCCAGTAAAATCTTCTCAGCTCGCTCGTTCGTTAGCCAGATTATCTTCCCTGAGAAACTTCGTCCTCGAACGGCGCGGAGTCGACCGAGGATATCGGCTCGGCACGGAGTTCCGGCAGTCGCGAGCAACGTGAATTATTAACGACTCCATCGGCGCTGTTGACGGAGACCTCTGTTACGCAAACAGCAACAGGGAGGTTTCTTACAACACTCGTTCGTCGCCCAGGGAAATTCCACTAGGAAGGGGGGGGGGGGGGGAATGGAAGGGGTAGAATCGCGGGAGGCATAGAAGAGCCTTTGACGAGTTCCAAAGGCGACAATAAAGAAGCTGTACTCTCTATCATCCTCCGCTGCCAGCGCCCGTCACTCGCGACAGGAACAGCGACTATCAATCGAGCTCGTTAAAAGGTACCTAGTCCCCAATACACCTGCGTCCGCAGCAAGGCGATCCCCCAACTAGCCTAACGACCGGAATCATCGAGCAACAGCGATATCTCGTGGTGGAGATCGCGCGATCGCGTGGCCTCGGCCTTCGACGTCTCCGCGCTCGGCCGGGCCGTTGGAGGGGCGGGGGGGGGGGGCAGAAGATCGGTTGGAAGCGTCGCCTGAGGAGTGACGGGAGCGCGGTGGGTGGGGACGATGGGGGGACAGGGCTGCGGCGTTCCTTCATGCGGCGGTCGGACCGCACGAGGCGGCGCATGCGCGCTGGCAACCCGACCACCGCTCCTGCGCGCTGCGCGCACCGTCTACGGGGTGCGTCCGTGCCGGCGACGCTCTTTATGGACGGCACACAGTTCCCACGGCACTCGACGGACGCCGTTTCACCTCCAGCCTCGCCTCCACTCGTCGGAACGCGTCGATACCGCCGGCGCGACCTAACCCTCGTCGACCAGATGTCCTGATCGACGTCCATCCGGGGGTGCACGGCCGCGTACAGACGGGGCAGGCTCGTCGCCTGCCACGCGCCACCACGCCGAGGATGCTGGGACGGCGCAGCTCGAGCCAACGTGACCAGCACGACGGAGCATCTCGGTTAGCTCTGGCTTGAGGCTGGACCTCCTCCACTCGGGCATCGGCCATGCCTCTCCAATAGGGGCGGACTGTCGCAGCGGACAGTCGCTTTCCGTTAACTGTTCCTAACAGAGGAAGGAAGACACTGGTCGCTCCATGGAAGCTGGTGGCTCCTACTGCCTCCTCGAGGAGATCGTGTTAATAAGTAGCAAATGACAGGGCCGTGCTCGTGGATCAATGTAGAGGCTGGCTCTCAGGCGTCCTCCAGGGAACTGGAAGGTGGAACTGGAGGAAACCGGGCTGTTCGCCGCTGTTTGCCCGTGCGGGGCGAGCGTCCGCAGGGAGAGGTGCGAGCACTGCACGTTAAAAGACCGCGTACTCTTCGAGAACCTCTTCGAGAACCCGTTGTTCGTTCCGTCGAGTAGTGCTGCGAGTTAGCCCGCGGAGGAGGTCACCCCGAGTGGCTCCCTTGGAGGAGGGATCGCTGGAGGCGCCAGCTCGATAAGGACGATCTTCTGCGAGAGGTTTCGAAGCGAATCCGGGAACAAGTGGGGAAAAGTTGCTCGAGGGCTGAAATGCATCGCGAGGCCGCTGCGGGAAGTTGAAGGCTGCCGCGACACCACCACTGCTCAGGTAAGTGGCAAGTTGCGAGGGAGTTTCGGAGAAAGTTCTTTCCAACCGCTGCGAATCGATGCACCGAACATGTGCGCTGATCCCTGACACTCTGCTGCACACTACTCTCAATCTGAACAAGGGAATGCTTAACAGTTTGAATGGCAGGCTCAAAGAAGTGGCCCTTCTTTCTTGAGCAAACATTCCGTGACGCTAGGACAACAAAAAGCGCCTGGGCGTGAGAACACGCCGACGCCAGCAGCAGTGTTTAAAGGTGTCACTGCTAGAAACGGGGTAGACAGATATGGGTAAGGAGTTTAGAGGACTATGAGGCTTCGCGGCTAGCTCGCCTAGCGTGTATTTACGGAATCGGAAGACAAAGGACGAAATTAGCGGGAGAAAAGGGATAATTGGATCTCGTGTCGCTTGTTCCTCGTTCTTTCTTTGCGTAATTTAGTGTTATTAACCACGACGGGTCGAGACGAAAGCAGAAATTGGACGAAAGTGGACGCGCGGGATTAGGATGATTGGAGCTTTCGGTGGGACGGGGCTCTAAAAGTCACTCGATAAAAGCTGGGCGAGAGGGAGTTTCGCTGACGAATCGACGGGCATAAAACGAGCCGGAACAGCCAACAAAGACGGGGACATTTATCGGAAGCTGTTAACACGGCTAGCGGGACGTCGACGAAATTACTTCGACCGTCGAGGCTTCCCCGAACCGTGAAAAGTTAAACGTCGAACCGCTCCGTATCCAATTCACGATAAATATTCCTTGGCCTCGTCGAGCTCTGGAGCGAACGGGGCTTGATAAACGGCCACGTTTCGGTTATCTACTCGGGAGTTAATCAGGGAAGCCTTCTACCGGGTGAAACGTTGGTATTCCATGGGACCCGCTGGAAATAATAGGATCCAAGAAAAATCTCTAATCAACGCGAGTGTGGGAGTCAATATTGCCGAAGGTACAGTACCTGGGAAGAATATATCCAGGTCGTAAAAGCTACGGCACCTTTGAAACAAGAGGTTTAGATTTTTTTTGCGGACGTAAGGTTTCGAGACCTGATCTTGCAAAACCTCAAAGCAGTAAGCTTCAGGACTCCCACAGCTTTTACCTCGCTACCTCCCTCCTAGGTGCTAAAGTTTAGGAGACCCAAAGTTTACACCTTTGAGGTTTGCGAAACAAGAGGTTTGGAATTTTTTCGAGAAGGTAAGCTTCCCGGAGTTCTTGCTCCAAAGCCTCAAAGCTGTCAGCTCTGGGACTCCCACAGCTTTTACCTCGCTATATCCCTTCTGGCTACTACACTGTAACTACTACCAAGTTGAGGTGTATAAAAATCTCCAACCCTCTGTTAGAAACGTCCCCAATTAAGCGGCGCACGTGATCCATTAAGGAACCTGATCCCAAGCACCCCGGTCCCTATCAAGGTTGACTCAACGCTATACGCTTACGCGAGAGCAACGCCAGCGCGCCCCTGAAGCCTGCAACCCACGTAGAAGATCGCCCAGCGCCACGTGAAAGGAACATTTCTGCTTGGTGGTCGTTCGATCCACGGCAGCGTGCCGCGTCTGTCGATTCGTCAGTGAAATTCGCTTTTACTCGGTGTAAAAGCGCAGGCGTCACTCCCACATAGATAATTCATAATGACGAAGCTCCGGCTATGGTAGTCGCCCCCCCCCCCCCGTCCCCCGTCGCAGCCCCTTCTTCCCATCGACCCTTTCGCCTTATTTTCTCTATCCCTGCACCCTTTTCGGCCCCTGACTTCCACACCCTCTTCCACCCCCGGAGGAGCTCGTAGCCAGCCTCTAACGGCGTCTTTTAGCGTAATTGGTTCCCAGCACGTTCCGCGTGCAAGATGCAAGAACGACTCCGTCTGTTCCCTCGGCGCGGTACTCGGCTAGAAAGCATTCGGAGCTGGTGGTTTTTGATGGATGTATGACGGCTGGAGGTTGTTAGGACGGTAATTCTAGAGGGCGGACCGCGGGAACGTGTCCGATTGGTCCGTTGAGGTACTCGGATATTCCTGTGCGCCCTGCAACGGCGTCCTTGTCACTGTAAGGGGTTCACAAGGGATTCTGAGTACAAAGGGTGGTGCAGGTAAATGTATTATGATATTCCTGGGGAATAGAGGATGATGGTAGTAGTGGATGTTCTGTAATTCCTGGCGAACACCGCGTTACACCCTCAAACTCGAAGAACCCCGAGGAACATCCACCTCCAATCACGTTTCCATCGTTTCCAAGACTCTCAAGAGCCAGGCGAGGCGTTTCGAGAGACCTTCAGCGAGGTCCATCGAGTCCACGAAGATCGTGGAATCCCTTCGAGACTTCCCCCCATCGAGCGCCTCGAGGCTGAGGGCAAACATCTTCCCCCCCCCCCCCCCCGCGTTAGAGGCGTTTAAGTGAAAATTCCTTCGATGGGTTCCTCGAATTCGCTATCGTCTCACGTTATTTGTCTACTCCACTCGATTGCAGTCCCTTCTTATTCCTCCTGCCACGGGGACCCCACGAGTCGCGACAAGTTCGCCGGGCAATGGCGCCAACGAGAGCTGATTTGAATTTCTCCACGGTCAGCGAGCCGTCCAATTTCCTGCGCCTGTTTTCTCCTCTCGTCGTTGTAAAAAAATGCGTCCACAGGGTTGAATGCTTTCGAGAGCTTGTAATCCTAAGGGTCCCACGGTAAACGGGGCTTTTCCTTTCCCCCTCTCGCGCCACCTCTTCCTTGCCAGCCCAGCTGGAAGAAGAGGGATTAAGGGTGGACTTACGCGAGTATCCTTGCCGGTTTCTTGGTCCTTTGAGGCCTTTATTAGCGACGTTTATGTACTACGGCGGCTCGAGAAACTCTCCTCGTGGAAAGTTATCGCCACCGGCATTTCGAATAACACCCCGGCCAGCGTGGCCCCCTTACGAGTATCGCGCGCGCGCGCTCGGTGTTCCTAACCTCCCATGAGTGGCCGTCGAGCGCTGCAGGTTAATTAAGCTTTCGTGCGTCGACGTGTCTCTCGTGCTTCGTGTCGTGCGCTCGACTGTCGAAATTAATGAAAGAAACGCAACGTTTCGGGGCTCCCCGAGGCCTCGACCAAAGTTTATCATTATCATCCGAACAATTCGAGAATCTAACAGATTTATAGGTTAGTTCAGAGTGGGTTGCCTAATTGTAAATTCCACACCGAAATAACTCACGAGGAGTTTCGAGGATTTGATGGTATCAAAAGAATAGCGAATTCTGTATAAAAATCTATTAACAGTTGTTGGTCCTGAGTGTAATAATTAACGAGACATTTTGCTTCGCTTCTCAAAAATTTGAAGGAAAATATCTTGTTAAATATGAAGAGTAGCTTTACACGAAATTAGAAGCACAATCCATCCTTCGTGTATAAAAATTCGTCAACCCGCACATAATTAATTCGGGAATGATTGTCTTACCCGAGAGAGAAACGTGCGAATACCTACGCAGCAGTTCGGAAAAGGAACCGTGTACGGGCGTGGATGTGTCGCAAAGTAGGTTAGGCAAAAGCGAAATGTGTGTCGAACGGCGGGTTGCCGCGCGGTGGGGTTGGCCGACGGGGTTATCGGTCGGAGGGCGGTTCGTCTAAAGTTTCCAGCTTTACGGCCGGCTAAAATCGAGAGGGAACATTCAATTAGGTCTTATCGGTTCACGAGCCGAGTTTTTATCGCGTTTGATCGCCCTTTATTCGCGTATATACGGCCCCGGCCGTGGCCTGGCCCGCGGCTTTTCCAACCCCCGTTATCTCGACGCTCGTGCCTCATTTGCGAACGAGAAGCTCCTCCACCAGTACCCGGCCCTCCGAGGATAAAAAGGCTGCCTCTGCTCTCTCCTTAAACCCTCCTGCAAACCGCCCCCTCCTCCTTATCTCGTGTCCCCTCGCCGCCCCTAGAGCTGCGACTATAAATACCCCTGGCCCGTTTAACGGACCTTACAACGCCACGATTTATTTACTACTTTCAGTCGGACCCCTGGAATTCACCTTGCTGGAATCGTTGTTGCCCCGTGACACGATTAATCGAGATTGTTGCTTTTTTAGTAGATATTTTTGGGGGTTGGATGCTTGATGAGGGGGCTCCTAGTGGGGGGTTCAGGGGTTTTTGCGGCTTTGGGGGTTGCCGGTGTTGGTGTCTTTGATTTGGAGTATTCCTATGTTGAGGATTTTTAATTGGACGATTTCTAAGTTGACGATTCCAAAGATAAGGATCCCAAAGTTGAGAATTCCTGAGTTAAGGATCCTTAAGTTGAGAATTCTTAAATTAGGGATCCCTAAGTTCAGAATTTCTAAGTTATGGATCCCTAATTTGAGAATTCCTAAGTTCAGAATTCCTAAATTAAGAATTCCTAAGTTGGGGATCCTTAAGTTGCTAATTCCTAAGTTAAGGATCCCTACGTTGAGAATTCTTAAGTTGCTAATTCCTAAGTTAAGTATCCCTAAGTTGAGAATTCTTAAGTTGGGGATCCCTAAGTTGAGAATTCCTAAGTTTGGAATTCCTAAGTTGAGAATTCCTAAGTTGAGAATTTCTAAGTTACGGATCCCTAAGTTACGGATTGCTAAGTCGAGAATTCCTAAGTTAAGGATCCCTAAGTTATGGATTGCTAAGTTGAGAATTCCTAAGTAAACGATCCCATAACAATTACGTCCTCTCGTAATGCCCCGAATTTGCGAAGCTCCATAAATTATATCGCATTATCGTCGACTAGAAGCGAAAGTAGATACTATAATTGTCCAACCTTTCCGCAAATATTGCCACCACCACCATCCATAGCAACCAGGGCACACATGCTTCGTCTAAAAATGCCCCAAACCAACAGGATTTAGGAACAGCAATTTTCGCGATATAAAGTGCCCCTTAACTTCTCCACCCTAACAGTCCACCCCGTAAATCCCATCGCGACGAACGCTTTTCAAGGCGAGGGCATTCGAACGGGAATGAATGGTAGAAACTCGATAACGCCGACGAGAAAATATATTTTCCAAACGGCACACGGTTTTCGTCTCGCCACCCTCCACCCCTTAGCCGTAAGTTTCCTCATTTCCTCCGTAACCGGAAGGGGATCGAGCTGGCCACCTCCAGACGGGAAAACACCTCAAATACCGAGGTGAAATAACCTTCGATCACCCAATCTCCTCCCCCGAATTATCACCGTAACGTCTCTATCACACGGAACTCAAGGAAATGGTACAGAAAACAAGTTCCTCGTGGCAAAAGAAATCGACAAGCGAGGCACAGCAAGTGGCTGTTACTAAACCTCCCCAACTAATTTGTAGAAAAGAATTTGAAAGAAGCCACCTCATCCCAGTTGCAAAATAGTTGGCAAAATAGTTTCCAAACAGAATCGCACTGATCGAATTCTGAAACCGTACCCGGAGAGCGACAGCCCCTCCAGTCGCCGAGGGTTTTCGGAGCGAGGGCGGGGGTGATATTACAGAGCAAACTTCGAAAGATTGTCTTCCCCCGTGTGATTCAAGCTTGAGAGGCTAGAATGACGCGAGCCTCGCGACGCAGGGGATGTTTGCTTGGTAAGCAGATACTCTGGCAGACAGTGGGGCCTGGTATTTTAATACTACCAGAGTTATGGCGCTGTCGTCGCCCCTTTGCTTTCGCTCGCCGCCTCTACCCTCGCCCGTTCCAAGATTCTGACATTTCTAAACTGCATCCTTCCACCATCTTGCGCACCGCCGTCGGGGAATTCTCCGGGGTTACCCCCGGCGGAACTTAATCAGCGCGATGACGCTGGTCCAACTGGCTCTCTCGTTGGATCCCCGAGGAAAAGAAAGCTTCACCAGTCGTCGAGCACAATGGTGGCGAAATAAAGGGGAGGTGATAAAGGCGGGAAGAAACCGTGGCAACGAAAGCCGATATTTAGCGCGGCAAAAAGGGCCAGGCGGGGGAGAAAGTTTCCAATTTAGCTGGGGGAATTAAAGCGTGGACGGGGACGAGGGATTGAAGCGCGAACGAGGGAGCCGAGGGGCGCGGACGCGTCCACGAGAGCAGGCATTTCTGCTCCTCCTTTTAATCCCCGGTAACGAAAATTTCCGAAACGCAACTTTCCACCTGCCGCCGCTGCTGGACGGTTTTGCGACCGGGGAAAAAAGTCTCGCGGGTCCTCTACAGAAGACTCCGTCGCTCGAAGCATTCCTGTCCACCAGGAAACTAAATTCTCACACGAAATTCCGCGCCCCTAATAAATACCACTGAACTAAAATCACGATGTTCCTAAATAGCTCTGAATTAAAGCTACATCGTGTCTCTCAGACATCTCAGTCCCACGGACCCACCCCCTAGAAGAGCCCCTAAAATTCCCACCCCCGTACATTTTCTGCTAAAATTTTAAAAAAATTCCCAACCCCGTAAATTTTCCCCTAAAATTTTAAAAGAATTCCCACCCCCGTAAATTTTCCCCTAAAATTTTAAAAGAATTCCCACCCCCGTAAATTTTCCCCTAAAATTTTAAAAAAATTCCCACCCCTGAAAATTTTCCCCTAAAATTTAAAAAAAAATTCCCACCCCCGTAAATTTTCCCCTAAAATTTTAATCCCACCCCCGTAAATTTTCCCCTAAAATTTTAAAAGAATTCCCACCCCCGTAAATTTTCCCCAAAAATTTAAAAAAAATCCCAACCCCGTAAATTTTCCCCTAAAATTTAAAAAAAAATTCCCACCCCCGTAAATTTTCCCCTAAAATTTCGAAAAAATTCCCACCCCCGTAAATTTTCCCCTAAAATCTTAAAAATCTCGCCATATTAAATTCGAGCCAATTTGCTAATTCAAGCCCACAGTCCTAGCTGGGAAGAGAAACAAGGAACAGGCTGAGGGGGTGGGAAACCGCGGTGCGTTGGCGGTATAATCGTGAGCAGGGTAACACGGAGGTAACGAGTTAGCACAACGAACCGGAGCCAGGGGTCTTCGTGGCCCTGGCAGCTCGCAATCGATAGCCAGAGCAGCTGGAGGCGTGGGAGTCTGCAGCCTCGGGGGCAGACAGGCCGAGGGGAGGGGGGTCACAAAGAGACGTTGGACCGAATTTCTCAGAGCAAGGCGACCAACTTGCGGAGCGAAACTGGAAGAAGCAGAAAGGCTGAGGGACATCCTCCACGCTGGCTAAAAAGATGGACACCGAGATCCCTCTAGCGTCCCTCGTTTGAAGCAGAGGAGGGGGTAGAATTTCGTGCCTGGGGGATCGTCAATTAGCCAGAGGACACCTCAAAGCTCCCCCTCGGCGCACAATAGGGACGAATCGAATGGGAGGGGGGAGGTGAAAATCGCGTGGAAGCCTTTAACGAAATAGGTCGAGGACCAATAAGTCGTTTAAAGGACTCTTTAGCAGAGGGCGAGCTTTTAATCGAACACCCCACTGTGGCGAGCTTTCTGTTTGATGTCTTCCAATGACGGAGCGTTTCGAAAGAGTGCAATCATTCACACGCGAGGTGTTTGGGTGCTCGGGTTCTGGTGGACCATCCTGTATACTCTTCACGAGTTGCAGAAGAGTTGGAGTGGTGTAGCTATATTTTTGGGTACAGTGTCAGGGTTGGTGTGAAGTATTAGGACACCTGGTGTACTTACAGGAGATGTGGTACTTGGCGGAGCTTTTAATTTAAAATACCAAATAAAGTTACATTTGTTTGAATTTGTTTCTTGAATTTTGCAACATTTTTCACAATTATGCTTCCTATTTATTTTTTACCTTCTTCGTGGAGTAAATTACTTTGTTTACCCTCCACTATCCTATATTATTTTTCTGTAATTACACTGGAGGGTTCGTCCCATGCACGAATAAATAAATAGTCCAGTAAACAGCGCCTCGTAGGCCTATTTTCAGCTTCCTGTTTTCCGCCGCCCGATTTTTGGATATTCTAAGCTGCTGTCGAGTGAAATGAAGGAGTCGGGGGTGGCTGAAGGGCAGCATGACTGCGTAAATGACGCTAAGCAACGCACGCCGGGGTCAAAGATTATACAGAGTGGACGTTTTGCTGTCGTCTACGGGGATTCGGTGGACACGACGTGAGCTCGTTATCTCGCGCGGACAGACATTTCTAGAACAGACATTTTTAGAAACGTCTCCGTGGAACAGAACTGCGCCAAAGAGTCTTCAACTCCAAGGTACAGATTTCGAAGCAAAGATAGGTATTTTATGCAAGCGCAAAAGTAAAGAATTCTATCATTTCTGAAGTCAAGGAATCAGTTATAATTGTTGTATATACACAATCAACCCTTAACTGGTGAAGTGGGGTCTGATATACTCCAATATTTAACCCTATTCGCACGGTAAATTTCGACTTTTTCTTCGCAATAAAGCATTCCAGTAAGCACCGTCAAGTGGGGTAGCTTTGATCACAATACTGGATTTTAAAATAAATTCCTCTAGCATCTATTGTATCACAGGTATTATTCTCAAACAAAGTGCCTTGGATAGCTTTAATTGTCTACCAAAAAATACAGCTCAGAAAGCACCTCGTAATGTTTACTAAAACCCACCTACCACTCAAACATACTAAAAACCCCAAAAAGACAAAGAAACCCACAAACGTCCCCCAAAGAATCCCACCTATCCTGAAGGGGGTATCTTACCCTCGATAACTCCAAAACAGGCCTTTTTTCAAACGCAAATTGTAAAATGATAAATAACAGTAGAGAGAACTTTTTTTTCTAGTTTTAATCATTATTCTATGAGCTTTAACACAAAAAAAGAAAAGTCTAAATATCTCTATGTACATAAAAGTTGTGAGTAAAAACGTAAATGCGTGTACGCGGTGCACCGTTGGATGAACATAAAATCTCGAAAACCGCTCGATTTGGATGAAAATTTAATGAGAGATGTAGAAAACCATTCCCTACGATGTGTCGGGAACAGATTTTCGAAATAAATTCTTAAAAAATATTTTTCACACAAGAAATCGATAAAATCGTATTTTTCAACATAAAAAATGTATTTTTTTTCTCTCGAAAATCTGCTCCCGACACATCGTAGGGAATGGTTTTCTGCACCTCTCATTAAATTTTCATCCAAATCGTTGGAGCGGTTTTCGAGATTTTGCTCACCATCAAACGGTGCACCACGTACACGCATTTACGTTTTTACTCACAACTTTAATGTACATAGAGATATTTAGACTTTTCTTTTTGCGTGTTAAAGCTCATAGAATAACGATTAAAACTAGAATAAAACGTTCTCTCTACTGTTATTTATCACTTTACAATTTGCGTTTGAAAAAAGCCTGTTTTTGGGCTATCGAGGGTAACCTACCCCCTTAATGTCCCCTACATTAGCCCACAGTACTCTCGATTTCACAGCCCCATACGTCCCCCCAAGTGCGAGGGATCGATCGTCAGCGGATAAGTCGTTGCTCCTCGAGCTGCCCCTATCCTCATTGTGCCTCGACCTCCCGATGCCCACGTGGGGTCCATTGTTCCTCCTCCCTCGAATTACCTTTGTCCTGCCTTAATCAGTTAAACGTGTTGCCCTTGCATCCACCGTGGCACGAATTCCAAACGGAGTATCAGCGAGCCCTGAAAGATCGACGTACCTTAGAGCCTCCACCCCCTTGCGCCCCGAAGCCACCCCTCCGGGCGGGAGGGCGCAAAAAGTGCTCGTATTCAGCCTGTTACCCGGCACGATTCGCCTCGATTCGACGAACACGATGAATCGTGGATTCATCCGCGGCGGGCGTATAACGCTCGGGAGCATCCCCCTCGGCGCACATCCGTGACGTCGCCGTCGTAGGACGCCACGCGGCGACCCACATTCCGTCGAATTTAATTTCATGCCTTATCTCTGGTAACCACGGTACAATGCCTCAACTGGGGCGGCTGCGAATCCTTCTATCTTTCCCTTGTACGCCCCACATACATCGCGGGGGCTGCGCGCGGAGGTTCCCACCCCTAAAGAATAATTTACGGGCACGACTTCCCCCCTCGGCTGTCTATAACCAAATATTCCATTTCGCATTTCACGGAAAGTAGAACTGTTTGTATTAAACGTTAAGCCTTTGAACACCTTGGGATTCCTGGGGTTAAGTGTGTTCTTCGAGCAGAAGGGGTTGTATTTGTTTTTTTTTATGTTCTTATATCTTTTTTTTTTCTTCTGTAAGGTAGTGTGTGTAATAAAGCACTTGGTATTATTAGTTAACTATGGTTTTTTTATTTCTGGAGGGTTGTACTAATGGGGTGAGATAGGGGAAGGTAGGGATGAGAGATTTTTCTAATGTATCATAAATCGAGCAAGCTGGTGGTTCGAGGGAATTTCGCCCTGCTCGGGGGATCCCTGGCGAAACGACGTCGTTAGAATTTTTCAGGGGTAAGGGAAAGTAAAATTCTCCTCGAGTGGAGTCGTAGAGAGTTGAATAGCGAGAATCTTGGGCGCCCTAATGGGAACTCGTGCCGAATCGTCGTGGCTGCGATAAATGTTGGAGTACTACCGCCGCCGATCGTGGAAAATCAATTTCTGATCCTCGACACTAATTATCCTAACCTAAAAACCTATATACGCGATCAACCGGCGCGGGTAACGCCGATGGGCGTTCAGTGGCTATTACGAACTAATGGGGGTGGAAGATTCCCGCACGTGATCTACTGCAAAGCGTTTCAACCTCCATATTCAACGAATTAAACACACCATTATATCTTTTACAATATAAAAAATTCAACACAAGGAATACACAAAGTGACCCGGTGCAAGTGTTTTCGTGCTTCGACACCCGCAGTAAATGGAATATCGCGGAAAAACAGTAAACCCCCATTTCCCTAGAGCGCGACGAAAAGAATCGGATTCCGACTGGTCCGATGTGTCCCAGTATTTTTCAATTTCCTGGTAGCCGAGCGTGTCCCATTACGAGGTGGGCGGCAAAGGGGAGGGAGGGGGGGGGGGGGTGCGGGCAAGTTAATAATCGGACGGCTCGATTTCCCGAAATAAATGTCCCTGTTCTCGCGCTTTTAACCAGCTTTGAAACGGCCGCGGAGGAGAGCAGCGGCTGATAAAGCGATCGTCCTCCCATCGCGTGTACACGCGCCCAGAAATAGCGACAATCGACCACCCACCCTCCGCGGCGCCTACCCGTCGCTGCACCAGCCCTCCCCCCGTCACTTTATAACAGATGCGTACCTGTGCACAACTCGCCGCGCTTCTCCGCTATCGCGGCTGGACTACATCGTAAACTGACGTAAACTCTCCCCTTCGCCTCGTGTCCACGCTCCCGTTTCAACGCGACGCCCTTTGCATCCCTTCTGCCCTCGAAACCACCTGACCACCGTGTACACAACGAGATTCTTTAGTATCGTGACCCGCCCGGTGCAGCGTGAAACCACCCCTTTAACACTCCCCCCCCCCCCCCCCCACAATCCCAGCAGCGAAAATTGCTCGCGCGCCATCCAAAGAGCATTCATCACCTCTGCCTCTAGCCAGCGCGATCACCGAGACTCGTCGCAAACGCCCCCAGACAGGATATCAGCGATATCCAGGACGCGTTGAGCCGAGTGTCTTGCGGAGGTGGGCTAATTGCCGAGTAAGGAGCAATTAGTACTGACGTCTAATACGGGGACGGTGGTAATCTCTGCGACAGGCTTGCCAACGCGCCAGATGGACGAGGCTCCAGGGAGGATAGCAGAACGATAGGAGGCGCACGGTTGCGGCTGCAGCTGCGGCGTCGGTCGCTGCACCTGCAGCTGCAGCTCCGTGGACCGCGGCCACGCTGCTGTCGGTAGCAGCGGGACAGGGAGGACAGGTCCGGGGACGGCCTGAACGATGCAGGGGAGCGGCGATTACTATCAGAGGGCGCCGAGATGCTGTCCAGCGAGGAACGCCAACCCGAGCGCAGAGGCGCTGAGATTAAGCGCGTCCGTAAGGGGCGCGGAGCTGCTCTGCTGCTGCTGCAGCTGCAGCACCGCCACCTCCGCTAAAACGCCGGGCCTGCTGGCCAGCCTGGGGGTCTGCGTCCTCGTGCTCGGCTACACGCTGCTCGGGGCGTTCGCGTTCATGGCCCTGGAGGGTGGCCTCAAGTCGGTGAGTACTTGTAAAGACTGTCGCGATACCGGGGGGGATGATGCGCGGGGTCGAAGGGTGGGGAAAACGCCAGCATTCCACAGGATAGATAGATGGTGCTATGAAGACGGTAGCACACTGGGGTGCTGGAGATCGAGGCCCCAAGAAGGATTCCTGTGGAGATCCTTACTCGGTGGCTACTGCTTCTGTTCTTCTTTTTATCGAATGGGAAGAGGGTTTCTAGTGTCTGTTTCTATTTGGAGATGGGAGGTAGGGGAATGGGTTACTTCGGTCTTTTGCTGGCACTTTGATCCAGTTTCTAGGTAATTGTAGATGATTCGAGGTTACTCATCCTTGCTGCAGGATTCTGCGAACGACCTGCTCGTTCCTGGGGGCTCAAAGGCCGAAGGAGGATCCTACGTGGTGCCGAGCCTCGACGATGATTCCGCGGCCATGGAGCTCAGGGCGCGCACCGTGGAAAGGCTCTGGAGCATCACGGAGGATTTGAACGTGCTGTACAAGGAAAATTGGACGCGGCTGGCTGCGAGGGAGGTGTTCGAGTTCCAAGAGAACCTAGCGCGGGGGCTGAGAAGAACCTCCTCGCAATACGAGCCTGTTGGACCGTCGTCCCGATCCAGGGATCATCCTATGGAAAGGAGATCTCACCGACGGTGGACCTTCAGTGGTAGTCTCCTATACTCTCTCACTCTGATCACCACGATCGGTAAGATTATGCATATTCATCTCACTTTCGTACACCTTATACTTCTCCATTACATCTATTCTCCATTGGAGACAGAATGGATTGAAGCTTCCAAGTATTAAACAGTAAACTGGGGGAACATTGCTTGGGATACCCCTCCAGTTTACAGATTCTTGCTCTATCCCTCCCAACAGCGAATTCCAAGACAATAGCTGAGAAGCACCCGCTGTCCCCAGCCAGAATGAATGACCACGCTGTAAATTGCTCGATCAATGGTTCCAGGGTACGGCAGCGTGGCGCCACGCACAGTCTGGGGTCGTCTGATCACAATAGTGTACGCCCTGGCCGGAATCCCGCTAATGCTCGTCTATTTGAGCACCGTGGGCGATGTCCTAGCGAGGAGCTTCCGTCGTTTGTACGGTCGACTCTGCAGGCCTCGAAACTGCACCAGGAAGCAACAACCGCCTCCACCACCGCCCCCCGTCGGCGGTATCATGAGCAAGACGTACAGGTACGACAACCACGTCGACTCCAAGTCCAGCAATTACTACTCGGCCAGCAGAGAAAGCTCCTGCGACGATCTAGGAACGCGCGGTACCAGCAGCGCCATCTTGCTCGACTGCGGAAGCGAGGGACTCCTGCACGCCACCACCAGCTCTACAGCCGCGCTTCAAGTACGGCTCCCCCTTTCCCACACAACCCGTGTTATCCGCGAAAATTGTACCCCCGTATTGGGGAGCTATGTGATACTTCTGAGGACTATTCTGAATATCTTTGATGGTCTGATTGGTGCGCGAAGTTGAGGTTAATTCAGGATCGTCCTTTCCTCACTTTTTTCCTCCACTAGGAACATCAGTTTTATTCAGAATTTTCTATAATAGACTATTGACTATTCGACATCCTGAAAATCCTGAAAATCCTCCCCCAAATTGTTCACTAGTGTTTCACTGTTCCACCTAACGCCAGGACGTGTCATCGGGCAACGGTAAACGCCACTTCCACCCGTGCTCGCTGTCCCTGTCGACGAGCTCGTCGCCCGGCTACGTGGTGGAGACGAACCCGGTCAGGATACCGATAAGCCTCTGCCTGGTGATCATGCTGGTCTACATTTGCGGCGGGGCGGTGATGTTCAACCGTCTGGAGGGCTGGAGCCTGCTAGAGGGCGGTTACTTCTGCTTCACCAGCCTCGGGACCATAGGTTTCGGCGACCTGATGCCCGTCGGTAGAAACGCCGGGTCCGCCACCCTGGAGGAGCTCAGCCTGTGCGCCTGCTCGCTCTACATACTCGCCGGGATGGGCCTGATCGCCATGTGCTTCAACCTCGTCCAGGAGGAGGTGGTACGCGTGGTCAGGGTCTTCGGTAGAACCTGCGGCATGTCGTCGGGGGTGGTGGTCGGACCTATCGGTGGTACAGGTATCCCTGATGCAGGCATTCGACGGGGAACCGCATAGAATCGTTAATGGGCGAGAAAGACAGCTTCCTGGTTACACTTTAGACGGTCCACTTCGCGTGCCTTTCACTGTTATCCGGGGGCAGAGTTTTGTGCAGTCGTACGATCGATGGGGCAGATATAGCCACGTATTTTGGACACAAGGGGTACTCCTGGGTGTAATCGTCAGATGTGCTTCTTGTTATTTATTGAAGGAGGCGTTACTGTACTTGAGGTCTTCATATTTTCACCAAGTGTTTTGTTCTTGGAGTTGAAATGCTGATGTATCTGTCCCAATCACAGTGGGTGACCTTCCCCTCGACGTTAATTAAAGTGTAGTGTATAGTTGCTTGATATACGTCACTATGTGTACCTTATATGGATTTGAGAAAATTCTGTTTTGAAGAGTAATGTAGCTAGGGGAAGGTGCAGCTGGTAGACAGAACAGGGACTTCGAAAGAGGGGTTGAAAACCAACATAAACTCACTTATTTTACCCACCACAGCTACTACTTCAATTCACCCTAACGACCACTTTCAACCCCCCACCTCGAATCCTCTCAACCAAGCTCTGCCCCCCCATAGCCATTTAAATTACCCCTCAACCGAGTACCCACAAGTCACCGAAGTAAGAGCGGTTCTGATCAGATCGCGTCGGGGATTTCGATCGAGCATCTTGACCACTCTGCATAACCCCTTCGTGATAAACGCGTTCTCGCGGCCCGAGCGCACGCGTCACCATGAAAATAACCTCTCTCTATTCTGCGCAGGCACCGGTGCTGGGCTCAAAGGGGACCTCGATGACGCAGGAGGCACTAGCGACTCGCGGCTGTCCGAGCAGGAAGAGGAAGCAATCGCCATGTCCATGGTGCCAGCCTCCTGACAGCATCAGGCCAGGAGTCCCGGGGACGGGAAGCTCCTGGCCCACGCGTCCAACACTGCCCTAAAACCCTCGCCGGGCCATCATTCCCTGCCGCGCAAGAAGACGCCCTCCGAAGCAAGGAACTCGTCCACCCAGCAATTCCAGCGCGCCCAGTCCTTAAGACGCAGCTGCCTATCGCCCACTCAGTACCACCACCAGCACCACCAGCACCGCCAGCAAGAGAGCTCCCTGCACTTCGAGTACTTTGTGCCGCGCAGCGTCAGCGAGTTCAACCTGGCAGCGGCCGCCGTTACCGACATGGCGGTCCCTCCGCCGCCATCTTCCGTTCCGCGACCCACCGCCGCCGTTACGCCACCTGTCGCGGCTTCCCCGAACCCCGGCACACCGAATCAGTCCCGTTTGTCGGAGTGCACCAGCACTGCCACCAGGAGTCGCGAGAAGATGGTCACGTTCGAGGACGAAGGTGCCAACTGCGCCACCTCCACGCCCACCAGGAAGAACGTCTCCAGCCTCGACACTGTTTTCATGTGACGCTGCAATCATGGCTGAAAGAGGACCTCGGGTGGAGCGGCCTTAGGGGGGCTGGGACCTTCGGGAGCTTGGATACTTTGGAATTGGGCAACTTGGAGGATTCTTCTGAGAGTTTCGTGGGAAGATGCATCAGGGTTGCTGTGGCGTTGGTGGAGAGGCGTGGAGGTCATTTGCTCAAAGATGAATGAAACTAGAAGAGGATGGAGGAAGGAAGCTGGGGTGATCGATTGTGTAGAACAGGTTTCTTTACCGTGTAGAAGACACCTGTTAATAGTAGGGAGGATGCAAGACGGGCTGCCTAGGAAGAGGAGCTGTTAGAGGAGAGTACAAAGAGCACAGTGACACGTTTGTCGAGCCCCCTGGGGATCTCTTTTGTGGAAAAGACTGCTTGTGCACAGATTTCAAGGTACTAAAGGGGTCGGGAGGTGATGCAGGTACCAGGGGATTCTCGAAGGACACTAGATTTCTACCGTTTAAATTATAACAACCGTTACCGTAACACTAATTAATACTCTTATCGCTGCTGATACTCTTCTTCTTACCATTATCGTTGATAGGTTACACGACTGACCGCGATTTCGCTGGCGAACTTACTTTGTACGACGAACTATCGAAATACGGCGATTACACTGCCTCTTCCCATCAGTTCCCTCCAACACCATCAAAGCGGAGTACAATTCCCTTTACAATTGGAGGGGAAGGAGTTTCTCCAGTGAAAGTAAAAAATTGTTCATATAAACTCCTACTGAATTGTACCCCGAATTACACTCTATCATAAAAAAACAATTACTCAGAACGTAAGGTCCATAAAAAGATCCCTAGATCTACCCTAGATATTATCGTAAGAACAGACTTCCCCCGCGCACGTTTTCGAAAGAAGGGGAAATATAATAGAAAACCCTCCGGTTTCCCGCCTTCCTTCATCCCCGGAGCGTGCCGACGTGGAAAGGGGCAGTGTAAGAGGGAAAAAGGAAGACAGCCTTAAAACACGCCCCACAAGCGGTTCGATGAATTATTGTTACAAAAGACAGATAAATATAAAGCATAGACGAATACGAAGGCGTGCACGGCTACGAAACGGTCTGTCCTAGCGTAAATCTTAAGGAAACCCGTTTAACCGACACCGTTGCGAACTTAATTCTAATGCGAGCAGAGGGAATGCTGACAGGCACGCGCACGTGTGAGGAGTGCTGCATGGTAAGGGGCCAGGAGTGACTGGAACAGTGGAATCGTCGAAATTGTGGGACATAAATCGAAGGTTTGGGCGTCGCAGCGATCCAAGTCCGGTCGACGCGATCTCGTAGATCGTTCGATCGACAGGCTGGATCGGGGCTCGAATCGAGTGTTCAAATACATACGCTGTTTATATACCATACGTGTCTCTTTCTCGATAAGAATGGATTTTCATTAAAACAGACGAAGTAAAAACGGAACGATCGCAGCGGGGATTTGATTATTTTTAACTTTCAACCCTTAGATCTTATAGGCGACAGATCGGTCGCCTTTTGAGAGCATTAAAAGTGGCTACAGTCGAAATAAAATCAACTTCCCTTAAGTTCAAAATAATAAGGGCTTACAATGTGTTACAGAAAAAAGAAAAGAACAAAAAAAATGAGAAAAATAAAAATTATTAACTTGAGAATTGAGGGAAAGTTGTAAATTGATAAGTAGTGTAATTTGTAGTGGGTATTTTTTATTTTATTTCGACTGTAGAGGTTCCGCTAAACTAAAAGAGCTAAGAATTATAAGGGGCGTCTTCTTTTCGTTCTGCATCGTAAGACATTTTCATTTAATGCTTTTTACTTTTCTTTTCATTCGTTCCACTCGATTTTTATTATAATTAAGTGAGGAATAGGAAAACTGACTCGAGATTCGACGCCCTTCTGCAAGGTTTGAGGTAAGATATTTCGCGGTTCTCTGGAACTTTGCTTACAACTAGGTTCAACATTATTCTCCATTGCTGCATCGTTTATTGAGTTCATTGCGACACCATGTTAAAATCAGCCCGCCTTGTCACTGGTGATTCAATTTTTCCGAAGCATAAGCGACACAGAAGCTCCTCAGTGCACCCACGATGCAGTTCTCGATCGTCAATCATCGTCCTCCTCGCAGTAATCCCACTCCTCTTCTCGAGAATTCGGCCTGACTGGCGGCGGCACATTGTCCTCGTGTTTCGAAACCGTATTCCCATGCACCAAATTATTTATTAACCCTACAAAATACCGAACATAGTCTTATTCAGCCCCCTCGAGTTCATTCAAACGCGAGAAAATTCCCGCCAACGCGCGGGACTCCCCTACCCGCATCTCTTAACCATACTCGCTGAACGCCCAAGAGCGTTCTCCGCACGGGCTGCGTCCATTGAACGCAGCTTCATATGCGCCCGTGTCACCCAAAGGGTTACAAGAAAATTTCATTCCATCCCAAATGAATTTTCTGCATTCTCCCCTGCCATAAATTTACTATACTTAATAGTACATTAAAAACATTTCACGTTGAAGAACTTTGTCTAATGACAAAATTAGGGCTGACCTTTAATTTTACCGAGCAACCCTTCGCCCTGCTCCGCCTCACACACACATCCATCCTCCCCTTCGCCCGGCTTCAGCTTCATATTCTGATAAAACGTATAACCGATGTCCAGGGCGTGGTTAACTACGAACTGAACGGTACAGAGGACGATAATCAGCAGTATGGGTAGGCACAAGGTGGTCTCCACGTCGTCCAGGAAGAGATTCAACCATTCCGGTAGCAGGTCGCAGCTCATCTTCGATTTGAAACAATTTGAGCCGCCTCGATCCCCTGGGAAACGCGATCAGCCCTAACCCTCGGCAGTTTCGTTGTTCCTAGCAAAATTCGGGCCCTCTTGCGTCTCTTTGTCAGAGGGGAACCGTCTCCCAGGCAATTTCGTGAAACATACTCTTGTTAATTTAGCAGAGAAATGTGGCCATTGCCGAAACGCACTTGGACGAATTTCTGTAGCGTTGTTGTTAATTCCAAAAGCTGAATGTTCCGTGAAATCGATATATCGATTCAATCACCGACCAAGTAATCGGAAAGAAATAGTTGCAGACGCCAGGAAACGAACGAAATTCGATGGATCTCGCGAATATGTTCAAGCGATCAGAAATAAACAACATTTACTCCAGCTCTGATCGACGTAGAATATTTATTACCCAACCAATCTTGAAAACGACATTTATATTCGTAACATGTATTTAGGATTATGTGAAGCTTACAGCTTTTAGCTTTAATTCTATTAATTAACCCATTCCGGTGCATACGTCTATCCCATCGCTCAGTGTACGCGGAGAACGCCCATAGGCGTTCATCAGGCATGTTTAAGGGATATGAGACCAGAGTGACCGCACATCGAATACGTTCAGTGGTCAAATTCCGGAACTCAAAGGGTTATGTATTATTAAATACACCACGCGCCCTCTACGGGCGAAATCCGTAAGCAACGCCATAGAACGTGCTTGTCCCGCCATCTCGCGCGAATATTACCGCAACTACGTAAACAGAAGAGGTTACAATGTAACCTCCATTGCATTTATACACAGTAAAACTACCGTTTCCTTTGTAAATAATACACTCGAAGTGAATGAATCGTCGAAGTATCTGATATTAGTTTAAAGTACGTAAAATGTCCACACGCTGGTAGGTACCGACACTGTAACGATGATTTAACATCGACCATCACCGAAGTATTTAAAAGAAGCGCACATTGACGCCGAGGCTCTCCACTTGTCGATTTAATTTCGTGGCTGATGTTTCAGGTATCCGTTGTATCAAAAAGGCAACCCACAGCTCAGGATTTTCCTCCCGAACTTCTGGCTGAAAATTATTAAGCCCGTGCACAAACAGCCCGACAATGTGGTGCAGCTCCACTGCTCCATGGAAATGACAAGGTTCGACGTGCGCAATTATTTAGAGAAGATCTACGACGTCAGCCCCGTTCACGTGAGGATGAGGATCGGCCTCGGCAAAACAAGGTTATGCCCGAAGCAGCACTGCGTGATTAAAGACGACGACATGAAAATAGCTTACGTCGTCTTGGTGAGTGCTTCGGAACTAACCGCAGGTAACGTAACATATCCCTAATGTTATGATATTCTCTGGGATTATAGCCGGTGGACCAGCCATTCGTCTATCCAGAATTATTCCCAGCAACGTCAGAGAAGTCCGTGCAGGATAGATTCGAGGAGTACAAAACCGAGTACAAGCAGTACGTGAAGTCGAACACGATGCCGGGTTTACCCACGTGGTTTAGAATATGATAAAGTCGCTTGTACACAGCAGGAAGGAAAATAAAAATTATAATCTATATTTCCTCTTTCTCGCACTTCTTACATTGGTCGCGAATAACGTAATAAACTCTTGGGCAATCGGATCGAGCAAACATAAAAGAACTAAACAAGTAGACGATACTTAAGGCATAAGTAAACGGAGTAAAATATAACATAAGTAAAATGCGTAGCGCCCTAGTCGAACTCGGTCATCATGAAGCCATAAGCTTTGCATTGCGGGCACTGAGGAATGTCAAACAAAAAGATGGTCTGGAAGAAGGGAGAACATAAACCAAAAACATTGTCGGCGAGGCAAGCTGCAAGCAGGAATAGCAAGGCGGATACGAACCTGTGGATGAATGGGGCAGAAGTAACGCACCCTGCCCGTTGTCCAGTATCCGCAGACATTGCAGAGCACGATGCGGTGCGGCCTGATGCACAGACACTTGTCAGGCGGTAAATTACACACACCTATCCCCCTTCCTCTACCCATTCTCACCGACTCCGTCCTCCCGTCCATCGCGTGTCAGACCTATTCCGACCCCGTGCCTCTAATCAAATTATTCGATGCTCATTAATCGCCAAGGCGCAACGCTAAGAAGTCATACAGTACACGAACAGAGTTGCTTTTACGGGTTAGCGAGCAGCTTTTCGCGGAAAACCCACCAGCAGTGGCAATGCACGTGGAACTTTCTAAAAACCGTATCCCGTGGTCGTGGACGGTATCGTTAACAAACGATGCATTTCGAATCATAAATTCATGGCACAAATTCCTACGCGCGAGCGTGATTCACGCCGCTACGTTCTCGTACGCATTTGGGGCTCCCCGGCGATCAGACTTCCGGCGTCGCGGAATTAATGCCTCTAAATTTCTTTCCCTTGGAATTCGAGCGTCTCCCCGGTAAGAACAAAAGCCACCAACGCGGAACAAAAAGTCTGCCCGTGTCGTTAATACATCGCGCGCCACGGCTGATTCGAAATTGAAAGGAATGTTGCAGCGAAATACCTGTGAAACGCAGTGTCCTTACTCTATTCGAATTCAGGGGCGCCTCGACCAGCTTCCGCCGGTTTCGCTCTGTGCTTTCTGCACGCTGCTCTTGCAACCGCACGGATCGAGTGTGCTGGATATCTTCTGTACGAAGAAGTTTCCGGCGTAACGCACACGCGTGGTGAGACAACGTGACGTTTAACGAGATCTAGCGGAGAATTAAATGACTGACAGTTTCTAGAGCACGTGTAATTGCGACGACGAAATAGCCGCGCGGGTAGGGTACGTCCTAACTGTCGTGTGGACAACGTGCGTTTGGCACGCGGTGAGGCCCGCGAAAGACGAACAAAGACGCGGTGAGAAAAAAAGAAGAGCGAGACGTGTAAACAAACGCGGTGGATATCGATGGATATCGAGCTACGTTCAATGACTTTGTCGGACGAAAAGTGTGACCTGGCAGGATCGAAGCGTAGGTTCTTTGTGGTTATTGCTGCAGGTATTGTCTCGGGTGGGAAATAATGAGGAGAGATAAATACCGCGGGAATGGCCATGGCTAGGAGGTAAAATAAATGGCGGGATATTTGTCGGTTTTTGAATCTTGCTTTGTATACGGTTAAGTGTTTAAGTTTGTTGATATCGTAGTATATGTATATATTAGGGGTCGTCCTTAAATTATGTAAGTATTGGGGGGCGGGGGGGAGTCAGGTAGCGTCTTACGAAATATTTTTTAACCTAATTTTCAATAAATACAAATTCTATCATTAATGTTCCAGAAAAGTAGTTTTAGTTTAAATTTCCCGAAACCGAGTTAAATGAATTATATAATCCTTTAAAAGAATTTTAATAACTGAAAAAATTCAATGTAAAAAATATTACGTAAAGAGGGGGGATATTCTAAATATCAAAACTTACGAATTCTTATACTGGGGGAGGCAGAGGATAAGAAATCGTCTAGGGTAAGAGTCGATCCCGTTACTACTGGATGAATTTGAACTTTTCTTTTATAAATACTTCGATTTAGGAGGGCATACTGTATTTTGTGCTGCAGTATGTTTTTGTTCAAAATTTTCGAGGTATCTTCAGTGTTTTAAATGGAATTCTATAATTCTTTTGCATCTTTTAGAGGGCAGAGAAACAATTCGGCAAGCTTCTAACTCCGTACCTTTTTTTGTTGTTGTCATTGTAACTGCAGATGTGGTGGAAAAATGTTTGTTTTATAGTAATCGAGTATACGAATGTGGAGTGTAGTAATTATTTACGTAACTGTATTGAATAAAAATGTAATGATTACTTTATTTGAATTTAAATTACACGTGAACAGAGTTGGGCAAAATGTAATCTAATTACAACTTACAAATTACGATTAAAATGTAATTGTGTGGTTGATTACACATTATTTTCTGTGATGGTTAATTCAGGTGGTTTCGCCAACTACCTAAATGAACGATCACAGAAAATAATGTGTAATCAACTACACAATTGCATTTTAATCGTAATTTGTAAGTTGTAATTAAATTACATTTCGCCCAACTCTGCACGTGAGGTACCCAAGTGCCCAATCTCAATCCAATTCCTTTACTATCCATTCCGCTTGATCTATCGCGCAAAAAATAAATACTTTCTACAGTATTTCTCCCCGTGAATCATAATAAATTCTTAAGACTCCCGTTACCACGGCGAATCGATCCAACTTGCGGTAGCAATAGAAATGGCGTTCGGTACGGTTGCGGAAGGCAAACGCGCTACAAATTTCAATTTATCCACCAACTATGGCAGGTAAATGAAAATTGTTTCGATAAAACTTTGCGATCAGAAATTAGGCGATTGAAAAATTTTCAGGTCCAGGGTGAAGCAATACACTTCTCAATCTCATTTAAAAGATCAATGATATTTTTTAACGCGCTCGATGCCACGATACTATCAAAACTGAAATTTAAAATTCGAATGAAAAAAAAAAATTTAATTTATCTACGGTTATTTCTCTGGGATCTGTCGAGTTTTCAATATTCACAGGGTATTAGCGAGTGGAGCGGACAGAACCAAAGTGACATTTTGCACGGACGTGGACAAGTCCGTGATAATGCATAATTTCGAGAAAAGGGGGTGGGTGCAGGTCGGTCCAGAGGATGACTGGAATTTCTACTGGTAAAGAAAAAGCGACCTAAGTTAAAACGGCACAGTTGGAGAAACTTTCACTCCCGTTGTTACAGGGCAGCCACTCAATCCTGTCGAAACATATTCAGCGTGGAAACTGGATACAGGATGGACGACAAACAGTCAGACATTACAGCTTTCAGATAAAACTCCGTTTATTGCGTCACTCTGAAATTCACGCGGCGCGTCCAATTTATTCCGGTCCATTATACCGGGCCACGCATTTTTGCAATAATATTTTCCCAGCGCTAATAATATACGATAAGTGTTTGCTCGAGCGAGGCAATAAATACTTCCAGTGTCGCAAGCCTGTCGCTTTGCAGGATGATCAATCACTTCCCGAATCACTACGAGCTGACGCGGAAGGACCTCTTGGTGAAGAACATCAAGCGATACCGGAAGGAGCTGGAACGCGACGGGAACCCGCTGGCAGTGAGAGGGGACGGAGGGAGGTACCTCTACCTGGACTTCATCCCCGTCACGTTTGTTCTACCAGCAGGCAAAGTACAATTTTGGCACTGGGAAGCAAACACGGACTGAGCCACAATGAAAAAAAAATAAATTAATTTTTAATTTGATTAGGGGAACCTATTGGGATCAGAATTTGGCAAATTGTAATCTAATAACAAATTGCGAATTACGATTAATTTAGGTAGTTGACCACAATTTTTTCAACCACTTAAATTAACGATTATAGAAAATAATGTGTAATCAATTACACAATTACGTTTCAATCGCAATTTGTAATTTGTAATTAGATTACATTTCGCCCAACTCTGATTGGGATACATTATTGCTAGTAACTGAATGTCGCGACAGACGTGAGTCAGTCCGTTTTTTGCTCCGAACACCTGAATTATCAGAAGAGCTTAATTACCATTTTGGGTGGCTTGGGTTTCGGAGAATTGTGGAAGCACCCCGACGCCAGTGGAAGTGCATGCTCGATGTTTCAACTGGTCCACAGATTACAACATGTTCGTGGAGGAGTACCGGAAGTCGCCGCAGAGCACGTGGATCATGAAGCCCTGCGGGAAATCGCAAGGTGCCGGGATATTCCTCATCAACAAGCTGAGCAAACTGAAGAAATGGTCCCGCGAGGCGAAGAACCCGTTCAACCCGAATTTGACGAAGGAGTCTTACGTGATATCCAGGTGAACGTTCGTTCTGTGTGATTCTGTCAAGCCGGGGGCTGTTGTGACGGTGGTAAATGCACAGGTACATCGATAATCCACTGCTGATCGGGGGAAAGAAGTTCGACCTCCGACTGTACGCGCTGATCACGTCCTTCCGACCGCTGAAAGCCTACTTGTTCAAGCTGGGATTCTGTCGCTTCTGCACGGTCAAGTACGACACCAGCATCCAAGAACTGGACAACATGTACGTGCACCTGACGAACGTGTCCGTGCAAAAGCATGGCGTGAGTGGAATTTTCGGGGGGGGGGGCTATGGTTGTGGAGGTAGAGAAAGCCTGAAGCAATTTCGGTGGGATTAGAGCACTCGGATTATTTATTGCATCACACCGTGGCAATTAAATTCTAATTCTCCAACTGAAATTTAAATAAAATCTAATCGAAATTAGATCGAATTTAATTAAAAATTATTACTTACACCGCAATATCAATATTTATAAAATTACTTAAAAAATTTATAAAATATTTATAAAATTACTTAAAAAATTTATCAAATATTTAAACAATTACATATGAAATATTTAGAATACGTATAAAATATTTATAAAATTTACAAAATATTTATAAAATTTACAAAATATTTATAAAATTTACAAGATATCTATAAAATTTACAAAATATCTATAAAATTTACAAGATATCTATAAAATTTACAAGATATCTATAAAATTTACAAGATATCTATAAAATTTACAAAATATCTATAAAATTTACAAAATATCTATAAAATTTACAAAATATCTATAAAATTTACAAAATATCTATAAAATTTACAAAATATTTATAAAATTTACAAAATATCTATAAAATTTACAAAATATCTATAAAATTTACAAAATATCTATAAAATTTACAAAATATTTATAAAATTACTTATAAAATTGATAAAATATTTGTAAAATTACGTATAAAATTTCTAAAATATTTAAAAAATTACTTATGAAATTTATAAAATATTTAAAAAATTATATACGAAATTGATAAAATATTTAACGTTCGAGTGGTGCAATAAATATTCCCAGAATTTCTAGAGCGTTCAGCGCCGAACCAGTGCACCTTTACACCTCGTTTACTTATCAGAATCTGCACCCGGGAACTTGTGGATTGAAGGGGAATACCCCCGTTGCAGGAGGAGTACAACAGCAAGCACGGTGGTAAGCTGAGCGTGCACAATCTGAGACTATACCTGGAGAGCACACGCGGCAAAGCAGTGACGGAGAAGCTATTCGCGAATATCACCTGGTGCATCGTGCACTCCCTGAAATCCGTCGCCCCGGTGATGGCGAACGATCGGCACTGCTTCGAGTGCTACGGCTACGACATCATCATCGACAACGAGCTGAAACCGTGGCTCATAGAGGTTCGATGCTCGATCTACTAAATCAGTGGCGAATTTAAAAGAAAAAAAGCACCCTGGTGGCAAACTAAGGTAAGCCCTCGCTACACCTCGCTTTGCCTCTTTTCCTCAAAATATTCTCGAGGAAGAATCCACAAGAGTCAAATTGTCAAACTACAAAAGAAAGGCGTAGGAAGAATAAAGTGAGCCGGGGCGAGGCGAAAGGTAGCGAGAGCCTGCCTTTACAACTAAATTCACGAAAGTAATGTGAGACAAAAGAAAAATCTAGCGTTTGGATAAAATCATAATTTCTTTTTGGAGGACGGAGCCCAGGGTTGCCTTCTGTGCAGGGGCCATTTAACCCTTCGTGGTGACATTTCTGCAAAGTTCCACGGTGGTCACACTGGGTCTACTGGACCTAGCCGATTTTTAAACAGTTACCGTCCGAACTGTATCAGTCCAATCGATTCGCAAATATTATAATACACACGTTCAACATTGTAGAATATGGAATACTCGCGTTTTAGTAATAAATGAAATGACAACATACACCAAAAAGATCGGACAGGAAATCCGGGAACTTACCAGTATCAAGCTCCAAAGTTAAAAATCGGGTCTATTGGACCCAGTGTGACCACGAACGGTTAAATCCGCCGCTGTACTAAACCATCCCTTAAAAACAGCCACGTCCCCGGATCCCAGCTATTCCAGTTTCAAGTTACGTTGGAGGACGTCTGTGTGAAAACGAAGCGTGCGTGCCGCGAACAGCCACTCGAGAGCAAACACTCGAAAAGATCGACCTGGTTCCCCGACCAATTTTTGGGGATCATGCTTCAACCCCTATCGCTGCCCGAATTCATTTCTCATTTACATTTCCAGGTGAACGCGTCGCCGTCGCTGACCTCCACCACGGTGAACGATCGGATCTTGAAATACAAACTGATCGACAATATAATGTCGATCGTGGTACCCCCGGACGGCGTGCCAGAGTAGGTACCCCGGACCTTTACTAAAATCACCCTTCCCATTGGTATTCAAACATAACGAGCTCGATGCTGTTTAGCGTGAGATGGAACAAATGCCCACAGCCGGAGGCACTGGGCAACTTCGAGCTCCTCCTCGACGAGGACCTCTGCGCCCAAGACGACAAAGAGTGCTGCTCCGGCAAATATCGAGCCTCCTCCAAATGGAAATAAATCCTCAGCCGCTACGTTTCTGTATCAATAAACCACTGTTCCGCCGATTCGAACGGTTCCACGGACGATCGACCTGCCCGTGCGGGGGTTCCCCGGGCTCCGCGCGTGCGCGGGCGCAGCGCGTTGCACAGGTTGCCGTCCGCAGGCGCATGCACCGAAACTTCCAAACGCACGTTCCTCTCGCCAGTTTATTTTGCCCGTCGGCTTCGTCCATCGCGAAAACCGCGATTCCACGTGGGCAAAGGAGGGTGTAAATCTGTCGCGCCGTGCCCGGGAGAATCCAGCGGGCGTTCGGAACCCGGGGCCGAACGGGGGTTGAAAGCGCGCGATGCGGATCCGTATATAAGGGTGAATCTTCTTCGGGGAAGCTCTTAGATGTGTTCGAACCGGCGCCCCGTCACGTGATCCACTTCGAAAGCACCACCTCGCGAGCGCAAAGTTTCCTCGAAAATAGGGGAATTGAAACATCGAGTTGCCCTGATGGAACCACGCGCTCGGTCTTAATACCGATCGCGAATAAGGGATGGAGGGTGCTCCGCACAGACGCGCGCTCTCCGTGGCCACGGACCTCCTGGTAATAGTGATGGTTTCGCAAACCTTGTGCTCCGTCAACGTTCCACCAGGTGAGATCCACCCCCTGTTCGATTCTTAACGCAACCCCCCCCCCCTCCCCCGCCCGCGAAACAGCGCGAAGCGGCGCGTTCCCGTGAGAATCGAGCAGAAGCTGCCCGGCTCAGTGATTTCAGAATGCTTCGATATAAATCGCGACGCGGCGTCCCAGGGTCCCTTCCGTCCACCCTTTTTCGGTGTCGCGGGGCAGTCGCGCGTGCGAACGAAATAATCATTCTTTCTGCGCGATTTCACCCGCCGGGGCTAGCAGAACGATCATTTCTACTCGGCTTCGAACGCCACCAGCCCGGCGCTCCACTTCTTCCATAACCGCCCCCGTAGATTTCTCCCTCCCGTAAAATCGCACGAGGCTCTGTCGTCACTGTCTCGCCGTCGTGATACAGCGTACCGCGAGAGCTACCCGAGGATCTACAACGTCGGCGTCCTGATGGCTTCCCACCTCAACAGCCCCTTCGATCTCGAGAGGTGCGGGCCGGCGGTGGACCTTGCCTTGGCGGAAGTGAACGACTTTTTGAACGTCCACGACGTGCAATTGCGCAAGGTCCAAGGAAGGTACGGCGGAGGGACACTTGCTCTTTATATATCTACCCTGTCCTTGGTTTTTTTTTTTTTTTTTTTTTTTTTTTAAATGCTGTTGTACGGGGAAGTTTGAGTTTTATGGGTGGAGGGATTGTTGAGTGGACGGGTTGGTGCTTGGGGAGCGAACAGAGCGACGGTGGCTGTCCTAGATACGCGGATGGGACGACCCTGTGTCAGCTGAGCCTGTCTCTGACCACCGCGCTCCCATTGCTTCCATGCCGTTTGATTAATTCAATTGGACAGACGTTTGCATAAGAGCAAAATATGGGCATTCGATACACGCACGGGGTTTGAAGGGTATTCCTATTCCACTGCTGGAAAAATGAAGCTGGTTTAATATCCTATTGTTTTGAGGCGAATGATTTCTTGAAATAGCACGCTGGGGTGCGTTGGAATACCTGAGCTAGAGAGCAGTTAAATAGGTGACGTGAATTTTCATAAATGGCCCAGGTGAAATCTAACAAAAAATTAGGACACGATACTGGGTAGGTGTTTGAAGTCGAGGGGCTCAGTGGAAAACAGGCACGTGCCACATATGCATAAATTTTCGTTTCTTAAGGGGGTAGTGGACTATTTCAGCTTCGAAAAATCGATTTTTTTTACTGCTTCTGAAAGTCATATCCTTTACGAACATTTTAAATAAATGTTCATGAAAGAATTCAAATAATTGTCGAAGTTATAGCAGCGAACGTAACACAGTGTACTTTGAAGCCGGTTTTCTCGAAACACCATTTTCAGAAACGGTGTACATCATAACTCTTGAACGAATTCATATTTTCAGTTAGAATTTTAACTGGAGCTGTAGAATTCCATTCTCTATCGCGTAGAAATTCCGCATGAATATTGGATGTTTGTAAAATTTTTTATAAACGATTAAACACGATTTTCTTCCGTAAAAATGTGGGAAAAAATTGATTCGTGTGTAACTGTGACAATTTTTGTTTAAATTCGCTAGTCAAGTTCCATGCTGTAGATTTTAGTGTAGAAATTACGCACCCCAAAGCATTTGGCTTTCAGATAATTGGTTCACCTGATACTAAGTACACCGACTACAGCTGCGCACTACGCAGGACCATCTTCAGCGCTTAATAATGTCAACAAATTTGAACATTACGAAATCTTTTTTTGCCAATTATCCGGAAACGCGTCCCCAATAAACTATGAAAAGTACGGGTATAACAATTACTTGGTACCTAAGCAATCCAACAGAAAAGAAACCATCGAGTTTACGTGTCCAATGGTCCTGTACCCCCTTAAAGATCCATAGTTTTCTTCACGAAGAATTATACATATTTTTGAGAACATTTTATTTTATAGAAATCCATGAACATTAAACTATAAACTGTGATATTTTGAATAATATATGGAAACAAGAAATACGAAAATTTTTAGGTAAAACACATGAAACAGTGGCATGTGCCTGTTTTCCACTAGGCCCCTCAAATCTTGGCTTTTTTTATGAACCATAAAGTATGTTGGGAAAAACGTAGTGTTAATTTTAAAACTGCCATTATTTTCTCAAAATTCAAAGTTGTATAAGTCTGATGATTAACTTATTGATTAACTATTGGTAGCAAAGGAATTCTTGAATATACAATAAACCTACACAAGTGTATGTACAAAGTTTCAAACTGCTACGTGTCATAATTTCTTAAAAATAATAAAAGGCTGAAAATTAGGGCTGGGACTATTTGACGAATTTTTCGGTATTCGAATATTCGAATACTTCAGTTGCTCAGTTATTTGGCGAATATAATTCGAATATCCAAGTATTCGAATAATATTCGAATATTTAAGTATTCGAATACTACTCGAATATTTAAGTATTCGAATACTACTCGAATATTTAAGTATTCGAATACAATTCGAATATTTAAGTATTCGAATATTATTCAACACTTCCGTATTCGAATACTGAAATATTCGAGTAGTATTCGAATATTTCAATATTCGAGTAGTATAAGAATACTTAAATATTCGAGTAGTATTTGAATACTTAAATATTCGAATAGTTTAATATTCGAATACTTTAATATTCGAATACTTAAATATTCGAATACTTTAATATTCGAATACTTAAATATTTGAATACTTTAATATTCGAATACTTAAATATTCGAGTAGTATTCGAATACTTAAATATTCGAGTAGTATTCGAATACTTAAATATTCGAGTAGTATTCGAATACTTAAATATTCGAGTAGTATTCGAATACTTAAATATTCGAATACTTTAATATTCGAATACTTAAATATTCGAGTAATATAAGTATTAAGTATTCGAATACTACTCATATATTTAAGTATTCGAATACTGAAATATTCGAGTAGTATTCGAATACTTAAATATTCGAATAGTATTCGAACACTTAAATATTCGAATAATAACATTCGGCTACTCAAGTATTCGAATTTTATTCGTAGCATTCGAATACTTGTAAAATATTCGAATATTAAATTATTCGAATAGTCCCAGCCCTACTGAAAATCGCCTTAACAGCCGAATACCCCATGAAACGACGATGGCGCCGTGTCCGTCGCAGCAGAGCTTTATAAATATCTCTATTAACCGATCCGCAGTAGTAACGACGTGTTCATTAAAGTGACCTTGCACTGGGGTGTCGCCGAAGTAGGGTCGATAATGGTCAATTTCGTGAGTGAATCTCCGTGGAAATAAATCACCCGCGATTTGCGATGCCGGCCACTCGGGCCCTTCGGCTGCTTAATTTTATCCCGGCTGCCCCGCCGGGCGAGGGGTGGAAGTGTCGCCACAGTGTCAGATTTATGAAATCGTATCCCAGCACGTGATTCGGCAGGAAGGGCCGGCAAGGTCGGGGCGAGGGATGATCCACAGGTCCCCAGATACATTTCCTTTAAACGCGATTCGCGCGGACAGGTGGTGAGTACATTACGACGCGATAACGAAGGGCGAGGAATCGTCTTCGGGGGTAATTCCCCGCGCGCTGGTCAGCGTCCAATCATTGCCCATTCACGGGCCACGATTAATCTATCATTACGCCAAATTGTTATTTACAGTCGAAACGACGGTGCACCCTGCACCCCTGGCAATTATCGATCGCGGCCTGTTGCAGGGGCTACGTCGCGATACCGCCTCCGCGACGGAGGGTAGGTATCCGCAGATTCTCTTAGGACATCGGGACACTCGTATCACACCCCCCCGGATTCCCCTGGCCCCGGTGTAATTCGATCAGCGCTGTGTTTGCCCACGCGGGGAACGCGATCATCCATCAAAATTGTTTGCTCTCGTTCCTCCGTCGGTATCGGTCGGCTGCCGATGGCCCATTGTCCGTGGCCTCCTTGCTCCAACCCACGGCCGATGGAATCCCGTCGCCCAAAACAAGGGGGATCGATTCCTGCCTGCCACTCCTACGCGGGGCACGTGGTGCTTGTAAAAGATTGCGCGCCCCGAACGAGGAAGTGGTTTGCAGCAAATATTGATGCAGGGTGTCGCGTCCAAGCTGAGGGGAATTCTTTCCTCGTGTCATACTTTATGTCTCCCTTTATGTTTGAAATCCCACTGAGGTTTCTGTTATCTCGTCGGCTTTGTCAACTGGCTTACACGGACTCGCTAGTCTCTGTTTGGGTTCTTTGACATACTGGGTTGTTTCGACAGTTACCCATCGTGCAGCGGGGCTACAGCACCGGGCCTGGCGGCTGACATGCATTTCCGGGACAACGTGATCGCGTTCGTAGGACCAGCCTGCGCCTTCGCCCTCGAGCCTGTCGCGAGACTCGCGGCTTATTGGAACACACCCATTATCACGGGGATGGGTGACCAAGTAGGAATTATAGAGGCTATTGCGGCGACTATCTGCGCCGTGATTCAGGCGAGCTTGATCCAGAAAATTTCCCAGGAGAAGAATTAATGGGTTCTGCTTGAAGAACTGAGGGTGGCCTTGAGGACTTTCAGAAAAGTAATTTAAATAATTAAGGTGATCAAGTTACATAGCCCACCCTGTATGCCAAGGTCACCTGGGGCACACGTTTACGAGTAGTATTTTTATTATTTTTATGTCCCTTGGCACCTACTTAAATGGGTCCCAAGTGTTAAGCCGGGAATCCACCTAGAAGCTAAGCTTGCTATGCGATGCCATGCTACGTTTTAAAAAAAATTACCTTCAATGCATTCTTAAGGAACCGTTTCCACCAAAAGCTAAGCTAAAACATAGCATAGCATAGCTTAGCTTCCGGGTGAATTCCCGGCTTTACCATACACCTCGCATAGGTGTGAGGGGGGAAGATTTAAAAGACGCGGCTCTGAAATTAAGAAACCGGGGACGAACTCCGCCCCGCAGTTCCACGCTCGCTATAATCACGGGGCCGATAGTCGCTAGGTGACTCCGCGCAATTTTAACATTTTTCGCCGATCAAGCCACCCTCGGAAGGCGAGCTGTCCGTCACGTCGGGCATCCTGGGGAGGATCAACAAATGGAAGAACGAAAGCTCGGTAAGAGGACACCAGGCGGCTACCAATTAGTTCCCTCCGTCGTTAGCATGGCACCTAGCCGCGCTAATCGACGTATTTCCGTAATTACCTTGGCGCACGTACGATTCCCTTGGAGGAAAGAACACGAGAAGCTTCGCCTCGTTCCTCCCCTGTATTTATGGCTCCATTAGCGGCGTTAATTAGCCGCGGCCTTGTTAAGACGACCGCGTGGCGAGAGGTTTCAACCGCAGGTCCGTTAATCTCTGTTAAAAAGGGCATCTTCAAAGACAAGACCAAGTACCCGACCCTCACGAGGATGTCCTACTGCCAGTGCCGGCTGCGGCTGGTCTTCTCCAGCATCTTCAAGGAGTTCGGCTGGTCCCACGTCGCCCTGATACTGGACAGGTCGGACTTGTTCTCGTGGACGGTGGGCAAGAACCTGGAGTACGGGCTGCGCAAACAGGGGCTGCTGAAGTTCGTCAGGGAACTCGACGGCAACTCGGAGGACGAGCCTTATCACTTTTATTTGCGCGACGCTAGTATGTACGCCAGAGGTAAGGGGTACCTCCAGCTGAGAAATGAAGTGGGCGAGGAAATAAGACGAAAATGAAGAGTTGCGAAATTGCGGTAGAAGCTTCGTTTCTTAGTTATCAGCGTTTAAGTATCCTGAGGCGCCCGAAGCGCGGCAACCCGGCGAACAGCGCCGCGCGTGAGGCTTCCAGTGGCAACTGCGCGCAGCCCTGGGCGCCGGGTTGCCGTGCATCAGGCGCCCTTGAGTGTTTAATACTCTAGCACTGATAACTAAAAGCCGAAGCTTCTACTACAATTTCTTTGCTCTTGATTTTCTCCTTATGTCTTGTTAATGCAAAAGACAGTTACGAAGAAATTCTGAAGGTAGGTAAAGTGTTTATATCCCGCCATTTTGGACAGTGCTGATTCTCAGCGTCCGCGGCACTCTGGTGAGAAGATTCATGCTGGCTGCTCATGACTTGGGGATGACTAGGGGGGATTGGGCGTTCCTGGACGTGGAAATCTTCCAGGTGAGCTTCCCTCTCCCTCTATACAGGCACTGTCCAAAGTTCTTCCCTTTCTTGGAACCGTGTTCGAACGACTAGGGGTCCTACTGGGGTGACCACGATTGGGAGGTCGGCGACGAGGACGACGCCGTGGCTAGGAAGGCTTACGAGTCTCTGCTCAGAGTGTCCCTTTTGCAGCCGACCAGCCCGAGGTTCCAGGACTTCGCCGAGTCCGTTCGTCAGAGAGCGCAAACCGATTACAATTACTCGTTCTCGGAGGGGGAAGAGGTGCGTGTAACATAATGATCCATAATCCTGAAGGCGAAGTGGGGCTCCGTTCGAAACTTCCAGGTGAACTTCTTCATCGGCGCTTTTTACGACGGCGTCTACTTGCTCGGGATAGCGCTGAACGAGACCCTATCCGAAGGGGGCGACATCGGTGACGGCATGTCCATAACCAGGCGGATGTGGGACAGAGACTTCGACGGGATTACGGGGCACGTCAGGATAGACGACAATGGCGATCGTGACGCTGACTACAGTATCCTGGATTTGGACCCCATCACTGGAAGGTCAGCGGCAATTAAGCTCCTTCCACTCCGCTGCCATGCTAATCAAGCCCCATTCTCCGCGAAGACGCGGCCGGAATTTTCGTTAGCCAGCTCCTGGGTGGCACCAATGTACACTCGGCCCGTTGAAACGCGAGCAATTAGCGTTCAGCAGTGAAATTGCAACTGCGATCTGATTAAGGGGATGTTCCCACTCACACGGAAATCTATCTTTTCTATCACGTTCCCTTGAAATTCATAGTTTTAAAACTGGCCCCCTGAGATACTAGGGATCTCTTAAAATATCTGAGCTAGGGAGCACCAAAGTGGGCGTTGCGCGACGAGATGGAAATCCCCAGGGCGTTGATAGTGTCCACGTTTCCACCTCGTAAAAATATTCCCAATTGGGGGTACTCTTTTGACGACGCGGAATCGTTAGGTTCGAGGTGGTGGCGCACTATTTGGGCCTGAACCGGGAGTACAGCCCAGTGGCTGGTAAGAAGATCCACTGGCCCGGAGGCAGGGAAGGTCCTCCGGCCGACGTTCCGGAGTGCGGCTTCCTTGGGAACGACCCAGCCTGCACTTCTAGAACAGAGGCGTACACCTTCGTCGCCTACACGAGCCTGGCCCTGGCTGCCTTCTTGCTCGCGGCTGTCGCTGCCGCCTGTGTGCTGTACAGGTGGGTAGCTGCCTGGCGTCTGTGCGTAGACCTCTGTTTATAGTGGCGCGATTCTGATGCAGACACTTGAGGCTAGCCGCCGATCTGAACAACATGTCCTGGAGGATCAGGCCCGAGGAGCTGCTGCTTGAGATAGGCAAGCCATTCTCGTCCAAGATCAATCTTCACCAGGCGATATCCGAGGTGAACGTAAGTTCCGCATGAGCGAAGCCCGAGGTGGGTGGCTGGGGTACGATTAGTGGGATTCTGGTTCTGTTGTGGCAGAATTTTGGACTCGAGCAGCGAATTCGCCGGGGGTCCCAGCTGAGCTGCGAGTCCCTGCCGCCCACCACTGTCTTCACCACGGTCGGAATTTACAAAGGCGAGAGGGTGGCCATTAAGAAGATCACTAAGAAGAAGGTGGTGGATATCACGAAGAAGCTGCTGTGGGAGATCAAGCAAGTGAGGGACGTCACTTCCGAGAACACCGTCAGGTATGTGCTGTATAGGTGCTCTGTGTGGATTCACTTCCGATTGGAAGGATGAATTAAGATCGATCGTAGATTCATCGGTGCCTGCCTTTGCTCCCCTTCGCCCACGGTTCTGATACTCACCGAGTACTGTCCCCGGGGATCCTTGAAGGACGTGCTCGAGAACGAAGCTATCAAGCTGGACTGGAACTTTCGGATGTCCCTGATCCACGACATCGTCAAGGTAGAGCAGGTGCAGAGTTGATACGTTCGTTTTAAGGACGAATTCATTCTTGTGTATCTTCGTTGGATGTGAATGTTACTGCTGCGGTATGATTCTGCTAAGAATTCGCAAACGCAATTGGATGCTTTTGTGCTTCTGTAGGGGATGTCTTATCTACACACCAGCGAGGTCTCGGCACACGGGAAGCTTAGATCGTGCAACTGCCTGATCGACGGACGCTTCGTTCTGAAAATCTCGGATTTCGGACTGAAGACGCTCACTACGCCCTCTGACTTGATCATGGACGATGTTTACTATACCAGTATGCGGGAAATCAAGCCATCTTCTTATTTCGATTGTTCTTGTTTGTATTACTTCTGTTCTTATTTTCTTAATTCTATTTCTTCTTATCTTTTTATTTCTGTTCCCCTTATCATCTTATTTCTGTTCTTCTTATATCTTCTGATCTTATTTCTATTTTTCTTATCTTCTTACCTTCCTATTTTCTTTACCTCCTTATTTCCATCCTTCTTACTTCCTTATTTCTATTCTTCTCACCTTCCCATTTCTTATTTTCTTATCCCCCCATTTCTATTCCCACTTCACCAAAATTTAAGGTTAACCGATCCCCGTGGTCTCAAGTATATCTCATCCCATTTCAAAGAATACTCAGCACGCCCACACTAAGAACCTTCTCCCAACCCTTTCAATGCTCATTTACCAGAGTTGCTTTGGATCGCCCCGGAACTCCTGCCGCTGACAGTAACGCCAGGAAGCGCGGCGACCCAGAAGGGCGACGTCTACAGTTTCGCCATCATCTTGGAGGAAATCGTGGCCCGCGGTGGGCCGTACGAGACGGTCAAATCCTTCATCACCCCCCAAGAGGTACTTCTCTGCATTCACTTATCCACTCACTTGTACCATTCACAAATCTTCTTTCCCACGAAGATCGTCAGCCGCGTGGCGGCGTCCGAGTCGCCGCCGTTTAGGCCGGAAGTGACGCCGAAGGACTGCCCGCCGGACATCCTCTCCTTGATGGAGAGATGCTGGACCGAGGTGCCCGAGGAACGGCCGACTTTCCACGCGATTCGCGGCACCATACGTGGCATTATGAAGTAAGGACTATTCTCCTCAAGAAACACCAATCAAATTTGGAAGAAAAGGAAATAACACCGCTAGGGAATATTTTTAAAAGGCTCGCTGAGCAAGCAGCAGAGGATATTGATCCATGAATCTTCCAGGGGGTACTGCGAGAACCTGATGGACGATTTACTCAGGCGTATGGAGCAGTACGCGAATAATCTGGAGATGCTGGTGGAGGAGAAGACGGAGCAGCTCAGCCTGGAGAAACGACGAAGCGAGGAGCTCCTCTATCAAGTGCTCCCGAGGTAACAGGACGATGATAGAATTAGCGTTGCTTTAAGTGAAAGGTTTGATGGGACCTCGCAGGCAAGTGGCATGCCAACTGATGGCTGGGGAACTGGTGCAGCCGGAGCAGTTCGAGTGCGTGACGATTTACTTCAGCGACATAGTCGGCTTCACGGCACTCTGCGCGCAGAGTACACCCATGGAGGTGGTGGACTTCCTCAACGATCTCTACAGCACCTTCGACCGTATCATCGAGTTCTACGACGTCTACAAGGTAAGACGGAAAGCAGAAGACAGATTGCTGATAGTGTCAGTTTATATACAAGTCCAACTGACGCGCTGCGCCTCAGAGTTTCCTCTATAGCAGCAATTTAAACCAAGCAAGATGGGTGTGAAGCTGAGACTCCTAGCGAAGAACAACACAACCAAACCACGGGGAAGACCATTCTTCTCTCTCACTCTACTCTCTTGTGACTCGATGGGATCACCGTAAGAAATTTTGCTATAGGATAGGCGGCCTTGAGGTCACGAATTATATACATTCGCAACCGAAGGAACAACAACAACAACACCATACCCGTAGGGTGCCAGCAGCAAGCGGCGCACCAAGAGAAAAAAACGGTCACCCATCTCTCCCCTCAGTACCCGCCCCCGTGATGCTTAACTTCGGTGATCAAACGAGAACAGGTGTTTCCATCACGGCCACTGCCGCTGGCAAAGCAGAAGCCAGTAATGGCTAGTAAATAGCTTTGGACCGGGGTGGCAGAAGATTAATTAAGACTTATCTATCCCCAGGGGGGCATCGGGTCTATTTTGACCCGTCCTCAACATCAAGTCCCAAGTGTGACTGGTTCTTGAAGAGGATAAGAATTTTAGACGAGCTTGGATCAAAATGCACCTGGTGTCCTTTCAATTATACTCTCGGGAAGCTTCCCTACTGCCACAGTATTGATTAACGAGCTTCGATTACTGCACAGGTGGAAACAATAGGGGATGCGTACATGGTGGTGTCGGGCCTGCCGGAAAGGAACGGTGACGAGCACGCGAGGGAGATCGCTCTGATGACCCTGGCGATCTTAGACTCGGTGAAGTCCTTCACCATCATGCACAAGCAGAACGCCCAGCTGAGCGTGAGGATTGGCGTGCACAGCGGGCCCGTTTGCGCTGGCGTCGTGGGCCAGAAGATGCCGCACTACTGTCTCTTCGGCGACACGGTGAACACTGCCTCCAGGATGGAGTCTTCTGGCTTGCGTGAGTATTTTCGGTGGGAACGATATTTCAAGATAGTCTGAGCTTCTAGTGATTGGGATAGCGAAGACTTTATCGTGTTCCTAAAGAATATGAATATGAAGTGAGAAACTAGAATGAAAAGGCAAATGGGTGTCTAGTAGTTTGTGCACTGGGCCGTAGTTACTAGCCACTGAGTGTCTTGTCTCGGAGAGTTCTTAGAATTGAAGAAGCTTCGGAATATTTACGTGTATTGGTATTTCTGTGGCGCAGCGCTACGCATCCACGTGTCGGAAGCTACGAAATGCATCCTGGACAAGTTCGGAACGTTCGACCTCGAGCTGAGGGGCGAGGTGGAGCTGAAGGGGAAAGGAAGAGTGACTTCTTACTGGTTGAAGGGTTGCTCGGAGCCAGATCCCAGATTGCCGTCGCCCAAGTATCGCAGACACAGCGTCAACTCCCCGGAGAACAACCTGAACCCGTTGATTTTCCCTCCGAACAACAGCAACGGGCCAAAGACTAACAACAATACCTTTATTAACTTGTCGGAGCTACAATAGAGCGTGCGGGTGTGATTGGTTCTCGATGGGTCCAGCTGGCGGACGTCATCGGAACTTATAACACGGCTTGGACTGCAACACTACGGAGTCATAATTATAATAAATTTATTTATATTTCTTCTATTACAATGTGTCGATTCAGGATTTTACATTAATGACATGTAATTTATATATTTATATAAATAGAAGAATCTGTAATAGGCTTTTGTCGGCAGACACGTGTATCAACTTGGCGCCCGATTGACAGAGCACGGACTATTGGAAGAAACGTAATCTTCGTTCGCGCAGAACTATCGCGCGTAGACAGGCACAATTTAATACACTTGCCTAGCAACAATAAATCTACGTAAAGCTTGATCGTTTTAGTTGAAAAGGGTTCAGCGACGTTACCGAAAGAAACCTCAATGAAACTAAATGTTACTGTCCCGTGTGTCTGTATATTATTCGCTATAACTTCTGTGCCGCACTGTTTCGCATCAGAACAGTGTACATTTTCTCGAGAGGTGTATGTGTGTGAGTGCGTGCGTGTCTCGTGTGTGTATAGACTACAGCAGAATTAGCATCTTCGTTATCGTTACAAGTTATCGCTACTATAATTGATTATAAACCTCTGTGATCTATGCACTTATCACTGTTAAATCTAAAAAGTTGTGTCAATAACTCATCTGTCGTAAAACATTGACAACAGTAATTGCCGTGTCGCACTACTTGGATGCCAGGAACATTATTAGTCTGAAACAGAAAGATGCGATGTACGGGGTGGAAGGCACGCTAATAAAGTTCTGTCGCGCGGATCTGCACGCTTCGCCTCCTTACCTGAAACTAATAGCTCTCGCAGCAAGAAGTCTATTGCACTCTGCCGTGTCAGGTAAAGGTAAAGGTAAGTAAGGGCTTTCGTTCTCTTGGTCGGTGAATTCGAACTTGTGAATTCTTGGTTGTACTTTCATATCTCCGAAGGGTCCTTTTAATATCAAATAATAAAGCGGTAATGGGTATGTCGTTTTTGTTTTTAAGATCAGCTAGAAAAACGTTGCCATTGATTAATCGCCCCCATCGAGCCACCCGCGACCACGCACCTCGGATATAGACACATAGGGCTTACGTACTTGGTAAGTCATGTCCCTCTCTGAACTCTGTGTAGGATCGCGCTGGCTGTTGTTGATCCTCGCTTTCACAACCCACTGGTTATTAAACGCCGAGAAGCGGGAGGTTTCGTAAAATAGCTTGTGCACAAACTCGTCCGTGCGATACGGCTTCATCTGTAAATCTATAAACGACGAAATTCTACAGATAGATCACACCAATCGCTGCCGAGATGCATCTGTTACAGAGAATGACAACGAGAAGGGTTGAATATAACAATCAACGATTCAGTGTTCCAAATACATCAGTAACACGGGAATCTAAGCAAGTGAAGCTATTTAGTGAAATTGTCTGGTGAAAGGGAACTGTTCCTGCCGCCGCTAGACGAAGCAGAAAGCAAAACGTTAAACGAGATCTCGAGTACACCTTAATACACAAGAAACTGATACAGACCGTTGAATGTGATTTTCTCGTAGGACAAAAGATCAAAGACATTGTCATACAGCCTACGTTCTTCCAGGGTACGGGCATCGATTTCGCGCAGGGCTTCCATCACGTCCAAACCTGAACGATGAGGGTGCACGCAGTGCTCTTCGTGCTCTGGACGTTCGTGGTTCGGCCCGCGCCAAGGGCAGCCGATTCTACTGTATTTGCAGCTGGATATTCTATTGCACAGACACAAGGAACCGCATCAGTAACGCCACTTCCCATTAGGGCTGGGAATATTTGTCGAATTTTTCGGTATTCGAATATTCGAACACTTCAGTTTCTCAATTATTTGGCGAATATAATTCGAATATCCAAGTATCCAAATACTATTCGAATATTTAAGTATTCGAATATTATTCGAATATTTAAGTATTTGAATACTATGTATTCAATGAAATACTATGTATTCAAATAGTATGGTGTGAATTATAAATCAAGTTCTTTAGGTTCATTTTTTTACAAGCTTTTATTTAGTTTCAGTTGTAAGTTCGTTAGTTTGTCAGGGTGAAATATTGTAAGTTAATTTTGAGCCACTTCAACATATCTGATCGACTTGAAACTTTGCACACATACATAGTTCCGATGACAATACAATATTTTCACAAAAAAGCATGAAATACTTTATAGTAATTTTTTTTTAAAAACAAGCTTTTATCAAATTTACTAAAAAGGAACCAATACTTTTGATACCGGCCCAAATGACTGCCTGAGTAGAATTCCCTCATATGACTAAAAATAAACACGTGAAAATATTGTATTGTCATCGGAACTACGTAGGGTAACTGTACTCGTAGTTGACAGTGTACCAATAGTTGACACTTTTATTTTCAGTCACGAATAATAAGCTTTCTATTAAAAAAATATTTTTGACTACTACGTTTTCAAACAGCGTATTAGTCAAAAACATTTTTTTAATAGAAAGCTTATTATTCGTGACTGAAAATACAAGTGTCAACTATTGGTACACTGTCAACTACAAGTACAGTTACCCTATGTGTGCAAAGTTTCAAGCCGATTGGATATGTTGAAGTGGGACAAAATTAGGTTACAATATTTCACCCTGACAGACTAACGAACTCACAACTGAAACTAAATAAAATCTTGTAAAAAAAATGAACCTAAAGAACTTGATTTATAGTTCACACCATACTATTCGAATACTTAAATATTCGAATAGTATTCCAATTCTTAAATATTCGAAGTTTATTCGTAGCATTCGAATACTTGTAAATTATTCGAATAGTCCCAGCCCGACTTCCCATCCCACCTCCCTCTTTCAGTCTTACTTTACCTTTCTTCGCACATTGTCTCCTCGTGGCGCTCCAAAGAGTTTCGTGGAAACTCCTTGGCACAGTACTGACATTCTGCTGGCAACTCGGACACCGCTTTCTCAACTGCCAAATTTCGAGACGGTGACGTTCTGCTGATTTCGATTCTGCAGTTGGGACACGTTGCCATTTCATCTCTCAGCCTGGCATCTGCGAGGACATGAGTGAAGCAACCGGCACACATCAAGTGTCCATTTGTACACTGTGAACATTGTTGCAGCATGTATTACTAGCATTCCCAGCTCGATGGCAGCGTTAAAAGATAATCCTAACACCGTTGACAATTAACCTCGGGAGAATTGATTCGTTATCAATTACAGACTGTTCAAGAATACTTGTGTTCTTGGTTAAAGAGTATCGCAAGCTCTCGCACTATGCTCCTTCTCTTCTAACAAACATATACAACCCTTCCAACGACATTTACCAAACTAGAATACCAAAACTAATGGTCACGTGTATTACCATGATTTTGATGTTCTGTTTTTTAAACCTGAAACACAAAATCGGTAGTAGCGCTATTAATAATTCAAGTAATTCATTTCAAAGACCGGCTCGATAGCAATACGGATTATCGTCGAGAGCAATCGTCATTAATGCTGCCAATATCGATAATAGAAAGGAGGAGAAGAAGGACAATGATGCGTGGGATAAGTGAAAAGGGGGTGTCGAATGCGAAATAACTAACTAATAACCTTTAACAGTATTTATTTCGTTCAATGCTTCTCAACTATACATGTTACACAGATTATCCGGAAGTACGCTTTCTCTCTCTCACTCTCACTCTCTCGCTATTAATTATAATTGATAGACATCAATTTCGCATGGGTCTACAATAACTTTTCCTAGTAACTAGTTTCCTGGGCATCTCCTCCGTCTCGATCACCTCTTATAATAAACACAATGCTTTGGAAAGATATTGTAATATTATGTGCTAAGGGCTATGTAGATCAAACTCTTCACCTTTCTAATCGACTTTATCCAGATACCAGCGAGAACGTTAAGCTGAAGTTCAAGTTACCTGTGCTTATAAAACCCAAATGCTTTACTTAGGGGTCTACGAGCTCACAAATGCACAGACAAAGCTCGTCTACCACCAAGAAACAAAGAATAGCACACAGCGGAACTGGACCGGTGCACCGAACAACTTACATGTACGCGTCTCTACTGTGATTAATGGGGGGGGGGGGGAGGACTGGGTGGATTAAACGCAACATTCTTCCCATCGTTTATACAGTTAATAAAGACACCGAATATAGAATGTATTACATGTATTCCTGTTAATAAAATTCAGAAACGAATGGCTAAGAACGAAATATAATAGTACAGGCGGACTGGAATGCTACAAATTTAATAATATGGGGGCTTCTGTAAATAAACATTGCTAAGGAACCAGGGGCCACTGCTTCGGCATGCTTACATACAATAATTCTCTTTGGCATATTAACTGTATTCGTTCCTCGCCCCATTGCCGAGAGTTCACACGAACTTACATCACAGCGAGAATTACTTTACATGCATGCGTAAACATAGTCGATCGCAAGTCCCGACTCGTCTCGTACAATACAGATGTTAACTGAGGGAGAGCGATCGGCCAGTATAAATCTACCGAACCGTTCAAAATTCCGTCTCAAAAGAGCCCTCTTCTAATGCATATTACGTACAGCAATGCGTCTTTATTATAAGTCAGAATTCTCCGGGTCTCGTGGATACATATCAGGGAAGCGTCTTTCTTATTAAGATTCATGTGCTCACCTACCTGCGCTCGTTTCGTTGTCTTAAAGAAAGCGGCGTTGGGCGATTTCTTTAGACTTTAGCGATAAAGGTTCTCTTAAATACTTATACAACTTAAACCAAGGCTATAGCTTAGTACAACTGTCCATCTTCTTGCGACGGGGGGGGGGAGGGGGGGGGCACAAGCTATTCGCGATTCGGCGAGAGAAAAGGAAGGCAAGACAAACGGGCAGAGTGAGAGAGAAAGAAGTTTAACAGCACAGAAAACGGAGTATCATTAACGGTCATTGTTAACTGATCGAAAGTTCGACTTAATCAGAGACAAGATTAAACCCAGCAGGCCGAGCAACGAGATATAATAAACCGTCGTGTACACCAATTGTCCATCGACAGATATATCTCTTTTTACAATCCGAAACATCGGGCGCACCCCGCCCGTGCGGAAGTCCCGTAGCCGCCTATGTTAACCATTCTGGCCGAACGCCGATGGGCGTTCACCGCACGGCGCTGAACGCCCGTCGGCGACCATGGGCGAAGGGTTAACGGAACATACCAATTTAAAGGAAAAGAACAAAGGGACAAGTAACAATGCACATTCCTGAAGTAACACCACCGGCGTCGTGGGCTTAAACGACGTAGGAAACCGTGTCCGAGATGCGTTCCACGGAGGGAATTCGTCACTGGCCAAGGAATACCCGAGAATGACTAAAAACCGACTACGCGCGATCGTCCGTAAACTGTCACGGTGCGCGGTACACGATCCAGACAAATTTTATCTAATATCGCTCATAGTTATGTAGCGGTGTGTATGTGTAGATACGGTATATACGTGTTGCAGCGGGGAAGTCGCCCATCGAACTCGGGTGAAAATGTCGGATGGGAACGACCATCGAGCGTATCAACGACCGACGATGTTTATGTCGTGGGCGACGCTTGTCGGGACAGCGTGATATAGCTGACACGCGATAGGAATCGCGCGGTAATTGGGGGAATAGATCGGAGGGGGCGAGATGTAAGTCGGGACTTACCTGATAGACGGCCGCCTTGGGCAGATCGAGGCAAACTGCGCAGCAGAGGATGCCGCCCAGGCGGTGCTCCAACTTCTGCTCGGCTTTCCCATCGCTGCGCGACACTTTACGACGCTTCTTGTCCGGCTCCAGGAAGTCCTCGATTTTCTCGAGGTCGTCGCGGATCGGGGTGGCCGCCGGGGCCTGCTCCGAAACGCTACTCGACGATGCTGCTTCGTTACTCGGGTCCGCCATATTGATTGTTTTGATTTTTCCTCCGCCACGAGCTGCGAGAAATAATGCGCAGATGTCAAACGCGGACCCACCACGCAATAGCCGCCTAGATAGGGGCGACCGCCGATTCGATACCCGGACACCCGTGATTCTGTCGAACCGGTCGATGCCTTCGCTCCTGAATTACCAGCGGGTGTAATAGAAAAACCGGGAGGGGACTGAGAAGTCGAGCGGCAATCGTGCGCTAAATAGCAAAATTGTATCGCGCTTGGGGAGGGAATTTGAAAATTCCGAAGTGTTAGCGAGAAGTTTCTTGTTTCTCGTTACTTTTGATTCTGATATTTGTCTATTTGCTGTGGGTGCCCTGGAAATCATGTTGCGTTATTAAGTGTTTGAAACTCGGAATTACTCCCGCCAATTTCAACGTTGGTTAAGTTGGTTTTCTTCGTTTTTCTGAATAACTAAAGAATCCTGGCTCTAAAATTATGAGGGAGTTGCTAATTACCTTGCAATTCGAGGTAAAAGTAATCTGTTTCATCTTTCAATCGTTATATCGCTCTTTTAATATCGTTATTTGCAAATACCTTGAGCGAGCGTGCACGCTCGATTTGAAAATCCACGTATTGCGCGCGCTTTCAACGGAACCTCTGTCAGTCGTGCGCAGATTCTTGGAGGGGTGAGGTCACGCTCCTTTCGTGCGCTTCGATTTATTCGTTCTGTGCATTCGTTTGTGAGAAATAATAGCCGAGGTACGCAAAACTCGTCTTTTATTACATTATTCTTCTTCGGTACGTATTATTTACAGAAATTTACACGTATCTTCGAAATAACTCGGACGCTGCTCGGGCACACCGCAGCATCGTAAATTCATCTAAACTTTCAGCCTTCCGTTAGGCAGTTTAACAAACAATAGCATACAAATGCAATAGATTACAATCATATCATAGATATTCTCATAAAATGTAAAAATCGTATTCCCTAATGGGCACAACGGTCAGCCACGAAACTTTTAACGGCTTTTGCCTCTTCGCAAGATGGCGTCCGTTGCAAAACTTTCAAACTTCGAATAGCCCGCGAAAATTGATGGATTTGTATTTTGTCACAGCGTTCGCCGTAAATAGCCGATTTATTGGGAAATTACAAACTGGTCGCGGGTAGCTGCCACTTTGGAGACCATAATTCAGACTGCACTCCTCGTACAATGTGAGTTCGAATTCGATTATCGTTACCTCGCGACGCTCGATCTTGTCGTTACAATACAAAAGATTTTCTAATTACAATTGCGACGACAGTAACGATGGTTCGTCTACGGTGAAATAATATTTAAATAATAAACGGGAAATAAAAAAAAAACAGTGGAACAGTTAGATTCGAATAATCAATTCTTTATTCACACGTCGACGCGTCAGCTCGTTCGTTTTGCACTTCGTGTTCGTTCCACGTTATAAATTTTCTTATATATTCCCCTTGTATAATCCGTTATCAATAATTGTTGTAAACGATTCGTTTCTGGCTTGAATGGACGAACTCTCGTTTCAAGTATATTTGTATATTATATATGCGCAAACACTACGATCCATTGGATGGCTATACGCAACAACATTACGTAACATAATCCATGTAGAAGACACAGAGAAATCAAAGTGCATCTTTTCGCTGCACCAAAGATAACGACGCTAATTATAGAGCGTAGCATTTTTAAATCGACTTGCATAAGGTGCTTGATTTTAAACTATGAAGGAACTTATCCCGCTCAGAAATCTAGCCCAGATAATTTTCATTAATAGCTTAATTCCTTCAATTCGAAGCATTGACGCGTGTCCATTCATAGATTAAAATGAATCACTCTGCGCGCTAGACAAGCAAAGGCTCGCGGTATCGTCTGCCTAGTCGCAAGAATATAAAGCCAAAACAATCGGTACACACTTTTACCCTCTTTTACGCTTCGTTTGATTGCAGTAAAAAATCATTCACAAATCTTCCGGTTCTCAATTTCGCTTACGCATCGTTTCACTCTTAAATGCACTTTCTGCGATACGAGCAATGCATTCGCCATAGCTCCCCACTCTCTTCTATGCGCTGTACATTACATGTTATTAATGTAATCGATACTCTACGAACGAAAGACAACACGGGGTTCTAAGGTTCGGAATTCTAGCTCCCCCTCTATTGTTTCCAAACGTTTGGCAAATTCGTGGACACTATACTGCGCTATAAACAGTAGAAGAGTAGAAAAGTTTATTGCGATTATACATGTGGACGTTGGGGAGGGGGGGTTCGGACAACTCTAAACCTTTGTTTGCAACGCGGGGACAATTGTAAACGCTCTTTGTACTTTTCGATGGTACGGTATTCTCTCCCTATGGGCTAGGCTTTCTTCCCCTCGCGCTATGGGCGCCTGGAAATCTTCTCAGTTACTCGCTAAGCGCTCGCCGCGAGCCCATAGCGAGAGGATGCTGTATATCTGAAATACTCGGGTAGTCATCTACACTTTGGCATTACATCGTGTTCAAAACGCACCTCAAATATCTGTCATTCAATTCTCGACAACGTTAGGTTAACGTATACGTTATTGCTCGTTATAAATAGCTTTCCCCCAGGACATGGACACAGAGACGTGTCCGGTCACAGACATGTCTTAGCAAAAATAGTGGACTCGTGCGATCCTTGCTGGTTATTCTGTCCACGACACTGACACGATCCAGGGCATAAATATTCACCTTTCTATATACATGGAACTTCAACATACTTAATTTATTGGTATTTACAAATACACATGCACCGTCGCGTCTCTTCCCTTGGAACAAGAGTTTCTTTATCGTACAAGGCGAGACTTCGCCCAAGTATCACCGCAATATATCGCCTCAAATATATTACGGGGTTAACCTCGAGCGTTTCGGTCTATCCGTCGAAGGTTTCTTTAAAGCTACCTCGTCCGGTACTGTAAAATAAGAAAAGAAGAGTTCGGTGCTCGTTCGTTCCTGTCGAATATTAATAGCACATAATGCAGGGACGATCATATTTGTCACATTTCCCTTTCACAAAATAAGCCACCAACGTAAAGAAATAGTGGGGAAAAAGCTGTACGTAACGTGCTTCGTAAAGGGAGAATTTAAGAGAAATATATAAGCAGGAAGATGCATAATGAAGTGGCACAAAAGAAATGACAAGAAAACATACAGATTGATGAATTTACATAGCAAAGTCCCCGACGAAAGAAACTGATTACACAATTATATATCAAGCGAGGATAAAGAAGCTCGAAGCAAACAAAATGATGTAGGAATTTATGCGGAATGAACTTGCAAAACATGCTGTAATCGTATTTGTCTCATGAAAGGACCCAATAAACACAGAACAAACAGTCTCGTCCCCACACTATGATTAGCAGTCTATATCCATCACTTAACAGGAAACTTAAATATTTGTGATTCTGCCTGTCCGAAGAAGAAACGTTTTTCTTCGAAATCAGCGAAGCAGATAACACAGCGAGTCAACTTACCCAACGGACTGTGGTTCTGCTCTGTCGTCGCATCTCCCCCAACAGATTCTCCCAAGCTCTTCGCTCCGCTCAGTTTCTGAGCCTGAACATCTGGCGCGGCAGCGAGCATTACATTCGTAGAGTTCCTTAAAGTACCATACGACTGCTCCAACTGCTTCATCTTCTCGTTCAGCTGCTCGTTCGCTGCACGAACCTCACTCACCTGTAAGATTCGAAGTGGATCAGTGAATACTTCCTGCTCGAAGAAACCTCTCGCATTAGCTAGCGCAACACTCTTACCTGGTCGCTCAGCTGTTTAACAGAAGCTAGTACAGTGGTCTTGACGCACTCCCTCTCCAGCGATATCACCTTCATGCTAACATTCTGCGTTGTCTCCTGGAGCAACACCAGAGTCTCCTGGAAAAGTGTCGCACGGTTAGCAACCACCCAACACACCCACCACACCGAACACTTATATTCCTTCCATATTTACATGGTCCTTCTTCTGGTCTTCGGCGACCCATAACACTGCTCTGGACAGCGTCTCATTGATGCGCGTCAAGTTGTCAGTCAGATGTAATATCCCAGCGTCCAGCTTCTCAGTCTTTATCTTCGTCTCGCTCGTGGTCAGCGTCTGTGGCCTCTGCGTCACATTCGCCAATTCCACCACCGTGTCCTGTAACCCAGCAACAGGGAAAGGTCAGCCTGCTGCGCATTTTATAAGAATCACTGTTAGGCAGATGTTCCTTCGATCAACCTTGATGCTGGTGATGTTCTGTTGCATGGTGACTTGGGCGTCTTGCACCCTGGCGTTCGACTCCTTCAGGGTCTTCACCGTGGCGCTCAGGTCCTGTATTTGGCTACCGAACGACACCACGCTGCTCGACAGCGCTTTCAGGTCCGTCGGCACGTTGGCTAGTTGAGGATCAGCTTTGAACCACTCCTCCACTCGATGCAGATCCCGCTGGATCACGGATAACTGGAAATCCAATCGTCACCCTTAGAGTAGGCTACGTAGACACGCCGGGCTTCTCGCGGTCGCGCGAGCTTTACCTGCGTCGTGAAGTTGTTTATTTGAAGCTTGAGATCAGATAAGTGGGTGAAAATGATAGTCTGGTTGTTCTGGAGGTCTCTGGACAGAGAGTGGCATTTCTGCAGGGCGTCGGGCACACCCTCGTTGCCGGCGATCACTGCAACGTACAGAAATGTTCCCTTGTAATGGTGACGCAACATCCGCGACGCGGCAATCCTAACTAAGTTCTAAGTTTATCCTCGGCCTCGCTATGATCTATCGCTCTCATTGGTGGCTTAGTGGATCGACGACGCAAAAGCGTCGGATTCTAATTCTACGCGAAAAACTGAGTAAGAAAGGAAGAATAAATTTTTCCCGTACCTTGCTCCGTTTTCAAGGAAATCGACTTTGAGTTTCAATCAGATGCGCGCGCGCGCCGAAGCGCGACCAGGGGCCTCACGCGGGGCCCGACGCTGCACTTCGGCGCACGCGCGGTCGACCGAAACTTCGAAATCGATTTTCTCGGAAACCAGGCGAGCTACGACGAAACTTCTTTCTGCAACTTCGATTCAGTTTTCCGCGCGAAATCGCCACCCTTAATCTTAAGTTAATATACCGAGCTCACGATCTTATTCGGTAAGCGCATTAGAACCCCTAGATCAGCGATCTTGGCAATGCCTGATAAATCTGCCGCGTTGGAAGCAGCCCGCAGTGCTACGAAACACCTCTGAACCGCCTCGTAGCGCGAAACGACGCGCGTTTCTATTCTGGAACTTCTAACGAGCGACTCGACCAGCTCGACTCTTATCGAGAGCCGCGTCTGGATGGGCGATATACCTTGGTCCAGCTCGGTCCGCAACGCGGTGAGTTGCTGACGAACGTCGATGAACAGCCAAATCAAACTAGCGGTTGCTAATACAGAGGCGCAAGCCAGAAAGGCACTACAAGCTTTAAAAAATCCGGGGCAAGCTCGACCTCGTCTGCCTCTGCATTTGCGTCCATTTCTAGTCGATATATTCCAGTACTCCGATCGTTCGTCGCTGCTATCTGATAGTAACTCCTAGAAATGTAGGCAAAGTCAGTGTCGGAGTACCAACCCCCCCACGGGAACCTTCTCAAACATCGTCCAACTGTAACGCACGGAACGTCGAAGAGAAAACACCCCAACTAAATAAATAACAATCGTTTCCACATTCCGCGGCGCGTGCACCTCGATCTGACAATTGGCGCAAGAAACTGCCCCGCGTAAAAACTCTCCGGCGGTGTCGTTGCGTGCGTTACAGCCCGGAACGGAAACACGACGGTGACAAAGGGGGGGGGGGGGGGAACTGTTCCATATGAAGCATGGCGATGGAAGGTAAACACGATCGTCGTGACTGGGGGCAAACCTCGATGGGCCCAATTGGGTGGGATTGCATACGTACTTGGGAGCTACGTTTCCCAGAACTTTGGCGGGACACGGTGTGAAGGGGCGCCAGGGCGTCCAGCTCCTTCCGCTTCTTCATCTTCTTCGTCGGCTGACGAAGCGGCACCGTCACCGCCACCGAGTCCATTTCAAGCAACACCGAACCGACTATCTTCGCGAGCCTCCACGCACCGTTTTAGCGGCCCTCCCCGTCGCGGCGGGAACACACACCAGGATATCGCTCGCTCCCCCTAGCACGGCGCGCCGACTGTTCGTCGCCCGTTCGCCAGGCTCATTTCTGCGGTCGAGAATCGGCCGCCCAGCCGCGCCCGTTTCATTTACGTGGACGATGGGACTCGCGGCACCGCGGGGCTCGTTAACGATTCTCGCGGCTACACTCCGGTATCGTCCGATCACATTTTCCCGCCTGCGTGGGCCTCGCCTGGAATCAGTTCTCGGGGTGAGGATTGGAGGGGTGCGTCGACGCGGGGGCACGGAACGAGGGTTGTCGAGGGAGATGAATAGAATTCTTAGGTGGCTATCGAATGGCAGAACCTAGAGGATTCTAGACTAAGTCCAGTGGAGGATATAAAATAAAAGGGCCCAGGTGGCAAACGTTCCGAGGGGCCCATTTTTTCAGAAAAATGAAGAGGTGGTTTACTAAAAATGGGCTAAGTGTAGTAGTACAGTAAAAAATGGTGTTTGGATTAAATCATATTTTTTTGCAGATGGGGCCCTAGGGGGGCCTTCACGGCGCGGGCCCGGACGGCAACTGCTCGTCGGCCGCTCGTTAAGGGGGGAGCCCTATTTAGAACGCTAGGAATAAGGTGATTCTTGGGATCTTTTTTCTAAGAAACTGTTAAGCGGAGCTTTTCCAAACTTTCAGGGTATTTTAATTCACATTCAAACAATAAAAAAATAATTTTTTCGTTACAAAGTGCTCGGTAGAAATGGAGATATATGAACACGTTCGTAGTTGCAAATTCTTCCCCGAAATAAAAAAACCAGGGATTTTCTTATTTCTCGTATAATTACATTGTCGATGTACCTAACAAAAGTTAAAAGTTGGCAAATTGGTGGGACTTCAAAGGAAAAGTTACTATTTCTGGAAAAAGAGTTGTTCGATTTAATTTATTTATAAAAGTTTTAGGTCCGTCGACAATGTAATTATACGAGAAATAAGAAAACCCTTGTTGTTTTTTTGTTTCAGGGAAGAATTGCGGCCTCCAACATAATCGCAAATTTGCTGATAAAATTAATTTGTATTTTTTGAATGTGAACTAGAATACCCCGAAAGTTTGGAAAAGATCCGCTCAACGGTATCTTGGGAAAAAAATTCCAAAAACCACCTTAATCTGACCGACCTAAATAGGGCTCCCCCTTAAATCCGTCACTGTCGGAGTCCCTAGATTAATCCTAAACAGTCTCAGTAGTTTAACTACTTCCAACCGAATAGTACTTGTGCCCCATGGGAGGCATGGTCCCCCGAAACTATTTCAGAGTACACGAGAAAGTGCGCGTCAGTGGTCTCCGAATCTTCGTACTACCGAACCGAAGGTGTATCAACTGCCCCCCCCCCCGCCCCCTCGAGTCCCGCACTCGGCAATCGTTGGGCAGTCGGAAGCTGCCACCGATCGATCTTCCACCGAAGTATCCCAAGCGTTCCTGCCAGCGTTATCACCGCCGCTGTTATTTCCACACATCTACCTCGACGATAGCAACACCTACGCGCACGTACTCTGATAAAACAAAGTCCACCGGTGACGGTGCTGGCAGCGAAAGAGGTCACAGGGAACAAAAGGGTGGAGGAGCGAGCGCGGTGCAATCGGAACGTCGCTTCGCTCAAGATGAAACGACCGAGAAAGGCGTTATGTTTGAGCAGAGAAGAAAAGAAGCAAAAAAAAAGAAAAGAAAAATCGAAATGGGAACGAGGAACGATAACCAGAGACCACTATGATCGTACCTATTTTAAGCGTCTCTGCCGTGGCCACTCAAGGCAGAGTCGTTCAGATAAGGGAGGTCGTACGAATTACACGGGCAAGCCTCGCCTCGCCCAAGTCGAAGCTAACACTGCGAATAAACAACTCCATCGAACACGCCGCAAACATGATCAAACGCCGTCAAGCATTGCACAAACGCGGTGTCGCCCGTGGAAGTGAAACCGTCGAGAACCTACTCTACTTCGATCTCGGTTCGAAAAAATCGTTTAATCGTTCGCGCGTGGCATCGAGCGCGGACCTTAAATGCGTCCCAGGGATCGCGAAGCACAAGGGAGATCACGGCCGAGGCGAACGGCGGGAGCAAATCGGTTGCGATCGAAACGCACCGCGGCGCGAGGCGAACACGTCTACACTGCCGACTCTTATCGCTGTCCTCCTCGACACCTGACACAACGTTTACAAAAAAAACACACAGAGCGTGAGACTGTTTGCACTGTTGCACGCACGAGCAAAAGGCTCCATCCGTGTGTACGCGATTCAGCGATATTAAATTGAAGGCGCGTGATCGCGTAGCTGGCAGAGCGTGGGTGTACTTGAGGCGGAAGGTTTTGGAAAATTGCTGTCCAGGTCGTAATGAAAATTTGGGATCATATACTGTCTATTAAATGGAAGTGGAAATTTTAGGCTGTAAAAGAAGATAATGGAGAATATAGGAATTAGCGTTCATTGTTAAATGACTCGTGGGAGGCTCGGTAAAGCGAAGTAGAATTTCGGCTGAAGATGCGCCAATGCGCGGGACGTAAGTCCCAGTCAAGTTGTCCTACTGGGCGAGATTCTCCTTAATTTCTACGCAAACTTCAGCTAAGAGTCGCTAATGACCTAATGAACTAATGAACCACTCAAAGGATTCCGTAATCGATTGATTATTTGCGGCACGATGCATCAGCTACCTTGTGGAATGAAGCAGGCGAGAGGGGGATGATAAGATGTCAGTTGAACGCACTCATAACGATTGCATCTAATTGCAACTACAGTGGTGGTCAGAAGAAAGTAATTACAAAGATGTTTTGCACCTGCAACTCTCTACTGCAGTGTTTCCCAACCGTTTTTGGGTCGCGAGCCCCATTTACAATATTCAAATAACCTGCGACCACCCCGCCTCGCATATAAAGTAAAGAAAACACATTAAAAATAGATATTTCAGAATATAAGTCTAACTTAATAATATTAAAAAAAAAAAAACTGGCGATCCTACAGAAAACAGGTGACCCACAGGTTGGGAACCACTGCTCTACTATATTTATAAGAATATAGCTCCTCCTTGCTAATCCTTCTAAACTTTCTTTCAACCACCACTGTAAGTAATTAATTCCACTGGCAATCAGCTAAATCCACCTAAGGTACCCCAGAACACCCCACTGTTTTCAACCGAGCGGACACTCACGATAAAGAATCGAGTGAAAACAGAGTTGCACGCGTTTAGAGCCACACGGCGCCAGGCCTGATAAGATATCAAGGCTTGAAAACAACAATGGAACGCCCCGCGTTTCGAACGCATTATCGATTCCGCGAACGTTCGAATTCCATTAAACGCAGAAAATATGCCCACCTGGCAAATTGTCGGCAATCTACCGGCCGATAATGCGCCGGTAATTCCGAGCACGGAAAAAGATATCGCGCCATTTACATACGTACGTGAAATCGGGCAACGTTGCCCGATAACGTGTTTCCTTTTTCGATTGTCAAATCGAACAAGGAGCGATATTCGGTTCCCGGTCCTACGTTGTGTATTTACATACGTCGAGCAACGTTCTCTTCGTCGTAATCGCAACGTAATCCCGCGACAGAAACGATAGAAGGATTACCCACTTGTTTCGTCGTTAATCACAGCTTTCAGAATGACAATATAGTTGTCGTTTTCTTTTTGCCGTTCGCGGGTTCGCTCGATGCATTTGGCTCGTGTAGAATCACGGAATGTTATATGACAAATCGAAACAGATTCATCGACCGTAAAGTACCATGGAGCTCTTCAAAGATTCATTAGAGTTCAAGAGAGTTATTTACTTTCTCCTCGAATTCTTTATGCGATCGAAGAATGCGATAGTATTGCTTTCCCGTTGCTCGGGAATTTTATGACGGTTCTGCAGTTTATTTCAATTAGGTAGTTTAGTTGAAATACTCGATGGAAGAGTTTAATGGCGGCGCGAGTTGATTGTGTGAGCACTGTGTAGAGAAATACAATTAGAGGTAGACGGGGCTAAATAGCGATTATATCTGTTCACGGCGCGCCAAGGATGAAGACGTCGCTCTTGGAATTATCGCTGCTAATCCATGTTTAAACTTTGCACGACATTCGCGGCTCGGTTCCACGTAGTCGGTTTTACGCGGCTTTTTCTATAACGCGTTATTAATTTTAATAGGCGCTTGCCAGCGATCCACGTAAATGGAATCGTTAAGCGTACAAGCTGAAGTGTTTTGCTCCAGTTTAATCACGTATTCTTATTGAATACAGTGGTGGTAAAAAGAGTTTAAAACTCATACTGTCGCATGTCACATCAATCTTAAGATACAATCCCATCCGATAGAATTACCTTAGTTTCCTCACCATGCACAGTTCAAACTTTAAACCCTCTTCTGACCACTCCCGGAAGCACGTTACACCATAGAGGTCTCATATAAAGTTGGAGAATTTAAGAAACACAAGTTCCCTGTTTCCCAAACAGCTCAAAGATACTTATACACCTGACGAATAGTCTAACGTATAAACTGCGCCATTTGGAAAACGAAGTTCCAGAACGACAATTCACACCTACAGTAGAATCCCCTCCACCTCCTCACGCGTTACAACCGAGCTCGACTAATTACTCGCGAGAAGGTGCGTGCGTGCTGCCCCACAGGGACGCGTATGCCCTCGAGAGCCACTAGCCACGTAGAGCCCCTCCGTATCCGCAACCCCTGTGTCCGCACGCGTCGCCAGACCTCTTCCGTGCGTCACTCCGTCACACTCCGTCGTGGACACTTGTACGTGCTCGCTGGCAGGCTTCGACGCGATTGGGAATCGATGGTAGAGACAGGAGACCGTGCACACCTGTCGAGGGCCCACTCGTCGGCGAGTTCGTGCACGCGGAACTTGACCTACGTGGACAGTGAATTATAGAACGATTCCGATCGATCCTATACCGCCGCGGAGCCACCACAGGCCTGTCACTTTTCGATCTTGCGACCGGACGCGATCGGCTTCACTCGGGCTGGTTTAATTCACAGTCGCGACTTCGGCAGGGTGACTTTCCGAATCGCAAACGAGGGGCACGCAAAGTTACGAGGGCACCGCCTCCACTCGCGGCGTGCGCCAGATATCGACTGAACGCGAGGGTTGGTACGCAGTCTGCGGGCAGTGTATCTGCTAGGGGTTCCGGCGATAACGACTCCCCGCGCATAGGGACTTTCGAACTGATACGGCTAGGTTAGGGGGGCAATATCTGCTGATGATAACGTCGATCACTAATGAGGTTTCATTCTCGTCGCACTGGAGCGCGTAAAATCAGCTTGGCGATGGGTATTTGCGGCTCAACGACGATCTAAATTTACATTCGAGATTTAAGGATGCGCCTGTTTCGAAATTTTCCTTAAGCTCTGTTGCCTTCCGAGGCTTACAATGGGTATTATCCTCAGAAATGGGAATGCTTCTGAGATGTTTGAAGCAGAGTGGGAACAAGAGGGATTGTTACTCCACAACTGTTGTCATCCTCACTCGTTATTAGCTCCAGAATAAAAGCGGCTCAAAGTATTCTTAACAGCGAATGTTATCGGACTTATCAACACTCGTTATCGCGAACGAAGGGGACGTGCATAAATGTAGATGGTCTGTTTACCTGACTTTATGGAGACATCCATCTTCTTAATCTCCCCGTACAAAATAACCGCCAGCCAGGACAGAGCTATTAGCCAGAAGGTAATCAAAATGGCGACCAGCCACAGGGATATAATTCTCATGTCGGACTTGCCACATCCGCAGGGCTCGCTCTGCTTCATCTTGACCGCGTTGCCTCTTCTGTGTTTCCTGTAACGAAACGCTCATGGAATAGAGATGCAGTAACTACGTCAACGAGAATGGCTACGCCCGTCCTTACCTTTTCACCTTTTTCTTCTTCGGTGTGAGCACCAAGTCTGACACATCAGTGTCGCTGTCCGAGAGCAGGTCCAGCAAGTTTATGGTTTCCTTGTTGCTCGAGTTGTTCATTTTTCATCGAGATAGCATAGCACAGTTCACGAGGCCGACAGAGGGACGGGGAATCTCGCCGACCGACCAGTTCAATAACATAACCTCTTCAGCTGACTCGTCGGTCATCGACAGACACAACTTCGCCGCTTAACTGTCTAATATACGGCCTGATTACATGAACTACATATTACGTAATATTGACTAAACGTTTCGCGTGATTCTCACGTATTATTGCTTCGGTACGGTCGCAATCGGCTCACCTCCTCATCAAATCCTACGCGACATAACCTATACTCAGGCATTCTTACGCAGCACGCTTTCTTTCTACAAATGCTGACATCTGGCGGCGAAACGGTTACGAATTGGGGGAATAAAAAAAGAGAATCCATTACGATTACTGTATTTACCACGAGTGCCGTTGTAATCGAACGCGTTCTAAAGCAATTGTTTCGTGAACGATTTATTTACATCCATCGTAGCGAAACGAGGTTAGGTTATGTCACGAGTCAACGAAGAATACGGCGAATTATTTCGATGAATATCCACGTAGTTAAATTAAACTCGAAAATAACTTTGAAAAGCACAGAGTGGCGGAATTATATTTCATAGTTTGAAGTGCAAACTTTATTTCTTAGTATGTGTTGTGTCTCCCGTATAAGTTTCTTTCGATGCAGATCCCACATTAGTTCGATGATAAGTGTACACCGAAATCAAAACGATTATGCTGTATCTTTGAAAAACAACCCTCAAAAGCGATCCTCTCGGTTCTGAAAGCTTCGTTCGTTTCTCGGGAATGTATCACGGTGGTTCGAAAGAATAATACTCCTAATGTATTAATTAACGTGCGTAGCACGTTACGACGCTTTCTATTGGAGACGGTGTCGCATCCGGTTGAAGTTCGGTCAAAAACGATTTACGTGTGCCGCATATGATTCGCTGGAAATTTATAAAAATCCCTCCGTTTGGTGTTCCCTTCGGCTATGCGTATACACACACGCTGGTGACGATTGAACAATCTTCTTTCAATTCTTCATTTCCAATGGGACCTAAACTAAATCGAGATAGATCGAATTAAAAAGAAATCGAGGGTGCATCCACTATCCCGATATTGTTTCAGGTTTTCATTCCATCTTCCGTTACTCGATCTTTAATAACTGATCTGCAAGAGGAAGTGTGTAGCATCTTATCGTTAGAATCTGTGCTTCTCTTTTCTCTGTGTTACTTAGGCGGCCATTGTAGTACTTCCAGATAATCATTAGATACAGATAGAAATCCAAAGACCTTGCCTCCGCGCACCAGGAACTTACGCTGACGTCTGGACGTTCGGCTGGCTGGATGTGACACAGCCGAATTTTGGAAAACATCAGCTATGCCGACATCTTGCCTTCGAGGCGCCCAGTTAAGCCCAAACCCCACGTTCCTTTGCTATAATAAATTACTCGTCTACTTATTTTCCTCTTCAAAAACGTCCTTCCCAGAACAATCTCGACTTCGTCTTCCTTCTAACTACAAATCTACACAACTACAAAACGAATTCCCCCGTTAATACTATAACCAAATTGCCCCTTAGTGACGCTTACCCCTCGTTCGATCTCCCACGATCGGTACAGTCTCCTGAAGTCTTCTGATACTCCTCTGCCAGAACTCGATCAGCAATCGAAGGGATCCCAGCCAAGAATAAATGGGAGGATCAAGTAGTAGTCCCGATTGAACTTGCCCCTTTTCGATAGTTCCCAGAGAGAGCGAGGAAAGATCGGCGGGTGATTGGAAAGGCACCTGCACGAGCCAGGAGCCCCGCCAAATAACTAACTGATAGCGTGGGCGTCGCGGCACCTCGAAGACACCGACGTCGCCGGATGTGGAGAAGAGCAAACGGTTCGAGAGGGGATGAAGCTCCCTTGTCCTTCTTGTTCCATTGGCCGATGGGAACCGATTCTTCTTCGCCTTCTTCTTCCTTCGCCTCTAGCCACCTCTTCTGTTCCTCTCGGGCCTCGTGTCGCCGGTTTTAACGCGTTTACCACCTTCCGATTCGACCAGGCGTTAATCAACGCATCTCGATAACTGCTCGGCAGCTCGCATCGCCCTCCTAGGAACAATAAAAAAATTCGAAGGTACATGGACCCTTGGATGTACCAGTAAGCCGAGAAAGAAAATGTCCCGGAATCTCAAAATTCCTGGTAGCATCTACCGAGGTATAATCCATCGTTCAAGAATCACTCGGAAACGTGGAACAGAGGTTCAACTACGTGAACGAAGCACCGTTCGAGAATTGCCATTTTTGAACGAGGTTCCACAAATCGCTGGGAAACTCTCGAAGCCATCGTAGGTGGAGTATCTTCGATCACGGCTCCCCATGTTCCCAATGGTCCCCCGGCCAGCGCGCCGTGGGTTCCCGAAAGGGGACCAAACTCGGCCGTTAATGGTGGTCCCCGGGGCGGACAAGCACGCGCGTCACGTAAAGGCGCCAGAGGTTTGGGTGAGGCCCCGTGGGCACGACGCCGCGGAGGCCCCGTGGTCTCCGTGACTTCCGGCTTCTGGGTAGCGCGCGTGTCAGGCCGACGGTGACCGGATATGGCGAAGAACCGACTGACCAAATCGCTCGGACGTCGGACAGTCGACGCCGCTTCGTAGTCGGGAGCTTTTTTCATGCGAATCACGTGTTCCCCTGTACCAAATACCAAGCTCGGACCGGTGACATCATACCACGTTCCGTGTCGTACGTATTCACCTGTGCGCGCGCGCGCGCGCGCGCGCGCGCGCGCGGGCCCCGGTCCGCTGTCCCTGCTTTTCCTCCTTTTCCAGCAAAATAAATTACAAATTCTTCTGCGCGCGCGAGCTGCCATTGTTGTGATAAAATTGAAGCTTAATACTTTCTCGTGGAATATTCACTGCTGGGAATTAATAAACTGATTTGAGCAGGGCCGGCCGTCTCTGTAAAGGGGCCCGGGTGCAAGAAATATTTTGGGGCCCCGAAGAATTTCTCAACGGTAAAATAAAGCATAACTTATTTCCACAGAACGAAATCACGAGAGAAAGGATAATAATAACAATAATGAAGAAGATAAAATAAAACAATAAAAGAAATGAACATTAACATATTTAAATATATGACATTTTTTATTGCCATATCATTAATGATATTAGAAATTACGTTCTAATTTCGTTCTTTCTTAATTTTAATCGAATCAAAATTTTCCTTCTCATTTTTCTCTTCTTCACTTTCTCCTTCCTTCGTATTTACTTTCTCCGTGGCCCCCGTACACCCACTGCACCTCCCCCGTGGCCGACCCCGGATTTTGAACAGGTGTTCTAGGACCACGTGCGTAGAAACGAATTGTTTCGAGGCGTTAGTCGCACCGGGAGCCCGCAAATTAAGCCTCCCGCAATTATGAGGCGGCTGCAAACTGGCCCGTTGGCCGAGTAGCCACTGGGTGCGACTAGTTATCGGTCATCTCTTAAACGGAGTTAATTACTATTTTTAATTGAGCTGGAAATTCACACTCGCGCCTACTAGAAATAGACCGATCGCGAATCTCGATCCGTCGTTTCAAGCTTTACCATTTCGCTTCTGAAATCCGTTCAGTCTTGTCAGCAGAATCCCAGATAGGCATTCCGCGCAGCTCCACGTTCCACTTGATCGAAGACGAAGACTTAAGACACTTAATGCCTGCTACCAACTAGGATTTCCTTTAAACTAATCCCCACTGAACCGTACACCTGTTTGTCCTGCAATTAGCAAGCCGCTGGTTTCTTTCGCCTGAAAGCTGCCTCAGACAGCCCGTCTCATTTGCACGGCACACTTTTCGCGCCATTTCTGCTCCTTTCCACCTTTCCCCCTCTGCCTCTCGAGGGTGGCTGCCAATTTCTCCAACGCCCAGTGCCAATCGCAAGTACCAGAGCATTCTAAAGGTGCGAATCCACGATGAGAAAAAAATATCGTGTCTCACACGAGGCAATTATTTTACTATTTTTTTTTTTTTTTTAACTATTTTGCCATTAGTTTGATGATATATTTTCAAAAATCTCTCGCGACTATTTCCATTATTTGCATTTAGTTGTTGCTGACATTTCTGTCTCGTGATAGAATCTCCAGGGATGGCTATTTTCTTCCTAAAAAAAAAAAAAAAAATAGAACGCCTCATTTCGACCAGCAGAAAAATTAGGAGACGCTCGGGTGGCGTTTCTGCCGTCCGATTTTTCCAAGCGGTACAGAATTAGGCATCCGAATATCCAGAACCGGATGGAACGCGCACGCACACACGCGTGCCCCGCAGATTCTTCGGTGGCCACCGCACCGCCGGTCTCGTACATGCATCGGTTGCGTACGTGTCCCGCTTACCGATCAATTGCTCCTCCGCGGCTATTTTTTTCTGCCCCCCCCCCCTCCCCCCCTCTATTTTGCCTGCCGCCTCGTCACGTGAATATACCAGCGGCAGGAGGAAGCAGAAGGAAAACGGTAGCCCCGCGACTCCCTATGTGGCACTTTCTCCACGCTCTGCCTACTAATCCGTCCTCCTACCTGGTATCCCGGCGGATCTTCTACGCGAGAGGAATCGACCACGGAGATCTTCCCTGCCCTTGAAGCTCTTTGCTAACCGAGGCGCTTGGAGGCAGCGACCCAGGGGGAAGCTGACCTACGATCCCCAAGCTCGCTTGATATTTTCAGGGGTTGCAATCGGTTTCTCGAAACGGTTATAAGAACCGAAATAATCTTGGAACAGTAATAAGTGGTAACAGTTCTGGCCTGCGGCGCCACCTTTTTTACAGGAAAATAACATAAACTTGATGCTTTCGTGGAGTATAAAAAAAAGTTTCCTCGAAGAAACTAGAAGTACATTTTAATCTTATTAGTTTCTCTTTCGTCGAAACGTATTTTTTATTACTCTTAGCATTACAGAGCAACTTTTTATTATTTTTAAATAACTCGGTGACATTGTTGCACTCAATATTCATATTAACCCTTAACAGTTAATATTTTTATTATTATTATTATTATTATTAAGGGTTAAGGGTTTTTATTATTTTTAAATAACTCGGTGACATTATTGCACTCAATATTCATATTAACACTTAACAGTTAATATTTTTATTATTATTATATATATATATTATTATTATTATTATTAAGGGTTAAGGGTTTTTATTATTTTTAAATAACTCGGTGACATTATTGCACTCAATATTCATATTAACCCTTAACAGTTAATATTTTTATTATTATTATATATATATATTATTATTATTATTATTAAGGGTTAAGGGTTTTTATTATTTTTAAATAACTCGGTGACATTATTGCACTCAATATTCATATTAACCCTTAACAGTTAATATTTTTATTATTATTATATATTTTATTATTATTATTATTATTATTATTAAGGGTTAAGGGTTTTTATTATTTTTAAATAACTCGGTGACATTATTGCACTCAATATTCATATTAACCCTTAACAGTTAATATTTTTATTATTATATATATTTTTATTATTATTATTATTATTATTATTAAGAGTTAAGGGTTTTTATTATTTTTAAATAACTCGGTGACATTATTGCACTCAATATTCATATTAACCCTTAACAGTTAATATTATTATTATTATATATATTTTTATTATTATTATTTTTATTTTTATTAAGGGTTAAGGGTTTTTATTATTTTTAAATAACTCGGTGATATTATTGCACTCAATATTCATATTAACCCTTAACAGTTAATATTATTATTATTATATATATTATTATTATTATTATTTTTATTTTTATTAAGGGTTAAGGGTTTTTATTATTTTTAAATAACTCGGTGACATTATTGCACTCAATATTCATATTAACGCTTAACAGTTAATATTATTATTATTATATATATTTTTATTATTATTATTTTTTTATTTTTATTATTTTTAAATAACTTGGTGACATTATTGCACTCAATATTCATATTAACCCTTAATAGTTAATATTTTTATTATTATATATATTTTTATTATTATTATTATTATTAAGAGTTAAGGGTTTTTATTATTTTTAAATAATTCGGTGATATTATTGCACTCAATATTCATATTACCCTTAACAGTTAAGGGTTAATATGAATATTGAGTGCGATAATGTCACCGAGTTATTTAAAAATAATAAAAAGTTGCTCTGTAATACTAAGAGTAATAAAAAATACGTTTGACAAAATAGAAACTAATAAAATTAAAATGTACTTTTAGTTTCTTCGATGGTACTTTTTTAAGGCTTAGTTAAGGCTTAACTGATAGCCTGGAGTCGCTCGTGACCCCAGGCACGCAAAGTTCGCTGCAAAATTTTTGGTTGTCTAAGTTCGTAAACTGAATTTCTAATTAATTTCATAATAATAGTTTAACTTTCTACGTTTCTATTATTTCATGCATTACCCAAGAACAAAATATAGAGGTTGATCTAGTGTCGACTTTACAAATTTCTGTGTCCTTTTTTTTTATACCAGTCACGTTTGCCAAAAACAGTATACCAGTTAAGGGTTAAAATATATAAATAATTCCCAGTACAAAACGATATATATATACAACTATTATGGAACCGATAAAATATCAGTTCTGTGGAACTGTAATTAAAATCGGTATAGCCAGAAATTTCGGTGCCTTAGTTATCCAGAATAATCGGTTCTTCATTATCTTCACTACATTACAGTTCCAAACAATTATTTTCCGAACCGTTTCAACCCCTGTTTTTATTACCGGCGGGTGAACCCCCTCCACATCGACAGGAAGCAATCCTTACCTTTCCTTCTCGTCGCCAGTCCACAAAATCCAAATATTCTCGTCATGGATCAGCAGCGCGGTGCTGTGCGAGCTTTCACTTGAACGACGAAGTCCCCTGAGCAACTCCCAAGAACTTCGAAGCCTCTTATCACCGAGGATCGTTATCGCGGCTCCTCGAGGACCTCCCCGCGGGCTGGACCGGTAATTTCCATTAAGATAATCGCTGGTCATCGGCGATTATCGATGCCGAATAAAAAAAAAAAAAAAATAGGAAAGGGAACGGTGAAAGTGTGGAAAAATCTGGCCGGCTATCTGGACAGTATCGGCGACGATATTCGTGCCCTTATCGCGTGACCGCGACTGATAAACCACCTCGACCGGTGTCCCGTGGACTTATCGCGCACCAAAGACGCTCCTCGGGCGGCGAACGCCGCGAGGGCCCGCGGCTTTAAACCAGGAAATCGAGCTCGTCTTACAGGATACCGGTGCGTCAATATTGACACGTTTCTTACGAAACGGAGGGACAGAGAGGGAATAAACGGGCATTCGACGATTCCCGACCTCGCGGGATTCTCGGCGCACCGGGTCTGCGAAGGAAATTAGCGAGATCGCCAGCCTATGAATGCGATCCCTCTTTGCGGTGAAATTAGAATTTTCCTTTGGGATCGGTTGGAGTTTTCAGATAGTCGAAGGGGGCGCACCGACTCCTGGAAATTTCCCGGGACGAGTTTTGTAAGACGTTGGATGGATTTTGGGGGGGGAAAGGAATTTTTATTGTAAGCTGATGGAAGTTTCGAATCTATGTCGACGCTTGATTCGACTCTCCTGTCGTCCACGTAATCGAGCGTGTCTCGGAAACAGGAAATTGATTCGATCAATGAACGGTATATTAGCGATGAGTAATGAATGCCATGGCTGGTTACGAAAGATCTCTGGTTATCAAGGCGAATTTTGTTATCGGTGATCTTTTATGTGTGCCGGAATTCGATAAAGTAATTCTGAGACGATTCAGTAATGAGAAGCTGGTTATTTAATTCTCAACTCTTTTATTATTCACCCTTGTTGGCCTTTACTCGCTTAACAACAACCGCCGAGTAACAATAACATACTTGTAAGGTAGTAACTACGGCTGGACTATTCGAATAATTTAATATTCGAATATTTTACAAGTAACCGAATGCTACGAATAAACTTCGAATACTTGAGTATTCGAATGCTATTATTCGAATATTTAAGTATTCGAATACTACTCGAATATTCTAGTATTCGAATATTTAAGTATTCGAATACTACTCGAATATTCTAGTATTCGAATACTACTCGAATATTTCAGTATTCGAATACTACTCGAATATTTCAGTATTCGAATACTACTCGAATATTTCAGTATTCGAATACTACACGAATATTTCAGTATTCGAATACTACTCGAATATTTCAGTATTCGAATATTTAAGTATTCGAATACTACTCGAATATTTCAGTATTCGAATACTACTCGAATATTTAAGTATTCGAATACTACTCGAATATTTCAGTATTCGAATATTTAAGTATTCGAATACTACTCGAATATTTCAGTATTCGAATACTACTCGAATATTTAAGTATTCGAATACTACTCGAATATTTCAGTATTCGAATACTACTCGAATATTTAAGGATTCGAATACTACTCGAATATTTCAGTATTCGAATATTTAAGTATTCGAATACTACTCGAATATTTCAGTATTCGAATGTTATTATTCCAATATTTAAGTATTCGAATACTTGGATATTCGAATTATATTCGGCAAATAATTGAGCAACTGAAGTATTCGAATATTCGAATACCGAAAAATTCGTCAAATAGTCCCAGCCCTAGTAGTAACACACACTGGGAATTAAAGGAGGGTACCTAAATGCATGTAAACTCGTCGAGACAAAAACACGGGGGCAACAAAGTAATCGGATGATTTTCCGGGGGGATAAAAGTCTTTCAGTGGAACAGTAAATAAATTAAAATATGCTATAACCATTCACCCATTGTGAATTTATATCCATGTTTTTATGACTAAAACATCATAAATAAAAGTTAATCCGCAATCGGGGAATCGTAATATTGTGCAGCGTTGATGAATACAGTTGTGCGATGAAAATAGTATAATTGACACGATCGATAACAGAAATTGAGCTTCGCGGTGGTGTAGCGAAGGAATACAATCAACGGAGCATTGCGGTTACAAAACAATCAGAGACTTGGATGCGCGAATAAGGCTGCAGTGTTCGAAATTGCTAATCGATAGGATCTTTAATGAATTTTAGAAAATTAAATTCTCTGAACAGCAGAACGTACAATGTAAAAGTTGTATTATTCCCTATTAATACTTTGCACTTATTTCTGGCTACGTAATTGGCTATCGATATTGGCGAAATTTTCTTACGATTAAATCCGAAGCTTACCGCTTCAATAAATATCCCAACTAAATTACGTTTCCTGCGAAACGTAGATACCTCCTTGATTCGTTAAACTGCTCTTCATTGGTATGCTATCATTAAACGAATAAATTGCGCTGAGTATTGCATACACTTGTTAACGTCGCGAGTTAACAACCGTTCGTAAGTAGAATTTAAAACAGACTCAGTCTCTTCGCAGCGACAGAGATAAAAAGTAACCGATGCAATATATACGAGACTTGCACTAAATTAAACCTTCCATGCCGAACAGTATATCAGAGCTGCCGTCTTAATACGACTCTGTGGTATAAAGCGGACTGTTACATTTGTGCTTCTAAACTTTGTATATCGTATCACTGTTGTTCGCGTGAGCTTATGAAATGCACACGTGCGTATTAATTCGTCCATTAAATAAAGGGAGCAATTATTCGAAAGGTACTATCTAACGTTAGAATTGCAAGATAACCAGTCGCGCAAATCCTCCGACAGACCCACAGACTAATCGGTCCGCAATAATTATTATCCCTTTAGCCTTCGTAAATGAAATTACGGCTGTAATTATTCTAAGGCGTACGATTGATATGCTACACGGTCCTGTATCTCTACGATAGATAACTGCGATTAGTAAATTCCTTCGAACCCCGTTAGATCCGCGCTTAACGCTAGCCCAGAAAGATCTCTTTTACTCGCGCCAGTGGCGCGCTAGTAAAAAATGTATACAAATACGTACGACAGACGTTTCGTTCGTCGATATATCCCCCTTTAATTTATCTTCGCTATACCGTGACTGCAAGGGATCGGCGCCTAGTATCAGCTTACTCTAAGTCTTAAGCCTACAAACTGCGTTAATTCTATGTCTTTGAAAACTTATCGAGAACTATGCTAGTACAGTGCCGTTTCCGTTAGGCCCCCCCTTCTGACGACTATTTCGATGGAAACGCACTGGAACTGATCGTTCGATGTCGTGTTAAAATTGCCAAGAAGTGTACGTCGCTGTCCACGGCGTGACCACCGTCCACGGCGGGAATTGTGCTAAGAATCGTTTGAACCTCAGAGACTTCTGGTGCTCGCCGTGTAAGAAATGCCCAGCCAGTGCTATCGACAAGCACGGGGTCTTCCGTGCGGCAGGCACCTGTGTAAATAAAATACAGTGACGGATCGGGATCGATTCAGGTTTCTTTTACACTCACGTTCAGTTCGATGGAAAATGTAAAAGGATCACAGTCCGAGGCGCAGGAGTAGTAGACGAAGTAAGTTTCCCTGTCGTTCCACTTTGGTCCTTGCAACGCTTTACCTTCTAAAATCGACCATCTTTCTAAGCGAACACTTTTGTACGGCGACAGGATTATGCTTATGTGATCTGGACCTGCGGGCAACGTTTCTCTGTGATTAACGGTTGATAGTACGTAGGCGTTTAGCTTTACCTGTAATGTTGAACGTGAAACTGACAGTGTTCTGTCTTACGGATTTAGATATCAGTTCAAGCTTCGTTGGTATAGTGATGAGCGGCGCGGGGCCTGGGATCCAACTTGTTTTCCTGCGAGAAACATTTTTACGGTTTACTGGACTCTCGGCTGACAAGGGGAGATCCCGAACCCGGGAATTCCAGAAATTCTGAAACTTTGTGAATATGTAGGGGATTCCCTCCTGATTACAACGCAATTTTTGTTTGCTGCCCAAATTCGCTCGAACGGTGTGAAATTAACCCATGAAAATTCGGCTATTCTCCGATTTTTAACCGACTTCCAAAGGGAGGAGGTTATAGATTCGACCCGTATGTATTTTTTTTTGTTTGTCCCCGCATAACTCCTCAGCATATGGACGGATTTTGATGATCCTTTTTTTATTCGAAAGAGGGCGATGGTCCCATCCTACACTGCGTCAACATTGGCCCAAATATTTTGCAAGTTCTGGTTAATAATAAAGACTATTGCCACTTAATTATTATTATTTTATATACGTACGCGCATATCTCCTCAGCATGGTGTGTCAATACACCTTCATAAAACTAAAAAGTTAAAAAGAAAACAATTTTAAAAAAATTAAAACCGACTTCAAAAAAATAAAAATGCACTAAAAAGTAAAAAATAATTTTTTCCCTTATTTAATCTACGACTCTCATATTTTTTAAGTCGGCGCCTCATCATTTGCACTGTGTAAATCTGGCGCCGACTTAAAAAAAATTGAGAGTCGTAAATTAAATAAGGGAAAAAATTATTTTTCACTTTTTATGTGCATTTTTATTTTTTTGAAGTCGGTTTTAATTTTTTTTTGTGTTATAACTCCGGGAACTGTAAAGAGTAGAAAAAATGTTTCGAGACAAAAGTTACTTCTTTTAATTAGATCTATCGTTTGGTATAAAAAAATTATTTTACAGTTCGCTAGTTACAACAGAAAATCGGAAAATAACCGGATTTTCGGGGGACAATTACACCCCCTTAGAGTGAATTTGAGCAGCAAACAAAAATTGCGTTATAATCGGGAGGAAATTTCCTACATACTTGTGAGTGTCTCTATGTTTATAGGACGCTTTGGCCAAGTTACCATAAGAAGGTTGTAACTGGCATGAAGTATGGTAAACCGCAGTACAGCTCTTGCTCGCAGTCTTTCACTGTGGGCGTTGCGGCACCTATTTCAGGCACCATAGCTTCCACGCTGTGCGGACTGTTCATGTCCAAGTCCGCTATCCAATATCCAGTCCCAGAGTATCGTAAATTACCATTAACGTCGTAGTATTGTCTTTGCGCGTGCTGTAAGTTCAAGGTTCGCTTGACGTTGCAGAATAATCTGTTTCTTAAGGGGTTTTTCCACTGTGACGCCCTGATAAAGTACCGCTGTTTGGAACTTTTTTTTGTCACAAAAAGAATGTGTTTACTAAAGTGAGGTTTTGCCTATCTATTAATACGTGTTTTGAGAATACAAAATTATTATTTTCACATTTTTGCAATGCTTGCTTGCGCCAAAATAGGTGGGTGTAGTATGCGCTGTAAAAAAAGACGCTTCGACTGCGGACTCGTTTTTCGAGGAACCGTGTGTCTGAAACAAAAAAGAACAAAAAGATTTGTAATCAGTATAACTGTCGCTATAGCTAGAATACCACATTTTCGTTGTTTTTTTCTCATCTTTTGCATCGCAGAATGATTAAAAAATTTAGCTAATTTCGGTAGTTCAACTTTGGACGTCCGCCATTTTATTAATTCTTCATCAATGTAATTAATCTTAGTCCCTGCCATAGCGACAGTCATACTGATTACAAATCTTTTTGTTCTTTTTTGTTTCAGACACACGGTTCCTCGAAAATCGAGTCCGCAGTCGAGGCGTTTTTTTTTTACAGTGCATACTACACTCACCTATTTTGGCGCAAGCAAGCATTACAAAAATGTGAAAAAAATAATTTTGTATTCTTAAAACACGTATTAATAGATAGGCAATACCTCATTTTAGTAAACACATTCTTTTTGTGACAAAAAAAAGTTCCAAACAACGGTACTTTATCAGGGTGTCACAGTGGAAAGACCCCTTAAGGGTTTAGACTACCTTTGCTAGGCCAAGCAATATCGCATCTTTGGGAATTTATTTCTAAGTGATAAAAACACTTTTATCGATAAAATTTTTTCAACGAAAATAGAGACATCTTTGAATAATATATACAATTTCTTTTTTTTTCAAATATCAAGACATTCCAAAAACTTTAAATGCCTTTTTCTCGAAATTGTTTCCGAATGCGTTTTTCTTCGATTTTTATACAATCTTGCACAGATGTTTTTAAATGCATTCTCTATCATTCGACCGTCAATTTTTTCGATATTTTTAATTTTTATGTGACTTATGCGCAAATAAAGTCCATTTTCTTACGCACGAAAATAAGCTTTTTGCTCCAAAGTGTAGCTACCTCGTTATTTTTCAACCAATCGAAAAAATGGACGGTCCGACGATAGAGAATACATTTAAGAACATCTGTGCAAAATTGTATAAAAATCGAAGAAAAACGTATTCGGAAACAATTTCGAGAAAAAGTTTTGATATTTGAAAAAAAAAAACTATTATACATATTATTCAAAGATGTCTCTATCTTCATTGAAAATTTTTTATCGATAAAAGTGTTTTCGTCACTTAGAAATAAATCTCCAAAGATGCAATATTTTTTGACCCGGCCAAGGCGGTCTAACCCCTTAAAAAGTTATTGTAATTCCTGTTAATCGTCACCGCGATCATGAAACGCTCCGGTGCCAGTGACGACGGATCGCCGCTGTAAGGGAAACCAAGCGGTGTTAAAATCAGCACGCCTATCGTTATTAGAAATATCCCAGCCAGCACGCTCAGGACGCGCTCTGCGTTTTTAATCAGAAATACAATCGGCAGCTGAAAGAGAAGTTTCCAGTGTTATCAGACCGGGTTCGGATAATCACAGCATTCTGAATAGTAACGTTGGTTTACCGAGAAACTGAGCAGCAGACAGAATACTATGCAGAGCAGGTTACCCATGACAACTTCTGAATTTATGCTGCTGCCAGATCGCCCCATTATGGGGACGAAGAGATACAGAGCTCCAATCACTAGGTAAAACGATTGGGTGTAAGGTAATAATATTGTGCCCGAGTAGTAGAGGAGCCACTTCCAGCCTGAAACAGAGGGGATTAGGAAGAAGTGCCTGGCGTCTTCAGTAGCGTTAAAAGTCAACGGTAATTATACCTCTCCACTTGTTGAAGAAATTATATCGGATTATATTCCCGCAAGTGGGGAATACGACCCAGTGCAATGGTATGAAACCTGATCGTATCTCGAACAGAATGCAACAGAAGAGGATCAACATCCATATTGTCGAATACGCGTCGGAGTATATTTGATGCAAGATCCACGCGGACTTAACTTCCTGCGGAACATCCGTCGGAATCAAATTATAGTTGCCGAATGGAGGGGCTAGCAGATTTGTTAGCGACTGTACGCTTCACTTGCCTTCTTCTGGCACGATCCGATATACAAGAAGAACATCATCGAGACAAAAATGGTCGGGCACACGTACAAGAAAAACAGCCATGCCGGTCTCGCGTACCAGCTCATTACTTTACCAAGCTTTGTGAGAACGATTGCGATTAGTGTGCAGGAAAGCATTGACACCAGCCACGAAACGATTATTGCCCCGATGCATAGCAATAAGTGCTTTAAGTATATCAACCTTTTCACATCTAGGAGGCGTAAAAAGTAGCTTAAAGTCCAAAGAACACTTCGCAGAAATGAAATTCTCATTGGCAACACGTACGTACCTCTCCTCGCGCTCTGAGTATTCAAATATATAGAATATGCACCAGCGATCATGCTAATCACGTTAATCATACTTGCCACGTACTGTGGCCATCTGATAACGAACAGCCCTAAGAAGTCAAAGAACACGAGCTTCTCGGCGTTGTCTTGAATCGTTAATTCAGATAAGTAATCGTCCAATACTATCCCTTGCAGCAGAGCGAGAATATTATCTCCAGTCCTCTGCAAGGATCCCAGTGGTATCTGGTCGATATTATCGTATTTCGTGTGGTACACGTAACCGTTGGTTGACCAAGCAAAATCGAGACCTGCGATGGTTTAAAGATACAATTAGAAAGTGGGCTTCGATTAGCGTAAGAGAAACTGGATATGAATAGGCTACCAGAAACGTTTCCAAAATCTCTGAATATCCGGAAATCGGTGTCCCCAGGCACAACTCCACTTTCAAAGATCTCCTGGGCTAAGGACGATGCGTAGGGGTAAGGAACAGACTTGGAATACATCTGTAAAGAGGAAACGAGTAACATTAAGTAGCGCAGGGGATGAAATTGTTGGATGAAAGTACAGAGGCTGGCCAAATTATTATACTCAAAAGATTTTCGTCAAAGTTTGGGATCATTTTAAAATGGAGTTAATACGATTTAAAAAAAAATCTTAAATTGGCAACTGAAGGTTCTGAAAGGAAGCTTTCTTAGCTTTCCAAAACACTCGTGAAAATTTGTCCACGATCATGAGTTCGAAAGTTATAGGTGTTCAAAGTGAAAAGTACCTCTTTCGCTTTGATCGCGAATAACTCGGCCAATAAAAATCAAAAATCAAAAAAAAAAAAAACGAAATTAAAGAGAAATGTTTGCTCTGTAAGAGCTCTTCGTTGGATTTCTCAGAAAAAAATTTTTTGCCCCGTGCATACGTTCAAACTAGGCAAAGATTTCTGAAACTTCGTTTCCTGCGCTTCGTCTTGATAAAACAGTATCATAATGGACGAAAATATATTTTTTACGACCATTCTTCGCAGAGATACAGCCATCCCATCGCTTAAACTTACAAAATCTCAAACCTTTTTGTTCAGAGTGTAATAATTTGCCCACCCACTGTATTTCATTAGTACCTGAAGAATCCAAGAACTATCAGGTCCAGCCTGGAACAATAATTCACGGCCACCCGCGCCACAGGCTTCTAAATTTATAAAAGCGCGCACTTCCTTGGCCCAAGGATGCTGCGTTATAAAGCCATGAGAAGCCTGCGAAGCATAATTTAAAACGCTGGTTCATGCGCACCATCGAGGATTAGTTTCCAATACAACATACCTGTAATAAGTTCTCCTCAGCGCCGTTAAATAAAAATATAACATTATGCTTTAACAATTTTGAACTATGAGCGATCACGCGTAAAATTTCTAACATCACAGCACAACCTGCACCGTCGTCGGAGCCGCCTGAAATCAGAAATCATGCGATGAACCCGCTTAAGCGAGATACTACTGGGGGCATCCGGCCTCGTCCTTACCAGGACTGTCCGCGAATGTATCAAAATGACAATTTATCAGCAAGCTGCTCCGCGTAGGCCTGTGCGGACCGATCCTGACAACGATATTCTGAACGTTTCTATAAACATTTGTCATTCCGTCTAGAAACTTCAGAGGGAAAGCTCCGCTATGCTTGGTTACATTGACTAGAATCTTATGATTCTCATTGGCGTCCTTAACTACGCTACTGATAATGTTCGTTAGATATTTAATCGCCAATACTTCGTTCTCGTAACTGCCAACGATTCGTGGGCCGATGGAGGTGAGATTGACGAGGTGGTTGTGCGATCTCTCCGCTATGAACCTGCCCGGGTACAGTCCCTCTTTGTTCGCCATTAAAGGCTCCGGTAGCTTCTTCTCGAACGCTATTATCACAATGGACAGGAACAGGAGAAACGCGAAGAGGAAAAGTAGGTGTTGCGTGTCGTTCGGCAGCGCTTCCTTCCTCTTCGAAGAAGCTCTGTCCGCGTAGAGTACATCGCCGGGAGATCTCTTCGTCGCGTGTTGGCGTAATCTTACTCCGTCTCTCTGAAAGCAATCGGTTCCGGGAACACCGAGGTAAGACGAAAGTCATAGGCAGCTGCGTAGTAACACGATCGATCTTACCATTGTTCGGAGTTCGATAATAAAGGCACTTGGGTCGGAATTAGAGCAGAGTCGAGGTCAGCGTTGCTCAGCGGCATTCGGCGCGTCGACACGTATGCCGTAAAGTGCACTTCGTGAAAACAGATGTTCCAATGTATTTCGGCCCCTTACGTGGATCGAATGAATTAGAAATGAAGATTTTCGGCGTTAATCCTTCTGCCTCGTCCTCGGTCAAAGGTGATATTCGTGCTTGTAACAGAACGGCGATAACGATAATACCACCGCGGGTACGTGGATCCGTATTGCGATAGCAGCTTAATGCACATTCAAGCGCGAAGTCGGTGCCCACCTTTCACTCTCTCCAATTCCTTCTGTGTAACAGCCGCGGATTATTTGTCAACTATCTCGGCTCCCCTATCCATCATTCCACGAGGCTATCGCCGAGCATCTTTTATCAACGAATATAATACGGATTTCTTCACGGCATTTAGGCAGATTACACGTACGTGTGTTATGTGCCACTGCGATTAGATAGACATGTATATCGCAGTTTTTGAGCAGTCTCGCTCGCCCGATACCTGCTGCTGTCACGAATCTCGATTCCGCGAGTGGGGATGCAGTTTCGGGAGGGAAGTTAGTAGGAACGGGGTATTTATTGATGGATCGTGCTGAGGGGTGATCGAAATATACAAAATAGCAATTTAGGACATTCCCCCGCGACTCCGTGAATGGAAAGTGCTGTAACGCGGCTCCTCTTCCGAATTATTATCGGTAGAGTAAGGTGAATTATTTGCAACGATGAATGGAGAATTAAAGGCAACTTTCATTCGGTAGTAAGGACTTGAGGAGTAATGTTTTAATTCTCGTTATATGGGAAATATTTCGAATGAGATTTCATTCGTTCTTTCTTTTTTTCACGAAGCCGTTTCTGATTTCAATTGGGCAGCTAATCATACATTATGAATTAACTGTTCACGAATAATCAATTACGTGTTCGTTTCGATTCACTTTAAATTCATGATTATGAATGAACCGCCACGGACACGCGTCGGCATCTATACAATCGAAATTGAACCACAACTTATATTACCTACAAACCTATGGCGGTAAAAAATGAAACTAACCCGCTACAAATTTTAATACGCGTTTCCCGCCATTTTGAAATAATATAATTGCAAGTATCTTTTAATAAAACTTCGATTTATCAAATAATTACAAGTGTATTAGAATCCAGAGGTGTAAGTTCAATGCAACTTAACGTCCACAATATTTAATTGCCAACTAAAACGTTCACAACAGGAACTTAAAATCTTCAAATATTAAAATTCAAGCTTCGCGGGGTGAGAGGATATTATGCGCGGATAAGATGCGCACTCCCCAGCCGCGGGCATTTACTGCCACCTGGAGGGGGGCGTTCCAACGCGCCGGCCAATCGTCGTCGACGATAATTGGCGAGGAAGTGAACGGGGGCTTGCGGGGCAACAGCTCTAGCAGACGACCAAGTCTAGCAGACGGCGCATAGCTAGCGTCGCTCGCGGGCGGCCGAGACCTCGTTTTAAATCGAATCACTAGCCGTACGGCGAAACAACTCACGCACGCCTCCCTCGCGTGAAAGAAATTCTGCCTGTGATCCGCGCGAGCCCGTGTAAGAAATCATGGATCCCGAAGCATTCCTGGACATGGCCAATCAGGTCATCAAATTGAAAATGTTCCCGTACTTCGACATCGCACACAGCGTGCTCTGCGCGCTACACGTCAGAGAAGATTTAGGACCCGGTAAGCCCAAGCCCGCCCGACCGATTCTAAATTTAATCCGACCAGAGCTAGCTTACACCTTTTCTAAGATTACTTCTCGCACCCGAAATCATCTTCCCCGTTCTTTCTCCGGTTGCCCTCTCGCTTTTTCTCCTCTCCGTTCCCATCGAAATCTGCCCCCCGTTTCCGTGCTCGCCGTTCGCTCCCCCCACGAACCTCGCCTCCCCGCACTTTTTCGTAACGAGCACCACGACGGGGAATAAGATTCTTAGCGCAGGGTCGATCTGTTCTTTTTTTTTTTTTTCATACCGCCTTTTATTATCTTCGCGGCACCGAAGTTTATTTTAGTCGCGATAGTCTCTATCGGGGCGAATCGGATAGTTGTGTCGTGGAGAGTTTATGGGGGAAAGGGAACGGCTTTTTTTTCGAGTCTCGTACGATGTTGGACGATCGCTGAGAACCAGGGAGCTGTTTTCGGAGAGCCTCTGGCACAATTATGATAATCTTATTTCGTGGCATTCGCTGAAACTACCCGGCTAATCTATTTCAGTATACCCCTAGTAGGCAGGCCAGATTTAATCAAAATTTGGTTTAAATCTATATTTTCACTGCCACCTTTCGTGCTCTCCTAGGCGTTCGGATTAATTCTTTTTTATAGCTCATTGATAAATCGATATTCGTGATATGCAAGTGCGCTTGTAACACGGCAGTGTTTTCGCACTCAATGGAATTTCTCTTTCAATGACTTCCTTATGCAACGAAGCATGAAAGACAATCTTTCAACGGCCACTACTATTTCAGAGACCCAAATATCTTTCACGTTACGTTACAGACTTTAAAATCGAGAGCCCATGTCCTTTATTGTTTCGTAAAAGGATATCTTTCGTTGCGAAACTGATCGTCCCGTCATTTTCACTGGCAAAGCATTTAGTTTCACCTTCGTGGCAACCTAGCGTTACGTATGTACTGTAGTTATATGGATTCTAAGCGACCTACTTGAAACTGCATACCCCGTTGATATTTCATGGTGTACGAAGCGAAGCTCTTTATCTTCCTTGTTAAGTTGCTTTCTCTATAATCTCCCGCACATAATTACTCGGATTCTCATTTAGACCCACCGACTCTCTAATAAACGCGAACTAAAATTAGAAAAAGTCTCTCGCCGCCAATCCACTAAACCGCTTTCGATTCTAGCTTCCAAGATCGTTTGCGGTCTTACATTTTTGCGATTTTATCGAATAGGTGTCCAAGCATTTTCTCGGAAACACCCTCTGTCATGTTGGCTCTCGACGATGTTGGTAGTGTTCGCAGGTGGTATGCTATGCAACGGTCTTTTAGGGGAACCGATACTCGCACCTTTGAAAAATACACAACAAGTGGTAGTTGCAACCATTGTTTGGTCAGTACACGCTTAATAGCAGCAAAGATACTTAAAATCCTTGCGGACGCTCTGTTCGCAAGCTGCTTTCTATCGGATCAGTCTAATAAATAAATAGCATTGGAACACGAATGAGCATTTCTCGCAGCTTTCAGCACGATCCGATGATGTTTGTATGTAAAATTGCTTTATTAATTACGCAGGTATGTGATATTTTATACACCATTTGATATCGGATACAAAGTAGCCAAGTTTTTACCAGTCAAGCTTGTATGCGCGACTCTAAAAGAAATATATAGGTAAGTACCTATTCCTTCGTCGCGTTACTATCGTCGTTATTAATATTCATTATGCTTCTACCATTTCTCCAACAATTTAAAGGTGTAAAAAGGTATACGACGGAGTGACTCACGCAGGAAAGCTTTACCCAAATGCATATCTTATAATGGTTTTAATCGGGACACTTAAAGGTGAGTTTCGATATAAAGAAGAGTATGCAAAGAAGTTCTCGCGAAATTGACTGACTTGTATTTACAGGGAATGGCGCAGGCTTCACAAAATTGTTCGAGCGTCTCATACGAGGGGCGTGGACCCCAACAGCTATGGAATTCATGCAGCCCAGCTTGTATGCCCTTTATTTTACGTAAACCATCTCCAAGTAGGTATATGCCTACATGAAATGTTTGCTTTTCCAGCCCTACGAAGGCATCGATGGTTGCGTCTATTATCTTCGTCCTAGACAAAAAGACTGATCTCATCTCAGCCCCTCACGCGTTGGTTTACTTTGGTATCGTCATCTTCTTCGTCTACTTCAAGGTACTGGAATCTGTTTATTCGCCTCTTTTAAGGATGTATCGGACGTACAATATTAGACAAAAGTATATGAAATTCGAAATACTTGAATATCTACGTGTTATGCATAGTAAATCTAGATGTAAGGAACTCGAACGACAGTTAGAGTCTTATTTCTAATTCCAGGAAAGGTATTTTTCACTTTGCAAATGCTTTCTCAAGCATTATTTGCTAAACTTTTGACAGTGAAAATGCCCAGATTTCACAATTTTCTCAAGTTATAATTTATTTCTTTAAAATGGTGTAGTGAAAACAATTGAAACTCGGCAGATATTTTCATCTACCCATATTAGGGTTGGGACTATTTGTCGAATTTTTCGGTATTCGAATATTCGAATACTTCAGTTGCTCAATCATTTAGCGAATATAATTCGAATATCCAAGTATTCGAATATTTAAGTATTCGAATACTATTCGAATATTTAAGTATTCGAATACTGAAATATTCGAGTAGTATTCGAATACTTAAATATTCGAATAATAACATTCGAATACTGAAATATTCGAATAATAACATTCGAATACTGAAATATTCGAGTAGTATTCGAATACTGAAATATTCGAGTAGTATTCAAATACTTAAATATTCGAGTAATGTTCGAATACTTAAATATTCGAGTAGTATTCGAATACTGAAATATTCGAGTAGTATTCGAATACTTAAATATTCGAATACTGAAATATTCGATTAGTATTCGAATACTTAAATATTTGAATAATAACATTCGAATACTCAAATATTCCAAGTGTATTCGTAGCATTCGAATACTTGTAAAATATTCGAATATTAAATTATTCGAATAGTCCCAGCCCTAACCCATATACTACATGTAAAAAAAAGTTGAAAACATTGGTACCATTTCTTCAACATTTTTTCAGCTGTTTTATCTGCCAAGATCGTCTCTTTCCATAAGAGTAGGTGTAAAATCAGTGAAAATTAAAATCGTTATAACTCAGCAACCGTTTAGTGAATTCGTTTAAATTTTTTAGAGCACATCAGGAAGATTAGAAAGAACAATCTCACAAATTTTCATCAACTTGCTACCATTTTGAAAATAGGTCCAATACATCCTTAATACTACTATTTCTTCGCAACGATTATGACGATCATCGATGTTGTTCTAGCTGTCCTCCATTCTACTGGGTATTCACGATCCGTTCGTACCCTTTGAAAATCTGTTTTGCGCCTTGTTCCTCGGAGGAATCTGGGATTCGTTAGCCAAATTGCTGGGCCGGGGCCAAGCCAAAGACGAGAAAGCGGATGCCAAGAAAAAGGACTAAACGTTTGTACACTTTGTGCGTGTACACGGTGTTCCGCGATCTATTCAGCAATCTTTTCCCGGGCATTCAAGGGATTCCGAAGAAAAAGCGTCACGCGCGCTATAGGTCCATTGATTTTACCGAAAATTTAAAGATAGTGGTGAAATTGGCGACCGTCGCCGCATGTCTATAATCCGTCCAACGAGCCGAGTCACGAAAATGCAAAGCCCTGTGATTAATAATCGGCTAAGTAGCGTTTGATAACTTCTGACTTCTAGCACGCATATCTTGATTTTAGCTCGTGCGTGACTCTACTCGTTGAGCGGACAATAATCTGTTATTTGCGATATAATTGGCTTGCATAACGAAACGGACTTATAGCGCATACAATTTTTTATTCAGACCGACTTGCCGGACACGCGGGACAAATTTGTTGAATGTCCCGCGGAGCACCCTGTATACTCTTAAGTAACAGCACGCGTACGTATTACGTAATTTTCATATAAGACGGGCCGCCGATATTCGAGCCATTTACTCCCTCCCCTTTTGGTTCTTCCAATAGGTACGCGATATCCAAAGATATTGGCTTTAACGTTAGCGACAGTTTTGCTCAGAAAGCGACGAACGGGATCGATCCGAACTAGTCATACGATACTGGGCACGTTAAAGCGCGTGGCCGCGGACAAATCATTAAATATCAGAAGTACAATAATTAATTATTACACATATTTTAATAACGACGAGTGATGTATACTGGAGAGTGTGACTTGATTCGCTGAGAATGTCAACAGTATTATATACTTGTTAATAGCAACTTGCCCACGTAACTAAGGATAAAACTTTATAGCACACACTCTCCGAAATTAATCCGACGATTTTATAGACTTAAAACAAAGGAAGGAGCGTTTGCTAGCTGCAACATATTACGTATAAGCTCGTTATCTTCCGTAACAATGATTGTTCTTAGGTACGATAAGATTCGCAGAATCGCGCGAGCACCTAGAGATCTGCCCACTTGTTGCCGATTTTTTGATAACATATATTATATACCTCACACAAGGTTTTCGCGATCGAATTTAAAAGTTGTTGATACATTTTGTAGCGCGAAATGAAATTTCTCGTTCGAGTGACAAACGACACTGCGAGTGTCGCGAGCAAATGTACTCGGGTGAACGAACTTAGAACGTTACGTAATTTCGAGGCATATTTGAGCGGTGAGGCTCCGATACGTAGAAGGAAGCGATCGATGTAACGAGAATAATACCACGAAATGTGTGAGAAGTAAACACCGAGGGATCGCAAACCTCTTTTATACTATTTTACTACGATTAGAATACCAGAGGTTGGTACCCACCACACATACATGTATCAAGTGTTTGCCTTTGACTCAACGACGTGAACATGATCCACCAAGAAAATCAAACCACTTGATTTTCATACGATGTTCCATTTGTCAGAACGTTGTACAGTTTCATGTAATAAAACGAAGGTTGCTCTTCTGTGGTTCACTATTCTCTTAATGTATACAACTGTAGATGAGGGTGCGTCACGTGCCAAGGAGTTGCATCGTCATTGAATCGCCCTGAGTTTACGTACGAAGCGATAAAGGGTGATTGAAATTACATTTGAAGTTTAATCAGTAGCCTTGTAATTTCCAGGAACCATAAATAACGTCAGCTGTACACACGGACTCGGTTTGTTTCAGACTTTTTAATTATTCCTTGTGTAGGTACATCTGCGTGATCTCAGGCACAATGGAATTTTGGAATTGTATAGACCACAAAGTGGATCAATGTTTGTAACGTCTGTCCAATCTTGCCCGCTACATGCTTTACCTTTGCAGGTCTTATCGCACACGAAGCCTTTAAACGCCTCGATCCTGTCCACTTGGTCTTTCTGAAGGGCACCGTCTAAATTCTCCTTTCTCGGTTGCCCACAGACTATATAAGGCATGCACGTCGATCTCCCACACGTCTCTGTACGCTTGTCAAAGTGTTTCTTTTTATGACCACTAGTTGTCTCCACGGTCAGTGTCTCTTTATCCAATTTCACTGTAGACTGCCCCTCGTTGCATGTTATCACTCTCACCAATATAGGATCCCGCTTCTGAGTACCAACAGTTATCCTCCGCTTTTCGCATTCGGCTGAACACACGGCATCGCTAAACAATTTCGAGCCACTTTGAGTCCCCATATCGCGAACAAGCAGCTGCGAACCATCGGTCCCAATGTCTCGCTTCTCCCGGGAAGTGGAGACTCCCTTGTCTACAAATGGGGGCTTCTTCGGTTCTTCCAGAGGCGCCGCCTCGTCTTTGGAGACTCGCTGAGTTTTATCTTCTGACTGGCACACTGTAAGGTCGTAGCTTTCAGCTTCTGCGGAAGCTTGCGTGCATACGCATTTGAATTCTCCCCGGGTCGTAGATGTATCCGTCGCTCCGCAGGACTCTTTCTCTTTGGGAACACTCTCGAGACTCAGTCCTAGTGTCTTGACCGCGTGCTCTTTGATTTTATCCACCATTTCAGCTACGTCAAGCGCACAGTTTCCTTTTGCGTCACATTTGTGCTCCACTGAAAGCAGTGGTGATTATGTCGAGGAAAGCGCGAGGTCTGTAAACTTCTGGGGATGATTTGAAGACTATACTAACTTACGATCAGTTTGCACGTTACAAGTTCTCGATGCCTTCGTGCTTTGAGTCCCATGTTCAAACCTGCGAGACACTATTTTGGTGAGGAGCTGTTGCACCATTAGTGCTACGGTGGGGTCTTCTTTAATGATTTGGAGAATGTTGCGTGGACACGTGTCCGTTTTACAGGGGCTCTCGTAATGTGCTGTAAGTAAGGATGTCTCGATGAAATTAAATTTCAATTGGCACAGGAAACACTGTAAAATGACCGCTTAAGTATCTTACTTCCTCTCTCCGTAGTCTCTTTCAGATCCGCCTGGACAACGCAATGTTTTATGGGTCCCCGAGACTCAGCTGGATTTAATGACGCACACTGCCCGTCGTCAATGGCAGTAACAGAATTCGCTTTGTCTGTTCTAAGATTCTCCGGCGATACGCAAATAGTATTATGAACGTCATGAACAGACGGGGTGGTCCCAGTGTCTTTCATCTTTTCGAAGCAAGAGCTCTGCACCATGTTTCCCCTTGATACACAAACTACACTCTGAGTCCCTTTCGATATCTGATCCACTATATTCACCCCTACTTCCTTCGATTCCATCGAAGGAATCAAATCTCTCGTGGGACATGGAGGTGGACCTTCCTTTCCGTTTTCATCAGTCTGAGTCAATGTTTGAAGGGAGATGCACCGTCTCATTCCTGCTGAGACACAGACCGTATCCTGTAACTCTGGTTCCACGTGATTCATAGTGTTAACGCCTGCTTCCACATTATTCATAGTGTTAACGCCTGCTTCCACATGCTTCATAGTGTTAACGCATGCTTCGTTCCTCCTGGTTTTAAGGATATCTTCAGGCGAAAGTTGCGTCTCCTTCGAAGACACTGATCTGTTATATTGAACGCCTTGTGTGTCGTACGAAGCATTATCCTCCACGGCTACGTTCTCCTTTACAGTCCCCTTGGAATCCAACAGGATGATTTTTAAACGAGTGCAAGCCTCTATAGTGCCACCTTGAAATTTCTTTGCCACGTCGGGATCCAGTCGTATGGTTTGAGTCTGAACTGGGCCATGTGCAGAAACCTCTTCCTTCGCCTCTGCTTCGTACTGCACTCCAACATCATTGTCCTTTTTCAGTGGCACAGCAGGCGAAGTGTAACGAGATTCTGCTGAGACTTTACCGTATCTACTCTCCAGAGAGGAACAAGGCACATGTTTCGTTAAGTCTCCCAGAATCGCATAATCTCCAGAATCACGCAGACCTATATTTCAAAACCAGTTGATCTTAACATACACACAGTTTACAACCCCCTATCAACTAGGCCTGGGACTATTCGAATAATTTAATATTCGAATATTTTACAAGTATTCGAATGCTACGAATAAACTTCGAATATTTGAATATTCGAATGTTATTATTCGAATATTCGAGTATTCGAATATTTAAGTGTTTGAATACTACTCGAATATTTCAGTATTCGAATAATATTCGAATAGTATTCGAATAATATTCGATTAGTATTCGAATCATATTCGAATAGTATTCGAATACTTAAATATTCGAATATTTAAGTATTCGAATACTACTCGAATATTTCAGTATTCGAATATTTAAGTATTTGAATACTACTCGAATACTGAAATATTCGAATACTGATGTATTCGAATAGTATGGTGTGAATTATAAATCAAGTTATTAGCTTACAAGATTTCACTCTGACAAATTAACGAACTCACAACTGAAACTAAATAAAAGCTTGTAAAAAAATGAACCTAAAGAACTTGATTTATAATTCGCACCATACTACTGCTGAATAGTATTCGAATACTTGGATATTCGAATTATATTCGCCAAATAATCGAGCAACTGAAGTATTCGAATAATCGAATACCGAAAAATTCGACAAATAGTCCCAGCCCTACTATCAACTCGTATACCTCCATCGCATCCTGTGCACATAGAATACCCCGCATGAGAAGGATTCCTATTATAATTTGAACAGGGAATAGAATTCCTCCACTCAAGCGTCTCCTTGCTCCCCGCAACCTCCTTAGACTTCGCATCTTCCCAACCACACAGCGGACACTGCAGAAACCCTGCCCCATCATTTCTATCAGCTCCTCCAGCCAGATCGTTGGACGTTGGATGAATTAACGTGTACGGAACGGTGCACCCTGCTGACAAATTCATCACATCCCTTCGCTCTCAATTTAAACAGACTCGTTTACCTTTTCCCCTGGACTCAGTGTCTCTCGTAGGCTTGCAACTCAAAAGCACATCCTCCTCTTGGTCCTTCGCAGCCCCTTCTGTCCTTCTAGCCTGCGGACAGGGAACGTATTTCACTTTCAACCGAGCCTCGCCAGCGTTCTGCGATGTCGTCGTCCGCTTGGAGCGCGCAGACTTCTCCAACGATTTACTCCTCCTAGACAACTCCTCGCAAGTAGCATCGGTGCACGGGCGAACTCTTAGCGGCTTCGCCTCTTTTCCTCGAGGATCCCGCACGTTGTCGCTGCTCAGGGATCTGAGGGTAGGCTTGTCCGACTGCCCGTCGTTCAAAACCGTCTCAGAATTCGCTTTCTCCTCGTCGTCGATCACCTTCGTTAGCATTTCAGCGACTATGTTATACCAGGGGAACGGTGATTTATAATTCTTCTGGCACTGCAGACCCTTAATGATTCTAGCTTGCTCCCTCTTGTACCTGAATCAACGGGAATAGTCGCAGTCAATTTATTACGATCGTTCTAAGCAGCTTTGTTGCTTCTAGAGAAGACTTTCTTTAGAGTGATCCTAATAATTGAAAGACCCTGCACATTAGCTTTCAAACAATTCTCTCAGTTACTTCAAGGATCGGCACGCTTTCGCGGCGCCTTCGGTTGGCTTTTACGTAACACACACTAGTGAAATCACCGGTCGCACATTACTTTTCTCTGATTATCCTGATCTGATGCAAATAGTCAGTTACAGTAAAGCCAGGTGTACCGAGGTCGTCGATGATTCTCCGCAATGCTGCATTCTTCTCCCTGCAATTGTAATAATCCTTGTGGAACGGGTTCCACAGGCACGGGTGTCGCCTGTACTGTTTCAGAAAGCAGGTCACTAATCTCTCATTCCACTTGGACGACATTGCTCTCTGTTCGTCTGTAACTCTGGTGGTTTCTTCGTTTTGATACCTTGCACGTTTAGAATTTTACGCGTGTATTGACATGATCGGAGTTGATATATTATCGGTTAGGGCAGGCGAGTGAACTTGGATCGCGCGATTAATCGAACACGAGGCGTTTGTCAGATTGCTTTAAGCTGTTTTTATTGATTTTTCTCACGACGCTATACGTGTGGACGCGATTAGAAGCAGCATTCATGACGTACAGATTTCTTTCCACATGGGATTTTCTAGATACTAGAAACATATAAGAGGCCAATGTGGATTAACTCTACTGCACCCAGTGCTTGGCTGCTATTTGCAATCGAGCTCGCAGGACTGGTCGGTCTTGATCATGATCACTGGCAAGCCGCAGCTGCAAACCATATCCTTGCGCATAACTTTACAGTCGCTGCAACTGGAACTACAGCATTCCGAGCGAATGGTGTGAGACCCTCCTTGCTTCGATTTGATAATGCCGAGACGCTCTTGTGCTATTAAATCCTGTATTCGTCTCTCCAGTTTAATTGCGATTTCTGGAAACAATCAAGATTAATAAATCACTTCTCCAGCGCACAATAGGATATTTTTAGGATCACGGAAAAAAGGGAAGGCCTCGGGGGACGGGGATTCGAACCCGCGATCTCCAGATTCGTCGCGCGCTGGCCAGCCGCCTTAACCACCTCGGCTACCGCCGACTCCCCCGGTCTTAGTTATTCCGTGCCCTCTCTTATGGTAGGGGGTTCCTGATCCACTCACCAAAATTTATGTTCCGCAACTGAGACGCGATACTTCTTCCAAACATCTCGAACTCATCGCACGCTTCCCTTTTCCCTTTGTAATCTCCGTCTATCGCTGCTTCCTTCTGTAAAATATTTCCTACGTGCATTTTCGATGTTGAAACTTTAGCGAGTCTACGAGGGACACTGTTATTTACCTTGGCGCACATTCCACATGCCGCGCATTGATCTTGAAAGCAAGAGACATCGGTTTGCTGTTCACGCTCCGCAGTGATGCACTTTCCAGTACCGCATCCAGCGTCGATCCCAGTTACTCGTAAATAGAAATGCGTATAATCTGTGACTTTGTCGCTCCCCGCTTGGGCCCTGAGTTTCCTAAACAGGGAAGGCACGCGTAAGAAGCTTCAGGCGACGGTGTTGCGTTACGGTTCCGTTAAATTGAACAAATTACTTGGAACGTGTACGAGGTTTTGTCCTGTACGGTTCGCAACGACAATTCGCATAAGAACAGCTGCAATCTTTGTTTGGCGTTTTATTTAATTCCACCGCATTCGAATACATTAACTGATCGTTCGCTTCGTTACAGTAATAATCGTTAAGCGTATGTTTCTCGTCGTCTCGTATCTAAATGCAACACACATCGATTACGTCGAGCCCTCGCGATCTCAGGCGCTGGGAATTCAACGGATCTTTTCAATGGTACCTGCCAAGCGCTGTCTGCGCAACCGTACGTATTAATGAACGGGAAAAGTATCTCGTGCATTATCGGGAACCAGCTGGCTTTCGGTTTGTAAAACTTCTCGCAAGATATCGCGGCGCTGACTTTGGTCAGTTCGTAGCAGTACTGCGTCTTTATGTAAGTGATCCTCTTAATGCAATCGCAGACTGTCAAGCCACAAATATTCATGGAATCCACGAGGTGCTTGTACGCTTTGTAGCGACAGAGCTTGCTATTGAAATCAGGGTGAAAGGGATTCCTTAAACACTCATGTCTACTATAAAGAATTACCAGTTTCAAAGTTTGACTTTCAGTCCATGCAATTGGCATGGTAGACCGCTTCGATTATTTTAGTATGACATCAGGTTATTTAACCCTCCATTCGCACGGACACCACTACTTACACATCGTCGAAACTTTTATATTCGCATCTCTATAGTCTCTCGTTAAAATCTGCTTGCAGAGATTTCTTTTTAAACGAACGCAACGAACGAATTATATTTGGATTATTCATTATACGTACAGAAATGGTAAAGGCATGCTAGAATTTAGAAAAATATACATGGGAAGAAAAAAAAGAAAGAAGTGAAAGAATACATGAAGTACACAAAGAGTCCCTTTGGCTGTTGACTCTTCCCGCAATCAGTTCCCGTAAATTACGTATCCCGCATATTAAACAAATCCTGACCGAAAGATCGTAAAAGTAATTCATCGAAATACAAGCTGAACACAGTGTACAAAGATCAAAAGATTTATTCAGCCATTCGTGTTGTTAGAAGCGTCGCTATAATATTATCGTACAAATGAAATGATATTACTTTCATACGAGATAAGAGGATTATATTCAATGATAAATTCGATGTAATGCGCTCTCTATTACAGACTAGAACCAGCAGTGGATGTAACAAAAAAGATCTAACGCTTTGAAGCTGGCGTTTCAATGAAAATGCATTCATTATTAGGCTGCTGTTTCCCCCCCCCTCCCCCCATCGGGGGCTTGATCTTATAAAAAAAATACACTACTCCCGGTTGGGAATAATGCTTGCAGTGGTCGTGATATATTCATCGCGTTGCATAAGGGATCTATGCAGTGTAATCGTGGCTTCGAAGCATTTAAATATATGGATACATAATGAAACGTTCATGTATAACCATGAAGATGATATTGCACGTCTGGTGCGTTTACATTTTAAAACGATCCAGAGGTGAGAAATATTAGCGCTTCTCGTATAGTACGTCATTAACAAAAATATACATTATGCCCTTACGCATAAGTTCGTTTGATTAACGTTTCGTTACTCGCGTAACATTATATACAATGCCGTTCCTTTTTGTATATAACAATTATACATACTTCCCTTTATAACTATTCACTGTTAACGTTATCTTACCGCGCTTATATCTATATTATTTGTGCTACTGAGACAGTTTTATGAAGCGGACTCGATTGTCGATGACAACCCAGGTAACTGTTGAGGTACAAAGTTTATAACTTCATGGTAAACCAGCTCTGAAAGGAACAACGATCGTATGAGAATTGATTATCGACAGCGTATCATTCGAGACTAGGGCTGGGACTATTCGAATAATTTAATATTCGAATATTTTACAAGTATTCGAACGCTACGAATAAACTTCGAATATTTGAGTATTCGAATGTTATTATTCGAATACTACTCGAATATTTCAGTATTCGAATACTATTCGAATATTTCAGTATTCGAATATTTAAGTATTCGAATACTACTCGAATATTTAAGTATTCAAATATTTAAGTATTCGAATATTTCAGCATTCGAATACTACTTGAATATTTAAGTATTCAAATATTATTTAAGTATTCGAATATTTCAGTATTCGAATACTACTCGAATATTTAAGTATTTGAATACTACTCGAATAATTCAGTATTCGAATGGTATTATTCGAATATTTAAGTATTCGAATACTACTCGAATATTTCAGTATTCAAATATTTAAGTATTCGAATACTACTCGAATAATTCAGTATTCGAATGGTATTATTCGAATATTTAAGTATTCGAATACTACTCGAATATTTCAGTATTCGAATATTTAAGTATTCGAATACTACCCGAATATTTCAGTATTCGAATACTACTCGAATATTTCAGTATTCGAATACTACTTGAATACATCAGTATTCAAATACTTTTTTTGACCTATTTGAATAGTATGGTGTGATTTATAAATCATGTTATTAGCTTACAAGATTTCACCCTGACAAACTAACGAATTCACAACTGAAACTAAATAAAAGCTTGAAAAAAAAATGAACCTAATGAACTTGATTTATAATTCACGCCATACTATTCAAATACTTGGATATTCGAATTATATTCGCCAAATAATTGAGCAACTGAAGTATTCGAGTAGCGAAAAATTCGACAAATAGTCCCAGCCCTATTGGAGACTGGAAGCCCCGTACCTTTCCACTTGTCCACTGGCAAATCCATATCCTCGAAGCTCTGGTCGTAAGGCAGAGACACTGGCTCATCCGTTGGATCCGCATACTGCGCTAAATAGGGATGAGCTAAAGCTTGCTCCGCTGTGATTCGTTTCTCCGCGTCTAGCTCCAGCATTAACTCAAGCAAATCTATGGCTGAAAGGCCGTTCGCTCCACGTTAAAATCCATTCTCACTGACGCGATGCGAATGTAACGGGTAATTCTTTAATTACCTAGTGGGTTGGCCCCGCGAAAAACGTCTTTGAAGTTCTTTTTCTTCAACGGAGGTAAACTTTGTATGTAATTTCTCGCCTAAAACAATCACACAACATTTTTCTAGAACCACGGTGATAATCGCTCGTAAGATTATCGATTATGTTATCCTCTTTGTATATTCTAAAATACTTTGCTCGTAGTAAGTATTCCTTGCCATAGATACAATGCCAATACAAACTCAAAGCAAAATCATTTCGATGGGCACGATGTTATTTCATTTGATTTCTCTGCTTGTGTTAAGGCTGCGCAAAAATCGGGGATATTCTGGGCTCTACCAAAGAGTTTGCGAAAGAAATATTTATCTTAAAAAAAAAAGAAATTACCTCTTGGCTGGTAATTTTGCTTAAAGTTTCCTCTGTGGGCGTGCCACAGAGTACTAAGACTCGTGTTAGATGATCAATGTCTGCTTAAAGTTAAGGTATGTTTGAAGCATAATTCATTATATGCGAATAGGCAGAATTTTAAAACGTATTAGTGATGCGCCTATTCAAAGCATTTATCGTCATTCCAAAGGAGTTAGAGTTAGAGAGAGAGAGAGAGAGAGAGAGAGAGAGAGAGAAACAGAAACGGGTTATACAGAAGAAGAATACTCACCCAGATAATTCGTTAGTTTGACAAAGACGATTCTCACGGAATCGAGAGGATGTATAAATACTTAATAAAGTGTAGGGCATGCAAGGCATTTAAATTGCGACACGTTATGTATGGATGGCATGCGCTTTTAGTCTCCTATACGGGGTGAGTCCGTTGTTTGAGAACTCGGAAGCATACTCACCGATTCTGATGATATCTTTTGCATGAACTCGTCTCGCGGAGTACCCAGTATCTCCATTATTAAGTTCAGTTGATGTATATCTGCTCTTGCTAAGGTTCCACCACACCTTTCTCTACTTTCACTAAATACTTCGGATTATTACACAATACGCAACGTGATTCTGCGCGTCGCACAGTGTTTCGCGTAATGCACAAAAGTGCAGAATCTGAAGTGTCCGATCCACAAATTCTTGTATCTTAGAATGTTAATAAAGGAACGTAGGTTTTAATGTTACCCATAACTTTTGCTGAATTCACCAATTTGTTGTCGAATATGATGCTAGAAATTTATTCGAATTTTCGGTGCGTTTCTTTAAACACGTGCTATTTGCCGAATGTTTATCGAATTAATTTGATTTTTATAAGTTATGTTTAGTATTATATGACCTCCCCAGCTGCCGAAAAACATTTTTTGCAATATCAACAATTTGTCCCTATTTTTTATGTTAAATGTTTATCATCTATGACTTGAGTTTTAAAAAAAAAGTCTTCCGTGAATTTTTTTGTATATTAATTGAGGGAACATTAAACTTTATATTAACGCCAATTTCAACTGCCCGAATTTTAAGACGTTCACCGCTCAGGTGATAAAATATAAAACAAAATACTTGATAGTAGATGATTCAAATGATTGCGAATCGTCAGATACAAACCCAGACCCATGTTCCGAGTCCGATTCTGATTTAATATGACAAACAATTTTTTTCATTCTATTATTATTTACATCGTTACTTAATTTTTTTTATTAATATTTTCATTTTTATGTTTTACGTACTACGTAATGAAAATTACAAACCAAATACAAGACAAATTTTGAATGCGTACGAAGTTATGATATTTGTCTCCCAAATCCATATATGTAAAATGTATTTTCAGGTATTTCTGCGAAACTGATGAAAAAAATTTTCCAACAAAAGTGAGTCAGTATTCAGTTGACAACAAATTGCAAAAGTAAAAATTAATAAAAAAAAACTTTTTATTCTATAAAAAATCAAGATCACCTCATTTTTTTTTAGTGGAACTGCATATTTTTTATACAGCTATCGATGCATCTTTATGTTCTCTTTAAAAAAGCATTAGGTCGGAAACTGATTAGTTCAGAAGCTATGAGTTTTGCCCCGAAGCCCATACACGCGAAGCACTGTGCGTCGCAGCGTATTGGAGAACGTTATACACACGTGTGTTATTCTTTCGCTCGGCGAGGAATGGCCTCTCGAATCGAAGCTGAGTTAAAGCGGCGTGTGACACGAGGCGAAAATAAAATAGAACGTATTAGCGGCAGAATATGTTGAAGCAAAAAAGAAGCCACGTAGAGCCTTAGCAAAAAGCACATCTTTCAATTACGTGACGGTTAGAGATTATTGCGCAATCGTGGGATGTGGATTTGTACGTGTAATAATTAAGTGAGTATTAAATTAAGCGAGTATTAATTTAAGTCAGTATTAAAAGTGATTAGGAAGCACGATTATAAAAAAAGGATACGATCCGTTCCGGGAAATAATGTTCGCCCTGTTAATAATTCAGCCATTATGCATCCGACCGACCAGATGTCAACTAGAAAGTAGGGAAAATTGGTATTAATGTGTTAAAACGTACTCGCGAAGGGCGAAGAGAAAAACTAGACACCTGTTTGATTGTAATGCATCCAATTGAGCATAATCTCCGGAGCTCTATACCACCTCGTGGCAACGTACCCGGTCATTTCGTTCTCCGTAGGCCTGGCTAAGCCGAAATCTAAAATCTTCAGCTCGCAATCCTCGTTCACAGCTATGTTCGAGGGCTTCAGGTCCTGAATGTTACAAGCAACGTATTAAGGGGTCATGCCTAGTTGGCAGGCGTCAAAAAGAACGCGACTCTCAGGAATTTTTTGTGGAAAATCTAATGTATAGTTTTTACAACTATTTGCTTATTTTAAAAGTACATATACTCAGCAACTCTCAGTAATTTTGTTATAGGAAAAATATTAAAAAGTGAACGAATAACAGCCACTCTCCCGGAAGCTATTCTTTTTAGCGGTGAGCACGATTTCTCCGAGCCGGGTCATCTGAAATCGAAAAGTGAAGCAGATTCTGTTAGTATACGAGTTTATCTAGTTCGTGAACGAAGGACTCTAGGTTTTAATGCAAACTCTATTTTGAATTCACGAAAAACGAACAATTCAGGCATCGAAAAATCATGATTTTGCGTTAAACGGCCGGCATTTTGTCTGAAATCATATTTTTTTTTTTGAAAAATCCTTCGTTCACGAACGAGATAAACTCGTATATTAACAGAATCTTCTTCACTCTCCGATTTCAGATGATCCGGCTCGGAGAAATCGTGCTCACCGCGCAGCGCCATTATAAAAACAGCTTCCGCGAGAATGGCTGTTATTCCTTCGTTATTTAACATTTTCCTATAACAAAATTCCTGAGGGTTGCTGAATATATGTTCTTCTAAAATAAGGAAATAGTTGTAAGAAACATACGTCAGATTTTTCACGAAAAATTCCCGAGAATCACGTTGTTTTTCGTTTGCCAACTAAGCATGATCCCTTAAAAGCATCCTGACTTTCACGGTAACGGCATGGTTCGTACTACTTTACCCTGTGTATTATACCCGCAGAGTGAATGTACTTAAGTCCGCGCAGGATTTGGTACACCAGAAACTGCACGTGATCGTCCGAAAGCTTTTGTGTCCTCACGATGTTATTGAGATCCGCACCCATCAAATGCGTGACTAAATACCTAAAGAATTACACGGATGTTACTGCGACACAAGCTTCGTTAATATCATTATTAGTGTCTAGAAAAGTACGTACACCTGTTGGAAGTCCTCCAAAGAGGAAGACGGATGAAATACGTCTAAGAGACCGATCACCTGCAATAAATAACAACATGATACTTATGGATAAACGAATGGAGAGGCTTGAATAATTTCAGATTTCAATCGTCTTCAGAGTCTAGCGAGTAAAAATAAAACTCGACCGCGGAATAACAAAGTTATTCTTAATTCTCTGTGCCAAGACAACAAAGTTTCCAAATTCCTCCGATTTCTGCGGTGCCAACTTTGAGAGCGTCTTATATATAATCCGCTTTTCTTCACTCACATTCTCGTGATTCATGTGCTTCAGCATGCGGAGCTCCCTGTAAGTGCGCTTCGCGTGCACCGCTGACTGGAATGGTCTGGCTAACTTTTTGATCGCCACTTTGTGGCCGGTGGTGGTGTCGACTGCCGAGCTGAAGCATCGCGCGGGCAAATAAATATTATTAATCCCAGAAGGGAAGCCTTAAGCCCGCCGTAATCCCTGGATTCGCGATGCGAGAAATCGAGTTTAAGAAAGCGTCTAAAAATATTCGCGCCGAGAGACGAATTCGTCGGGAGATATGGGTTCATTCCCATTCATCTTGACGGAGGAGCATTGTCAAAGGTTCTAATTTTAGTGCCGCCGTTTGATACAGCGGAGACCGCGACTCGCACGAGTCGGGCGCGATCGTAAACGACGCACAAGGGGAGCTATCGGAACGTTCGGGCCGAAGGCGAAGCGTCTTTCGCGCGGAATAATGGGGAATGAAGGCGAGGAGGCGGCGTAGCTAGAAGTGCTAGAAATGTCAAGGTTACAATTGGTTCATGGCCGTAGTACGGAGCATCGAATTATTTACGAGCAGCGGAGCGGGATCGTTTGAACATAGCGGATAATCTACGAATACTTGGGGTAGTCCGAGGTGGTGGCTTGGAGTTAATTGCTGTTTAGCTCCCTTACCACACTTGACCGTAAGCCCCAGATCCCACTGGAGTGAGCATCTGATATCGCTCCGGAACCTCCCATTCAGTCCTGTTTATCTCGATCTTATGAAACTGCGGCATACTGTACAACACCTTCCGCTTCGTACAGCCCGACACAATTCACAAGAACGCCGCGGAATTGGCAAACACTCGGGCAGCAACGTTTCCGGACCGCAGGTTTAAAGACACTTTGGGCATTTCCAAATTAGCCCACTATTAAAAACTCGTGCAGGTTCCCCCTGCAGTCGATACTGCCAATCGATATCGAACGAGCTGGGAGCGAGTGTATCGGCCGCGGGCGATCGACCCTGCACCGTCGATCCTCGCAGGCTACCCTCGCGTTGCAATCGATTAGCTGCTTTTAGTAATTTGCGCGGGAAATGCGAGATTTGAATCGTGAGGCATAGAATTCCGTTTTATAAGCGATCGTAAGAATTATCGAGCGCTGATTTCGCGCTTTGAAGACACAAAGGGGGGAAGGATAAACGATGGACGGTGGTTTATTGCATTTTTAACCGACTTCAAAAAGGAGGAGGTTGTAGATTCGACCCGTATGTATTTTTTTTTTATGTTTGTCCCCGCATAACTCCTCAGCATATGGACCGATTTTGATGATCTTTTTTTTAATCGAAAGAGGGCGATGCCCCGGTGGTCCCATCCTAGACTGCATCAATATTGACCCAATATTTTGCCAGTTCTGGTTAATAATAAAGACTATTGTCACCTAATTATTATTATTTTATGTACGTACGCGCATCTCTCCTCAGCATATGTAAAACTAAAAAAAAATTAAAACCGACTTCAAAAAAATAAAATCGCACTAAAAAGTACAAAATACTATTTTCCCTTATTTAATCTACGACCATCATATTTTTTAAGTCGACGCCTCGTCATTTGCAGTGTACACATGTGTAAATCTGGCGTCGACTTAAAAAATATAAGTCGTAGATTAAACAAGGGAAAAAAGTGCGATTTTATTTTTTTGAAGTCGGTTTTAATTTTATTTAAATTTTTTTAGCGGAAACGAACCTTTTCGTCTTCCCGCTAAAAATTCGCGTTCCAACTTCGCACTGGTGTAACCGATCGGGTGTGCGGAATTTGAAGGGTGGATTCAACGCTGAGAAAGAATAGAAAAAGTCTGTCTAAACCTGTGTCTACTTCGATCTTGTTTCCGAGTAGATTAAATATCGATTAGAACTTACTATTTCCATAATAATAATATTTTAATTTTATCTTTAGTTTTAGTCTAGCTTTGTTTTTATTTTGTCTTTATCTTTAGTTTTAGTTGCAGTTTAAGTTTTACTTGTAGTTTATATATAATCCTTCTTTTTTAGTTCTTATTCTAAACTAAAGGGCACGATACCCGTGAAATAATAATAAATAATAATAACGAGAATGATAATGACGCTAATAAGAATTCGTTGATAATGATCGCGGAATGGTCAGCAAGCTATCCAGCGTTGTTTTATTAAATAAATAAATTTTTCCTCGCTTCCCAGTTCTACATTCTACCTCCAAGTTCGACGCACCTTTTTTGGTACGCCCTGTATAGTACGTACGAAGTAATTTCTCAGCAATTTTCTCGAAATTTCTATGCCATCGTGTGTAATGAAGTTCCTCTCGTGTTTGTAGGAGGATTCCTGCGAGCGGGGTATTAATCTACTCGCGAAGGAAGCATCCGTAAGTGTCTGCCGCTGTAATTCGCGACATATCGATATCCGTAACGTCGACGGTCTCCTTCCTCCGGTAGCGCACGTTCCATTTTGTTTTTCTGCATTCGATGATATGTAGCCCCAGCGTGATTTTCCAGCTCCCACGGTGCCTGTGTCTGCCTTGCCGACGTGCTCGGTAAATGACGTGTTAAATTTCGAGAAGCAGGTATCCACGTGACGCGGCGAACATGAGTACAAATGACAGCGTGCCGGTCGAGTACGAGCCATCTATTAGAAACGTGATCGAGCAACGCTCCCTGCGATGGATATTCGTCGGCGGCAAAGGCGGAGTTGGCAAAACGACGTGCAGGTAATTTCTTAACCTGTTGGTAATTCCTATCCGCGATGCCTAATTCCCCTTTCGTTCCAGTTGCTCCCTGGCCGTGCAACTGTCCAAGGTGAGAGAGAGCGTGCTCATCATCTCGACGGACCCTGCCCACAACATCTCCGACGCGTTCGATCAGAAGTTCAGCAAAGTCCCCACGAAGGTGAAGGGCTTCGATAACTTGTTCGCCATGGAAATCGATCCGAACGTTGGGATCACAGAGCTGCCGGAAGAGTATTTCGATAACGAAGCTGGTAGGGTTTAGCGATGGCGAGAGATGTTCTGCCTTGTCTTGGTTTAAATAAATGAACCGGAGTTACGTTGTGCTACGTCGTAGTTTCAGGCGGAGAGGCGATGAGATTGAGTAGAAGCGTAATGCAGGAGATCGTGGGAGCTTTTCCTGGCATCGACGAGGCGATGAGTTACGCGGAAGTTATGAAGTTAGTCCTAAGCCGTTTAATCCATACTAGGGCTGGGACTATTCGAATAATCTAATATTCGAATATTTTAAATGTATATTTAAGTATTTGAATGTTATTATTCGAATATTTAAGTATTCGAATACTACTCGAATATTTCAGTATTCAAATATTTAAGTATTTGAATACTACTCGAATACTGAAATATTCGAATACTGATGTATTCGAATAGTATGGTGTGAATTATAAATCAAGTTATTCGCTTATAAGATTTCACCCTGACAAACTAACAAACTCACAACTGAAACTAAATAAAAGCTTGTGAAAAAATGAACCTAAAGAACTTGATTTATAATTCACAATATAATTCGAATATCCAAGTATTCGAATATTTCAGTATTCGAGTAGTATTCGAATACTTAAATATTCTAATACTTAAATATTCGCATACTTAAATATTCGGATACTTAAATATTCGGATACTTAAATATTCGAATACTTAAATATTCGGATACTTAAATATTCGAATACTTAAATATTCGAATACTTAAATATTCGGATACTTAAATATTCGGATACTTAAATATTCGAATACTTAAATATTCGGATACTTAAATATTCGGATACTTAAATATTCGAATACTTAAATATTCGAATACTTAAATATTCGGATACTTAAATAATCGGATACTTAAATATTCGAATACTTAAATAATCGGATACTTAAATATTCGAATACTTAAATATTCGAATACTTAAATATTCGGATACTTAAATAATCGGATACTTAAATATTCGAATACTTAAATATTTGGATACTTAAATATTCGAATAGTATTCGAATACTGAAATATTCGAGTAGTATTTAAATACTTAAATATTCGAATAGTATTCAAATACTTGGATACTCGAATTATATTCGCCAAATAATTGAGCAACTGAAGTATTCGAACACCGAAAAATTCGACAAATAGTCCCAGCCCTAATCCATACAAGCGCGTCTGTTTTCTATCATAAACTGTACCTGTACTTTCAGGCTTGTCAAAGGAATGAACTTCTCCGTTGTCGTCTTTGATACCGCACCTACCGGCCACACGTTGAGGCTACTGTCGTTCCCGCAAGTCGTGGAGAAGGGACTGGGGAAACTAGTGCGCTTAAAGATGAAGATCGGTCCCTTCATTACGCAGGTTTGATAAATACCAGCAAATGTTCACACCGTTCATGGAAATGATTCTCATTCAAGACACGTTTGATTACAGATAAGCTCCTTATTGGGCATAACAGACTTCAATGTAGATACGTTTTCCAATAAAATAGAGGAGATGCTTGTTGTTATTCGGCAAGTAAACGAGCAGTTCAGGAACCCCGATCAGACTACTTTCATTTGCGTGTGCATAGCAGAATTCCTGTCGCTTTACGAGACCGAGAGGCTCATACAGGAGCTGACGAAATGCGGCATCGACACTCACAATATCATAGTGAACCAGCTACTGTTCTTGAAAGAAGGAGACGTGCCGTGCAGGCTCTGCCTCGCCAGGCACAAAATACAAGACAAATACTTGGAGCAGGTAATGCTTATTTTAATCCCGACGATTTAATTCAGAAGCTTTCGTAAGCTGATCCAGCAATTTCTCACCTAGATTATGGATTTGTACGAAGATTTCCATGTCACGCAGCTTCCTCTGCTAGAAAGAGAGGTTCGCGGGGTACAGCAGGTCAAAGACTTTTCTGAGAATCTTGTTAAGCCGTACGTGACTTAGCGTCTACACGATTAATGTTTAATAAGAATATATAACTTTTCATGTAACCGAAAGTGTTTTGTAAACCGAGAAACCTTATACAGTACGAAATTTGTATGAAAGGTAATATTTTTATTTATAATACTTAGTAGGAGCACTCTCCGTCGCATGTAAAAGCTTGGCTTCTGATGTCCGCACATTAAAACGAATTGCAACAGGATCTTATAATTTAGCGCCACGTGTTTAGCGCAGTTCTTTTACTTTTTATCTTCTAAAGTATCAGTTGATAACTTCAAGTTCTTTTCCAATCTGTGTAAATGCATTTACAGCGTGCTCTATGTCATTCTGCGAATGCGCAGCGCTGATCTGAACACGTATTCTGGCTTTGTCCTTTGGTACTACGGGATAACTAAAACCAATGACATAAATTCCTTTCTCTGCAAAAAGGAACACTGTTACTCCGTACGCTTCGAGGTTTCTCGCGTCTAAAAGTACAGTGGCGGACGAAAGAAAGTTTACATCCTTTAAAATCGCATAACTATTTTAGAATCGGTCCGAACGACTTGAGTTTTTTTTTTGAGAAGCTAGAAGGATTAGTTTGCTAAATGACGTGTTTCGTAGGTTTGAAAAAAATTGCAATTGGTCGGAATAGCGAAAAGAATAGTAAAGGTTCGTTTTTTAAACTTTTTTCTCTGAGCCCGTAATGAAAATTCAGAAATCCCGTTTGTAGAGTTAAGTAAGTTGTATACATGCTGAAAAATTCATCGAAATCGGTCAACGAAATTCCCGAAACCAGCGATTTTCGACCTTATTCTGCGATCTTTAACTTGAGCAAAAACGACGAAATACGTCAAAAAAAAAATTCAACTCGTTTGGACCGATTCTAAAGAAGTTATGCGATTTTAAAAGATGTAAACTTTCTTTCGTCCGCCACTGTATGTCGTACGATACACACCGATCATCTTATCGGCAAATTCAGTGGCTAGTCTTGCGTCACCTATCATAACAGGGCAGATAGGATGATTGTCGCCACTGATTGTAAAGCCTGCTGCTTTCATACTGTTTCTAAATACATTGGTGTTGTTCCTTAGTCGATCGAGGAATTCTGTAGAGTCCGTTATCAGATCCATGACCTGTACATAAAGTTAGAAGAGCAGACGCTAGTATAGATTAGAATTCTTGCGTGTCGCAATAGGGTGGCCTTTATTTTCAACCTCGGATTTCTTTTGCTCTCACCCCCTAATATGGTTCCATTTCATAAAAAAAAATAGTCCCTGAAAAAGATTATTGCAATCGGACAACAGGAAAGGGTGCGACCAGGCCTTAAAGTTTAGAATTCATCAGTAGTTTGAATTTGAAGAATTTCTCAAAAATGGTAAGCCCTATTGAAATTTTCTTCAAATAACATTAAAAGAGCATTCAATTTTCTACAGTTACTGTTTATATAAGTTTTTCGTGCTTCCAACCATTTTTTAGATAATAGCGTTTGAATATAGAGAGGTCACGCCGTACAGGTGGGACGCGCGAAGTGCGGACCTCTCTACATTCAAACGCTATTATCTAAAAAATGGTTGGAAGCTCAAAAGAATTATATATACAGTAATTGTAGAAAATTGAAAGCTCTTTTAATAATATTTGAAGGAAATTTCGATAGGGCTTACCATTTTTGAGAAATTCTTTAAATGCAAACTATTGATGAATTCTAAACTTTAAGGCCTGGTCGGCATCCTTTCCTGTTGTCCGATGGCAATAAACTTTTTCAGGGACTATTTTCTTATCAAATGGCACCGTTCTAGGGGGTGAGAGCAAAGAAATACAACAACAAAAAATCGACACGTATAAATAAGTGTCGCAATATTACTCTAAAATAAAGATTCCGCTTTTCTTCTCTCTGCTGTTACTACTGGTTTAAAGAATCTGAAAGGAAGTGATTTTTTTTTAGCATACCTTGCTTGCCGATGCGACTACAGGAGGAGGCAACGAATTTGAAAATAGATACGGCCTGCTGCGTTGTCTTAACAAATTAACAAGCTCCCTCGAGCCAGTTGTATAACCACCTGCTGCTCCGCCGAGAGCTTTGCCCAATGTCGAATTGATAATATCGATGCTTCCCAACTGGCTGAAGTAATCTTCTGTGCCTCTGCGATCGAGTAACTTTATCAATATACTAACGTTACTATATTAAATTAATCGCTAGAGAGTTTCCCAATTCGTGGTTCCTAGAGGTCTTTTTAAATCGTACAGTTCCTTTAAACCACACCGTAGAAGCAAGAGAACATACAGATCTTACGCTGCCCCGCAAATAAGCACACTTGGAGGATTGGGAAACACTGAGACGAAATAAATGATAAAAGCTAGAAGGACGTAAGCGTGACCTACCTTCCAGTTCTTCCAAAGAATCCAGTGGCATGGCAGTCGTCCACAAATGTAAGAGCGTTATACTTTCTCGCAAGCTCAAGTATGTCTGGCAACGGCGCGACAGTGCCATCCATAGAAAATACGCCATCGGTCGCAATCAGACGCAGGCGAGACGACACGCTGTCTTGTAATTTCTTTTCCAAGTCCGTCGTGTCTCTGTGCTTGTACCTTCGCAGAACATAATTCTTCCGCAGTGAACGAACAGATGTATTTACTTATAAGTCGCTGCTCACCTGTGTTTCTTCGCTTTGCACAGTCTGATGCCATCGATGATTGAGGCGTGATTAAGCTCATCGCTCAGCACTGCGTCTTCAGGCGTCAGTAAGGTTTCGAACAGCCCAGCATTCGCGTCGAAGCAGGATGCGTAAAGAATAGCATCTTCTCTGCCATGGAACCGAGCGATCTCCTTTTCTAATTTCACGTGGATCTCTTGGGTACCGCATATAAATCTCACAGAGCTTAAGCCTGCCCCGTACTTGTCCAGAGCGAGCTTCGCTGCTGAAATCACATCCTTGTTATCCTAAAATTCAAGCAGAAAGGATTAATGTAAAGGGATTCGCGTAGATTCCACGTTTTTTTTTTTTTTATACTCACGGATAAGCCCAAATAGTTGTTCGCGCAGAAGTTAAGGGCTTCTACTCCATTCGCTAGCACGATTCGCGTGCGTTGAGGAGAGGCGATCACTCGTTCGTTCTTCCACGTACCGGCTACTCTTATTGCTTCTAATTCTGGTCTTATCCACTCTGCCAACGAACTTACACCCTTCTGTAATATCCATTTCTCCTTGAGCCTCAGACCTGTTAAACCGTCAAACGTTCGTGTAGCGTGCTTTCTCTTCTAACAAGTAAAATCCTTAATGTTAAATGAAAGGCAGAGATACTTTTATCAAAAATAACATTCATATCTGGAAGCACTTCGCAGTCTCGCGGTGTGCCTAGGTGGATGCTGAATGATGTCTCATCTCGAAGAAGTGAAAGGTGGGATAATAACTAGTCAAACCTGTTTGGCAGTATAATGATTTTCAAGCTTGATATACTTTTAGTTTCCTATGAGACGATACTAACAAGATCCCGAGAACTAGGAAATTCCAAAAATTCTGAAACTTTGTGAATATGGTGGGGGATTTCCTCCTGATTAGAACGCAATTTTTGTTCGCTGCCCAAATTCACTCGAGGGGGGTGAAATTAACCCCTGAAAATTCGGCTATTTTCCGATTTTGTTATAACTCGCGAACTGTAAGAAATAGAAAAAAGTTACTTCTTTTATTTGGTAAAAAAAATTATTCTACAGTTCACGAGTTACAACACAAAATCGGAAAATAACACCGAACGGATTCAGGGGTCAATTACACCCCCATAGAGTGGATTTGGGCAGCAAACAAAAATTGCGTTGCAATCAGGAGGAAATCCCCTACATATTCACAAAGTTTCAGAATTTTTTGAACCTCCGCATTCGGGAGCTTCCCACGTAAGGTGACCTTGGAAAAGCAACGAAACTCGCCACAGGGGAGGGAAATGATAATAAGCAACGACGACTCACGTTTACCGTTGACATTTATTTTACAATCTTTTTACATTTCCTCGCTGTAATGTTATTTAGGTAATATGATCGTTGGTAAGTATTTGTTACAATGACTCCATTCGAACGGTTTATTTTCTAAGTTCCCTTGGCCCTTCTAGTAAATGTTTCTATTGCAAGCCTGCCCTTCGAAATACGATTAAAGTGTCCCTAGCCGAACAGATTTGCTTCAACACTCTTTCTCCATTAGGCAGTATTGCTACCGGCTTGTTCGATATCACGTAGTATCGCCGAATTATGCTGACTCGCGGCTTACACAATAATGTCCAGAGTTACGTTACAATATTGCGTGTTACTTTACAAATATAGCAACAACCATTCAGCAGATATATTGAACGAGCGCGTTAGAACGCGCCCCGGTAAACTTAACGCCCTATCGCTCTACACTCGGAATTATTACTTTTATTACTAGATACGTCGTTACATTAAATGTTCTGCGTTTATGCTTAAATCTGCCAGTCTTTGTTTCTTTTTTTTTTCACCGTAAATTGCATTCTGAAATCTCACTATTTGGTCTGTCGCAACTTGGTTCTTAACTATCGCGTAGCTTTACAGAATAATTTATGGTGACGCGACAAATACATTATCGACACGCGCAACTCTTACGCGGGTCTCTGCTAATGCCTCGTATTTCGCTACTATTCCACGTTTATCGTTATTACTGGAAGAAGTAAGAGGACGAGAATTTGAGCTTATATTCACAGCTATACTCGGAGATATCTACAGTCAATGATACGGGTAACACGCAGAGTGTAGCCTTTAATTCATGATTAATGCGAGCGAAGTCAATGCACGTGCGTAACCACTGCTCCATTTTAAACCTACAATGTTTGTTGTATATATTAAAGTTCGTTAGAAAATTTGTGGCGGGCTTTTTTTTTTACAATGCAGTGGAGAAACTTTTCCTTCTTAAATACGATTTCACGACGTCTTGTTCTTGACCGAGAAGCGAGTTGCCAGAGAATAGGCTCGCGGGAAATTGTGCACGATCACGTAAAGTACTCCCAAGTATACAATGATGGCAATCGTGAGAAAGAGATCGAACACAGCTGGCTTTACGCTGAAACGTAGACAAATTGGTACGTTATCCCCGGAAGCTTTCTACAGCTAGCGATGGATGTTGAAATGACTTACCTGTACACGTTTAACGTGGCCTTCGTAACGTCGTAGAACACGAATTCTGGATCCTGTTTGTCAGGGCTGTGCAAAGTGACTTTTACGTCTCCGATGTATCTGGCCATTGCTTCCTTCAGCGTACCAACTAACACGTTATTCTTATCCGCTAATAGAGGAGCAGCTCTCGGTTGCGAGGCTAAGTAACTAAACCATAAAGATAACGACTCCTTCGAAACATCCTGCAAAGGCAAAGCGTTGATCAGCAACAGTTTTCCTGTTCTACGCTCTCCCAGGAACAGAGAAGAGTCTTACCAACGGATCAGTGAAAATCTGACTAGAGCTCAAGTTATATATATGTCTCGCTAATGCTTCAGCGACCACCTGAGTGTGCTTGTACAACCTATCTACTTGTCCCGATTCCATTAAATCCAAAATGGTAGTCCTGATCGGGTCCTCGTGGCTCTTCAACGTGGACAAAGTTGTAGCCGGTAATCTTCGCATGCTGTACCTCTCGTGCTCCCAGGCCAGCGTTTTCTCAGCTAGATTGATCTTCTTGTGAACGCCTTCGACAGTGATGGCGTTCATTGACTCCGCCACAGTTTTCAGCTCTTTGTAAAAGAGCCCGCCCGTGGAATTCTCTTTCGGCGGCTTCGAAACGTGCACGTAAAGGTTGTCACTGGTGGATACCGTGTCGAGGCAAATGACGTAAGCTGCGTCCTGGTAAAAAGATGTATTAAATTCTCCTCGCAACGCTTATTAGAATAATAGGCATTCCCATAGGGTATGTATTACTTGTATAACGGAGCCTTCGAGGCCGTCCAGCTGGTCCTCCAACCACTTTTTACTACCCTGATAGTTAAGCTTGCCAGCGCTAGTCACGATGAAAACAAGATTGTACTGCGGTCTCGACCTGCTTGTGGAGTACAGAGCGGAGAACAGCCGTGCTATTTCTAATAACATAGCTACTCCGGATGCGTTGCTGTCCGCTCCGTAAGACAACTCCTATTCATAATAACAATCTACAATTTAGTCTCCAAACTTCTTCATTAGGTCTAAAGGTAGGCCCTCACTACGCCTCGCCTCGGCGCAACTTCTTTTCGCACTCACCAGTGGCGGATTTAAGAAAAAAGGCCCAGGTGGTAAACGTTTTGAGGGGCCCAATTTTTCGGGAAAATGAGGAGGTAGTTTACTAAAATGGGGTAAGTGTACAGAAAAGTATAGAAAAAAAAATATAGTGCTTGGATAAAATCATAATTTTTTTTTAAGACAGGGCCCTAGGGGGCCTTCTGAGCAGGGACCCATTTTTGGGGAAAATAAAGCGGTAGTTTACTAAAAACAAGCTAAGTATAATAATACAGAAAAAAGAATATAGTGCTTCGATAGAATCATAATTTTTTAAGGATGAGGCCCAGGGCCTTCTGGGCAGGGGCCCATTCTTCGGGACAATGAAAAGATAGTTTACTAAAAACGGGCTAAGTGTAATAGTACAGAGAAAAGAATATAGTGCTTCGATAAAATCATAATTTTTTTTGTGAAGTTGGGGCCCTGGGGAGCCTCCTGGGCAGGGGCCCATTTTTCGGGAAAATGAAAAGGTAATTTACTAAAATCGGGCTAAATGTAGTAGTATAGAAAAAAAAATATAGTGCTTGGATAAAATCATAATTTTTTTTTAAGACAGGGCCCTAGGGGGCCTTCTAGGCAGAGGCTCAGGTGGCAACTGCTCATCGGCCGCCCTGTTAAATCCGCCACTGGCACTCGCATCTAGGCTCGCGCCGCCTCGGTTTTTCCGTACCGGAAGTTATCTGAGCTTGCCTCGGTTCATGCGTTTGGTCAGTTGCTCAGAGAACCTCTTCCTTCCTCTTTTAGCGGTCACTGAAAGCGGTGGCGTTGCATCCACTCACACTACGCCTTGCCTCGCCTCTCTTCCTCAAAATATTCTCGAGTAAGAATTCGCGGCTAGCCTCGCCTCTCTTCCTCAAAATATTCTCGAGAAAGAATTTGCGGCTCGGAGTCGCGCCGAGGCGAGGCGCAGTGTGAGTCAAGTTTTCAAAATACATAAGAAAAGCATAGGAAGAATAAAATGAGCCGAGGCGAGGCGAGGCGTAGTGCGAGCCTACCTTTAATCCTACATCGAGACTGAACTTACCGGCGCAACTCCAGTGCTATCGTAATGCGTTACTAAAGCCACCGTTGGCACTTTCTCATCGGCTCTAATACCAGCCAGCTTTCCATGCAACGTAGCCACCTTTACGTCCGTCTTAGCCAGCGCTTGGCCCGTCGGTACAACGACTTGATATCCACTGGCGGATATCGAATTAAACATCGCTTCGGCAGCGGAGCCAGCCTTTTCGTCCGTGATGAATCCATTAGCGAGGTCATCCAGGATTCTCTGAAGATTCGGATGCCACGAGGCGAAGTAGACCGGTATCATTGTTTCCGGTCCGAACAGCATGGACTCTTCCAGGCTCATAATGTGCTGCAACATAACGGTTTCGATCACCAGTGGCTCGGCCAGAATCTACCAAATATAAACGCGATCCTGAACCTGTTTCTCCTCCGGCGTCAGGTCGTTGATCTTCTCCGGCAAGACCACTATCAAGGCCCCTGCCTTGTGCTTGATCGAGTGAAACAGACTCGGCGTCAGGTCTAAGGCTTTAGTCACGACGCAGTGTCTGGAGGTGCTCCATCCGGTGATAGACCTCGCCTCCAGGGAAATCGGAGCGCTGCGGCAGCCTAAACATAAAATTTAGTTTAAAGCATGGCTTTTCACCCCCCTCCCCCCCCGAATAGAACATGAGCGGAACGCAGAGACGCTTTTACCATGAGGTTCGCCGTGCAGGTCGTACTGGTGCATTCGATAGACAGGGAACTCGTGGGATGCGGCGACTGGGTTCACTGGTGAGATAATAATGAAGATCGGGAGAATTATCAATAAATAGTACGGCAAGTATCCCCGACATAGCTCCGCGAAGCTGTCGCATTCCTCCAGCCACATTCTGTCGGGTCTCGGTGAGGTAACTCGTGTCGTGGGAGCCCCTTAATTCTCATCGACGAGCTACTCTCAACTCGCACAGAAGTCGAGCGACGACACGTTCCCTGCTGCACGAAAGGCGACCCTTCCTAAGGCGATTAAAGATATCGACCTTCTCCGGGTCTAAATTGAAGCGAGCGGCAGTTGCTTCGCTTTCCCGGTGACCGATCGGTGACGCGACGAGATTTTAATTAATGAACGCTCATCGTTACGTACGATGTAGCCCAGTGATATTGCTGATTTATTGCTCTCAGCAGCGCCTTTTAAAATTCTTTTTAGGTTATGAACGGCGTTACGCTACCGCCACCTGGCGGCGGGAGGCGCGAACCCGGAGCGCTAGATGCATTTGGATCAGGAAATTCTTGAAAGTTAAGGGGAACGCAGGTTAGGGGTGGTGGTTGATCGAGGTGGTTAGGGAGCGAGAGAGAGGGCGGGGGGGGGAGCGCGCGCGAGGAGGACAGAGATGGATAGGGAGCTAGTAACTTTGGTTATGCGAGCCTGATACTTTTTCGCTCCTGGTGGCAGGGCAGCATGACGCGAGGAGGTGGCTGTTAGAGCGATAGGGAATTCTGGGTAGAAGGAGAGGGAGCTATTAGGAACGAGCCGGTTTTTTTAAATAGTTGTGCAATCGCAAGTGCATCAGTACGCTAGCAAAGTACAGTCGAATTCTTTTTTAACCGACTTCAAAAAGGAAGAGGTTATAGATTCGACCCGTATGTATTTTTTTTTATGTTTGTCCCCGCATAACTCCTCAGTCCTCAGCAAGTGGATCGATTTTGATAACTTTTTCCTTTATTCGACGGTGGTACCATCCTACACTGAATCAATATTGGCTCAATACTTTGCCAGTATTGGTTAATTCAAACTTCGCCCCATTACATAATTTGTATTTCATTAACCGACTTTTGTATACTCGCATTTTAGAGTATTTCCGGGCGTTGAGTTTTAGACACCATATAAGGAAGTTGAAATATCCTTTATTTTCACTTGTTTCAAGTCGCTTATTTTTTAAATCCTGCGTTTCTTGGTACATAGAGACGCGTTTGCTAACGGTTCTTTTTTTAGGAGCAGCTCTTCGTGTAGGCCTACCCATAAATCTAATTATATAACTTAAATAACTAAAAATTAAAAATGAAAAAATTTAAAAAAAAAAATTAAAACCGACGTCAAAAAAATAAAAATTAATTTTTTCCCTTATTTAATCTACGACACATCATTCGCACTGTGTAAATCTGGCGCCGACTTAAAAAAGTTGAGAGTCATAGATTAAATAAGGGAAAAACCTATTTTTTAATTATCGGTGCATTTTTTTAAAATTTTTTTATTTTATTGGAACCATATGACTTTTTTTTACGTAAATTTATTCCTTGGGTTATTCTGTATATAATAAGTATAAGGTAAGACAGTCGAAAACTCAATAATTTACGAGATATTCCATTTTATATATGAAAAAATATTAGTAGATTCTAATTCCGTTTGGGGGCGCCACTTTTGGCCACTTCCGATAGATGGCGCACAGTGTTAAATCTCCGCGGTAGGTTTTCTGTTTTACCCCGCTGCCAAATTTTTAAACAGCTTTTCCGTGCAATAAATAAACAATTTTCTTATAAAAATTCATTGCCTAATAATCTATAAATCCCCCGGAAGATACCTACGCTCTCAGATTGCAAATAAATAAACATTTTCCAGTCATGCTAACCTATTTCATTTTCAACCTTAGTTCACCCTTTCGCCGCTAGCATTTGTTTATCCATGATCCGATCAATTTTCAAAAGGCATTTCCAAGCATCAAACAAATAATTTCATTATAAAAATTGAATGCCTAATAATCTGTAGAGCCTCCAGAAGATCTCTATCCTGTCAGATTGCAAGTAAATAAATAAATAGTCAACTTATTTGATATTTGGCCGTATGACTTTTACTCCGAATTAAACTGCCGCTGCCACAGAATCGATAATACAGCTTTCGAAAAAGTTAGTTTATTTTAAAGGTCGCATCTGAAAATCTAAACCCTCGACATTTTCCTACGTAGTATCTATTACAAATCGATTTACGGTTACTTAATTATCAACAGTTACTCGGCTTTTAATCACCTAACGAGTGCATAGTTCGTAAAATGGCTTAACCTTAAGCCCTAAGGCTTAACTATTTAGAATACCTTCTGTCCTAATTAACCACTAATAACTTCGTAATTCTCTTTCATTCAGGAACAATACTACTGGATGATAATAGACGAAACTGTAATAAATCATTAAAGGAGAACACATAATGCCACTTCCAGCTGCTTTGGCTGCACGCCTCGCTAAAAGGGGACTAATTACAGGATCGGAAAAGCATGGTACACCCATTTATCGATTTATTTAATATATATTTAAAATGCAGCACAATTAGAAGTGCTTCGCAATTCTTTTATTCCGCCCTTCGATCCGATCAACGCAATTAAAATCGGACCTGTTTTCAGAGTCTATGCGGAAGGAAGCAAAGAAGAGGATTCACGAGGAAGTAATCGCCGAGGATTACGATAGCACGAAGGATGAAATCAGTCAAATCGATATTTCACAGAAATTCATGGCGAGTGTCGCGTGCTAATTAGTACAGGAATACATCGCACAATGAGTCTTATTCGTAACCTAAGGCTAAGGATTTATGGATAGCTTGTCGAATCTTACGAGCCTTTCGATTCCAGGGGTTCAGCGGTTGTCCTAATAAATATAACATTTACCACGACTGCACAAAGAAGTGTAAAGAAATGTGGGGACTCGGACACGTCCAGCCTTCCGATAAGTACTTGAAGAAGCAACTGAGATTGATGCAGAAATATCCTTTGCCGGAGACTTGGAAGGCTGTTTACGATCCAGGCTGGTAGGTGTTTGTATATTTCTATGTACAGGGTGGTCCACTTAACTTAAAACGCGCGGGGGAAAACAGATGAATTGTGTGGCCTTTTTCAGAGAATCGCCTCGACATTTGTCCTCAGGCAGAGTTGGGCATTATTCGAATAAATTTTTATTTTTTATTTTATTTCTATTTATCTTTATTTTCTATAATTTTTTATTCGAATAATTTCGAATAAGACTTGCGAGTAAAACGAAGTTATTCGAGAATAACGAAACAAATAAAAAAATAAAAATTTATTTGACTAAGAAATTATAAAAAAATAAAAATACTTAAAAATAAAATAAAAATTTATTCGATAAAAAATAAAATAAAAATTAATTTCGTAAAAAATTACAAAAAATAAAAAGAAAAGATAGAATATTATTCGTTATTCTCGAATAACTTCATTTTATTCGCAATTCTTCTTCGAGATCATTCGAAGAAAAATTTATTTAAATAATGCCCGAATCTGTCCTCGCTCATCTATTCTCGCTTCTTGTTCCGAGTTAACTGAATAATCCTGTACTACACGAAGATTTCTCATTCGTTACATCAACAACTTAATTTATTAACAGCGGTCAACATTATTACTGGGACTGGTCGTCCGACTTGGTGTCCTGGCTCCCACCGGGTCATCCGAAGTGTCAGATATCGCAGCCGGCGTCTCAGTTAAGGGAAGAATTACACCTCAAAGCAGCGGAGCAAGACGATAACATGTCGAGCGACGATAGTGGCAGCGAAGAAGAGCAGAAGGAAGTTAGTACCGAACCTTAGTTACAGCTCGAGCGTAGGGCTGGGACTATTTGTCGAATTTTTCGGTACTCGAATATTCGAATACTTCAGTCACTCAATTATTTGGCGAATATAATTCGAATATCCAAGTATTCGAATAGTATGGTGTGAATTATAAATCAAGTTCTTTAGGTACATTTTTTTACAAGCTTTTATTTAGTTTCAGTTGTGAGTTCGTTAGTTTGTCAGGGTGAAATCTTCTAAGCAAATAACTTGATTTATAATTCACACCATACTATTCGAATACTGAAATATTTGAGTAGTATTCGAATACTTAAATATTCGAATACTTAAATTTTCGGATACTTAAATATTCGGATACTTAAATATTCGAATACTTAAATATTCGAGTAGTATTCGAATACTTAAATATTCGAATAGTATTCGAATACTTAAATATTCGAATACTTAAATATTCGAATACTTAAATACTCGAATACTTAAATATTCGAATACTTAAATATTCGAATACTTAAATATTCGGATACTTAAATATTCGAATACTTAAATATTCGAGTAGTATCCAAATACTTAAATATTCGAATAGTATTCGAATACTTAAATATTCGAATACTCAAATATTTGAAATTTATTCGTAGCATTCGAATACTTGTTAAAATATTCGAATATTAAATTATTCGAATAGTCCCAGCCCTACTCGAGCGTTCCTGTTTCAACAAACATTTTCACTCGCAGCCGGATGAACCGGACACGAAGAAGGACCGAAAGATCGATAACAGACCGAAACACAAAGTAGTGGACAACAAAAGGAGCCAAAGATTAGAAAGGCTAGACAGTAAGGACAAAAAGGACCGCACACTGGATCCCATGGACCCAGCATCTTACAGCGACATTCCACGGTATTGTATCTAATTTCGCATAAACACAAACGGACACTCGTTATTGAGGAACTATTACTTATCCTCCAACATTCCGCAGAGGCAAGTGGTCGGACGGCCTAGCAAGACACAACGAAGCGAAGACAGGCGCGGACACAACCGCTTCCGGCCCGCTTTACCAGATGAGGCCTTATCCCAGCCCTGGCGCGGTGCTGCGATCGAACAGAGCCAACAAAGAACCCGAATCGTCGATCAAAGCTAAAGTATCAGGCCCCGAGAAACCAGAATAAACTCTTCGATTCTCCATGTATCATAAGCTGTATCACACGTCGTTAATATAATATAATTTAAACAGTTTACGCAATTCGTTTCGCCAAAAGTGACCCACAGCTCTCGGTATTCCGGATCACCGAATATTTCAATGTCCAACCTTTCCTTTAATACATCGAATATTTACTCTCCCGACTTCTAATCAATAACAAACAAACCTACAAGTCATTATTCAAAGAAAATGTAGTAAAAACCATCCATTTCCCAATTCAAATATCACGCGCCGCGCGAAACCCCGAAACTAGTTCCAGTTCGTGCAACAGCGAACATCTTTCGGGGTCACTCGAATTAAAACCTCCATCGACCTGAGAATCGACGTCCCGTAATTAAAAGCGTCGGTGTATTATCAAGCCTAGTTTATCAATAAATACACAAGAAGCACCGTGGGACATTTGTTGCCGCCAAAATTACGAATCGTTCGATTCGCGATTTGAACGTTGCAGCCGACGCCACTGCCGATACCTTCGAGCCAATGTCGAAGTTAACCTTGTTCTTGGCCTAGTTCGCCGAGCCAACGATGCAGGCATAGATGCAGGGGAGCGAGCTCGATATTTCCGAGGGATGATACGAGGGACATGGGAAAGGAAGCCTCTGCGGAAGACGCTACTCCGCACGATTATTCGCGCCCACGTCGCATCTGGCAGAACGACGGGCCCCGTATCCAGCGACGCAACGGCCCGCCGCGGAAGATGCGAACGCCGTGCCGCGAATATCCTGCAGCGTTAATTGCGTGACGTAAGGAAGGATTTTAGGAACTGCAATAGGCCTGCTGGGGAACCGTTGCGGGCCGCACAGCAGCGTGCGCGATAATTCCACGCGCTATGACCACCGTAACTTGAGGATACCTCGCAGGTACGTGCTGCCCGTTATTCCTCTCTCTGCTCCGTCATTACCGTCGACCACATTAATCGGAGCGTCCGACTGCGGCGGGGATTCTCCGTGCTTCCGCGACGAATATTGATGGCATCGATTTTCCAGGTTAGCTCGACGGGCACATGACAGTTGACGAACTTTCCCGCCGATTTTTTAAACGTCACGGGCCAGATTCTCCCCCGCACGTTGCATAATCATTGATCTTTATGATGTCAGATTTAAATTCCCGTGCTCTTGTTGAATCAACTTTCTGGGGTCAGCTTATTCGCAACAGTCTTTTAAGCCTTCGCTTTCTTCGACGGCAGGCATATGGCTGCTGAGGGTCCGTCGCACACTCTCGCAATTGAGAACCGCGCGCTCCGTTGTAAGCGGAGGGAATCTAGCCGAAGACTATTCGAATTTAAGCGTGCGTACCGGTGTAGCTACTGCGCTATGGGGCGGTTCAAATTGGCGTTAATCTTCTTTTCAGATAAGCCTAATTGCCGCGAGCTCAGCACTCGCCGGTAGCGGTCGCCGCAAAGTCGCTCGGGGCTGCGGACACGTCTGTTCTATTCGGCTCGATATAGCGACCGATTCATTCATGCAGTTCTATGTAGATATGATAGACAAAACTAAAAGCTGCCGAGTGGTGAGTCCAACGAAAGATCACTTTAATGCGACGCTGTATTAATTTAGAAGACTCGACTCGATCGTGCATCTCATTTCTCAATAAATAATACGCTGGTTGCCTTTTCTCTGCCGAGAGTATCACGATAGTAGAGAGCTGATTTGTTTACGAATGCCGGCTAAACGAGCTTCGTAGAAAAGATTTGCGGCGGGAATTTTAAATGTAGAGACGCAGCAGCACACGAGTGTTCGGTATATTAAAGCGTATTCCCCTTATCTCGTTCATTTATCTTATCTCCGTTCGGCGTAAGTTTCACGTTTAATACCCCATTTCCTGTTTTACGTTCGCTTTCATTGCTAGACGCGCTCTCCGCGCAAACCCGAAAGCGGGTTTAGTTTATACGATATTTCGTTGCGACCTTTTATTCATTTGTATTTGGTTTCTGTTTAATTTGTTTTTCTTTAGTTAGTGTATCGGTTAATGTTAAGGTGAATACATGTTGCGATACGCATCAAGATGGCAATCGGGAGTATTATCTGCGGAGCCAGTACTCCTAAGATGAAGAGAAAAAAGGCAAAGGTACACTTCGGTTTGCTTTCGTTCCCTTCGATTAAGAAGGAACGCGTCGGACTGTTTTTTATAAGGAAGTAGCGAGAGAATTCTCGTTCGGATTGGAAATTAATTGCGATAAACTTGTTACAGGCGACTGAACGCAGTTGGATAGAGGCGACCTTCCAGAAAAGGGAATGCTCGAAATTCATTCCGAGCGCTAAAGACGAGCATAGGTATGTATAACACCTGTGAACGAACTTAGAAGGCACAGAAGTTTCACAGAACATAAAATAATGTGTGTTCCGAATAAGCGATTAGGTTTAACAGGGTTACTAGCGGGGGTTGAAAACAGTTCTGATATCGGTTTCGGTTCTCAAAACAGTTGTAAGAACCGAAATAATCTTGAGACAGTTACGAGTGAAAAAGGTTCTGGCCTATATCGGTTTCGGTTCCATAACAATTGTACGTCGCACAGTGGTACATAATTTTTTCTTCAAATCACCCTACAGGTCGTAATTCTTCAGAAAACTTGACGATTTTTTGTTTTAAATTCTTCGCAATTAAATTCTCCATCGATCTGCCCGGCCGAAATGTTGAATTTCGTTGCTGATTATTTTATATTTAGCGAATTATACAGCACTTTTCGAAGATCAGTATCCGTGGGCTTTTTTGGCCGCCTGTTCCGAATTCAAAGTCAGATTTCCGAAATTGAAGGTGGTGAATCCTAATATTTAAGTATTCGAATAGTATTTGGATACTTGGATAGTCGAATTATATTCGCCAAATAATTGAGCAACTGAAGTATTCGAATACCGAAAAATTCGACAAATAGTCCTAGCCCTAATTTACAGATGCTGCCCTTTCATTTCGGTTCTTTCTGCATCGAATGAAGTTTTGAAAAGGGAGACTCCAGATGGAGAAGCTCAGCGATAAAAAAAAAGAACCTATAAACGAATAGAATTTCCATTCAAAAAAATGTAATATTGTTCGTAAATATTTTGAAACGGGCGATGCATACCTGATGCGTAACCGATACATATACGTTACTCGTATAAAACCGATATAATATCGGTTCTGTAGAACCGGAACTGAAATCAATTTAGTCAGAAATTTCGGTTCCTTATAACAGTTATTCAGAATATCGGGTCTTCAGAACTTTTTCAATCGGAACCGATATATAACAGTTTGAAACAGTTGTTTTCGGATTTGTATTATTTGCAAATCGCCGTACACTTTGTTCCCCCGAAGAAGCAACATTTTTGCGGAGGCAATATACGAAAGTTTACGATAATGATCACGGAGTTCCTTCGGCCATTCATTTCACGATCAGTTTTTAATCATAAATGAATTGTTTAACATACTCGTTTTGTTATACGTTTTCTGTGGTGATTTCCTTTACCTTTGAATTTTCTTAGGTCGTTACTAACACATTTTCTTATGTTCATTTCCTTTTCATTTACTTTTCTTTCTTTCGTTCCATTTATAGGTTTTTGCAAGTACAGGGCGATAAGAATGCAGAATATGACGTGATCACTACTTCCAGGTGAGAGTTTCTTATGTGGTCTCTCGCGATTAAGAATTCTCTGCGAAAGCAGATGGTTTTAAAGAGAAAAGGAATATTTGTAATCTAATACTTCGTTACGGATTCTTAATTATTTCTTAACGAAACACTGTTACGTTACATGCCTTGTACATTGTTCTCAGCAATAATGGTTTGCACAAGAAAGCCGCAGAGCTTTAAAATATACACGAACGTGTATCGAATAATTTCATAGCTGCTAATAAAATTTTACTTTAGATCTGTTTCTTTCTTATCGCTTCTCGCAGAACATTTATTCTCCCTCTCAGAGGTCATTCATCTTCCCTGTGATCGTTTAGCCACGTAATTGAGCTAGTTCTACAAGAAGCATTGTCATTACAGTAACATCACGCTTCATAGTACATACGCATAGAAGTAATTCTCTGTACAGTAGTATGCTCCAAGTTCTCCCTGCGTAAAACAACGCGCTGGAAAAAGAGATTAGTTGCCAAAGACTGCGATTACACAGGATGGTATTGCCTATATAATTAAACAACGAAGTTGATATTCGCTTGCATCTGGACGCATTCGATTCGCGGTAGAAAACAATGACGACGAATCGATGATTGTAGATGTTGCTGCGGATATTCCTACACTCATCACTGCGGAACCGGCGCGGATGTCCAAAGTTTCACTGCTATTAATACCAAAGAGAAGGACAGGGAGCAATGGTCCCCTGGCAAAAATACACGGCCAAATCCAACCGACGCGTACGGCACGATTGAATTCCAAGGTGGGCCACATCCAACGAAGGCGCAGGTAAATGGTGTACACTGATCAAATTTAACGGCGAACTGTATCCCTGCCAGCTATATTATTGTCTATCGATACTTCATTTGTAGTACGTGAGGCTAGCTCACGACACAAGGCCAGAGCCAATAGTACAGTTATTGTGTAGAGAATGGAATTTGGGATTACCCAAGTTACTTATCACTGTACACGGCGGTCGGTCCAATTTCGAGCTGCAGCCCACTTTAAAGAAAGTTTTGAGGAAAGGTTTGTTGAAGGCTGCGAAGACAACAGGCGCATGGATATTTACAGGTGGAACCAACACAGGTCGGTGGTCCTTCAAACTGATTTGCGTACTTGTAGTTTCCACTAGGGCTGTAACGAATATTCGAATAATCTAAGTATTCGAATAATCTGAGTATTCGAATATTCGAATGATCTAAGTATTCGAATATTCGAATAATCCAAGTATTTGAATATTCGAATGATCCAAGTATTCGAATAATCGAATAATCCAAGTATTCGAAATTCGAATAATCCAAGTATTCGAATATTCGAATAATCCAAGTATTCGAATATTCGAATAATCGAACAATCCAAGTATTCGAATATTCGAATGATCTAAGTATTCGAATAATCTAAGTATTCGAATATTCGAATAATCTAAGTATTTGAATATTCGAATAATCCAAGTATTCGAATAATCAAATAATCCAAGTATTCGAAATTCGAATAATCCAAGTATTCGAATATTCGAATAATCCTAGTATTCGAATATTCGAATAATCGAACAATCCAAGTATTCGAATATTCGAATAATCTAAGTATTTGAATATTCGAATAATCCAAGTATTCGAATAATCGAATAATCCAAGTATTCGAAATTCGAATAATCCAAGTATTCGAATATTCGAATAATCCAAGTATTCGAATAATCGAACAATCCAAGTATTCGAATATTCAAATGATCTAAGTATTCGAATATTCGAATAATCTAAGTATTTGAATATTCGAATAATCCAAGTATTCGAATATTCGAATAATCCAAGTATTCGAATATTCGAATAATCCAAGTATTCGAATATTCGAATAATCCAAGTATTCGAATATTCGAATAATCCAAGTATTCGAATACTCGAATAATCCAAGTATTCGAATATTCGAATAATCTAAGTATTCGAATATTCGAATACCAGAGAATTCGAATTTGAGATTCGAATATTCGAATATGTAATCGGGAGTCTTGGAATATTCGAATATTTTTATAATAACGGGGGTAGAAATAAAAATATTATAGTTCTTAAAAATCGTTTATGGGGTTTTAGTTTCCCTCAAAAAAGTCTGCTTATAAATATTTTGAAACGTGCGATGCACGTTTGAGGGGGCCTTAGGCCGATTGAGTCGGGGTTGTCCACTCATTATTATTAGAGTAACAATATTAATAACTGATCTTTGTTTTCGTTTCAAAATGTATAAATTTACCAACGATTAATAATGTTCCAAATTTATCGTTTGAAAGAAATGTGTTAACAAATATTTCATGCTCAGATTCGTATTCGGTAGAATCCGAAATTCCATCACTCCGAATATTCGAGTACTCCTGATTATTCGAATATTCGAAGAAATTATTCGTATTCGAAATCATTCGATTAGTCGAATAATTACAGCTCCAGCTTCTACGGAGTATTTTTCTGGCGCTACGAATATTTCCCTTAAACTGTGTCGCTTGAATAATCACAGGTGTCACGAGGCAAGTGGGAGACGCGTTGCTATTGGAAAGATCCCAAAGACAAGGGCGCGTTGTGAGCATAGGCATAGCGCCATGGGGAGTCCTAGACAAGAGCCATGAACTCGTGGGTCGTGGGGGTGAAATCACGTACGATTGCCTTTCGTCTCCATGGTGAGGATGAATCTTGTTCTTAATCGTGTACAATCTTCCATAAATGCTCCACCGTCTGAATTGACATTCATCGAAACTTTCCAGGTCCAAGTACGCAGTTCTAAATAATCGACACGCATATTTTTTACTGGTAGATAATGGTACCGGTGGTCGATACGGTGCTGAAATCGTTTTACGTAGGAGGCTAGAGAAATACATTTCCAACTTGAAATTGCAGCCATGTATGTCTGTTTCGCTGATCACTGTTCGCCAGTCTTCGAAGAGCTGACCCAATTATTCTATTACAGATATGCATAGCAGTATCCCTATCGTGGCGTTGGTAATCGAGGGAGGAACAAATACGATTCGCTCAGTTTTAGAGTACGTTACAGACGACCCCCCTGTCCCTGTAGTGGTCTGCGATGGTTCGGGTCGCGCTGCAGATCTCATTGCTTTTATGCACAAGTAACGATGAATTTATTAATCGCTTGTACCTCTTCGGAGAACAGAATTATAACCGGGCTCAATAACCACGTACAGATACGCATCTGAGGGGGACGGAGAGAGTGGGGAGAACGACGGACCACTAGAGAGCATGAGAGAACACCTATTGGATACAATCAAGCGTACGTTCAGTGTTTCCCCTGAGCAAGCGAGCCAATTGTACTCCGAACTTCTGCAGTGTACGCGTAGGAAGCACTTGGTAAGTCATCGAGCTGGCCATTCGCACTAGGGCTGGGACTATTTGTCGAATTTTTCGGTATTCGAATACTTCAGTTGCTCAATTACTTGGCGAATATAATTCGAATATCCAAGTATTCGAATACTATTCTAATATCCAAGTATTCGAATACTATTCGAATATTTAAGTATTTGAATATTTAAGTATTCGAATATTTAAGTATTCGAATATTTAAGTGTTCGAATATTTAAGTATTTGAATATTTAAGTATTCGAATATTTAAGTATTCGAATATTCGAGTAGTATTCGAATATTCGAGTAGTATTCGAATACTGAAATATTCGAGTAGTATTCGAATACTGAAATATTCGAGTAGTATTCGAATACTGAAATATTCGAGTAGTATTCGAATACTGAAATATTCGAGTAGTATTCGAATACTGAAATATTCGAGTAGTATTCGAATACTTAAATATTCGAATAATAACATTCGAATACTTGTAAAATATTCGAATATTAAATTATTTGAATAGTCCCAGCTCTAATTCGCACCTTCGAGCTGAGCACATCTTCGAGCTTCACATCTATTTACAGATAACAGTATTCAGGATAAGCCAGGATCGCCCACAGGAGCTGGATCAAACGATACTAACAGCTCTGTTTAAGTCCAAGCAATTGTCCCCGGCTGAACAGTTGTCCTTATCGTTGATTTGGAACAGGGTGGACATAGCGCGCAGCGAGATATTCGTTTACGGGCAGAAATGGCCGCCGGGCGCTCTGGAGCAGGCGATGATGCAGGCCCTGCAGCACGACAGGATCGATTTCGTGAAGCTTCTCCTGGAGAACGGTGTTTCTATGCGCAAATTCTTGTCGATACCGCGCCTCGAGGAGCTGTACAATACCGTAAGTTGCCCGAAGAGGCCAGGCACCATCGCGCCGCCATTCTCTATTTATATGTAGAAATTTCTGTTCGTTAGAAAGAAGGCCCCACGAACACGTTGGGCTACATTCTCCGAGACGTGCGGCCGAATATCCCGCGCGGCTACATGTACACGCTGCACGACATCGGGCTGGTGATAAACAAGCTAATGGGCGGAGCGTATCGCTCCCAGTACACGCGCAGGAGGTTCCGGGTGATCTATACCAAAGTGATGAAGAGGTCCGGGGGCCATCAGCAGCACATGCATCGGAACAGCTGCGTGTCCAGCAGCTTCAATCGTTACTACTCGGGATCCGGCAGCAAGCAGGACAGCTCGACGACGATGAGCCTGCTTGCCGAGACGCTGCCTGCTAATCGCGACACCCCGCTTTTCGATTACCCATTCAACGAGCTGCTGATCTGGGCGGTGCTGACGAAGCGGCAGCAAATGGCTCTGCTGATGTGGCAGCACGGGGAGGAAGCGTTGGCGAAAGCGCTCGTCGCCCTCAAGCTGTACAAAGCAATGGCTCACGAAGCAGCCGAGGATGATCTTGAAACGGAAGTATACGACGAGCTGCGGAGCTATGGGAAGGAGTTTGAAAATATAGGTACCGATGCGCCTCTAGTATTCGGCGTGACGATTGTTTTAAACATTTATTTGCATCGTCAAGCTTAAGGGGTTATACCTAGTCAGGCAGATTTTTTTTTTTTTTTTTTTTTTTGAAAAAGCGGTAGCATATATTTTTACAGAACTTCTTGCACTCAAAAGAGCAATATTTAAAGAACATTTGGTAATTTTTTCGTGGAAAAATATTTACGTTTATAATAAAGTAACAATTGATTTCCAAGGATGTTCTTTTTAAAAATTTGGTCTTGCGGTGACCACTGCCATTCGGAATCAGATTATCTAAAATCAGAAAACAAAAAAGATTTCGTTAGTATATTAATGTATCCTCTGATTAGCGGAGGGAATTTCCGAAATATTAATTTAAAACAAAATGGCGTCTATTTAAGGTTGAAGTCCTGATTCTTTTCGCGTGATTTTTGCACGAAAAAATCAGGATTTCAACTTTAAATAGCCGCTATTTTGTTTCAAATTAATATTTCGGAAATTCCTCCCCCCCCCCCAAACTTTTCCCCCAAAATTTTTAAAAGGCTTCTTGGATGTCGGTTGTTACTTTATTATAAACGTAAATATTTTTCTACGAAAAAATTATCAAATATTCTTCAAATGTTGCTCTTTTAAGTGTAAAAAGTTCTGTAAAAATATATGCTTCCGCTTTTTCAAAAAAAAATTCACAAACATTCGCCTCTTTTCGGCCGCCCGACTAGGTACAACCCCTTAAGAGGGATAATTTGGGTGCCTTGTTTTCTGCTCGAAGTGCTAATGCTGTGTATCTTTTCTTTCCAACAGCGTTGGAATTGTTAGACTATTGTTATCGCCAGGACGATGATCAAACGCAGCAGCTCTTAACTTCCGAGCTGCAAAATTGGTCCGGCCAAACGTGCCTTTCTCTAGCAGTCACGGCTAATCATCGCCCCCTTCTAGCTCACCCCTGCAGCCAGATAATCTTGGCTGATTTATGGATGGGAGGCTTGCGTACAAGGAAAAACACAAACTTGAAGGTGATTGACATGTTTGTTACAGGTAGAAGAAGAACGATACTATTTGCTTTGTATCTTCGAACTCTACGCGCAGTTTATATAACTCTGCGTTTCTATCCGCGAACAGGTCGTGCTCGGGTTGGTCTGCCCCTTTTACATAGCGCGCTTGGAGTTTAAGAGTCGCGAGGAGTTGCAGCTGATGCCCCAGACGCAGGAGGAGCATTTGATAGCGCTCGAGGACGAGAAAGAGGACAGTGATTCGGAGCACGGCGCGCCGACCGGCCCGGACGTCGAGGTGACAATTCCTCCATTTAGTAAAGTTCTCGACGGAATGTATTAAATAAGTATGCGACAGGTATTTTTGCTCAAGACAAACAATATATCGAAAGTTAATTCTAGTAATCTACAAGCGAATTTGCTGTTAATCATTGCATTACTCATTTCATGCTGCAATTATTAGTTTAGTTTGGAAACGATGGCGATCACTGCTTTATTATTTTTTATAAGTAGCAAGTTGGATCAAAGTACTCGAATTACTAATACGATTGTCGTTAAAAGCTGCGTGGGATATAATACGTTACTCGCGAAAATGATCGATCGGTATACATGGTTGCTGGTTTTGAACTGTAGTTTAGAGAGCTTAGATGGAAACGTATACGCATGTAGGTTCTGTTTACACGGCATCCGCTAAAGAGAGAACACTTTGCGGAGCCTTTAATGTACTTGCATTGGACCCTTCGAGCAGTTAGAGCTAGGGCTGGGACTATTCGAATAATTTAATATTCGAATAGTTTACAGGTATTCGAATGCTACGAATAAACTTCGAATATTTGAGTATTCGAAGGTTATTATTCGAATATTTATGTATTCGAATACTATTCGAATATTTAAGTATTCGAATACTACTCGAATATTTCAGTATTCGAATATTTAATTATTCGTATACTACTCGTATATTTAAGTATTCGAATACTACTCGAATATTTCAGTATTCGAACATTTAAGTATTCGAATACTACTCGAATATTTCAGTATTCGAATATTTAATTATTCGAATACCACTCGAATATTTAATTATTCGAATACCACTCGAATATTTCAGTATTCGAATACCACTCGAACATTTCAGTATTCGAATAACTATTCGAATATTTCAGTATTCGAATACTACTCGAATATTTCAGTATTCGAATATTTAAGTATTCGTATACTACTCGAATATTTCAGTATTCGAATACTACTCGAATATTTCAGTATTCGAATACCACTCGAATATTTCAGTATTCGAATACCACTCGAATATTTCAGTATTCGAATACTACTCGAATATTTCAGTATTCGAATATTTAAGTATTCGAGTAATATTTAAATACTTACTACTACTCGAATATTTCAGTATTCGAATACCACTCGAATATTTCAGTATTCGAATACCACTCGAATATTTCAGTATTCGAATACCACTCGAATATTTCAGTATTCGAATACTACTCGAATATTTCAGTATTCGAATATTTAAGTATTCGTATACTACTCGAATATTTCAGTATTCGAATACTTAAATATTCAAATAGTATTCGAATACTTAAATATTCGAATAGTATTCAAATACTGAAATATTCGAGTAATATTTAAATACTTAAATATTCGAATAGTATTCGAATACTTGGATATTCGAATTATATTCGCCAACTAATTGAGCAACTGAAGTATTCGAATACCGAGAAATTCGAGAAATAGTTCCAGCCCTAGTTAGAGCGTGAAACGAGTTAATGGAAAGGAGCGTATTACCGAGTGTCTAGTTACCTATCGTTATCTTATCGTCTGTGTGGAAGGCGTAGTACTTTTATTCTTCTTTGATATTTAAATGTGAATGTCTAGATACTTGAGAGAAATGCCATACGATTAGTAATTGGTCAGTATTTCAATGGTATAACGTGTAAGATCACTGTTAGAGGTATCGTAAATGTGTTTTGTGACTCATAGACTATGTGGGTATGCGTATGAATTGTTTTTTAGAAACGTCAGCGCAGGAGCCTGAGCATACGCAACAAATCCAGCAGCCAACAAGGCGCTAAGGTATATCTATAATGGCCTGAGACGCAATGACTCTTACGACCAATAAGTTCACACTTCTCGGTGCACTTTTCAACTATCTTTCTTTTGTTATTAGTTATCATTCAGGAAAACCTCCGTGTATTCCATATCGGAATCTGTCCCGGTGAGGATGATAATTAGACGTTTAAACGTTTCTGTCGTAAACGAATCGTGTTGTAACATAAACATCCCAAAATTTCATTTGTGCAGTGTTAATAAAACGTCCCAACCGAAATATCGGTATCGTCCTTGTAAATGAAGCGCCAATTGACTTGTACGCGCTAGATTTTCATCTCAAACACGACATACCGATATTTCCCGTTACAGTTACAATTTGGAATCGTTACCAGTATGTCCCCAGTATTTGTTAAATGGTACTTTAGAATGTATACCCCTCGCTTTTCACAAATCTCCGTTCAAAGATTCGTCGAGTAAAAAGCTAAATGGGAAAAGAATCGTTCGAGAGTATCGCCAATGGAAGCTATCACCTCCCTCGCATCGCGTACCAAAATGCACTAATGATTTATATTCTACACGGCCATAATTCTTAACACAAATCGCACTTTATCCATCGCTTTCTATTCTTTACTGTTCTCTAGTTCTCACGGCTCCTCAGCTACTAAGCCCGTCTGCCCCTAGTACTACCCTAGCTTTTCATACGTTAGAGTACAAAGTTCATCTCATTCGCTCTCTCTCCCTCTCCCCCCTCCCTCTCTCTCTCTCTCTCTCCGTATTATCCAATGAAATATCGATAAGTCGCACATTTGTACAGAATGTATATCAAATTTCTCTTCTATCTCCTTCCACAACAGTTCAGAACGCTCTAGACCTATATATATATACTCGTCCTAGTGTTTGCTATTTATGTATTATGTATCGTTCCACCAGATCACTTTCCCTTGATTGATTAGCAACGATCCTTACTGTAAATGGTGTACAAGAATGTCCGGGACTTAGTAAAGACAGTCACTGATATGTGTCCGGTACTCAAAGAGCTCCTATTATCTGTGTGTAAATGTCCTGTACGATCTCCGAGAGGTATCCATGCATTTCACTGCAACTGTTATATCTTCCTGTAGGCATTGATCAGCAACGAGCACACCACGACGATAGTGAAGGAGACAATTGTGCAGGAGAACGGGAAGGTCCTGACCGACAGCGACGACATAGTTCATCGCGCCTATGGCATTCACTCTGATTATTATGACATTAAGAACAGCAGGCCGTTGCGATTGAAGAAAAAGCTGTACGAATTTTATACAGCACCGATCACGAAATTCTGGGCGAACGCGGTAAGCCGTCGTTGTTCAATTAAATGGCACCGCCCCTGAATCACGTTCATTCGTTTATTACAGATAGCGTACATAGTGTTTCTGGTACTCTTCTCGTACTCGATTCTCATACACATGGACTATCATCCCTCGCTGGCGGAGATCTACGCGATCATGTACATCTGCACGTTGGGCTGCGAGAAAGTGCGCGAGATCGCGACGTCCGAGCCAGCCACGCTCTCGCATAAATTCAGCGTGTGGGCGTGGAACATGTGGAACCCTTGCGACGCGGCTGCTATCATCTTCTTTCAGATTGGTCTGGCCTTGCGTTTACGACACTCCACCCTCGACGTCGGGCGTGTTATTTACTGCGTCGATTGCATTTATTGGTACTTGAGGATACTTAATATCCTTGGCGTGAACAAGTATTTCGGTGCGTTTCGTTGTCCGAGCTGAAAGTTACGAGGCGATACACGGGGCACGATAAATTCTTTCGTTATGTTGCGCAGGTCCTTTGGTTACTATGATGGGAAAGATGGTAAAGAACATGATATACTTTGTGGTGCTCTTGTTAGTCGTACTAATGAGCTTCGGGGTCACTCGGCAAGCCATTCTGAATCCCAACGCTGAGCCCAAGTTCAAAATCATTCGAGACGTATGTACCTTATTCGGTTACCTAACTCTACGCATTAACAATTACGTAGGAGCTTAAGGGTAGGTTTCGGTCTAGGGCCCATGAAAATCGGCGATCTTTAGGAATTAATTAAAGCTCCTCTCCTTACGGGGTTACGTTTAGTCAGGAGGCCGAAAGAGATGTGATTTTGGGGAATTTTTTTCTCAGAAACTATAAAACTTTATTCAAAAAACTTTTTCTTTGTTTGAAAGGTAGTATATTTAGCTATGTCTCTGAATTTTGGCGTTGAAAAATATTTGTTATTAACAAAGTTATTTAGAATCTCCTGGATGTTCTGTTCGAAAGAGGGGTTTGCGGTGACTACGATTACTCGGAAGTGGATTATCTAAAACCGAAAATTCAAAAGAATTTAGTTAATATATTAAATTATCTAGTCCCTGGACGAAGGGTTTTTCGAAATGTTGATTTAGAACAAAATGGCAAATGTTCAAACGTAAAATGCCCCAATTTCGATTTTCGTTAATTAAAAAAAAAATAAGCAACAGAAACAAAAATCCTTCGTCCAAGGACTAGATAATTTAATATATTAACTACATTTTTTTTTTAATTTTCGATAATCCACTTCCGAGTAATCGTGGTCACCGCATATCCCTCTTTCGAACAGGACATCTAGGAGATCGTAAATAACTTTGTTCTGAATAAATATTTTTTAACGCCAAAATTCAGAGAAATAGCTAAATATACTACCTTTCAAACAAAAAAAAGTTTCTTGAATAAAGTTTTATAGTTTCTGAGAAAAAAATCCCAAAAATCACACATTTTTCGGCCTCCTGACTGACAAGAGAAGATCCCGAAGCCGAAAATTCAAAAAATTCTAAAGCTTCGTAGATATGCAGCGGATTTCCTCCTGATTACAACGCAATTTTTGTTTGCTGCTCAAATTCACTCGCAGGGGGTGAAATTAACCCCTGAAAATTCGGCTATTTTCCAATTTTGTGTTATTGCTCGCGAACTGTAAGAGATAGAAAAAAAGTTTCAAGACAAAAGTTACTTCTTTCAATTAGATCTATCATTTGGTAAAAAAGTTATAACACAAAATCGAAAAATAACCGGATTTTCAGGCGTCAATTACACCTCCTTAGAGTGAATTTGAGCAGCAAACAAAAATTGAGTTGTAATCAGGAGGAAATTCCCTACATATTCACAAAGTTTCAGAATTTTTTGAATTTCCGGGTTCGGGATGTTCCCTTGTGATCGTAACCCCTTAACACTTTACAGACTGGGTTGTTTTTTCTCTGTCTTCCACGGTTTCCGGGCATTTTTTAAGAGAATTAAAAAAATACGAAAAAATATAATACGCACAAAAATGAAAAACTAACGCAGCCTAATAAAAATTCAGGCACAAACGTAAATCTACGTGGCCCGTCCTAGGAAGTCAGAATGGAAAAACGTAAATTTACATGACCCGTCCGTTGAGTGTTAAGGAGCATGTGTTTCTTACAAGATGCTCTGTGTTCCCTGTTCCGCAGATATTCATGGAGCCTTACTTCATGCTGTACGGAGAAGTGTACGCAGACAACATTGACCCGGACTGCGGAGACGAGCCAGGAATGATACCGTGCCTACCAGGCCGCTGGATTACGCCCGCCGTAATGTCCATCTATCTTTTAATCGCGAACATTCTGCTGATAAACCTACTGATTGCGGTATTCAATAATATATTCAATGAGGTAAACGCGGTGGCGCACCAAGTATGGATGTTCCAACGTTTTACTGTTGTTATGGAGTACGAACAGAAACCAGTTTTACCCCCCCCGCTCATTGTAGTTTGTCACATATACCTGCTGGTGAAATATGTGCTGCGATATGTGACTCAAGGGAAAGCGAGTACCGGTGAAACGTACGACAATGGGCTTAAGTTGTTCCTAGAAGCCGACGACATGGAGCGCCTTTATGACTTCGAGGAGGACTGCGTCGAGGGATACTTTCGCGAGCAAGAGCTGAAGCTGCAGATGTCTACGGAGGAGCGGGTTAAGATCACCACGGAGAGAGTGGAGAACATGCACCAGAAGATAGAGGACATCGAGAAGAAGGAGAACACGCAGAACGCCTCCCTCCAGGTAACGAAACCGCTCATCGCTCGATTATCCCAATCCCACGGAACCTAAAACATACCCTTTGGTTGTCACAGGCCGTGGAGTTTCGCATTCGGAAGCTAGAGGAGTTGACCGAGCAGACCCTGGCGCACCTCGGCGTCATCCATCGGTTCATGGCGACGCACATGCCGAACATGGAGACCGTATCTAGCTTGGACATAGAGGTGCGCCAGCGCAGAGTGTCGGAGCGTTCGGAGGTGCTTTCGGAGACCGACTCCCACACCCAGCTGCCGAGCATCGCGGTCAGGCGCAAGAGGCTCGTACGCTCGCTGACCGACGGCACGTTCCTCAGCGTGGGCCCGCCGCTGGACGACGACGCGCTGAAGCACTCCGAGGCGGTGGCGTCGCGCGAGAACCTCAGCCGGAACGGTTCCTCCGAGAGCGGGGACGGGCCGAACGTTCAAGACGACGTGAAAACGACGACCAGCCACGAGACCGATGTCAGCAAGGGGGACGGCGAAGGGGAGACTATCAAGAAGGAGTCGCAGTCGGACAGCAGGGAGCTCGAGACGGAGCAGAGCAGGGATCCCAGTAGCAGGGAGCCAAGCACGGACCCAAGTAGACAGACTAGCAGGGAGCTGAGCAGAGACACTAGCAGGGAAGCTACCAGCAAAGAGCCGAGCAGGGAAGCGAGCAGCGAGGCGCCGGCCTCGGAGCCGGCGAGGCAGGATTCCACGGAGCGCCCCATGCGGCAGAATAGTAGAACACGTTCGGAGTCGGACGACGCGCATCCTTCTGGTACAGCTAGGGGTGTAACATGGGCGGAGCCGCGGGTCGCTGTGATCCCCTCGGTGTCGTCAAGCAGCAGCACGCAGAGGTCCATCCTGCTGGCGATGCGCGCGGAGTACACGAGCATCACCGACGAACTGGAGAGCTACTGCGGCCTCCTGAGCCCCCCTCGAACGCCACCGATCTCACCGCCGCCCTCCAGGGTCAGGCACCACTCCGAGATGTCCAACGCAGAGATGGCGTGGCAGATCGAGAACGAGCATCTGCGCGACGCCGAGGACTGCGACTACCAGCAGATGGAGGATTTGATTCAGAGGAGATACATCGGAGGCGATGACGAGGCTCTGCACACCTCGGACGAAGCCAGCGCCGGCCCGTTCTTCATATCCAACGAGCACAGGCACCAGCTACGAAGGGCTTCCGCGATCGACGAGGACTCCAGGAGGCCTCCGCCCACTATCAGCGTCACCAGGGAGATCGAGCAAACGCTCTCGAGGCCGCCGATCCGAGATTCCGAGAACCCTGACCCCAACGACAAGAACATGAGCACCGTACCTGCTCCAGCCTCCGAGACCATGTGCTGAATCGCTGTGCTCGCTTCAAGGTAACCGCAATGGGCATCGCGCGGCGTTAATCTCAGTCAATGAGACTCCGCGAGCCGAGCAGGTATCTATCAGCCGCATTACCAGAACGCGCTGAAACGTATCTTTGGTTTAAATTTTTTTTTTTTTTTTTTTTTTTTTTTGATTGCATGGAAACTTATCGTTAAGTTTAGGCGTAGACGAGGATCTAACGGAGCAGCGCTTTATGTGCTGAATAAGGGAACGAATTGAAAGTTATGCGCACACATGCGTCGCAATGATCGCGGCGTGTATAGTAATTATTTGGTCACTTACAGCGTAAAGTGCTGCTGATCCGGATATTATTTTACCAAGACACTTTAGCTGGAATTTTTTAACCTTTTCTTTCGCACGAGCGCGACTAGCTTGATTTATTTCGTCTCAAAGTACTTAGCAAATTGTATATATATGCACATAAATATGTACATATAAACATATAGATTATACTGGATAATATTACAGATGCTTTGGGTATCAAGCTGTACGCATACTTCGCGATTAGTTCCTCGCGTTTAAATACTACGCTTTTTATGTAACAGCGATGGAGGATTCTTTTATCACAGTTTCATGAAGCAACGCGTACAGTATGATTTTATGTTTTACTCATCGTGCACGTTTAAATACCCAAGGCAATTGGAAATAATGTCACGCGATATGTATGTTTATACACTGTAATTTATTTTTTAAACCGCGGCCACGTAAAACTTCCAGCAGAGAATTAATTGAATGAATTTTGGAAATCTCCACTAGAATACCAAGGCTAATTTCTGCATGCCTAGCTGTAGTTACAAATTTTAAAGACGAATCAGCAGTGGAAATTAGGGCTGGGACTGTTTGTCGAATTTTTCGGTATTCGAATACTTCAGTTGCTCAGTTATTTGGCGAATATAATTCGAATATCGAAGTATCCGAATACTATTCGAATATTTAAGTATTGGAATACTGGTGTATTCGAATAGTATTCGAATATTTAAGTATTGGAATACTGATGTATTCGAATAGTATTGGAATACTGAAAGATTCGAGTAGTATTCGAATACTTAAATATTCGAATACTTAAATATTTGAATACTGAAATATTCGAGTAGTATTCGAATACTTAAATATTCGAATAATAACATTCGAATACTCAAATATTCGAAGTTTATTCGTAGCATTCGAATACTTGTAAAATATTCGAATATTGAATTATTCGAATAGTCCCAGCCCTAGTGGAAATATCTTTTGATTAATTGATTCCGTTCGATCGAACATTTTTAATTCAGAATTTCTGAGCTAGTTGGAATTCTTGTGTTTCTAACTTTGTATATTATGTAAATGATCTGAATATTTGATTGTGTCCGTGTACAGTTGTAACATATCAATATTCATTTCTGTGTGCATAATAAGGTGAACATAATGAAATTTTAACCGATTCATCCATCGCAGAAGATGGCATTGTCATTTGTAGTATTTATATGACGATTTTTAGAGCACTAAATTATATTAATAGTTTAAATACAAGTGATCGATTAATTGCTTTTGTTAGATTCTTTCAATATTGACTTCCAAAGTCAGTGACTCGAACGTTCGTGTATTTGAATTATGGCTTAACGCGTAATGCTTTTTAACGTACTAATCAGTTGAAGATGCGTTCGTGCCCACATGGAAATTGGAATTATCAGAATTTGTGGGGCTTCTGAGGAAGTTTTACGTAAAGGTGAGCTCCAAAGACCACCTCTGTGCTTCGTGCTTAATGCATTCTATGAGAATCGCTCGAGTTCCTTCCATTTTCTAGATCATGTGTTTTTCAATTTTGTATGCACGTACAATTAGCTTACTGATGTGCATCGTCAAAGCGACAACGTACAAATTGTGATCGAAGCGTTCGATCCCCTCCTGTCCTCCCTTCTACTGGACCGGAGAGGGTTGAACCGATGCGTGCGGGGCTGTTCCGGTCTAGAGCTCATAAAAATAGGTGATCTTTAGGAATTAATTAAAGGAAAACTACTGCATATATTTCAATGGGACTTTTTGCATTGTATTAAGGACGTCTTAAGCTATAGACGTAAATTTTTTGTTTTTAATTAATCATCGCAAACGGCAGTGGGGAGTTTTTAAAGTCGAGGCGGCAAAAAATTCATCCAAAACGGTGGAACCTGTAGCACCTAAACCATTAGTCTGAAATGAAAAACAATGACAGATTATTAAAGGGCATGAAACTCGCTCGTGGACTTAGCAGTAAAAATGACAAAAAATGACATTTTTTTTAGAAAATAACAACACTTGAAGTTTGAAATCACTTTTCCCTATATTTTTCGTCCTTTCAACGCCTTAAAAAATTACAAATTTTCATTTCTTTTTCAATTTTACTTGCCGCTACTCAAATGCTCATAACTTCAGAAATTTTACGAATTTCAAAAAATCCCTTTAAACACGTTGAACATTCGAAAAATGAAAAAAAAAAGATTTTTAGACCGGAAGCTCCCCTTAAATGAAACTCTAGGTATTTAGCGTAAAGGAAGAAATTGTAACTGAGAATCTACAGAACTGGCTTTAGGTGCAATTTCATTTTAGTAAATTTAGAGGCCACTTGAAATCGTTTCGGTCTGGTAATGAGATCAGGTTTCGGTGTAAATAATTTGTACGACGATTACCTGCAACACGATACGACACGTAGCTTTATTACACCTAGACACGTGCGAATGGCGTTTGCGTTAAATCAAATGTTTTAGGAAACGATTCAATTCGAAGTTAACTGACGTTGCGTGAGAAAAAGGAACCGTCTTTTGGCAGGCTTCCAATGCGGAAGCATGCGTGCAGGAATAATCGCCGAAATGTTTTAGGCGCGATACAATATTTCTTTTATTATGTAACACATATCGAGAGCAGCTTGTCCATTTGTATAAAGGTGCAATTTCATGCTGACGCTCGACGCCCGTTTTGAGCGTCAAAACCAATCACGTGACCGACGTTCAACCAACGAACGAGCGAGTCAAGGTGCAATTTCATGCTGACGCTCGACGCTCGTATCGAGCGTCAAAGCCAGTCCGAGCTAAAAGCTAAACCGAGTTTAGCTTTTCCGCTTGATGCTGAAAGTCACGTGGACCGATCACGTGACTGGTTTCGACGCTCAAAACGAGCGTCAGCATGGAATCGCACCTTTATATAGCTCTTCTGTTTGCACTTCGACGGACAACTATGGCGCAGATGTACAATTTCTAGATACTTTACACGGTATTCTGATTCTTGCGAGTGTAATAAACATTGCGATCGTTAAGTGTCTTTTATCCTTGCGTTGAATCTTTTCTAAGAGTTTGCGAAACAGTTAAAGCAGAAAATGTATCTACTCAGCGATGGGAGTGATGTTAGTTAAAATAAATATTACTTCGACTTCTTCAGTCGCGATAGCATCAGATGCAGGCCTGAAAATTGAATCGCTGGGGCATCGATCCCATCGCTATTGGGAAACTTAGAGCGGTATTCATAGTCGTTGCTTAAGACTAATAGCGAATTCGGTACCTCGCACTGACTCTGCACTGGTGCCAGAAAATTATTTGGATCGGTTGTTTCTGATAGAAACGAAGATAGTTCTATAAGAATCAACCAATCCAAGTCATATTTTGGCACCAGTGCAGAGTCAGTGCGAGGTACCGAATTCGCTATAAGATCGCTTAAGCATTGGGCATCCTTTACTAGTCTACTTGGTTAGTAGAGGATGCCACATGCTTAAGACGATCTTAAGAATAAGTAGCGACTATGAATACCGGCCTTAAGTGGAGGCGTGGCTTCGATTTCAGCGCTGTGGTGGTGAGTTGGCAAACTATTGAAAGTAGGTTAGGATCCCACCAAACATTCCGAATAGGTATTTATTAATCGAATAAGTAAAAGTGTAGTATTCAAAAAATTTTAAAAACACGTTTTTCACACCATGTCTATTTAAACACTGATAATCATATGAACTTGGACGGATTTCGACCTACTCTCAGTAGTTCAATTTTCTGTCACTAGTTAGCGTATCGAAATTCTGGGTTTCCCAATGCACTGCAAAGGTCGCAGCTGCCTGCGAAGAGAGAATATGTGTAACAATTATTCACTGTCGCGGGCAGCTGTGCCCTCTACGCTGTTAACAGAAAGCTACAAATCATATTGTAAAATGAGGGACAACAGAGTGCTTCGAATAACTTGTAAAATATCTAGTAATCACGTACAGTGTGTTTAGTTAATAACGTACAATCGAAGAATGCCCCGTCGATGGGGGATCACTCGACATTCACGAACGACTCGCACGCGTCTACGCGTCGTTACTGCCGAACGTTTTTACGAATCTTTTGACGTACATTTAGGGCCTTATCACGCACTATCTGCTGCGTCGAACACGGGATTTACGGACCACATGTAAAATCGAACGAACCATATCACGCGGACGACGTTCTTACGGAACGAAGCCAATCCGTGTTAGTACCTACATTTGATATTTGCATCTAAACGTAAAAACCAAAAAAAAAAAATTAAAAAAGGAGACACTAATAAACGACCGAACGCCTAATTGTATACAAATGAACAATGTGTATAGTTAGCTAAAGTTTTAAGAAAAATAGAGAGACAGAACGAAAGAGGCGAACTTAAGACTGCGCCGAGGAGACAACGCTTGTTCGCTGAATTTTTATTTAAGCATTTAGGCGAGATCAACAATGTGAATCCTTTGGTATGCCAGTCCGAATATTAAGCTGGGGATCCACCTGGAAGCTAAGCTAAGCTATGCTACGTTTTAAAAAATTAGTTTCAATACATTCTTATGGAACCGTTTCCACCGAAAGCTAAGCTAAGCTGTGTAATGCTATGCTATGTTTTAAAAAAAAGCAGCTTCAGTACATCCTTTTCCACCAAAAGCTACGTTTTTTTTCTTCGGGTTAGCTCGACGTAGCACGAGATTTGGTCGAAAATGATGCATTGAAGCTATTCTTTTAAAACATGGCACAGTTTAGGTTAGCTTTTAGTGGAAACGATTCCATAAAGTCGAGAATTCACCGGGAAGGTAAGCTAATCTAAGCTACGCGATGCTATGCTATGCCATGCAACGTTTTAAAAAAATTAACTTCAATACATTCTTATGGAACCGTTTCCACAGAGAGCTAACCTAAAACATAGCAGAGCATGGCATGGCATAGCTTAGCTTCACAGTGGATTTCCGGCTTAAGAATGTATTGAAACTAATGTTTTAAAATGTAGCATAGCTTAGCTTCCAGTCGATTACCAGCTTTAATCCATCTGTTGCTGAGTTCGAGGAGGAAGTCGTGATCCTCTCTAGGTCGTCCACGAACTCAGCGACGCTTAGATTTCTAAGAAAATGTGTAGTTAAAATTCATTTCGCGTGGCAGAGTGCGACTTAACCTATCGAAGGCACCCATCTTCGCTTCGGCAATAGTATCTGCCGTAGGTCGTTAAATGTTAACGTTACTATCGCTGTATATACGAAATTCGTAGGATTAAAGGGTACAATTCCGAACATTGGTCAACGAATCGAAATGGCATCCAGACGAGGTAGAATGAAAGTAAGTAAGTCCAGCTTCGTAGAGGAAGCTCGATGATCGAGAACGATCGAAGCAACGAACGTTTGGTAATAAATCATCGACGAATTTCTGTCCATGACCTGCAAGCTTAATCATTTGATCGGACGAGTCCTCTCGAGGACGCGAGCTTTCGGAGGCAACTTTCCTTCCGCGCACGAGGATCGTTTGCGAAACAGAAATGAAAAGAACGTTCAGAAGCGATGTTTACGGTGGAAGCTGCTGTCAGTTTCAGTGATAAAATGCACGCTTTCGAATGTGGCTCGATAAGGTAGTATTGAGAGGCTGCGCCTGCCAGGCATTGAGATCACCGTTTATATCGTAATTATCGTTGGACCGTACATTCGAATGGTACGAGCCGAGTTTGCTCAACGTTTTAGTGCATAACATTCCGGGGGATGCGCAAGATTTATGAAAATAGCCGAAGTATAAATAGTTGATGAGATATATATATATTGTAAGTAGACGCGCAACGCTTCACTGTCGCGATCCGTCATGGTTCTTCTGAGCGCTGCTCAAAGTAGTTAGTGGACGGGTAAATTATTAAAATCGAGGGAAATGAGCGAGGACGTGGACGAATATAACACATATCACGCGAATTTTGGAACTCCGTTTCCTTGGAACTCGAAGTGGTGGTTGAGAAACATTCTGCTACCCCATCTTTGAGTCCGTTTTTTAGTAAAAATTATCCCGAGTTACAATACTAAATTATAAAAATTAAATTAAAATTCTTTAATTTCAAATTCAAATTTAGTTAAAATTCTTTAATTTAATATTTTGAATTAAATTAAATTTGTATAATTTAATATTTCAAATTACATTAAATTTGTATAATTTAATTTTCCAAATTAAATTTTTTTTTAATTTAATAATAATATTAAATTAAAGGAATTTAACTTAATTTAGAATATTAAATAATTTTAATTTAATTTAATATTTCGAATTAAATTAAAATTCTTTAATTTAATATTCTAAATTAAATTAAAATTCTTTAATTTAACATTCTAAATTAAATTGAAATTCTTTAATTTAACATTTTAAGTTAAATTAAAATTCTTTAATTTAACATTATAAATTAAATTAAAATTCTTTAATTTAACATTATAAATTAAATTAAAATTCTCTAATTTAATATTTCAAATTAAATTAAAATTCTCTAATTTAATATTTCAAATAAAATTCAAATTCTTCAATTTAATATTTCGAATTAAATTAAAATTCATTAATTTAATATTCTAAATTAAATTAAAATTCTTTAATTTAACATTCTAAATTAAATTAAAATTCTTTAATTTAACATTCTAAATTAAATTGAAATTCTTTAATTTAACATTTTAAGTTGAATTAAAATTCTTTAATTTAACATTCTAAATTAAATTAAAATTCTTTATTCTAACATTCTAAATTAGATTAAAATTATTTAATTTAATATTGCGAATTACACTACAATTCTTTAATTTAAAATTTCAAATTAAATTATAAAATTATTTGAAAGTTGTGGTCAATTTTCCAATCTTTCCCAGAGATCTGGGCTCTTAATTACTTTGAGCAGCGCAGAGTGGAGAAAAAATCACTTGGCCGTTAAAAGTCACCTAACTACTTAGCCACTTGATTTCCTCTCGACCACATCAAGACCCCCTTCGATCCTCCCTGTAACTGTTACCGTAAGTTTCGCACAACTGCAAAGGCTCAAAATGTTTCACCACGTGCTCTGCGTGAAAAAATCCATTTCCAAGTGAGATCCAAGGGTGGGAGGGTGAAAAGGGAAGGTTGATCCGAAGTTATACACATATTTTAGTATAGTCGACGTTTAACAATGTTCCTCCGCTTCGTTACCTTCGTATAACGATCTAACAATCACACTTGAAGATGTACAAAAGCGAAAAAACGACAAAAAAAAAGGTGAGGGGAGAATTTTAAAAACCTTCGATGGCGAACAGGGATCGCCCTCGACTTTATCAGAGGTTTATTTTCTACTGTGTGGCACGAGCACGAAGGGCCTGCCTTCAGTGTTTTTAATCCTTGAGGAAGATCTAAGGCTTTCGGCGAACTTAATCCAACACGACCTGGACTACCGTGCGAAGCGAAACAATAAACAATCCGACAATAAAACGGCAATCTCGATCTGTATAGAAGGACGTTGTCCTGAATTTCCACCGTTCCTTTTTTTTTTTGCGGCCAGGGTGCAATTAGCGGGGATATCGAATGGCCAATTAATCGAGCTGCAATTAATAATTGCTTCAGGAGCAGCAACTGTTTGAAAGCGAACGAGCATTAATCGGTGTAAAAAATTAATGATCGCAGGAGCAAGGATTAAAATCACGAGCAACCACGAGAAGCAAATTGTTAGACTGTACATACTGTATCTCTCTACTGTACATACACTCGTTTTTTCACCGACACCCTCGCAATTGTAAATCAACAATTAAGAAAGCGTCTTCGATCGTTACATCGCGAACGTGCGTACCTTGGTTCCCTTTTGCGCGATAAACCGGCTAAAACAGCTCTCGATGATTGCAAAAATCTTGGCCGAGGTTCTTCTCGATTCCTTCAATAATCGTAAATCAGTATGTTCGCCCGAACGGTGCGTCACGTGCGGTGAACGCCCGCGGGGCGTTCGGCGACCGTGTCTGGTAAATGGGACCGCGAGCCTCCCGCACGGGGCGCGCGAGAAAAGTGGACGTTTTGTCAACGAAGGATTTTAAGGTGGCTCAGCTTTTTGGTAAATGGAATTATGCGCACTGTCGATTAAGTAACTGTTTCTTTTCTCGCCCGATGCAAATTTGAGGAAAACAGCCTGGTAATAGGTGGATAATTTCTCAGTGTTGAATATTTAATTAATTTCTTATTGTAATAGGGGGAGAAGATTCTTGCAATCGTCGATTAATAATGTTATGAAGTCTTTTTCATTGCTTAATGGGCGAATCGTTCTAATTGAATATATCATTGTATCGTCAATTACATTTTATAATGTACTTTGTAGTATTTTTATCTACTAAATGGATTCTGGATCTATTCCGTCTTTTTACACATCCAGCACGCGCTTATTATACATATATATATATATACATGTGTGTGTATTTATTATAACGATTACCAGAGTCTGGCTCATCTAATGACGCATGTCGATTAGGCTAATTTCGCTTGTAACTCGCGATGTATTGCTGTGTATTCGAATATAATTAGTCTTTATTGGCTGAACTGGAAGGGGCATTCGGTTGTAACGGTGGCATAAGGAAATTGAGAAAGATAGAGGGCTCACCGATATCGTAGTCTGATATCAAAATGAATTCATCAAAATATAAGTAATCATCGATCTCGAACTGTTTAACTTAATAGCCCTGCCCCCTCGTTGATTTTATTTCTTTCAAATTCATTTGACTAAAAAAATCCTGAACCCCGCAATTTTTTTTTTGGAAACAGAAGAATACCTCAGGATTTAATACAAATTTTATAAGAATCCAGTTTAATGATTTAAACGGCGTCACAATTTTTTTAGCGAGTTAATTATTTAAATTTCTCAACTAGGAATTTGAATTTCACGTGGAATATTAGTGTTTTTTTTTTTAAAATAGCGATTAAGGATATTGCGGCGAGAAGGGTGCAGCTCCATATTTACCAATTTCGAGTAAATTGGAAGAAATTGTTTATAAAATTATTGCTTTCGCTTAATATTGAAAAGGGAACGCCAATTGAAAAATATATATTTTCGCGGAATAAGTAGTAGTCATTCAGTCGATAAGTTTCTATTTCTATTTTTCGCAAAAATATTAATATTATAATATATTAATATTATTTATTTATTATTTAACATTATTATTTATTAAAAAAAAAACTTATTGCAAATAAATAAAAATAGAAATATTAATATTATTATTTATTTGCAATGATTTTTTTTTCACGTATATTACGTCATAACTGAAAAATGGCAAGGTCCTCATTTTTAACCAGAACCGTGTCATCGCTTCTAGATCAACGCTGCACAGGAATTCGAGTCGTTTAGGAGAGGCCAGACTTGCACCGCAGGCGGAATAATTACGATCGCGTGGCAGCGTGAAATTACACGATATTTAGCTCGCGAGTAATAAAAACGGAGGCGGGGAGTTTGAATAATGGGGCGCGGAATTCGAGGAGAAGCGCGGCACGCTTTCCCTCGAGCCCGATAAACAAATCGATGGGAAGGGAAATTTCGTCTGCCGGTTATAAACGGATTGTTCAATCGCACAATCGAGTTCCTACCATTCCGGGGACATTAACCGAATCGTTCGATATTTCCAGGAGAGAAAGCCCTCCAACGTTTTCCTTCGTACGCACGTAAGGACGGATTCATTGGCATTCGGTGTGGAAAAAAAAAAGAAGAATTTAACGTATTAATCTTGAGAGCATCTCGACGATACGACGCTGCATTCCTCCTAGCTTTCCTCGCGATGGAAATGGCCTCGATTGGAAGGAATATACAGGGCGTTTCAAGGGACGTATACCATTTAATTATTAGAAAATTCATTTCAAGCATGGGGAATATTAATAAATTAAAGTGGGACGACGAAGAGATTTTATTTTGGTGTATATAAAAATTATGGTCGATATTCTGTTGCTGATTTTTGTGGGAGGGGGTGAGAAAGTTAAAAGTAAGTTTGTGGTATATTCGTCAACAGAATTGCTTATTGCGGTATTGTGAACTGCTCTTTTTTTTTTAAACGCCCTGTATAATGCCACATACTTGCTTGACGTCCGCGAGGTACCAGTGAAACTGACCACTGGTATATGGATCCGCGTTTCCCAGAGGGGCGAATGGAAGCGACTATAGTGTAATCACTGATACGAAGATGAAGAAAATAAATCGTTCTGCTACCCAGTGCCACGGTGGGTCGTATTCCCGAGAAACTAAACGATTCGTAACGGATTATATGTTAGCGATATCGCCACGCTTCGACTGTCAACGAGGAGTATGCAATAAGAGCAGAGAAACGATGATTTACGAGGCTTCGAGCTCAATTATACGCCCATCCTCCGAACTCGAATCATAATTCCATAATTTCTCAATTTTATTCAAACAAGATTTAAGATCGTTTCGAACTAGATCTATATGAAGTCAAAATGGCAAGTGCAAAATAGTTTTTGATTAACTGAGATTTAATTATTTTGAAATGCTCTTGCAGATTTGTTGAAGAACTCTAAGAAATTTTACTTTATTTGGTGTTTTAAAAAGTAGGTGAAAATGGGCGAGGACGTAGTGTCGTAGTCGAATATGATACATATCACGCGAATTTTGGAGCTCCATTTCCTGGGAACGTAAGTGATTAATATTTCGAATTAAATAAAAATTCTTTAATTTAATATTTCGAATTAAATTAGAATTCTTTAATTTAATATTCCAAATTAAATTAGAATTCTTTAATTTAATATTTCAAATTAAATTAGAAGTCTTTAATTTGATATTTCAAATTAAATTAAAATTTGTAATTTTAATATTTCAAATTAAATTAAAATTTGTAATTTTAATATTGCAAATTAAAATGAAATTCTTTAATTTAATATTTCGAATTAAATTAGAATCCTTTAATTTAATACTTAGAATTAAATTAGAATTCTTTAATTGAATATTTCGAATTAAATTAGAATTCTTTAATTTAACATTCTAAATTAAATTGAAATTCTTTAATTTAATATTTCGAATTAAATTAGAATTCTTTAATTTAATATTTCGAATTAAATTAGAATTTTTTAATTTAATACTTCGAATTAAATTAGAATTCTTTAATTTAATATTTCGAATTAAATTAGAATTTTTTAATTTAATACTTCGAATTAAATTAGAATTTTTTAATTTAATACTTCGCATTAAATTAGAATTTTTTAATTTAATACTTCGAATTAAATTAGAATTCTTTACTTTAATATTTCGAATTAAATTAGAATTCTTTAATTTAATACTTCGAATTAAATTAGAATTCTTTAATTTAATACTTCGAATTAAATTAGAATTCTTTAATTTAATACTTCGAATTAAATTAGAATTCTTTAATTTAATATTTCGAATTAAATTGGAATTCTTTAATTTAATATTTAGAATTAAATTAGAATTCTTTAATTTAATATTTCGAATTAAATTGGAATTCTTTAATTTAATATTTAGAATTAAATTAGAATTCTTTAATTTAATATTTCGAATTAAATTAGAATTCTTTAATTTAATATTTCGAATTAAATTAGAATTTTTTAATTTAATATTTCGAATTAAATTAGAATTCTTTAATTTAATATTTCGAATTAAATAAGAATTCTTTAATTTAATACTTCGAATTAAATTAGAATTCTTTAATTTAATATTTCAAATTAAATTAAAATTTGTAATTTTAATATTTCAAATTAAATTAAAATTTGTAATTTTAATATTGCAAATTAAAATGAAATTCTTTAGTTTAATATTTCGAATTAAATTGAAATTCTTTAATTTAATATTTCGAATTAAATTAGAATTCTTTAACTTAATAATTCAAATTAAATTAAAATTCTTTAAATGCTTAAAAAAAAATGAAACATACAATTTTCTGCAAACACGGTGGGTGTCTTAATACTTCAAGTCCAAGTGTGTAAGTACATGTACCTATGCCCATTCGAAGTCTATGCAGTGAAACCCATCGGAATGGTCCAAATGCTCGCCATGAATGTGTAAAGTTTCTCCAGCTGGGATAACGAAGGTACCGCCCATGGTGGAAGAAAAGTGAAAAGACTCGTTAACCAAAAGCGTTCTGTACGAGTCTCCACCTGGAGCGTTACGGTGATGCATTGTAACCACCGGCACAAAGCAACGTTTCTAATTGGCACGGGTGAGGTAGCATCCGAGAGTGAGCCTGACTTTCGTTAGTGAGAGCGATATTCGTATCAAAGAGCCGCCAGTTTCCATTCGAAGCGATCCTAAGCGTATCCCCCTTCTTCGATGGCGACCGTAAACGATCACTTTCTTCCAGGTGCTCCTTCGAAGGACTTGTCGGCGGCGCGAGTCGGCGATCCACCGCGAGGATTGCTCGTCCTCAGGCTTCTCCTATCGTACTATGCGCGTCCACTTGATCGCTAGCGCGGATCGAAAAGTGTCGCCCGAAATCGGCAATTGATCGTCTCGTCTCTCGTACCTCCGCGAGATTATGAACAGTGGGAAATGGTAAAGTGAAGAAGGAGACTGTGTAAATGGTGCACTTTACTCTGTGGAGATGAATCTTCGCGGCGGAATAGCGATACTTCTCCTCGTTCTTGCGGAAGTCGACTGTGCGATGGCGAAGATCGCTAGGCAAAAGCATTTCAGTAAGTAAATCGAGTGATCTGGAGCTGGTAGATGGTAGATGCAGAAATTATTCCCTTTTTGAATCTAAGACGTGACAATTCATTTTCGTAAGAATATTAACAGACGAGTGTCAGCAGATTTCTAAGCCTCCTTCTTTTAATTACGAAGAAGTTAGTGCTGATTCAGTGGAATTTAGGAGAACAGACAATTCGGCCAAGTTATGCAGAAACCTGCCAACCATCGAAATGAAAAAAAAATTAGTTAAACACAATTCCGGTTAACTCTTAGATTGTACAATCTTAAGAGCCCTTATAGAAAGCACTGTAAGTGCCAAAAATGAAATTCTAAAACATTTTCGCGTGTAAAACATTTTCCTGTAAATTTCTTTTTTTTTTCTAATTTTGGCACTCACAGTGTTTTCTACGAGGACGCTTAAATTCTTAAAACTACCAAGCCCTAGTTCCATTTTAGGCTTGAAAATCGAAAGCTATATTAATTATACTACTCGCTATTAAAATTAAAAAACATTGCGTGTAAAACGTTAACAAGAAATACAGCTACTTTAACAATTAAAATCTTCAAACTGAATTTACTAAATTTTAGAGCAAGACGAACTACCACCCCTCATCATTGAGAGTTGGTAGCTTTCTGCCTAACTTGGCCCAATTTCCCTTTCAGTGGCGTGGCTCGCAGAGAAGTATCCACTTCTATCTATCGTAATCCCGTCTCCTGCTTTGCGTGCCTGTTCTTTTTACCCTCCCCGTTAATAAAAATGGCAACAATAGAGAGGGGTGTAAATATAGGTCCCCCCTCGACCGCCCGAAATTTAGACAGCCCACTCGCTGTTTTCTTTTCTCTGGATTAATGGCCCTCGAAATCTGGCTGGTTGTTCGTAGAATGAAAGTCCAATTAGGTGAGAACGTTGAGTTTTCAAATAACAGAGTGCGGATGTCCAGCAGCGTCGCACAGGCAACCACGGGCTGCTGTGCCGGAAATATCCGTGGAGGGGAGCAACGTTTACTCGTTGGAGAAGAGGGGTCTGGGGACGGCCACTGGTCGAATTTTCAACGGGAAGCCCAGCAAGAAGGGTTCCTGGCCGTGGCAAGTCTCTCTGCAGCTTCTGCACCCGAAATTGGGCTTCATCGGCCACTGGTGCGGCGGCGTCCTCATCGAGCCCACTTGGGTGGTCACTGCTGCCCACTGCATCCACAAGTGAGTCCTCGATTTTCATGGGATTTGGCCCATTTTCAATTGCCAATGACGACGAGTGGGGGGGCCCCCCGTTTTACAGTGACCTTTTCAATCTGCCAATCGGAGTGCTGTGGACGGTGGTCGTAGGGGAATGGGAATTGGACTCCGGGGGTCGTGGGTCTGCCAGACTGCCTGTGGAACGAGTGATCCTTCACGAGAGATTCAATAATTACTTGCACGATATTGGTATGTGTGTGTTATTATAATTCGATGTTCCCTCGAGTTTGTGACAGTTCGAACGAAGATGAATTTCGAGTTATTTCGAGGGGACCCAAATTAATGCTGAGAGGTTTGGAAAGGATTTTTTAAAGGTGTATTATGAAGTGGCAAGGTGTTGTAAATAAAGCTGTAGGAATCGGTGACGTAATATTCCTACGTTTTTGGGAACCTCGGAAAAAAAGATCCACGGGCGCCGGGAATCGAACCCGAGCCGTCCGGGTGCTGATCAGCCGCTTTAGCCACCACGGCTAGCGCCGACTCTCCGTGGAAACTCAGTCCGGGCTCCTTCTTATGGCAGGGGGGGTTCCTGATCCCAGGAACCACATAGCTTTGTTAATTTCTGAATGTGTCCAAAAAGAATATTCCCCTGTGAGTAGTGTAACTCCCTAAATATTAAAAAAAGCCCACCAATTCTTCTATCGAGTGTAATATAGGAGAGGGTAAGAAAAGAAAGTGTATTGAAGGACAAAGAAAGGGAGTAGGTATAACAGAGGTTAAGAAAATTATTATACATAGTTTAATGGCCAATGAAATGCATTCACAGCCCTAGTGAAGCTCGCCAGACCAGCCCCCCTGTCGAAGGTGGTGCGAACGATATGCCTTCCGGATCCAGAAGAGGACCTAGCGACTGGACATTGCGTGACTTCCGGCTGGGGTCGTTACGGACCCACGCAGTCGCTTTCCACAGCATTGCTGGAGGCTTCGGTTCCATTACTCGACCTTGAGAAATGCACCAAGGCGTATGGGAAATCGGTGCCCATTCGGAACAGCCATCTCTGTGCCGGCCATACCGATGGCTCGTCTGGGAGTTGCGTGGTAAGCACCAAATTTCTGTTCCAAGAGATGAACCTTGGGATTGAAACCTAAATGGTAAATTCACTGGGCTGGATTGATCTATTATTTGAAATATGTAGATCGTTTATTGGTCCTCTTCTTCAAGTTTAATATTCAAAATGGCTCATGTAGTTCTTCGACAGATTTTTATTTCCTAAGTTTATTATTCGAAAATAATCTAGCTGAGGAACCTCTCGAGGGCTTTAACAAATTGTTGTAGGTACCTTTTCATTGTCTTCTCGATTCAGCTAGTTTCTGACCTTCCAAATTCCGAGGCAGTCCACTCAGTGAGCTAATAAGCAATCTTCCAATATCGCATCACCTTCGCCTCGGTGGAAAAGTGTCACACCTCCAATCAGTCCACGCGCAATTATATAAAATACCCACTCAGCTAGATTAGAGCTGCTGCGTCTCTGGATACTGACCTTCATTAACAAGCCTGCCCCAAGATGAACCGATGAATCGTTTCGCCAAGATTGCCAAGACGGGATTAGCATTGGAATCCTCCGATGCTTTCTCACGGAACTTTCTAACTTCGCGCGCACGTTGGCGCGCCTGAGTTACACGATTATTCCTCCAACCACGCGGGCACATTGCCTATTTACGTTTCTTCCATTGCGAAACTCTGGAGCGCCTTCGCTTTTCCAATTTCAAAGAAACACACCACTTTTAAAACGATCCAATCAAATACAAATACAAGGTATTCAGCAACGGGTAGTGGAAAATAATGGAGGTGATTCTACGTGGCAAAATAAGACGAAAATAAAGTGCAGCAAAATTGCAGTAGAAGCTTCGTTTCTTAGTTATTCGTCTTTAAAAAATCGTGGGAGCGCCTGCAGGCCGGCAACCGAGCAGTCAGCCGCGCGCGCGGGCCAGTAGTACCGCGCAGTCCCCGCAGAGGGCCCACTGACCGCCGAATTGCCTTACTTCAGGCGCCTCGGACCCGAATCTTTAAACATTAATAACTAAGAAACAAAGCTTCCACCGCAATTTTACTACTCTTCATTTTCGCCTTATTTTGTCGCGTAGAATCACCCCCTATATTTTGAATTATCTGTCACCGAACACCCCCGTATATTTTCAAGGAGCTTGATATTAGGGAGCACTGTGCAAGCTTGTTGCTGTTCCTCAGGGTGACTCTGGAGGGCCCCTACAATGTCGTCGCGCGGACGGAGTATGGCAGCTGGCAGGCGTCACGTCCTTTGGGGCAGGGTGCGCCAGGCCAGGATACCCCGACGTGTACACCAGGATACAGTATTACTTAAAGTGGATAAGGAATACCATGGAGAACGACGAGGACGCGCAGCTTTTATAATATCGTCTGGGACCCTCGAATATGTAGATAGTAATCGTGTAAATATTTATTCCACTGTTGTAAATATATGTGCATCCCTTCGTGTGGGTTTTAATATATGCTGTAATTGTTCACGTTGAAATGGAAGTGGTTGGAATAGTGCAGTGGATGCACTTAGGGTATACTTGGGCCCACTGAAGGAATCATTTCATAACTAAAGGGGTATAATTCTGTATAGAATTTGTTATCAATTCTTTACCCTCTTCTGTTCTATTTAAATTGTCAAAAAGTATTGGGTAGCGAGTTTTGACAGAGGTAGAAGGCCCCTTAGGGCCCAATGCTTAAAAAAATTACGATTTTATGCTAACTACATTTTTTTCTGTACTACTACATTTAGCCCGATTTTATTAAACTACCTTTTAAGTTTCCCGAAAAATGGGCCCCCGCCCAGAAGGCCCTGGGCCTCATCCTTAAAAAAATTATGATTTTATTCAAACTATATTTTTTTTCTGTACTACTACATTTGGCCCGATTTTAGTAGACTACCTTTTCATTTTCCCGAAAAATGGGCCCCTCCCCAGAAGGCTCCTCAGGGCCCATCTTCAAAAAAAATTATGATTTTATCGAAGCACTATATTCTTTTCTCTGTACTATTACACTTAGCCCGTTTTTAGTAAACTATCTTTTCATTGTCCCGAAGAATGGGCCCCTGCCCAGAAGGCCCTGGGCCTCATTCTTAAAAAAAAAAATATGATTTCATGCAAACTATATTTTTTTCTGTACTACTACATTTAGCCCGTTTTTAGTAAATTACCTTTTTATTTACCCGAAGAATGGGCCCCTGCCAAGAAAGCTCCCCAGGGCCCTATCTTCAAAAAAAAATCATGATTCTTATCGAACCATTATATTCTTTTTTCTGTGCTACTACACTTAGCCCTTTATTTAGTAAACTACCTTTTCATTTTCCCGAAAAAAAATGGGCCCGTCAGAACGGTTGCCACCTGGGCCCTTTTCCTTAAATCCGCCATTGGTGCAGCCTAACCCAGGCTGAACCGCAGATTCAATTGCAAGTGGTATTCGGATGCGCTCGAAGCACGAGTAACGATATTCAGAGATCTATGCAGCTATGCAGGAACTTGGAAAGAAAAGCCATTCGCCAGGGGCCAAGTGGTTCCCGCGCCTCAGGTATCCAGCTCCTCCGTCTCGAAATGCGAATATCTGCATACATATGACTACCGCCGATAAAACTTGTGTCGCTCTACCCACCGGCTCCCAGAGTTACGCAACGTCGCGATTGTGCGTATGACAAGCGAAGTGATTGCATTTCCAGCCCTCTCCCACCCCCCCCCCCACCCCCCACCCCCTCCACCCCACTCCCGCTCGATATTAGAAATATCGATTCGGCCCGCGAACGTGTAGCACACATCCGGCTGGTAAACTACGGGAGAGGCAGGGCACACAAATTGCGCCGAGGTGCATCCATTAATTAGCCCTGTGCCGTGCACTTACCGCAGGGAAGCCTGTTGCTTGCGTTGATCGAGTTTCGTTTGCAGATGCGACGACTGATCGGCCCGCCGTGTTTTGACGAAGACGGGGATCCTGGATACTCGCGAGCCACTTATGGGGAAAGCTGAGTGGAGGGTTGAAAGGGAAGTCCATGGGAATTAGGCTACCACGTAGAAGTTAGCAGTTGTTGTTCTCGATCATTGTAAGATTCAGCGGGCCGGTCGATTTTATAACGAAAGGAAGGCTCCCGGGGTGCGCGGGGTTCTATGCAGTGCTTGCTGAAGTTACGATGGAGGAACTTGTCCATCAGTGACTCAAAGGCGGGAACTTCTGTGGGGGCCAGTTGTGTAACTGCGCATTGAATGCGTCGCATACTAATGGACAATGCGGCAGTGATCCGCTTGAATATTTAAATTTCTGATGTCACTGGTTGGACATTTTTGCTACTAAGGGTGACCCAAAATGGGTAATAGGGGGTATCAAGGAGCATTATTTTAACCCTTGTACGAAAAATCAAGTCACAAATCCTCGTCCCTCATTTACTAATGTAGTATTTCGACTGAAACTCCTTCGTATCTTTAAATAACTAATAACCACCAATAATAAATAATAAGAATGCTTTTTCATTTGTTTTGTATTGTAGAAATTTAACGAATTCTTAAAATATTAAACCGTAATAATTAAATGAACTGAGTTTCAATTTTATATGCTCGTTTCCTGTAAATATATGATATTTGAAATGTGTCAGTGAGAGCAACAACGGACTAGCCCACATTTTTTTTTTCGAAATTGAATTCGTAGTAATAATGTGTTCCAATAGGCTCTACTAATAATATAAAATAAGAAAAAAAAATTTCAATGTGAATTAGTCCGTTGTTACTCTCACTGCCTCAAATTTCCTTATCCGTGCAACTTTACAAATTCCGTGTACGAATTAATTTGAAATCCTTCTGCGCTCTCTTATAACGACTCTGAATTTTCCAAGGTTAATATAAATATAAAATAAATAAATATCGCACCACCCCCCCCCCCCCCTCAAATCCACGTGCTATAAAACAATTCTCGTAATTCCCCAACAAAAACACTTTTCAAATACAAATATCTACTAAACGAGGTGCAAGTGAATACAGATTAAATATTCGAGCGATGTGATAAATATTCCCATTATTGTATAAAGTCCGAAGAGAAAAACCAATAAATGGCGCAACGCGATAAGGTAACAGCTTCAGACTCCGTCCGCGGAAAACATTGCAAAAACAGCTGCCGGCTAACTCCGTAGCAGGGAGAGGGTTAAAATTACCCCGCAATTTTCACGAGGTTGCAACGAGCACCGAGTGCCGAGGGAATTGAATTTACTTAATAGTACGCGTCACGTGTCAGTCACACGTGCGTTGATTAGCCACTAATTACATTAGACGGGCTAATATAACGTTATCGCGCAGCTGCCGCTGTCATGTGTCCCTCGTTCAACGATTGTTTAGGTGTCGTTCGCGGGGGCAGCTGATTAAATCGTGCACCGAATGGAAAATTCACTGGAGGGGGGGGGAGGCGCTTGCCCCCCCTGGCCTTTGAAAAAAAATCGCTTCTTTTTAAAAACTGATCTTTATAAAGTGTGAACTAAAACAGTGACTATGCTTAAATTTTTAATTAAACTGGCACTACAAAATAGGGCTGGGACTATTTGTCGAATTTTTTCGGTATTCGAATATTCGAATACTTCAGTTGCTTAATTATTTGGCGAATATCATTCGAATATCCAAGTATTCGAATACTATTTGAATATTTAAGTATTCGAATACTATTCGAATATTTCAGTATTGAATGAATCAGCTGTGAATTATAAATCAAGTTCTTTAGGTTCATTTTTTTTACAAGCTTTTATTTAGCTTCACTTGTGAGTTTGTCAGGGTGAAATCTTCTTGGAAGTTAATTTTGACCCTCTTCAACATCTCCGATCGACTTGAAACTTTGCACACATACATAGTTCCGACGACAACACAATAGTTTCACTAAAAAGCATGAAATACTTTATAGTAAAAAAAATTTTTTTAAAAAGAAACTTTTATTAAAATATACTAAAAAGGAGCCAATAATTTTGATACCGGCCCAGATGACTGCCTGAGAAGAATTCCCTCATATGACTAAAAATAAACACGTGATTCATAATTCGATACATCAGTATTCGAATACTTAAATATTTGAGTAGTATTCGAATACTTAAATATTCGAGTAGTATTCGAATACTTAAATATTCTAGTAGTATTCGAATATTTAAATATTCGAGTAGTATTCGAATACTGAAATATTCGAGTAGTATTCGAATACTGAAATATTCGAGTAGTATTCGAATACTGAAATATTCGAGTAGTATTCGAATACTTAAATATTCGAGTAGTATTCGAATACTTAAATATTCGAGTAGTATTCGAATACTTAAATATTCGAGTAGTATTCTAATACTTAAATATTCGAATAGTATTCGAATACATCAGTATTCGAATACTGAAATATTCGAGTAGTATTCGAATACTGAAATATTCTAGTAGTATTCGAATACTTAAATATTCGAGTAGTATTCGAATACTGAAATATTCGAGTAGTATTCGAATACTTAAATATTCTAGTAGTATTCGAATACTTAAATATTCGAGTAGTATTCGAATACTTAAATATTCGAGTAGTATTCGAATATTTAAATATTCGAGTAGTATTCGAATACTGAAATATTCGAGTAGTATTCGAATACTGAAATATTCGAGTAGTATTCGAATACTGAAATATTCTAGTAGTATTCGAATACTTAAATATTCGAGTAGTATTCGAATACTGAAATATTCGAGTAGTATTCGAATACTTAAATATTCGAGTAGTATTCGAATACTTAAATATTCGAGTAGTATTCTAATACTTAAATATTCGAATAGTATTCGAATACATCAGTATTCGAATACTGAAATATTCGAGTAGTATTCGAATACTGAAATATTCTAGTAGTATTCGAATACTGAAATATTCGAGTAGTATTCGAATACTGAAATATTCGAGTAGTATTCGAATACTTAAATATTCTAGTAGTATTCGAATACTTAAATATTCGAGTAGTATTCGAATACTGAAATATTCGAGTAGTATTCGAATACTTAAATATTCGAGTAGTATTCGAATACTTAAATATTCGAGTAGTATTCGAATACTGAAATATTCGAGTAGTATTCGAATACTGAAATATTCGAGTAGTATTCGAATACTTAAATATTCGAGTAGTATTCGAATACTTAAATATTCGAGTAGTATTCGAATACTTAAATATTCGAGTAGTATTCTAATACTTAAATATTCGAATAGTATTCGAATACATCAGTATTCGAATACTGAAATATTCGAGTAGTATTCGAATACTGAAATATTCGAGTAGTATTCGAATACTGAAATATTCGAATAGTATTCGAATACTTAAATATTCGAGTAGTATTCGAATACTTAAATATTTGAGTAGTATTCTAATACTTAAATATTCGAATAGTATTCGAATACATCAGTATTCGAATACTGAAATATTTGAGTAGTATTCGAATACTTACGTATTCGAGTCGTATTGGAATACTTAAATATTCGAGTAGTATTCGAATACTTAAATATTCGAGTAGTATTCGAATACTTAAATATTCGAGTAATATTCGAATACTTAAATATTCGAATACTGAAATATTCGAGTAGTATTCGAATACTGAAATATTCGAGTAGTATTCGAATACTGAAATATTCGAGTAGTATTCGAATACTGAAATATTCGAGTAGTATTCGAATACTGAAATATTCGAGTAGTATTCGAATACTTAAATATTCGAATAATAGCATTCGAATACTCAAATATTCGAAGTTTATTCATAGCATTCGAATACTTGTAAAATATTCGAATATTAAATTATTCGAATAGTCCCAGCCCTACTACAAAATGGGTTAAAAAATTAAAGAGTGCTGCTCCACTCGCAGCGCGTGTTTCATGCCCCGATTCGTCGATGTCATCGCAAGGGTTATTTTTTCATTACTATATGTATTTTTCTTTAACGTCACCCTAAAGTTGCCACCCCCCTCCTTGGAAAAAAGTCTGCGGACGCCCTTGGGGCCCCGTTCATTAGCAGACATTTCGCGTCCCCGTCCGTTTCGATTATTTATTTCGTTTCGCCTGACGCACCGTCATCTTTCCCCTGACCAGTTCCTCCAACGTTAATTATTCCCCGCCATTAGCTTGATTAAGCACAGCGATCTCGGGGGAAGACTGAAAGGTGTGTCGTTTGGCATTAAAGATTACTGCGTGGTTGGTCGACGATTTCGTTTCGAGTAAAGCTGCGTTGTTTGGCTTTTGAATTTTGAACGAGATCTCGGGCGACGAAGGGTGGTTGGGGCCATTCTTCTTCCGGGTACATTCTCGGTTGTTACTGCAGTCGCAGTTCTCAGTCACGTTCAGGGAGATTCTGTGTGCGAGGGTGGCGAGGATCACCACAGATCGATTTCCTCGACCGTTCCTGCTGCGTTCACGTATGAAGTGACAGACACTTCTCTGCGATACTCGCACGTGTGCGCGCGTGTAGGGGGTCGTTCGATTATGAAGCAAGGGGTGCTCGCACGCTTTGCTCTCCGTTGCGACATTCCCGTCCCTTCATCAGCGACAGAGCTTCTCCGGCTTTGTTCCTTGAATTCTTTAGGCACTCTCTTTGAAAATAATTTGTAGTAAAAATTTTTTTTTAAAATAAGCTGCTATTAACCCTTCGTTGACACACCTATATTTCTACCAACTTTGACATACCTGGGTGGCTCAGAGCCAGAGCAATTTTTGAACGACTGCCATTCTCATCCAAAGAATCCAGTCGTTATGAAAAACATCGTGAGTCATTGTCAAGGTCACTAGAATGTATTCCGATAGTTTTTTTTATTGAAATTTTATCACAGTTTTTGTGGAAAAATTCTACATTACCATATGTCGAGAAAAAAACGAAGAAAATCTTCAAAAAATTGTAACTTTTACAAATTTTAATATCAGAAGCTAAAAATCTACAGATTTGTTGTTCAGATATAATATTTTGAGAAGAAAAATAGTTTATTGTCACGTCCCGCGTGAGGTCTTTAGGAACGATGACTATAGGCGGGGGGGGGGGGGGGGAGGAAGATCAGGCGCGAATCTTGAATCCAGCACTCTGAGGATTTCAAAGGAAGTCAGGCGCGAATCTAGAATCCGGCACGCTGAGGATTTTAAAGGAACCCAGCCGCGAATCTTTAATCCTGCACAGTGAAGTTAGAAGAAGATCAGGCGTGAATCTTAAATCCGACACTCTAATCGACCAGGGAAGGTTTAAAAGGTGAATGGTATCCGGGGGACACCCGTTAGAGCATTTATTTTGGTTTGGCCTGGTAATTGGGTTTAACGTTGCATTCCCATAAGAAGTCACGCGTAATATTTCCGCGAAATCTGTCTAGGCATACGGCTGTACACGGCCCCTGCAAAAGAACGTTGGTAAACACTGCCAAGCACTTTCGCGTTCGCGGACTCGGATCAGCTGTTGCTGCAGTTTGTTTTGGTTTTGGGGACTTCGTACCCGAAGAATATACACAATAGCTCGAAGTGTGATTTAAGGGGTCATCCTGGTTAGATCGCCGATAAATTCAGCGATTTTCAGGAATTTATTGCGAAGACAGGAATTATAGTAATGGAATAAAAAAAATTTCTATCGATTAAATTACATTTCTGCAGTAAATAAAAAATATAACAGTTATAAAATTATTGCTATTAAAATGGTTTTAACGGCGATTTTGATGATGTGTTTCAAAATTCATACTAGCTACTATCCGTACTAGAATAAATGATTTCTCCTTAAAATTAACAAAATGGCGGTCAAAATACAAGAATCAATGTATTTCGGCTGTGTTTTCTGTGCTATTTTCGATTTTAAAAGTAGGTTAGACTCAACAGAAATACTTGATTCTAGTACCGGCCAGAGGCATAGGTGTGCAGAATAAGCAGTTCGATTTATAAAGCAATCGGTTCGATGAATTTTGAAATTTTACCTGCACCGTGTGAGAAAATGACGTTCCGAGAAAAACGCGTTCAAAGTTTTCATCTATGGTCGTCGAGCCGCTGCGCTTCCTACAAAATGCCTATGTAGAAGCTAAAATAATTGGAATTTTTCAATGAAAATTTAACAGTACATTCTTGAAGATATATACTTTCGAAAAATGTTAAAAAAAAAAAATCGATTTTTTCAATAGCAATAATTTTATAACTTTTATATTTTTTATTTACTGTAGAAATGTAATTAAATCAATATAAAAAATTTTTATTCCATTACTATAATTCCTGTCTTCGCAATAAATTCCTGTAAATCGCTGAATTTATCGGCGATCTAACCAGAATGACCCCTTAAGAAATAAGTCGCAGTAGGCCTTCCGGGGTTTTTATGAACGGTACGTCTATTATTAGACGTGTTTATGTCGCGTACACCGAATATTCTTCGCAATTAGATTTCTGGGGTCTTTATGGCTGTGAAGGCAGAACACTCAACCCGTCGGATGGATTTTGGGTGTTTTAATAGGAAACGGCTTGGACTCGGTGCGTCCTAAAGAGGGGAGTGAGACGTGGTCTCGATTTAAGAGGGTTTTGGAACGAAGGACTTGTTTGAATTCAAGTATGAAGGAGGGATTGGTGCCTCGTAGGGCGAATAAGCGACGGTGGTTTCGTACCGACCATCTTGGGATGGGGACCGCTAGGGTACATCGTCAAGGCGGTCAGCGATTGGGGAATACAGTAATTCCCCGTTATGAGCCCGACGAACGGGGCTGGCGGCGGGCTCATAGTGGCTTGCGGAAATGATTCTCTCTTTCGTACCCGACGGCAACTTCGTGTCTGACTCTTTCGTTTTCTCTCGCTCGTTGTCCGGTTCTCTCATTCTCGTCCGTAGGCTTCCAAGAAGTGGTGGGGATAGTCGCCGGGCTGTCAACGGGGGAGAAAAACGGGCTCATAACGGGGAATTACTGTAGTAGGTAAGAGTTGATTCTGAGGGACTTTGGTGGAGTGGGTTTGAGATTTATGATAGACTTTGGAACAACATTGCGCGAAAAATAGTGGGACGTCACATTATAAGTCGGCTTTGGAGAAATGGTATTTATTTTGTATATAAAAGGTGCAGGCGTCAAAATCAGCTTATGGGTGTCTCACACCCAGAGTATCAACGAAGGGTTAAAATGCATTAAGGGGGGACGCCTACCTAGAGCGGTCGAAACAATGCGCTTCTTTGGGATTTTTTTCTAGAAAAACCGTTACACTTTTAGTAATAACTATTAGTCTGTTGTTAAGAGTACATCTAAAGGACAGTTCAGTATTTTTTACGTTAAAGAATATTAAAAGATTTGAGAGTTATAGGTGATGACCGGGATGTTTTTTTTTTTTTTTTAGTGTTTTGCGGTGACCATCGTAGTTCGTAGCAGGATTATCTGAAATAAAAAAATTCGAATAGTTTTTGGTAGAGTATGAAATTATCTAGGCGCTATGGGGCCCGATTTTGGAAAAATTATTTTGAGACAAAATGGCAGCGCTGCAAAGTTGAACCCTCGATTTTCATAAAAAAAGTAGTTCCTTTCTTGGCGTGTAAAAAAAAAAACTAAGCAGAAAAAAAAGAAATCCCTCCAATAGCGCCTAGATTTTGGACCCTAAAATAAGTCCACAATGGGGCAAGCAAATCGGTTCATTAATTTTTTAGTTATGTTGGTCACCGAGTTCGAAAACATGGTTTCGAGATAACCGCGTTTAAAGTTTTGGGTCTAGGTTCGAGCGCTGCGTCGAGCACTTTACTTAGACACGCATAACTGTGTCAATTTTTTTCGGATTGATGTGAAATTTTCAGGGAATATTTTTAAGGTGTTGTACTTCAAGAAAATGTTGAAATCCAAAAATCGATTTTTTGAAGCCTTCTAGGTAGGCGTCCCCCCCTTAAATAGGAAAAAAGTAATTTTGATACCAGGCTAAATGACTGCCTTAGAAGAATCCCCTTATATGATTAAAAATAAAAGCGTGAGGGCGTAAATATTGAAAGGTCCTTTTTATGTTAATATTTATAATGCTCTACGTATTTTGATACATTAGTTTTCGCATCCCACTTGATCGCGAGAAGTCTAATCCCACAATTCAAAGATCTAACCAGATTAAAAGTCAAGACAAAATCGCTGTTCAGCAATTAGTTTTTGCATAACTTTTAGTATTCAATATTTACGCCCCCACGCTTTTATTTTTAGTCGTATGAGGGAATTTTTCTAAGGCGGTCTTTGAGACCGCTATCAAATTTACTTTTTCCCCTTTTAATACATTTCAATAAAAGTTTATTTTTAAAATGAAATTATTTTACTATAAATTATTTCACGCTTTTCAGTGAAAATAGTGTATTGTCATCGGAACTGCGTATGTGTGCAAAGTTTCCAGTCGATCGGATATGTGGAAGTGGGTCAAAATTAGCTTACAAGAAGATTTCACCCTAACAAACTCACAAGTGAAGCTAAATAAATGCTTGCAAAAAAATAAAAGCTTTTAAAAAAAAAAAAGCTTGTAATTACGTTGAATCTGTCATACTACATAATTAATATCCCCGAAGTAGAATTGCAATAAGGTACACTGCGCGCATACACAGTAACTCACAGCTCGCACCCTTATTTTTTCGTATTAAAATCGTGGGCGAAGTGAAACTAATTATTTCTCTTCTAACTTTCGGGTAATTCTTCTCACACTAGTTTACGCACCCGCACAGCCCCACTAATCATTCCCCTGGGCAATAAACGCCCGAAATGCAGCCGCAAATAATTTTCAGAAGCAACAGAACGCGTTGAAAATTGAAAGTAGCAGACAGCGCGCCACAGCGCCGCCGGAGCGATCCTGTGATGCGCGCGCAGCCAGCTCGTACGCGTCCACGGCGCGTGGAGGGGGAGAGTGCGCGTTGGTGATCAGTAGCACACTTTCGTTGACCGAGGAAAGTGTGCTAGCGGCCGTTCAGTCGGATCGTTGTTGAAGCAGGAAGGTGTCCGCGCCACGAAGAAGGGAAAGAGACGTGGAGGACCCTCCAGGAAGCTCGCCGCGGTAGAAACGGGGACATCGGCTAGGAGGCACAAGTTCGCCTCTGCTCGATCGAGGTGGGGTGTTACTGTACAGCCGAGAGGTTCGAGAAAGTGGCGTGCACGCGTCGAAGGAGCACGGAGAGAGGACCATTATCTCCCTGAAGCTACCAGCGCGACATTGACCGTGACAGAGAGGACGAGCGACCCCGCGACTGGGTCGAAGTAGCGGTGAGGATGACCCGGGGAGTCGCGTGTCGACGTGATCCTTTGGCTCCGGGAGGCGGGCGGGGTGTGAGGGGGATGAATCACTGAGGCGGCTTCTGACGTGCCAAACAAAGGGGGCGAGGGCGATCGAAGTCGCGGGACTGGCGGCGTTGAGCGAAGTAAGGGAGTAGTATCTTTAAGTTTGCGTCGTCGGGGGATCAATCTCGACGTGCGTCTAGGGTTTAACGCGTTATTGCGGGTGGACGAGGCTTGAGATGGGGGTTGGATAGCTGGGGATGCTTCAAGATGGCTGCTTTTATTGTGAACTCGATAATAGTTAATAAAATGGGTCATGAATAAATAGGTCATATACCCAACGGTCATTCAGCCGAGACTGTCTGCAGTTCCTTCGTTTCCAGGTCCCATAGACACTACACCGTGATGAGCAGGAACGAGAATGGCATCTCCCTGGCGACGCCACCGGCGATACACGTCGGCCCCATCGTCAACCCGACCACGAACGAGACGATCTCGATCGTGATTCCCCTGTCGGCTCAACTGACCACCGTCAGCAGCCAGAAGATCGAGAAGGCCTGCAAAGACTGCAACAGCAAAGAGGCTAAGCAGCCGCACGCTAGCAGCAATGTTTCTCGCTTGAGGAACGACAAGACCAAGGGTTGCCCCTATTCAGGGTGCACCAGGTACGGCCGGGCGTTCTCGAGGGCCCACGACCTCAAGCGTCACATAGCCCGGCATGAGATGAGGAAGGAGAAGCTGTCTGACTATGAGAAGTCCAAGCAGCAGCAGGTAGTGAAAGAGGCTGTCGAAAGTATAGGGAACGGATCGACGGAGAGGCAGTGGGTGGAGGATGGAAGGGACACCTGTGGCAAGTCCTACTGCTGCCCACACTGCAAGAAGAAGTACACCAGCGAGGGCAAGCTGAAGGCGCACATGGCATCTCATGAAAAGGTATTCGAGGATCTTCATAGTGGATCTCCTAGGTGGATTTCCGGCTTTATGCGGGCATGTACATAGAAATACGAGTTTTCTGGGAGTACAAATGGGGAAAAATGAATTCCTCCCTAGGACGTTAGGTCTACCTAGACCTGGGTTGACCAACCTGGTGGCTCGCGAGCCACCGGGGGCCCCTCCGCCTAGCTGCCACGCTGAACGGCCCCCCTCCATACCGACCAGCCTCTTACGATCGCAGTCGAAAAGAGAAGGAAAGAAGCAGGAATTCACTGCGATCGTTAGAGTCTGGTCGGTATGGAGGGGGGCCATTCAGCGTGGCAGCAAGGCGGAGGGGCCCCCGGTGGCTCGCGAGCCACCAGTTGGTCAACCCAGGTCTAGGTAGACCTAACGTCCTAGGGAGGAAGTCATTTTTCCCATTCGTACTTCCAGAAAACTCGTATTTCTATGTCCACGCCCGCATAAAGCCGGAAATCCACCTAGAAGCTAAGCTATGCTATGCTACGTTTAAAAAAAAATAGCTTCAATACATTCTTATGGAACCGTTTTCACCAAAAGCGAAGCTAAAACACAGCTAGCATAGCATAGCATGCCTTAGCTTAGCTTAGCTTCCAGGTGGATTCCCAGCTTAGCGGTGTTGGCATTATTAGTCTGCCCTGGGAATACCCCAAACTGTGGGATATCATTTTTAAGATGTCATTCTTCCCCACCGTTCACAGTTTGATCTTCCTTCTCATCACTACTAACCCTACTAGCATTTCTAGTTGGTCCACAGTATCCCCAAGTTAGGGGATATAGGGTCATCAAGATCCCAGCAATAAATGCTGCTAGGGAACTGTAGATACCCAACAGTACTTTCATCATCCTCGTGTTCCATGTTCCCTAGGCGACAGGGAGGAACGTCTGCGCCCTGTGCGGGGCCTGCTCCAGAGACGAGGAGGATCTTCAGGAGCACATGAAGCAGCACACGGCGAACATGCTGGAGGCGCAGACAGCCTTAGAGAAGGACGGGCCGCTGTCCCAGAAGGACCAAGCGGACAAGGAGGACGATTTCCTGTTGGAGGAGATGCTGCTTATCAAGAAGAACCCGCGTCGGCCGTTGCAGGCGGAGAAATCGAGCGGGGCGTCCAAGATCAGATGCGATTACTGCTCGAAGACCTTCAAGACCAAGTGGACGCTGAGCTCGCACGTGGCCGCGCACGAGGGACGGTACCAGTTCGACTGCAGCCAGTGCGGCAAGAAGTTCGTGAGGAAGAGCCACTACGAGGGGCACGTCAGGTCCCACGAGGCGGCCAGGCCCTACGTGTGCGAGCAATGCGGCAAGACGTTCAAGGAGCTGAAGCACAGGAAGGAGCACACCAGGAGGAAACACCCCACCAATCAGAACGCCATACAGACTCTGCTTGACAGCATCAGCCCCTGCGGCTCCGAGGAGCTGCCCGTCGACCAGACCAAGTTCACGCTCCTGATGCCGGTCAACTTCTCCGTGTAGAGATCAACCTTCGCGTTCCCACACTCGTGGAGAGACCAAGAGGACCGGGCGGAAAGTACACTGTGAGGGAGGATCTGGGTACACCCTGTGGAACACTTTGGGGCTACCCAAGGGGATTCCCAGCGGTGCAGCCTAAGAAGAGGTCTCTCGCGCCACGGTTTTCTATCGTTGCGATTCGTTTCGTTCTAGCTCGATATCTTTCATCGCGGCAACTCTCTCGATCCTGTCACGCTGACTCGCAGTGTACAGAGTCCCAGAATGTACAGTCTCGCTGTAACTATCACTTGTAACTACCACTGTACGCTTAAGACAGATTATAATTGCACAGAATTCACGGCAGGCAGTTATTCGATGGCGCTGCGTAGTTTTATTTGCATCGGACCTATTTGTTCTAATAGATCGAGGTCTCCTCCCCGCTCAGACCTCCAGTAGGAACATCAAAGCTGAACGAACCTCTGTCCAATCGCGAAACGATAATCGAAGTATTTGCTTTGTTTCGCTGCCTCGAGCGCCCGTCTGACATTTGTAGTTTTATTAAATTTTTAACCCACAAGCCCTTTGAGTCAAGGTTTTATCGAGAATGGTGGAGATGAGGTTTGAAAGCTGAGAAAAGACGCGCAAGACAATCGCTGTGGCGGGATTTTATCCCGTTAAGGGCCAGGGGAGTCCTTTGTTTACCCGTTTACTTTTAAATGAGCCTGAACAAACGGCAGAAGCTACCGACCAGAAGATGCGAGCAACCGGAACAACTGTTAAAAGAGTCGGAGAAAACCTCCTGCGATGTCCAGAATGCTCAAGGCTACGAGCTGGACACCCTCCCGCCGGAAGTTCTGGAGATGGTGTTGCGGTTGCTGCCACTCCACGACGTGGCTACTTCTGTACGCTTAGTCTCCAGGTGATCTGCTCTGCGCCTTAGCAATGGTAACTGAGGAGTCGCGCCAAACTGACTGGAGGAAGCGCGCAGGGCTTGGGACTTTAGGAGTGGCTATAATACAGAGTATCTGCTTTGCAAGTAACATTCAAGGTACCAAGTACCTTGGTCTCCACATTTAATTGGAGAAAGCCCTCCACTCACTTTGGGCAGTTACCAAACAACGAAACTCCTGTCCCTGAATCTCCATTCGAGGAGCAGAGGTGTGTATGGCTAACGTTTATCAGACATTGCTCGACGGTGGCTGGGGCAGTATTGAACGGCGCGTTCCACGCGGCTGGTGCGAGAATAGAGGCCCTGATGGTCCGTGTGGACGTTAGGATGAGGAGCACGAAGTCAGACACGGAGCTGGTGGCCTGCAGCAAAGCCTTGAACGCGTTGGAGGTGATCAGAGCGCAGTACAAGATGCTGAGGGCGGTGACCTGGCGGTGCACGCACCCCCCTACGAGGAGACAATCGTTCCCACGGCTCTGCTTCTATGCAGGCGGTTTGCTCGACAATTTGAACGAGCTGCTGAGCCGCGTGGCCAGGTTCCACCACTCCGTCGTCGGCCCACGTACCGCTGACTCCAGTGTGGCCTGCTTCTCAGCGGCCTGCAAAAGGTTCATGAACTTCTTCGAGAAGGTCTCCGAGCGCAGAGTGAACAGGTGATTCTCGTACTTAACGCCTTGGCTGGGCGAAGTCTTCACGCGGATATTTTAGGGCAGCAAATGTCTCAGAACCCCGGAGTGTATAATCTTCGAAATTTTAATTTCTATATTCCATTAGATTTCCTGGTGGAAATTGATTCAAAGTCCTCGCATTATTTTTAATTATACGAGAGAATCACGTATGATTGAGAATATAGAAATTTAAACTGTCCCGCCGCTAGGAGCAAAGCTCGCGTCGCGCACGCGCGAGCTTTTGAACGGACCGACATTGCATTTCAATTACCAAATGAATATATATGAATGCAATATTGAGTTAAAAGGGCTGAATACGTAGAAGTACCACGTATCCACCATTTCCGATTCAATATACTTTTCCAAGTATATCCAAATGAGAATGAATTATCCCGTAACATCGATAGATCAGCATTGGTCTCTGGATGCAAAATCGTAGACGTTCTGGACTGCCTCATGGAGGGTCGCCAGGTGTTATTCTTTCAAATAACACCGGACAGAAGAGGCGCCAGCGGGACCGTTGGCATGAAGCTGAGATACGTGATGAAGCGTGCTTGGTTTACTTGCTTGGAGGTGTCGAAGAACGCCGAGGAGAATTCTTGGAGGGACGAGCAACGGTTCATGTATCTCAGGCTGCGCCGCTTGGTGGGCAGCGTGAACGAGCACCTCTTCGAGAGCCTGCATTACGAGCACGAGCTACTTCTGCAGGTGAGAGGGAGGAGAAAGAAAAGGAGGGGGTTACCTGGTCTGTGAGACACTTCTTCTTCCCCTTCAGATACCACTGACGCTCCCGTCGAGGCCTCCGCCCGCTTCCACCTACTCGGGCTACGGAGAGTACGGCGGTCAGTTCTTTTATTACGGGAACATGAACAGGTACGCGTACGAGAGCAAATTCATGCATACCTTGAACACCGCGGCCGTGACGCTCGAAAGCCAGCAACAGGTCCGGGAACCGCCATCCTTCGACTTGGTCTTCGAAATCGAATTGAAATGCACTCCGGAGTTGGCGCCACTTGCCATTAGGGCGGTTCTGAAATCGGACGAATTCGAGGCGTACGAGGCGAAAACCTTAAGGCACCAGCAGCTGTTCCTGAGGATGAGCGTGGCGTGTCCAGCCTCCACGGCTAATCGATTGCCCGGGAATTTCGTCTGGGAGCTACGCAGCCCGAGGCGCACCCGACGAAATTCCTGAAACAGACTCGTCTCCGTGGAATCTCGTGTACAGAACAGAATCGTCCCGGAAATTATATATGCGTCTTACATTAACTTTTAATCCGTTAGATATACATACATACGAGATATTTAATAGTAGTTATTAGTAGAGAAGTAATAAAGAAGACGTATGCGGAGTACACACTTTTATTTACACTATACCTTCCAAGTATCAAAATTAATTGGTAAGAGACATTTTCGAGGGAGCTTCCACGTTGTCTACGATCGATTGCGGTATCCACGCTGCGTTGTTCAACTTCTTGGCACGCTTCTCCAATATGCTGTAGGCGAAATGGTTCACGAGAATCCCTTTGGGAAGCGCTATGCCTTGAAATCTGTAGAGATTCTCCCCTTCGGCAAGTCTATGCACGGACGCGATCGTGCAGCGGCCTACTAGAAGCGTGTTGCCCACCATTGGTCCCTTGCTAATGTCTATGTGATCTCCCACTCTGTACAGCGTAATCTTCTCGTCGTTGGCTTTCGCGATGTCCGGTATCTGCTGAGACTTAAACGGATTGTCCTGGAACATGTCCAGAGCTACGCTTTCTATGGTCTGCAGTCTCTCGATCGGCAGCTCCTGATTGCACAGCTTGACGAACTGGGCGGACATCGCGCGCATTTCTGTGCCGGTGGGTCTCCAATCGGGTAAATCTATATACGCGTCGTACACAAAGCTGCCCGACTTTATGTTCGGCACCGGGAAACTGTGCAAGTGGACTTTTATCTCCGACTTAAACGCGGAGTCAATAACGGCGCCTAATATCAGCGAACATGTTCGCCAAAATGCAGTGTTCACTATATTGTTCATCGGAGTCAGCAAGTTTAGCAGCCTCAGCGTGCAGTTGGCTGTTAGAGGTTTATGCATGTCCCACGGTGCCTCGTCGACCAAGGCGATGGCAGAAACTTTTGTAACGCCTTCCTTGATGTGTTTAGCGCAGTCAGCTGGCGTCGATATGTATTTGTTCATCACGAGGGTGACCTCGTCCACGGGAGATTGATATTTAATTTCTATCTTCTCTATTCTTCCTAGAGCGGAAATCTGTTTTTGCTTTTCTTCTTCGAACAGCAAGTTCCGCCTCTCCTTGGCTTCGGCATTTGATAGCACGCTTGTGTATCTCGATTGCACGCTTGCTGTTTGTAGCTTGAAAGCCTCGAAGCAGAGGCTTCTGCACCTAAAATTTGAATAAAATATTTTACTAATTCTGTTCACGATATCCTGTGCTTCCACAAATAATTTATAAACCTACCTTTGAAACATCTTGGAGCGTGTAAGAGATAAGCTTTCCGAAAGGAGATATCGCAAGGACAACTTTGCGGAAGAGGACTACATGCACCGCTAAACTTAATGTTTCTGCGTTACGTCGCAGCTGTTAGTTGACCATTAAAGGGCATCTGGAAAAAATAATGCTGGCTATAAATATCGCTGTGTGTCGTTTAAACATCAAGTTCATTTGCTCATCTAAGCACGACTAATTCTCATGTGTTATCAAAGTTACAGGTTAGACACACCTGCGACCTACGGATTACCTAAATTTACCGAGCTCTGGCCGAGGATAAAGCTCATGGCGTTTCGTACACTTCAATCAGTTACTTATGTACTACTTTCGAAACGATTATCAGTGTATTTCAACAGGTTTTCTTATCATCTTTAATTAAACAAATACGGAATCTCAACAAAGTTGGTAAAGTAGCCGCTATAAACAGCTGATCTGTTTCACCATTAGAAACGGCCTTAAAGACCGTTCATTCATTTCGCGACGTAAAGGCAAATATTCATGAATTTTATACGAAATATTCTTCTATTTTAAGCGAAACAATTTCTATTCAAGGGAACACTTAATTGTTGTAATTGAGGGCGATATAATTAGCTCGTTCGATCAGTACAGGGTTCGAAACAGAATAATAAACCCAAACCTAACCTAGCTTATTCAATTGTGGCGTCTTCTCACAGCAAACGTTTGTTCTGTATTGTGCATTCGTATTTAGTGGTCAGAGCCTCAGGGTTGCCAGATTAGCCGGAATTCCGCCATTTGGGCTACTTTTCTAAAGCAACTGGCGTTCAAAAATTGAAGTTGGCCCGTGGTTTTCGTTTCAAAATTTATGAAAATCTCCTGAAATATGGAAGAGAAATCTGTGAAAAGGTCATTATCAGAAACTGCAGGTTTTTAAATATAAATTGCGACTCGAAAACAGGAACATATAATTTATATTTATTTTATTACAAAAACGGAAAATTCCTATGGTCGTGGGCTCGAGGGATTTGGACATAAGTGGAATTCGCCCAATATCGACCAGGGTTGCTTTGGCCGAAATTTCGATATTTGGGCTGCCCAGGACCAAATGGAAGTCCTCTTGATAATTAAAATTCACACAACTAATAACTCTTATTGCTGTAGAAATTTTAATATTACGAAAAACATGATCTCTAATTTTAAGTCCGATATTATTTATAATGCTTATATAAAAGAAAATGATACCGAAGAAGCATTAGAATTTTTCTAATATCTTCTAACAAGGAAACATACCGAACACGGAAATTCAAAAAATTCTGAAACTTTGTGAATATGTAGGGGATTTTTGTAAGTATTTTTATTTTATAAAATAGTTTATCATTGTTGTGTTAAAACGTTAATTTTAATTTTCACATCAGCTATATTGAAATTCGTTTTTGTTCAAATAAAGTTTATTTGTTGTATCTAAAAGAAATAAAGAAACCAGTTCCAGAAAATATTAAGAAAATATTTAATCGTCCTTTTCATTTAAAATATTTGAATTTTTGCGCTTTTGGGCTACTTCTCCTGCGCGATCTGGCGGCTCGACATTAAAACCATCTGGCAACCCTGCAGAGCTGTGTCCTTCAGCCGCGCACGCAATAAGCGGCAAATAGTCACGTGGCCGTAGAACGTAATCATCACATAACATCGCGAAACTCTCCCCTTACCTTGCGTTAGACGTGGTGAAAAGTCCGATCACCATAATCGTCAACGATTTAGACACTAATCCGTTGCGTTTGAACAATCGACCACCAAGTTATGCAGAATTAACAACCGCATTGGATTCGTCTCCTTTCCCAAATGACTCGCCCGCGTCGGCACGATGTTAATGTTTTGCCCGACTTGCGGCAACGTGCTCCGAGTGGAGGAAGCTCTGGCAGGTCTGCGTTTCGCGTGTAACACGTGCCCTTACGTGTTCAACATCGCAAGAAGAGTGAGCAGCCGCACGTACCCGAAGCTGAAGGAAGTGGACGACGTGCTGGGTGGGAGTGCCGCCTGGGAGAACGTGGACTCCACGGACGAGAGGTGCCCGAAGTGTGCCCACTCGCGGGCATACTTCATGCAGATCCAGACGAGGTCTGCCGACGAGCCAATGACTACGTTCTACAAGTGCTGCAATCCCCAATGTGGTCACAACTGGCGAGAGTAAAGGTATCCCCTAATTGCTGAAAAACCCTCGTCGGCCCTCGAAGATGCTTGAACCTTTCTGTTTTATAGGCACAGTCCCGTTTCGCGCGCTGCGGGCGGAGGACATTCTTGGACATGGAGCACTTGGGTCCAATGAAGACGGTGATGGAAGGAGTCTCGGAGGATTTGGAGATAACGAACGATCCATCTAATAGCCATTGGGTCTGTAAAGGAAAGAGAAGCTTGGCGGTAGCTGCGAACCTGCTGCGGCAGAATAAAATCATCGCGATCCCGACGGACACTGTGTACGGTCTCGCTGGCATCGCGTCGCAGGCCGATTCCATTCAGAGGCTGTACGAGATTAAGGAGCGCAGCGAGAGCAAACCTCTGTGCATTTCCGTCAGCGGGGTGGATGACATAGAAACCTGGGGCGTGGTAGATCACCTTTCGCCCCATTTATTGCCGGCGATATTACCCGGGCCATACACAGTCGTCTTAAAAAGAAAGCCTGCTTTAAATCCTTCCTTGAATCCCGGCATCGACACCGTAGGCATAAGGGTTCCAAGGTTCAAGTTCATACGCAACGTCGCTTACTTAGTCGGGCCTATAGCGCTGACGAGTGCTAACAGAAGCAGCGAACGGAGCTGCTTGGCTGTGAATGAATTCGCAGAGCTGTGGCCCAAGTTAGGTGGAATATTTCACGACACAGCGATCAGGAATCGCGGGTACCCGCAATCGCGGAAGGGATCCACGATAGTCGATCTATCTTGCCCAGGTCGTTACAAAATCGTGCGTTCCGGAGTTAATGCGTCCGCCCTTATCTCTACTTTATGCAGATATGGACTGAAACCCTTCGATTCGGATTAAACGCTGGGTCATTCGCATCGCAGTGTCCGAATCGCATTTGTATTTTTATAAGGCGGCGTCGACCGGTAGCACGACTTATTAATAATTTATTTTTATAGGATTTAGATAACTTTAGTTACGAAAACAGTAAATAATACATTAATAGTTCGAAGATATACGAAGTATGGTTCTGTTTTTTATTCGTTTAATTATCAGTGTGTACAGAGAATCCTTAGCCGAGGATTCTAATTTATTACAAATAGGTCCACGGGGTGGCATTATAGTAACAAACTTCCAGCGACATTTTCTATCCTGAGGTGTCGCCTCCGATTACATGCATGAAGAAGTCACTGATGAGTACATCATTGCCTGTGCAAGTCCTAACGTTTGTATTGTCTTCTTGACGAGATATATATCACATAATATTGTCGTAAAATGTCATCATTTTACTCGCTAAATGAGATACGAATATTTCTAAAGTATTTGTTGAACAGAGGCGCGGGGCTAACCGTTTAAAACTAAATAAATAATAATTTACTTAATTTAAAACACCAGCTTTCAGTGTAGGACTAAGAGAAGTCAAGTCAGTCGAGGTGATAACATTTCACGAGCCGCGTGTTATCGTTATGCAGTCTATATGCACCAGAAAATGCGCATCATTACATTCGTTATATTTCTAGTGCATTTACCTTTGAGATTTCCAGCAAACTGCCCCGAGTACGACCGCGGGTCATTCGGTAAAAAAAAAAAACCTGACGAACGAAATGCATTTAAACACCTTTGTTACACCGAGACAACGGTGTAGCACAGCGCAATGTACTTCCGCGTGTACATATGCCACGTGTAATTCCTAGCAGAGTTACTAATGACTTCATCCGATAAAAAAAGATGCGTCTTAGGCGAGGTAAATTGCCCACATCTACCTTTCTTGATCGTCGACAGCGACGCGCAATTAAAGAACAATAAACGGTTTAAAAAAAAAAACGCAACGCCTTTCTGCTTTTAAATAAATTTATAATTCTTCGTACGATGCTAACTGAATCGCGCCAGAAGAAATATATTAATGATTTAAAAAAGAATTTTGAAACTTTAAAAGCGTCTACCAAGTGGCGCATTCCCTTGCATTTTATTTCCGAATTTTTATTTCCGTCTACACATGTATTTATCTGCTACGCTGAGAATTTACATGTTCCGTGTGTCATTATCACAATACTGCGTTGTCGATTGCTATCAGTTAACGTAGGTCAGCTCGCGTTGGACTCTGGTACGCGTATACTTTCGATAAATAATTAATAAAATCGCGATCGTATAATAAATAATATAGCTACACGCTAAACGCGCGCGCATAGATGTGGCGACACAGCGCGGTTCTCACGGGTCTGTGTTCCTTAACTGGCCCACTCGATCATCATTCAAAGTCCGACAAAACGTACCAACTCACTCCGCGGTTGCAGTTTTAAATAGAACTCCTTTTTAACTTCACGAGCACACAATCAACACACCACCTCGCACACCAGCGTTCCAATCATTTACCATGCAAATACAATTAATCGTCTTTACTTACTCTTTAATTCTAAATTGTAAATGTCTATTCTCCCCTGTTCGCGACGCAAGTCAGTCTAATCGTCTTTCGTAGAAAACATCCCCACGGCGCCCTTCTTGCCCTCGCTCCGAAATATCCCCACCAAGCTGCTCCTCAGCCTCGCGTAGATCTCTTTGCGAACGGTGGCTGTGAACTTCGTGGCCAGGCAGCCGATGGCAGCGGTGGCGAAGATTAAATTATAGAACAATACTAGCTTGAAGTTGCCCAGCCATTCGATGCGCCCAAAGTCGCCGAGCAAGTCGAAGTTCGTCATACCTGAGGATGCATAGCGTTGGTATTAAATAGGGCTGGGACTATTTGTCGAATTTTTCGGTATTCGAATACTTCAGTTGCTTAATTATTTGGCGAATATAATTCGAATACTATTACAATATTTAAGTATTCGAATACTGAAATATTCGAGTAGAATTCAAATACTTAAATATTTGAGTAGTATTCGAATACTCAAATATTCGAGTAGTATTCGAATACTTAAATATTCGAGTAGTATTCGAATACTTAAATATTCGAATAGTATTCGAATACTGAAATATTCGAATGCTATGAATAAACTTCGAATATTTTAGTATTCGAATACTTAAATATTCGAGTAGTATTCGAATACTTAAATATTCGAATATTTAAGTATTCGAATGCTACGAATAAACTTCGAATATTTCAGTATTCGAATACTTAAATATTCGAATATTTCAGTATTCGAATACTTAAATATTCGAGTAGTATTCGAATACTTAAATATTCGAGTAGTATTCGAATACTTAAATATTCGAATAGTATTCGAATACTGAAATATTCGAATGCTATGAATAAACTTCGAATATTTTAGTATTCGAATACTTAAATATTCGAGTAGTATTCGAATACTTAAATATTCGAATATTTAAGTATTCGAATGCTACGAATAAACTTCGAATATTTCAGTATTCGAATACTTAAATATTCGAATATTTCAGTATTCGAATACTTAAATATTCGAGTAGCATTCGAATACTTGTAAACTATTCGAATATTAAATTATTCGAATAGTCCCAGTCCTAGTATTAAACAGACGCAGGGTGTATTCGGCTTCTAAGTTGCAAGATTTACCTAATATCCGTGATAGCAGTGGTAGCGCAGAGCTGAGTACAAGAAGAAGGGCGCAATTTGCTATGAGGTGCGTGAGAGGCGTGGAATGAAACCTTGGCTGGACGCTCCTAACACCCGGAAGAGTGTACAGGCCTATCGCGCTTGTCACTGCTAAATACAGGATCACCGCCACCTCCACGGTTGCCCCGATGGGGCCGAGCTTCGATAAAGAACTGATGCCCAAAGTGAATTGCTGAAATTCGAACGGATCGTTACGCTAAGTGAACTTCGCCGCGAAGCAGAGACGAAGCGAGACTAACCCTGGTGCTTAGAGGCAACGCCTTTATGCCAATAAGTAGCTCTATGGTGTTCTGAACAGCTAGCAGGGCTGTGGCAGTGGAAAGCATGAGTAACGCTAGCATGGCCAGAGGATAGAGCAAGGTGCGTCGAACCCACCAGGTCCGCCTCTGCTGGTCCAGTACGCTTCTTCGATTCTGGACGTCTTCTAATCGCTGGGACAGGCCGCGCTGCAGAGCACCGTTCCTTAAGCACATCAGGCTTGGATTCACATTGAGAAGCTCGTCGTCCTCGAGCACTGAACCGTAAGCTGGTATGGACATCGGCACTGGTGAAACGTACGATTTTCCAGTGGCCTTCGCGTGCTGCAGCCTGCGTTTTGCAACAGACTCGTGAAACATCTGCGCGGTGGGAAGAAAGAAAGGAGACGAGCGGCCGCGACCTACCTTCTTCGAATACAATCCTCCTCCAATCGGTACGCGAAAAATTCCTCGTCTAAATTCTTTAGGAACTGTGGTTTCACAAGAAACGACCCGACCACTCCAAACAGCCGAACGAATCCCATCGGTGTGCATACTGCAACAAAGTGTCGAGTAGTCCCGTTGTGACATTTGTGACATTGATCGAGCGCGACGCTAGCAATTCTGAACAATGGCGCTGTACTTACGCAATAGCATAACAACTCCGACGAAAGAGACGCAGGAGTAGAGGAAGGGTAAATAATAACTCCATAAGTCTGGAAAAGAAGGAAGGCTTGTTATAATCTGCGTAATGTAATTGTGAGAGAGGCGAGAATTTTTATTGGCTTACTGAGCAACGTGTGCAGGCTGGACTTCTGATAATCTATGAGTGCAGACAAAACGTACGTTATTCCTAACACAAGGGTTCCCAGCAAACAAAGGACCGTCACAGTCTCATACACTCTAGCCATTACGCCCTACGATCAAGACTAATTAGTACACAGTTTTAGGTGTTTTATTGGAGACGATTAACGGGTGCTGAGTGATAGATACCTTCCTGTATCCGACGAATCCTTCTGACTCCGTGAACAAATAGGCGAACGGCAGGAACACGAAGAGAGACAGGTTTGAGAAGAGGAACACGTGGTTCCATAGACCTAGGCAAAGGAAACGGGGAATTATTAGTTGAGACTTTCTTCACTCTTTGTGATCACGCCTTCCTATAATTAGAAATTAGTCACGTGGGGTTCACTGCACCCCAGGGGACTTTTTGAGTTGCCATTTTCGTATTTTTGAAGCTTTTAAGTTTTCAGTGATAATTGTACATTCGTAATACTCAAACAATCATGCTCTAATAGTCTTTTTCTAGAAATGTAAATTTTGAAATTATGAAATTTGTAGTTGAAAAAATAGTTGTGGGAAGAAGCGATTTTTGGTTCAAATTCCCAAAATTTTTAAATTTCAATATTAAGGTCTATGAATTTTATAGAAATAAAAATATAAACTACTAGAAATTAAGGTCTAAAAATTTATAGAAATAAAAATATAAATTATTCAAAATTCAAATTCACCAAATTTCTAAATTTCAATATTAAGGTCTAAGATTTTATAGAAATAAAAATATAAATTATTAGAGATTAAAATTCACGAAATTTTTAAATTTCAATATTAAGGTCTAAAAATTTATAGAAATAAAAGTATAAATTATTAAAAATTAAAATTCACCAAATTTCTGAATTTCAATATTAAGGTTTAAGATTTTATAGAAATAAAAATATAAATTATTGGAAATTAAAATTCACCAAATTTTTAAATTTCAATATTAAGATCTAAAAATTTATAGAAATTGTGGTAAAGAAAAAAAAACGGCTGGGGTGCGATACACCCCGTGTGACCACGAAGGGTTAATGCGAGTCCTTCGAGTCCTTGATCAGTTTCCGCACCTTGGATCAGGGAGCTATTGAGCCACTTGACGTAGTAGCTGTTGGGGTACAGAATGAGGACTTCGTTGCTCGCGATGGATACTGGAAGCAGCAGGGTTGCCCCGACGGAGACCGCCAGGGCGACGGTGCACAGCCAGAGGCTGATCCTGTAGACGGTCGCCTCATCCTCGTCCACGGAGAAGTAGTCCTCCCGGTCCCTCCGGCGGAATCTCGCGATTAACGCGTAGCTCGAGACATAAAGGACCAGAAACAGCAGGAGAAATATCTGGAAACAGTGGGCACTCTACTGATTAAATTCTGCAGTCGTAAGCACCCGAGCTCGAAATCACCGGCGGCTGATGACCTTTATGTACATCTGATTGTCATAAAACCAAGATACTCGATTTTTATCGTCGCGAGATAAGGGAAGCAGCCGAGATTACTTGTCGCTGAAAACTGCTCGAGCAGGTAGCACTCGCACGTGCAGATCTTGGCTTCCACGAATTTATATTTTTACTCTAAGGAGCGCGAAAAATGTTAAACGATCATGGATGCGTGCCTCCGAACGAAGGCGGCCTGGCCAGCTTTCCAGGCTGGCACGGTGCTAGAATCGTGAAGTAACGTATGTTTTGTTCGAGAATTTTAATTATACGGCTGTTCACCTTATTAGTGGAAGCCCTGGGTCTTTTTTGACCCATTTGCTCATTTATATTACAGCCGCTGGGCCTCTTAACCCAATTGGGTTTTCATTTACTTTACAGTTCTTCTAATTTTGGGGAAACGGCCAAAAACATGAATTAATGTCCATCGTAAAAAATGGGGATGGGTTTCTCGAAGCTTTGCACTTTTTCGTAATTCGAAATTCTCGAAAGCCAGATAAGAAAAGGTATAAAAATTTTGTCTGTGTTTTGTTCAACTAAGGTCAATACAGAATTATGCAAGAATTTTGTTCACTTCCTTTCTTAACCCGCGGTGGGCACACTGGGTCGTTTATGTCCGGGCAAGTTGCCTCTTTTCTTAAACTTCCTTCCGAATTTTTATTTTTCCTAATTAATCCTTTAAACATTTGACTCAAAGAACGATTGTATATTAAAATAGAGACTTGAATAAGTATCCCATAATTTTTTCAGATTTTTTGAAAGTCAAAAACAGTAAAAAAAAAAAAACAGTCTGGACATAAACGACCCAATTTGCCCACGACGGGTTAAAGCGAGATATTCCACCTAAAAAAACCGAATTAGCAAGTTTCCAAAGTGTCAGATTGGAGTTTCGAGAATTTGAAAATTAGCTTCGAACCCACCCCCGTTAGAAACGCGGTTAAAAAGTTAATATAAATCTAGACCATTCAAAGCAACTGAACACGTCGACACTGTGCTTAGGAAGCGCAGTTGCCATTATTTATTAAATCCCTGGGCTATAATCAGGCCTAGGATCGTCCTATAGACCCGTGTGTAGAGTTCGATCCTAATGAAACAGTCACGGAATGTCAGAACAGAACAAAAATACCGTTTGCCAAGCGATTACGGGATATGCGATGCTTTACAAGTGCGCTAGGCTGTTACGAGGAGGTTACACAAACAATGGCAGGATCAACTTCGTCCTTAACGTTGAACTCTGCGATCGATCCAAAATTACAGTTGTGGATCAAATATTGCCTGCGCGCAAGTTGCCCCGTTTCTCTAGGAAATGATATGCTTATAACTTCGTATTTCATCGATTACAATTGCGACAGAGGCGAAACATCTTTTGCATCGGATTCCAATCTCAAATGAAGCATGGTAGAAAATGGTCAAAATTATTTACGGCGAATAATTGTAGTTCTACGATTCCTCGTTAATATTTTAGGCGCCGGAGGTTAGATATGCCGTCCCCCTTTCCATCGAATTCGATAGTTTGCGCAAGATGCAATCTCTATGGCAATTGAAGCCTCACGGATGTATCACTATCAGTTCCGTCCTACCCTGTTCCCCTAAGCGCATCACGTAACAAGCATACAGCGTTTCCTTTCGAACGACGCATAAACAACGTGCACGCAGGCCGTTGACGACGGGAATTATGTATGCTGTATTAGCAGTAAAAATCTTCCAACGACAATTTCAGTACTTAAGTACGTACTTAGTGCTCTACTTATCAAGTTTCTTTGGTTTTACTTTATGGAGTCACTCAGCTTGGCTTCCGAGAGACTCAATATCGATAACTTATCAAGCATGGGTTTCAACATCGGTAATAGAAGAATCAATCGAGTGGGGCACGATCCTATCCCCAATTTATATTCCTTTGTATTTGACCGATAATACCGATAATCTGCATTATCGACATTTATTATCATTAATCCGCATCGTTGAGCTTTGGCAATAAACACGCCTCGAGATTTATATTGCAACGCGGCGATTATGCTTTGTCTGAAGTTCAAAGTTGCAAGATGAGTCTCCGACTTTCGAAGGCTCCTTTGTCAGTAATTAAATACGCATCCACTCCCCGCGGCTATCTCTTGTCTCGATCGGTAATATATACGTTCTGAAACGGTTCGACGGTAGATAAGAATCGGGGCTGAATGAAGTGGGACGACGCCGCGCAGGCAGGCAAGTGCAGAATCGCGATCGTCGTTTGCCATTTCTAAGCACTGCACTCGGTAGCGTTTTAGTTGGCAGGGCTTGTCTGAAAGCTGAGAGTTGGAATGGTCCAGTCGAAGGTGTCCAATTACACGAAACACTCGAGTGCCCGGGATTAGAGTCCAGTCGCGATCAATTGACCTTGTCGATAATAATTTACGAAATCGATCGGTATCGAGATTACCTACGGTCGAGTTGCGTGCCTAGGGAACTCGAGATTAGAACAACGTTAGAGTAAACTGTTCGAAATCCTTTGCATGCCCAAGTTGGCGACGAAGCCGGCGAATAAATTAATCTGACGATACGCAAAAACCTGACGTTAATAAATGGCCGAACGACGAAGTTCAAATGAATTTTGGCAGTGCCATTTCTCGATACTATATCCCCCTTGTCTGCCCCTCGATCTTGCTATTAAAAGTTCGAACTGTATTCGACGACGAAACACCGATGTATTTTATCAGGCTTGCGAGGAAAAAGAAACGTCACGTTGCACTATGGGAAACAGGTGTCCCTGACCCAACGAATGCGCCTTAAGTATTTCTAGATCAAGAGCACCGTTCGCCAGCTCTAAGCGACCGTTTCTACTTGCAGCGCTCAACTACCGATCAAGGGGGCCCTTCCATTCGTCGATCCGATTTCAAGGCGATTCGTGGAAATTTTTTATTTAAACTCTTGAGCGTTTATTTATGAGAACTTAAAGTTGAACGCTCGCGCTCAATTACTTTGGTGCCCTGGCTCAGGTATTTTAAGAGATCTGGGGCCAGTGTCTGAAGAAAATATTCTTGAGAGTGCGAATTTAGGCGACGTAACAAAGAGGAACGAGGAAAAGATCTTACCAGCGCGCTTTTTTACTCCACTTTGAAAATATTGGAAAAGGCAGCGCGCAGGTTTGCGCGAGCTGGATTCCGATCGCTGGAAGACCCAGCCGTGCCCAGTTGGAAACGGCTTTTTTTGCCGCGCGCCGAACGAAGGTGGAAGGAAAAACCGGTCAGGGATCAGAAATACTGGCTGGTCAACGACTTTTGCCGTGAAAGTATTGGGAAAGCATATGCACATCGCGACGACACACCGTGTCTTCCGTTCCAAGATTCTTTCGCGCCTGGAATGCCAAATGATCGAACAATTAAGCTCGTGGAACAATGGCCGCGAGTGCGTGCCAAGGCTGGAATAACCCTCGGAGCCGGCCGAACGATATCTGCCGCTTTCGACGTGACCACGATCGCGTCACAAAATGCGCGTAACGTTACTGAACGTTTACGTCAGTCGGTTAAACAGGAGCATTTCCATTTCCTTAACGTCCACGCGACCGTTGCTGTTTTGGCAGCTGTGCGATGTAAACTTTGATAAACTTCTCGTACGGGAATGACCAGGTAAACGTGGGAGATGAAAATATTTTGCTTGCTATTATGGTGCCAGCGAAAAATTTTGGTAAACTGGTTTGGCAGGAACTCTGAATAATAGCGACAGCTTAAAGGGAATCCTTAAAGATTCTCGGTTTAGCAAGTAGACCGAAGATGAATTTCTTTTGTGACCGACGAAAAGCGCATTTGCTTTAGAGTTACTAAATTACCCTTCTCGCAACGTTGAGATTTATAAGTTCTGAACGAGCAAGCATCGGATCTATTTGACCTCATGAAGAGTTCTGGGTGGTGGGGAAAATCAGCGAACCTCTGTTGTACGACGATTCATTTATCCGAATTGTTTTGCGAGGGAATGCCGTTTTACCGTAACAATAGCGGTATCAGTAGGTGTCTCTGTTATCTTTTTCAAAAGCAGAGACCCCGTATCACTGGATGTCAATGCGTATGTACGCCCAGGCCCACGTAGTTCATTGTTCTTATTGCGGCTGTGCTATCTACGCAGATACTTTTCACGAATGCACAAAAGGAACAACGAGCGATCATAACATAATTGCGTGCCGCATTCATCCCGCTATCCCATCCTCGGGGACATGCTCCGCGTTAATCGAGCGTCCAAAAGTGCATCTCGACAATAACGCAATCAACCTACATTATCATCTTGCATCAACGATCCGGACTTATCTCCAGAAAGATTACCCGTGTCGCAAGGGAGCAGGGGGCACAACAAGATACAACCATATTTTCGCTAATTTTAGTCACGTTCCCAACTTTTTAAGCGGTTATTTATAACCTCCCTCCTTGGAGCCAAGGGGGGGGGGGAGTGAGGAGGAGAAGGAGGAGGGAGGGGAATTACCGCGGTTACGAGTAATCGTAACATGTAAAGAGGTTAGCTCGATGATTTGAAGGTTAGAAACGGGGAGGAATAGTTTTTTAGATCACGGCCGGCCGAGGACTCGTGCCGTTTAAAAATTAAATGCTCGCAGCGGAATATAATCACGAGGGGAACGTGGCGTTCCCAGGAACGTCTCAAGGGGCTCGAGGAACCCCTGGTGAATTCGTCGGTCGATAGGCGAGGATCGGATCGCGGCCCGATGGGGCCTTTACTCACGATGTTCTCTCGTACGGTGTTGTGAAACAATTGCTCCCTGAGGTCCGCGTCATCTTCCATTTTTCACCTGTTTGTTAACGGATTTCTTTCGGCCGTATGTACCGCGATCGGCAGCTGAGACATTTTTCTATATCGATGCCGTTTCCCCGCGACACACCATGCCCGTTTATTACCCACGGATCGCGCGACACTCGCGCTCACATTATACGAAGACGGTGCCTCGCTCTTCAGGATCGATCGCCGCAGATCGCCACTAATTGACACTCTGATTTCTCTGTGAAAAGAAAGATGGGCAAGTCACATTCCCGTTCGGCCGCCTGTCCGTGGCGTGCGGTCACGTAACAACAAACGTCGCGACTGCCGACAGTGCCGACCCTCGCGTTCCGCTTGGCAGATTAGTAAAAACGGTGGCTCGTTTTGTGCTTTCGGCAGCACCGCGCCATCTACGCTCTTATACAAGGTGTCGTAGAATCACGTGACAACTGGAACTCGGCAATTCAAAGAAATGGAGAGGTTCTTTACCGTTTCGCGATCAGGGGCCTCGTTTACGAATCACGAGGCATCAATGTTCCGTGGCTGCGTTGGATTTTTGAGACGGTGGATAATTGGGCGAATGATTACACCTGAAAGAACGGTTAAAATAAACAGCGACGAATCTAATTACGCGATGCTTTGTTAGATTATTAGTATCGAGTTAATAATGACAGATGAAGAAAGGGATAAGTAGATACGAGAGAAAGGATTTACCGCGCAATTCAAATAGCGCGCGCAAACGACGTGAGGTTCAAACTGATCGCGTGACCCCCTCCCACTAGCTTCCTCAGTTCCGTCGCGGATTCAAATAGTGAAGTGTAATAGAGACTTCGTGCGTTTTATCATAACTTTACTGTGTGTTAATTATTCGTGTCAAGCTGCCATTATGATCGCTAATGAGTCCCAAGTCGTTGGTCTTCCGGTACACATATTGGTGAGTGTTATAACTCCGAATTAAAGATGCAATCACGTAATATTAAAATGGTACCTGTACGCCCGGCTCGTGCGAAGCCATCTTGTAACGGACCTGACGAAACCGGCGCGAATATCCTTCGATAAATGATCAGTAAAGGGAATAATGTAAATAGCTCGTTTATTTCACTTCATCAAGAGAATGGAGCTTACAAAATGCACTGTACCATCATATAAATATATATATATATATGAGACTCTATTATATTAGTAGTTTCCTGAGTAACGAACAACAGCAAATTCCATTTACTCAGATCTAATAAGTTCGCAATAGATTAGTTACATGCTCGGTGTATAATATCGATACTAACGGCTACGCTCTTGCACGTAAAGAAGGGAAAGAATCGATTACAAAACTGAAGCTCCTTCCTTTTCCTCCGTCGGAATTCTCGTGCTTTTACAATGAAAGTGAAAACCTTCGATAACAAAGTATTCTAACGTTACGTGTATAATATAGGTTTAATAGTTGATCTGTTTTATTTCATTGTACAAGTGTATGCTTTCGTTTTCTATCGTGTACACATATGGACCGTAAAATTAAATTATCGTAGGCATAGAGATCAAACATTTAAGACGACGCTTTGCAATTTCTCGTACGTGTGACGCCTATCTCGTCGATTTAAAAATGTGATGCTACTTCTTGTGTCCGACAGCGATTCGCTCTCTTGCTCTCTCCTTTGTTCTGGGCTAGGTTTACTATCGATATAAAATCTGCTATTAAATCCATTCGCCGCCGACGCAGCGGAACCAAGTGCACCGCGCCTCGCAATAAACTTTTAAGATTTCACTTCTCTATAGGGCGCGGAACACGTTCGCTGCCAGCGAAGGCTATGAATTCCGTTTAGACAAATTTAATCGAACACGCTTATATATCACAAATTTTAATCTTGCTAAAGAGTATTTCCGACGCGCCACCGTTACTTTCAATATATTTGCTGCGAGAAAGTATTTCAATATAAGCTCACTTCTACCCGAGCCGATCGCGGCTAGGGCTGAGACTATTTGTCAAATTTTTCGGTATTCGAATACTTCAGTTGCTCAATTATTTCGCGAATATAATTCACGTATCCAAGTATTCGAATACTATTCGAATATTTAAGTATTAGAATAGTATGGTGTGAATTATAAATCAAATTCTTTAGGTTCATTTTTTTACAAGCTTTCATTTAGTTTCAGTTGTGAGTTCGTTAGTTTGCCAGGGTGAAATCTTGTAAGCTAATAACTTGATTTATAATTCACACCATACTATTCAAATACATCAGTATTCGAATACTTAAATATTCGAGTAGTATTCGAATACTTAAATATTCGAGTAGTATTCGAATACTTAAATATTCGAGTAATATTCGAATACTTAAATATTCGAATACTTAAATATTCGAATTCTGAAATATTCGAGTAGTATTCGAATACTTAAATATTCGAATTCTGAAATATTCGAGTAGTATTCGAATACATCAGTATTCGAATACTGAAATATTCGAGTAGTATTCGAATACTTAAATATTCGAATAATAACATTCGAATACTCAAATATTCGAATAATAACATTTGAATACTCAAATATTCGAAGTTTATTCGTAGGATTCGAATAGTCCCAGCCCTAATCGCGGCTCGATTTGTGCCGCTGCGCGGCTAACCGTTCGATCTTTAGCCAAAATTAAGAACCTGTGTATATCATATGTCTAAACAATCCTCATAGTGCACTGCATATACCTTACGTTAACAACAAAGTATTCATATTAAATAGCTAGTTCGCTTACAAGCCTCGTTTAAGTAGAAAATCCTGCTTGAGACTTGAATTTAGTAGGATTCTCAAACAGCAGTCCGATTAAAAGTGATGGATAGTTGGAGGACAGATTTGCTCTGCTACGCGGCCACCTCACCGAAGTTCATATGCCCAGTTTCCTTGGCGTGCTGCTGGGCGGCGGTCTGTCCGTTCAATTTCATCTTGCAGTCGTTGCACATCAGCGTGAATTTCTGAACGTCCGTGAACTGACGACTAGATTTCACTTCCCTCGCCAGCTCGGCAGCTTCCAGTAATATCCTCTCGTCCTCCGTTGGGAAGATCGTTTGAATGCTGCCGCCCTGCGTGCAGGCAGGAAAAGGGCGAAATGTATCGTCGATATTCGAGGCTATTAATTCGCATTAATACACTCACGTCGAGCGGCTCTAAATACAGAGGGTCGTAGTGAATCCCGTCGAATATCAGGAAAACTCTTTGAGCGTAATGCTGATCCTCCCCGAATCTGTTGATTATCGCGTTAATACTATCGATTACTGCGATCTCCAATCCATAGAAGCTTGATAAAATAGATAACTCTATAGCTCCTCCCCACGAGTCGGATTTCAAAATCCATTTACAGTATTCAGGGTTGGGTCGACCCAGTAGAGCTTCCGAGTATTCGTCCGGATCAGCCGCTACAGCGTTCGCTATAATCTCCCTCATGAAACTGGCGCAACTAGGATCGACCTTTCCTGAAATATTACTAGGAGATTAAATGGCATGTAAACCACAGAGCGCGTAGAAATGCGGATAGACAGAAACGCTGGCGCATTATCTGCAAGCAATATAGTTTACGTAACGGTAGCTACCATTGAGCACGTAACCGACGCTGGTGAACAAGCACGAGTTGTCAGCGGGCACGACTTTCTTCATCAACACGCCAGGCGTGTCTGTGAAGTTCTCTTCGCTGACTATGTGAGACCTGCCGATGTCCTCGGATCTTTGCTCCCCGTTGTACAGAGGCGGCTTCTCCTCTACGATCAGGGTGTCTCCTGAGACGATGCCGCTCTCCTCGACGGTGGCAGTATCGTTCTCGAGATTAATCGCCTTAGGTGGGAAACCACGTAGAACGTGGAGGGCTCTGACCGGTATTCCCGTTATCTCGACCAATTTGGTCTTCAACTCGGACACCTTGTCCTGGGGCACCAGTCCGCTCACGACCTTTTGACCCGATTTCGTTTTGACCTTCAACACGAATCCAGTCATCGTTCCTCCGATATATATATGTATATATATATATATATATATATATGTGTACTGTAGGTTTATACTGAATTGACTAGACGAGAAATTTAGTCCTATATCCCGTGTGTATCCCGTTCGATCAGCTGTTAACACAGCCCCACAACAGAATTTTGCTCGGTTTTATTGAGACGATGATCATATCACGAACGAGACGTCGCCTCGCGATTCACACGCAGCACATGTCTCTTGTAATCGCTTCTTCGTTGATAGAAATTATCTCTCGCGACTAATCATCGTACTTTCAACAGACGTAACTTGCGGACGCAACGATCTTCGTTCACGTTCTATCAATGAACTTTGCTGCGAGTGTTTCATAGGTATATTCTTGCCGTGCAGTTGGTAACATTACGGGTTTTTAAACTAGACACTAGAATGTCGTTAATACAGGGAGTAGACTGTTGAATTATTCAGTTAATTACTGGGGCTGCCTGCGAGAGTCGTGTTCCTGAACGCAGCATGTGCGGTCGTCGCTGTCTAGGCGTTCAGCCAATATTATTAATAAATGCGTTATATATGCAATCGATAGGATAAGATTATGTGGGCTGAGAAAACGAAGAAAGTCTTGGTAAAATATGTTTATTCCTATCATACACTCAGAAATGTTTAGATATATATAAGTTTGTAACGTCTATTGGTAACACGTTTTATCGTGTGACTGACCGGGCGCAGCTTGGCGCGCAATTTGAATCGATACCGATGGCATCGATCGCTCTTAAAGCGACTAAGTAGAATGATCACGAATAGTGGCGTGCTTAAATCACGCCCCATGAATAAATATAACATATTTACACGAATTTACAAGCCGTTAGAAGTAAAGGACAGATTCTCCAACGAAAACCTTCCAGCGCGAACTTATCCTCTATAGAAAAGTGCGAGAGCCGCGATGATTGCTCTTCGATACACTTTCAGTTGTAATTCCTCTGGTCGTTTCTCTCCAGGAGATACGACTCGCTCTTCTCATTAGTCGAGGGTGTCTTTCCCCGTCTTCGGTAACAGGAACGACATGAATCCACATACTGAAAAGAAATTTAACTCTTTTTTACACTTTTTCCGTAAATTGTCGCATCAGGTGGGAGTAAATTTACGGGGTGGTTCTATGATACGAACGCCAAAAGTAACAAAATTGCGGTGGGAGTCTCATTTTCTAGTTATTAGTGTTTAAGTATTCTGGGGCGCCTGAAGCACGGCAACTCGGCGATCAGCGGCGCGTGTGGGTCAGTAGGGCTACTGTCGTCGATGCGCGCAGCGCTACTGTCCCACGCGCGCCACTCGCCGCCGGGTTGCCGTCCAGTGATACCAGATCGGGGACGGGTTCCTTCGAGAATTTCCCCCACCTCGCATGCACACTATGCCAGAGCTGCGTCCGTGAGCTCGGCGTTATGAGCGACACGCAGCTCCGGCGTAGTGTGCATGCGAGGTGGGGGAAATTCTCGAGGGAACCCGTCCCCGATCTGGCATCACTGTTGCCGTCTTCCAGGCGCCCCAGACCCGAATCTTTAAACATTAATAACTAAGAAACGAAGCCTCCACCGCAATTTCACTACTCTTGATTTTCGTCTTATTTTGTCCTATAGAATCGCCCTGTAAAGTTGAAAGTTTATAGAATCGTCCTGTGAAGGTTCCAAGGTACTTACAGAACAAAAATGCCGCGAATATAATAATAGGAACCACGCAGGCTAAGTCGATCAGGTAGCCAAATAGCAAATTGCCAACCAGGGCGCCTAACCGGCCCATTGTGAGGGACAAGGCCGCAGCCATTACTCTGAAAATGTAATTAAACAATTAATTCACACAGACACGAGTCTATTGTATAATTCATAAAATAAATCAAGAGTCACGACTGAAAGGAATATTGCGCAAATAAAAGAAACTTCAACAACGAAAGATTCTTATTTATTGGAATAGAAAACGCGAAGTCATCGTCGCTTTTAACGTTATCATCGTCCCCGTGCCCGATTGTCGCGTCGAAGCGAACGACATCGGCGAACGATCGTAAATCACGCGTCGCCCGCGGTGTTTGCATGTGTCTCCAATAAATAAGTCAGTCGCCTGCTTACCTGAGATTCGTCGGGAACATGTCGACGATTACGCAATAGAGCAGCGAGATGCCGAGGGACGTGAGTGCCTCGAACACGCAGGAGAGTATCAGGTTCTGCGTGGAATCGACGACGTAATAGAAGCCCACCGTCACGCCGCCAGAGACCAACAGTGACATGACTGGAAGAATTTATATCACACTCAGCAACGATCATAGAAAGATAACTCGACTAGAAGTCAGAAGCAATTCACTCCACGCTCGGATTACCATAGTATTCTACTACGAGGGCCGTAAAGCCTTTTGCACCCCGAAGGATCTGATACCTACTGAGGAAGAATTTAGCGCCAAGCTTGTGCACGAAAAGTGGCAGGATGATGGATCCAGGAATGCAGGCCAGCCCGATGTACACGGTGTGCAGGTAAACGGATGAGGCGATCACCGTCTCGCATCCGTAGGGATCTAACATGGTCGCGTTATCTGACAAAGACGACACTATGCACACCGAAGTCGTTTCACCTGGATTGTGGTGCTCGAACTGCTCGAACCTGCAAATGGACACGAAGATGATGAAAAGGGATTCGATATACCCAACGACACTGTGGGAACGTAAGAGGGAGCCCGGAACATATAGACCTCGGGGGATCGACTTCGGCGGAGTGGGTTAGGCGTCTGCCCAGTACGCCGAGGATCGCGGGTTCGAGTCCCACTACACCCAGGTGCTTTTTTTCTCCCAAAAATATCAAGGAATTACAAAACCTGTTCCTACGATACTAATTTACTAATCTACTACTTTATCACAAGTATATAAAAAAATCATAATGGCGCTACCTGGTGAATAACTCTGGGAACCAGACCATCAGAGTGTAGTAGCTGCTGGTGAGTCCAAACTGTATGCCACAGGCTAGCAGTGTGTTCCTAAGGTAGGGAGATTTGCACAGCGCAGTCGTGAGATCTCGCACCTCCTTCAGGAGTACCTTGAGGTCCTTCCTCTTGTGCAGCTTCAACGACCTGGTGCTCTTGTCCTTGGTCTTCTCCTGCAAGGACTTCACCTAGGGAGGGCAAGAAATTCCGTACCTAATAAGAGGGAGGGAGAGTAGTGCTAATACCTCTCAAGGATTCCAGGTACACATGGACAGCAGCTTGAATAGGAAGGGAAGAGCCTCTAGGGTGTGGGATCCTTGGAATGTTAATTACCGGGTAGGAGTCCGGACTTTCCCCGGTGTTCTGCGAGTAGATCCACTTGAAGACCTCCAGAGCAGCGTCCGTTTCCCCACACTCGAGGAGGAACTTTGGGCTCTCTGGGAAGGCGAACAGCCACAGGCCTAGCATCAGCGAGGGTAGCGCGCACAGCGCGACGAAGAGATTCCACGACTTAAAGTAGAACATGTCCGAGACGTACATGAAGTCCATTGGTATGATCAGCCAGGCGATCACTAAGTTCAACAAGGAACAGGAGAAACATTAGCATGAGAAAAGTAATATCGAGGAAGAAACTCTGAACCAAAATGGCGCTTCCTTGATTTATTCAAGGAACACATGATACTCGAGGTAGCCAGTTTGGCACGATAGTGACGTTATTGAAGCCGCTGTTATGATTGTATCGTGCTACCATGGTTGGCGCTTCGGTGACTTCAACGCCGCGACAGCGGCGTCGCCCCGAGTTCGATGCGTTAAACATCTTTGGGTGTTGAAAGAGAGTTGGAAGAAATTTTGAAAAGTCTCAGGGTGTCCCAGTGGAAGCTGAGAACACCCAAATATATATATCCTCTGTTCTTAATAATCTGAGGAAGTCTTTAAGCCTCCTCTTTCAAACTCTCCTCACTTCTCAAAGTGAAGATCGACTAGTGATTGAAATGAGCAGAAACGCTTTACGTTAAAAAACAATTTAAAAAAAATATTAAAACCGACTTCAAAAAAATAAAATTGCACTAAAAAGTAAAAAATAATTTTTTCCTTTGTTTAATCTACGACTCTCATATTTTTTTAAGTCGGCGCCAGATTCACACAGTGCAAATGATGAGGCACCGACTTAAAAAATATGAGAGTCGTAGATTAAATAAAGGAAAAAATTATTTTTTACTTTTTAGTGCAATTTTATTTTTTTGAAGTCGGTTTTAATTTTTTTTAAATTGTTTTATTTTTAACTTTTTAGTTTTATATATATATTGACACAACATGCTGAGGAGATATGCGTGTACGTACATAAAGTATTAATAATTAGGTGACAATAGTGTATATTATTAACTATAACTGGTAAAATATTCGGCCAATATTGATTCCGCGTAGGATGGCACCACCGGGACATCGCCCTCTTTCGAATAAAAAAAGGATCATCAAATTCGGTCCATATGCTGAGGAGTTATGAGGGGACAAACATAAAAAAAAAAAACATACATACGGGTCGAATACATAACCTCCTCCTTTTTGAAGTCGGCTAAAAAGAAGTACTCACATGGTAATACTATAACTCCGATCGTCCAGAACATTTCCATCCAACAAAGGACTCGCTCTCGGTACTTTGTCGGCTGGAACTCCCCTAAATACGGGAAACAAATTCCCATCGCTCCCGTGACGCTGTTTAAACGGGATAAAAATGAAAATAGAAATAAAATAAAAATAAAGACGAACGAAATCAAGCGTGACAGAGCTGGGGTGGGGGGTGGGGGGGGGGGGGAGGGTTGTAGATTTTGGTGGAATACTTACGCGAATCCATTGATGAAACGGAACGCCAGGAAGACCCAAAAGTACTGGACGAAGGAGGAGACGATACCGACGACACCGTCCATCAGTAGCGTGACGATTAAGACGACCTTGCGGCCCTTGGTGTCAGCCAGGCACCCCCATATATAGGAACCGAGCACCATGCCTGTGAATCCGCGGGGAAACCCGGGGGGGGGGGCTTGTACAGTTCCGATAAGGGGTTTAGAGATTTGGTGATCGTGGTGATGGGCTCACCTAACATTGGGGATGCTGTTAGCCAGCCCTTCGAAGTGGAGTCCATCTTCAAGTCGCATTGCGCGGCTGGCAGGACGAACGAGAGTATCGTCACACCTATCGCGGTGTCCATGTAGATTAAGCCGCATATTGCCAGCAGCATGTAATGGAACTTTCCGAATCCTAGCGGGAAAGTAATTAGACATGTGCAGACTGTCGGGGAACTGACCAGTTCGAAGTGAAAAATGATAAATGCGAGACACGAAAATAAGGGATTTTTCAGTTAAAAAGAAGGGCAAAGAAAGTCAAGGGATTCTTCTTAAAAATTAATCGATAGAGTTTCTGTGCAACAAAAACGAGCATTCCAGGCGGCGAATAAGCCTGCTCGAAACGGCAGAGATTGCTGAAACATTTTACGCATTGTCGTCGATAAGAAGCTCATTTCACGGGACTCGTTATAAATTAAAGTTAAACAGTGCTCGTGAACTTGCTGCCAGCCAGTCTTTTACGACGCTATCTCTTCCGATTTATCAAAACACTTGCACAACGCCTGATCGTTATCTGAGAAGGTTGAACAATGTATTGCCTCGTAGTGGGATTTCTGAGGAGATCGTCGAATACGATTGCTCGGGATAATTAAAAATACCAGGAAACGAATCTTCGGTAAATAATCAGATGCTGGTTATTGTTGCACACACTTTAAATTATCTGCCCACTTGTTGCTTAATCGAGGAATTTAATTTCGATAGGCGATATTGGACGGATATGTAGATTCAATAGGAAATCATCGCCGAGATAGTCGTCTGTTTGGCGACGCTGAGCCAGTGATAAAGCTTTCAACAGGCTCTGATAGCTGGCCGGGCTTATATCGTTTAATTAATAGGCAATTAGCCTGGAGAAGCGTGCGAGGCTTACCTGTTACGGTGATTGCATGCTCGAAATCGGCACCTCCGTCTGCCAAGAAGTCGAGTCCTGTCGCAAGCCAGAGATTTATCAGTGAACAAAGTATTATATGGAGCAGACAAACAATTCAATTAACAAAGCTAATTATGACCCGAAAAAAAAAGTGGAGTCATAATCAGCTTTGGTAACGTAGGGGAGGAGGTCTCTAAAATGATGCAACAGAAATGTAAAGTCAGCATGACACCGAGTATCTGTTTCCTCTGTTCTTTTACAATATTATTAAACATGCTCAATTCCCTGAAATTTTCCATTCAAAATTCATTACACTCATGCCGCGATGACTCATATGTGCGGGCCCTGGTCTCTGCACAAGTAGAACGGATAAAGCAATAGGCGGGCCAGCGTAAGCTTACCAAGGCTGGTGAGCAACACTGATAATACCAAATTTGAAAATTCGTAGTGTTAAAGTACGTCTATACGACGACACTTTTGTGTCTAGATCAAGTGTGTACGATACTCAAAAAAAAATTCCGCAAGATTGAAAACTGCCTGGAGCAGTCCGCGACAGTGAATTCGACCTATCGTCGCGGGAGTTGCGACTAGAGCTAGACTGAAGACACTGCAGCTAGCTCTAGCTAGACACAAAAGACACTGGATCTAGACACAATAGTGTTGTCGTGTAAATGTACCTTTAGTATCAGCAGGAGAAATACCAAACCTCCTAGTATTATCAGCACTAGGAGTACCAGTCCTAGTATCGTCAGCACTAGGGGTATTAGTCCTAGTATCATCAGCACTAGGTGTATTACTCCTAGTATCATCAGCACTAGGGATATTAGTCCTAGTATCATAAGCACTAGGAGTATCAGTCCTAGTATTATCAGCACTGGGAGTAGCAGTCCTAGTGTCATAAGCACTAGGGGCATTACTCCTAGTAGCATCGGTACTAGGAGTACCAGTCCTAGTATTATCAGCACTAGGCGTACCAGTCCTAGTATCATCAGCACTAGGAGTGCCAGTCCTAATATCATCAGCACTAGGGGTATTACTCCTAGTATCATCGGCACTAGGGGTATTACTCCTAGTATCATCAGCACTAGGAGTATCAGTCCTAGTATTATCAGCACTAGGAGTACCAGTCCTAGTATCATAAGCACTAGGGGTATTATTCCTAGTATCATCGGCACTAGGAGTACCAATCCTAGTATTATCAGCACTAGGAGTACCAGTCCTAGTATCATCAGCACTAGGAGTGCCAGTCCTAGTATCATCAGCACTAGGGGTATTACTCCTAGTATCATCGGCACTAGGGGTATTAGTCCTAGTATCATCGGCACTAGGGGTATTAGTCCTAGTATCACCAGCATTAGGGGTATTACTCCTAGTATCATCGGCACTAGGAGTACCAGTCCTAGTATTATCAGCACTAGGAGTACCAGTCATAGTATCATTAGCACTAGGAGTGCCAGTCCTAGTATCATCAGCACTAGGGGTATTACTCCTAGTATCATCGGCACTAGGGGTATTAGTTCTAGTATCACCAGCACTAAGAGTACTAATTTTAGTAGATCATCAACACTAGGAGTACTAGTCCTAGTATCACCAGCACTAGTACTAGTATCACCAGCACTAGTCCTAGTATCACCAGCACTAGTCCTAGTATCACCAGCACCAGTCCTAGTATCACCAGCACCAGTCCTACTATCCCCAGCACTAGTCCTAGTATCACCAGTACTAGTCCTAGTATCACCAGTACTGCTACCAACTCCCAAGTCTTCTACTACCAGTACCTCTAATATTCCACCGCAACTACTTCCAATAACATACCAAATCTACCATCACCAGAACCAGGAGCACTACTCCCAGTAGCAGCAGTACTACTACCAACCCCCGAAGCTGCCATTACCAGTATCACCAGTAACACTACTCCCATTCCCAGCCCCACTGCTCCCAACAAATACCAAGACCCTCACTAGCAATACCAATGGCACAAATACTAGTGCTACTATCATCAACGCCAGCAGAACAGCGATCAACCGCCACTGTACACCCCGCTGCATCTCTCAGTCCTAACTCCAGCCTCATTCAACCTACCCATGTTGGCTCGTTACGTTCCGAAGATCTGCGAGGCGGTCTAGGGTGGCGGTCTTGTCAGGTGGTGTCGGTGATGAGCCAGGTGCCAGGCGAGCCCCGGTCGCCAATTCGCTGCACTGTCTCTTCCTCGGGCGCGTGCCACGGTTTTCTCCTCGTCTGCAGCCACTGCACCCTACGCTCATTGGTGAACACTCGGTGGTATTCGATCGCCGTCTTTATCGCGCGCAGCGAGTCCGACGATTGCCTCCACCGGGGGCCGATCCCTCCCGATCCACTCACGTCGAACCAGCGGACCCCAAGACCCTCCAAAGGTCTGCCTACCTGCGCTCCGCTACCTTCGCTGACGATCGCCCGAGAGATGTCCTGCAACTGCGAGAGGGGCACGTTCGTACTCCCGGGTGGTGTGTACTCCACCGGAACCAGCCGATCGGCGGTTAACGAGCAACTGGCCGAAAATTGCTCGCGCCTCGGCATATCTAGAACTCGGTTTTCGGGAGCTGGGCTATTGCTCGCGAGATAAGATACAAAGCCTCCCCTGCTACATTTCTTTGCCCCTCCACGTCCATCCCGCTTGTCATTCCTTCGCTCGCGCCTGTCCCTACGAACAGCCTCTGCACACATGTCACATGGTGCTGTGTTTTGCAACTGCAACCGCATGACACGATAACAGAGTTGGAACAGCCGTCACGGGATTTTTAATTGCTCTGGATTAAGCGCTTCGATTTCAAGTTACGCGAAAACGGCGATACGCGCTGGGCCCCGCATCGGGATACGCGGGGTGTGTTGGAAGGGCGAAGAAATTGGATGACTTTGAGGGTTGATCGCACCCCCTCGGAGTGAATTTTCAGATGAAAAGAAAATGGCCCCTTGGGTACTTCGAAGTGTTCTACATTCTCACGAGTTTTCATTAAAATTAGAATTTTGGGGGTGGGAATGAATGTTCCCTTGGGAAATAATCCCCTATTTACCGACTTGGAGGGGTAGGGTAAATTTTTACCCATCTCGAATATCGAGCTATGTTGTTATTTTTTGTGTAAAAAAAATTCCCAAGGTATTTCTCTTAATAAAAAATCGTTTTTTTTTTAGATAACTCAAAAAGAGAGGCCGGAGAATTTTTTAAATAGACGACTTCAAAGTTAACATGGGGAAACATGATGAAAACACTTACAATTTTATTCGAACACAGTAGAGCAGTCAATGTGAAGATCGTTGAATTGATATCTTGCCCTGGGAGTTAAAAAACAGGTTAACATGGTTTTTTATGTAAATTAGTGCGAGGAATCGGAAAAAAAGATTTAAAAAATTATTGGGCCTTTCCTTTTTGAATTAACTACAAAAAAAAATCGATTTTGTATTAAGGGAACTACCTTAGGAAATTTTTTTACACAAAAAATAATGCCATATTCGGATTCCGCACCACAAAAAAAAACATACAGATGCCAGGTTTTAGCCAATTATTCTGAAATACGAGGATTTTGCCATGCAATTTTAAAAAGAGTAAAATAGGTCCATTGCTGATATAATTTTCAGGATTTCTTAGTTACTATGAGTACTTTAAAAAATATATATTCCAAATCGGGAAACTCCATTCACTATAAGTGAATGTTTACTTGTTAGTAGTATTGCCTCTTGGAGGATACACACTGGGTGAAAGAAGTATTTACACACCCCGCTTTTTTACAAGAAATTCTTCTTCTTTATAAATAGTTGTGTCGAAAAACTGGGACGTGGAAATACTTATTTTACCCGATTTGGCGCCCGTAAGCTAGCGTTTACCGCCCTTTCCACGAAAAATCGTCAAATATTATAATTCAAAAGAGTCGAGGCAATTTTCAAATTACTTCAATATCACAACTCACGCATGGGTTATTGCTAATTTGAAAGATTGTTTTCAAACTTGTTCCAAGCCGGCCAAAGTAGCCAAAAGAAAAGCATTTTGCTACCTTTCTCAATTTCTTTAGCCTCAAATTTACAGCCCTAGCCTGTATACAAATCCTCCAATTTTTACCTGGGGAAATTTAAAAACAAAATTCTACCTGGGTGACATTGAGGGTCAGAACTGCCGCCGCCTGGGATTCGAGGGTTCACCGGTGGGCCCTCCGCGATGGGGCAGATACCGTGGGTCGTTCGGTAGCAGGTTCGTTATTTACGATCGTGTAAAAAGAACTCCAGCCTCGCATTGTCCAAACACGAAGCTCGGAACAACCGCGTCAAGTGTTTGCCGGGGGATCAAGATGGTAGTTGAGGTAGCATGTTTGTCAGGACTGTATATCATGCGGGAATAGTGTCGCGTTTCTCGATGTTACCCAACGTGTGATTTGCAAACGGCTTGTTGATGAGAAGAGAAATTGTAGTCCACCTGAAATTCTAATTCTTCGGGCCTGCGCGATTTAATTACACGCTCGATTTAACCGGACTCTTGCAAGGGGCAGATAAACGAAGCATTTAGGAAAATATAAATATCGAAATGTGCCATTATCTGGCTTCCCATCTACTTTATCGAGACTTATTTATGACCACGTTATCTAGAAATCCGTTTCGTCATTCGTGCTTGATAGGAGACGCCTGTTGGCGTGTATGGTACGTCTTTATGATCGCACGTGCCACGCACGTCTAGCTCCTGGGACCTTTGGAACAATAAACCGATCCGTATTCGTCATAGATGGTGTGCTGATACACATACACTGATGCGGAAACGATAGGGATATTTCATTCCAACCGGTGACGACCAGTGAGTCCGATTTGTGCTAGAAAAAAAAAAAACTAGTGTGGACTGGACAGAGCGATAGGGAGTCTATTCGTATGCGAGCGTAAACATGTTTATCGAGGCTGTGCATCGGGAAACATGTGTTACCGTAGATTTCGGTGTTTGCCTTGATAGAATCGCGTGGGACGGGAGACACTATCAGCTGGGAAGGCTCTGAAGGTAGCCTTGGTCTGTTAACTTAACCCAGATGTAATCTGGACCTTGAGACAGCTTTCAGTGGACTTCGAAACGGACCTGACCCAACCCAAGATCTCTAACCTAATTCTAAGTTAGTGCGAGGAATCTTTGATTTCAGTGAGTAGAGTTGGAATGTGAGTTAAGTCGGTGTAGGTGTTCAGATTTAGTGCCCATTAGTACTTCGAGTTTGAAGTACTGATGTAGTTGTAGTTTAATCTAAGTCAAACTCAATGTAGACTTAAGCCAAATGGAAAGTAGGTAAATCAGATCTCAGCGGTCGCAAGTTGAATCTAATTTAATTCAATCTAAACACTGATGAATGCCGATCATAACTCACTTGGAACTCAACCGGGACTTAATTCAAATACGAAGCAGCTTAAATCAGGTCTAAGCAGTCCCAACTTTAACTCAATTTAAACCTTGATAATGCTTCATTCTAACTCACTTAACACTTACCCCAGATTTAATTAAAATAAAAAGTACGTAGCTTAAATCAAATCTGAACAGTTCCAACTTTAACTCAACTTATATTTTGATATAGATACATCCTGACTCACTCAAAACTCAACACAGACTTAATTCAAATACAAAGCAGTTAAATCAGGTCTGCCAGTCTTATGTTTAACTCAACTTAAATTTTGATCTAACTCAATCGAAACTCAACCCAGAGTTAATTTAAATGTAAAGTAGCTAAATCTGGTCTAAGCAGTCCCAACTTTAACTCAACTTAAACCTTGATAATGCTTCATTCTAACTCACTTAAAACTTACCCCAGATTTAATTCAAATAAAAAGTACGTAGCTTAAATCAAATCTGAACAGTTCCAACATTAACTCAACTTAAATTTTGATATAGATACATCCTAACTCACTCGAAACTCAACACAGACTTAATTCAAATACAAAGCAGTTAAATCAGATCTGCCAGTCTTATCTTTAATTCAACTTAAATTTTGATCTAACTCAATCGAAACTCAACCCAGAGTTAATTTAAATGTAAAGTAGCTAAATCAGGTCTAAGCTGTCCCAACTTTAACTGAACTTAAACCTTGATGTAGATCCACTTTAACTCACTCGAAATTCAACCCATCCCCAACTGCTTATCAAACACCCTACCATAAATCTTTTCTCCAACATCTCCAATTATGTTTCCACGCAAAGTAATCCCTTAATTAGTCACAATTATTATTCCCAGAGTAATTACCACCGCTCCTATCACCCAACTGATCGCAACCATCGCGCAAACAAAAACGGAAAGTCGGCATCACGAGACTTACGGTTTATTGCCAGCTGATCAGCCGTTGATTACACACCGAAAACTGGATGGGAATACCGCGCGGCTTACCGTAAATCGACACCGTAATTTATTACCTATTTTATCGCCCAACTGAATCCAGACACTGGCGGCACAGAATGGAATCTCATCGATCGACGAATCGCCCCTCCCCCCCCCCCCCCCGCCCGGCTCGAAACCCACTACTTACAATTATACTCCATTACTAACACGTCCCGTTGTTTTCCTCCGGTCAGGCTCGTTACATCACTATCGCTAGATCGACCGGATAAATACGTAGGTAATCCCCCGAAACGCGAGATTTATCTGGCCGTTATCGCGTGGTAAGTCGAGCAGATCGTGCCGTGATACTTCCCCGACGGATCGCACCGTTCAGGTGAGTTACGATTACCCTGATCAGGCGATGGTCGCTCCACTTGGGCTGCCCAAGTTCGAGTTTACCTCCGATAGCTCTCCGCTCCGTCTGCTCTTGGGTCGTAAATAATTCCGTGGATCGCAGGAAATAACTTCATCCCGTAATAAGGTGCTCGACGCTTTGTGGAAATATATTGCCCCGGATCATCCCCGATCAGCCAGCCATCGTTATTCGGTTAAATGATCCCCTTCCTTTCGGATCCCCCTCGCCGCTTAATTAATTGTTCTGAGGGCATCGGGGATTAGCGTCCCTCTTTCGGACACCACGGACAGTTCGGTTATCTTTCTTACAAGGGAACACCGCGAACCCGGACTCACCGATTGGAACGCAACTTAGTGGGTTTTTAGAGTGACTCGAAACAAGAGCAACGGTGTGGTTCATTTGGGCTCTATCGCCCTTTAAGGGGGTGAAAACTAACCTCAAAGTCAAATTGGCACTTCCACTTTTTCGCGTGTAACTCTCAAAGTACAACAGACAGAAAAAAATGTTTCAAACAAAAGTTTAATGGTGCAATGAGCACTACAAACTTGCGTTAACAAAATTTTGAAAAAAGTTTTTTTTCGTTCAGGTATTTTTTTTAAAACTCTTTTCAAAATTTTGTTAACACAAGTTTGCAGTGTTTATTGAACCATTAAACTTTTGTTTGAAACATTTTTTTCTGTCTGTCGTAGTTTGGGAGTTATACGCGAAAAAGTCGAAGTGCCAATTTGAGGTTAGTTTTCACTCCCGTAAAGGGCGATAGGACCCAAATGAAACACACCGTTGTTCGTGTTTGAGTCACTCTAAAAATCCACAAAGTTGCGTTCCAATCGATGAGTCCGGGTTCGCGGTGTTCCCTTGTTAGGTGAAACGCGGGGAACGCGATTATCAGCCGCTGAAAGGTGGCCGAAGATCGGGAATTCGGAAACCAGCCAAAGTAGTTGCGTAATTAGGAGGCCGGTTTCGACGGGCTACGCTTTATCAGAGCACGCGAGTAAATAGAGGTATGTTTACTTGGTTTAAGTCGGATTGCTAGACATTCTTTGGGGAGCACGCTTTTTTAGGATTCTCACTTCGTCATGGTTTTATGATTTGCAAAAGTGATACGTGTGTATTATATGATTTGTATGATTATTATTCATTGACTATGAATAATTCGTATGATTTTTTAATCGACTTCAAAAAGGAGGAGGTTATAGAATCAACCAGTTTGTATGTTTGTTTTTTATATGTTTGTCCCCGCATAACTCCTCAGCATATGGGCCGATTTTGACGATCTTTCTTTTATTCGAAAGGGGGCGATGCCCCGGTGGTCCCATCCTACACTGCATCAACATTAGCCCAATATTTTGCCAGTTCTGGTTAATAATAAAGACTATTTGTCACCTAATTATTATTATTTTATGTACGTACGCGAATATCTCCTCAGCATGTTGTGTCAATATATATAAAACTAAAAAGTTAAAAATAAAAAAATTTAAAAAAAAAAATTAAAACCGACTTCAAAAAAATAAAATTGCACTAAAAAGTAAAAAATAATTTCTTCCCTTATTTAATCTACGACTC